>OU342648.1:10537500-11847500 GCA_910589605.1 Chrysoteuchia culmella
ATGAACTAGCTATTAAGATCCCAAGGAGGTATAGAGACCTGGTGACAATGAAGACAGCATCTCTTCTGTGGATGGTTGAAAACTGGCTGGGATCAGAAAAGTTTCATCAAGCTTTAGTCAAGTATATTAATAGCAGGTAATTTTTTTATTGTTTCCTCCATAAGATACAACAGTAAATACTTATAGATTTTGCTTTAATTTAATAATTTCTTGATTCCAGGCGAGGCAGTTACATCTCATTACAGGATTTCATGCAGAGTTTAGACCGTGATACGGTGGAATGCTTTCATCAATTTTTCAACGGCTCCACGGCATCTAAGATTCTCAACTCGTGGTTCCATCATTCCGGGTACCCAGTTATTGAAGTTACTGTGATGAGGGGTTCGTTTGAAAATGTTATTCAGTTGAAGCAAGTAAGTATACTGTATTTTAACCATTACACTATAAAAGGATTCATCTATTACTATGCACCTACGTTGGACCACCCAGCTCTACATTTTCCATAAAGCTTTATTTATTTCTGCCGCTCAGTCGTTATGCTAATATATTAGTGGCGAACTGGGGCCTTACCTGCGCTGTTATAGCATTATCGAAGTTTAATTTATCCTTTTGTAGTTAATGGCATGATGCCATACGTAGTATAATATTAAGTACTGTATTTTATAAGACGAGAATTATTATTCTAACAGCTAAGGGTACTGGTATATATTGGAACGCCTAATTGTTTATCGCCTTAATGGCCTTTGGCACACATATTATAGGCCTAATTTTTTTTCACACAGTTGTCAAATGATGATGATGAGTCTATTTTTTTTTTGCCATAATATGTACGCTTCCCAATCTCATCATTAGTCCTACCTTCATTAACCCTACTGTTTCCAAGTACTAAATTACGATTCGCCCTACACCGTTACGCCTAACCATTTCCGTATGTCAAATGGATGAAATAATTCATTCATGTGACGAGCATGCAAGCAAGCAGGCATGCAAGCAGACATTCAAGCAGGCGTGCAAGCAGGCGTGCAAGAAAGCGTGCAAGCAGGCATGCAAGCAGGCAGGCAAGCAGGTATGCAAGCAGGCATGCAAGCAGGCATGCAAGCAGGCATGAAAGCAGGCATGCAAGCAAGCATGGAAGCAGGTAGGCAAGCAGCCTTGAAACCAAGCATGCAAGCAAGCATGGAATCGAGCATGCAAGAAAGCATGGAAGCGAGCATGCAAGTAAGCATGAAAGCGAGCATGCAAGCAAGCGTGTAAGCGAGCATGAAAGCGAGCTTGCAAGCAAGCATGCAAGCGAGCATACAAGCAATGCAAACGAGCAAGCAAGCCAGGAAGCATGCAAACATGCAGCAGGCAAGTCTTCTGTCACGGCTCCGGCGCTTGGAGTTCTGGCGGTTATAGTCGCAGATGATTTTAAGCTCACCACCGCAGCTTCGGCTTGCTGGCCGGCTTAGCCGGTTTTCATGCGATTCATTTCTGTCACTGACTAGTATGCAAAACTATAATAGGGTTAACATTACGTACGCGTAGTAAGTTATTATGTCAAAAGGTATGTATACTAATAAATTTTAGGACACTGAATATTAGTGGTTATGATTATTGGGGATTTTAACGTTAGGCCAAATTATATCAATACGAAATAATCTATTATGCTAAACAATAATTGTGTTTAAGTATTTTAGGTCAAAGAAATACGACGAGATGAAATTAGGACTAATGATTTTAGGCGTGTCGAAGGGCAACCAATGAAATGAAGGGATCTCTGATGCTGAAGATTGCGTAATTGTGTCTGACTGCTTTTTCACGATGTTTCTGAGACCTAAAGTAATTGAACTATGGAATATGCAGTACCGAACCAAAAATTATTTTGGTTTCTTAAAACACTCTTTTCAATCTATTATAAAGGCACATCTTACTCTCTATCATAGTAAATTTATATTGTACAAACAAATGATCATTTCATATGATTTTAATAATAACAACTACATTAATTTTTATTTTCAGAGGCATTTTAGTTTCACCAATGAAAATCGACAAGACACTGACTACCTCATACCAATATCTTATATTGTGCAGAATATTACTAATTGCTATAACTGCTATCGCCCAAGATTTACTATTGGTAGACAAACATACACCTTTAAAGAAAACTTAAACAACGGTTGGATCATTCTAAATCGTCACGGTTCTGGTAATTATATCTACATTGAATCGCATTTTTAATAAACTCTTTTATATAATCACATCATATGACACAATTAGCCTCCAATAAGTATGACCCAATTTAAATTGGGAATTGGATGGACTAGATCAAGGATCTAGCATAACATAGTAATTTGTTTATACGTAGATTCGCATGATAAATGTAATAAGCACACTTTCTGTTTCTACGTTAAATGCAATACTGGTGAACAAACCTTTGCCAAAAACAACACAAAAAATAATGCCTATAATTTCGAAAGAATGGTGTGCAAAATACGGTTCTCACCAGATGGCCTAATGAACTTGAATCCGTTCTAGATGGCATTGAACAATCCTTGGCCGTAGCTATTGTTAGTATTAGCACCCACGCACAGCTCGCATCTAGACCGAACCAAATGGTGATTACACCCAGTTGCCTAGTTTCATCTGAGACGATATCAACAATTGCATAATCGACTGATGCTGTTTTATATTTATACTCATAAAATGTTTTACAAGAATAAGGAACTCGAGAGACGAATTTAGCTTATAACATAGCATTAAACTCGTAAATGCAAACATTTAAATAAAACAAAACAAGACGATGAATAATTGGCGGCGACTTGATTGACCATTAATTTGACTTGCTTTAATGGTACTAAATAATTATTTGAGTTAACAGGAGACTTATATAAAATTTGACAGAGAACTAGGTAGAATTAAACAATTTTATGAAATCTATATATTTAGAAACAATGCAATGATATTGCTAGATCGCATTGATGCTTGCCTAAAGAGACAACTAAAATAGTTTTGCATAATGCACACATTTATTTTATTTTAATATCTTTTACAGGTTATTATCGAGTAAATTATGACGAGGAAACTTGGAAGCTCATTGCACATACGTTGAAGGAAAATATGAATTTGCTAGATGAATTAAACAGAGCTCAGGTAATTCTAAGTCAAATCTTTTTAATCGTCTTTAGTTGTGTTCTTCTAATTTAAATATAAATTATTCGAATTCCAGATTGTGAACGATGTGTTTGCCCTGTATGTAGCCGGTGACATGTACCTGGACTTGGCCAGATATGTTCTTGATTACTTGGACCAAGAAAGAAGCTCTTTAGTATGGCAAGCTGTTATGTTAGGTTACGAGATGTTAAGAACAGATGGCGCTAATTGCCATATGACGAAAATACAATATAGGGAATGGCAAGTAAGAACAAAATAATTACTATCTATACCTTTACTAGCCTTCCGCCTGTGACTACGCCCGCGATGAATTTTATAGGTAATCGCGCGAACTTAGGATGTCGCGTGGTAGCGCCATCTCTCAGAATATAAAGTTTTCTATATCCATCGCCATGGTTCAAGTTATGTCCATACCAACTATTTTTCCACTCTTTGTCCATACTAACCCTTTTCACTCCTCCTTTGGGGATGGAATTATCAAAGACGCCGAGACAGATAAATGTTTATTTTTAATCGTATAAATAAATACAAAATTCGAAGATCCTAACTTCGAAACTGACGGATTTTCATACAAACTTTCATCCCCTATTTCACCCTCTTACGGGATGAATTTCGAAAAATCCTTTCTTAGTGGATGCTTACACTGAAAAGGTATCTTTGTACCAAATTTCAAGTCCGTTGGTTCAGTAGTCAGTGCTTTGCGTTGATATATAAGTCAGTCAGTCAATCAGTCAGTCAGTCAGGACTTTGAATTTTATATATATAGATATACTGCTACATTTTAATACTAAACGCTACAAAATATACGAAGTATAATTAAACGAGCGTGATTTAAATTGCTAGATCATTTATTTGTACCAATAGGTATTACATTCCTACCATAATAAAGTCAACAGACACGGGTTTTTTTCCTATCTTTACCAGGTGTTACCTATGGTAATTTTAAATAGAAAAATATTGGAAAAAATTAACTCGGCCACAAGTGAATTCTCAGACGGGAATCGAACCCGCGATCTTTGGAAATCCGGTCCAATGCTCTAACCGCTGAGCTACCGAGACTTGCGAACCACCGTCGAAATTCTCCAATACTTTTATATTTTTAATACGCTGTAGGCCAGCGTTGTTACATCAATGCTAGGAATAACCTTGCATTCGAAAGAAACATCTTTTCAGGTGTTTAACGATCGATTAAGATGCAACTGCCAATAATTTATGATTTTGTAATTTTTGCATTTTTCAATGCTATTTTTATACTTATGGTAATTTTAAATAGAAAAATATTGGAAAAAATTAACTCGGCCACAAGTGAATTCTCAGACGGGAATCGAACCCGCGACCTTTGGAAATCCGGTCCAATGCTCTAACCGCTGAGCTACCGAGACTTGCGAACCACCGTCGAAATTCTCGAATACTTTTATATTTTTAATACGCTGTAGGCCAGCGTTGTTACATCAATGCTAGGAATAACCTTGCATTCGAAAGAAACATCTTTTCAGGTGTTTAACGATCGATTAAGATGCAACTGCCAATAATTTATTATTTTGTAATTTTTGCATTTTTCAATGCTATTTTTATACTTATGGTAATTTTAAATAGAAAAATATTGGAAAAAATTAACTCGACCACAAGTGAATTCTCAGACGGGAATCGAACCCGCGACCTTTGGAAATCCGGTCCAATGCTCTAACCGCTGAGCTACCGAGACTTGCGAACCACCGTCGAAATTCTCCAATACTTTTATATTTTTAATACGCTACCTTATTTTCTATTTTTTCCACATTATGTATTCAGCTATGCTCGGTATGATACTAGTTAATAACAAATTATAAGAACAACGTAAGTATTATATACAAGAAAGGCCTGACTCAAATCTCGCCGCCAAATTTCTGGTAAAACCACAAACTGAGTGCTTCTTTCAACCTTGGTAGAATTTATTTAAAGCAATTGTTTACTATTTTGCAGTACGATTTGTTTTAGAATAGGTAAATGTTTGGTAATAATATATGTTTTTGTTCTCTGTGATGGTTTAAAAATATAATCTAAAGCTAAAGATAGGTTATCCATGCATGACGGTTTTGATCTCACGGACACAACCATCATGCATAAACTATCGTATATGAAAAGACAACTGCATAGTTTTATCGCACACATACTAGGTTATGAATGATGGTTATGCCTGTAAGCTCAAAACCGTAATACCCAACATATCGTCTTTGGGCTGCGTAGCAATTTTATTATCGTTTAAATTCCAGAGTTTCCTACGAATGAAGGTGGTGCCAATTTACAAAATTTTGACAAACAGCATCGAGCAACAGAACAACATTCGTTTATTCCGAAGCAAGATTATGGAGTTTGCCTGCTCAGTAAAGTACGAAAAGTGCAGAAACTATGCAAATCATTTACTCTCTTTATGGAGAAATAAAAATCAAAGGTACTCACCGCTTATAATTAAGTTAATTCACGATTCATTTTCTATTTTATTATTATTTTCTTATGAATCATGAGAAAATGCTTAAACTTTACCATACCTGATGTAAAGCGCCATTTACATTTCGACTGTGATTTTCGCGTAAAATGGCTATTGGCATAGTTCGTAGCGGCCTCGCTTTTTGTTAACTTCTTAGTTAAACCCAAGATTGCAGAGAAAGATTTTAATAAAATGCGTGAAGGCACTTTTTGAGCACCTGGATTGAACTAATGTTTTTAAACGTCGGCTGGTAAAATAAAGTTGAAAGCGATGCCGACGGCACTTACGCTATAGTGCCAACTGAACCGAGTTTCCGTTAGATAATCAGCCCTTCGAATCCTCAACCATACAGTGGTTGAGGATTCGAAGGCACGACTGGCACGAATATATTTCGAATAGTATCCATAGTATCCAGAACGTATTTGAATCGTTACGTCAAAATTGTATAGGAAAAGTAGTTCCGTTTATTTCCGGTAGGAGCGTTGCTCAATTTGTCATTCGACTACTTTTTCATTCATATAATGTCATTGTCGTAAACTTTTTTTCAGAATCGATCCTGATTCTCGCCCTGCTTGCTACTATGTGGCGTATGACACTGAGTGGTTTACTTCGTCAGACACGTTCAACGTTTTTGAATCTGAAGACAAAAGTTACGCAGAAACAATACAGTAAGTGTATTTGTTTGTTTTTTTTTTATTGTGCGCCTCCTCATTATAGCGTAACTAAAAAAAAAACCGTTTAAAACTATGGGTAAACGAAAAGCGTAGTAATATAATCTGAAACACTTTATTATTTTAATATTATGCTACTTTTTGCAGCCGCAAAGAGAGTAATTTCTTTGTTAAAATACCTATCGGTCAACCGAGACCAGAAAATATTACAATGACTACTGTGAAACCGGAGCCTGTGGTGAGTTTATGGCGCTGACTCGAAAAAGTAGTATAAAGTATTCGAATCGTTTAGTCAAAAAAGATTATGGAGGCGGTTAACCCCGAAAATATTTTGCCCTATTATTTTAATTTTGGAGAAATGCGACTGCCAATTTTTCAGTGGGTGAAAGATGATCATAAGAAAATAATTGAAGAAAGTATTCAATTGGAAAAAAAAGTTTGGGGAATAATGCGAATGAAAATTAAAATAATAGAGATAAATAATCCGCTTCTACAGTCTCAAAAAATGTACAGGAAACAGTAAGGGACGACCAATACTCCATTCATTTGTTGACGTGTCGATACGATTTTTTTTTGCAAGTTTTTCGTGCTTTAAATTATGATTTTTGTTATTGATTTTACAACCACCATACACTGGCCTCCATTTAGTAACTTCCACATAGTAAATTACAATTTCTCCACAACAAGAAGTTGGAGTTTAAATAAAATATTTTTAGTCTATTGTATCCTTTTGTTATTGGAAAAATTATTATAAATTAAAATAACCTAAAAACTCCCTTGAATTATTTCAATCAACAATATTTTATCAAATAATACACACATCAACACTGTAGACAGCCCTAGAGGGCTATTATATTAAATTCTTCACAACTCAAAACTATCTATAGTACAGAAAAAGTTTGTATGGGGGAAATAACCATGTTTGGTTCCGTCTTTAAAAATATATACAAAAAAAAGCTTAATAACAAACAAACCGGCGCTATTTTTTAAAATGCGTTTCAACATTTTATTTTAATTTTAATTGAATTTTTGTTTTGTTTTTTATCATGCCACGTCGACATTTAACCAGTTAAAAACAAATTAGAGCTGCAGGCATGTTGAAAGCTGGCGCTATCCAACGCATGGTTGTTGTCTGACTTGAGTTGACCCTTCAAACCCGGTCCTTCGAAGCCCCTTCGCGCCGGTTTGTTTATAAAAACTAACTTTTGCGAAAGTTCTATTGAAATTATCATGCATTCTTTTCTTTCACTATACTTTTTTTATTTCTTAAATTCCTAAAGACGGAACCTAGGAGAGTTTTTCCCCATACAAAGTTTTTCTGTACTGTAGATAGTTTTTGAGTTTTGAAGAATGTAATATAATATCCCTAGACAGTGTTGATGAGTGTAGTTTTAATTTATGGTTTGAGTGTTATTTTTTCGATAATTTGATGTTTACTCAAAGGCAGAGGCGTTTTAAGGGTTAGCGTTTAAAGTGGACTTATATAGACCTTAGAATACACATTAAATTATCGAAAAACTAAATTACCAATTTAACGGTCCGTTTTTATATATTTTTAGTGTGATGTATAGGTATTTAAAAATATTGTTTTAAAACCAAAGTAACATTTTTTTCTCTTTCAGTCGACACACAAAAGTGCACTGACCGATGCAAGCAAAGATAAATCATTTGCAATGGTTTCATCGATCCATATTTTAATTATGGCTACTTTAAGTTTAATAATTTTAAGATAAATTAATAAAATACTACGTTTTCTGTACTTTTTAAAACACATAAATCGATTATGTAAATATTTATTAATCTCAGATTTGGTGAAAAAACAAATAGGTACTAGCTAGACTATTTTTCCAAAAAAAAAACGACTACATTAATGAGTGTTAATCTTAATGCAACAAAAAAAATGTGAACGGTAACGGTAGTCGTAACAAACGAAAATTAAATTATTATTCGTAAAATATTCACATTCCCAATAATTCTGTATTATCTATAATATTTATCTCGACTGATGAATTGTGTTTTTTTTCGAGAATTAGTAAGTTCATTGATAACATTAATAAATGTTGAACCAATTTCAATACTTTCTGTCGCAGACTTTTTTGAACTTCGATCTTTTTTCTTCCCATAGGAACAAAGATCGTGCAAGACTTATAGAAGTCAGTAATGTTATTATAATAATTGAATGGTCTATATGTCGTAGGATAAATTGATAAATCGAAAATCCTAGGGATTTTGCGAAAATCACGGAACATTAGACAGTGGTGACGATACTTATTTTCAATCTTACTAGGGTTTTTGCGAAAACGCGATTTTGAGTTAATAACATTGAAAATTCTTCACTCAGGGGGCTAATTGTCTAATTTCAAAATCTATTGCAATCCCTTTCAATTTGTCATTTGAAAGATATTTATATACTTCAGGCTGTCACTATTTAACATTTGATAGGGATTGTGATGGGGACGCGTTTTGAAAGGTATTAAATGTACGAAATTGAACTGTCTAAGCAAAGTGACACACGAAAATATATTTCAAATGTATGGAGAAGTGTCAAATGAAGTGTCATTTAAAACAACATTCGTTCCGACAGGGATAGCTTCTCTTAAGTTACACAATTCCATAAATCACTATCAGAATCACAATACCTTTGACAGGGATTGTGATAGATTTTAAAATTAGACAATTAGGGGGCTGATTGATTTGATTTTTTGCTTGCGGAGCAACTTTTGTTCTGATGTTTTCGCAAAAGCCATAGTAAGATTGAGAAATGTCGTCACCATTGCTAATTACCGTGTTTTAGCAATATCTCTAGGATTTATTATTTTTTACTTTTGCATTTTCCAATGATATTTTTATACTTATGATAAATTTTCCCAAAGGTCGTGGATTATTATTCCTGTATTTATTCCTGATATTTATCGCTAGGATTTTCACAAAAACTGATTTACCAAATAATTCTACGACATATGTATACAATTTGTATTTTATATATTACATATTTGTTATTATTATCATCAGCTATCACTGTCATGTTCTAGTCAATCTTAGTAATTTATAGATTTTTGTAGTTACATATTTATTAGGGAAACTTTGTTTAATATTTTTAAAATGTCATAAAGAAAACATCTAAAATAGTTATCTTATTCTAGTTTATTTATTTTTAGAAATAGTTATATTATTGTAACATGTACATATTACATTATTTTTGTAAAACTTATAAGTACACATATACATTAATTAATAATAATAGTATATTATACAAGAGAATGTGCCTTAATACCTATAATAATTTAAAATTTGAAGCAAGAGGACGCGTTTGCTTCAAATTTACATTAAGCGATAATTCTGAGTACTACAATAAACATTTTTAATTTTCTATGTTACATTTTTATACCCTAAAATCTTAGACTTATGAGTGAAAATGCAGTATAAACCTTATAACTAAGACATATTCATTTTACAAACAACTTATGCCTAATAAACTACAAATGTATGACTAAAATACTTATATAGGTTTTATATCTTTAAAATTAAAATAATATTAAGTCACTTTGTGCATTTCGAGCAAACATTAACGACTACATATACTAACTAGAAGCTTTTTATCAATAGTCTTTATAATATTATAACATGAACTTATATGACGCAAAAATAATTACTTAATCTTATTCTAGAAACCGTTAACTACTTCAGTTACGTAATTTATCGTAACGAGGCGTTAACAACACGATATCCCTACTTTAGAAATACAATATAGATAACAATTTATTGGAATAAACTCTGAAATACCACCAATCACCAATGTCACGGGGGTTAATTCGGTAGGTTATTACCGAAAATGTATTAATAAGCGTGCAATCATCGTGTGATAGACGCGGAACGTCAAATAATGGTAAGTATTACGTATGTGATCGCGCGCGTATCGCTCGCTGATGGTTTAAAATTTTGAATGCACTTTTTGCTAAGACACTGGCGCCAATAAAAAATGGTAGTAATAACAGAAACTAAATGAATCCATATTATAAGTCATCTATTGTTCGGTAGTAATTACAGTGAGATTGGTATGACGTATCTAGAACAATGATCGCGCAATTATTGCCATCGTATTGCTCTTGCAAAGATAGGTAATAGAAAGTTCTGGTGAATGTCTATAATTATAACCCGAAAAATAAAAAACGCCATATGCTTTGAGGAATGTTCGTCACGTGTTATCTTTGGTGGACTATTTTTCACAAAATATCTTGAAACTACTTCATCTTGACGTTTGATAAGGTTTCCGATAATGTCAACAAGTCGAGTGGGTTTCCAAACAACATGAGAATATTTCAAAAGATTATTATCAATATCGAATTCCAGAGAAATTAAACTACAAATACTATTGTTAAAATAGTACTGAGTTTTTTGTACACTTTTCTTCGAGGGATAATTGCTTTAGCCAAAATAAAATATAAATAATCATACTTAAATAATAAACCATCACCAACTCTTTACACTTCTCCTACTAACAAAAAGTATTTTTTTTTTGTACATAAATTAAAACGGAAACCGATACCAATCTGTAAAAAAACTAACTACAATTATTATTCAATATATACATATTAATCATACACCTTAATTATATTATAATTTCCATTAAAAAAATAATGTAAATATAAAACTCATGAAGAAATAATCATACCTAAATATTATTATATATTTGCTTATTATTGTTTTTTCTAATATTATTATATTACTCATCGGTACTACACATAATTCTGCTCGTTAAATTATTATTACCATCAGTTTTACTGACACTTCTTTACGATTGTCAGCAATCACTTAATAGTGACATCCACCCTTAAAAGTTTGTGTTATTAACTAGAATCTAGTAAAACAATGTTAAAACAGCTGTTATAAGTAGGAGAATCGTGGAAAGCGCAGCAGTGGTGGAATCGTTTTCGTCTATCCAATCGTACACATCCTGAAGATGTTCATTGGACCAGTCGATGTTTTCGTTTATAATTTGCAAAGCCAAGTGACCTGCTGGTTCAGAGTCGAATAACGTGTTGGTATTGCTCTCCAACCAGCGACGGAACTGGGAACCAATTAAAAAATTAATATTCGATCTTACAAATATTGTAAAAAGACGAAAATGTTGTCTTTAATACTTACGTCATCAGCCATATCATTATTCACAATGTTATCGGCAAGAGCAAAGATACACTCTTCCAAATTGGTACTACCACCATAGCTGAAAAAAGGGTTACATCTTATTCACATAACTAACTATTATATACGAACTGTGCAACTATTTCAACATAATTTTATATACATACACAAATATAAATACATCAAAGGTGCAGCTTGAGAGTGTAATGTATAAATATCATTATGCTAATTTATAAAGATCACTGCCAATAACGTCACCACATTTAGCATTGGTTGGTGACAAATTGCCAGCCTATCGATTATATTAATTAACGAATATGATAGCATGTCCATATGTTATATATTATTATGGACTGGGTGTCCATTGACATGCTTTTAGGCTTTTACTATCTGCACTGGAATGCTAGCAGAAAGTCTGGCACATTCTGCTTTACTCCCAGTCCAGCATAGGAGCAAATTTTAAACTGAATTTAAAAGATATTCGTGTTTCCATTAAACTAACAAACAAAAATCACCATCTAAACATATACACCTTTTTATAACTTTTAATTTTGCATTATACAATGCTATTTTTATGTGATAAATATTAAACAAGAAAATATACCAGAAAAAGGATATTTCTCTCATTGATGAAGCGACGGTGGCCAACACCGTAGAACGGTGAATATACTAGGAAAATTCGATGTGTCCTCATAGGTCTCTGTAGCATAATTGGTTAGTGCATTGAGCCGGACTCCCAAGGATGCGGGTTCGAATCCCGTCAGGGCGACATGAGACTAGTTGCTTTTTTCTGGTATATTTTCTTGTTTAATATTTATCATATACACCTTATTTTGGTTGGGTTAGATTAGGTTAGTTTACGTCTACAATAGTCTCAGCACAATACTTACTGATCTCGGATGTTATTTGTGTTGTCTCTCATAAAGCCCGAAGCTATTATTGCATTGCTGTAACTGCTTTCAGCGACGGCTTTGAATATTCTAGACTTTTCTGCAGTAGAATATGGACTATCGCCGGCAACTGTATTTTGGAGGAGGCTGGAAAATACCAAATAAAAAACCATAAATTAAAACTCATACAACTACTTGTACGGGTTCATCAATAAAACAAATCATAACAATCTTTGTTTAAATAAATTTATTGTTAAATATTTTTGAATCGTCTAGTTTTTTTACGTTTCCTTTCTAGCATGCGTTTGCGTATCCCACGACTCCAGCTTTGGGTACGGTAGGTATTCGCCTGAGGGCGTTTTTCCTCTTAATTGCACTAATAGGGAGATCGGCAGATAAATCACCTTCTACTTGACTTTATGAGAGCCTAGAGAAGTGCCTCTGTCTCGAAAGTTCAAGATCATATTTTGTACCACTCCCTTTAAACGATTTGGGCTTTAAAAGTTAGGCTGTATTTACGAGTAATTAGTAGAGTGTGTAATGCGCATATGTAAATATTAGAAAATAACACACACTAATGAAAAGGTAATCTTGATACTTACCCGCGTATAAAATCTTCGTCTTGTGAACATGCAAGTGATTCCAGTATGACAACACGGTCGTAAACAGTTCGTGTTGTAATGTCATCTAGAAGGTCTACCAAAATCTGTCTGGCGTCTTCGTCACCTTCTCGTACGACCGCGCAATAAACTGCAGGCCTCAAGTCTCGTGGAATATTAGGATTTCTGTGTAAATTATTTTTATATTAATACTATTACATTTTTCATTTCATTATGTATAGTCTTATATTTTTTCAAACGTTTAATTGTTATTGTTGTCATTTCCAGGCAAAATATAGCATATCCATTTAAATAAATTATCTTTAAGAATATCATGTTAGCAGAACAAAATTACTTACACTTCATCGTTAGCACTGTAAAACCAGTCGATAGCAGCAGCAATACAAGGATCATATCCAGCTCGACAGGCGTGGTCCATCACCATTGCTCTTGTTAAAGTATCCATCGCTGGTTCAACCACGTTGACCTCAGGTCGGAAGTCTAATTTTTCTTCTACAGCATGAATTGTTCTTCGCACCATCCTCTAGATGACAAAAAATATGATTGGGGAGTGAAAGGACAATAATCCGCATAGTAGCTTTTCTAACTAGCGACATCGTTTTTGTGGATTTAGCTCAATTTGCAACAAATTTGAGATTTTTAATCACTGATCACTGTATCAAAATTCGTTGAATACATTGTGGTTAAAGTCACTGTCACATTTAAACAATGGTACCACACTTACCAAATAAATATCAGGGTCCAAGTCTTCGTCGTCGGCTACCATTGCTTCAAGTCTTTTTCTTAAGAAGTTCATGTTTCTAACGAAAGCTTTCCAGACAGCATATTCGGTTTCATGTTCCATGGTCAGAACTATTCGTAAAGCAAAATCATATTGGAGGCCGGAAAATAGTCGCCTTGCTAAATTGAGGGAGTCATCGAGCAACTGGAAAAATAATCAGTATGACTTCTGTTCAAATGTTTTATTATGTACAGTTAACAGCACGTTAGCTGTTCACTTAGTCTATAAAAACCGTCGCTATTACCAAAATTACGACCTACATAAAGGCGCTTTACAGATCAACTAAAAAGCCTGACTTGCTGTCGAGTAAGTTTATATGACTATTATTTTAATAATGGGAAACTTGTT
Source organism: Chrysoteuchia culmella (assembly GCA_910589605.1). Lineage (NCBI taxonomy): Eukaryota > Metazoa > Arthropoda > Insecta > Lepidoptera > Crambidae > Chrysoteuchia > Chrysoteuchia culmella. Next base: position 10,551,573 of record OU342648.1, read on the forward strand.
GCAGTTTCATTTTGATTTTTTCAATATTTTATGATATATTTCTTACCGTGGCTCTATTTAGTGGATGAATAATTTCTCTGCGCTCAGGATCTTCAAGGGCTGCGATTATTCTTTCCCACAGGTCAATATTGTATTGTACTCGATAATATCCTATAATAATTGTTTTTTTTTATAAAATTGTAAAATCTAGATAACGGCCATAAAGGTACTCTACTAGAGCATAATGCATAAAGCTGTTAAAATTATCAGCAACATTATTCATTGGTGAAGCCACCATAATATTTCAATAAGTTTAGCAATAATAATATTGAACTCATTAATTTCGTCACATGAATTGTTACGTGGGATTTGTTAAATTAAAAAAGACATGTTGTTATTACTAAGGAAATATGGCTGTCAGGGGAAAGTGGATACGCTGATAAATATATTATCATACCATGGCCTTGAATATTGAATAGTATCCAGTCATCTTCGTCCAGGTTTACTCGAAAATCTATAGAGGTTGGTTCATGGTAGATCCTTGATGGGAACACATTGTCAAATTCTGGGTTCACACTGGTAGTAAATGAAATTGGTATGAAAAAGTTCGACCCTGTCGCCTCTCCAGCGTAATTGAAGGTACTCTAAAAAGATTTCAAATGAAGTTGTAATTTACGGAAAGTTTTATCTCATTATCCAAAATTCTAGCGTAGCGTAGCTTGAACTTACCCGCGATACAGTAACAAGGTTGCTTTGGTAATTAACTGTTAAAAGAGGACATCCTCGAGTTTTTATGTATGGCTCCAAGAAACCTTCGATATCTTCAAAGTGATCACCATCCCATATAGCTTCAATTACTTCGTTAAAGTTGAAAGTGTTTACTGTATCTAAATTGCTGTAACATAATTACATTCTTTTATTAGCAATACAAACAAATAGCAATCTAGATGTACGTATAACAGTTGCTAAAGCAAGTAAATCCTAAATTTAAATGAAATAAATAATATCAAGAAATAAAAATGAAATAGCTCTTATTGCTTTATCAAAAATCAATTTAATTTAGACTTTGTTTTGCCTATGAAAATGTAGCTAATACTTAATACTTACGATACGTCATTATAGTAACATGGACAAGTCCAAATATATATAAATAAATAAACAATAATATTAATTTGCTTACAAACTGGACCTGCTGAGTAGTAAGCGCTGAGCTCCATATTGAATAAAATCGGACTCTTCGTCAAGGGCAAGTCTCAGCATGCTCAAAATAACCGGTGCTTTATACTTTAGTAATCCGTTATTTATATGGTTTCTGACATCCACCTCCTCAATCAACAATTCATCGGGTTCTAGTACCGTTGCAGAGAGGTATCCATCGCGGAACAAACTTTCTTGTAATATCTCGGTGATAAATAAAGTGTTAAAATCGATTGCTCCCTCATTTCCGCTTTCAAACTGTAAGAAATATTGATTTGAAGGTCAAATAAATTAGCAAAATGAACACTTCACTCCCACAATGCTTCACTGTAGCTCATACGACCTTATTGTACCAAGCATACCTTCAAATGAATTAAATATTTTACCTCTTTTACCGCCTCAAATGCTGCGTAGGTCTGTAATCCACTTATCAACCATTGGTAGATCCAGTTTTCTGGAATTATTGTAAATCCAAACCAGGGACGTGAAAGAGCTTCCGCGATCTTGACAAGAGCAACTTGCCTTTGCTTCACAGAAAATTGTTGGTTCTCCATAAAGATGTATGGTTCCCTACAAATTAATGAGTTTTTTGCAACCATCACCGAAACTTTATTTTGAACTTATGAGACGGACTCCATTAAGAATTGTGGGTACATTTAAGGTTTTATGGATTTTCAGGTGTTTACTACAGAATAATTACTATTTTTCTTACCATAGTCCCACAATGGAAAGAGAATGCCATTCAATATCAACATCCGGTAAAGCTATTACATGCATGTTGTTTGCTTGATTTAAAACTGTTTCTGAATATGGCTTATCTGTCCACTCGTTAAGGTAGTTGAAAATTGCATTGATGGCTATAGAAGCTTGGTTTTCTTGGCCAGATAAACCTGGTCTACCGGAGAGGAGAACATTTGGAGTTGGCACGTTATAAGTAGTAAAATCATGTCCGATCATTGCCCATCTCAGTGGGGCACCCACTAAACTTGAGAAAGAGGACCTGAAATAAAAATAAGAGATAGTAATTAAGAAGAGAAGAAAGAAGAATTAAGAGATTTATTTCCGAAAAAAGTACTTTAACATGGATCCCACATAAAAGTCAGTCATCTGTAGGGCTAGCACGAATAACTATCGAAATAGTAACGAGGAAGTAAAGTAAAAATATATATGACATATTAAGCAGCGTTCCTACCGGACGTAAACGGAACTACATTTTCCTATTCATTTTTTGACATTACGTGCTCGATACTTACTCGTTACTATTTCGATAGTTATTAGTGCTAACCCCACTGGTATTATGGTAATACTTACGGTTCGTTTTCTACAGGTTGAGTGTTTGATATTAAATTTCCATAAGTGACCCCATTGATAGTCATTGTTATATCAGTATTTTGTGTAGCTTCGTCTATACATGGAAATACTCGTCTAGCGTTGGTTGGGTAGAGATTCATTCCTATGTAACTAAAACAAAAGGAAAATATTTAACATGAAACAAAATAAGAATCTGAGTTAAATCATAACTTGTCGGTACCTATCGGAAAATGACACACAATAGATATTTCATTGATAAATTTTAATAGCAAGCATATTATTTAAAAAAAAATCTACTCGGCTCACAAGTGATTCTCAGGTGGCATTCGAATACCAAAATCATTTATATGCATAATACAGGTTTTACAATAATTGGTGGTGGTTACAAAATCTGAGCGCTGTAATCGTATCCGATGGGTGTGCAATATTAATTTTCACAGAGAGAAAGTCCATCAAATTTAAAAACACTAAAATATAAAAAAAAAACATTAATAATACAATCAATTACTAAAATTTAAATGTCAGGGTCACACACGTATTTGGTCAACGTATAATATGTTTTATTTACTAAAAATAGTTTAAGTGTCGATTTAAATTTCATTAAATTATCAATTCCTTGTATGTCTTTCGGAAGCTTCTTGTAGATTTTTGGAGCAAAACCATGATATTTCCAAATAAAGCAGTTTTATGTGGTATTTGGCACAGCTTATTATAACGCCTATTCGCTGAAAATTTACTAATAATGTTATTTGACGTAACAAAAACACACACTTAGAATATTTATATACATGGTACTGTCAAATTTTTAATTCTTTGAAGTATGGGCTACCAGGAGTCAATTGGACAAAATCTGCATATTGCTCGGACACACTTTTTTGCGTTTTGAAGACTCTGTCTTTGTTGGACGAGCTTCCCCAAAAAAGGATTCCGTATCTTAAAATTGACGCAACGTAGCCATGATACGCTTTCATTTACACAAATCGATTGGCAACTTTATTCAGCATGTATAAGGCATAAGAAAATTTACTTAACTTTTCAGACACGTATTAGTATGAGTTTTCCAATTCATATTGCTGTCAATATAAATGCCAAGACATTGTGTAGTCTCAACTTCTTCTAATTGTTTTCCTGAGTGCTGTATTTTAACATCAATAACATTTTAACTATCTCTTTGTTTAAAAGTCATCATTTATGTTTATCTAAATTTACAACTTATTTATTATTTTGAAGCCATTTGATAAATTTGTAAAGATCATTATTTATTTCATTTTCAATCCCTTTCATCATAACATTCAAATATTATCGTGCTGTCACCCGCAAACATCACCATTGGGCGTTGTATAGACTTTGGTAGGTCATTTATATACATAATAAATAATAATAGACCCAACACGCTACCTCGAGGGACTCCCCAAACCGTTTCCCTCGATCTAGATGTATATATCTTTTCAAATTTAGTACGGCAGCAAAACTTTCCAATTTGTATTGAATTTCGTCTGCCAGTGAGATATGATTCTAGGAGCTTAAGAATATTACCCCGGACGCCATATTTATGTAATTTATCTAATAATATATTGTGATCGACTAAATCGAACGCCTATGTCATGTCCATGTATAGGCCCATAACTTGTACTCCTGAATCCATGCATTTAAGAGTTTTATTAGGAAATTCAAATATTGCCATATTAATGCTTTTAGTTTTACGGAAACCTTGTTGTTCTTTTGCTAACAAGTTATTCGTTTCAAAATAAAAATAAAGCGATTTGTATATGACTTTTTCAAATACTTTTGCGAAAACTGGTTTAAGCGCAATGGGTCTATAATTCGCTATGGTCTCTCTATCATCTTTCTTAAAAATCGGTTTTATCACGGTGACTTTTAAACTGTCCGGGAACATTACGTTGTCAATGCATAAATTTATAATATAAGCAATTATCGGGGATACATTGTAATTCACGTGTTTTAAAATTCTTGTATCAATTTCATCATATCCAGTGCCATTAGTAGATTTAAGTGAAGTTATCCCATGACCACGGCAGCTGAAAAGGTGCCGAATCGTCGGGAAAATCAAAAAACCCCTAAAAAACAACAACAACAACAAATATATCCGGAAAAGTGATTTTATTTCAAAGATTTAAGTGATTTTATTATTATATCTTGTGAAATTACTGGCGACATTAATATGGAATTGCAACTGTTATGTTTCAAAGTTTTGTCAGGTCAATGTCCAGTAATCTCTGATGCCAATGTAAGATCAATAAAAAAGTCGTTAATATACTCAGCAATAAGTTTTGGATCACTGATAAGTTTTGCTACTTACATTTATTTGTTTTATATCTTCCCTAGGAAAATTTATTTGTTTATGATTTGCCATTTTGCCCTTGATTTGTTACCGGAGGTACTAGTAAAATAGCTGTTTTGTGACTTTTGCGGTAATTGCACAATTTTATTAAAGCGTTTAGTATATCCTTTAATCGAGTTTTGTTTGATTTATTAGGCTTGACTATGCAACTATTCAGTAGGTCTCGCTAACGTTTGCTGTACGTTTTAATTCCATTGGTCACCCATTTGGTTTGGTGACCGTGGGTCTTTAATCATCTTTATAGGAAAGCAGATCTCATAATATAATTTGAAAGTTTCATAAAATCTTTCGAACGCTGTATTTGGATTGTTTGTATCATGTACATACTGTCACGGAATTTCCTAATATTGTCCTTAATATAATCACGCCGCTTGACATACCAGAATGGGAATTTACAAGTTTTTTTAATCGGACATTTAAAAACATGTGCATTATGGTCGGATAAAGTTAATTCGGTCGTTTAGCCGTAACCATAACGTTTAACATTATGAATGAAGTTGTCCAAACATGTAACACTAGATGGACGCGTAGGTTGTAGGACTTAATGATTATATTCAAGTTATAACTTTGTATTATGTCAGTAAAATCTCTAGTCAATTTATTATTCTTCAAAATATCAATATTGAAATCACCACACATATTAATAATTTTGTACTTATCTTTAGAAGAAAATTTATATAAAATGTATTTACGAAGGAAAATGTCAATCTTATTTACATTTCGTCGAGGAGGTCTATAGGTATATGCAGATAATTATAGTTTTGTGATCCACTAATTGTAAACCACAGCATTCCACTACCCCAGAAATGCTCGTTTCAGCTATATCTTTTAATTCGATGTACTAGAGCTTATGTTTATGTTTATGTTTCACTGACCTACAAAAATAAGTACCAAGTATATAACCAGGCAAGTGCAGTTGCTCCTTATCATGTTCTACCATGTTATGGTCCGTAATACAAACTATGTCCATATCCATTCCAGAAGCAGCCATTTCAGATAAGTCAACACACAGCCTGCCCGACTTACCAATCAGGTCATCAATGTTCTGGTGCAAAAAGTAAATGTAAACAAACACGAAAAATATTATTTATATTATTATTATTAGTTTGCTCAGATCCTTGAGATATAGTGTTTCCGACAACATGATTCAAAGCAATTTTATTTATATAATGAAAGTCTGTTTGAGTGCATTTACTCTCATATTTTGTTGAACAGTCGAAATTTTCATTTTTTTAAACATTGCGATTTCTTAATTTTGTCTGAAAGTATAATCGTATCAACTCTCAAAGCAACCAGCGACAAAGGTTGAGTGTAAAATTATAAATATAAGATTTTTGCATTTTTCGATGCTATTTTTTATACTTATGATAAATTTAAATAGGAATTCACTTTTGGCCGAGTTGATTTTTTCAAATATTTTTCTATCTAAATTTATCAATTATCATTATTCAGTTTAATTCATAAATATTCATGTTATAAGGTACTTCAGTCATAATTATATTTGTGTTAGTAATAGAACACAATATTTAATTTACAGAGCTTTGAGATAAAGGATTACATTCATTAGTTCCTCCTAATATAAGTAAAAAAACATTTTTAGTCGATTTCGATATTTCATTGAGAGCCGGTTTTAAAGTTTATTAAACTTAGCACCAGACTTCTAAAAACTAACTATACTATACTTGATATTATGGCCCAAGAAGTTTTTGTAATATTTTTCTGACGTTTTTTCCCTGATGATCCGCTAAAACAATTACTTTCTTCTTTTCCCTAAACATTTCTAAGTTGTGATTTTCTCGTTATGTTTTTTTTTCCTAAATAGGACTTGCTCCGTAGTAACTTCGTTTATTTTTTGTTTAGAATGTATATAGCTGCTCCTATATCCCAGGGTTGTACCTTTGGTACATTTAAATGTCTATTATAACAACAATAACCAACAATTACACACAATTACGACATTATTTATAATGTATATACTTGTTTATTTTTTAATTAGAATGTATATAGCTCCTATATCCCACGGATTTCGGGGTTGTCCTCTTGGACCCTTCAAATGTCTATTATAGTCAACCCGTTGGTACACATATCATTGCTGTCGATTCTGGGTTTTTAATGTATTAGATTTGGGCGATTTCCTTTGTTGTCGAGGACTAAAGTTCCGAGAATTGCTTGTTAGCATTCTCATATCCCGATTTTTTTCTAGTATTTTTCTACTAAAAACTGTCATAAAGATAGCAATGAAAATGCAAACTTCAAAAATCATATGATATTTCATTGTTTTAAGGCCGCCGGCCGGCGGTCTTGTGATGAACTATGAACAAATTCAAAATTATTCATAAAGCGTAAAGCATACGCTCAAGCACATCTATAGGAAAGTTCTGTCAAGATCACGTATCACAGATATTTCGGGTAACTTTCATGCGTTGATTTAAATGATTAGTTAAAATATAAAAATGTATACGCTGAAAATTTTATAAAATTAATAAACACTGAGAGGTAATTACTTGTCATGTCCCAGATACAATCCTTGGCCTCCATTTCCTAAATTTCCAGAATATTCTATGATTATGACATGATTTAAATTAGTTCGTGCGGGTCTTATTTCTAACAGGCCATCATATGTATCGTAATCTGCTGGAACCACGTTATCAACACTACTAACATCGGCTGCCACAAAATGAATATCTAATCCTTCAGCATGCATAATCAAGGGATCATCTCTTGTAGCCAGTGTAACACTGCAGCGTAACTCTAAACGTCCCTCGAACCTGCCACCGTCAATTGTTAGCTCTACAGCGTATTGGAAAATTGAAAGACCCGGCCGCACTACGCTATTCCGTTGTAAATTCCTTTCACTTCTCGTCGTCTCATTGGTTGCAGTATATGAAATATTAGTGGCACTTGTATCAATTTCTGTGTTAATTTCTTCATTATTAGCAGTGTCAGGTAACAGCTTCTCATATGCGAAAGCATTTTTGAATTCTAATTTTGATTCCGTCACAACATTTTTATTCTTATGTATCGGTAATGTACTTATAAAATTGCCGAATATAACTAAATAACAAAAACCAACATTCCACTTTATTTTACTCCGGACCATCGTGATGTGAGTAAATGGCCGGTAGATTTAACCATTACTTGTTTCGCTACCCACGAAGTTAACGCACAGACTGTTCTTTAGCAAAAATCGATGTCATGAAATAACCATTATGATAAATCCTGATCAAATGCAAAGGCGCGATAACGCCAGAGTTACACAGAACATAATATAAGCACCTATTATCTATCTCACTGAGATATCTCAAAAATGTACAATGAAACAGAAATATACTTTCTCAATAAATATACTTTCTCGGACTTCTATTGAGTTTTTTTTTTGTATGCGAAGCGATTTTGGATATCACACAACACAAATCGAACCTACGACGATATGATCAACATTTTAAAATTAACTACTAATATAGTACTATAATACTAGTTACCCGAACCTTTCGGTTGATTTTTGTAGTCAACTGAAAAGTTGTTAACCTTTAACCATCGACCCAGGGCAGTACCGCGCAAGTGGCGTCGGCATCGAAATCGGCTTCATTTGACTGGTGGATGTGACACATTGCTGCTTCTTTTTGACACAAATGAAAACTTACCAAAGACTAAGAGCAATATGTCACATCTATCTGTCAAATGAAGTCGATGTTGATGCCGACGACACTATTTAGTAATCTGTGCTTTGGGGCTAGGTTAATAAAATTTAGTGTGGGTGTAAAAAATATTGATTTATTTATTTAGGTTATTTTCAGGTAGTATGAGTGAGACGCCGCTATACGCGCCGTATGCGCCATCCCACTCTCACAAAATAAAAATTACCAAAAAAGAATCGCAAAGGCCCCAGGTAACGTTTATATTTTGGATCAACAATTCTACATAGGAAATATTTTCTTCTTATTTTTTTTTTATAATAATATTTTAATCAACAAATGAACCTAAAATAACCTTAATTCAAAACTTTATTATAAACATAAAAACAAAAATAGTAACATTAATTTCACGCAAAAAAATATTGACACCTCTTTTTTATACTCGTATATTACCTGCTCCTATTTATTGCCTTATTGCATACTGATTGTAGCAAAGGCAAATCAGTTTCCTACATTTGTTACAAAAATATTTATTAATTTATTCATACATTGCACGTCACATAACATCAATTAGGATGTTACATAAAAATTTGGATATAGAACTATATGACGCCCCGTGGGAGTATAGCAACAATTGAGGGCTATTTACATATAAAAAAATACAATTATACTTTATTAGGAGATAATCAAAATAATTAAATAATATATCACTTTTTAAATATTAGGGTTTGAGTAATGTACGAGTACTATTCATCTTAAAAAAATTGAGTACCTACGCCTTCTTAATAGGGCTAGAGTCGCACAGGTCTTTCTAAAACTTGGATTCTTATAATTTTTTGAGGGTGGAGGATCGGGCATATCGGTAGGGCCAATGACACGATGCATGAATGATTTTAAAATGTTGGATGATATACTTAGCCGCAATTCAACCAGATAATCTTGATCTCAAAGGTCTTTTTTACTTTCATTGCCTTAAAGACGATATGAAAGCTAAATTAAAATGATCAGCATTCGTTCGTTTTCGTTTTTGTACCGCATAGGTGTCGTATTTTCTTGGGTTAAGAATTCTTCTTCTTCTTCTTTCTTAATAAATGGCGTGCTCGCGTTTAATACGCGAATTTTGCCAATGTCAAGTAAATATATTTTTTATTAATTGTACGGTAGATTGAGTTAAAAATGGAGCCTCACAACACGTGTTATTACGAAAAGAACTCGGGTGAAACTCCGGGTTAAGAATTCTGATATGATAAAAGCCGATGTGACGTCTATCCGACGCATTAGATGAGTTTAGCTACACAAGCACCGAGTTGACGATCAAGAGACGTATAAAGTGCAGCGTGCATCTGCATGCATCAGCGTAATATTTTTATAATTTTACTATTATTCCTGACTGTACGTATGTAGAGATCAATACTGATGACAGAAAAACCGATAAGATAAACATGAAAGAAACTAATTTATGTAGGTATTTTCAGTTTCAAACAACTGACTCTGGTTGGTTTGAGCTGCTGGCGATTGGCTATATTTCTGAGAATAAAAAACCATCTAAAAGATAACTGGAAATGACATTATCATTGTGATTGGTACATAGACAAACAAAAAAGTTGAAAAATCCGTATTTATTATACCCGGCATAATTATACCCGGCAGTATTTCACTGCCGGGTATAATTATGATAGAAGATTGCAAGAAGATGAAGATAAGGTTTCCCCTTAGAAATATCACAACAGTATCGCTACTGGTTCATAGATAAAGAAAAAAGTAGCAAAATCATAGTATTTCTTAGGTACGGTTTTTCTCAAAACTGCCAGGTCAGATTTTGATTTCACTTTTCAGAACGGTGTATTATAGGTGTTTAAACTGGTGTACTGTTGTAACACAAATATTACAACAGTATCGCTATTGGTTCATAGACCACTCTGGCCCAGTCTTCTTTTAAGTGACACGAGGGTATTTCTTTGGCGCGCAGTTATCATTGAAATAAAACAACATTTACAACGTTGTAGAACGGATATTAAACGCGCTATATTGCACGCTCTAAGATGGAATTGACCGTATTTTTAATGGTTTTTTGATTTTCCCGATGTTTCGACACCTTTTAATATCCGGAAAAGTTGTTTTATTTCAATGACACAATAGTATTAACTATTTTTAGTGTTCGATAGAGTATGAAACATTTAAAAGAAATAAAGAATATAGAGACGGATATTCAGAAAACAATCTCGGAAAATTCTTTGAGACTCGATTAAAGTGCCCTCCGAAGCATGGAGGAGCTCGAGATAATAAATTTTTGGTCATCCATCCTGTTACTGACCGTTGCGAAAGTTGCTTAACCATTACGATCGTAGGCCTTTTTTATACACGTTTTTTTATCTATACTAATCATGTATCTGTATCTTTTATCTTTGGTAATGCCGAATGATTCATGAACTTGGGAAAGTCTGGTCGAATAATAATAAAAAACCCAAAGGTTAGTAACAACATTAAAGACACCATAGCTTTCATTTATATGTATATAATAGTAATAATTATAATTTATATGTGTATATAATTTATATATACATATAAATTATTATTATTATTATTAATATATACATATAATTTTTTGTGATCTCTTGAAAGAGCTGGACAACAAAAAAAAGGTACATGTGTCTATCATAGTACTCAATACTCAATTATTTATTGCGTACCATACCACCTTACAATACCTAGTGGTAGGATTACTATAAGTCAAATGAAACGAGTTTGATGATGCTCATTTTCATATATTTATTGATTTTTGAAAATGTCGAGTCGACGAACATGATCGCATTGCCTTAGTGCCAATTATATTATGTTCTAATAACACATCTAACAATATCTCTGCGATACATATAACTATTGAAAAGGCAATGCCTAAAATTGGCATCTTATTTTCAACAATCAACCAAACCTTGTTAATTCGTTAGTTTTTAAACAAGTAAATATATCTACTAGAAAAAGCACCTTGCCTCATGTCGCTCTGACGTGATTCGAACCCGCATCCTTGGGAATCCGGCCCAATGCACTAACCACCTATGAGGACACGTCGAATTTTTCTAGCTTAGTACATATTACATATACACATGAGACGAATTGCTTTTTTCTAATATATTTTCTTGTATAATAATTATCAAATTATAACTATTTAATTTTGCATTTATTAATCCCGTCAGGCGACATGAGAGAAGTTGTTTTTTTCTAGTATATTTTCTTGTTTAATATTTATCAGATAATGATAAAGTTTTATTGAAGAAAAAAGTTTCAACCGAATATTAAATAAGAACCTGCTTCGTTTCTGTTATTTTTATAAAAAAAATTTTTTATTTGATTAAGTATCTTAAAGGAATGCATAACTTGAACCACGGGGTATGCAACCCGGAATTCACCAGCTAAAACAACATCTCACAAAAGATCCTTCTGAGTTAGTAGTATCCGTCCTTTCCTATATCAATCCCATTGCATCCTGTTTATATTTTCCTTTACGCAGTGCTCGGTGATAGCAAATCAGCGGTCCTACCATCATCTATTAGAAACCATCATGTCATAAGAACGTTTTATTTTCGTTTTGTTTTTATTGAAGTTATATTATTACATTTTCATACTCTTCGCACCTTGGAGGCGATGATTGAACGAAGAAGTCACAAAACTTCCGTCAAAAAACAAGCTTACTTTTGAGATCCGTAGTACGAAAAGTAAGATTATAACAATACTGCGCTAAGAGATGGCGGCAGGCCTCCCCCTCAGCCCCCTTTTATAACACTGGACTAAAATACAGCTGGTAAATCGTGAGTGTCTATGACACCTGTGCCTTGCCTTGAATTTCGAGGATCCTATGCAGGCTGCGACAGGCATGATTTTGTATGTAGGTAACTAAATATTGGTTAATTCTTTAAATAACTACCTTGCTGCTCTTACATACTAAATACTATAAAAAAAATACATACTTTGCATTCTCGTAAGATCCAACAAAAAGTCCAACTGACGGATCCAAGTTACCCTCATAGTCTATTTTGAACCAGTAAAGGGACGAACTTAAATCATGGATTATCAGAAGATCATCTTCTACTTCAAAACCTACACCGTTGTATATCTCAGATCCTCCTATAGCCACTTCAACAGATTGTATATCCAAATCGGCAGCATGGAAAATAATAGGTTCTTCTCTTGTATCTAAGTCTCTTACAATTGCAGTGATAAACACATGTCCACTAAAAGTCCCACTTTCAAAATCAGGCTCTATTTCAACTGCGTAACTATTAACTACAAGTCCTGGCCTCACCAAACTGTCTCTAGAGTTATCTCTAGTTCTGTTATTCACTGTCACATTTGTTACAATCACTGATTCCTCAATTTGAGGTGTTTCCACTTTTTTTTCATATATTGGTAAAGAATTACAAATCACTGTTAGAGAGACGAGACACAAAACTTTTATTGAAATCATTTTCTTCGACATGTCTTCGTCATACCGTCATTTGTGTTGATTTTAAAATGTTGAATGATCTACAGACTTTCACGACTTCTTCATAATGAATGAGGTTATGGAAGAGGAATCAGTATATAAGTTAATACATGTTCGTACAACAGTTATTCCCATTGATAATCTCGGAGATAATGTCGATAAAAAAACCCACGATGAGTGTCTGTGAGTAAAACTGACTGAAGTGTAAATAAACGGGATATAGAATATTATTATTTTTACAAATGCAAATGTATAAAAAAATATTTATTTATTTATATATTTATACTTTATTGTACACACAGAACATAGAATGATAAAAAAAACAAACAAAAAGAAACATACAATTGGCGGCCTTATCACTAAAAGGCAATTTCTTCCAGGCAACCTTAGGATGGACAGGATAAAAGAATAAAGTATGATGAGGGTAGCTACAGGTGTACTGGGCGTAATGAAAACCAATATACTAAATCCAAATACATAAACAAATACATATAAGAGCATAAATACTATATACCTAACAAGAAACTTACATAATAATTAATATAAATATATACTTAACCTAAAATATAGAGAGGATTTAACTCACAGCTTAGATCAGCAAAATATCTAAATGGTAAGGTAGTGCTCTTTGACACGTTTTTTAAATATACTGACTGTTTGAGCAGCTCTTATTGACATCGGCAATGCATTCCAGAGCTGGACAATGTAACTGGACAATAATGGTTATTCCTTGAAGGTTTGAATGTATTTTCTGTCTTTTGGATACATTTTTTTTCTATCCGACTTCTTGAATACCTGTTCAAATATTTACCATTATTAAGGATACACTTTTAACTTAAATAAATAATAGCTTTTTTTGTGTAATTTGTATGTGACGTTTGCACACGCTTTCACTTACGTACTTAATTTCAAGTACGTAAGTGAAAACGTGTCCAGCTATTCCGTCAGTGATATTCTGGGTGGATTGCATTATTTACTTTTACGGTAACTTTAACGGTTAGAAAATATAGGTATAGGATTTGACAGCTTTGACAATCATAAATCTTTATGATTTGATTGTTATGTTAATTAAATTTTAAAAGAAAACAGGTACTAGAAAATATCATCCCGGCCCACAAGTTACTCTCCATGTCCAGCCTGAGAATCACTTGTGAGCCTAGTCGTTTTTTTGGTAATTTTCTTTTATATTTAATGCTGGCGGTAAAAAGGGCGCTTAACAATTAAATCAATTGTCAGGGAATTCACTGGGCAATATTACTTTAGCGCCTTTTTTAGACCATCTGGTAAAACTCAGCCTTAAAGTCTTAAAAGTTACTATTAAAAGAGAGACGTGTTTATTGGGCCACAACTGTAATGTTGTCCCTTTCATGGCGCTAGACATAGACTGATCGGTTCTTGGCTTATCTTTTTATTTTTATCTTTAACCCAAGTTTTACTCTATTCCCTCAATGATTTAAATGAGGCAGAAAGTTGAAAAATAGTTTTCCAGATAATAAAAAGGGATGGCAGGTAAATTGTAGTGAAAATGCAATTCATAAATAACAAAAATAATAATTATTGTACATTTAAATTTAATTTTTGGATTTGAATCGCTATTTCACATCAACATTTGCTTATAACGACTATATAAAAATATAAAAATATATACATTGTTCAATATTTTAATGCATAATAACTAAAGTGTGATAAGTACACATTTTAACTTATTTCATAAGTTTCATAAGTCTTTATTTTCATAACAAGTGCTCACACCGACTTTTAAAGGCTTAATACATTATACACACGTACGAACCTCAATCTCAACCATTTTCTATATTATTTCTTTAGATCAGGGGCTCCCAAACTTTTGCCGTATGCGCCTCACCCTACGTATTGCAAAAATACTACGTCCCCCTAAGGGTCCGAAATGGGGAGTCAAGCGCGAGAATATTAACAATTTTATAAAAAGTTACAGTAATTTTAATAAAAAGTAAAATACAACTGAAGCCCCCCCCCCCCCCCCCCCTCTATTTGGTAATCCCTGCTTTAGATTGTACTGTTTTATTTCCAATCTCTATCAAAATAAATTTGTACATTGATTGACGTCCTTATGAAAATAATTTAACAATTCTTACTTCATTGGAAACATCCAATAGGTAATTATCAACAATTGTAAATGCCTATAGATAATTGAACATAGCTACAGCATTACTAGAAGACCAGCAGTCATAGCGTTGGCATTACCAGCCGTGCGATTCTGTAACAAAATCCGCGCTCACTTCGATACCGAACTCACTCCTAGCTTGCAAACGAATTCGCCTCTACTGCACAATGTTAAAATCGATTGTTATTTACACATCTTGAATTCGGTGTCGAAGTGAGCGCGGATTTTGTTACAGAATCGCACTGCAGGTGGTATGTACCAAGTGATCCAATCTGACACAACGTCGAAGTTCTCGTTACTCCATGCTATTTTTATCCTTTCTATTAAAAAAACCTAAATTGTTGAGTTTAAAAGTTATCGCCATTTTATAGGTTTGGTACAAAATTTTGAAGGCCAGTGTATATTTTGTACATTGATTGACGTCCATATAAAAATAATTAACACTTCTTACTTCATTGGCAACGTTCAAAAGCTAATTATTAACAATTTTAAATGTCTATACATGATTGAACATAGCTACAACAAATGATAGGAGTACTAAAAGACCGGCAGTCATAGCGTTGGCACTAGCAGGTGCATAGTACTGAGTGATCCAATCTCTGACAACACCGAAGTTCTCGTCACTCCATGCTATGGAAGCTCCGATGTTTTCGCGAATGGCCGATATCGATGCTCTCTCCCCAGCAGTGAAGATGTCTTGATGGCGCGTGGACAACGTTTCAATCTGGAGGAACAATAAAGTATTTGTAATACAGGGTGGAATGTTCAGGCTAAGCATAATTCTGGCGCGCAGACATTTCTTAATCTTATCATTGATGCCGACGCCTCTTGCGCGGTACAGCCCCTGTTTCTTATGAGGATCAGAACACTCTATGACATCAACTAAGGTATGAGTACTGTGTAATGATAACGATGAGAGACTAAAGAAGAAATATGAATAAAACTTCTACTTTTTAGGGTTGCGTACCAAAATGGTAAAAAGAAACCCTTATGGTGCGACTCACTCTGTCTGTCTGTCACAGCTAGATATATTGCGCAACTATTTTGCAAATAAGAGGGACTGAAAGGTGGTTTTAAAAGATTCAAAGTAGGGCTTAAGATACCCCACATGCCCTACAATGCTCTTTGCATTGGACCGGATTTCCAAAGGTCCCATCTGACAATTCACTTGTGGCCGAGTAGACTTTTTCCAATATTTTTCTATTTAACATTTATCATTACCCTATTTTAAGTTACTTACTTTTTGTAAATGTTCCGCTGATGTAAGTCTTCGAGACAAGGCATTTAGAATATTCGTGGTTCCTGTCAAACCTTGTACACTGAAAGGAAAAAGATATATTTTACATAAAATTATCGCAAAGTTACAATCATAGGTAACGCAAACGATCAGATCTTACTTGGGTTGGATTAAGTTGAAGTTCTCGACGATGAAGTCCAAAGCCACCTCCATATTTTCTGGACTAGAGTTGATGACGGATACAGCAATAGTGTGTCTGTCTTGTTCTCTTACAGGAGAAGCCTCATCTATGATCTGTTCTAAATAGCTGAAGAAAATATATCAAGATTAAACATAATAATAACTTTTGTCACAAAATAAAATGGGCGCCCGCTGCCATCTTACAAAGGATCACACTTGCTGTGCTTTTTTGTTGTCAAAACAAAAAGGAATGCGTAAACCAAATAACAAAATACAAAGCACCGGAAAAAACATTAGAGGGAGCATAATTTGACGACCCTGTTTGGCGCAAGAGTACTAAGCCCGGCTTCTGCGCGAGGTCCCGGGTTCGATTTCCGGGCAAGAATTTGTCTTGGCCTGGGTGTTTAATATATATGTCATGTATGTATTTACAAAAAAAAGTATTTAAGTATGTTTGTCCGTTATCTAGTATCCATAACACAAGTTCTTAATGAAACTTAACGTGGGCTAGATAATTGGTGTGTTGTATGCAATTATTTATTTATAATGTTGCCGTAAGTATGTTTAGTTTTAATATTTCAAATATCTCGGTCATAGTGGCAGATAGCAATATAGGTTAGTAAAAGATTATTTGAAACTTACAAAGTACGTTTCTCAGCATTCGAAGTACACCCAAGAGCATTTAATAGGATTGACTGTGCGCTGGAGTCTGCGGTTTGAGAGTACAGCTCCCAGAGAAAATCGAAGTTGCTGGCGCTACCACCACGAAGACCAGAACAGTAGACCAGGGTCTGAATATCTGGATTTAAGCTTTGACCTGGAATTAATGTATATAATAGTATGGAAAAGAACTAACCGCATGCCAAAGTATCACGCAGGACCGGCGGCCGGTGCAGTCATGACTAGAATAGAATAAATCAGTCCGAGTCAGAGTCCCATCTGAGAATTCACTTGTGCCCGGGTTATTTTTTTATATTTTTTTATTTAAAATTGATCATAAGAATATAATCATTTATTGCGTTTCATGGGATTCTTTAAAAATTATATTGAGCACATTTAAAATATTGGGCTTACAACAAACTCCTCTACCTACCGTTTTCAATCTAATGGTTAACTTGTGACATGAAGGTTAGTATTAAGGTTTAAGTGACTTGAACTATTTTACCAATTTGAACTTGCTGCAAAAGCTGCGTGGCGGTGTTTACACAGTCTTCGTTCCCGTATCTGCAGTTGATGTCCAATATTATGCTCCTGTGGTACGGTGTGACATGCTCTTCACTAGCAGTGGCTTGGAAAGTGAGACGGCTGTAAGAGCTCTGTGTCAACTCCAATAGGAATCTCTGAAAAAGTATTCCTATAGCTTGAGATAATGCCAAAATCGTTTAAGTAAAGGATACGAACTAGGATCGACCGAATCCGATCGATCCTAGTTCGAACCGATCGTGTTAAATTTATTCGATAAACACATGAGTGCAATACTTAATGCAATACTTAATATTTACCCACTCGAGATATATTTTCAAATATATTAAATTTGATATAAAGTACTTTTCATCCATTTTAACAGATGTAACAGGTGTCGTCATCGTCTCAACCACATAACACCCACTGCTGGGTATAGACCTGCCCTAAAAGGGGGGGTTTGCCATAATCGCCACGCTTGGCAGGCGGGTCGGCGATCGCAGGCGGGTTGGCGATCGCAGCCTGAGACGTGTTCAGCTACAAAGCTGTCGCTACCGTCGAGAGTACCGTGGGTACTCTTCTTCTTCATAGTTAATTTGTCCAAGAATACGGGCGGTTACCGCAACTCGACAATTTTTGCACCTATTTTGAGTTCGGAAGATGTCAGGTCGGATCACTCCAGCCAACCGAACTCAACCAGGAATGCTCCAAGCGCCTTTACAACGGAGACGGCGCGTGAGTTTAAGAAAACTGTACTGTGTAATTACCTGGAAGAAGGGGTAAATATCAGTGCTAGCGAGCACAACATCGAGATAATTGAACGCAGAGCTAGCTGCAGCCCAGGGGATGTAGTCCAGCTCACTGGTCAAGTACGTCGCAATCTGCAGAGGGTGAGCGTAGGACTGCAAAAAAATGAATCATTGATTAGATCCTAGTACATAACTATAATGACAACTTAAAAACAATTGCACTTTATTTTTGAAAACTGATGAAATATTATTTAGTATACCAACATATAGGTCAGTTACCGAATGCTGGCGCATTATCTGCACTATCAGTATAATGAAATTATTATTAGTTATAGGTACTGACATTACATTCATCATAACATTACTACATTTTGTAATTTTATAACATTTATAAGAAATAGTGTCATTATTACTGGTAGTGTGGGGTCCGCATTATGGTGTGTCTCCACTAACCGAATATGAGTAGTAAAAGAGATTTTTTACCGTTCTTAAAGTGTGCCTCCACAAACTGGAGCCTTATATCATTTATGAAAACGCAACCTCAGGAGTAAAATAAAAGCAAATAAAAAGTAATTACAAGAGTTTTAACAAATATGATATCATTGATATAGATACTTGGGGACTGCCGCCATCTCTTAACTCAGTATTGTTTCAATCTTACTAAGCTATTTCGTACTACGATCGTCATAAAGTAAGCTTGTTTTTTGACGAAAGTTTTGTGACGTCTTCACTCAATCATCTCATCCTTCAAAGTGTGGAGTGTGTCAAAACTTGACAACATCAATAAAAATTAAACGCTAACAAAACGTTCATATGACATGATAGTTTCTAAAAGGTGATGGTAGGCCCGCTTGTGACGGCATCTTCTTTTTAAAATAACTGTGCTCACCAGACGTCCGTTTCTAGCTAAGTTGAATGAATCGTCGATGATTTGGGCTCTGTTCAATAGATGAATGACCGAATGATTGTTTGCTAAGACTTGAGTAAGCGCCCTCCAGTTCGCTTCTTCATAGTTGACTCGGTAGTAACCTATAAAAATAAAGAAACTTAAGTCAAAATACAAGTTTAGGAAGAATGTAATAAAAACATTGTTTTGGTGTTCCCTGACTTTATTAAGACTACACTAAACATAGAAACATCATATTTTCGTGAATTGGAAACAATCTGATGTTTATTAATATTTGCAAGTAAATAAAGAGCAATTCCAGTAAAAAAAACACCTTAGCAGCTGCTTCAATAATGCGAACTATTCATACTTTCTTAAATAAACTATTTTTTGTATGAATAACGAAGAGAAACTCAGCCTTCATCATTCCTGATGTTAAGTAACGTCAAGGCTAAAGGTGAAAGCGTGCCTCTCCCGACATCTTCAACTACGGAGAAATTGGCTAACTACTACCTACTCAGGCTATTAGCTATAAAAAAAACTTACCTAACTTTCAAACGAAATTAATCAAAGAAAAAAATTAATTTACCAGTTTGTTGCTTATTGACGATGTACCACTCAGCGTTGGATAAACCAGGGATATCGAGTGACGTAGCTGGGAAACTAGCAGCGACCCATCCGTCAGGTTTGGTGTCGGAGAAGTCAGGGTTTGAGGAGAGGGCCACGTTGATGGGCACGTGCCAGCGGTCAGGGTTTTCAGGCGTTAGCGATCGGTCGGTGAGGAAACGTTCCTGGTGGACAAGATTCTTTAGTACGGTAACTTTAGTCAGAAAATAAATATTAAATATTTCTTACACCAATTAGCCTAGCCCCAAAGTAAGCAGTCAGGCTTGTGTTATGGAATACTAGGGTAACGAATAGAAATACATAATAATTATACATTTATGTGTATTTATGTGTAGAAATCTATATAAACGTTCACGATTCAGGTAGAATTGCTCGTATTCATCATACTAACATTTGCCCCTACCGGGATTCGAACCCAGTACCTCAGAGTAGGCGACACCTTGAAACCGGTGTACGTACCACTCTACCACGGAGGTCGTGAAATTTAACTACTGTTTATCTTCTGTACAGTTTTTAGAAGACTTATTGTTTGCTTATTAGGGTTCTGTACCTCAAAAGAAAAAAACGGAACCCTTACGGACACTTAGTTGTCCGTCCGTCCGTCCGTCCGTCTGTCAAGACCGTTTTTCTCAGGAACGCGTGGAGGTATCAAACTGAAATTTATATCTAATACTCAGGTCTACTGTCCCTTGGAGGTGTGAAAAAATCAAACTTCTAAGCCAAAGCATTCAAAAGATACAGCCGTTTATGCCGCAAACTTCCGCAAATTTTCGAAACTCGCACGGGAATCAAAACCTACAGGGTACTTCCCGTGAACTTAGAATCTTGCAATTTGGTACGAAGTAACGTCTTATAGTACAGATAAAGGAAAAATTGCGAAAATCGAAAATTTAAATTATATTATAATTACATCATAAAATTAAAAATATTTTTGAAAATTTTAAACGGAACCCTCGGTGCGCGAGTCTGACTCGCACTTGGCCGGTTTTTGATGAAAGTAAAAGTTTCATACAATTTAAGGTTGTTACAAGCATAAATTATGCTACGCAATCGGTCTAGAGAGCGATATAGACCAAATCACGAGAAACTCGGTAAGTACCTATAGATTTTTTCTACCTGCCTTTCTTCGTTCTATGTGGAAAATATTACTAACACGACAATTCTAGCAGTTTAATATTTTTGTTTGTATCCAAAAAATACGTAACATGAAGTATACTATAATAATAAGTATAAGTAATTATAACTTTTTAGTTTTGCATTTTACAATGTTATTTTTAAGTTATAAATATTAAACAAGAAAATATACTAGAAAAAAGCAATTTGTCTCATGTCGCCCTGACGGGATCATTTTTCTAGTATATTTTCTTTTTTAATATTATCACATAAAAATAGCATTGTAAAATGCAAAACTAAAAAGTTATAATTAAATGGCTGTTTCATCTTCATTGATAGTCAAGCATTTGTAAAAAAAAAATCTTTCGAATAAAAAAAATAAATATAAAAATAAAAAATAAAAAATTCTCTTATTGATGAAACGACGTTGGCCAACACCGTAGTAAGGTGCATATACTATAAAATTCGACGTGTCCTCTTAGGTCTCTGTAGCATAATTGGTTAGTGCATTGGGCCGGATTCCCATGGATGCGGTTTCGTATCCCGTCAGGGCAACATGAGACAAGTTGCTTTATTCTAGTATATTATCTTGTTTAATATTTAAGTAACTTTATATACCTGTTCAAACACCAAAGAATCGGCATTTGGTCCTGATCTTTCGACGGTAAGGACCGGGAATCCACCTTGGTTAGTCCACCTGTTCAATACGGTCTCAATATCAAAAGAGATGGAGTGGTTGGACTCGTCAAGGGTCAGCTGTAAGCTTCTGTACAAGTCTTCAGGCTGAGCAGCATCACGAGACCTGTTGTTCAGATGGTACTTTTAATTGATAAAACTTTACCATAACCAGTGTTTTGGTTTCTTTAATATTGCGTAAAATCCAAATTGAATTTGCATAAACCATCGGTGACGTGTTTTATTACAACATTCAGGAAATACAATCTAACTTGATTCTTTCCGTTGGTACTTACATGGTTTTTATGTAATGGACTAGGGCTTTACGGAAGAGTTCAGGTGTCATGAAGTGCTGGATCATCCGTATCACGGACCCAGCTGAAAAATAACAGAACAATCAGTGTTTCTAGTGTAATTTTAATCATCCATTTTTAGGGTTCCCTTGTAAAGTCTACAAGTCAGTCGTCAAAGTGTCCGTCAGTCTGTCAGTCCGTCACATGACACTTGCTTCTAGAAAGCTGTAATTTGGCAATTCAGCAAACAAAGTGCTGAATTAAAATCGTGTTTTTTTTTAAGTGTACCTCCCCTGCATATAACGATAGAAAGAAGGTTTGTGAAAACCTTTTTGCGATTAAGGTATCTGTTTTCGAAATATTACGCTTTAGATTGCAATTTTTTTTTTGAGTGGTGCGTCCCCCGTCCCTCTAAAATGTAAACGGTATCTTATGGATACGTGAAAAAATTCAGGAGAGTAGTACATTTAATAAAGTTCAAAGGGAAACTATCACTGCTAGACTGGCTTTACAGATTAACGATTAATAACAGTCGATTAACTTATAAAAGGTATTTATATTGGAAAATTTATCATAGGTTCAAATTCCATTGAATAGATAGAGATATAGTAGGTACTTAGTATTGTCAAACAGAGAGTAATAATTAATTTATGTATAACCATTTAAAACTATTGTAAATGCTAACTACGGAATCCTATACTGTGCGTGGCTCGACACGCACTTGGCCTATTTTTGTAGTTGGATATTATTATTTTTTGTTAAAAATTCAACGTTCATTCCCTTGGTTACTTATCATATACGTGTTTAATATTTCATCTCTCTTATGAGTCACCATTATCGAAAGAAAAAATCGAGATAAATCATCAATAAGATAGGCATTTGCTCCGTCATGTAAAGTGAATCAGAATAATAAAATTTGTAAGTACACGCAAATATAAGAATTGAAAAGCTTCTTATAGAATTTCACTTAAAATTATTGGTCGATATTGCATTATTGTCAAAGTCTAAGTCAAATATTTTTATTCAAATAGACTTAAAGAAATAGATTGCGTGATGTTGAAACAGTGATGTTTTATTATTGTTTATTTATATGTTATTGTTCACACAGAACATAGATATAAGAAAAACAAACTAAAGAGAGACATAATACAATGGGCGGCCTTTACACGAAAAGCGATTTCTTCCAGGCAACCTTAGGATGGATAGGTTAAGACAAAAATTATGATTTATCTTTTCACGGTACACACTTCGGAGGGCATGTATAACCGTCGGTCCCGGCTGTTAACAGCCGTTAAGCCAAGTCAGAAACCGTATAAGCGGCTTTGATAAACTCTGACACCAGAGGTAGCCACTAATCTTCATATTATAAGAGAAAGAGAGAGGGAGAGAGAGTAAATAATTTCTTACACTTCTGGTAGGCGACAGCGTTGAAAGTACCCAGAATCTGGGACGGGGTGAATACCGGGTGGGTCATGGGGTTGATGCTGAGGACGGCGTCGGATTGGAACACGTTCTGCATGTTGATCACAAACTGATCCATCATGCGCCACTCAGGAAGCACCTGTGGACGAACGAAGAAAGATTTTAAAACTTTTTGTACTTACGAGCATTAGATCGGCTATGCAGTCTTGAATTTAATTGAAAGACTTTTTATAACTTTTTAGTTTTGCATTTTACAATGCTATTTTTATGTGATAATTTTACATCAAGTAAATATACTAGAAAAAAGCAACTTGTCTCATGTCGCCCTGACGGGACTCGAACCCGCATCCTTGGGAATCCGGCCCAATGCACTGACCAATTATGCTACAGAGACCTACGAGAACACGTTGAAATTCTCTAGTATATTCACCTTTTTCTACGGTGTTGGCCACCGTCGTTTCATCAATGAGAGAAATATCCTCGCATTCGAAAGAAACATCTTTACATATGTTTGACTATCGATTAAGATGAAACTGCCATCTACTTATAACTTTTTAGTTTTGCATTTTACAATGCTATTTTTATGTGATAATTTTACATCAAGTAAATATACTAGAAAAAAGCAACTTGTCTCATGTCACCCTGACGGGACTCGAACCCGCATCCTTGGGAATCCGGCCCAATGCACTGACCAATTATGCTACAGAGACCTACGAGAACACGTTGAAATTCTCTAGTATATTCACCTTTTTCTACGGTGTTGGCCACCGTAGTTGCTTTTTTCTAGTATATTTACTTGATGTAAAATTATCACATAAAAATAGCATTGTAAAATGCAAAACTAAAAAGTTATAAGTAGATGGCAGTTTCATCTTAATCGATAGTCAAACATATGTAAAGATGTTTCTTTCGAGTGCGAGGATATTTCTCTCATTGATGAAACGACGGTGGCCAACACCGTAGAAAAAGGTGAATATACTAGAGAATTTCAACGTGTTCTCGTAGGTCTCTGTAGCATAATTGGTCAGTGCATTGGGCCGGATTCCCCAAGGATGCGGGTTCGAGTCCCGTCAGGGCGACATGAGACAAGTTGCTTTTTTCTAGTATATTTACTTGATGTAAAATTATCACATAAACATAGCATTGTAAAATGCAAAACTAAAAAGTTATAAGTAGATGGCAGTTTCATCTTAATCGATAGTCAAACATATGTAAAGATGTTTCTTTCGAGTGCGAGGATATTTCTCTCATTGATGAAACGACGGTGGCCAACACCGTAGAAAAAGGTGAATATACTAGAGAATTTCAACGTGTTCTCGTAGGTCTCTGTAGCATAATTGGTCAGTGCATTGGGCCGGATTCCCCAAGGATGCGGGTTCGAGTCCCGTCAGGGCGACATGAGACAAGTTGCTTTTTTCTAGTATATTTACTTGATGTAAAATTATCACATAAAAATAGCATTGTAAAATGCAAAACTAAAAAGTTATAAGTAGATGGCAGTTTCATCTTAATCGATAGTCAAACATATGTAAAGATGTTTCTTTCGAATGCGAGGATATTTCTCTCATTGATGAAACGACGGTGGCCAACACCGTAGAAAAAGGTGAATATACTAGAGAATTTCAACGTGTTCTCGTAGGTCTCTGTAGCATAATTGGTCAGTGCATTGGGCCGGATTCCCAAGGATGCGGGTTCGAGTCCCGTCAGGGCGACATGAGACAAGTTGCTTTTTTCTAGTATATTTACTTGATGTAAAATTATCACATAAAAATAGCATTGTAAAATGCAAAACTAAAAAGTTATAAGTAGATGGCAGTTTCATCTTAATCGATAGTCAAACATATGTAAAGATGTTTCTTTCGAATGCTAGGATATTTCTCTCATTGATTAAACGACGGTGGCCAGCACCGTAGAAAAAGGTGAATATACTAGATAATTTCAACGTGTTCTCGTAGGTCTCTGTAGCATAATTGGTCAGTACATTGGGCCGGATTCCCAAGGATGCGGGTTCGAGTCCCGTCAGGGCGTCATGAGACAAGTTGCTTTTTTCTAGTATATTTACTTGATGTAAAATTATCACATAAAAATAGTATTGTAAAATGCAAAACTAAAAAGTTATAAGTAGATGGCAGTTTCATCTTAATCGATAGTCAAACATATGTAAAGATGTTTCTTTCGAATGCGAGGATATTTCTCTCATTGATGAAACGACGGTGGCCAACACCGTAGAAAAAGGTGAATATACTAGAGAATTTCAACGTGTTCTCGTAGGTCTCTGTAGCATAATTGGTCAGTGCATTGGGCCGGATTCCCAAGGATGCGGGTTCGAGTCCCGTCAGGGCGACATGAGACAAGTTGCTTTTTTGAAAGACTTTTGTTAGATGTTCTATATACGAGTAAGAAGTTTAAATTTTTCAGCCATTTTGGCGTGATTGAGTACCTAATAAACCTCCAAACCTTCACATTTATTATTCGAGTGAATCTAAGTAGTCTAATTCATATAATTATGATAATATGACGCATGTAATTGTTGTATTACATTTAGTTTAATCTAAACTTTGAGGAATGCCATAACATACGTACTTAACTTAAACTTACCAAATCTGTAGCAAAGTTCTCGAAGAAATTGGCAAAGCCTTCATTGAGCCAAGTGTACGTCCAGGAGTATGGCCCGACTTCGTTTCCAAACCACATGTGCATGTTTTCGTGACAAATGATCCTGCCGATGTTTTGTCTCGTCGATGTGGTAGTCACTCCATCACGAACAAGGAGCGCCACCTCTCTAATAAAGGAAAATATTATAGGTATAAATAAAATAATAAAAAAAATATCACACAACCACACCAATATCTAGACCCAAGGTAAGTCTTAAGAACTTGTGTAACGAATACTAGATAAGGTATGAACATACTTATATATACAGTGGTGGTCACATAATTAACGACACAAGTCGATTTTCATACAATCGAGGTAACTTTGAAGCCTTGGTTCTCTGCCAAGGATTGACCGAGCTGTAATCTGATAATGGCCATCCGTGGAGTGAATGAAGGAAATCTTTTCCGAAAATTAATTCCCACATTATAAATACAACCTGTTCTTTCATGAAACTATTTTCAATTGACGGCTATCCTTTTTAAAAATTACTGGCCACCTTTAAGTAGTTATTTATTTATTTGTGTTTAAAGATTATCTGTCTTCTTTTGTTTGCAACAATGGACGTCTCGTGGGAAGCTTTTCGTGCTATGATTTTCTATGATTATAAACGAGGGTTAACCTTCAAGGAATCTCAAGAAAATTTACAAGCTGCTTTTGGGGAGTCTGCTCCTGCGTTAGCAACAATTACTTATTGGTTGCGTGAATTTAAACGTGAGAGAACTTAAACGATGACTCTAGACCCGGCTGACCACCAACTGAGTAACTCATGAAAACGCCATCAGAGTAGAGTAGCTATTGCGAGAGAATAGACATATTACATATCGAGAGATACAGACTGAACTAAACATTGGATCACAGGCAATTTCTTCCATCCTGCATGAACACCTTAATAAAGTTAGGAATTTCATTCAGTCACCGAATGAGCAAAAATGCCGTCGTGTTGATTGGTGCAAATTTATGTTAGAAAAGTTCGAAGGAGGAACTTCGGAAAACGTATTCTACATTGTTTTATTAAAACTAACGAACCATAGATATATAGCTACGATCCTCTCACGAAGCAGCAATCCACGCAATGAGTGTTTGAATAGGACAATTTACCCACAAAAGTTGTTCGCGGTCGAAGCGTTGATAAAAAAAAGGTAACGGTTTTTTGACGAAACCAGTAGCAGTAATTCCGCTAAAAACCCATAGAACAGTTAATAGTGAATAGCATAGCGATAGTATAGAGAAGTTTGTCTGCCTCAAGCTTTCGGGGAGTTGGATAGCGAGCGCATAAGGAGCGGCGTCCGTGGCATTCTTTTTCACCAAAATAACGCGCCCGCTCACATAGCTGCTAGAACTAAGGATTATTTGACAACTTCGGGGGTAAAAATGTTACCCCATCCTCCGTACAGCCCAGATTTAGCTCCAAGCGATTTTTTTTATTTCTCACGGTAAAAACAAAATGCTTCGTGGGCGAAAATTTAGCACTGCAGACAAGGCCGTCGAAGAATTTCGGCGGTTATTTTTCGACCTCCCGCAAGATACGTTTTTTAAATGTTTTGAAAACTGGTTCACCCGAATGCATAAGTGCATTGGGGTTGGAGGGGGATATTTTGCAAAGCTAAAAAACATTCTAACTATTTTTTATTTCATTAACTATTTTTGGAACATGTACATACCCGACTGATCTGATCAACATTCTTAAAGATGTAACGATTAGAGTTTTCGGTTTAAAAAATTCCATACGTTTTGTAAAACATATAAATACATTCCTTATAAGTGTGTGTTAAGTTGTGTGTGTATAGCAATCTGGATCTTCTCCATTCTTTTCCAGGATGGCCGTTATCAGATCACAACTCGGTCAATTCTTGGCAGAGAATCAAGGCTCCAAAGTTACCTTGATTGTATGTAAATCGACTAGTGTCGTTAATTGTGTGACCACCATTATATATATATATATATATTAAACACCCAGATACATGTTCATGCAAAAAAATATTTCTCTTGTCCAGGGACCGAACCCGGGACCCTCTGCGTAGAAGGCGGGTATACTACTCCTACGCCAGACAGGTCGTAAATGAATAAATACCTTTTTTCTAAACACTACTTGATTCATCATTCCTAATGTTAAGTATCGATAAGGCTGAAGATGGAAGCGCGCCTCTCCCGGAATCCTCGACCACTGAGTTTATAAATACTGGGCAGGCATTTGACCACCATCGTCCTTAATAAACAGGATGAGGTCTACGGTGTTGCATGCCTGCCCAGGAAATGCCTATTCACTCTCGCCTCGAAGAGGTTCGCCAAGGTTGTAGAAATCGGGGAACACATGAGCAGGCAGCGCATTCCATTCTTTAGCGGTTCGCATAAGAAATGTGTCAGCAAAGCGCTTAGTACGGACCATTGGAATGTCAACGATGTACGGGTGGTAAGCAAACCTACGTCTGGTACCCCGATGGTGGAAAGGAGCTGGAGGAACAAGGTCCTGCAGTTCTCTCGCACACTCTCCAAAGTGTATCCTATAAAAGAGCGACAGACATGCAACTTTGCGACGGTGACTAAGGCTCTGAAATTCCGTCGTGGCGGATGCTGAGTTTCCAATGAGTTTCCTGGCACGGTTTTCAATCGTTTCCAGAAGCACTAACTGGTACTTAGCAGAACCATCCCACAGGTGACAGCAGTGCTCCATGCTCCATAGAGGACTGAATCTGCGCTTTGTATAAAAGGACCAGCTGATTCGGAGAGAAGTATCGACTAGCCTTAGAGAGGACGCCCAGTTTCTTTGAAATACTTATCGCAATGGAGTCGATATACTCGCCAAAGTTCAGATTGGAAGACAGATTCAGGCCAAGACGTTGCAGATTTTCGGTTATCGGCAAGGATACAAGGATAAGAACTATGCTGGTTATGGCGCCAAATAAGATGCTGGCGAAATTACAACAAGTCCTACCACCAACCAAACCGAATGTAATATAATATGTACCCTCACCGGGAATCGAACCTGGGACCTCCGGGTCTGATAACGATTGTTGTTAATACCAGAGCACAGAGGCGGCTACGTAAATCGAACTAATAATGGTGTCATTATAAACAAACATCTTTAAACAAGCGTACTATTTATACGCATTTTAATCCGTAAAATCTGTTTTATTTTAATCTAAGATGACGTAATTAGGTAATGTATGGTTGTGCGTAATTCTTCTGTAAAATAAGTGTTTTGACGCATGATACAAATCAACGGTCATATTAAATTCTGACTGACATACGAGTAGGTACAGAATATTATAGGTAAGCAAGCAAGCTATTTGTCTTTATCAAAATAAGAACGCTCGTTCTTAATACTCGTAATTTGCTTAAAAATAACGGCAAGGCAGTTATGAGAATGAGCTAGACAGCCCTACCTTCTTTATATACCTATAGCTTTGCCTCTTCATTACCACCATGGCTGTTTACTTGGTTATAAAATGGCTCCATTCTTGGCCTTAAAATGAAACCGAGGAAGATTTTCATCTCAGAAATGTGGTGTCATGAATTTCAATGTTACATCTGAAGAGTGTCTTTATGCGATGTTAACCGCTACTAAGTTAGTGTATTTGAAATATAAATATATTGAGGTATTATTGCAAATTCGAATCCATCTTGCTAAGTTGATATCATGAGTTAGTAAAAACAATATCAAACAAGCAACTGATAAAAAACGCTGATAAAACATCTTAATAATAAAAACAGAAAAATTATATTTAACTACGGCGACATTCAAATGGCAAGATACTTTAAACAAAATACTTATTTATTTTCCACACTCCATCTTTACAACATAAAACCCAATACAATAGAGTAATAATTTGTTTTATTCTTTCAATATGACGTTTCCTAAAGGTATTGTATGTCTTTGCTTTCCAATATAAACTGCGGTTTACGTACTTAGAAGTTTAAACAGTTTGACGATTTTTTAAATTCCTGATTTAAATTTTAATCGCGTTTTAATAACTACCTATATTATATAGGCCCAATTTTAAAGTAGTTTTTAAAATGGATTTAAAATTGAAATGCAATGCAGCTTGACACTTAAAGTGTAGGTACTTACCCCAATATTTTAAGTCGTTCCTCAAAACTTTTTACACTCCACTCAACCTCGTCGTGGGTAAAAATGGTAGTGTGCGCTAGGCCTAACACGGAGTGGCTACGTACTCTTTGGCTCCTCCAGGTCCTTACGGAGTTATGACTTAGAATACCGATTTCGAGGAGTATTTCGAAGAGGTTGTCAATGAGGTTTCGTTAAGTCTAGGACGAGTAAGTTTTGAAGGAACGACTTAGAATATGGGTGTTAGTATTTGTTGAAAACAGGCATTACTTTGCGGGGTGTCCAGATTTAACTAAGATTTTTTTATTCTTATATTTACAGTAATCGTATGTCTAGTCTGTATAATGCCTCCAAGTCATTAGGCAAAATTAAAATAAGGATCAACTATTTTGTGCGAATCAAAAGACTCCAATTTAATCATGTATTTTGCAAGTGTGTCTATAAGCAATTTGATTCATAGAAGAAATTAGAGACTTACCTATAAATGACCAGTCCCCAGTTCTCCATAGCACCAGCTGCAAAATCTGGTACCGCAGCTTTATCCAACTTGGGGAAAACATAATCGAACTCCGTGTATTCCTCCAAGGCAATCATGTTCTTTTGGCCGAAATCCAATGCAAATGCTGCGGTCTCCCTTGTCCCTGGCCGGGAGAAGACTTTAAAAGGGACGCGGTATATAGGGTTTTCTTCGTTGTCGACGTACTCAAAATTGGAAACCAAATACGCGAGAAGGTACGTTGACATCACTTCGGTATCTTCAAATTCTCTCTTAACCCAGCCATCCTCTTGATCCCTAAAACAATTAATATTTTTATTGCATTTGTGATGCCTTGTTTTTTGAAAAAAAAAAATTGTGCTCTTTCATTTACCGTTATTAAATCTTGTGAAGAGCTATATAAAGAAAAAGTTAGTTTTATTACCGCATGTAGATAGTTAATACAATATTATCCCTGTGATATTAGTCTAGTATTTTAGTAATAGTTAATATTTACTCCATGTTAGTTTCCGGCATATTTGTCCTAACTGTAGTGTAGGATGCAGGCGAAATAATTGTAGTTTTGAATCGCGCCTTCAACGCCGGTTCGTCGAAACAAGGGAACGCACGACGTGCAAAGGTCGGTTGCAGCTGAGATGTGATGAGTTTCCTGAAATAAATGAAAGATTTTCGAAAGAGTTTCAACTGTAACAAAAGCTTCATGTGATAAAAGTTCTATGTAAACACTAAGAGTTAGTCAAAATTATTTTGTAAATATTTTGTTCAGTATAATTCAAGGGCTATAAGCAGGCTTCAGGTCAAACCAATATACCTACGTTAAAAGTTTGTACGAAATGAATGAACTTGTACTTACTGTGGGACTGAGTTTTCGACATAGCTTGACACATAAATCCCGAACATATTGGTTGCATATTGACCTTCGAAGTCAATGTTAAGGATGAATACTTGACCTGGGTTCATGGTCTCGCTGACATGAATTCTCAGCAAATGTGTATCGTCTGTAGCCAGTTCATAGCTCGAGTAAATGTCTCTGTCAGGAATGTTATTCGCCATCGTCCAAACTGAAATGTTGTCAACCTTCATTTCCATAGCATGGAGGACGATTTCGTTAGTTGTTCGATTGTTCGGTGTGATTCTTATGGATACTTTTCCGGTGAAATACTCTTCGTTGTCAGGGTTAAGGTTTAGCGTGACGTCATAGAATAGGGGGGTAGTTTCCCTGGGTAGGTTGTATCGGGCGGCATATTCCTCATTGCGGGGTTTCGTCGCTGGTATCACGGAACTAGTAACCACGCCCACGAGGGCTGCGAGAAGAAGATACATTCTAGAACAAAAGAAAGAAACGTTAAATTTCTTGTGATTTAATGTTTTTTTTTGTAAACAACTGGGACACTCTTAGCCTTCATTAAGGCTAAAGATGGAAACGAGTCTTTCCCAGAATCTTCATCACTGAGGGACTGGCTATCTTATCTTTAACTGCCGGAACACAACAATGCTGAAAATATTGTTGTTATGGCGTCAGGCTTAGATAAGATGGTGGTAGC
Source organism: Chrysoteuchia culmella (assembly GCA_910589605.1). NCBI lineage: Eukaryota > Metazoa > Arthropoda > Insecta > Lepidoptera > Crambidae > Chrysoteuchia > Chrysoteuchia culmella. The sequence goes on from OU342648.1 coordinate 10,583,805, forward strand.
TAGCCAGGCGGACTTACAACAAGTCCTACTACCAACCAAACCGAATACAATATGTAACCCCGCTGGGAATTGAACCCGGGACCCCTAGGTCTAATACTAACTACAGAGGCCTAATTCTAATTTGATATAGAGTCTAATTCGGCGGATAATTGCATGTAAATCTTGCAAGATTCGCATGCGAAATGATTCAAAAATACGTCTCCTGGCCCCTCGGGTCTCACAAAAATCACATTGTTATTTGACGTCATTGGATAATAACCATTACTCGTACGAGTTGGTACAATGATACAATTTTAATTGCATTTATGTCTGTAAAGTAGGCAAATAGTTCAGGAAACACTTTAACATGATAACGCAAAAAACCGAAGATAGATCTATAGAAGAGCCGTTTAATCAATTGGGTTTATCGATAAGATATCTTTATCACGTTGTACCGAATTCCAAACGAAACGCAACAGAATGATTCTACCCAATTGTAGATAAAATATTGCCAAATCAATCTTATCAATCGTTTCAAGATGAGTATTGGGAAATTTAAAGTATTATAGTTACTATTGATTTTTTGTTGCTCTTTTTGAATGATTTTTATTTAACTCTCCATAAAGTTTATCATACTTATATTTTAAATACGAAAGTTGCAATGCAAGGTATTTCTGCAATTAGTTTAGAGAGCATTTGCTGGTCCGTTTACTGTGCAATATTTGACGACCTTCGTAGTAGAGTTGTACGTACACCGGTTTCAAGGTGTCGCCTACTCTATGGCCCAGGGTTCGAATCCGGTAGGGGCTAATATTTGTTTGATAGCTACGTGGATTTGTAACTGAGTCATGGACGTTTATTTATATATATATATATATATATGTCTGCACATAAATACTTAAATAGGTATAATTATATGTATTTATATCCGTTACCCTAGTATCCCATAACACAAGCCTTACAGTGCTTACTTTGGTGCTAGGTTAAATGGTGTGAGTGTAAGAAATATATATTTATTTTATTTTATTTTTAGTAGATATTGAATAGAATTTGAAGGAAGGTCTGCAAGCCGCAATACTTGCAAAAGTAAGCTGGCCATACCTATTTACACAGTGGTAACAGCATGCAGAAGTTAGATGGCCATACCTATTTACACATTGGTAACAACTTGCAGAAGTTAGATATCCATACCTATTTACACAATGGTAACAGCTTGCAAAAAGTTAGCTTGCCATACCTATTTACACAGTGGTAACAGTTTGCAGAAGTTGGATGGCCATACCTATTTACACAGTGGTAGCAGTTTTAAAAAGTTAGATGGTCATACCTATTTACATAGTGGTAACTGCTTGCAGAAGTTAGATGCCCATGCCTATTTACACAGTGGTAACCACTTGCAGAAGTAAGCTTGCCATACCTATTTACACAGTGGTAACCGCTTGCAGAAGTTAGCTTACCATACATATTTATACAGTGATAACAGCTTGCAGAAGTTGACTTTTGCAAGATTTATTGCTCGTCTAAACTTCGCTTCTCTTTCGAGCAAAACAATCTGATTGCATTTGGATGAAAACACATAAATAAAACAAGACTATCACGACCAAGAGACAAATAATGCTACCTAGGATAATGTATCCCCATACTAAAGACGATACGAGTTTATTACGAATATTTCCATTCCTTGAGTAATGACGAAGGTTTGGTATACCACGCGACCCGTAATATCTCTCGGATCAAAAGGCCATAATATATCACCGACCCCCTCAGTAAATATAGCTGTCGTTCTTTTGAAATACTTCTACCTTATCGTAAATTATCGGACTTATTTTATTTTTTGTTTTTCCCATAAATTTTTATAGCAAATATACGATAGATACAAATCGCGAGAAAGCTTCATTTGTCAAAAAGGATTTAGTTGTAACATTCAATAGATACCTATAGAAAATTATTGGCGACACATAAGTTATTTTCAAAGAAAAGTTTCAAATAAGAAAGAACTTAATTAATGTTTACCATTTTACAATGAGTAACCTATTCTCCAGAATGTCTTGAGTAAAACTGTAATTAAATCTCAAGAATAAACAATATAAAAAACAATCAGTTTTTGACTATTTTAGTGAAAAGTGATCTCATGTAATATACATGAGATCACTTTTCACTAAAAATCAGAAGGCATTTTTCCTCTGATCGAACTTTTATTTCAGACGAGAGGTAAACCGAGTGCTCTTGTAAAAAGATTGTTGCTAATTACGTACGTCCTTGCGTAGGTAGGTAGCACTTTTCATTACCATTGCCTGGTGTCTGTTAAGACCCTTCTTCTAACTCAGGTTTTTTTTTAGAACTTAGATGTATAACTGAAAGTCGCGCAGTGGTTATTGAGTTCAGCTTTCGATTGTATTGTAACACCAAGGCCAAGGGCACAAAATGATCATTTCATAGAATAGTTTTCTCCTTCAAAACTGTAATATTGTAACCACTTGACCGTGCAGAACTGTCCAGTCCATGAAATTTACACTCCCTTAATTAATTTATTTTTTATTTTTGTGTAAAAACCGTAAAGCGGGTTACCGCTACAGTATTGTCTACCGACCAAGTTTCAACTGTGTAATCCTCATAGTTTTGGAATAAAGTGGCTGTTACATACATCGATTTGGCCGAATCTATAAGGGTTTCGTTTTTTGCCTTTAGGCTACGAAACCCTAATAAAAACATAGTTAATAGAAGTGCAATGTAAAATGTCTCAGTCAGGTACAAATGCTTCATCATACAAAAAATATTTTTTTTTTATAAAAAGTTTTTTTTGTAAAAGAGTTCGCAAATAGTTATTTTTACGGACAATTACTATTTTATATATAAAAAATAAGAATGGTTGTGGTTGGCTTTGGTTATGTCTCTGTGTTTTTCTTATTTGCAAAATAAACCAAAATAAAAAAACAAATAGTTATGAACTATGAAAAACTAATGAAGTTGGCTAGATTTTCGCTAAGTTAAAGCAAAGATAATTGGCGAAATTATTTAAAAATTATATTAGTTTTTCAATTTTCTCGCTCTTGAGAAAACTTTCAGTCACGGGTTAGGTGACCAAAACGTATGGCTCAAACGATTTAATGACAGAGACGTATTAAGAATTTTATATAAAAAGTTCTGCGGTGCCGGTTCTAAAGCTGAAACAATAAAGCTCTTAAGTCTACTTTCTCATTAAAAAGAAAAACACAAAATACCATCTTATTGATCTCATAAAATCATGTTACATACATCGAGTAATATTTTTAAGATGGTGATACGAGTGATCACATCAGAAGATATTTTAATGGCACTCCTGAAGCGCCCATGAAAGTTTTCTTGTGATTTCTTTAAAAACATTATAAATACATAACCATTTTATATTGGGCATTCTTCAATTCATATTATAATTTCGATAACAATTGACGATTATCAAAAGCATACATAGGTTAGAAAATTGCTTTAGGTAATTAATATGATAACGTAAATTATGGACGTGCTACTTAGATAGTGTATGTACGCTAAAAAAAAATTTATTATGACTTTTCTTAACAGAATCAATGATAGTCATTAACCTATCAAGAATCTCCACTCTCGTGATATTAATATACGAGGTCTGATTGATAAGTTTCCGAAACAACAAAAAAAATCTTTAATAATCTATTTAATTTTTTTTTTCTCGACGTAGTTTCCTTCTACCTCGATGCATTTAGTTCAGCGCTTCTCCAATGCCGTTACACCAGTTTGATAAAATGTTTTCTTGAACCCCTCAAAATAACGATAACAACCTAACCTAACGATTTCTTCAGGTTTGGGAATAAGTGGAAGTCACACGGGGCCAGGTCCGGACAATAGGGTATGGATATGGTAGCAATGAATCTTCTACTCGAAGTTGGTTTTGGGCAAAGCTTTTTCATTCCCAAATGTTGGTGTAAATATATATAGAATATTAAAAACGCGTTCAGGATGAAATGCTCACCATCTCTGTTATCTCTAGCAATTTTAATGCCGATCGTTCAGTACAATTTTGTAAAAAAAAAAATATCATGTCGATTCGTGATTCCACATGAACGGGCAGAACTTTGGGCGTCTTCGCAGCTCTGTCTTCCACATTTAAAATCAGTTAGCCAGATGTGAATTGTGCTCAATTTAGGAGCAGAATTACCTAAATCACTGTCTAGCTTTATTTTAATCTGGGTTGCTGTTTTCCCTTTTTAAATGAAAACTTTATCACCGCACGAATTTTGTTTCTTTTCATTGTTAAGAAAATTCACGACAAAGAAAGTTCTAGGTCCTGTCATACAAATTCCAGCAGTTCGATTTAATTCAAATTTGGCGTTCTATTTTCGAAGAGATGCCAGAATATAATAACATCATCTTTTTTCGCGTATCTTTTTTAGGGTTCCGTAGCCTAATGGCAAAAAATGGAACCTTTATAGATTCGTCATGTCTGTCTGTCCGACGTATGTCACAGCCACTTTATTTTAAGTTCGCCGTTTCGGATAATTATCAATCAGCGCTCGTATGTTCTTTCTTTCTCGTCGGGAGCAAAGCTACAAGAAGATTAGCCGTTTTTATATTTCGAGCTTCTCCGTGCTTCGGGCAGTCGTTTAAACCCACCCATCCGCATTGGGCCCGCGTGTGGGTCATGGCCCTTTCTCCTTATTATATATCCTTAAGGAAGGACAGTGCCCTAGCAGCGGGGATATAAAAAATGGCTCCATGCCCGTTGCCAAAAGTGGTGTTTATGTTGAGGGAGACAATAATTTTATTATTTTATTCAAACGAACCAGAGAGCAATTTACTAACGATACCTAATGATTATTCATATCAAACAAACACAAACATTCTAATCTTTTTTTTATTATCTTTTAATTGAGATATTGTATGCAACTTTGCGCTTTCTTAATTAATAATTGAATTGAATTATAACTTTTTAATTTGGCATTTTACCATTTATAATTAGATGGCTGTTTCAACTTAATCGATAGACAAACATTTATTTTGTAAAAAAAATTCTTTCGAATGCGAGGATATTTCTCTCATTGATGAAACGACGGTTGCTAACACTGTAGAAGGTGAATCATCATCATCATAAGGTGAATATACTGGAAAAATTCGACTTGTCCTCATAGGTCTCTGTAGCATAATTGGTTAGTGCATTGGGCCGGATTCCCAAGGACGTGGGTTCGTATCCCGTCAGGGCGTCATGAGACAAGTTGTTTTTTTTTCCAATATATTTTAATTTAACTGAAATCATGAATTCAGAGAGGATTTAATGCTGTATAGAACCAGCCTGGGCCCTTATGACTACTAAGCGATTCCTTGCTCAAACCACGCCAATCTCGTACTTGGTTACGACATTTTCAAAATTCGTTTGCTCTATGACACTTATAAATTTTATAGTCAGCGTACAAGCAAATTATACTCACTAATTATTAGTTAATATATAAATACAATTACTATATAATTTGTGAGTGTCGTAGAGAAAACGAATTTAGAAAATATCTTATCTAAGTACGAGATTAGCGTGGCTTAAGTCAGGAATCGCTAAGTGGTCATAGTGAATACAGGCACTGGATACTTTTTATTGGGTTGAAACCTCGATATGTACCCCTAGTACGAGTTCAGATTAACTATCAACGTTAACTAAAACTATGGGATGCACTGTTCTGAACAGTGCATCCGATTCACCTACCTGAATAGTCTGTTCAGTCCCCTTACTCTTGACGCGATCGCACTGAGATCGAGATTGAATTAACGACAACTAATGTCAGTAATTATGACAAATAATAAGTTATTAAACTAAATAAATAATACTAGTAATTATTAATAAAGTAATTTTGTAATCGAAATCGAATCAATGTCGAAAATCAGTAATAATTTTTGACATTCAATCTCGATCTCAATGCGATCGTCGTCAAGAGTAACGACCCAGGTAGGCGATTGCGTAAAGTCGATCGTATTCATTTGACAGTTCAAATTGTATCATATTAAATGTCATTCCATACAAATCGCAGCCGATTGTATACGATATGAACTGTCAAATTAATACGATTACCTTACGCAATCGCACCCCAGGTCGGTGAATCGGTCTATGATGGCTATATTATTTTAGTCTAGTAAAGATAATTTATTTTGTTCGAGAAAATGACATTAATTCCTACACTCAAATTGATTTTAATTATTGATATACTTGAGTTTTCCGCAATATTTGATTGGAGTTTATGTTTTAAAGGCCGTTTAAATGTTATAATATTTCTAACATAAAAACATTTAAATCTACACCACGAGTGAATTTTTATGTAACGGCTCTTAATAATCAAATAAAAACTAAAACGATATCTAAAAAGTCAACCCAGCAGTAGCAGAGGATTTGCAAAAAAAAAGTAGAAAGTGAAAAAAACAACAAACAACTAACAATAAATAAACAAAGGGTAATTTTCCATTATAATGTGACTTAAACAACTATAATCGATAATATAAATTTTCACCATGGTGACTCAATAGTTTTTTAATTATATTTTTTTGTGTATTAAGCAGGCGAATTAATTCTACAGTCCTTTTTATTTAATGTTATTGTCTTAATTTATTATAAAATATAAAAATCTCTTAATATAATTAAAGCATTTCCTGTAAAAAAAATAGCTTTAAAACAATCTTATTTCCGAAACCTCCCAAAATAATAAGTGATTTTTGCGTCTAAGGTATAGGATGTTCAAAGAAATGAAATCCTACTCAAATCCCTACTGTAGATTTTTATCAGCAGCAGTCGAGAGATTCGTTTTCATTTTCTTAATACGCTCAATAGGGGGAGGGGGGAAAACTACATGGTGGGTTTCCAAACCGAAATTAATGTTCAGAAAAAGAAATCGCCACTGTAGGATTTAATGTGAATTTTAATTTATTATTTTTTAGAACCACGACGGGGAGATCCTTAGTCTTCATCATACCTAATGTTAAGTATTGATAAGGCTGAATATGGAAGTGAGCCTCTTGCGGAATCCTCAATCACTGAGGAACTGGCTATCTTATCTCTTACTGCCGGAACACAACAATGCTGAAAACATTGTTGTAATGGCGTCAGACTTAGATAAGATGATGGTAGCTAGCCTTACAACTGCAAGTCCTATCACCAACAAAACCGAATACAATATGTATCCCCGCTGGGAATCGAACCCGGGGCCCTTAGGTGTGATACCGGTAGTTGTGCCACTAGTTATTTTAAGACAAGATCTTTTAATATTATTGTAGCAGTTAATCATGTATTATTTGATGTAATTATAATCAACTGTAAAACTAAAATGCGATAAATTAGTGGTTGAAATAAAAAAATATCATAATACTGTAATTATAGACAACTAACAACAATTTTGTCTGTTGCATTTTAATTAGAACTCTTACAGCGTATATACCTAATATACCATCTTTTCAACCGCGACTTCACTTATGGAATTCTACTAACTTTTATGTACGAGTCTTTATCTAATTTTCTTATAAACATCTTGTCCTAACAAAGGAGAAACACAACAAAAATAATTATCGAATCAAGTGCAGTCGTTCTCAAGTTAAGCTCGTAAGTACGTACCTACATATTTTGTTTTGAGAGATTAATATGATAACATATTGTTAGATTTGTTCAACACAAACACATGAAACACTAATAATTAACTAACAAAACTATTCAAATCCCGGAAAATACTTAGGCATGGCTCATTATCAAACCACCGTGTGTGGATATTTGCAGATGGCACCAATCTGAGTTTCTTATGTGGTGCTATACAAACAATGGCCCACCTTAAATCGTACCCTGCTTGTCCTAAAACCTGCACGTAATCTGCACTAATGGCTGCCACCGACAACGCTTACGAGGTGGCCAAATTCTGGGCCAAAAGAATTTAAGTTTGTAGTCAAATCGATAAGAAGAAGAAGACCACTAACACTGCCAATATTAGCTATAGCAAAGTCTTAACATCGTTTTTTTTACCTTTACCTATTAAGGTTTATTTCTAAGTAAATATTGCAACGCTAAAATGAATAACTATAAAAGTACATACCTTTTGTTGGGTCACGCTGACGCCTAACTCACACGAACTGAATAAAATTAATTAATGTAACTAACTTTTGGAGATAATTTCTACTTTATCTTATAGATAATTATGCTATCAAAACTTTATCAATAAAAGTATAATATAGATCTATACAAGTAATTGACTTTGTTCTATGGGCGATATAGGTATAGGTTCCTATCGGTGTAAATCTTTACTCATAATTAAGTCAAGATAACTTTATAGGTATAGGTTCCTATCGGTGTAAATCTTTACTCATAAATAAGTCTAGATAATTTTAAGAGAATAAGCAATCTTTTAGATAAAAAAAAATTCGAAAAAACATTTAAACATTATTAAAGTAGCTCTACACTCAAGCGAACGAGAGAATAAGCAATCAGTTAAGTATAAATTCGTAATCTGTCTGAATCTGTATTGTCTTTTTGTTAAAAACGACTTACAAAAATCGCTCTTTGGTATTAAGTACGCGAGGTCCATATTCGGTTGCATAAATCACAAAGGCATATTTTAGAGCTGTATAACGTTTTTTGACATACTCATCATTTCGCATAACGTGCATACAGAATGAATCATAACGCATACTTTTTCTTTTTCTCATAACCTCTTTCGTAATAATGGTATTTCAGTATATATATTTTTACCATAAGGAATACTAATCATAGCATTTATTAACACATCAATCTTTATCATCAAATATATTCAATTCAATTCAATATCATTTATTCAGTCTAGGCTGTTACAAGCACTTATGAACGTCTAAGAAGCTTCGCCATCGGTTCACAAACCCTACGGCGGGAGACCTTGTAACGAGAAGAAACGGCAAGAAACTCGTCAAGGGCAATTTTTTTCTCCCTGTTTTATTTCATACAGAGTCGTCAAATTGAAAAGTGAGCTTAACATATTAGTAAGGTCAATTTCCATCATAAAAGAAAATACTAATTATAATATTACATTTTATGGTTATCCTTACCGTAAACAATTTTCAACTCGCAAGGAAGGACTTACATTTAACATTTCTCACATTACAAGGTTACTGTACTGCAAGTTGTGACGTACATACAGGTCGATAGCAATTTATTTAATAATATAATAAAATTTATTTAATATAATAATGAAAATATTTAAGCTCTAAGCACAACGTTAAGACAAGCAGACTGAAGTAGACCCATTTCCGCTGGCGGCACCCGATTACGAGCATGACGCATGAACCAGCCATCGCTTCGCTCAACCATATTTTAGGGAACGTCACGACCCGCCTCACACGACACCGCTGAAGAAACGTTTGAGTGAGCATGACGTACTTCAGGTTCTTATGTTAAAGTGTATAAATATAAAAAAATACAATGGCAACAACAAAAAAAAAGAAAGATAAAAGTGCATTAATGTAAGACGCAACTTACAATGTTACTGGAAGACGCATCAGCTGGATCATAATCATAAAACGTATTTAAAGTAAATTAAAAATAATAATAATGGCTTTCATATACTTAATTACAATAATTGGAGAACATTACTTATTTTTATTTATTCTGATCAAGCAGTGCCACGTTCTCAATTCAAAACATCATAAATAACATAGAATTTATAAAATTGTAACAAAAATATAAATATCTCAACACATTTTAATACAATCAGACATGAGCAGACCCATCCCACTGGCAGCACCCGTTCACTAGCATGACGCATGAACCAGCCATCGCTTCACTCAACCATATTTAAGGGAACGTAGCCAGAGAGAAACACCTTAAACATCTCCTATGTGACTGCGGACCTCTAATTCAGAAACGCAGTATCCACCTGGGCCGTCATATAATTCAGCCAGAGGAACTAAAATCTGTCAAAGCTAGGAAGATTTTAGACTTCCTGGAGGCCGCCAGGCTAAAAGAGATATAACAAGGTGGCAAGTTACAATAAATCTTATAGGTCGCAGTGACTACCGTCCCAACTGGAGCTGCATAGCCCCTATATCCTGCATTTAAATAATTAGTGCCTAAACATAAATAGTGCCTAAATATTAAAACAGCAGCAATTTATTTTCTCATTATAATTTTTTACATTCATATATTGCCATAAATAAGTAGTTTATCACTCTTAAGTATCCGCAACTTCGTTCGTTGTTGTATAAATTATTGGTATGGCGACTTGGCGATCATTTTAACCAACTTTTTGATGAGGCTATCAACCTGTGGCCTACTTATATTTTTTAGTTTTTAATGAAGTTACTTTAAGGAAGATACCATTTGAATTACCAAATAAGAGTTAAACAATATCGGCGCCCTTCACTATCGTAGCGAAGGCATCAGACGACTTCTAAACTCCGTATTTAGAGGTTTGACATGGCTATGTATCACCTCAGAAAATTTCAGCTTTCTAGCTATAGTAGTTCTCGAGATTGAATTATGCGCACACACGGACAGGGTCAGCACATAAGACTTCTACTATTGTATGCATAGCATAGTTTAGAAGTCTAAAACTAATAGTACAGTGCAATGCAACATATTATTGAAGTCGCTTATTATTTTGTTGTTATTATAATAATAATTACATTGCCGATGCCTTTGATTACGTCTATGTAGCATTAGTCATGTTTCAGCGTGCCTCCGAAACGCGTCTTCAATAGTACAGAGTATCTCAAGAAAGCTATTTTTGGTCACCCATCACGACATAGACCATTTCGCTTGCTGTTGTTATACGTCTTATAATTATCTAACAACTTTTTGAAATAACTCTCCATAAAAAACTTTACTGGCCTCCCGGGAAGTAAGAATAAGTAAGAAGAGGACCATCTTTATAACTTTATAACGATCATAATTAGACAACATGGACCCGTTCTAATCCACAGAACAAAACAACTAAATAGTACCTATACCTACTTCCATTTTGTTTCGTCATTGACCATTTCAACTGCTGAAGCCTGTCCTAGGGTCCGATAAGAACATAAGAGCCAGCCATGACGGCCAGTCAAATATCGATTTAAAAGAACGCGCTTTTAGGAGTTGGTGGTCAAAAGTAATAATCAAAATAAAAAAAACGATAGTGTGTGATTTGGGTTGAGACTTTAATCACACACTGTAAGACCTAAAGATACGGTTAGCTCTTTTTGTAGATAAATAACAAACATAAAGTTGGATGCAGTATCTTTCTTCGAAGGTCCTCCCAATTTGTGAACTGCCAGTGGAATCATTAGTTTTTTTTTAATGTTAATAATAAATAATTTAAATAGCAAACGAATCAAAATATTAAACTATGCCAACAATTATTGAGTTTAATATTTTGATTCGTTTGCTATTTAAATCATTTATTATTAACATTAGAAAAAAACTAATGATTCCACTGGCAGTTCACAAATTGGGAGGACCTTCGAAGAAAGATACTGCATCCAACTTTATGTTTGTTATTTATCTACAAAAAGAGCTAACCGTATCCGAACGCAATAATAAATCAACTTTGTTAAGGTAGATTTATAGTAGCTAGTCAACCCGTGACCACGGCAACTGAAAAGGTGCCGAAACATTTCCAGAAACCAAAAAACCGCAAATAAACCGAAAAATAATAGTACCAAATATACTGTGTGAGGCCTACAACCGGGGATAATCTTAAAAACGGAGGGTCTATAGGTCACTAGTTATTGAATCATTATGGTCCCAACTAATTAAAACCAAATCTTTACTTTTTGTTTTTTTCTAATAAACAATCATAAATTCAATGTAATGCAAACAACAGTACCGCTCAACTTTTTCGGAGCTAATTGGAACGTCTTCTTGACAATTTATGTGACGGCTGATAGAAAAAAAAATTGTCTTGCTATCGCACTTCATGAATCCATGTAGGTATTGTTTTTTTCTGGAGTGTTATTTTGCACTCAAAGCCATTTTCACATTTAATTACTTACAAAAAAATTCCCATGACAATATTCTGACCTAACTAATCAAAATTATTATTTTCAATTTATACTCTTTTTACATTATGATCTTCATTTTAAAAAGATCATAATGTAAAAAGCGTTGAGTGCATGGAATTAATCGGTACTACGTATTATTACTTAATAATTCCATGGCTGAATCTATTTGGTACAAAGAGTATACTTGGTATTGGTCGACATGACATGTCATGCATGAAGGAAAAATAAAATTGTAAAATTTATTATTAATATCGCAATGACAGTTATCTGAACTGTCATTGCGATATTAATAATATTTTTTTTTATTAATTTGAAACAGAGATTTTATGCTGTGGGAAGTAGCGGGGGCTGTTGCTATTCAAGGAGTTAAAGGTAAATTTTCTAATGGACAGCGATATCATGATGTTTTGCGGCAAGTTTTTTTATTGTCCCCTGCACTACGATAAGTTCGCAACGTTAGCGATAATATCGTTTTGCAATAATACACTGATTATGAATCGTAACTTTAAATTGTTATTGTCAGTAATGCATGGCTTTTGATTAACTGGGACTTTTCAGAATAAATACTAATACTCTTATCTAGAGAGTCTCTATTTTCAATATTTTCCCCGGTTCTAGGCCCCACGCTGTATATTTCGGGTAAATTAATCGCACTAAATACTCCGCAAAAGTTGTTTTATTTCAATTGTAATTATCATATTTTATTTTTATTTATTTTATTTAAAATCGTCGGCCATTCTTATAAGCCATATAATATTGCAAAAATTGTGTAATTTTAAACCTTAATCTAGAAAATAATAGTGATGAATAGGTGCATTTATCTCGGAAAGGATACGATTTAGAAATGTGCTGTCTCAATAACTATTGTTACTACATATATACTCTATCAATTGAACAAGGTTTGGATGGTTTGCAGGGATTTTCGAAAAGGCGCCAAAACTAGGTATTGCATTTTGGCTTCTGTTTTGCACCTTAGCAGCACGTCTGGAACCAATGTGTACTATAGCAGCCTCAGTCGGAACAAGTCCGTATTGTATTATTAAAGAACAATGGTTAATGTTGTATGGAACCCGTACCCACGTTGTAGTATTTTAGACTAGATATCATTTAGAAGAGGTTTAAGTTAACGACTCAAAATAAATGAACGAATCTATGAATGAATGGGAGACCGAAGTTAGGATGACTTCTTTTTTGCATTTTAATTTATCTTTGTAGCGTTATAATCATTATCGTATTAGCTTCATGAAAAACCAGTCAATTTATTGCTCTTTTATTGTATGAGAGCTAGTGGCCACCTCTGGTGTCACAGTTTATCAAGCTGCCTATGACGCCTCTGACCTGGCTTAACGACGTTACCAGCTGGGACCGACGGTTTAACGTGCCTTCCTAAGCACGGAAGCGCTCAGTTTCCCACTTTACGGTCACCCATCCGACACCTGGCCGTGCCGAAAGTTGCTTAACAAACGTGATCGAATGCGATCAGTCTCAAGCGCCGCCATAAGCGCTTTTTTTGTTTCATTATTTATAGAGAGAGGCTGTCTCGGCTTCATAAAGTACCGTATAATGCTAATAGCACAGTCTATATACCTTCTTAGTTATGTTGTGCTAATAGAATGAGAACAGGCACCGAGTTCTCCTACCTCTCATGCAGGAGCAGTAACAGGTTTTGATTGCTTCTCTGCCTTGGACATTCACTTGGATGAAAATAATAATATAATGTAGTCGGTATATATAGTGAATCTACTATATCTATATAGTGGTGGTTATATAATTAAGAGCGCTTATTTAAAGAGAAGATTTTTTCAAACTGACAAGCATAACTATATGCATTAATTATTTTGTATTTCTCTCGGTATCGCAAAATATTTTCATACTAGCGATACATTCGTTTATACACATGATTGGTTAAAAAATAAGTATATCAACTTAAAACATTAGATCGGAACCAAGAATTACTACATTTTAGCTGGTCACATAATTAACAATGCCGAATAGTTTATTTTTTATATAAAAAAATATTCTGTGACTCTTTGGTTGTAGGTCACTATTCGTTTAATTTTGTGCCGTTTAGTGCTGTAAAGGTCTTAAAGGTGACTGCTTCATATGAAAACTATGGGAAATAGTAAATCTACAAGGGAAGTAATAATAAGACTATGCGAGAAGAAATTTCGTAGTTCGTATAAAAGATAGCCTTCCTTGCAATGTTCATAAACGATGATTTTGCAAGCTGTAAAGCATTTGACCACGTTTCAAAATACTTCAAATGTTCTGCGTGTACCTTAACAGAGAAAGTCATCTCATCGAGACGATCGAAATATCATTTGTTTGTCAAAACAATATCCCTTTAAAGGTCTAATAAGCTGTGAAAGGAGATCAGCCTTTCAGGGGTTAATGTAAAAGAATTTACGTAAATTGACTGAAATGCAATGGCAACTATCGTGTGGACTGCTGGGTATACCGCTTTTCTGAATCCACCGGCAGGAGCTCGCCCGCTACTTCCTCCAAAGTAAATATGTGCACGACTCACCTTCGAAACGGACACCCACTTCTTCAGCATCAGCACCTTCAGGCACTCACGGTTCACAGACTACCCCAGCCGGCCGGCTTTTCTCTTCACAATCACGCTTGAAGTTATTGTTTTGGAAAGTACACACACAATTATCTAGGTTTATAAGCTTTATGCCGATTGGACGGCACCACTGTTTTAATAGCGAATTGGATTCTAGTTTTTAATTTTCGTAAGAAGAATTATCGACAGACGTTCATCAGTTTTTTATTTAAGAAAAGACAAAATAAAAACCTTCCCCCGCTCGGTTCATAGTTAGCCGCGCATGCGCGTTGATTGGCGCGTTACTTTAGATTGAAATGGCGGGCGATTTTAATTTCACCAATCGATGAATGCTATCAGGCGGAAACGAACAGCTTCACGAATAATTGCCATCGTAAATATATGAATAAGGGTTGCACGGAACATTCCGCCCACCAAAATACAAGGAATTGTATTTTCTAAAATAAATGTTAATTAAGATTGAAATGATACGTATGCATAAACAACTTATAAACTAATGAAAATTAACGAATTAATAGATATTGACGATACGATTAATAACATTGATCCGGTAAGGGACATAGCTTCGTCAACGAACGAGTCAGAAGGGATCCGTTTGCCAAACGGACAGTAGCGACGCGTACCACACCGTCCGGACCGGGATATAACGACTCTACCCGTGCAATGGGCCAATATAAGGGCATGATGTTATCCGACCTAATTATGACGACGGCACCAACGTCGAGTGGTCGGGAAGTGTTGGTCCACTTGGCTCTCTGAGTAAGCGTATGCAGATACTCAGTTCTCCAACGTTGCCAGAATACTTGTTGGAAACGCTGCACGAGCTGCCATCTGCCCAAACGGTTTATGTTGAGATCTTTGACATCTTCATCAGGAACAGATGTCAACGGTTCGAGGGTAAGAAAGTGACCGGGAGTGAGAACGGATATGTCGTTTGGATCGGAACTCAGCGGGCAAAGGGGTCGCGAGTTCAACATGGATTCAATTTGCACGAATAGAGTCGATAACTCTTCAAACGTCAAACATTGATTACCGACTATGCGATACAAATGAGTTTTGACCGCCTTAACTTGGATCTCCCACACTCCACCAAAATGTGGACTAGCAGGAGGATTGAATTTAAAAACGATTTGCTCAGTGTGCGCGGCGTCGCGAAGAAACGAATTTAGCTGCCGTTCAGCACCTACGAAATTGGTACCACAGTCGCAATGTATAGTGGAAACTCTGCCACGCCGACCTACGAAACGTCTCAGAGCAGCAATAAATGCCTCAGAGCTTAAATCTGAAGCAACCTCAAGATGAAGCGCCTTTGTGGTGAAGCAAACGAACAAACACAGGTACGCTTTCGAGATCTTAGCTCCGCGGTGTTTACCTAATTTGATTCGAAACGGTCCAGCGTAATCGACTCCTACAACGGAAAAGGGTTTAACCTGATTTACACGTGCTGCTGGTAGGTCACTCATAAACGGTTCGAGAGACACAGGATTTGTGCGGTAACATTGGAAACATTTTGACAAGCATTTGCGAATGAGGCGTTTAGCACATAAAATCCAAAATTGTTGAGTTAGTAGGAACTGCGTCGTATTGATTCCGGCATGGCAATTCTCACGATGAACCGCTTCAATGATCATAAATGTGAATTTCGAGTGGCTTGGAAGGAGAGCAGGATATTTGTGTTCAAATTCTAGCCCAGACCTTGACAAACGACCGCCCACCCTGAGAATTCCCTGGGGATCTAAAAAAGGATTTAGTTTACGCATTTGTTTGGAAAGTAAAGTTTTAGCTTGCAGCTGTTGAATTTCCAAAGCGAAGTGGTGTGATTGAACGTGTTTCACGAGGATTAAAAGCGCTCTATGAAGTTCCTTTCGACCTGAGACGGGAGCAGAACAACGAGTACGTTTGCCACGAATAAAATCAAAAAACCTTAGCCACACGCACACCAGGCGTTGGATTTTACGAATTGATGAATAGCGTTCGAGTAGTGCATCTATGAAAGAAACCGGAAAGTCAACATGGGTGAGAAGCGTATGCGGACCCTTTTCTTCC
Organism: Chrysoteuchia culmella; assembly: GCA_910589605.1. Lineage (NCBI taxonomy): Eukaryota > Metazoa > Arthropoda > Insecta > Lepidoptera > Crambidae > Chrysoteuchia > Chrysoteuchia culmella. The sequence goes on from OU342648.1 coordinate 10,600,372, forward strand.
CTTTGAAGAGCAGTTTGGTCTAACACCGCGGCTGGACCAGGCCAAGCGAAAGTTTGATGGGAGAGCCACAAAGGACCTGCCCACCATAAGCGATTCTGGATAAGAACCGATGGAAGTTGACCGCGAGAAACTATGTCGGCAGGATTATCTTCGGATGCTACGTGACTCCAACGGGCGCTAGGAATCACATCGAGAATGTGACTCACTCGATTCGCGACGAAAGTCTTCCAACGCGATGGGTGAGAGCGAATCCATGCAAGTACAATCGTGGAGTCTGACCAAGCGAAAACATTAGTACATGGAAAAACCGGTAAGAATGTGTCTATAACGAATTTCAGCAGATCTGCAAGAAGCACTGCAGCGCACAGCTCGAGTCGAGGTAACGATGTGGACTTAGTGGGAGCAACACGACCTTTAGAACAAATGAAAAAGATTCTGATATTATCGTCTTCGTCTATCACTCGCAAATAAACCACAGCACCATAGCCGACCTCTGAACTGTCTGAAAACCCATGTATCTCACAAGATTTGAGTCGGTTCACAGATACACAACGAGGAAGCTGTAACGACTGTAAAAGAGGAAGTTCTTTTAAATAAAGATCCCAGAAACTGACAACGTCTTCGGAAGGCTTGTCATCCCATCCTACTCCGGCAACCCAGAGACGCTGCACCAAAACCTTAGCGACTAGGGTTATGGGTGAGAGAAATCCCAAGGGATCAAATACACGTGCAACCTCGCTCAGAATATTTCTTTTGGTGCAGTCCTTTCGCTGCGGAGTTACTGTAAAGAAAAAGCAATCGCTACGAGGGTCCCACCTCAGGCCGAGAACCTTAAGAGTCGGATTATCTTTGTCGTCTAAAGCCACGGAAGAGGTTAAGCAATGATCTGATGGTAAGTCGGTCAAGAGTTCTGGTGTATTACTGGCCCACTTCCGCAATTCGAACTGTCCCCGCTTCAGTAACTCAATAATTTGCGTCTTTGCCTGTGAGGCTTCATCAAAGCGGTTGAATCCTGTCACAATATCGTCGATATAAACGTCCGAAGATAAAATATTGCTAGCTAGCGGGAAATCAAGACCCTCGTCAACAATCAGTTGCTTTATGGTACGGCATGCCAGAAAAGGAGCGGAAGAAACGCCATACGTTACGGTATTAAGTCGATATTCCTGAATGGGCTGTGTAGTATCGAAACGCCAAAATATACGTTGATAATCACGATCAGCCTCGGCCACTTGTATCATGCGATACATCTGCCGCATGTCAGCGGTAAACACAATAAAGTGAACACGAAATTTAAGAAGAATTTCTGCAATGTTCGTCTGGAGTTTTGGACCGATTAGAAGAGTATCGTTTAGTGAAATGCCCCTAGCATCCTTAGACGAAGCATTGAAAACAACGCGAAGCTTAGTCGAAGCGGAGTCAGGACGTAAAACGCAATGATGAGGGATAAAGTACTTCGCGTGTTTCAAGTTCCCGACGGAAACAAGGCTCATGTGACCACTATTCAGATAGTCACGCATAAAATCAAGGTATTGCTGGTGTAAATCCGGATTCTTGAGAAGTTTTCTTTCAATTGAATGAAAACAACGTAAAGCGATATCACGAGAGCCGGGAAAAGATGAAGGTTTGGATTTCTTGAATGGTAAGGTAACTACATACCTACCTTCAAGATCGCGAGAGTGCTGAGTTATAAAATATTCTTCACATCGTTCCTCATCGGGAGTGAGTCGTGTAGTGGTATCATAAGAATCCAACTCCCACAAACGCTTAACAGCGACATGAAGAAGATCATCCTCTTTAATGAAAAAGGATTGACCCTCATCCTCGGCACGGCTAACACCTCCGAGCAAGATCCAACCGAACACGGAGTTCAGAGCAGAAGGTTGCCTCAACCCTCCACTTATGCTTCCAGGTAGCAGCATAGAGGCAAAGATTTCTGCGCCTAGTAGGAGATCGATAGGGCCAGGTTTGTGACAGTCGGGATCGGCAAGTGAAAGACCTCGCAAATGATGCCATGTGGAATTATCAAGACGAGTAGATGGCATTATGCCGCAAATACTAGGTAACGTTAGAGCATTGATGGTAAAACGACTCAGATTGTTAGAGCCAACTTCGAGTGTGACTGTACCTGAAACGTCAGAAGAGGACTGGCCTAAGCCACGAACACGGCGCGAAGTTGAATAACGATTTATACCGAGTCGTTCAACAGCACGATCGGTTATGAAATGCGCTTGGCTTCCTGAATCTATGAGGGCGCGAAGTAATATAAAATTGCCTACAGAATCACGAACCTGAACAAGAGCGGTGGACAACAGCACGTAAGAGCCGTTACCCAGAGTTGTAAGTACACGGGGCGAAACGTGACCTTGATCGTTCTCGTAAGGTTTATCGTCTTGATGAAGAAGAGAGTGATGTCTCTGTTGACATTTCTGACATTTAAAAATAGATCGACAATCTCTTAAACCGTGAGAGGGCTTTAAACAATTGAAGCACCAGTTATGGGTCTTTGCATATTTAATCCGTTCAGAAACAGGTTTTTGTAGGAAGCCATCGCAACGGGAAATGGAGTGACCTTCAGAGCAAAAGGTACATTTGAAGACTTTTGGCAGAGATGTCGAAGACGAGGACGGCGCCTGAAACTTCGAGTCAGCTGATTGCTGCTTCAAATTCGATTCGGATATATCCGCAAGAAATACAGTCGTCGACGTTTTGGCTTTCGAATTAACCGCGGACTTTTCTTGAGAGCGACTGTCATGGGATGAAAAGTGAGTATCTCGAACGAGGGCTTCACATTTGCAATAAAGAAATTCTTTTAAAATATTATAAGTGGGCAGTTCTGTTTTGGGATTTTCGCGTTCGAATTCGCACCTGGTTTTAGAATCAAGTTTGGATAAAATTAAATAAGAAAGAATGAAGTCCCATTGGTCAACGGGTAAGTTAAGACTTTTCAAAATTGATAAATTTTCATGAAAAAGGTCAAGGACACGTCTAAAATCATGTGGCGAATTTATTTTAAAATTGACGTTCAATATTTCCTTCCAACAGGTAAAGGCTAATTCGCGTTTATTACGATAACGCGTGATTAATGTTTGAAATGCCTCGTGATAATATTTACCGTCGACTGGAAACGTGCGGACAAGTGCCAAAGCATCGCCGGAGATATTAGATAAAAGATAGTGCATGCGATCAGTGTCAGACAAAGACGCGTTCGAATGAACGAGAGAATTAAAAATATCGTAAAACTCAGGCCATGATTTTATATGACCGGCAAATTTTGGAATTTGTACCTTCGGAAGTTTGACATTAGAGTTAGAATTCGATGCAGTTATACTGGATGAAGAAGGGCTTATCAATTTCCGATGAAATGCAATTATTTGAAAATAGGTAGTATCGAACTGGGCACGAAGCTCATCATCGACAACGGATTCCGAAGTGCAGTCAAGAACGGTTAAAATATCAGAATGATTCTCTTCGAAACTGTCAACATATTTCTGTACCGCGGAATAATGGGCGAGAAATAAGTCAATTTGTGACTCATCGCTATTGGCGAGTTCGGCTATCTCTAATACTCGCGAAAGTCTGTTAAACGCTAAGGTTCTCTTCCGCCGGAGACTTGGTAAATCCTGTATTGTTGGACCTGTCATTTCAAGGCTTTTAGCACTTTGAAGTTTTCCCTTCTTCGACACAGATGAACGTTTAGTTCGCAATAAAGCCATACCCAGTAGATATGCCTATTAAAAAATTTAAATAAATCAAAACAAACGAGTTTTTTCAATTAAACTTGGTAGCACTTTTATTTTATTTTTTATTTTTTTATAAAACTATTTTTAGAGTAAGCTTTGTACGCACTTGAAACGCCCACTCCAAACAGTTAAAATAATTACGCGAATAATTCCTACGTTAGCTAAAGCGAAGCAGCCAACTTGCACAAAACTATTAAAACGATAAAATGATGATCAAAGTATTATTATTCCAAACGCATTAGTTTCGTAACCAGTGATAAAAAAATCCCCATATAAACCAGCCAGATAATACAGCGAGAAGTAAGAAAGAAGACACCCAGGCGCCGGCCCGGCGACTCAGATGTAGACGTACCCAACACTTGCAAACGCACGCACACTAAGCAGAACGATTAAACAATAACAAACAACTGTTCGATACGGAACAAAACAAATTTGTCGGCAAGAAAGGGTGATTGATGCGAATTTATGAATTAGCTTAAGTTCCTATAGGCGTGTCTTACTTGAACTATAGTAATTACGACGTATAGATCGTTGCAATAAATTGAATTTTACGAAGTGACTGCATGTGCCGAATAGCATTAGAAATGCACAATGACAATAACCCGCACGGGAACAACAATCTTTGCAACGAATGCTATATGACTATGATTTTATTAAAATGCTTGTTAAGAAATGGATTATTAGAACTAAATATCTTTAAACCAGATGTATTACCGTCCAAAATGAAGGAAAATGTGAATACAAAGTAAAATCGGATATAATTTTATGACATGCGACCATGCGACTAAATTAAATAGACAGGTCTTAGACCAGTGATATGTAATTTACGCAAACACCACTCGAATGTGAACGGATTACACGATTGTATAACGAATACGTATTCAATGTATTACCGAAATATTGCTGAAGCTATGTCAATTACGAACAAAATTGCCAAATTGTAATGTTGTTCATGCATAATACTTTATGATTACAAGATATAATACGGATCACATTGAATTTGTTCAATCGACTTTTTCTATCAAAATGGCGGGTGACTGAGAAAATTACTTAGTTATGAAAAATCCCGACTTTGTTAGAAAATTAAGGTAAGTTTCTGTAATTAGGTCCCTGTTCGGGCGCCAAAATGAAAGGAGATCAGCCTTTCAGGGGTTAATGTAAAAGAATTTACGTAAATTGACTGAAATGCAATGGCAACTATCGTGTGGACTGCTGGGTATACCGCTTTTCTGAATCCACCGGCAGGAGCTCGCCCGCTACTTCCTCCAAAGTAAATATGTGCACGACTCACCTTCGAAACGGACACCCACTTCTTCAGCATCAGCACCTTCAGGCACTCACGGTTCACAGACTACCCCAGCCGGCCGGCTTTTCTCTTCACAATCACGCTTGAAGTTATTGTTTTGGAAAGTACACACACAATTATCTAGGTTTATAAGCTTTATGCCGATTGGACGGCACCACTGTTTTAATAGCGAATTGGATTCTAGTTTTTAATTTTCGTAAGAAGAATTATCGACAGACGTTCATCAGTTTTTTATTTAAGAAAAGACAAAATAAAAACCTTCCCCCGCTCGGTTCATAGTTAGCCGCGCATGCGCGTTGATTGGCGCGTTACTTTAGATTGAAATGGCGGGCGATTTTAATTTCACCAATCGATGAATGCTATCAGGCGGAAACGAACAGCTTCACGAATAATTGCCATCGTAAATATATGAATAAGGGTTGCACGGAACAAGCTGAGAAAATAATATTTTGGTGAAAGCGACCCTTCCGCATTCTCGGCACTCACTATTTGAAAGCATTTGGTGAAAGAAATGTTGGACGACAGGATGGTAAAAAACTTGTCCATGATGAAATGGTTCCATAGGCAAGCATTTGCAAAAGGTACGAAAACTGGACAGTTAGATAGTGGCGAAATATTCTTTTTTCTGACGAGACCAAAATAAATAAACATATTCTAATGGAAAATGATATGTACGACGCCCTCCGTATAGTGCATTCGACTCCAAGTACACAAAAATGACATTTAAGTATGGCAGGGAAATGTACAAATTTGAAGGTACTTTTCTGGACATGGATTTGGGCATGTTAAGCTGATAGAAGGAACATGGATCAATTCCCATTCAAAAATATAGTGGAAGTAACAATGTTACCTTATTGCAGAAGACGTAATTCCGGTCATTTTGTTATTTGGACTTTCCAGCATGACAATGATCCAAAGCATACTGAACGCAACCTTAAGGAATTTAAGATTTTAAAGTTACGCGTTACATTATAATTGTAAACAAGAGTAACGGGGCTCAACGCGACATTTATTATGTAGCACATTTATATGTACTTACAGCTTGACGTTTCGGCTGTGTTGCTACAGGAGTCTGCTTGTGACCATGGCTGTAGCAACACAGCCGAAACGTCAAGCTGTAAGTACATATAAATGTACTTAAGGAATTTCTCACATCACTATCAGTTTTTGTCTTGAATTGGCCAGCTAACAGCACGGATTTTTAAATCCGTGCTGTTAGCTGGCCAATTCAGAAACCTAATAGCATCTTTGGTGCGAGGAACAGAAAAACGTTTCAAATCGACAGTGTGGCAATGTAAGAGAGCCGTGCGACGTTTTTTAGCGATATCTATTGAGAAAATCATATATTTATAGAGTCAATGCCTCGCCGCTATAAGACAGTAAGAAATAGCCCTGGACATGCTACTAATAAATAATTTTTATCTGAAATGTATAAAATTGCTTTTTTTCATTGCGCACTTTACATTAATATGGTTAATTTCATCTCAGCTTCTAATAAAAAAATACTCTTGAGCAGTTTAATAAATCGTTATTTATTATTTGTCCAACATTATTACTATTTGAATTTGTTACGGTTGAAGAATAAATAAGTTTTGTAAAAAAAAGTCAGAGATTCTAATCTTTATTCCTAGTCCCGTTTGCTCTATTCATGTGACTATTTCATAACATAACTAGTTACATTTAAGACTAAACACCATGACCATAGCAAAACTACTGAAGTAAGTAGTAATCGTTCTCAATTATTATGACCACCACTGCATATAGGTTATAATGATATGATTGGCACTTTAAGAAAAACCTGACATACATTTGCTAATTATTACTTCTAAAACATACTTAGACATGATTTACTATTTTAAAAGTATTTTTTGATGTATATATCTTAAATTCATAAAACATTTGGTACGTAAAAATCTATTTTAAAAGAGAGAAAATGTCTAAAGTCCGCCAAAAGTGCAGTCATTGGCACTCTTATTACAATCATTGGCAGCCATAAGGTACAATGATTGGCACTCAAGCACACTATCTTTTTGTTGTTATTTTTTTTTGTTTCGTTGTTTCTTTTGTCGTTTTCTGTAAATGGTCACTTTTGGGTAGGGCTACATTTGGATCAATGGCCAAGTCTGGATCATTTGCCACATTAGGATCAGTTGCCATATTTGATTAGTGCCACATTTGGGTCAGTGCCCACATCTGGATCAGTTGCCCTTTTGGAATTAGTAGCCACATTTGGGTCAATAGCCAAATAAGTTGCCACATTTGGGTCAGTGGCCACATTTGGGTTAGTGACCACATTTGGATAAGTGGTCACAATTACATCAGATCAGTGGTCGAAATTGATTACTATCAGGTGAGGGTGGAAACATGGCTATCAGCGGCCATAACCTGTTCACTGGCCACAATTGACCACAATTGGGCCACATGGCAATATTAAGATACACAATAATTAGACTTACCACAATAATCCCATTCGAAATACTATGGTTGGCATAGGTGCTAATCATTGCACTTCCATATAGGCATTTTGCTACTAGTTGGCACACTAATTAATTAATGTTACCTGAAATCCTAAGAGAGATCGATAGTTTCTATGGGCAGTTATATTCCACGCAGACACTCGTTGAAAGCAAAGCTAAAGATCCCTGAGCCAAGCTTACCCGACACTTTACCAAAGATATCCCGGACGGCAGCCTGTACGAAATTAGTATGACTCACAAACAGCTCAAAACAACAAGGCGGGACGGGTGATGAAGGAATCACTATAGAACTTCTGAGATCGAGCGGTAAGCCGAAACTCAAAAGCCCTCCAGAAGCTTTTCAATTCCGGCATCGTGGAGGGCAAAACGCCAAGGGCATGGAATATACGCGAGGTGCTTCTGGTCTTTAAATTGGGATATAAGACCCGTTTGAAGAACTTTAGACTTATATCACTCCTAAGCCGTCTATAAGTTGTTTTCGTGAGCCATTACGAATCGTCTCGCTCGCAGGTTTCCAACCTCTCGAACAAGCCGGGTATCGAAATGGCTTTAGCACCATATACCACATCCATACGCTGCGGCAGGTTATAGAGAAGACCGAGGAGTATATTCTGCCAGTTTGCTAGGCGTTTGTGGACTAAGAGAAAGCTTTTGATTCGATAGTGACCTTGGTGGAGCTGCAGTCTCTCCAGAGGTGCCAAGTGGTGATAAGTATATCGAGGTGTTAAAGTACTTATACGAACATGCCACCGTGTCGGTTCGATTACAGAAGCAGATCACAAATCCTATCCAACTGCAGCGAGATGTCAGTCAGGGAGACGTCATTTCTCCGAAACTGTTCACAGCTGCGTTGGAGGACATCTTAAGGCTCTTGGACCGGAAAGCACTCGGTTCCGTTCCCGTGGGAATATCGGGATAAAAAGCAGCCTGTGTTTTAATCCAGGATAACTTCTATTTGGGTGCCAAATTTCATCCAAATCATAACTTTTTAATTTTGCATTTTACTATGCTATTTTTATGTAATAAATATTTACTCTCATGTCGCCCTGAGGGGATGAGACTAGTTGCTTTTTTCTAGTATATTTTTCTTGTTAAATATTTATTCATCCAAATCAGTTCTGTAGTTTTTGTGCGAAAGAGTAACAAACATCTAAACATCCTCACAAACTTTCGCATTTATAATATAATATTAGTAGGATTATAAATGCGATAGGAACTCTGTCTGTAAGGTCTGTTACCTTTTCACGCGTTAACTACTAAACGGATCTAAAGTTTGCGAATATAGGAACATAGGATACTTTTTATTCTGATAGATGGCGCCACGACGCGATTACCTAAGTCCGAGCCGACGAAGTCGTGGGCGGAAGGCTAGTTATTTATAATTGTGTAATACGTTTGTTGTATTGTACATTACGAACAGTTCATGTGCCTTCCGTTCTATAAAATGTCCAATTATTTATAATTTGAATGTAATGTAAACCTACGGTAATCGCAAAACGATCGGAGTCGCGATCGAAATCGCCATTTCTCACTCAAATGGCTTTGCAGAATAAATAAAAAACGATATATCGGAATTTCAAGCTGTCCAACTGCAGTCGAACTATAAAATAAGCGTGAAAACACAAGCTAAATCTGCTGCAGCTTAAAGTCGAGCTTTAGCTATGAGACTCGTAGCCTGTTGCGCGGCAGTAACCGTAGCACTCGTACCACTCGTAGCGCTACGCCGTAGCCAGTTATCTACCGCTCTCCACGCCTTCCGCTCGCGACTTGCGTTCCCACCATAACCCACTTTCTTACGTATTCAGTGAAATTCGAAACTTGGTTTCTTTTTTTTCCACAAATGGAGATGAACTTTTTGTTATTAGTGACTGATTTACTATGAAGATTCGTTCGAAGAGGTTTTAGTTGACGGTGAGTTAAAATTACTTATTTCAACAATAAAATGTTCCTATATAATTGTGTTTTATAAAGTAAGTTGTTTTATGTATTAAATAACGGAATGGGCAAACACTTTTTTTTTTGAGACATAAGTAGTAACATAACCTTCCGATAACTAGAAGATAAGTAAAAGTTAAGAACAGTTTCAGTCACAGTTAAAAGTCTTAATGAGATTTTGTGTTAATTATTTTGTAAACTAGGCAAGGACAAGTCCATTGGTTGATGGAAATTAAAACTTCAAATTATAACTTCGTGCAAAAGAAGTAAAATCTATTGGTAAAAAGAAAAATAATACGGTTCCAATATTTGTGGAGGACGATTTAGCTTCAAATACCTAAATTAAACTACCCTACTTGACACATTTAAAATTTACCTGTGCAACGGCATGAAAAGTAATTAACAGCTAATCGGTCGCGAACATGCCTACCGTTGTGGGGGTCATGGGTTTGAGTCCGTGTATTGATTTCTGTGTTGAGCATGAGTGCACCATGAATAATTCTTTTGAATATTTTTAAGTGATGTTTGTGAATGCAACTTAGATCTCAAAGTAGAATTAATAGCTTTTGGATAGCTGCACTGCTTCTAATTTAAAACTAAAAATTCAAATTAACATAATTTACCTTTTGTTAAACTAAATTAGAAGTTTGCACCTTTACCGTAAATGGCGAAATGGTACTAATATATAGTCACATAAAATGTTCATTTTCTTAAAAATTTATACATGTTCTACTAACATTGCTGCTATTATGGGGAAACAATGTATTTTCTCCTATGAATCAGTTTCTGATTCATTTATTTATTAAAAACTAAAATAAAACATTCAAAACTTAAGTATTAAAATAAGTATTGAATTAAGTGATTTGCTTGATTTTATTATATCATTCTAAACTTTAATAAATAAAGATTGATTAACCAAAGATAACATTTAGGACTAGTACTAACGATTCCCATACATCGTAATACCAAACTTATTTATAAGGAGATCATTATTTTTGGGCGTTTTCTGAAAGTGCCAGCCAACATATAAAAATGGTGCGTATGATTAGAACTAAACGTTTGGAGCAATAAATGATATGATACGGCACAAAAGTAGTAGAATTACTCTTACTCTCTGTCTCTCTCTCTTCTCTCTCTTTCTCTTACTCTCTCTTACAAGTTAAAAAATTCGTAGTTTTATGGATGGTAGTCTATGGATTTTTGATAGTCTAAACAAAATTGATGTGAAGCAATTTTATTATGCAGTGAGGTATATTAACTATTGTTTCAAACGACTTGTTCTAACCATATGTATAGTTTTTTTTGTTGCCGGGGACACTCTGAAAAAGGCCCAAAGATTTATGGAGCCTGAATGATCTCCTCTGAGTATGATTGACTGTACTTGTGATGTTGTTTGAATTAAAACAGTTAGGTTTCTATTAAAATTAATCCAAATTCTATCCCGTTAAAAATATGAAAGTTTATTTTTTTTCATACAAAACTGCAATTCGCATTTAAATTTATTTATTTATTTATTATTTATTGCAATATAAAAAATACAGCAAATGTCGGACTTAATGCCATCAGGCATTCTCTACCAGTCAACCAGTAAAAAGTGTTAGATCTACTGTATCGGCAATAAAGTAGCACAATAAAACATAATTCAGAATATTGAAAGAAAAGTGGGAATAGCTATTTACGGGTATTTAATTAACAAAAAATACATAATCATACTACATAATATAAATATTTAATATATATACATACCTACATATAAATATAAGGACTCATTATGTCAGGCATTTATTTAAATGTCTGACATATTGGCAATTGGCATTTATTTAAATTATTTAGGATTATTTTTTTAATGGAAACCTATGTAAATACTGTTTTAATCCAAATAACATCAAAAGTACAGAAAATAATGCTCTAATTTCTAACCATTTTGGTGTTACGTTAGTATGGGGAGCTAACGTAACACCAAAATGTCCCGAAAACCAAAACACCAAATTATCAAACCCGGTCGCCGGCCTCGTAATTAAGTTCCTTGATACAGTATACATGTTTCAAAATTAATTTTACCTTTCTATACTTATAATAAAAATCAAAGTTCATCGTGTCTGTTGATGTCGTGGCTGCTTGAATTTGCAAAAAATTTTGATAACTCAGAATAAGCAGGAGAACCAATTTCTATAATTTTTAGAATTAATGTCTGTCCGTCTGTCTGTAATGTCTGTGTGTTTGAATGAGCATCATACCAAAACCACTTATCTAAGTCCACAGAATTGTTTATATGTTTAAAGTCCGTATCTCAACTTACCGTATAGGCTATATTTCATCAAAATCGGTCAACTCTATCAAAAGTAATAACATTTTAAAGGGAGGACGGAAGAAGAAATGTATATTGTAACGCGCGTATGCAGAAGGCAGAGTTGGAGTTTACGCGTCGTTTAGGATTTGGTTGCTTAGCAAAAGTTATTGATTTTAATTCTTGAAAAAAAAAATTGACTATATCCTTTTTGCTACTTTTTATTCTTCTTTCCCAATATGATAATGGCTTGCTCGCGATAAAATTCGCGAATTTTGCCAATGTCAAAAATATATCTTGTAGTATAAAGAAATTGTACGGTAGATTGTATTAAAAATGGAACCTCACAACACGTGTTATTACGACAAGAACTCGGGTGAAACTCCCCGCTTTTTATTATTTTAGTGGTATGGCGTGCGTGAAAGATGGCGTTGTATGTATATTTTGTCGTAAACTCTAAAAAATTTAGTTCCTTTATATTTTTTTAAGCGACTTCAAAAAAGGAGGAGTTTATCAATGTGTCGCGAATACAAGTGGTATTTTTCATGTAGTCAACAGCAGGTCAGGCTTTATACTTTGTGCTTGATTACCTATACCGTTCACATATATGCGGCTTTCGTAATACAAGTTCTAACATTATAACACAAGTTTTATGTTTCAGTACCTATGAACAGATTGAACAGTCGTCATTTACCATTTCTTATGTCCCCACTGCCGGGGCACCGACCTTCCTTATGGAAGGATAAGTCATAAGACAAGGAGAATGGGCCATGATCCGCCACGCGGGCCCAATGCGGATTGGTGGGTTTTCATGACCGCAAATACAGCCGCGACCAACGGTTTAACGTGCCTTCCGAGGCACGAAAAGATAGTTAATGATTGGTAACCTTTCCCATGACCGACCATTGGGAAACTAAATCATAGGCCGAGCGCGCGAACCACTGCGCCTCATCATACCGTACCTACAGTAGTTTTCAGAAAATCTTGAAAACACTGTCGTTTTCGCTGTCTATAAAATTATATCAACTTAATAATGATTGACCTTAACTTTAACTACTTAGGTACCACGTTAGTAGCACACTGGCGCCAACTCTGGCGTATTTTTTGTAAATGCATTTTTGACATGGCCGTCATGACCTTTTTGTTCTTACTAAGACAGGCCTCAGCACTTTAAATGACTAAAAACGTATCGAAATGTGGGTATTACATTAAGGGTCGAATTCACCAACTACTGATAAGTTATGGTTAGTTTATATGGCATATAACTTGTCATTTTTTCATATACCTAACAAACTGTCAAAAGATCTGTCAATTACACTATCCAGAACTTATTAGTAGGTAGGTGGTAAACCCGCCCGTAAATTTGTTGTGGATAGAGCAAATGGTACAGAGGGTAAGAAAGGCTTCATGGTGTCCAATTATGATTGTTATGATGGTATGACTTCCCAGTCGACCAGTAGACTTTCTTATGGAGTGTTACCTATTTCTTTATACGAGTATACTATTTTACCAGCTGTTTAGAACCGAAGTAAGCGAAATTATGCGGATTATAATGGTTAAGTTACTTTCGCTAAGGTCGGTCGCGGGGTGGGTGACCATAAATAACAATCTTGAGCAACTCTGTTAATTTCGAAGGCGTATTACAAATTCACATTGAAACATGACTGATGAAACTAAATCACAGACATCGCATATCTAATTATTCTCATCACAACAAAAAAATGACCAAAACGACTTTGCATTTTAATAGATACTTTTAATTTTAGATCTATTATAAAATATAGGTAAATACGTAGGTACTGGCGAATTGATAAACTTTGCTATTTAAGGCGATAAGATGATAAGAATGTAATTTAATGGTATTATGTGTTAAATATTCTCTTCAAAAAGTAAAGAATATAGGCGACTCAATAGCCTCTTCCTTTTTTGAAGTTGGTTAAAAAGACCGCCTTACCAAAAATGTTGTCGGGAAGGATTGCAAACGATGTTCCGGTTCTCACGCGAACGAAGTTGCGGGCACAGCTAGTATTAAAATATTTATATAATTTTCAAAATTTATCTTTATCGCAAATCTCATCAACTGTTTCATTTCACGAAGATTCACAAAGTTAACATTGTCCTAACGTCATACTTAGTAGAATGCACAGACCTTTAACGAGATAGACGGTAAAAGTTTACCTACCTTGCGTGCCAAAAGTTTGATCCACGATCAAAGTTTTACGACCTAAGTCAGTCCGTTTAAGACCTTTGCCATGAAAACACGCGTCACTCAGGAACGAAAAATGTTAATTGTGCAGTGCTTTCTTGCAAGAGCTCATCAATAACATTTGCACATCACTAAATCTCGCTCGTGACGTCATGGTACATACGAAAAATTCGTCACGCTAGGTTCCATATAGTTTGAAGCTCTCTTTACGTCTATTTCGATATAGGTCTGTGGTAGAATGTAATAAATAATTATGAATACTATAATTTTTTATGAGGAATAGAACTCCAAAAAAATTACGGTTCGTACGCCTTAATTTATCCTAAATACAATTTGAGAGTTCAATTACAAGTTGAAAGAAAAAACAGTTAAATTATTCGGTCTACGCCATTTTTCAGGCACTTATGAAAGTCAATCACGCTATGAATAATAAAATCGTTGCCTTAAAAAATAACCGAACCGAATTTAATAAGCCCGTCACGGAACAATACAAAAGAACGCGTAGTAATACGTTTTCATCAAGATAATTAGGTGTAGAAAAGAAATGGGTGACTGAACTAAGCCACTATATTATTTATAAAATAAACCAACTTCAGACTAGAAAGCAAAAAATAAGCCATTTCGAGTCGGTGCCAGCCAAGGCATTTTTCATACTTTGAGCTTCTATTCTTTTATTTTTCTAGCCTTGGCTGGCACCGACTCCAAAAGGCTTAATTTTGATTGTTTGTTTTTGAAGAAGGTTTTTTAACGGGCTATTTTATTTTTTACTTTTAAGTATCTGTATTTTTCGCGAATTTTACAATGTCAAGTAAATATATTTTGTAATAGAATTTGTACGGTAGATTGAGTTAAAAATAGAGCCTCACAACACGTGTTATTACGAAAAGAACTTGGATGAAACACCTTTTTTATTCGAGCGATAGAAAGTTTGACGTTTAGCAATGCCATTTTCAAATTGACATTGACAACATAAAATCGTTTAGTTTCACGTGACTCAAGCCCGATTCAGTATCAGTTTTTGTAAATCTATAGAGAGTTAGTTACCAGTTTAATATTCTGCATAAAATGAAATAATGACAATGGAGTTTAATAAAATGGAAACACTGTATTCGAGTGATTAAAAAATGCGACAAAGTGGAAGACGGTGAATTTCAATTCAAATGCGAATTAAATTGGTATTAAAATTTCTAATGATAAAAAAATACGTCTCCTGGTGTTTTTTAGGGTTTTTTTGGTTTCCCGTCATTTCGGCGTCTTTTTAGCTTCCGTGATTGTTTTAAAACTCTATGATAGCAACCAAGAAAATTGCAATATTTATTGATTTCTTAATTATATTTTTTTTACTAGCAGTGCCCGCAACTTCGTTCGCTTGAGAACCGGAACATCGTTTGCAATCCTTCCCGACTAAATTGTTGGAAAGGTGGTAATTTTATCCAACTTCAAAAAAGTAAGGGCTATTGAGTCGCCTATATTATTTACTTTTTGAAGAAAATACTTAACACATGATACCATTTAATTACATTCTTATCATCTTATCGCCTAGAAACGTTGTTTATTTGAAAAGCTTATCAATTCGTCAGTTCAAATTCATTAAAATGTAAAGGAGCATCTTTTTGAAGTCTTTTTTTTTGCTGTTATGATAATAATAAGATAGCCGATGCCTGTGATTTAATTTCATCAGTCATGTTTCAATGTGACTTTGTGACACGCCTTCGAAATTAACAGAGTAGCTAAAGTTTGTTATTTTTGGTCACCCACCCCGCGGCCGACCTTAGCGAAAGTTACTTAACCACTATGATCCGCTTAATTTCCCTTACGTTGGTTGTATACAGCTGGTAAAATAGTATACACGTATAGAGAAATAGGTAACACTCCAAAAAAGTCTACTAGTCGACTGGGAAGTTCCCCAACTTAGTATTTACAAAAAAGGTCTTGACGGCCATGTCAAAAATCCATTTACAAAAAATACGTCGTACTAACGTACCTAAGTAGTTAAAGTTAAGTTCAATCATTATTAAGTTCATATAATTTTAAAGGCAACAAAGTTGACACCGTTTTTAATATTTTCTGAAAACTACTGTTGGTACGGTATGAAGATGCGCAGTGGTTCGCGCGCTCGGCCTACGATTTAGTTTCGCAATGGTCTGTGTCGGTATAAGTTACTAATAATTCACTATCTCTTCCGTGCCTTGGAAGGCACGTTAAACCGTTGGTCCCGGCTGTATTTTCGCAGTTGTCAAAAAGATAAAATGCGTTGATAGTAAAATATACAATGTTTTAAAAAGCTTCACACACCAAAAAATTGTGTGGTTAATACCAATTTTATTTTTAAGAAATTTGATTTTGGTCTAAATGTTTAACTAAGTTACGATAAAACCGCCACTGTTTTACAAGGTTTTATCCCTAGCATTTCACGCGTGGCCCATACGGATTAGTAAGACTTGAAGACTGTCATCTTAAGACAGCGGAAGGGATCAAACGGCTTACCGTGTCCCAACATTACCGCAAGCTCTTAGAGGCTCGCTTAGCACAATATTGCGATTAGTTTGACTATTAATAGACTATTTGACTATTCAACTTAAACAATTAAACAAGTCGATTGCTTAAAACCTAATTATGTAATCTATTCTCAGTGGTTGAGGATTCTGGGAGAGGCTTGTTACTGTCTTCAGCTTTATCAATACTTAGGATCATGTATGACGAACGCTAAGCGTCTTCCCAGAAAATAGACAGTGATTGACGCCTGATAGCTCAGTTGCGATGACAATATTATTAAAGATGCAATCAGGTTAGGTAGATTGAATTGAATGAAGATTCAATACTTCTCGGAAGCTACCAAGCTGAAGCTGATAAGTTTCTTGCGGCCGTTCTTCTTGTTAGTTATAAGATGTCCAGTGGCTGGTATGAAAAAGAATAGGACGACCCAAAAGTACTTATTTACAAATGTATTTGAATAATAAAAAGTTGATAAAAACCCATGCAAAGCCAATCAAACTTCAACTTAAGAAGTTAATAAAATAATGAGAAAATTCAGTTACAGTGATTAATAGATTTTAATGAAAAAATGCATTATTTACTGAATTTTTGAGAATGCCTGTTCTTTCTCTTTCATAAATTCATATTATATTCTACCCTACAACGCCAAAAAGAAAGAAGTTACCTACATAAAGTTTGTTCTACACGTACATACATACATTATACCCAACTGTTAATGGATATGTCAGGCGCAAGAACGCCTCTAATCTACGGCCAGTCTGCGACAGAGCTATCTCATCGGACACATCGCGACCCGCCGTCAGAGTTACCCGCAGCGTTAGAGGGTCAAACTACAGGGTGCCGGGTTAGTGGGTCTAGCATAAAAACTTTCGAAAAACTACCGAGAGAAGAAAGTAAGTATTCCGATCGTCAAGTGAAAAAGCTTTAAAGCGAAAAGTTCCGTATACGTCCGATAGAAACGCTGTTCAAAACGTCATACATTTTTTGACGAAACGTTTTCGATACTTACCCGAAAGCTTTTCGTGCCAGGCCTACAGGCGGCAGTTTTTTAACGTGCTCGCTGTGTTTGTAGTTGTTGTAGTTGTCGTTGGCAGGAATAATAAAAATTTACTTTGTGGAGGTCATGGTACGAATTTGAACAGTACTGAAAACCAAACATTCGTATGACATGATGGTTACTTAAAGATGATGGTAGGCCCCCAGGACTGCACAGCACAATGTTTCCCGTGCATCTTCTTCTTTTAACGTTTAGTAACATCGTTTGCAAGAGCGAGAAGACTATTTGGCGACTGACTGGCGACAGTAACCGGAAAAACAAAGATCAATTTCAAACTCCATGACAATTTCTTTTCATTTCAGCGTACCCACACTGATAAAAATATAGGTACCAAAGTATGAGTTTAAGTAAATAGAGATATATAAAAATAAAGACTAAAATAAATTAATTAACTTTCACTCAATGGTTTTTTTATCAATTAAGCAACTCTTAAGCTCAGAAATTGATTTAATCGTAATTTCTAATTATGAATAGCAGATATTTTACAATTTTCTTTGTTAAGCGCAAATGATTTGCTTCCTTAAGTAACGGGTTTGCACTTTACGACTTACCCATTAAGATTTAAATGACCAGCGCCAAATGATTCTGTACAGTTTCTATAATTAAATTTTGTAAAAGTATTTATATTGTACACAGCTAATAAGTTGGAAACTCGGTCTCAAATTACAAAATATGACAATAAAAAGTATTATGTTTTTTTTATCTGATTTCAAAATATTTCTACAAATATAAGTAAGTTTATATATATATATATATATATATATATATATATATATAAATTATACATATTATTATACATATCACATAAATAATTGCTTGCTTTTACTGTTAGTTTATTTAAAATCTAAAAGACAGTGCTGCAATATGCTATGTAGGTACATAACATGTAGCCACCTCTACCTGAATCTGAATTACTTCTCGGTTTCAAATGATCCAGCTGAGTGAACCATATAAAAATGTTAGAAATCAATAGTACACCAATTTGTAATTTTATCTGCCGAGTCTATTAATACTTTACAACTGGAAACGGGCTATTCCACGCGGATGAAGGTTCAGGGGGAAATCCGATACAAAACCAAATGCGTACCTACTTGTGGGTGTTAAATACTACCCTTAAAACTGGATTCCCGAAGCGTGTAGAGTTATAAATTTAGTTGTCTATTCAACCGATGACTAACTGCTATTGAACTAAGTTAGTTGGGATCAAACAAACAAAAGGTTTTCCGAATATTGGATTGATGAACTATAATTAATTTTAAAATTTTACGTTTACAAGAAACAAACCGTTAAAATTAAATTCCACTATACTTATATTATACTCATATAACCATAACATAGTTGGGTCAGCTAAGCCACTATGTAACGTAGGTAAGCACTCGTATTTACTCTATACCTATTTATTTTGTTACTTGTTAGAATAGCTATAGCTATTGCTGTATGTGACAATTGTGCCATGAATAATGAATTTTATTATTATTTTTCAAATGTGCATTACATTTGTAATTAAATAAATATATAATTTGTGATGATTCTTTTATATTCTGGGACCATTAGTATAAAAAAATTGTAGATAAAAAGATTTAAAGAAATCGTAGACACAATTTTCAAAATTCAATAAACACATAATTTGACTTCATCTATATATATATATATAAAATTCTAAATTTATTGATTGTTGACATGAAAGTAGAGCCCAAACGGCTGAAAGTAGAGACTCCATTTTTGAAGGGTACATACATTTTATGGTGTAGATGAGCATTAAGAAAGGGTTTTTCAAAATTCAATCCCTTAATTTAATTCAAAGGTTAAAATAGGGATGAAAGTTTGAATGAAAATCCGCTCAGTTTCGAAGTTAGCATCTTCAAATTTTGTGTATAGGGTGTCGATTTATCATTCATATTTATGTATCTCAGAGTTCAGCTGTTATGTATTCACTTTTGGCCGAGTTGTTTTTTCCAATATTTTTCTATTTAAAATTTATCTCAGAGTATTTGACAATTTAACAAAAAAGGGTTGAAGTTGTGTACTTAATAAAAACCAACTTCAAAAACGAGTATATAAAAATGAAAAAGAAAAACAAATAATAAAACTCCATAATTACAACAGAAACTGTCTTTTGTTTTCATTTTTATATTTTCCTTTTTGATGTCGGTTTTTATTTCAATTTCTTGTGTTAGATAAGCTCAGTACTTTTTACCATAATAATAGCTCAGGAATCGTATCGCACCCGTGATATACTGAGTATTTAATAGTTCCGATGAACATGTGTGGTCTTCATCATCCGTTCCACTACACCAAATGGTGCTTTATGGAAGCAACTGCACTGAACTGATCGATGTCATCATCAGATCCTGTCTTGACGACAATGGGACCTACTTGAAAGTACACCCTTTCAAACAAAAAAATAATCATTCAAATAAGTTCATAAATTACCGAGTATTGAGGTAATTAGTATTTAATAGTTCCGATAACCATGTGTGGTCTTCATCATACGTTCCACTCCACCAAACGGTGCTTTATGGAAGCAACTACACGAGTTACTTAAGAAAACACCGAAATCGATGTAGGTGTGCCTACAACATTTGAAGATTTCCCTGGATTTCTCCAGGATCCCATGATCAAATCCTGTCTTGACGACAATGGGACCAACTTAAAAGTAAAAGTAAAAGTAAACCCTTCCGAACAAAAAAGATTTATTAAAATTGGTTCATAAATTACATATAAACAACATACGCACGAAGCGGTAACCTCCTCCTTTTTTGAAGTCGGTTAAAAACTAAAGAACAATGGGCGGTTACGACCCAAGTGTTGTAACACTTTGCAACACTTGGGTAGCAAAGTGTTACAACAACTCAGTTCAACATGTGGAACAACTCAGTTCCTCAGTGACTGAGGATTCCGGGAGAGGCTCGCTTCCATCTTCAGCCTTATCAATACTTAACATCAGGTATGATGAAGGCTAAGAGTCTCGCCGTCGTTCATATATAAAAAAATAAAAAAAACCTATATCGTATGAAAGATCTCAATGAGTGTAGTTTTTTTTGTATGGGCATAATTCTGTATAATACAGTATAATCTGCCACTTTGCTTGGCGTTTGTGGACTATGAGAAAGCCTTTGATTCGATAGAGACCTGGGCGGTGCTGCAATCTCTCCAGAGGAGCCAAGTTGACCATAGGTATATTGAGGTGCTAAGTACTTATACGAACATGCCACCATGTCGGTCCGGTTAAGAACCAAACCACAAATTCCATCCAATTGCAGCGAGATGTGAGACAGGGAGACGTTATTTCGCTGTAACTGTTCACAGCTGCGTTGGAGAAAATATTTAAGCTCTTGGACTGGAAAGGACTCGGCATCAATATTAATGGCCAGTACGTAACACGCCTTCGTTTTGCTGATGATAAAGTCCTTATGGCGGAGACCTTGGAGGACTCTTAGGATGAACATGGATAAGAAGAAATTCATGTCAAATTCTCATGTTGTACCTAGTCCAGTTCACGTTGGGAACACTACGCTCGAAATTGTTAACCACTACATTTACCTTGGACAGACAGTCGAGTTAGGTAAGCCAAACTTTAAGAAAGAGATCTCTTGTCGAATCCAACTCGGTTGGGCAGCATTTTGGAAGCTCCGTAAAATCTTCACGTTCAACTTACCTCAGTGTCTCAAGACGAAAGTCTATGACCAGTGTGTGTTGCCAGTGATGACTTACGGCAGTGAAACGTGGTCGCTAACTATGGGTCTGATAAGGAGGCTTAAGGTCACCCAGCGTGCAGTGGAAAGAGCTATCAGAAATGAGGTCATCTATAGGAGGACTAAAGTAACCGACATAGCTCGAAGGATTGCTCAGCTAAAGTGGCAGTGGGCGGGTCACATAGGGAGAAGAACCGATGGCCGTTGGGAACTCATATAAAAATGCCCATTGTTGACGACCTGTTTGGCGCAGGGGTACTATCCCCGCCTTCTGCGCCTGAGGTCCCGGGTTCGATCCCCGGACAAGACAAATATTTGTGTGCATGAACATGTCTATTTGTCTTGGTCTGGATGTTTAATAATGTATATTAAGTATGTATTTACAAAAAAAAAAAGTATATAAGTATGTTTATCCGTTATCTAGTATCCATAACACAAGTTCTTAATGATACTTAACGTGGGCTAGATAATTGGTGTGATTGTATGCAAATATTTATAATTTATTATTTATATTGATTGATTCTTGTCATGTTAGTGTAGCCCAAACGGCTGAAAGTAGAGACACTATATTTGGAGGGTACCTTTTATGGTGTAGATGAGCACTAATAAAGGATTTTCCAAAATTCACCCCCTAAGGGAGTAAAATAGAGGATGAAAGTTTGTATGAAAGCCTTCAAACTTTCTGTTTAAACTGTCAATTAAACATAAATATTTATGTGTCTCAGCGTAATTGACAATTCCACTCCCGAATGGGTGAAAAGAGGGTACACGTTGATTGCTCAAACGGCTGATTTTAATATTAAAGTTGGAAGCTTGGTTATTACTTGGATATCCAAATACTATCCTTCGAACCAATCAATTCGAGGTATTAGTAAATAGGGTTTGTCCACACGATGCCACTGATTTGCGCAAGTAAAGTCCATAATCTTTCTTTCTCGTTTCCATCTTCAGCCTTATCAATACTTAACATCAGGTATGATGAAGGTTAAGAGTCTCCCAGTCGTTAATAAAAAAAAAGCATATGAGGCCGCCTTAACATCTCTGACTTGGTGTAACGACTTTGATTATATGACGACAGCCGGGACCGACGGTTTAACGTGCTCTCCGAAGCACGGAAGCGCTCAGTTGTAGTGTCGCTTTACGGTCACCTATCCGATACCTGAATACGATCAGTCTGTCAAGGGCGGCCACGAACGTCAAATGACGACATTTAACTTTTAGTAGCGCACATTGTCGGTGTCACTTGACTACTGGCATACATCACCTTGTAAACTTGTAAGCTTACTCTTGAATCCAATACCGATCGATCGCCATTGGTATTGTGACGTTTCGTTCTTTTGAGTCGCGACAGCAGTGCCAAATTGGACTATTATTGAGCTGACATTGAGTGAACTAAACAACCTTGGGTTTTGCTCAAAACGGTACTCTGGACGTTATTTTGACAGCTAAAGTTTGGATTGTATTGTGTTGAAATTGGTTTACTTTTTGAATTGGCGTATTTTTCGGAAAAAACATATAAATGCACAACTATCTTGCGAACGAAATAAAATAAGCTAGTAGAATATAATGAACAAACTGATAAAACTTCGATTTACGATTCAGTGACCATAATAATTGTGACAAAATTGTCCAGTTCATATAATCTTAATTCAATTTAATTCCGGATGTATAAACTTAATGAGAAAAAGAGTAAAAGTAATATAGCGTTGTAATGAAACACACAAGTATAGAGCATTATAAATGACTTCAGTGCACCATCAGATGACATGAAAATAAACAAACACACGAACTTTTTGGCAAATATAGGTAAAGAATGAGATTTCACTTTACGTCGAAAATAATTAAGGGCCCAAGTAATAATTTTACAGCTCGCTAAAATTGAGTATCGATTTAGTTTGTACACGTCATCCGTAAAATCGTAACCCTTGCTTGCTCGACCAAAATAATACGAAGGATAGCGTATAAAACGAGATTGTCGCCATCACGCAAGAACCTCGTTACTAAAGAGTACTTTAAATATTATTATTTTAGCAAAGTGCAAGTAAATCCTAATTACGATCTTGTAATTTGTGCGATGTTCTTTTTATATTTAGATAGGTTTATGTAAAATTATATTATATTCCATATTTACCTCTACATTTTTTTTTATATATGGATCACCCATCTAGTAGGCTATTGAAGAAAAATCTATTGTGACATTGTGAAATATATATTTAAATTATTATTGATCATTTTGATATTTTTAAAATGAATGATTTTATATTATCAAAATTTAATAAGTAATGAATATATTTGTATGCCAGTGCCTGTTGCGACACGAGATCTTGCATGCCTTTTTATTTTTATCTATTTGTACCGTGTTTGCTTGCAAATAAAGAAATATTCTATTCTATTCTGTGTTAATTTGGTCTATTAAAATTCAACATTCTTGTATATTTCAACTGCAGATTAGTCTCAAAATAGTATCATTTGATTAAAATTGGCGGATTACGCAGGATATCGAGTGATACGTACACTGATTGATGATACTGATATTGCATGTCAGATGACGGATCACAGGCGACTGCGCTGCACATGAGGTATTGTTATGACCGAAACATATACAGTCAAGAACTGTGATTGTTGAGCCACTTGCTAATCATCTCAATTTGGTTGTATTACACGAATGCCGCCGTTTTTCGTTATTCAAAATGTGCCTAAAGTATTCATCAAACAAAACACGGCCAAAATACGAACAGTTGCAAGTGGCTCAACAATCTCGAATTGTGACTGTACAATAGCAGATTGCAAAATATTTATTGTTAAGAACTTTAAAGAACGGACAATGCTAAATCCCTAGTAAACAACTTTAAATAAATAAAATTATGTAATTTTTTTCAAACTAACTTAAAAGCTTTACGCTTCATTGATTTTAAGTATACTTTATGTAATTGTTTACAATAGGAAATAATAATTACTAATATTTAACTGAGTTAGTTAGTCAATAACTACCAGCTCCGTCTCATTAATTTGGAGACTAGTTGTTTAGTTCTATTAATAACATAATATAATAAAATTTCGATAGAAAATTAGTAGTAAACAATGCCCTTTACTGACACTTCCCCTAAATTTGAATAAAAAACAACATAACGTAATATTTTAAAGTTAATCAGTAAAATTTTCCAATAACAACCAAATCTAATTTTATGAAATCATTCATAAAACAAAAATAAAATGCGTTGAAAACAAACATATTGTTTTTGCTTAAACAAATAATTTATTTAGTAAAGTTAAACTAAAAAGTTTACCTACATACTCGTTTAATACATAAACGAAGCAGCAGAACAGTAGTCTACCTAGGTAATCGAGTTCGATACAATCTCAGGGGACTAATTAATGCATTCGCTTGCAAAGCGGTTACATCGAGATATCGGGATTAGGGGCATGTAATTATATAAATATACTCGTATGTGTGTCTGGACCTGAGCGTATTTACCTTAACATATCATTAATTTTAGTGGATTTCGTAGGTTTTTTACCATCGTGGTTTTGAACCGCTTGTGGCGGACAGACTGATCGTATTCGATCAAGTTTGTTAAGCAACGCTCGGTCCGGCGGTCGGATGGGTGACTGTAAAGTGGTATTACAACTGAGCGCTTCCGTGCTTTGGAGGGCACATTAAACCGTCGATCCCGGCTGTTGTCATGTGCAAAAGGAAAAGCAAAAGGAAGCGAAATCTGCTGTGGAAGTATAGATCTCGCTCGACAAAGGAAAATAAACAATTGTTAAAAAGTTATTCTCTTAGATATAAAAAGGTTATAAAACTTACCCAACTAGCCCAAAATAACCACTTCATCAGCACAGCAGAAAATAAATCTAAGGCAGCATGGCATGTTATTAATAAAAATAAATATCAGTACCCAACCGAAACTGCACCATTACTTTACAATAACAACCATGTGAAAGTAAGAAATCTACAGAAATAGCCAACCTATTTAACAATCACTTCGTAGATGCGGCACAGCCCCTTGAAAATAGTTACCCTCTTTTTTCACATTCAAGTCTACCTAATTCTATATTCATTTCACAATGTACAGTTGATACAGTATTGAAGATAATTCGATCATTAAAAAATACACAAAGTGTCGGAGTAGATGGTATTCCTACTAAGGTTATTAAGGAATTTTCTTTTTACCTAGCTCATCCATTAACTTACATTATAAATCTGATGTTGACTACTGGCGTGTTTCCTGATGCCCTTAAAATTGCCATTATAAAGCCCATATTTAAAAAAGGAGAACGAACAAATATAAAAAATTGTTCGTTCTTCTTTTTTACAGACAAATTGCTCAATTAAATGTAATCTCAAAGATATTTGAAAGAATAATTTGTAATAATCTTAACATTTTTTTTGAGAAATATAATATATTCTGTAAAGAACAATTTGGTTTTCGACGAAATAAAAATACAAATAAGGCAATTCATCAGTTTCTTCAACCTGTCATAGAATCCGTAGATCGCAAACAACATATATGTGCAATATACATGGATATGACAAGCGCATTTGATCATGTTGATCATAAGTTACTACTGGATAAACTTTACTCATACGGTATAAGAGGTTTAGCTTACGATTTGATAAAATCATATCTTTCTAATAGGAAACAGGATACTGTTATAAACAAATTATGCGACGAAACAGAAATAAGGAAAACCTACACATCAAATTGCAGAAATGTGGAGGTAGGCGTACCACAAGGCAGTATACTAGGTCCCTTGTTCTTCATTATATATAAAAATGATCTCCCAACTGCCATTGAACACCCCATGATAATGTTTGCTGATGATAGCACGGCTATAATCAGATGTGCTAATACTATTAATTACGAAGAAGAAATAAATAAGGCTATGATGAATCTCAATGATTGGCTAAAAAGAAATAACTTGATAATCAATACTAATAAAACAAAAATTATACATTTCAGACAGAATACTTCTATACCAAATGTAACTCTAAAAGCTAATGGCGATGTAATAGAAACGGTATCTAGTACGAAATTTCTGGGTGTCCAAATTGATTATCGAATAAGTTGGATATCCCATACTGAAATGCTCTGTAAGAGACTTAGTTCGTCTGCCTATGTTCTATACAAGCTGTCAAAAATAGCCAACACTAAAACTGTTGTAATGGCCTATCATGGATACATAGAATCCATATTACGATACGGGATAATATTTTGGGGTAACTCGTATAATAAAACTATGGTTTTTAAAGCCCAAAAAAGATGTATAAGGGCTATGAAAAGCAAAACACATCTAAGACCCATAGAAAGGGCCTAGGAAACAAATTATGCGCACTTAAACATAAAACTGCACTCTTTAGCAATAGTTTCTATGGCATGGCTACAAAAATATATAACAAAATTCCGAATGACATTAAAATCTTACCAGTAAATCGCTTCAAAAAAAGCCTTATGAAGCTGCTAATTGACAAAGCATACTACACAATAGTAGACTTCCTCACTGACATTTCCTTAAAATAAATGGATATATAATTATAATAATTGATTCTATTATATTCAATTCTTTACCAACATTATTATGGCACAATAAAAATAAATAAAAAACTATAAATTACGTATTCATAATTTAATCATAATCGTGACATTATAATTTTTGACATTTAATATTTTGACATTGATAACTAAAATTCTATTAGATCTGAAATTTTATTGTTGATTATCTATATACCTATTGCATAATGTGCTTAAACATGACATTATGATTAATCAATTGTGATATTTAAATTTTGACATTATATACTTATTTAATTTTATATAAATTGAAAAATGTTCAACATACTGCAATATTGTATACCTTGTAAAAGGTGGAAATGTAGTGAGACACTGATAAACTAACCTAACAACTACATTTGTATACCTGCATTTCACAATAAAGATATTTGTATTTGTATTTGTATTTGTGATAACAGTCGTTAAGCAAACAACTTTATTTATGCGGCTTGATAAACTCTGACACAAGATGTGGACTAATCCTCATATTAGAGAGAGTTCATGGTTTCGATTTTTATCCAAGACAAATATTCATGAGATGAAGCTTTTTAAAAAATCTACCTTTTACTGTCTATCTTTGTTATAATTTAGTGATTGTGAATCATAAACCTTGGGCGAACCAGATTCCACAATAAATAAAAGTTTTGCAGTAAGCAGATTCTTCGATAAACTGACGTAAACAACTTTATAAATGTATATAGAACCAAAAAAAATCTCTCGCTAACTTCGCCAATCCCTCGTGCAAGATCCTTTAACATAATCCTGAATAAGATTATCCTTCTTCAAAACAACAACCGTAAAAGCACACTTGGGCATTTAAACGGTTGAACAGTGACAATTTTAAACGTCCTAAAGTTTTAATGCCTTTGTCTTCCTCATCACATTAAGTATTTTTTTTATTAAATTAGGCAAAAGAAAACTCACTGCCTTGTTATTATACAAAAATCATTGTAGTCTTAAATGTATAGAAACGTTTGTGCGTTTGTACTAAGATAATCTTCTTCTTCTTCTGAATGAACTTGCTTTATGTTTGATACATAATTGCGCCAATGTCACGTAGGTTATGATATTAGGAAGAATTACAAAAAACTGGGCAAGTGCGAGTTGGACTCGCCCACCGAGGGTTCCGCACAAATTTGTAGGGACCTAGGTACCTATATAATATTTTAAAGAGTTCAGAAATCAAGACTCGCAGTTTTTTTTGCAGTTTCCAAGACTAAAGACTATATTTTTTATGATTAATTACAAATGTATAGTTTCAGATTTTTACCTGTACTTGTATTAAAAGACGATTATTACATGCCAAATTTCATAGTTTTAGGTCAACGGGAAGCCCCTATGAATTTTGATTCCCTTGAGAGTGTCGAAATATACGTTTTTAAGGCAAAAGTTACCCTACCTTTTTTACGTTAATTTAGAAGTTTGATGTTTTACAGCTCCAACAGACTGTTGACCTGAATTTATGGTTTTAACTTTAACTCGGTACCTTCACGCATTTTTAAGTTTTCCCGAAATTCAGTTTCCAAAACTAGACTATATTTTTAAGTATGTTTTAAGTTCACATCGATACCTCTACGCGTTTTCGAGATAAACGGAGACGGACGGACGGACAGACGGAAAACAAAGTGTTTTTTTTTTCTTTTGAGGTACGGATATATGAAATGACATTCAAATTCAATGAAAAATCGCACCATTGTACATTAAAGATGAATCGGGAATCTTAAAAGCGTATAACGTAACCCAGCACTGACTAACTATTCATTGAAATTTGCAGTGTCGATGAAATTTCGTCGTCGTGATTCGCATAGCAATGATCGATTCGTTCCGCCATCGATTGTTGAAGTTAGCGAATTTTACAGAGGTCAATTGATATCCAATTATGAAATTAGTAGGTAGTATTAGTTGGCCTAGCAATCACTGATTCGCAATGACAATAATTCTAAATCAAAGTCCAGAAACAATAGAACGAAGAGAAAATCCTATCCTTTCCTACTAATATTCATTGTACTATTCATATAGTAATATTCATCGAGAAAAATAATTCTCATTTGAATGTGGATTTGGTCAATTACTTGTTATAATCATACATGTCAGTGTAGTTTTTACCGTTCCGTGTTCCGTGAAGTTCCTTGGAAGCCGCATCATCCGCAAATTGTAGCTCAATAACGGTGGTTGAAATAAACATTTGCAGGTTTTGTGTGATGTGGCAACACTGCTACTGTAAACATCATTAACTCGGCTCCGTATAAAATTTCGTCTAAATAATTAAATTCCGGCCTAAACCTTTTTCAAAGTCTTCTAAAAGTGTAGTTTGCTTTGAGAGAAACCTGTGAGTTCGTTATTAGTGATCTCGGCGGCTGTGAAACATCAGATTGCACAAAGCTAAGTCTGTATTTATCTACCTTTAATTTTAAAAGTAGAAGAAGTACCCTCAAAGTTGCTTGCAAAGTGAATAGTCAAAATCAACTGACAGCCATCATCTCGGTTTTGACAGTGACAAATTCGCAAGAGTGTTGCCACCTTATAAATGTTTCTCAAATCACGGGTATTCTGAAAGTTTGATCTACTGTTGGTTTTTAGCAAGATCGACTTGACAACTACCACTAATCAGCTAAACAGCTTGTATCAGCAATGGTTAACTGCAGCGCATGTGGTAAGTTCCTGTCAGCGGCGAGCAGCGCTGCCTGCTCTATTTGTCCGGCGCGATACCACAAAGGGTGCCTGGCCTTACCGGACAAGGCCCAAATAAGCAAGGACTGGCCCAAATAAGTCAACGTATTGAAACTTTACAGTGTGATAGTAGCCGCTTAAAAATGCAAAATGTGACTAACGTAAAACTATTATCTCCCTATGAGTCACTAGCTATGTAAGGCCTAGTAGATAACAGTAGGCATAATATGTTTTTCAAGCATGTAGTATAGCTGATTTATGTTACATTTTTGTACCCATATTCCTCGCCATCCCACCAACTTGTTCCCCTAGTGGGAAAGCGAGGAATGAAAAATTCCTCGAAACGTCGAGTGTAATCTTGGAAAAAGTAATAAAATTTTGAAATTAATTATTTTTTTCTGTTGCATTGTATTTATTTCCTACAACTATAGTAAAAGTACCTATCAACAGTTGTTTTACTAGAAAATACTACTAGTTATCCAGGCACTTAAACCTGTTTAAAGCTTTTATATTATTACAATATTACGTTTTTGTTGACAAATATTTGGAGTTTAATCATGGAAGAAGTTATTTAAATTTTTAATCAATTGGTATTCTGTTGTATTGTATAATTATACCCCCTCAGTAGACAAATAGACAAAAGAATCAACAGTTATTTTAACTAGAAATAGTTGCTACTGTCTTTCACAACTTAAGATTTTCTGGTCAAAGCGAACCTCGAAACGCTTACTAAGCTACCTCAGGTATTCTCGTAATCCACAGCGTAATGTGACTAGCTTTTCGCGAAGTGGAATGCTTGTGTTCACTGCGGCAAATGGCTACTGAAATTTCACTGCTCCAAACATATTCATTCAGTTTTTTGCAGAAACATTTTCTTCCTCCGAGAAAATAGGCATTTGTTACTTTTTTATTATTGTCTAGATAATACTGAATAACAGTCGTTCTTGGTAATATTGTACTTAGGTCTTGAACATCTAAGATTATTGGATAGACATTTGAATAGCCTCTGTGTTAAATCCTCTCAGGCCCCGAGTTATGGGACACAATCTGACACAATAGATATTCCATTGAAAAATAAAGTGAAACAAAAACTCCTTGCTTAAGTTATAAGTTATGTCATGACTGTATAGTATTGACAAAATTAGGCCGTAATATAACTCTTTGATCAAACTGTTTTAAATAAAAACTTTTCAATAGATTAATAGAAAATAGGTACTATGCAAAAGTTTTTGCTTTGCAAAGCCAAAAATACGATTTATATTTAGATCTTTTATGGGGAACATAATATTTCGTATCGCAGTAGGAAACGGCCACAGAATCTCGTGGGTACAAACTTTTATCATTTCACGCCGTCCTTTCCGGTCCTTTGCTTTCATTACAACTGTCCTCTGCTTTGTGACAGTCTTCTGTGAATACGGACTATAACTATACAAACATTGTTTCTCCTTTATCGAATCTTATAGAACCACATATAAAAATTGATTACCTCATTATGTACAGTTCTGCGTTGTACGCACTACCAGTAACCTCAGTATCATACTTGTATTTAGTAGATTTCTTATACTTATAGTAAATAAGTGTTTAACTTAATCAAGTTACTCAACACTATAGGTACTTTAAAATTCCCCCTTTTTGCAGATTAAATGTGGATATGACCGTGATAAAGAAACTTTATGATTAATGGATATTGGAAAAAAGATCCAAAGATGTCAATAACTAAAAGCAAAAACAACAATGGTTCCATCCGAGTTTCAGATTTGATTCTGGGGGTCATTTAGCCTTTGAGCGGAGACAATAGCCGCGCCGGTCAATAAAGAGGTAATTAATGGTCCTACATTCATTTCCGACGCTTCTGGTGATAATTTACTTGAGTTAGTTAAATTTGATGATAAACTGAACATAATATCGGAGGGGTTGAAAACAGTTTTCTTTGATAACTCCCCAAAAGTTAGACTAAGCATGAAATTAAATTTACATGAAAAGGCAAGAAATAAGTTTACTTTTCCTTGTTCCGAAGTTTTTGTAGAATCTTAAGGCATTCTGGAAATTTAGTGATAAGACTGTCTTTATACTCGTAATATTATCTTCTGCTATTAAATGTTAAATCTGAAGCAGGAAACCATTGAACATTTTCGAACAAGTTCCAAGTTATATCCTTAAGTTAAGCTGTGAAACCAGACATAATACGCAACAACTACCTCTAAATATGGGTTTCTTATAAGATAAACTGATAACCTGTCATAAACTATAATTATAAGAAAAACGGGGTTTTTACCATGTTTGTATTTTTAGTTAGATCCAATTTCGCCAACTATCTATTGGATAATAGAAGTTTAAAATATTTATTTTTTAAAACTGTTACTCCGTGATCATGGCTCATGCAACTACGCCGAAATATCGGAGACGCGAAAAATACAAAAATACAAATATTGTAAAAATCACGTTTTTGCTAATAACTATATTATGATAGTGTACATAATACATGTTATTTCTGTAATAAAAAATATTTAAAGAGAAGATAATTCTTCTTCCTTTACACATCATAATGTCCACCAGTCGGTATGCGTTTAAAACCAAGTTGCATAAACGCCCAACAGAACAAGTAGAAGCAGCTAATCGTTAAATTGTGACAATACGTCTATAACAGTTACTATCGTTTGTATGTATTTAAATTGTATTTAATATTATATACCTATTAAATAGTATTTATTTAAGTACAGTATTGTATATGTATTTATGTTCTTAATAGTTTATTTTATTTAATTACAATTAATCATTTATTTCCTTTTTTTTTTTTTTCTTTATTTGTTTTAGGGACTTTTGTAAATTTATTTACACGTCAGTCCCATCGTGACTGTTGTCATAATTAAATTAACAATTGGACATTTAAGCTTGCAGCCACAAATTTATAAATCAACAAAGCTTCCTTAGATGAGGGTTCTGATAGAAAGCTCTGAAATTTGCCAACATCTGCATTATTAATTTTTAAATCTGCAGCTAGCCTGTTTCTCTCAACCCGATTCTTGCCACATTCCGCCAACAAATGTAGTACATCTTCTACTTTTCCACACACATTACAGTTAGGTGAGTTTACTTTTTTCATTAGGAAACCAAATTTGTTTAACGGAATGTGTCCAGACCGTAGTCTGTGAGCAATGACTATCAGTTTCCTACTTAAGTGTACTTCGTTAAACCACGGTACATGGGGAGGTTCGGATTGCATAGTCTTATACCAGATGCCTGTTGATGTCGATCTCTCATCAAAAATTTATTTCCTATGTTGTTTTTTTTTTACAATGGTTGTGCACCCTAATTCTTGATGTCTCCACATCACCCTAAGGTTGACTGGTAGAAAATGCCTAAGGCATTAAGTCCTTATTGTACAATGTGCATAAAGTATTAAATAAATAAATAATTAAAACTTTTGCCATGTAATCTTATTTGAGTCTTGAAAGGCAATTGCGCACTGGCCAACTGGGAAATAAAAGGCAAGGAAGTTTTGGCAGCAACGCATAAAGCATTCAAATAAAAATGTGACAAGTTTAAAATATAAGAAAACATTACGCTCATTTTTGACCCACTCGTTTAACCGAGCGATTAACGCTTTGAAATTTATATGAACAAAATAAGACTGATTATTTATACATATGGTTGGACAAATTAGCTCTAATTTTTTTAAATTATATTTTTTTTAAATACAAGCAGTTTTTGCTTCTTAATTATTTAGAATTTTAACAATTATTCAAGCATCAATATATACTTAATATCAATACTAAATATATGTTAAGCTAGGTATCTAAGTAATATTAAATTCTTAACACATTCGGTTAAATTCTTCGATAGCTACATACTCGTACCTAATTACATAGCAATTATTTTAACAATATTTTATTGATGTCTGTTAAAATTATTGAAGCATTTATTAATTTCTATAAACATGATACTTGATTCTAAAATTGTATTTGATTGGTTCGAAATTGTAAAATCATCTGTCCCAGTTTTTACCTTGAACTGCAATATTATATTATTTGTGTTATTTTTTTTTTATTTATCAAAACTTTGCATAAAATCTTCTAACAAACAAAAATAAATACCTGACTCTTAACCGCAAACAAAAAAACACCCAACAGCCAATTTTATTTGGTCAACCCCATGAAACAACAATTATCATTTTAATGTTTTAACAGGCGCGTTGGGGTCGAAATGATGGGCCGTAGATTTTTCAGTGGTACGACCGTTTGAGGATTGTTATGCCAGTAATAGGAGTATTATGCGAGGTATCTACATGGTCGGATTATCCCAGGCCTAAGAGGGTTGAGTTGCCGTTTAGATTACTATTGCACAAATTGGGGATTTCAGAACTAAGTATCGTAATTTGCGGCGTGGCACTTTTAAATGCTGTTTGGTAATATTGGTATGATAATGCTGTGATTAAGAAGATTATGGTTTCGTTCTTTGAAAGGAAAAAGGAAATGAAACCACAAAAGAGTCTTGACTTGACAGATAGAACATATTTTTTTTTTTAACATTTTAAAAACACCCCGACACAAAAAAAATAATAAAAAAATAATAATTTAATTTTTTTAAAGTTTTTTTTTGTGTCGGGGTGTTTTTAAATGTTAACATTTTATTTTTATTTCATCCTTTTTAAATTACACACAAAATTTAAAAAAACCGCATTGCTATCGCTTAATTCGTTTAGGCACTACGAATATTTATGTACAGAAAGACAAATTTTTTTTTGCCGCTATTTTGTTTTTTTTGCTGTACCTAAATTTGCCAAGGGTGTACATTATTTTAGTCAAAGCGCCACCTTTGTATCTTTTACCGTTTCGGCAGGCAGTTGACCATCTCCATAAATGGCCGGATAGATTTTCATCAAACGTGGCTAAGAACCATCTCGATTAATTTAGCTTTCAATTAAAAAAACCGCATTGAAATCGCTTGATTCGTTTAGGCTCTACGAATATACGTACAGACAGACAGACTTAGGCTTCAAACTTATAACACCCCTCTTTGCGCTGCGTCGGGGGTTAAAAAATTGAACTCGATGAAGCCGCTGCGCTGGCTAATTATCTAATAAAAACTCTAACGAACTACTATCACATTTTTATACTGTGTGACAGTCACAATAGCGACGACAATGAAACTAAACCGTTTTCAGACTGTTTCAGAATAACTGAGTTTCCGTTAGATAATCAGCTCTCCGAACTAGTAAAAGAGAATCCAACTAGCTTCTTATATGCAACTGGATAATTGTGTATCTGTGACATTTTTGTACAATGTTTATAAACTAGTAGTTCTAAAATTATTCATGATCTTATACAATTATGGTAAACTACAAATAAATCCGATCCCAAAGAAAAACCCAAAAACATTTACGAGTAGGTTCTAGATCAAGTTGAGCAATTTGCAATCTTTGTAAAATCTAATAGCCATTTCGCCAGACTTTACCATTGTATTATTGCTATATCTTAAAATCAGTGAGTTAAAGTCAAGGCGCCCTTTAACGGTGACCTAGCCATGACATTTGGAGTGTTATTAAGTGCACCTACTTGTAGATGACTGAAATGCCAGCACTAAGACCTGAACAATATTTGAAAGACTTAGAGAGTGAAAGCAAGCTATGCTACCTTTAATTAATCAATAAATTATTTACTTGCAGGGTTTCTTTTGAAAAGTCAAAACCTTATCTTATAATAACGACAGGTGATTTTGCATCGAAATAACATCAACTGAGAATTGACTAATACTAAATACCCAATACTTGGTGTTTCGTATTTTTTTTATCAATTGTCATACACATCATTTATCTACGTCTATGTACGACATGCGTAATAAAAGTGTTTTTGTTATCTAGAACGGATGGAAATATTTTTCGATACAGTCGGAATCTTAATATACCTCATACTATATTTCCGGTTTTAAATCGATATGAAAGTATTTTTTTTATATAAATCATACAGGAAATAAGGTGTAAATTTGAAGTTTCAAATCACTTTCAATCACCCCACAGTATGGTCTTTTCAAACGATTTTCTCCGACGGTCCTGCTGCCCGCACCTTCCCGGCAACTTACAAGGGGCCTTACCATGAGTTTAAAGTCAGCGAGCTGGTCCTATACGTGGGTATAGTTTCGTCCTTAAATCAACATCATTAAAGGTCATCGATCTGTTTTTACTCAGAATATCGTAAAATGTGCAGAAACTCTGATCTCTCCAGGTTACAACCTTCGGTAGGCATCTTTCTATATATCCTACCGAAACTGATATTAGGTAGGATCGAGCCGAGCCGAGTAATCCTTCGTCAAATTCAATGTCGAAAAACTATATTCAAATAAACTAAATAAGTAAGTACTTTTGAATTACCAATCGTTTTCTTTCGGATCTCCAAAACTGTTATTCGATAAAGCTTGAATTTCGCACAATGCCGCTTTCGCCAAGACTTTCTTAGTATTTGACAGGACATTATCATTGTCCCGAGCGAGCGTATGGCAGCTCGGTCTCGCTAGCACCCCCTCTCGCCCCGCGATCTCCGCACGATTACTCTGTTAAAACGTATCCGTTGGACGAAGGAGAAATAGATAGACTGTGCCCTTAGTTACGCTGTAGTGTTTATCATCCCTAACAGCACACACTAGGTAAAATCACAAACGCTAATGGTTAGCTAAAAAACTAGACAACTCTTGAATAAATTATAAAAAACTATTGATCATAATCTTGATTAATGATCGGTGCCGGGTACTTATGATGTGAATATTAATAAATAATCACTTTTTTGACCGACTACAACACTGTTTATTTTATCACTTATTTCATGGTTTCACTGAATCTACAGCTTAATTTTATTTTTAATTATAATAGTAGGTTTTACTTCAAAAGTTAAATGCGTTTCCTATGATAAATAATGACGTCATTACTACTACCTTTAATCAATCTAATGCTAATCTTAGTTTTAATATCGGTTAAGTGCAGAGACCACTGATAAATATGTTTTCATGTGTGAAAAGGTGGGCAGTTTGTTCGTTTAAAATTTGATTCTAAATGTACTCTTGTCCGGAAACTGAACATCAACGCCACACAGGTCGTCAAAATATAATAATTGTTATTTTAAAAGACTTGTTAAGCTCTGCTATGACTCTGACCATGATTCCGTCGTGCTTGCCTGACTTTATCTTTATTTTTAATCCCCGACGCAGCGCAAAGAGGGGTGTTATAAGTTTGAAGCCTATGTCTGTCTGTCTGTCTGTCTGCCTGTACGTATATTCGTAGAACCTAAACGGATCAAGCGATTTCAATGCGTTTTTTTTAATTTTGTGTGTAATTTAGAAAGGATGAAATAAAAATTTGAAATTTTATTTTTATATTTTTTAAATATTAGTGATCATAAGTACCTATGTGACCACAACCTAACATTTTCATTACTGTCAGTTTTGTTAATGTCCCTTAAAATATTGTAAGTTTGAAATGTTTTCTTTGTATTTTTTAAATACTATAAATAAATCCACGAAATATGTTTTTTGTTAAATAATTATTATGTTTTAATCATTGAGACCTATATACATATATAATATTTCAAATTTCGTAACAGATGCAGAAAACTGTAGTTAGTTACAAAACGTAAATTAATTCCAACTTTAATGAGAAATTCATACAATTTCTCGGTTTCTCGGTTCATGTTATAAATCAGGTTAATTTCTACCGAAATTAATAACAACATTTCATTAAGTCTTAGTCAATATTTTTTATGACAATTAAAAGATGGTAACGAATCTGACAAGTCGAACAAACTGTCGTTACATTTTATCAAATTTCTTTAAAGACTGTTAAAATTTCTGATAACTTTATACATTTTATCATAAAAGAATAAATACAGATCACGTTTCCTATAATAGACATTCAAAAACTCAACACGGAAAATAATCTCTACCTTTCCGATAGGGTACACTTTTATTTGAAACTACGCATGTGCACCATATACTTTATAATCATATTCAAAGTGTCTATTGGCTAAATATTAAACAAGAAAATATACTAGAAAAAAGCAACTTGTCTCATGTCACTCTGACGGGATTCGAACCCGCATCTATTATCGCAGTATATTTTTTTGTTTAATACTTATCACATAAAAGTAGCATTGTCAAATGCAAAATTAAAAACGTTTATCTAATGGCTAATAATTGGCTCTTAAATGCAAATATTTATAACCAAATGAATTCTGATCAAACTAAGCATAATAATAAAACAACTTTTACGGATATCAAACGCGCTATATTTCCACGAACTAAGTTGTAATTGTCCGTATTTTTAGGTTTTTAGGTCTCTAAACCTTTTATAGTTGCACCTCGACGCTCATTTCGCATTAGTTGGGTCTATTTTGTCCGGAAACAGTAGACACTGGTTGCAGCCCATCACCTACATCACTTACTTGTTGATTAGATATAACTCATAGATGCTTATCTACTATCTGCTTGCTGCTAACATATTAATAGGTCTTTACCTATGAAATTACTTCTTACACTTCTAGAGAACCTCACTACTTTTGTGATTAAAAGGTACATCTATTGCTTGATTTTTATATTAAATTAATATCAAATTTATAAAGAATAATTAATCTTATGATTTTTATTTTCGTTTGATAAACGATAAAAATACCTCGAAAGGTACTCCTTTTTTGTTAGCAAAATTAACTACTTTATTGAATATAATTTATTCATAACTTTTATAATTAAAATATAGCATTAGATTGCTTAGTCTTCAAAAAATTGTGGCATATGCACTTGCGGTAGTATCTATAACAAATAATGATAGTATGGAAAACGAACTTTCTTTGAAAATAATTATCGTCGTCGTCGTCTCAGCCGCATGACACCCACTGCTGGGTATAGGCCTCCCCCAAGGATCTCCACAACGATCGGTCCTGCGCAGTCCGCATCCAGCGGCTTCCCGCGACCTTCACCAGATCGTCGGTCCACCTTGTCTGGGGTCTACCCACGGACCGTCGTCGTCCTGTGCGCGGTCGACATTCCAGAACCATTTCGCCCTAACGGCCATCGGTTCTTCTCGCTATGTGTCCCGCCCACTGCCACTTCAGCTGAGCAATCCTTCGAGCGGTGTCAGTTACTTTAGTTCTCCTACGAATCTCACAATTTCTGATTCACGTAGGGAAACGCCGAGCATAGTCCTCTCCATTGCACGCTGGCTGATCTTGAGCTTCCTTATCAGATCCATAGTTTGCGACCACGTTTCACTACCGTCACTACCGAAAATATTTATACAAATCGGCAATTTCATGGCTAAAGACCTAATATTTGTTTTCTTTCACTCTCAGACAAAATGGAAGAAACTCCCAGTGCAGCATAGAAGTATATTTATTCTTCATTCATCTTTTCAATTTAATAAAAATAGGCAATTTTATACATATTTAAATAATGATTTTTCACCTAACACTATTCAATAAAAAAATAAGTTGTCCGCTACCCACCGTACAATTATCATGAAACAAAACACAACCGCTTCGCTTCACTGGCCTTTTGAGTTCCATCGATCCGCAGTGCCACTTGTTCCTCGGGCCTCAGTTTATTATTCCAAAATACACGTAGGTACCTGTACAAGGGCGACCTTCGGATCCCTTTTATTTTGAGACGTCGCGGTCGAGTACGCTTTCGAGGTTGCCGTGGCGAATGGAGCGGGTGGCGAAATTATAAGTGCATAATTTGAAAGATGGAGTGAATGATGAAATGGGACACTTGAAGAAAAACCGAAGAGGGATATAAAAGTTTAATTTATATACATAAATTCATATTTTACTATTTGTATTTTGTATATACATATATATATATGTATGTACGATGTATATATGTACGAGGTATCTGTAATTAAAGGCCACAAGACTAAAAAGTCGATTTCATTTAATAAAAAATAACGCCTCCAAGATGTAAATCCAAAAAGTTTGAAAATTGCAATAGGGTTGATTTAGAGAACAAAGCGATAGAATCCTTCTGTGCAATGCCGGATAATTCAGATTCCCTATAACATAAATAATTACAACTATTTTAGGAAATATTTAAAAAAACGATCACTGCTGAGTTTCGAATAACAGTGTGTTTTAAACTGATTTCAAATTACCGAATGAAAATCTTTTGTAGTAAACATACCTACATTAAGTCAACACATCACTATAATTTGAAATAGATTTTTTTAAATTATATTATTATTTAAGAAAATTTATACTTACCCTTTTCTGCAATCTCGAACCCACTACTGCAATATTTAACTTCAACCGTATCTTTTTTATTTCAAAATTCGGCACACATCGACGTTCCCTGTCGGTCAAAACTACTGAAAAAGTTATAGGCAGCACTTTTATGACCCGATGCTGTGGAAGAATTTGATGAAGTATTTATGGCGTCATAAATACAATTAGGTGTAATAAATTCGTATTGAAAAGGTATCGGTTAGAACTCGATATAGGGTTCCGCGAGTACTTATTAAACTGTGTAGATATTTTTTTGGTTTATCGGCAGTTGAAACCTCATATGATGTTGAAGTAAATATGACGCCAAAACATTTCAACTACATATGAAATACTTAAAATTATATCTGACCCAGAAACAGATGGACCAGGCGCAGTGGTGTGACCACAGAACTGTTTTCTGTTCTGTGGGTGTGACCGTACCTGCTGAGACCTGCTGGGCTCGATCCCAATTTGTTCCGCTATCATTAAATTTACAACCCCAACCTTACTCATATAAAGGGGCGTAGAGACAAACCGAGTTTGTACGCTAACAAATTACGCGCAGTCCTGTAGGTCTTCAAGAGATTTCCTCTAAAAATTCGAAATAAATTTACTATTTCAATAAGCCAACCGTTTTGTATCAACAAAAGTAATTTTGGTATATTTGGTAGACAGTGTCATAGTTTACGTTGTGTCACATAGCTTTTTTGGATTTAAAATCAAGTAGGTAAATCCTGTAAAAGTTTTGGTAATTGTGGATTACAGTGATAATCTCAGTAGACAATGTTTTGTTGACATTTTATCTAAGCCATTAAAAGGACGATAAATCTTTTATATTGTATCAATAGTTCTCAATCATCCATCAAAATGTCTAAACGGAATTTTTGTGTTTGGTTTGACTTGCTTTCGTTTACTTATATGTACTTATAGGTATGCCTGTACAATCTAATGACTCAACTAGGTAGCAGTGGCGATGGGTCCATATAACACGATTCCCATCGAAATGCTGAGAAAGGATAAAGTGTATTAATTTATTTACTTTAATTTATGCGTAGCCCCGACAGAAATAATTGGTTAAAAAAACTATTCGCATGTAAAACGTATCAAGGTATGATAATTTCTCTCCTTCGTTGCATAAGCTTTATATTACTGACATTGCTTTATTTGAATGGGAAATCCAGGTTGATAGTACGTGACTATTAATATAGCGTTATCCATTTAACTAGGTAGGGTAAAATGTATAATGATTGGCACTTTAAGGATAACCTGACCTACAATTGTTAATTATTACTTCTATAACATACTTAGACAAGATTTACTATTTTATAATTATTCTTTGATGTATATTTCTTAAATTCACAAAACATTTTAGTCTAAAACAGCAGAAAATGTCTAAAAACAGCCAAA
Organism: Chrysoteuchia culmella; assembly: GCA_910589605.1. NCBI lineage: Eukaryota > Metazoa > Arthropoda > Insecta > Lepidoptera > Crambidae > Chrysoteuchia > Chrysoteuchia culmella. Next base: position 10,641,438 of record OU342648.1, read on the forward strand.
AGTACAGTCATTGGCACTCTTAGTACAATCAATAGCAGCCTTAAGGTACAATGATTGGCACCCAACCACACTATCTTTTCCTTTTTTTTTTTGTTGTTATCTCTAAAAATTTAACGTCATATTGGGTCAGTTGCCATATCTTATTCGTGGCCATATTTAGGAAGTGCTACATTTGGATCAATGGCCATATTTGGGTAAGGGCCACATTTGGGTCAATGGCCACATCTGGATAAGTTGCTATATTTGGATTTGTGGCTGCATTTGATAAGTGCCACATTTGGGTCCATGGCCACATCTGGATCAGTTGTCTTTTTTGGATTAGTAAATACATTTGGATCAGTGGCTACATTTGGGTAAGGGTGTCATGTGGGTCAATGGCTACATCTGGATAAGTTGCCACATTTGGGTCAGTGGCCACATTTGGGTTAAATGAACATTTGGATCAGTGAAAACATTTGGCTCTGTGGCGACATTTGGGTTAGTGACCACAATTAAATGGGGTCAAAATTGATCACTATCAGGCGAGTGGCAAATGGCGACATGATTATCAGCGGGCACAATGGACCACAATTGGGCCACAGAGCAATATAAAGTTAAACAATAATAAGACTTGCCACAATAATCCTTTTCAAAATACTATGGTTGACATAGATGTCAATCATTGCACTTCCATATAAGCATTTTACTAATAGTTGGCACAGTAATTAATTAATGTTATGATCACATAATAAAAATACCTATAAATAAAAAGTGTAATGTCACTTATAAGCATATGAACTAAAAATAAATATTACTCTTTATAATAGTAAAAAGTATAATAACAAAAATCAAATCTGTTAAATTTTTCAGGAAAAGACAACAAAAATTCCACGCGCTCTTTTTTTCAGTACTGTGTTCCCATTTTAATCTGACAGAAAAATCTAAAATGATTTTTTATAGTGTTGCAATGTAACATTTTTTATTATACCAGAAGACGCATTATATTTCCATGAAAATTCCTTAATAATTGCGTTTAAATGTCAGAGTGCCAATGACTGGGGGGGTGCCAAGATTAGTACAGGTTACCCTATATATGTTACCCAATAGTCCCCTTCCAAGCCACTGGCTACAATCTACTGAGCTATATCCATTTCGATACCCACGTATAATGACGCACATAAATCTAAAGATTAATAACAGTTAACGAATTGTTTATTTCATATTTGAAGAATGAAATAGAAACAGACCGACTGCGCTACTTATTAACCATTTGGCAAGCAAGCGCATATTTTTGGACGAAATTTATTTAAAGTGAAGTACCTATATTGATTCAAGTGAAGTTTTAATTAAATGAATATACATAGACTTAATTAGAAACTTACTGTATTGTCGTCTTCCACCAGACACCACGATCCTTAATCGTACCTGAACGTAATATAAGTATTGATATGGCTGAAGATGGAAGCGAGCCTCTCCCGGAATTCGCAATCACTGAGGTACGGGCTATCTTATCTCTAACTGCCGGAACACAACAATGCTGAAAACATTGTTGTTATGGCGTCAGACTTAGATAAGATGGTGGTAGCTAGCCAGGCTAATAAGTCCTACCAACAATCGAATTGCTGAAACCACCAATTTAATGAAACGTAGACGCAATATTACCAATTGGTGTACTAACACCAATTTTACAAAGTTTTTGTTTGCGAAACGTGTCCTACGATGCACTTTTACAGAAATGCTCGTTCAGTGTTTGTTTGGTATTTTTACGTTCTTTTATAACCGCTAAAGCAACGTTGCTAAATGAGCATCTGTTTATAAAGCTTTTCAGTAGCTTATCACAGCTTAAACATTTTGAAATAACTGTACAGAGCATTTTTTTGTTTAAGCTAAAATCATTTAGGTCATTTTCAGACCATCCTGCGGAAAGTTTGGATGTTTGTTACTGAATTACCCAAACAAGACTGAACATATTTGGATGAAATTTAGCACACAGGTAGTTTATAGCCTAGATTAAAACACAGAATACATTTCGTCCCAATATTCTCTCCGGAACCGGAACCACGTGTCTGAAACCGCGCCGGTGGCCACTAGTTGGTCTATTAAAAGTATGAGAATTTACATCATGAATTATGATTTTATATTAAGCTTTCACAATGCCATTTTTCAAAGAAAAGTAGCTTTCTTAGATAATAATCCTCAGTTGAGGCTAGAAAGTAAAGCTAAAAAGTTGTCCAATTGAAAGCGCAATCATCCAGACCAGCGGGCCTACCATTATCTATTAGAAACCATCATGTCATAAGATTTTTTAATTTTTCATGTACGATAGCATATAAATCGAAAAGTGCTGTAAATCCCCAATCTTTAAGTATATAAAATCGTAAAGTGACTGGGTGATATATTAACGCACAGCCCAAACCGCTTCACCTAGAGATTTGATATTTCGTACACATATACCTTATACAGTGCATGCACCCACTAAGAAAGCATTTTTCGAAATTCCACCCCCAAAGTGGTGAAAAAGGAGATGTATGTATCTTTAAGTTATATTAAGTGAATGAGCCAGCTGGTGAAACGACATAAAGCTATAGATGAAAAAATACTACCTATGTATGCGTCATTGCTGGTATAATTACCGCTCCTTTCTATTTCAAGATAAATTTCATCTCTTAAGTTTTTAACCTACAATGGGTAAACACTTAGCCTTCATCATATTACGATGTTAATAAGTAGGTAATGATAAAGCTGGTGGTGGTGATCGTATTTTTTCCGGAATACTCAACCACAGATGAACTGGCTATCTTATCTATTAACTGCCGGAACAAAACAACGCTAAAAACATATTTGCTATGGCAATAGACTTAGATAAGTGATGATGGTAGCAAGCCAGGCGGACTTAGAACAAGACCTACCACAAACCATACTTAATACAATATGTATACCTCCTGGGAATCGAAATCGAAACCTCTGTTCCCTAGGGTTCCCTAAGGATTTTCTCGAATTTTCATCATTTGGTATATCTATGTGCATTTATGCTTTCAATAATGTCACAAGTGCCTGATCTGAGTTTGCAGACGTTTGCTTGAGAAATTTGCTTCCACTCGAGTGGTTTAAACCAGTGAACCAATACATACAAGCTACACTTCATATAAACTTAGCCACAGAGACTGAATACGTATTCTACATATTAAATCTATATGTTTCTTATTTTCTGTTCATTCTTTTGTTATAGCAGTCCTTTAAAGTGGACTCGACTTCAAAAGGCTCATTTTTTATACTTTTTGAAGTTGGTTTTTGATTTTTTACAAAACCAGTTTGTAATTCCACTATTTTCAAAGTTAGAATATGTCCAGTATTTACTTACACTAAAACTCACTCCATTACCATAGACGTCATCTTTATAACTTTTACGTTAAGTAAGTATTTTCAAGAATTCCTGAAAATGACACAAAGAGCAAACCTGACGTAATGGGACCTGCCTGACCAAGGGAAGTTTGAATTAGGTATTTTAATAGCATTAGTCGTCTTCGAATAAATCGAAGAACATGTAGGAAAATTTCTAAAAAAAAAAAAAATTTAGTTAGTAGGTAGGTGTGTACTTATGAATACAATTATTATGAAAACAAATTGAGATATTCTTCATTTTTAGGGTTTCGAACCTCTAAAAACAAAAAAGAACCCTTATATCACTCTGTTGTCCGTCTGTCCGTCCGTTCGTCCGTCCGTTTTCGTTTATCTCAAGAACGCGTGGAGGTATTGAATTGAAATTAAAACTATATATTTAGGTCAACCGACTGTTGAAGGGGTAAAAAAATCAAACTTGTAAATTAACGTAAAGAAAAGAATGTCGCAAAAAAGTAGATTTCAACACTCAAGGGAATCAAAATTCATAGGGTATTTTCCGTTGATCTAAAACTATGAAATTTGACAAGTAATGGCGTCTTTTACTATAAATACAGGAATCAAACTAAAAATTATACATATTTTATTAGTAAATCACAAAAGTCTTTAGTTTCGGCAACTGAATTTCGGGGAAAAACTCGGAAACGCGTGGAGGTTTCGAGTTGGAATTAAAACCATATATTCACGTTAATAATATCTTGAAGCTGTGAAAAAAACAAATTAAAAAAATAACGTTAAAAAAGATAAGGTCATTTATGCCGCAAACTTCGACACTCTCAAGGGAATCAAAATTCATAGGGTACTTTCCGTTGACCTAGAACTATGAAATTTGGCAAATTATATGGTATTTTACTACAAATACAGGAAAAAATCTGAAAACTAGACATTTGTAATTAAATCAATTTAGTCTTGACACGTTGCACGCCGTGGGGGCCACCGGTGACCTCTGCTTCCCCTATCATAGCGCTATGGGGGTCACCGGTGGCCTCAAGCTATAGACTTATTCAAACTGTTATTTCTCGCCGCCGGCCATACCAACTGTCGGTTTTTTGGTACTATGTGACTGGCAAACGTACCTAGATTGTACGTACGTAAACGTATGTACATTGAAAATAATCGAAAAATAAACTCATTTGCAAAAAAAACGGGCACCTAAGCAATGAACCATTTCAAATGTTAATATTGCTTTGTTTGATAATTATAGGTAGTTTTATCCTCACAATTTGGTAAATTAATAAGAAAATTATCGTTTTCATCAGTATTTCATAAAATTTAGATACAATTTATGGGAAATAATGCTAAACCTCGCTAGTAGTGTATGTTCGCTAGTAGTGCATATACTCATGAAGTAAAAATAAAATAGTTTTTTTGTTTGTTTTTCTTTAATAAAGTAAAAGCAGATAAATGTTTAGTATCGAGTGTGACCCCCTCTAGCTAAAATCACAGCTTGAATTCGTCTGGGCATGCTAGCGAGTATATCCCGGATACTTGCTTGCGGAATACGTTCCCACTCCGCGGTAATCACATTCTTCAGCTCTCTGATGGTCTGCGGAGCCGGGTGTACTGATCTCACACGCCGTTTCAGAACGTCCCAGACATGCTCTATGGGATTGAGGTCGGGTGTTCGAGCTGGCCAATCCAAACGACGAATGCCGACCTCTTGCACATACGCATTAACATCGCGGGATCGGTGGGCGCGAGCATTGTCGTCCATAAAAATCGAGTCTTCACCTAGACCGGCCAATGCGGGTTGTGCATGAGGAATTAGAACTTCCGTTATGTATCGATGCCCAGTATGAGCCGTTTTCAATGAAGACTACCTCTGTACGATCCATTGAATTTATTCCTGCCCAAAACATAACAGAGCCCCCACCATAAGGTGTGATTTCTTCGAAACATGCCTCTGCAAAGCGTTCTCCTTGTCTTCTTAGCACTCGCCGACGTCGATCTTCACCGAACAGAGATATCCTGGCTTCATCAGAGAACAAAACCCTATTCCAATCTTCTTGAGTCCATGATTCACAATTCCTAGCGAACCTAAGCCTGTGAACTCTGTGCTCACGGAGTAATTTGGGTACTGCGTATATTGGCAGCGAGAAGCCTCCTCCTGACCGTCCATAGACTAATATGCACATTTCTTACTTCTTGGAGGTTGTTCTTAAAATCCACATACGAAGATTTGCGATTTCTCAATGCACGACTCACAAGAAAACGATCATCCCGTTGTTGGGTACATGGTTTTCTTCCAGAACCAGGCCTTCTCTCGACGGAACCAGTCTCCTGATATCGCTGCTAGGTCCTTTGGACTGTCGAGCGACTAACATTTAGCCTCCTAGCCACGAAACATTGGCTGCAACCCTCTTCAAGCAGCGCGATAATTTTGGTAGCTTTTACCACTTTATCTACCATTTTTGATACAGCCAAAACAGCAATAAATAAAGCTTTGACAGTCAAGGATATGAAATTAATCGATAAAAATTGAATAAAAGTTATGAAAGTCGATGTAACTTCTGGAACTTCGCGCCAAAAATGTAGGATAAAAAGGGGTTTTCTGTAAAAATGAGCATCAAATGAAAATTTGAATTTAGAACGTACTTTTTTAAATACCACAGCATTTTTAAAACCGGCCAGTAACGTGTACCAACGATTGAAACCTTTTTGGTATTGTATCTTTTTAAAGATGAATGAAAATCAAAACCGCCCGTTTTTTTGCAAATGAGTGTAGTTTAAAAAATGCAAAAAAAAATATCAGGAGTTTTAACTCAAACCAGTCTTTATTTTTTAAACGAAAATTAGCACAAAATATGTAATGAGTCTTACTGAAAATAAAATTAATCTTTAGCAAAAGTAGGAAATTGCAGAGTGTAAAAATCTTATAATCGCGTTTCATATTAGTGACTTTATTTACGAACAACCGTTAGAAATATTAATATTTAGCCATTATTTTTGACAAAACATGCAATAAAAGATAAATGTAAAAAAAGAAAAACAATCACTAGAGATCACTATCGCGGGGTGGGCGCCGCATGGTAACGGAAAACGTCTTTTCTGTATTTGTGGTGCACCGGTGACCTCAGTTATATATTTGACTATAACTATGTAACCCACGGCCAGAATTTAGTAAAATAATTTTCTATACATATCTTAACATATTAAACAAATTACAGCAAAAAGTTTTTTACTACGATTTTTTATTTTTTCTGTCGGCGTTTATCGTGTTTGTTTTGTAAACTGAATTTCGGGAAAATTCGGAAAAAAACAGAACTGCGAATCTCAATGCCAGAATATTTATAATATTATGTACCTACTACTACCTACCTACTACCTACTAATTTGTGCGGAAGCGGAACCCTCGGTGGGCGAGTCCGACTCGCACTTGTCCATTTTTTTATTATTCTGAGTTTACTGTTTTAAATTGTATCAATCAAATTTATATATTTTTCTCACCAAACCTCACCTATCTAATATCGACCATGTAATAACTTATTAGAGCAACTCAGGAGTGAAGGCGCTCGCAGCTGTGACACAGTCTATTCTGGTACAGCTGTCGACGTAAACCTCAGTTTGTAACAAGATATGATTTAGCTAATTAGATAAGGAGGATACCATTCTGTAATTGAATAATATTAGTTTGTAGTTCCAAACACGAAGGTCGACTTTCATAAACTACAACTAAATATGTTTAGCGCTAAACATATTTAAAACATTGTTCTGCCCCATTTAACTTCAAAGAAATGACTGAAATGCATTAAAATTACGTTTTAAAATGTGAGAGTAGAGGCCTTTATTTTAATAATATTATGAAGGGTCACAACAAACAACAAAAATGGCACCTATATTAATATGATTAAAATCTGAGTCATATATATTGATAGCTCCCTTGACCTTCATGACATCAAGCTAGGAAAACCTGTGCTATTGAAAAAGACGTACTTTTCGGTATAAAATTATAAGGACGGTTAGAGATGTTAAAAATCTGGTAATAGGATATATATTTCTTCACACATTTATCTACATTTTTATAGTTTCAGAAACATGATTTTATGATTTTGCCTCGACACTTTTTCTTTTCGAAACGACCCCTTAAAAATACGTTTTTTTTAGATTATTCTTAAATGGGGTTACCTACATATACTATTGGAAATTGTTTTAATTAGAAGATATTTAGGATCGTATAGTTTCATTTTCTCAATAATCGCTATAGTTATTTGCTACCAAGTGATTTCGTGGTTTTTTCGCCTCATCTGCAAAATCAGTCTCGCTCCCACGCGCTTCTTTTTCTCATTACTATCTCGCTTCAGAGTACTCAAACTCCCGCCTTTCCTCGGCAGGCCGATAGCCGAATACGTCCTTCAAATAAAACTATGAGTTTTTCACCCATTTGCACTAAAGAATCGGCTAAGGCTATTTTTATCTACTTAATCTTAATAAAAATTGGTTTGCACAAACCTTTTAAGATGTTCTTATATTCACTAAGGCTGGTTTTAACTTACGGGCCCAATATCGAGCGCCTAAGGCTCAAGCTACTCTTAACACTAGAAGTGCCGCCGCACCATTTTTGTCCCACCCGCAACTTTGATCGTCTCTAACTGTTTTTTTTTAACGTAGGGTCGTATTTTTTTTGGCATTTAATCATGAAATTATAGTCAATACGCAATTTATTACTTATATAAACATGTTTGACGTAACTTACAAATAGTTTCAATAATAATTTTATGCTTAATACTAATGATCGTTGCTTTAAAATAATGTAATGGGACAAAATTGGGACGGCGGCATTTCTAGGGGGGGTCATAATTTTTCGGCACTTCTAGTTTAAATATTAATGTCATAAAATAGGTAAGAATAGCCTTAGGCTATTCTAATTCATTGCGATACAAATGCGCTGACGTTATTTTGCCATCATAGTTGACTAGTCCGCGCTAAACTTTTTAGAGCGGACTCTGATAAGAGTGTCATAATATCTTACGTTTTTTTAGAGTTTATTGTTATTTATTATTATTTCATAGTTTTGTAATAAATTTTAAAATTAAATTAATAATTTCACTTAATACCTAACGTTATATTAATTACATTTTTTTAATTGAATATTAATTACTATTTTAATAAATATTAATTTCATTATATAAAATAGAAAAACGTACATGTAAAATCATTGTTTTAACCATTTAAAAAAATGTTACCTACATTTATCTAAAATGAAGAGATTAAACATTGTAACTATGAACGTGTAAACCCTTATCATAGTAAATTCTGATGGACATTATTTTTTTTATTCCGTTTTTTGAAGACACTGTCAGAGTCTTAGATACTCTCTTAGATACACTCTTAGATACTAGTCAACTATGATCGTCGAAACGCGGCTTAAAGATAAATCTGTCAATGATGAATGATAAACGATGAGTTTTGGTTTTATCTTTATGCGAGGCAGATTGAGTGACTAATTTCTTCTGTTTCACTTTCAAATACAAATAATGCAATACGAGCTCGGCGTCATGAGTTATCTGCTTACGTCATGCCATATATTTATACCTTTTTTTATCGTTTAATTATTAACCTTAGTACTTATATATCACAAAAATCCGATTAATGATTAATTTACTATCCTACTATAAGTACTCACCATCAGTTAGTGGACCACTTCAAATCTAATGGGATCAACATCGCGAGTTTGAAAGTTAAACGAGTAGGTATATCCCTTTGTCAGTGCAAAATACAAGTAAGCAGTCATTTTTTTATCATATGGCTCCAGGTAAAAGGGACCGAATCGAGGAAAAAAACGGAAAGTCCTTAAATGTGAAACAATTTAGGTATAAGAAATAATAAACTGTCGACTTCTACTTCGAACTTATAATATAATCCTGCACCAACATGACTTCCCCAAGCTCCAAATCCCAAAGCGATGATTTCACTCCGATCTAAACGTGTCGTTTCCTTTCCAGACGGAATAAGGGCACGATCGCATGGACGACGCGGACGCTCCCGGCGGCCGGCACCGGACGGCGCGCGCCGCCTGTCTATCCGCAACCTTATCTGTCGAGTGGTGAGCCAATAAATTATGAGCAATCATTTCATGCATAGATCTATATTGGTCATCGCGTTGCTTACCGCCCTTATACATTTAGCTCTTGACCGTTTTACTCTGCCACAAACGGAACTGTGTACTATAACAACGGCATACGGCATTTAGCAACCGAGTCAGCTGGTTGAAGAAAAACGTCAAAGTTTGTGGTCACATTTTTTGATCCATTGTTTGTATGAAGCGCGGTATCTAGTTGTAGCAACGCGGAGAGCAATGATAAATCCATAGTTTCATGTTTGTTGTTTGTGTTTCTTAAATCCGTTTGTAGAACTCATCATTACGAACAAATATTACCTACATACAAAAAAATATAATGATCTCTGCGAAAATGTATGAAACAGCTATTTTTATAGCGATTTCATGGTTGCTTACATACAAAAGTTGTTTGCAATGAAAAGTTCTACAAATGGCATTTCAGTCAACAAGAAATCAACAAGTGATACCTATGTGTGAACATTTGAGTCTTTTTATGATTATTTATATCTCTATTGATCAATCCTTCTACCGAGGCTTTGGCTATTACTAAATCTACAGAGATCAATTTACTAATTACAAAAACACGTCAAATGTAGGTCAAAGTAATTTTAATATAATACCTAAGGCTTTTAAACACATAAATAATAATAATTCAAACAACATCTGTAAAGCACAGTTATTTTTTACTTGCCTTTTTTTAACGGTTGTTTTACGTCATACAGTAGTTTTGATTACTAAAGTAGTTTTGATAGGCTTTGCACGTTATTCTCGTATGATGCGTCATTCGTCAAGAGCACTCGATTCACTCGTTGATAAAACGATTTAAGTTATCTGTGTATTGAGAAAATAAAAGAAAACACACACTTGAATCACACGCTGTATCGCAACGTAAAAACCAATTTAACCTCTCAGACCCCGAAAGAATATGAATTAGATTTATGAAACACATTCACATTCTCTGGACAATGGTGTCCGGTTCGCTTTAGATGAATGAAAAAAATAAGATTTTATACATACCTTCATACATTGTCATACCTTCATCACAGTCTAAACAGTCCTTGCACTGCATACAATACGGCCGAAATGACACACGCACACAGACACGCGCCTTTACAGGGCGTTTCGATGTTTTTCGCTTTTAAAACAGTTGTGTTAGTATATTAAATAATATGTCATAATATATTAATATTTTTAGAAAATAATGATGTTCTGAAACAATTGGCAATATCTATTGATTAATATTAATAAAAATAATATGTGCGACTGTAACGTTGCTCCACGCGCATTTTGTGAACTATGTCGAGAAAATGGATGAAATTATTCGTCATAGTTTTCAAAGCAACCATATAAAAAGTCCGCCGAACTGAAAAAAACCTCTAATCATACAATAATAAACATGGAAAATTAAATATTTTGTTCACTTTGCAACTGCCTCGCTTAACTAATTGTTGTCAATAATTAATGACATAATTACTATGATCTGCATGGTGGATTGCTGGGGTAGGATTTCTAAAAGGGAAGCCGATGGGAATCGGTATGTGAACAAAAAAGAAACTCAGTTACTAACCAGTAAAGTGCTACCATCCCCGCATATGTTGTGTCGGTTAATTCTAAATACCTTGACAGTGATTGAGGTAGAACCAGCTAGCGGCTGTAAGGGAGTACGATAGTTAAGTGGCAATCTCGCATCCCGATTTAGGGCATGTAAGCACATCCTAAGCTCGGAAATGGAGACGGCTAGAAACATGAATCATGTGACCCATCTTCTAGAAATATTATGAATCTTAACTATGCTTAAGATGAAGCTCATTTCAAGATAATTTTGATTGAAATTCGGTATTAAATTGTAACCACTTTAGACAATATGCACAATGCTAAGTTTGTTATTCTAATTGGCGCGCAGTGTTTTCGCTGAACGCCGTTGTATTTTGAATTAAAAAAACGTAAAAAAACAGAGAGAAAAGATTGAATTAAATTGTTAACAACTCAATTAGCTTGTTCTTTTTGATACCATTATTTATTTGTGTAACGTGGTTTGTAAAAGAAAAGCAGACTTTTGACTGTCGAATATTCGAAACAAAGATATTATAGCAAATCGCTAGGTAATAAGTTATATTATTGACGTTTCTTCAAAGTTACTAAATATTAATATTGAATTAAGTTTGTTTTGATATGATATTACCGCCTCACGAATACTCTCATAATAGCCTCGTGATAAAGAAAACAACGGGTTGCACTCTGGGAGTGCCGGCAAAAGTGAAAAACCACTTAAACGAAAATAACGATCAAAATCCACTCTATCTTGACCACAACTTCATAAAAAGTTGATGAAAACGGAGACAACTTGATTTGGCAGGCAAATCCATTAAAACTGACCTGGCATCAATATGAAAGTTGGTAGTAATGAGAGATCTTTATATAATGGTTGTTATCAACTAATATACGTAGATCTTTCAAGTGTGAGACTTTATGTAATTTGAAATAGGTCAACGGTAAATGGTCCTACGAATTTTCGATCAGGGTCACGTGTCCTGACGCGGCTTTAACATTTTTTACCCATCCCAAAAATTCAAAACTCTTATGTGCACAACGCCGCTAAAGAAGGTTTCACTTCAAGAAAACAAATAAAATAAAAGTCACCATATTTTTATGTAGTGTTGTGGAACAAAACTACAAAATCAGTCTTTAATATTTTTTTGGTTTACTTGCATTAAAAAAGGATTTAAAATTGTGATAAGTTCATAGTTTTCACGCAACCCTAGACCGCGGTATCGTCAGCCAATCAAACTACATAATCAATTCAAACCACTCCTGGAATAATGTAAGGATGAAAAACTTTAAATAGAACAATATTGGAAAATTCAACTCGGCCACAATAGAATTCTCAGATGGGACTCGAACCCAAGATCTTTGGAAATCCGGTCCAATGCTCTAACCACTGAGCTACCAAGACTTGTTGACCGAGCTCAGTGGTTAGAGCATTGAACCGGATTTCCAAAAATGCAAAAATTCAGAAATCATAATTTAAGGATGTTTGCAAGTAAAGCGCCAGATAAAATTGAATAATAAAATTTCGTTATTCTAATGAAACCCGTCCTGTATGCTGGAGTTGAGAATTCAATATTTGCTCGTGGCATTAGCATTTATCAAGACCCCGCGTTTCACCTTTGCAAATTGAGAAAATGCAATTTTATTTTCTATTTTCAGATCTTGTACCTATAGATTGCAACTGAAAGTGAACAATTCATTGAGATTGAGAATAATATTTGCGTTCAGAACGAACTGAACGACTATAATTTGTTTAGGAATTTCAAATAACTTACCTTGATCTCGAGCAAAGTAGTACCTTTAGTACGAGTTGACAATTACTGTCAACGCTTTCGACAACTATCGGAAGCTTTATTTATGTCGGTAAAGCATTCTATGGATATAAAAGAGACAAACCGTTAGTTTTCGAAAACGTTTATTTACCAAACTCGTACTAAGGGTACTGATTGGTCGCAACTACTGGTATTTTCTCAGTTTCCTTTCCTACAGTTTCCTGTTTAACCCTATTCCAGTTATATTATATCCAGTTATATTATTTAAAAATGATGGTTTATATACAAGGTGGAAATTTTAATCGGGGCACGAAGGGCAGGTACCGCTAGGAAATCATCCTTAATTTTGTGAGTTATTTTAAACTGCATTCACCGATTTTGAAGAAACGTACAGTCAGCAGAAAAATAATATGTTTTCAAAATTTTTTTCATTGGTCATCGATCCTGTTTTTCATGAGGATCGAAACAGTATAAATATTTCTGGTTGAAGATGTTCTCAAAAGTGTGAAATATAGTTGAAATGAAAACGTTTCCGTTTCAGTTTCATTGTAGATCGTTAGCTCGATCACAGGTTACAAACGATAAACCCACCCATCTTGTTTCAGACAAACGCACACAACTTCAGATCTGATGGTATCGCGATCCGGACAATAAGAAGCAGCCTTCAGAAGCACAATGAACGCGACGGAAGCCAGCCTCGACGTCAACAAGTCAACGCCGATCTATACTATAGGCACCAGTTTTATAACTCAATGGTTTGTGGTTTTATTGTTACTTAATAATATTATGTTAATGAAAATGGGGCAGTAGGAACATAAATGTTTACGAGACTCAAATAATTAAATGTCTAAATTTAGTTTTGGTTTTAATCGTTCGAAATTTGCGAAATTATTAGTTTTGGGCTCAAGGCACTAACTGCTTCTGAGATCATCTTTACCTTTTCAACCGCCTCTGTGGTCTGTGTAACAACCGCCGGTATCAGACCCAGGGGTCCCGGGTTCGATTCCCAGCGGGGGTACATACTGTATTCGGTTTGGTTGGTGGTAGGACTTGTTGTAAATCCGTCTGGCTAGCAGACTACCATCATCTTATCTAAGCCTGACGCCATAACAACAATGTTTTCAGGATTGTTGTGTTCCGGCAGTTAGAGATAAGATAGCCAGTTCCTCAGTAATGATGATTCCGGAAGAGGCTTGCTTTCATCTTCAGCCTTATCAATACTTAACATCAGGAATGATGACGGCAAAGAGTCTCCACGTTGTTCACATTAAAAAAAAATCCTGCATCCAATCAATTAGCTTGCAACCTTTGAAGAAACTTCTCGAATCTTTTACGAATACATCAAATGGAAACTCGTAGATATTCGTGTTTTTTCTAGCTTTGATTCGTTGCGAATACGTATTTTAGCACAATTTCTCTGCCGTGAATTTCAATTCATCCAACCTGTTTGTCTGTATTTAAAATGTTACCACTGAGCAAGTAATTGCTTTTTTTTAAAAGTCACGCGCAGTTCATAAAAACTTCATAGATATTTTTTTTACAAAATTCCCCCGACTAAAAGTGATATGCCCCGACGGATTATGCTTGCGTTTGTAAGTTATGAATAGATCGATAAATTAATTATATAGTACCTCTATCACTTTTAGACTTTCGTAAAAATTATGTAACGTTTTATAATTTTATCTATGACATAACCTAAAAATAAATACTGTTCAAATTTTCAATCCTTGTGCCATAATATAAAATTTATTCAACCACGAATTTCGTCTCGGACGGTAAAATTTTGGAATAAACTACTTTAAAATGTAGTTAGCTCTTGATGGAACAGTATTCCTGTGGTGCGGCGTTAACATTGCTAATTCAGTGCGGTACCTACAAAATTAAAGCTAACAAACAAAAAGAAGGAAAACCTTTATTTTGTAAGTATTTAGTGAAACAGAAAAGTAATTTACAAAAGAGTGTACTAGTGATGCAACGAACCCTCAAATTACAACAATTTTTTTTGAAGAAACGAATAAACAAAGTCTGATCGTAATTTTTTTTTTATATGCTTAATTTTGTCCCGGGTGGAGATTGCACCCACGACTTTACCACCACTGCGCCATCGGCCCAGTAAAATAACATTACAAACTTACTAGTATTTTAATATACCTACAAAATCTATGGAAAAAATATTTAGTCGAGAGTTATATAAAAACATATTAAATCAATAGTTTGAATATTCGCCCTTTAAATCAAACACATTACATATTTCATTACATTTCATTGCAGCTAGTATTTTTTGGAATTAAAGAAAAGACCTTTAACCATTTATTTTCATTAATCTTGTATGTACGACGTCCTCCATAAATAATCCTCTTTCGAATTCTTTGCTAACATACTGTGGAAAATTGAGACTGCTCAGATTGTAATCATCAATTGAAAAGGTTTTATATAAAGGCGAACACGTGAAAAGGCTTTCACCTTTTGAAAGAAAACTGCATGAATGTGTATACATAGTACAAGCGGACTATGTAGTTGTAAACGCTTTTTATTATTAAATGAGCCATCTAGTACTTAAAAAAACGTATGAAAGCCTAAAAATAAAATATAAATCTAAAGAAAAGTCCATCTTCAATCACCGTTCCAACGTTTTGGTTTTCAAATCCACTGATAAATGGGTCTCTCGTAAATGGACGTCAAATCAAATAAATCAAAACTAAAATATTACGTGATATTAAATAGCAGCTTAGAAGTACCTATCTCCATTAAATCCTAATTTAATATAACCCTTATTTCCTACCGAAAACCATTATTTACAACCGTAGGTGGATTAAATTTGGACTCATGTGCTATAAGAAATTAACTTTATTATAACAGTGTTAAAGTTGAAATCCCTTTAACATTTTTACGATTATTGCGAATCGACTGATATAAAATTCGTCCTGTGGGAAGCGGTTTTCTTCGAGTGAGATGATTCCAATAAAAGTGAATGCACTACTTGAATCTGATGAGTTGGAGAAAAATGTGATTGTTAAGTCTTGTAGAACGAAAGTTGATATAGGTTTTTTTTTTTATATTTAAGAACTTATTTCTAAATCGAATGACTGACTATTAAAAGATTAAAAATGTAATAAAAAACCGAATTCAAAAAGTGAAATATAAAAATGAAAACCAAAAAATCAAATAATAAAACCCCATAAGTATTTACAACAGAAACCGTCATCAAAATATACTTTTTGGAGTGGGTGCCAGCTAGAACGAAAAAACTGAAGATGGTGTCTGTTGTCATTATGGTGTTTAATTATTTGATATTTTTATGTTTTCATTTTTAAATTTCACTTTTTGAAGTCGGTTTTTAAATTTTTTATTTCTTTTATTTTAGTTTTTTTTTATAGATAAGCTCAGTACTTTTTACTAAGTCCATCGTGAGGAGCACAATTGCTTAGGAATCTTATCGCGCCCGTGATATACATAGTATTGAATAGTTCCGATTACCATGTGTGGTCTTCATCATCCATTCCACTCCACCAAATGGTGCTTTATGGAAGCTACTGCACGAGTTACAGAAAACAACGAAATCAATGTAGGGTGCCTGTAACATTTAAAGAGTTTCCTGGATTTGTCCAGGATCCCATCATCAGATCCTGTCTTGACGACAATGGGACCAACTTGAAAGTATAACAGTACTGAGGTAACAAACATTTCAAAAAAACATACACACTAATTGTTTTTTTTAAGTCGGTTAATGGTTCTTACCACTTTTCCTTGCAAAAGAACTCGGTAATGGGCACGCTGGGATTCGACTGAGGCAGTTAAACCACTGTCCTAATGGTCGTTCACTGCATGAATGATCGAAAAAAATATTCTTTGAGCTCCTTCGTTCTTGGGACGGCTCACCGGAGCATTTACAATGTTTGGCATCCACCAATTCGCTTGGGCTAGCGTATATACAACAACTTTTAGTTGAACAACTATTTTGTTGTGAAAATATATTTCAATATATTCCTACAAATACATGATTCACAACAAAATTACCGACAGAATACATATTTGTGGCGTGCGAGTAATAGTTTTAACTTAGCACCGCGACAGGCAAACTTCGATCTATTTGCAATGAATGAAGCCTCGATCAAGCGAATCATGAGCAAAGATTTTTTCAACAAGACATAATTATATACTGTTTTAGTATTAATTTAGATTTAAGATTGTGCTTTTTGCAAACTTTGTTGTTATCTGTGATGACCTATAATTGGCTTTTGGTTGCTAGATAAGTTATGTTTTGTGTTAAACATAGCTGTTAGTCGTCCGAGTATAAATAAATATTGAAGCGCGTATACTATCAAACGATAGCTGTTCGACAGTAAATCGACTTTTCCACCAACTAAACTGTTTAGTTGTGTGGAAATCGCGAGAAGTACACAACTCGACAAAACAGTTTAGTCGATGGAAAAGTCGATTTCAGTAATATTCTTATATGCGCTAGTTCTTAGTCATTGCGTGGTGGGTCATACCCTATTCTCTACATCCATCCATAAGGAAACCCTGTAACCCAGCAGTTGGAACAAAACGTATGATCAAGTCCAGAGTCAGATCCTATCCTATTCTATCCTATCCTACTAATATTATAAATGTCAAAGTTTGTGAGGTTTATTGGATGTTTAGATGTATGGATGTTTGTTACTCTTTTAGGCAAAAATTAGGTACTGAACGGATTGTTTGAAGTTTGGCACACAGTAGATAGCCTGGATTAAAACATAGAATACTGTTATCCCGATATTGTCACGGGAACCACGCGGGTGAAACCGCGGGCGGCCGCAAGTCTATCTATAAATCACAAGTCATCGAATAAGTTGGTTGATTCTGGCTTAAAAAAATAAGGACAAACAGAACTACAATTGCAATTACTATAAAAATATGAAAATCCAACAAATATTGCCCCTCTTTCGATCTTAAAAAACGTTTATGCTTACATAAAAGCTCTACTTATTACTCGTTCATACAATATTTGCACATAACATAAAAGTTTTTATTTAGCTGTTTGAGCATTGACTTGCATATTACTAGCGTGTTTGAGATTATAACCGCCTGCGTAGTCGTTCAGATAAAATATAAACACATAAAAAAATCAAGAAGACTATCATATTCTACTAAAGTGTCCTCAATTTTGGGTCAACCATTGTAATAGTAGGTAGGTAATTATTTCTAAAGTAGTCTAAAAAACTTTTGCGTTAGACTAAAATAAAGTAGACATGGGATAAAACTTTCATGGCGCACGTGGCTTCAAGATAAACTCATTATGTATCATCGCACGTAGGATTTCGTGAGATTCTGTTTGAAGCAAACGCACGATAGCTTTGCGGCAAAGGACGCCTAAGGACAGACAGATAACACAATACCACAATACCTTTACATAAGGATAGTTTTACAGAAGACCAAATTTTAAGGTATCTTCTACCCGATTTTTTAAAGATTTAGAAAAGTTATAGTTACCCTGTCAATGCTGACTAGAGAACTTCCATCAACATCATCAATACCAACCACTGCTGTGGCACTGGCGTTCCTTATGGGTGGATAAAGAGAATGACCCACCACGCGAGCCCAATGCCAATTGGAATAATTTTATTCCTCCAACCACTTGAGTATCACAAGAGCCACCTTAAGGACTTCAGTGACAAGATAGGCACTGAAATCGTGGTGACAGTATCAACTCACCTGCCAGTGGAGTCGTATTCCGAACAACAGCTTGATATGACATTTGTGCATACATAAAAAGGGTTTGGGTAGACATAGACACGCATTTTTACATTGTATAGATTCGTTAGGAAATTCTCGTATTAATATTAGACATAGATTGAAACATTTTACTTTTACAGTCGTTATCACTATAATTATTATGAATTATCATTTTTGTAGTTAAGTTCAGTACAGTACAGTGCACAGGTACAGTGCCGTGATCACAGAGTACCTAACTGTAGATTTACACATTGCTGCTTGTAAGAACTTTAAATTCTAAATGCAAATCGTCTTATCAAGGTTCCTTTTCCAGGAAGCTGCAGAAGATAAAACACCGCTCATGCCTCTCCACCAACCTGCAGGACTGCCAGGGTTACTGGCTGACCAACAGCACCAACTTCACTGATGTTTACTACTTCAATAACACCGTGGAGAACATAATAGCAGCAAATGGGGAACTTGTAAGTAGCCATAAAATATAAATTATTTTAAAATTTTGTTAGTAAGGCTGAAGACGTCAAAGGGACGTCTATTGAAGGGAAATCAGATGAGTACGTTTGGGAGGTAGTTAGTCAGCAGCACGTACGCCTTTACAATTTGATCTTGAGTGCGCCCTTACGTCGCTCATAATAGCGACGGTTTTCGTAGTGCAAATGTTGTAATAAAAGCCCGTACGTGCTGTTGACTGTACAACGCAATCACAATTAGATTAAATTCCAGTATTAATAAAGGAAAGAAAGAGAAAATGTACATAAATGCAAATGCAAACCAGGGACACCTTGCACCTTTTCCCACTACTCCTCCATCACAATTGTTTCCACCAAATGGAGCATTCTCAGAATTTTCTGTTAAACCGTGCAATATACCAAATACCGAGTCTTGGTCTGCATGATTTCTCTCTGTTTTGCATTTGCATTTATTTGATTTAGATATTTACATATTTTTGTAATCTTAGTTATTACTGAAAAGACGACATACAATAACTAATCATCATTTCCTTTCAATCGTCATTTTTCACCCCGGGTTTCTTGATCTTTATATCGGATTATTTTGGCTGCGTACAGTTAAATTTTGACATTTCTTCGATGGAAAATATGTCAAAAAAGTAGCCGAGACAATCCGTTAATAAGTTAGAAAAACCCGGGGTCAGTGAATTAGTGCATTGCCCTCATAAATATCTGATTTAAGCTAAAAATCACGGCAAAGTTAAATACAATCGCTTATAAGTTTGCCCTACTACTCATTCAAACAACCAACGACAAACTCGGTAAACAATCCGCTATGCGCGACGCGTCAGCAAAATTACCATTGTATCTAGGTTAGCTACGTTACGCCGTCGCACAACTTTGGTGCCATCTTTATTTGCGCAGTTTTGATTACGACCCATATCGAGTATGCAAATTGCTAATTCACGTTACAAAGTCATGTACTTTGCTGGCACCTGAAATTAATTCGGTGCAACGTTCTCCTGTTCTCTCATCTGCCGTTAGGTGTCTTAAACTGAGTCTGGAATTGTTGCAGTGTGATCCTGGTTTTCGTATTTTATCTTATTAGGTTGTTTTCGTCGTTAAATATTTGTGAAACGTGTTCAGTTAAAACTTATTCATAAATTTTTGCTTCGTCTTCCTGATTTACCTAGAGAAATTGGTATTTATAACTCAAATATCATTATCGTAAGATGGACTATAAAGAAGAAATTAAGAAAGAAAAATATTTTTTTACACATACAAATAAACATTAAACTAGGTAGATAACAAACAAAACCGTGTAAAAAGTATGCCGCCAACTAGGTCCCTGCCTCAGCATAATGTTACAGCGCCAGGAGACTGCCACTGCAACGCTGGTATTCTGGAGGGACCTTAATTGAGGACATCGAACGGACGTAACAGGACTACTTATTTTTTCTTAAGTATCTACAAAATACTGTTCGCTTAGTTGAATTTCATTAGCTAGAATGGCGACCACGTACCGAACGACGCTCCTTCCCACGGAGCATGACTAGGTGGACCGACGGTCTGGTGCGCGGTAGCGGGGAGCCGCTAGACCGCTCGTCGTGGAGATCCTTGAGGGAGGCCTAAACCCAGCAGTGGGTGTCATATGGTTGAGGAATCCTCCATCAGTGAGACCAAGTTCTAGTCAAGCTATATGAAAAAATAGGTACCTACCTAAATAGGTATAAATATCTAATAACAAAGTTTTAGGTGTCAAGCATTTAAAACGTCATCCACACTGAAAAAACATAACTAATCGATATAACACTCAGTTAGAGGCCGTGAGCTTGCTCTAAAAGAAACGATTTATGTTATAAATAACACAGTGAAAACGCCATTTATGATGAAAGTGACGGCTATTATGTTGAGTACTACAATTTCACTGTATATCACTGAATATAGATAGTGAAAATTGATTCTATAAAAATTAATGTTTCTATTATTATTAAAACAACTGGTTTTAAATTACTAGTGCTTCAAACGAGTAACTTAGGTAAGTAGGAATTGAAAAAAAGAAAACATTATAAAATCTTAGTTCCATCTTTGAGATTTGGCAAATTGACAGCTTAGAGATAAATAAAAATAATAACTACTCGAAAAAAGCTCAGAGATCTCAATTAACTTTTGTGACAGCTAAGGGATTTTTTATGGAAATTTATTTCCGCTCACGTCCAGTCACTGCTCAATGCTCCAAACATTTGTTGACGTGACGATACGATCAAATTTATTTGACAAATAAATTTCTGGAAGTAATACGCATCAAACACGAAAATCTAACAGAAATTTGACAGACAAATTGATCGTTTACCGGGCGCTTTATGATGAGCATTTTTTGTTCTGTAATTAACATATTATTATTTACTCATATTTCTATTTATATTTTAACCGACTTCCAAAAAGGAGGAGGTTCTCAATTCGGCCGGTATGTTTTTTTTTATGTATGTACACCGATTACGCCGAAATTTCGGGACCGATTTTTGTTCTATGCGGAAAAAGTTGCCATTTGGTTCCATAAAAATTTGATTCAGTTTGCTCCAGTAGTTTTTATTTTGTGAATCAAAATCAGAATCAGAGATGAGCATATTTTTGACCTGGACGATGTAATTTTCACGATACTTTGTTTATAGTGTACATTTAATCGAATCGAATCTAGATAAATACTACTGTAGTTTACAAAACAAAATATTACAGACACTAAAAAGTAAAAAAAATACTACTCTATAAAAACCAACTTCAAAAACTAATAAATCTACTTTGATCTTTCTAATTTTATTTTTCTTGCCTTGGCTGGCACCGACTTCAAAAGGTTTATTTTTTGCTTTTTAGTTTTTGAAGTCGGTTTTTTAACGGAGTTTTTTTTATACCTACCTGCGTTGGTGCTGATATCCGCCCCTAACACAAATGCTTACCTGGGAATTAGATCAATATGCGTGATTCTGCCAGTTCTTTAGATATAATTTTAGTTAGTGATACAGATCACCCTCTCTTTCCATCGGACATCCAGACGAACTGTGGGTTACCACCCTTTCTTGGTCGATATTTCTAGATGTCGCACAAAGTGCTACTCATCATCTTTTATATTACGCACAGCACATGAGTGGAACTCTCTCTCCACCGTAGATCCTATCTTAGCCCCCGAGCTTGATTATGATCAAGAACAAACCCATTTAATATAAAAAAAGAAACATAAATTCCCTTTTCTTGTTCCCAGGAACCGGTCTTACCGCCATTCCCTCTTTGGTTGACGGCCATTTTTGCTACGTGCCTGGTACTTGTGATCTTGCTGACGGTCAGCGGGAACGTCCTGGTGCTTCTTGCGTTCCTCGTGGACCGGACCATAAGACAACCCAGCAACTACTTCATAGCCTCGCTTGCTGCCACGGATCTGCTTATAGGTGAGATTAGTGACACAATATCCTAGAAACATAATCAGTAGCGCAAACACGAAAAGCTTGCAAAAGGTATTCGAATCGCTACATCTAGGTAACAATTGTTATGGAAAGGACATGGCTAAGAAACTGCCCTTAACATGTATATTAACGTCTAACTAGGGCGTAACATTAAAATATTCATATTTTAATTATTTTGTGTTTAATATTCATATATCACTTTAATGAAATAATCAGTTAATTAAAATATTTCAAGTTATTTTGATGTTTTTATTTGACAAGAAGAATTTCCGTATTACGAAATCAGTGGGCAACAAACCTTCTTTTACATTATATTTGTGTAAACTGAAACAAATAATATTAGAGAATTTATGTTTTTAAGTTATTAAAAAAACTATGATAAACAAAATCAATAATTCATTTTGTTTATTCATAACAGATCACCGAAAACACAAAATAAGTAATAAGTTTGGTTGACCTATACAATTGACAAGTGATGAGCATCCGTAATGATATGGCTACGTTCAGAGGGCATTATTTTACCCGCAAACCACACACTAGTTTTTTTTTTTTTATTAAATAGAGCAGTGGCAGTAGAAAATACTTGTACACATATCCTCCATGTGAGAAAATATCGGGTTTGAGAATTTTTTTTCACGTGAACTTCCGAAATTGTCACCTAAGAGGCCGCGTCTGGCTGCGTTCAGAAAAAAAGATTGCCTTGAACGTAGCCTAAATTAACTAAATATAAAACGTCAACCTAACAGACGTAGGAGTTTTTTCAAGACTTTAACTGTTTCAAAGTTATTGAAATTTAAATCTCTAATAAGTTGTCATTAACATTTATTTTATGCCTACCAACTCACACGTTTGAAAAATGAGATCCACAAAAAATATTTATTCTATATAAACATCTGTATTGTCTTTTTTTAAAGTTCAGTAAAGGTTAAACTCAGGAATGAATTCTTTAAATAATAATAATTTTATCAAAATTGTAGGCTCTCAACTTTAAGTTTTTGCACTTGCACAAACATAGCATATTTGAGCAATTAAGAATAATTGGATGCCACATCATCTTCAAATGAAAGTTCCTGACCTTCAATTAGAGTATATATTAATAATAATTGTGGAGATATTTTTAATTACCCAGTGAAGTTAGCTCTTCGAGTTCTAATTCAAAAACAGACTCCACATCCTGTATGATGATGAAAACGTACCTAACCTTCATCGTTAGGTATGGTTTCGTCATCAGACAGGTTTTTTTGAACCAACTCTTGATAATACAATCAATGAGAGCCATTTTAGACTAGAATGATAAAAAATGCACACTGAAGAAAAAGTCACGTAACCACCTAACATACGTCTCACAGACGCCCAACAGCACATTCTAGCTCACCTGAGCTACGTAAAACTTCGGCGAGCGGTTGCGTGGTCCCAAAGGGCGTGGAAAAAAGGTACAGCAACGAAGAAGTCAATCCGAAACTCGGGCGCAAAAATATACCCGATTATTCATTCGACGGCGTCTGTGAGACGTATGTTAGGTGGTTAAGGGTTCATGCGAAATACTAATATTCCGCTATCCAGCATTAAATTTTGCTAGGTTCAGTGTAAATACATTGCTAGGGCAGTCGTCCATACAAAATTTTGCCATCTCCTTTATTTCCGTTTACGTCCGTTGCCGCTGCTCAATGCTCCAAACATTTGTTGATATGACGATACGAATATTTTTGGCAAGACTTTCGTGCTAGCCACATTGAAGGACGGACAGACAGACATCCTCAAAAATATTTTATACTTCTTATTTATTTTGAAAACACTTGTTGCTAGTAGCGTGGTACTAAATTGTGCTTAAACTGTGTGAGAATTAGTAAACGTAATAACAAAAAAGTAACATACCTTTTTTATTTACTGCCTTCCAGTTTGGTACTTTTAATATTTCAGCAAATACATATGAGGAAAACCATGCAGACAGTTAATTAATTTACTTAGAGCCAGGATATGAGATGAGTTTAAATTCCGTAATCGAAAGGGTTACTGTTATTCTTCGTTTGACAACATCCGGGAGCTAATACGCATTGGGTCATTCGTTTCCCCTTAAAAAAATATAGCCCATGCAGTAAATATTAATTCTCAATTTTTCTTGGCATTGTCATTTGATAAAGCAGTGAAATAAGAGTGATTAGTGATTGTGTGTGATGATTAGTCTGTTTACAACGAAAGCTAAGAAATATCGACCTATGTGAAAATTCCATACGGTGCGCGGTAGTAGCAATTTAAAACATGTCCATATTGAATTGACTTAGAATCAGTTTTACACAAAAAATATGTAGGAAGGTAAACCATTAATCTGCCTACCAAAATTTAATTACGAGCTTGTTATTCCGGTCGTGTCTGACGAACTCAATCAACTCGATATAAATATCGAATTGCTATATCTCTACTCGACAACTTGATTAAATCATTGTTCATCGATGAATATTTAAACATGAATAATTTTTAAATTAGGTTAAAGCTTTATTTTGCTTATAGCTTTAGATATGAATAATTTAATTGGAAATTCTATACTTAATCGAGAACAGGCAATCTTAAATAATAATTTTATTAATAACAGTATTTTATATAGCAACATGAGTCTTTAACAATATTTTGAAATGAACGGTATATTTTTTGTCCTCAGGTACTATAGCTCTTCCCTTTTATACCGACTACGTTCTAAAGGGATATTGGCATCTCGGGCCATTGCTATGCGACCTGTGGCTATCAGTCGACTACACTGTCTGTCTAGTATCTCAATACACGGTTCTACTTATAACTGTAGATAGATTTTGTAGCGTGAAAATAGCAGCCAGATATCGAGCGTGGCGAACTAAGAATCGAGTCATATGGATGGTGACTGTGACATGGATAATACCCGCATTACTTTTTTTTACAACAATTTTTGGATGGGAACACTTTGTAGGATATAGAGATTTACAAGAAGGCGAGTGCGCAGTACAATTCCTTAAAGATCCAATATTTAACACAGCTCTAATCATCGGTTATTACTGGACGACTCTATTTGTACTTATTGCTTTGTACGCAGGGATTTTCAAAACTGCGTATGATATGCAAAAGAAAAGTGAAGCAAAACAAAGAAAAATGCAATCAATGGTAGCGCTTAGTGCAGGCTTTATGACTGGAATGGCCGGCCGAGCTGCAGGAACTTCCGCTCTACCTAAGCCGACAATTTCTAGCGAAGATCAAGTAAAAGTTTCTGAAAGTATCCGAAAGGATTCTACTTCTAAAGGTTCTTTAGCTGCGCCTCTTCTAGCGCTGGGTGGATCAACTGATTCAAACTCTAGTCAAAAATCTTCTGCCCACAAAAGCAATGCAACAGCAACTGGAACATCAACGACTCAAGAATCAGATGGAGATAAGAAAGAAGATCAGGTAGAAGCTGAACGATCAAGTAGTCCAGCCTTTGACTCAGACGAAGAAAGTACAACGCAAACTAACTCCAAGAAACGCCCATCTGTGGCAAATTTAGTAATGCAAACTGGTGCTTTACAGCTATTGAATAATATGCGCATGAACGGCGGTATGCTGATAAAATCTGATATGAAACAGTCTCCCTTGTTAAAACATGAACCAGAAAAGGCTAAAACATCACTATCCCAAATATCTGAAAAGAGTTTGTTAGATACTGACAATCAAGAAAATTCGCAAAGTAGTGGCCACACACCTGCACCTACAGTGCCTCTATCTACCGGTAGCCTTATGTCGCCTATCTCCTCTGGAATAGTTACACCGTCCGAACAAAGAGAAGTTTCGACTACTATTGCTCAAAGGATTATACCTCCACCATCTGAATTCAGGTGCAGTCCGGCTGTGTCTGAAAGTCCTCCCTCATATTCTGAATCATCGCGAACTAAAACTGTTCGTGTCGTAAAAAGCGATGGTACATCTTACGATATTCTTGTGGGTATGGATGGTGCTGATCTACGATATATGGATGAAAGTTCTGTGATTGTTCCCTCTCCAACTTTTGAAAGCCCGCCATCATCAGTAACATTTCCAACAGCTACTGAACCATCTTCGCCACCAACTTCAAATGCTGGAGTAACGAATACTTCATTACTGCAAGCCGCACTAATTAGAGCCACGGCTGAAGCTCAAGTGACCCAACCAAAAGCCACTTTCTCACCTCCACCTCCAGTTAAGGTTAATACAGAAGTTAGTTTATTGACAGGTGAGAATTCAAAGCCTGTAATTACCTTAGTATCGTCGTCTTCCAATAATAATGATCCTCAAACATCAAAACCTGTCGAAAGTAAATTAACGCCTTTAAAACTAAATCCAATAAGTCCAGCTGTAGAGAACAGCGATGTTTCGAGCACCGCAGTAACTGGGTCAGGCCGCGGTGATTCCAAGAAAGAGTTTGTAAAAAACATAGGAAAAAAATTAAAAGTTAAACGTTCGAAGCGGGACGGTTTATTTCAAAGTATCGGTCGTCAGAAGTCGAAATCGGAAAATAGAGCACGAAAAGCCTTCAGAACCATATCATTCATATTGGGTGCGTTTCTTGTTTGTTGGACTCCTTACCACGTTTTGGCTTTAGTTGAAGGTTTTTGTACAGATCCACCTTGTATCAATAAACATTTGTACATGTTTTCGTACTTTTTATGTTATGCAAATAGTCCTATTAATCCATTCTGCTATGCATTAGCTAACCAACAATTCAAGAAAACTTTCACGAGACTTTTGCGGGGAGACTTCCACATCACCTAGTCCATGTATGTTGGTCACAGGCGTGCATAAACATATCGATACTGGCACAGATGGCTCAGTAAAAGCACGCAATGATCTCAAAATAATATTAAAAAAGACAATACCGATCAGTAATGACTAAAATACTCATATGCTTTCAATGTATAGTAACAGTAAATTTTACTGTGTAGAATAAATGTATTCAAATGTATAGTGAAACCGTCGGCTTTAAAAGCAGATTTTGTAAATATAGTAGAAAATGTTGTATATTTATAAAGTTTTTATTTGATCTCGAAGTTCAGAACTGACAATAAATTGTTAGAGTGTTACGCAACTTTTTGTATGCACGAAACCTTTACAATATAAGGTAGGTTTCGTTGATCTTGTATGAATATTTTTCAAATGACAATCTTAATACCCATTTTAACTGATATAAAATAATCATTTAAATAAAATTGTAGCGCAGCATTTTAGGTTAATATAAATCAAACTTCACGCTGTGCAAGTAATGTTCAGGTTTCGTCCATACAAAAAATATATATTAATGTTAGATTCTAAATAGTTCAAAAGTCTCTTTATATTACTAGTTAAGCGTGTATTTATTTAAATTTAGCTTAAATAGAATTATTGGAGGAAAGTAATCTCGATGTCTTTTGCATTGGTTTAAAATGTGTAAGTAGATGTGTTTGTTTAAGTACAAATTACGATGATATCGTATTGAACAGAAGAAGATATTTTTAGTACTGTGACGTTGTGTATGCAATAGCAATATTTTTATTATCATTTTATCTTCAAATTCAGTCAATTTGTAATTGTTATGTATTTTAATAAGCAATCGATTTTCTTAGTATATTTATTTATACAATTGTCAATAATTGCTTTGTTATTTGACTAAAGTTGCCTTGCGTATGCAAGTCACATTACGATCTAACGCTTAAAAGCTTTCAGCCTTGAGCCCAGCTAAAGATTTTCAGCGTTTCCCAAACTAGTCAATTATATAAGTTATTCAATAAGATTTTATTATTACGGGCCTAATTTCATGTTGCAACGTAGCATGACAATGACACCTTTTTTAAAAGCCCTTAAAATTTTAGATGCTATTATCATATTTTTGTTTCCCTAAATATAAGGAAGTTTATTCACTAGACTTTACAATTAAAATATGAATGGTGAACATTTAAGCTGTGTGTGCCCATTGAAGTAGGTAGGTAGTTATATTTTTAGATGCTGGTTGTTTGGTTCTCATCTAATTTCAAGTTTTACAAAACTCTATTTTATGTTTTCAAAAGTTTACGTGTTATCTGATAACTATTTAGAATCTCTTAAATTAATCGTCTTCAGTAATACTGATATTAAAATGTCAGTATGACTATCAAGAGATGCATTTGGAAGAAAATGAAGACAAATCCTATCATAATTTCATTCAAAATCCGCGTACCTTTCATAGCTAAAGTAATAATTATCAGTAGCAAACCAAATAACATGTATAAAATAAACTAAGCATGCATAACTTCATGTTTGTAATATTTAATAAGTTATTACAAATGAAAGACGAAAGTGAAAAACAGTAGTTAGTAAACATGAAATAGTGACTATAATAGTGAGTACAAAATCCTTGATATAAATACTGTCTTGAATAGTTAACCGATCGATAATGGTAGATTGGGTCTTAAACATTATAGAAAATGCATAATACCAACAATATAATAAACAATTTAAACGCACAAGTGTAGGTAACCAGTTTTAACACAGTGTGCTTATTTAATTATGAAATATACTAATCGATTGAGTCAAAGACGAAATGTTATTAAATATAGTTTACAACAAAACTGTACTTACAACTTAAAAATTGTACTATGAAGGATAATTTCTACAGCTAGTACCTTTAGACCCGCAGGCTAATAATCTAACTTAAAATCACCTAGCAACTTAGGCAATCAATTAGTTCGCTGTCATTTCTGACATATTTTTATAATGTATGACAGCCACAACAGCGACGAAACTGGAAACTGAAACTATTTTTAGTCAGATAGCCCTCTGAGTTATGCCTATGTGCATGGAGCAACAAGAGAATAAGTCGATAGTCAAACGTACTCGTACAAATAACTTTTTAACTCTCCAGCCTAATAACCAAATGCAAAAAGTTTCAGGGGCCCAATAAAAAAAAATTGAATCGATAATACTCTTCGGTAGCGTCGACGAATTACCACATGAATACATAAGGAACAGTAATGATAAAAAAAATATTATTAGCAAAATTGGCTGGGCCGTTGGGCCCTTATCTTAGCTTACAACACCATGTGTGTTACACATTATTTTATTTATTATTATCGGAAAAGAATTTATCCCATTTTTAATATTGGGTGGTCTTTTTGTAACTATGTTTTTTTTTTATTCATTAAAAATTCGTCTAGCAGATTTTTTTAACATAAATGTTCCCGGATATCATGCCTTTTCTATAATAATAATTGTACTAAAAGAATATAAATTTTGACTATTTCCATAACCAATATCAAATAAAAGAAGCATAAAACATTCTAATGTTAAGATTATGCTACAAAACTGTTTTATATTGTTGTAGTACGATAATACTCTTTGTTTACTTGTATATGTGTTGAAACTATTGATGTCGCCTTAGAAATGTGTCAATAAATAATTAAGTTTGTAAATATTGCTTCAAACATTCTAAGAAAATGTTTTGAAAAAAAAGGAGCAGTAAAAATAAATAGTGATTTCAGAATACGTTCTTTTTATTTCCGCCAAAGGGACCATTTACTAAGACCTTGTTTTTTTGCAGCCACCAGTTATTTACACCTTAAAGTATATCAATGCAGTACTTTTGCTAAGAAACTTCGAATTCTAGGCAGCACTACTGTAATCAGTAGGAAAAAGAAAAACAAAATCAGAATTGGCATAATTTGTCTCGGCAGGTGATAGTCTCGTGACAAGAGGCATTAACTCCGAAAATAGCTGAAGGTTGGAGGAAAATGACGAATAAATCAACATAGACTCAATAGCATAACAGCGATTATTGAATAAGAGTAACAGGAAATTTAGTTGATCATACTGAACTAATTACAGAAGTTACCCATTGTTTAGTTTATTAAGAACACACAAACTCCACACTGCATACATTAATTCCTTCTATGGTCTGCAGAGCATCGGAGGCGAAGGGTCCATACATGTCAATATCTATCGGCTTCCCTTTTAGAAATCACACCCCATCGACCGACTATATCGCAAAGCGACAGCAGAAATCGCGCGATAATCCATCAAACCATCAGCGAGCGATTAGCCAGCAATCACATACGTAATACCATTTTTATTTTGGCGTTCAGCAGCGATCGCGCAATATCTGCGCGATAATTGCTAATATTTAAGTGATACGGCTTACCTTTGCCATATTATAACACACAGAGCATCAAAGATGCAGCCCGGGAGTGAAATGTACAAACTCATCACTTCCATAGTTACACCTCAAAGACGCCACATTTGGCAATAGTTTAGTCTAGGATGTTGTCCGGAAACAATAGTAACAGGTTGCCAGCCCATCTCCTATGTTCTTTTTAGAAAATACCCTGGAGCTCTATTTTTTATTCACTCGTCTCGAGGTTTCTGCTGATTTTCGTGCGACGTTTGAGTTTCCGTATTTTCCGTACTTCCGTAATAGCGACCTTGTCCATATACAACGTGTTTTTTTTCTTTGTGTCCAAAATTAAGGTGGAGTGGTAGTGTTACGTGTTTAGAACAAAATTTAAAAAAAATGTTTTTTTTTTATCAAGTGTTATTTACCTTTAACTCCTTGACTAGCAACAGCCCCCGTTACTTCCCATAGCATAAAATCTCTGTTTCAAATTAATTAAAATCTGTAATTTATTATTAGTCATCTGTTTACAATTTTATCCTTCATGCATGACATGTCATGTCAACCAATACCAAGTATACTCTTTGTACCAAGCAGATTTAGTCATGGAATTATTAAGTACTAGTACGTAGTTCCTATTAATTCCATAGATTCAAATCTTTTTACATTATGAACTTTTTAAAAAGAAGATCATAGTGACCGCCTGACGCCATAACATCAATGTTTTCAGCATTGTTGTGTTCCGACAGTTCGAGATAAGATAATCTTAAGCCTTATCAATACTTAACATCAGGTATGATGAAAGCTAAGAGTCTCCCCGACATTCATAAAAAATATATATAATTTTTTGCTGCCAGTCCAGCATGGGATACACACATTTAATATCTATCGGCTAACTAAAAATAATGTCAACCACTTCTGTCTTAAAGTAGGTGATAAATTAATTGAATCTGACGTTGAGGTTGCCCGTGTTTTTGAAGATTTCTTCTCTCGGGTACCCTTAGAAACTACCAGTAAATTAAATTCCTGTCCAAACGTTGCTGCTGTCCTCTTGGAGTCGTGTGTTGATAAGTGTAATAAAGTTTTCAATTTTAAGCATATTAATAGTGAAGACATTTTAAAAGCTTTTAAGTCTATAAATATTAAAAAGACTGAAGATCTATGGGGCATATCAACCAACATTATTAAATCAATTATTGATACAATAGCTCCATATTTAGCTTTCATTTTTAATCAATGCATAGATGAAGGTACTTTTCCCGATTTAATGAAATGTAGTAAGCTTATTCCTCTTTTTAAATCGGGTGACAAAAGTGACCCCACAAATTTTAGGCCGATATCTATACTACCGGCACTTAGTAAAATTTTTGAAAAAATTATATACTCGCAATTATTAGACTATTTAACAATAAATCAAATCCTTCATAACAATCAGTTCGGCTTTTCTAAAGGTAAAAATACTACTGATGCTGGCATTGCACTTCTTAAACATATTTTTGAGGCTTGGGAGGGCAAGCAAGACGTAATTGGTATATTCTGTGACCTGTCTAAAGCTTTCGATTGCGTTGATCACGTTACACTTTTAAAGAAGCTAGAACATTATGGTGTCTCTAAAAAATCGGTTAGCCTTTTGCAGTCATACTTGCATAATAGAAATCAAAAAGTAATTGTCAATAATACTGCTTCTACTGGAGCCCCCATTATTATGGGCGTGCCCCAAGGTTCAATATTGGGCCCTTTGCTGTTTTTAATTTATATTAACGATCTCCCTTACTACACGAGTAAATTATGTGAGACAGTACTATTTGCAGATGATACATCTTTAATTTTTAAAATTGATAGAGGAAACAATTGTTCTGACGAAGTAAATAGTGCTCTCTCTCAAGCCGCACACTGGTTCAACATTAATAATTTGTCTCTTAACCCTACTAAAACCAAGTTTGTTAAATTCTCATTACCTAATGTAGTGCAGGTCGATATGCTTATCAATTTGAATGGGGATGTAGTAGAGTTAGTTGAGAGTACAAAATTTCTTGGTATTACATTGGATTCAAAACTACAATGGGATCCACATATTGAAGCCTTGTCGAGTAGACTTAGTTCTGCGGCTTTCGCAATAAGGAAAATAAGGCTCTTAACTGATATTGAAACGGCAAGACTGGTTTACTTTAGTTATTTTCATAGTGTAATGTCCTATGGCGTGTTGTTGTGGGGCTCAGCAGCTAATATAGAAAATGTTTTTATACTTCAAAAAAGAGCTGTGCGCGCCATTTACAAACTCCGACGTAGAGATTCTCTTAAGGATTTGTTTAAAGAGATTAATATACTTACTTTGGCGGGACAATACATCTATGATAATTTAGTATATGTAAGGAAACATCATGATTTATTTATAAAGCATAGTGATGTTCATAATTTTAATACTAGAAACAAGAATAAGCTTGCCGTTCCAAAATTTCGGCTTGAAAAATGTAGACGCTCGTTTTTGGGGAAAGGCATAGCCTTTTTTAATAAAGTTCCACAACAAGTTATTGAGCTGCCTTTGCATAAATTTAAAATATATGTTAAAAAAACGCTCTTAAGCAAAGGTTATTACAAGGTAGATGACTATTTAAAAGACCAAAATGCATGGATGTGATACCAACATTAAACATACTATTGTAAATAGTGTAAGAGGAAAATATTCTAATATGAGTATGAGAAAATTTTCTTCTTTTATTAAATATATTTCAAGATTGTAGATTTGTGTTTGGCAACAACATGTTCCATTGTAAATGTTGTTGTTTCTGCTAAGGCTGATAAGTTTCTTGCGGCCGTTCTTCTTATCAGTTAAAAGATGTCCTGAATGGCTGGTAGGGAAAAAAAATGTTGGACTATTCGAAAGTACTTATCTATAAGTCTATTTGAATAAAAATCTTTGACTTTGACTTTGACTTTGACTTTGACTTTAATTCATCATTTTGATAACAGTACACCGGTATCCAGAGAACAATGGAATGTCTACTGTGTCTCACAACACGGTGCATGAGAGGAACTACTTAACCTAATTTCAGTCAGTTTTGCTCTTCTACAGTCTGTTCGCTGAAACGAGCTAGTACTGAGAGAACCCGCGCGCTCGTGATTGGCTGAAGACAGCGCACATAGACAAGACGCATTGCGTCTTATCTTCAGCCAATCATGAGTTACCAAATTATCTCAGTACTAGCTCGTTTCCCTGAACAGACGATAGCTCGTTTCGGCGAACAGACTATAATTTTATTGGTATTTGCCGTTTAACAGACTTTATTATATTTCCTTTCCTGTTTAACTGAATACATAAAAGAATCCTATACAAAGAAAAAACGAACTTTAAAGTCGATTAATGTTTGAATCCAGGCTATCTACTATCTGTGTTCCACAACCAAATCCGTTTAAACAAACATTTAAACATCCAAATATCCTCACAAACTTTCGCATTTATCTAATATATAAATAGAGAAAGGATTCAAAACTGACCAGTTTATTTATTAAAGGTCACCTTTAATAAAGGCAGCCCACTGAATATCAAAGTTATTATAATTTATCATCTCCAACACACGTATCAACCGTAACGCGTGAATAGTGACAACATTATTTGTGGGGAAGACACACCTATTGTGTCCGATGGCGGTGACTGGGGCCGAGTCCCGTGGTACAGAATAGGCGCGAGATAGTTGTCACGGATGTCACTTCAGAACACTGTGGGTGGGAAGTATAAACTGATAGCGAGTTTGTAATTAAACATGTACATACTATGTATGTTTTGATAAATGCTTAATTTTGTTGATACATAAACGGTTTCCATACATAAACGTTGCAGTGTATATTTGCACTATGCACTCACATATTTGCATTCTTGCTGCGCGGAAAGTATCTTGGTAGCAGAAGACTGCTTAGTCAACTTTTCTTTCTAAATGTCATATTTAAAATAAGTAATTTGTACGATGAGTGACAAAGCAACTGAAGTCTTATTTCAGGTGTAAGGTTTCTCTCAAATAACAAAACGACGAAATTGACTGTCGTGTCACATTTTAAGCGGCTACTTTTATATTTTACACATCCGAAAATGCTATAGAAAATGACAGTTTTGACAACGATAAATCTGTTAAAGGTATTATGAAGAAGGATCTGGTGCGACGAGCGACGACACCTTACTCCACCCATCCGATGCCCCACCCAACCCCTAATGAGTTCGATGGAGGACCGGCAGAGGGGGGCCTACCCACTACATACCAGACGCTGCCCCTTCATATCACCTTGGTGCCAATCGTCGAACCAATCATCTGACGATAATTCGTCCGAGGAGGAATTGCCACCAGGCGAGGTCACAGGAACCTTTCGGACACTACCGCGGCCCCGCCAGTGATTGTCCGCCCATGGCAGACCCGTCCATCATCCCCCGAATACGGAGGAAACAAAGGGTGTCCCGGGACATGAGGGACACCCTGAGTCATCGGAAGCCTGTGTGATGCAGAGCTCTCCCGTGCCCATTTCCCGCTGACTTTCGAGAGGAGGTGAGGGCCTATGCCGACCTCCTCTATTTGTACCAAAAAAGAGACGACCAGGTGATCGCGGTCCCCGACCAGACCGTCGCCTACGACAATTATCCGCGAGAGGGTCATTTTCCCTTATGCGTTCTGCGTCCTCTTTGAGTGACATGACTTCTGTACAAAATTCGGCCATTGCGTTCAAGCCCTCCTGTCGTTAAGAATCGCCCTAACAACGTGTGGAAGCGAAAGATTTTGTCCGATAACCGACCTTAGATTACGACGGCGCGTACTATAATGATTCGCTGCGGTCTTCGCAAAAGGGCTTTTGTTTCCGCGTTCAGGGAGCTTTCCCAAAACAGGGCACCATATAGTGCCATGCTCCTGACTACGCCTGCATATAGCTTGCGGCAACTATGATCTGGTCCACCAAGGTTTGGCAGGAGTTTACTTAACGCTGCAGCAGCTTTAGTCAATTTAGGGGATAGAAGCTGAAAATATTCGTTGAAACGCCAGCGACTATCCAAAATTAGTCTACTCTACCATCAAATGGGCATTTGCCGGAGGACGATCGCAGGGACCGTAGAAGATAATTGCCTCCTTTTAGGAAGAGCCACTTTAAGGCCGAGTAGTTCGATTCTACCGACTATAAGAGCAGTTCCTACTGCTGCTCGACGTCTAGCATCAGAGAATATTTCTCCGCTTGCAACAACTAAAGTATCGTCTGCGTAGCAGATCAGTAGTAGCGCGCCACGCAAGATCCAATCGTATCCAAGGTTCCACAGGAGCGGGCCCAGGACTGACCCCTGTGGAACGCCGTATTGCATTAATTTGGAAGCCATTCTGCCTTCGTGGTTGATGTACAACACGTTCCGACCTGTCAGATAATCCTCGACCACTCTTCTTAGATAAAGCGGAACACCATGATAACGCAGCGCCTCGACTATACGATAGAGAGGGAGCTAATTGAATGCATTAGCGATGTCAAGGGATACCGCTATTACCGTTTCACCTCTCTGGACTGCCTCTTCAGACCACGTTTTCAGGTCAGCAACGGCGTCAATGATAGATCGTCCCCGGCGGAAGCCATGTTGGTTGTCCGATAGGTTTGGCTCTTCAGACTCGAGGTGCTCTAATATACGTTCTGCCAGGATTCTTTCGAAAAGCTTGCCCGCTTCGTCCAAGAGAACAATGGGACGGTGGGCTGAGGGAGAGTCAGGTGGTCAACCCTCCTTCCTAAGTAGGCATAGCCTCCCGTTTTTCCAAATATCAGGAAACCGTCCAGTTTCTAGGCGTTTATTGTAAAGTTCCAGGAGTCTGGTCCGTAAGTGTTTTATTACAAGAGGGATGATCTTCCCTGGAATTCCGTCTGCTCCTGGAGCTTTGCGCCACGTTTTTAGGCGGTCTAACGCGGTTTTAAGCTCATCTAGTGTGATCGAGGGAAATTCAGATGTTGGTGACGGTTCCTCCTGCTCTGGTGCCAGTAAAGGCGGCCCTGGTTCAGACCTGTCTGGGAAAAGACCGGTAATTACGGCGGACAGGTGTTCAGACTCGAATGTTTGAGTCGAGGGCGACGGTTGTTGCATTTTGTTGCGCACCATGCGATACGGGCGGCCCCAAGGATCGCTATCGAGTTCCCCTACAAACTCATCCCATGCTGTAGTTTTGGACCTATGAATTGCTATTTGTAGTGCAACAGCTGCTTCTTTATATGTCCTGTAAAGTAGGTCTTCCTCGTCTGTGGTTTGTCGGCAGCGGCGGCGACAGCGGGCGTATACGCGTCGTGCACTTATGCAAGCGGCACGGAGGTTCGAAATCTCTTGCGACCACCAGTAAACTTGGTCTTTTCCTTTGAATTCCTTTGCTCTGGGTATCGAAGCATCACAAACGTTCGTAACGGCAGTGCGAAAGCGTTCCGCCTGTTCGTTGACATCTTGTTCACGAATATGCGTATACAATGACCTTCTCTCCATATACAATGACCCTCCAGTCGATAATGCGGGAGGCAATGGCGGGGGTTGCTACCCGCGTCATTGCCTCTCTCATTCACGACATGTTTGCTAACATTAAATCTACTGTTGATGTTGTTCGGGCCGAAAGAGTTTCAACTGCTCTCTTAAATAAATAAATAAATAAAAATAAAATAAAATAAAATAAAATAAAATAAAAATAAAAATTATTTATTTCGGACAACATAAATCCATAATGTGTTAGTAAATAAAAAGCCTATTAACTATGTTAGTGTTTAATTTCAATGAAAGATGTTATAATATATATAAATTCAATCAGCGGACAATCCCCACTGTCGACTACCTCCTTCAGGACGCTGTGGCTGCTGCCGCGCATTCTGTGCAACAGTGACGCGGTCTTTTTGCGCATAATAGTTTCAAAACTATCCACGCCGGCTATAGCAAACATCGCAGATGCGCTACAAAACCGCGGCAGCCGCAACAACGCCCTGAAGGCATTATTAGATTGAACACGTAGGGCACTGTAGGCTTTTTTGTTATAGTCGGTCTATAGGCTGCTCGAGTAAAAAGATGTGCAATATGTATTTTATAAGAGCGCAATTTTTACAGCGTCTGTGCAACGAGTAAATCTATGGACCAGCATATTTGCCCTGACCGACAGTGCCTACGTTCCCGCTCAATATCGTCATCATCTTTAAGAATGTCAGTGACGATGTGTCCTAGATATTTAAATTTGTACACTCTTTCGAGATGTTCATTAGATAGTGTTATAGGGGGTACTACTTTAGGACACTTACTGCCAGCCTTAAAAACCATGAACTGCGACTTTTTGGTATTGTATAGTAAACCATGTGAGATAGCGAATCTTTCACAGGCATCGAGTAAAGCCCGAAGGCGCAGCACCATGTCGTCTGCGTAGCTGATGTTATTGCCGCAAACATTGCCAATGTGGCAACCGACATGCGTGCTACTAAGCTGTCTGACCAGTGCGTCCACGTACAGGTTGAAGAGCCGTGGTGAAGTTAACCCCCCTTGTCTCACCCCACACTCCATCCTGTTCGTCCATCTCACATAGTTCACCTGATTACAATACCAGTACTTAAGTAAATCAGTGCAACCATCAGGTAACCCAGCAGCTCTCAATTTACTCCACAAAATATCATATGAGACGAGATCGAAATCTTTACTAAGATCTAAGAAACAGGCGTACACAGGTGTACTCCTGTCTGTGTAATACTTGACAGTATTATTCTGTCGATAAGGCACGCATGAAACCGTGTTGGCTATCGTGGAGCTCAATGTGGTTTTGTAGTATAGAATCAAACACACTGTCAAATATCTTGGCTATTGTCGTTGCCAAGGATATCGGTCGGTAGTTCAAACTGTCTGATATGTCACCGGAACGATTTTTCACAACGGGAACAACTGTGGTTCTGATTAAGTCTGCGGGCAGGTAAGAATGTGAGATGCAGACATTAAATAGTAACGACAGAACTCTAGGCAAGTGGACACCTGCATATTTTAAGTGCTCAATACTGAGGCCATCGTGGCCCGGCGATTTACCAGTAACCATAGTTTTAACAATATCTGCAATAGTTTTAGGTGTAATTACTATTGTAAGGTCACGATTGGCCTCAGTATTGTATACGGGCTTCGACGTTGGCGCCAGTGGTGAAGATACTATAAACTGATCCCTGAAAAGACTGGCAATCTGCTTTACATCACTCACCCCGCCCACAGCTTCAGGGAGACTAGGTCCAGCATTAAGCCGATTTGTGGCCTTCCAGAACTTCTTGAAATCCCGCTTTGAGTAACATGTAGCCAAAATATCAATTTTAATTTGATCATTGTTATTTTGGCACCACTTTAATCTACTTTTGAAAACCCGCCGGCTGTTAACCATCTCATCATAAACTAAACCCTGCCTCGGTCGGCCGTATCATACACACATTTTAAATTTAGACCTTACCTCCCTGTGTGCTGCACTGACATGCTTATTCCAACCTGGTAGAACATGTTTTTTATTATACTAAACATTTTGGCCAGATTCAATCGCCGCATGAGATAAGACAGAGACTATACTCTTGTATAAATGATCTATAACATTTATATTTATATGACCCTCATTATTACAGAATTCGTGGCTACATTGAATGAATTCGGATGGAAAATCCAGTGCCTTTAAGTTCTTATCACATAATTCTGTATAATGTTTTACTTGTTCATTAGTTCTATTGCCCCACTTAATTTTATTAGAATTTATATTTATATTTTTCATAACAACTTTAGGTACAACACAACTTAGCCTACACTCAATCACTAATGGCAAGTGATCAAACCAGTAAACGTCATTTATGATTTTCACATTGTCTATTAATTAAGAGAGTCTACAGCGTCGTGTAAGGCTCGTTGGCACGTCCCTTTTAAGCCCTTGCTGATTCGCGAGACTTGCGTTATGAAGTCCAGGCTTGCGTACGCTTTGTCGAGAACTGGGTCTCCTGACAGCTATATCTGATCCGACATTGTTTTCCCCTGCAGAGAAATTGAACTGCGCTGCGATCTTTGAGCTATATAGTCGCTGTTCGCTGACTGGGGTCGCGATTTACTCAAGGATTGGTCAGCTATAATCTCAAGTTCACTGAGTTCAAGGCATCTTAACTCCACCTTGTCTTCTTTTAACCCGACATGAGTTGTTGCTATAGTTGGTTGCCGCCCGCCCTGACCCTTACGGAATTTCGCCACTTTTGGCGTGTTGGCAGGCGTTTCTGTATCCGTCTCTGACCCGGATGCAGTGTAAGTGCCCCTGCGAGGTCTTTTCCTCCGTGAGTCTTCAGCGTTCAGACTCTGTAGTGACTGGGCGGAAGAAAGTGCCCTGTATTCTTCACCTGCACCACTGACAGCAGAAGGATTGTTCGGTTGTGCACAGTTTTTACCCGGACTCAGTGCATTGTCCAAACGGCGGTAGTCGGTTGTTTACACAAGAAAGAGGTAGGAAAATAGTAAGTTGGCTGTTACGAGTCGCCACCCTTTTTCACAAAACTCAGAATATATTTCCATACCTTTTGTACGAGTTTGATCGTCTTGACGTTCACATGTTATCTAACCTGTTTTTAAAGCGACACTTCTTTCCGTACATGCGTAACATGCTGCTTCTAACCCCTTGTATTTTGTGGATACTTAGCTTTCATCTGCTTTTGATCTTAATATCTTATGGCTTGGCACATCATCGTCATCATATGACACAATAGGTGCGGGTGGTGCGGACCGCTTTAATTTGTTTGAGTATTGTATTGAGACGCGTCGTGAAAAGGGCGCGTGGGTGGTACCGTACCGATTTGCTGGCAAGCTTCATCGGTCGATGGGACAGTAATTATCAACGATATGGTTTTACACAATACACAGAGTACAATTTCCATACCTTTTGTACGATTTTGATCGTCTTGATGTACACATGATATCGAGCCTGTTTTTAAAGCGACCCTTCTATCCGTACATGCGTAACATGCTGCTTCTCACCACTATCTTGTTTTTTTGTGGATACTTAGCTTTCATCCGCTTTTAATGTCAATATCTTATGGCTTGGCACATCATCGTCATCATTATGACACAATAGGTGCGGGTGGTGCGGACCGCTTTAATTTGTTTGAGCATTGTATTGAGGCGCGTCGTGTAAGGGGCGCGTGGGTGGTACCGTACCGATTTGTTTGCAAGCTTCATCGGTCGATGGGACAGTAATTATCAACGATATGGTTTAGGTTCTGCATTTTTTTTGCCCTGATTTGTGTGGAGATTTCTTTGCAAAAAACCTCTATGCATTGTATTGAGACGTGCCGTGTAAGGGGCGCGCGGGTGGTACGTACCGATTTGCTGGCAAACTTCATCGGTCGAGGGGGCGGTAATTATGAAGGATAATGTACCGGCTACACACACCGTCTTACCTGAGAGCATGCCTACACAAACCAGTTTGCGCAGTTAAGATGTAATGTGATGCATGTAATAGTATGTACATGTTTTGCCGCCTCTGTGGTCTAGTGGTTACAACCACCGGTGTCAGACCCAGGGGTACCGGTTTCGATTCCCAGCGGGGGTACTATTGTGTTCGGTTTGGTTGGTGGTAGGACTTGTTGTGAGTCCGCCTAGCTAGCTACCACCATGTTATCTAAGTCTGACGCCATAACAACAATGTTTTTAGCATTGTTGTGTTCCAGTTAGAGATAGGATAGCCAGTTCCTCAGTGGTTGAGGATTCCGGGAGAGGCTCGCTTCCATCTTCAGCCTTATCAATAATTAACATCAGGTATGATGAAGGCTAAGAGTCACACCGCAGTGCATAAAAAGTTAATTGTCCCGGCTACACGCTTCATCTTGCCTGCATATAACCGGTGTGTGCAGGCATGCTTTCAGGTAAAACGGAGCGTGTAGCCGACATAAAGTTTGAACTTTTGCATATTTTTTATTCCACAGGCTGATTATGTAACAAAAATCACCTAGCAACCATTCGTCGCTGTCATAGGTGTCATATTTTCAAGCAGTATGATAGCCATGAATGACAGCGACGATAAACTGGTTGTTAGGTGATTTTAGTTAGAAAATCAGACCTCAGATTTGCGTGAAGATTGCTGTAGGTATAGCAAGAAAATCTATATCGCTTTGTTATGAAACAAGCATAGTCACGAAACAAAGTTGTTCACAGGAAACTTTTGCTGCATAAAACCACTTACGCCAAACACCGCCTTTACGTCTTACTTTAAATACTACTTACGAAAAATACTTACTATTATCATGATGAGCATCAAGTCTTTAATGAGTTTCCAGTCCAACAGATTTTAATTCAAAAAGCATCGTAAACGGCTGTCTAGAAAAAAATAAAGAAGCGACCGAATAAAAGTCAATGGCGAATCGTTTTCAGCCAAGGTTATTAATTTCTTGAAACCCTAACTATTGTAAGCTTTATTTGTAGTATAACAGAGGCATTGTATTTTTTGCCATTTGTCTGGTAAGAAGGTCGTTTTACCGAAGCATTGCATTGAGTTTAATTAAAAAGTGGTTGGTCTGCACTGTGAGTTTTTGTGAAATGAATAAATAAAGAGTTCTTCGGTGATTCAAGGCGAATTTTCTTTGTTTCAATAAGAAAACTCATACAAGGTTTAGTTATTCATCGGTCATAGTACTTCAGTGAGCATTATTAATACTGTTAGTTTGAGTTTTATTTACCTTTCAGACCCTGGATTATGAGATACAATAGCTATTTCATTCTTCTCTGGACACCAGTGTCCGGCTCGGGTTTAATCAATTAAAGAAAATACTTATACGCAAATGAATGCTTGTTCTTTGATTCAATTCGTCACAAGATAGAAAGGCCATACGGTACCTGGAACTCAGTAACTTCTTTATTTGTTCCAGTAATGAAACTATGATTTCAGGCACAAACTAATGAATAGAATAATTAATAAATTTAATCAATATGTAACTATTTTTCAGCTGCACCTTTATTGAATTCAATACTAGAAAATTGTTAATTAATTAAACTCTTCAGTTATTTATGCACCTAAATAATAACTTTAACATTAATTTCGACAAGACTGAAGTTAATTAAATAAAGTACCTATAATAAACCAACTTTTACGGATTAAAGTGCCACTATATATTTCACCGTATATTATATTTAGTTGTATATTTTTACTGTTTTTTAGAGATTTTTGGGTTCCCGACATTTTGGTACCTTTTCAGCTGCTTTGGTCACGAGTTGACTGGCTATCTATAAGTCTAGCTTCCCACCGTGCCCGTGAAACGTCGGGAAAATAAAAAAACCCTTAAAAACCAAAAAATACGGACAATTACAACTTAGTTAGTGAAATATAGCGCGTTTAATATCCGTAAAAGTTGTATTATTTCAATGAACAGTGAGCGCTACACATAAGATGTACGTAAGTAAATTTATTGTTTCGTACGGTTAGACATTAATCATTTTAATATTTGGATTTGTTTATTATTTAAATTATTTATTAATAACGAAAGAAAAGTATGCTATATTGAGAAAACTAAATATATACAGTGAAGGATAATTATAGTGCACTTAAATCTATTTTATGTTAAAGTTGTTTTATTTCAATTACATACCTATATTATAACCGTGTTTTTAAATATATTTTTAAATTCCTGAAATAATAACTTCACTATCCTATATAACTATAAAAGGTTTTTTTGCTAAATAGAGAATACAATGCAAACGCTTCGCTGTGGGCGTATTTATGAGTAGCATTGTTCTCGGGCGAAGGACGCATTACATGTTGCGGTTTCAATATTCCCTTGTGGATTGTGGGCCGCTACGCCATTGTAATAAAATGAAGGTATTAGATATGATTTTAATTGAATACCGCTATAACTGGTTTTTATAATGTTTTGGACTTAAAAGTTAGAGTGCTTTACTAGTGAAGCGAGATAGTAATGTGAAAACGAAGCGCGCGGGAGAGACACCGATTTTGTAGATTAGGCGAAAAAACACGAATTCACTTCGTAGTAAATAACTAGGTATAGCGTTTAAAGATAAAGTGAAACTACACGATCCTAAATATTATATTTGTCCACTAATTAAACCAATTTCTTACAGTATATTATGTAACCCCATTTATATAATAATCTTAAATTTTCGTATTTTTAGAAAAGAAAAAGTGTCGAGGCATAATCATAAAATCGTGTTTCTGAAACTTTACAAATCTAGATAAATGTATAAAGTAATATATATCTTTTTACCAGATTTGTAACATCGCTAACCGTCCTATAGTTTCATGTCAAAAAGTACGTACTTTTTTCGTACAGCGTCTTAGGGCCTACACAGTCGACGGACATTGGAAGCTTTTTGTCCGCCACACGACCTCATAACTAAGAACATAAAGTTGAATATATCACGAAGACTATCGCGTACTTTTATGGATATACGCGATCTAAATTCAATCATATTTGGTTAACAATAAAAACGTGTCGCGGACAAAAAGTCCTCTGTTATCCTTCGTCTGCGCTAGCTCTTACATACACTAATTTAAAAACGTCATGTCGAACTAACGATGCAAGAGGAAAGGAAAATAAAAAAGTCGTGATTTTGACAACACTAACCTGTTTCTCTTTATTTGTGATATAACAGTTTTTATGTAAACTGTTTCGCAGAATTTGCTGATTCCTCGAAATATAAGATCGGGGAATTTCCCGGTCAACCTAAAGTTTTGTTGGGGAAAACTTTTTCGAAAATAATTATCTTCATCGTCATCAGCCATTTTAAATGTCCCCACTGCTGGGGCACTGACCTTCCTTATGAATGGATTAGGAGAAGTTGTTATACAAATGACAACTTGACGACCTCCGCGGTAGAGTGGTACGTACACCGGTTTCAAGGTGTCGCTTACTCTGAGGTCCCGGGTTCGAATCTCGGTAGGGGCAAATGTTTGTATGCTGAATACGAGCATTTGTACCTGAGTCATGGACGTTTAAATATATTTCAACAAATAAATACTTATATATGTATTTATATCCGTTACCTTAATATCCCATAAGACAAGCCTTTCAGTGCTTACTTTGGGGCTAGGTTAATTGGTGTGAGTTTATGAAATATTATTTATTATTTGTTTATTAAATGAATGGGCATTA
Source organism: Chrysoteuchia culmella (assembly GCA_910589605.1). Lineage (NCBI taxonomy): Eukaryota > Metazoa > Arthropoda > Insecta > Lepidoptera > Crambidae > Chrysoteuchia > Chrysoteuchia culmella. The sequence continues at coordinate 10,686,014 of OU342648.1, forward strand.
ATTTTCTAGCATTTGTTATATACAGTTTTTCATAAGTTCATCATCGAAATAAAACAACTTTTACGGATTTCAGTGCACATTGTTTATTACCAGACGTTTAGTGACCACGCAGCTGAAAAGATGCCGAAATGTCGGGAAACCAAAAACCCTTATAATATAAGTACCTACCACTAAATATCGGGTAATAAACAATGTGCACTGATTTCCGTAAAAATTGTTTTATTTAAATAACTTTAGCTAGGTATTTATTTTTAAAATAAACGCTTCCTAAACAACTCTACTGGCCTACCGAGATTTCTCAATTTTTTTCGATTTCTTCAATTCCACCTAATCGATAAGAGCTCAATGCAATTCTATTCGCGTTATTTCTTTATTCTCGTAGCTTAGAAAAACAATTGGATACGATGTGAGACCACTAAGATAAAAAAACTCCAGCTTATGCATATTAATTTATCTATTAAAAGTTTTCCACGCCAGAATTTTTCTGCCTTGAACCCTACAAACATTAATATTGAAACAGGGCTTGTCATTTCCCGGTGAAAGCCGCCGGACATCGATTATGGTAATGACGTCATCAAATTGCAAATGTCTACCAAGTAGCCGATTTACTACGCCTTTGTCCTATCTTGACTGAGAAGGTAGGCTACCTTCCATAATAACTTTTTTTTCATTATAATGTTATGGCTGAAGTCTGAAGAAGTTGTTTGATTTCAAAAGTTGACGATCGCTTCGGAAAGAAGGTTACCTTTCTTATCAACCCCGCATTTTTAAACAACCTTTTTTTAATCAACCTTGCCTTCGCGATTTAGAAAATTGAAATAATATGTTGGCCGCAATTGCAAAATAATTTTAAAGAAAGAAATTAATCAAAGTCGGAAACAATAGTGAGTCCAGGTCGTAGAATGTCCAACAGCTATCCAAAACATAGTTTTAAAATGAACAACCACTTTTGAAAACTGAAAGCTTGCAAAACTTAGCAACTGCAATACTAACTATTTTCAAAGTAGAAAAAAGGAGGAGTTTATGACTGATAGGTTTTGTATCGAGCATTTTTTCACTTTTATTATTTGCTCATATTGATTATAATGCACTATTATATTACTTGCCTTTTGATAGATTTGGCACTGTGACAGTGGCGAAATATTCGTAAAGGAAAATGCGGAAATGCGGAAAAATCCACTTCATGTATACCTACTTGTCTGTCATACATCATGCGTAAAGCGTAAATTTAACGTTCGGATAATCTTAACGTCGCGTATTCGTAGTTCCAAGGTGTCAAAGGGTTCCTATCACTACCTAAAACAATTGGTACCCATTCCATTGGTCTCTGGACACCGGGGTCCTGCTTGCAAATTAATTATGAATAAAAAAAAAAATCCGCATTTTAATTTAATTCCTCAAAACTTAAGAAGTACGCACTATGTTGTATTTTAGCAAACCCAGCCTAGGCTTCATGGGACAGCGCCTCTCGCAGCCATTTCGTATTTTATTCACGGTCTTTGTTTGCGCCGTCATTCATCCGAACCGAGTGATTAGTGGAATGTTTAGTGTTCTGTTTGCGCTCGCTTTATTAAATGCCTTTTGTTTCATATTTTTTTAAATTAATTTTTGTGAATGAGCACTGTGTAACGGCTGTCTCGATTTTTTCTACTTTGCTTTTGCTGTGATTGCTTTTGTCACTTTTTATTTGCTATAGGGCAAAGGGCACAAAGGACTTGTTTGATGGTTGAAAATATTTCTTTAGATTTATTGCTAAATAAATAAAAAAGTTGACATCACTAGCAATATTAATTGCAAGTTCTACTAATACTACTACTATACTACTATATTATAATATGTTAGCTAATATCAAACTTTGGAGTCACGCCGAATAAACATAATATAAGAAGAGTTGATCCCCGAGTGAAAATGTAAATATAGTACATTACTGCAGGGGCCAGCAAAAGAGGCAATGATGGACGAACATGTAATTAACATACAACGTAAGTCCATAAATACCTAGTTGTAGCCAAGGCTTGTATAGTATTTATTGAGAAAAGTCGCAAATAATGCGCGGAAATGAAAACTACTTTTCGAAATCAGATGAACAACAATATTTTTTCACGCGTTAGTGTCCATTTATTGTTGTTTTTTTCTGTTTGCAAGCCAGTTCGAAATTTAAATAATACCTTTGATAAGTTACCTCCTTGGTTGCCATATTTCGAGGTAAAAGATCGTTCCATTTTCAAATTACGACACGACAGATATGAGTTTAATTTATTTTGCCGCTAAACACGACAGATATGGATTTTCATACAACTTTTGCCGGCCGCTGCTGGCATGTATGTAGCCAGTACAGCAATATCGATTTATCTCGAAGAAGGTTTTCAAAATAATGCTCATATTTCCAAGCATGTTCGAGAAAAAAACATTAATCTAGTAAAAACATCAAGAAATCGGTCTTTGTATCGCCAAGTTTTACCCAACAGGTCTTCAGTAAAGCACCGGAAGTTCAACATCCCTTTTTTACACTTGAAAGGACAGCTTTTGGTAAGTATCTTGACCTTTACAACGGTAAGTACGGTCAGGTCAAACATTGAGATGACTCATATTAAAGTGTGTACAATAGATTTTAAACGCAAAAGATATTACATCGGTAAATATATTAATTTTGAAATGACTTAAAAAAGGAGGTCTCAATTCCTCGTGTATATTTGTATGTGTGTACACTGTGTATTACTCGAAAACGGCAGAAGCGATTCAAATGATTCAACAGGGCATGAGATTTGTAAAACATCATAAAATAATAAAGTTTCATAGATGAATTTAATAACTGACACCAGTTCACATTGTGTTAAAGATCCTCATTTTTGTCTCACCTTCGTTTTATTCAAGAAAACAACAGTTATTAGATTGTGAATTCAATACTACTCATTTAAGCTATCGTTTAATATAAAAACTGCTTTATAAATTATAATGAAATAGAAGAATAAAACTTAAAATGAAAAATACATTTATATAAGTAGTTGATATGAGATAAGAGTAACAACTTGACAAAAGGTGTAGTATTATATTTAATGGAGTTGTATCAATTGAAATAATCAAAATTGAAATAACACGTATAGTTATAAATATTTTTTCATGGATTTTCTTATAAGCAAACTTTGTTTTTTTTTCTAGAATATCTATAAGTTATATCAATTTTGGAGTGTTTTTCTGATGTTTGCAATGGTAATAACTATTATTTTCTAAGATAAAACCAAGGTGACACAAAATATCTTTAACACACTGTTTTTGATGTTTAATGATACTAACTATTGTTTTCTTCAATAAAACTAAGGTGTTTAACACACTGTGCAACTGTTTAGACGTGAGTTTTAATATTAAGATGTTTTTTCTATTGTAAAATGCTAGATTATTTACGTAACTTTTCTGACACGGTAGCTAGGTAACTTTTATAAGTGACCTAAAACTGAACATCTAAATTACCAGAAGCGCTCGGTGCGCGAAAGCTGATCGGGAGTCCTAAACGCCAGAAAAACCAGAAACGTTAGTACAAGTTTCGTAAACTATACCACAGATTAATAAATAGTTACTGTCGTGCAGGCCCTAAAAACCATTATGAGAGAAAAAGCGGTTTCGAGAAAACCGTGATAGCAAAGAGTGAATTTGGTAAAAAACATTTTTATTTAGTTTATCAAATTTAAAATCAAATGGGTTTAAAAAAAATGCAGCATATGACCTTTCATAACTGCATTCTAATCAGCGTCTTCAACTATAATCATGTAGTATGTAACAAATTTTCTAATTTAACGAGTACCTATATAATACGTAGTTTATAAAACAAACAGACCTTTATATATGCATGAGAATAACATTTATTTTTATTCATCAAACCCGAACCGGAGAACAATGGAAAATCTATTGTGTCTCATAATCCGGGGTCTGAAAGTTTAAACCATTTGAGCTAAATTCTAACTTAAGTTTAGGTGTCCTGAGCACATCCGGTTGTGACTTATAATGGAGTGTCCGGCTGAATTTTGACACTTGCGAATTTAAACTACTTCTGTGATCTAGTGGTTCACACCACCGGTATCAGACCCAGGGGCCGCGTTTCATTGTATTCGGTTTGGTACATATGTATTGGGTTTGGTTGGTGGTAGGACTTGTTGTAAGTCCGCCTGGCTAGTACCAACATCTTATCTAAGTCTGACGCCATAACAACAAACGCCATAATAACTATTATTTTCTAAGATAAAACCAAGGTGACACAAAATATCTTTAACACACTGTTTTTGATGTTTAATGATACTAACTATTGTTTTCTTCAATAAAACTAAGGTGTTTAACACACTGTGCAACTGTTTAGACGTGAGTTTTAATATTAAGATGTTTTTTCTATTGTAAAATGCTAGATTATTTACGTAACTTTTCTGACACGGTAGCTAGGTAACTTTTATAAGTAACCTAAAACTGAACATCTAAATTACCAGAAGCGCTCGGTGCGCGAAAGCTGATCGGGAGTCCTAAACGCCAGAAAAACCAGAAACGTTAGTACAAGTTTCGTAAACTATACCACAGATTAATAAATAGTTACTGTCGTGCAGGCCCTAAAAACCATTATGAGAGAAAAAGCGGTTTCGAGAAAACCGTGATAGCAAAGAGTGAATTTGGTAAAAAACATTTTTATTTAGTTTATCAAATTTAAAATCAAATGGGTTTAAAAAAAATGCAGCATATGACCTTTCATAACTGCATTCTAATCAGCGTCTTCAACTATAATCATGTAGTATGTAACAAATTTTCTAATTTAACGAGTACCTATATAATACGTAGTTTATAAAACAAACAGACCTTTATATATGCATGAGAATAACATTTATTTTTATTCATCAAACCCGAACCGGAGAACAATGGAAAATCTATTGTGTCTCATAATCCGGGGTCTGAAAGTTTAAACCATTTGAGCTAAATTCTAACTTAAGTTTAGGTGTCCTGAGCACATCCGGTTGTGACTTATAATGGAGTGTCCGGCTGAATTTTGACACTTGCGAATTTAAACTACTTCTGTGATCTAGTGGTTCACACCACCGGTATCAGACCCAGGGGCCGCGTTTCATTGTATTCGGTTTGGTACATATGTATTGGGTTTGGTTGGTGGTAGGACTTGTTGTAAGTCCGCCTGGCTAGTACCAACATCTTATCTAAGTCTGACGCCATAACAACAAACGCCATAATAACTATTATTTTCTAAGATAAAACCAAGGTGACACAAAATATCTTTAACACACTGTTTTTGATGTTTAATGATACTAACTATTGTTTTCTTCAATAAAACTAAGGTGTTTAACACACTGTGCAACTGTTTAGACGTGAGTTTTAATATTAAGATGTTTTTTCTATTGTAAAATGCTAGATTATTTACGTAACTTTTCTGACACGGTAGCTAGGTAACTTTTATAAGTAACCTAAAACTGAACATCTAAATTACCAGAAGCGCTCGGTGCGCGAAAGCTGATCGGGAGTCCTAAACGCCAGAAAAACCAGAAACGTTAGTACAAGTTTCGTAAACTATACCACAGATTAATAAATAGTTACTGTCGTGCAGGCCCTAAAAACCATTATGAGAGAAAAAGCGGTTTCGAGAAAACCGTGATAGCAAAGAGTGAATTTGGTAAAAAACATTTTTATTTAGTTTATCAAATTCAAAATAAAATGGGTTTAAAAAAAATGCAGCATATGACTTTTCATAACTGCATTCTAATCAGCGTCTTCAACTATAATCATGTAGTATGTAACAAATTTTCTAATTTTACGAGTACCTATTTAATACGTAGTTTATAAAACAAACAGACCTTTATATATGCATGAGAATAACATTTATTTTTAATTAATCAAACCCGAACCGGAGAACAATGGAAAATCTATTGTGTCTCATAATCCGGGGTCTGAAAGTTTAAACCATTTGAGCTAAATTCTTAACTTTAGGTGTCCTGAGCACCTCCGGTTGTGACTTATAATGGAGTGGCGGCTGAATTTTAACACTTGCGAATTTAAACTACTTCTGTGATCTAGTGGTTCACACCACCGGTATCAGACCCAGGGGCCGCGTTTCATTGTATTCGGTTTGGTACATATGTATTGGGTTTGGTTGGTGGTAGGACTTGTTGTAAGTCCGCCTGGCTAGTACCAACATCTTATCTAAGTCTGACGCCATAACAACAATGTTTTCAGCTTTGTAATATTCCGGAAGTTAGAGTTAAAATAGCCTGTTCCTCAGTGGTTGATGATTCCGGGAGAGATGCGCTTCTACCTCCAGTCTTATCATTATTTACCATCAGGTATGGTAAAAGGCTAAGCGCCTACCCGTTGTGAATAAAAAAAATACGGTCCCAATTTTTATTAACAATAGTAATTTTGATAAAATAATTTATTACCGGAAGTTGACCGCGGAAATAACCTAAAATTTTACTCGCTGTTGTTAGTTGAAAAATCCAATCCTAAAATCTTTCGCTTTCTCAGGTTTCAATAGAGGTAACTCTCCGCTAAATCCAACTTTCCAGCCTTGCATAATAAATAACTATTGTCATGCGATGAAGAGTTACTGCATTCAATAAATAGTTTTTTTTCATCGTGTTAATTATCCAATCAAAATCCAGGTGACTCCAATGCGTTCCTTACAGCGTGCCCGTTATAATTCAATATTCTACAAAAACGTAAAAGAAAAGCTGTTACTGAGATTAAGGGCATGCACAGCAGTATATTCGTGATCGAAAACTATTGCTCGTCTCTTTCATATCAAATTCAAAATCAATATCATTTGAAATAAAACAACTTTTACGGATATCAAACCTCAATAGCAATATCATTTATTCAGTCTAGGCGGTTAATGGCACTAATGAACGTCAAAGAAGCTACGCCATCGGTTCACAAACCCTACGGCGGGAGACCTTGTAACGAGAAGTACCGGCAAGGAACTCGTCAAGGGCTGTTTTTTCTCACTATTTTATTTCATACAGAGTCGTCAAATTGAAAAGTGACCTTAACATATCAGTAAGGTCAATTTCCATCACAAAAAGAAAATACTAATTATAATATTACTTTTTATGGTTATTGTACCGGTATACAATTTTTAACTGGCAAAGAAAGACTTATCTATCATACATTACAACATTTCTCGCATTACAAGATTACTGTACTACAAGTTGTGAGGAACATACAGGTCGGTATCAATTCATTTTACATAAAAATATTTAAGCTTTAAGCACACATATTAAGATAAGCAGACTGAAGCAGACCCATTTACGCTGGCGGCACCCGTTCACGAGCTTGACGCATGAACCAGCCATCGCTTCGCTCAACCATATTTTAGGGAACGTAACGACCCGCCTCACACGCCACCGCCGAAGAAACGTTTGAGTGAGCATGACGTACTTCAGGTACTTATGTTAAGCTGTATAAATATAAAAAATACAACGGCAACAGCAAAAAAAAAGAAATATGACAGTGCATTAATGTAAGACACAACTTACAATGTTACTAAAAACCTTACCGCCATGAGCAGTGCGCTGCTCCGATGGTTTTCAATGACGTTTACAATTAATTGTCAACTCGTACCAGGGATTCTATTAGTCAGAAACTGCTGGGACCTGTGAAAAGAATGAAGTTACACAAAACAGGGGGCAGTACCGTCATCTCATGTTGGAAGCGAAGATTCACATCGGGTCGCTGAGTTGGCGGAGTAAGTAATTTAACACCAGAAAGGGTGTGACACGCTCCGATCGTGTTAAGCACGACCGGTGTGCAGAAAAGATAGAAAAGAAACACTATAAGTGGTTAACAAGTATAATTATAAAATAAAGATATTACAAGCTCGGGAGTGGGTTCACGGGAATCTTCGATGGGTGGCTCTCGCGAGGGTAAGAATGGGGACTTAACTTTAGAACTGCCTAGAGGAGGCAGAAGCGAAAGTCCAGCGTCACGGACTACGTTCGCAGCGGAGCGGTATGTTCAGCCTCGGTAGCACGGATGGTAGGCTCGGAGTGGTGGTACGCACGTAGCCACGGAGCGGAGTTGCTCCGGGGTAGGCCGGAACAGGCGAGCGCTCGGCAGGTAGGTGCCGAGGTGGAAGGCCACGAAGCAGGTGTATGCTGCAGCTGCCCGTGGATACGACCCTGGAATGTTTTTAAGAACGGGTCAAAAGCTGTTCGTACAAGTCGACCGTCTAAGGTTAGGATGCAAGGGACAGACAGCTACAATTGAATAGTCTCAAAAGTACAATGTAAAACTATTTAAAAAAATGTTAAAGTAACCGCTATGTAAAAAAGTAAAAGCATGTACAAGAGGTTGGTACATGGGTACTTTACCCTATTAGTAAGGATAAAGTTATTTAAAAGGAATCAAATCAGTATTTAGTCTACCAAAGAAATTCAAGAAGTAAATATTAAAGTAAATATCAAAGTTATTTATAGCGGTTTTAATATAGGGAACGCATCCTTCTTAGCGGTCTAAAAAAATAACTCACTCAAAGAATTATTAAAAAAATAACAATAAAATGTGAATTGTATTGGTTCCACGTAATATATAGTATTACGTTTCCCTTTGAATACAATTACATATACTGTAAATTACAAGAATTAAAAAGGAATAATCGTTTTGCATTGGAGTATTTAACTACCCACTATGTAAAAATATTGTATGGAATATTTTATAGAAATTACAAGAAAAACGTATCGAATAATTAAAACACTTAATTATTACGAGGTTTAAACTAAATATATTACGAAAAGAAATAACTGTGATTAAAGGAAATTAAAGTAAAATGCAAAACGATCAGATTTAAAACACACACTCACCCTAGTACGGGGATCGCGAATGCACAAAACAGTAAAACAGAATGACTTTAAGGCAGTAGTATGAAGAAAAAGAGGCAGATTTCGCTGGAGTTGCGAAATATATACTTAATTCTTTCTAGAAAGTTCTTTAGTCAAAAATTAAAGTGGGAGATGATTCTCCAATTCTATAGGCGAATAATGTTTAGTCATTAGCATAGACAACATAAGGATTGTAAGTCCGATCGACACACGGTGTTTTGTCTATGGCCAAAGAATTAAGGAATATTAAATTATGCAAAAACATAATAGATATACATAGAAAAATATGTAGATTTTTTCTATATATAAATAGTTAAATAGCAATAAGTTAATTTTTGTAGTCTAATTCACTTGGCCGAAATACGAAATCTCCCGGCCGTGAAGTTAGCAATATCGAGGGTACGCAGGAATATTTTGTCAATTAACTACCATCGTGAAGTTTTATCAAAACAAAATTAAGTAAACAAACAAGTTAGAATGGTGAAGTGAATGGTTATTGATTTAATTTAGTTGAAAGTAAGTAATAGTTTAAGATTTAGGAGTGTGCGGTTTTTAGAACCGTTACAGGTGTGGGTGAAAAAGGCCTACTCTTGTTTTATCTGCCTAATGAAAGTTTTACAAAGTAAACAGGGGGTTGATTGAGGTTGTGTAACGTGTTAGCCAGTCGCGTGCTCATACCGCGTGTTGCTCGTAATCTGATCGATGGTAAAAGATTCATGAGTACCAACTTAGTTTTTCGTTTAACAATAATAATTATGGATTTTCCATACTGGGTTTTTATTAATCGGTATTTTTTTAATTAGGTACCTACTATATTTAACTTAGGTATATTATACACTAAGTAAAATATACCGGGCGATACTACGATTACTAAGTTGCCTACGCCAGTCTTTTTTTTTACAAGTAACTAGGCTGGCATTTGACCACCATCGTGCTTAGTAAACAGGATGTGGTCTAAGGTGTAACATGCTTGCCCAGGAAATGCCTATTCACTCTCGCCTTGAGGAGAACAAAGTTTTAGGAATCGGGGAACACATAAGCAGGCAGTGCATTCCATTCATTAACGATTCGCTTTATAAATGTGTCAACAAAGCGTTTGGATATGGATTACGGATTGCTGGAATGTCAACGACGTACGGGTGATAAGCTAATCTGCGTCTGGTACCCCGATGGTGGAAAGGGGCTGGAGGAACAAAATCGTGCAGTTCTCTCGCACACTCTCCAAAGTGTATCCTATAAAAGACCGATAAACATGCAACTTTGTGGCGGTGAATAAGGCTCTGAAGTTCCACCATGGCCAATGCTGAGTTTCCAATGAGTTTCTTGGCAAGGTTTTCAATCGATTCAAAGTTCTAGCTATTACTTAGCAGAACTATCCCACAGGTGACAGCAGTACGCTATGCACGGCCGAATCAGCGCTTTGTATAAAAGATGCAGCTGATTCGGAGAGAAGTACCGCCTAGCCTTAGAGAGGACGCCCAGTTTCTATGCAGCACACTTAGCAATGGAGTCGATATACTCGCCAAAGTTCAGGTTGGAAGACAGGTTTAGGCCAAGAAGTTGCAGATTTTCAGATAAGTCAGAGTCAGTTGGAAGGGACTCTGTTTTAGATAAACAAGCCTGTGTTTTAGTGGCATTAAAACTGACAAGATTGGCGTTGCCCCAATCGGTGACAGTTGGAACTGTCAGATTCATATGCTCGACAATGGACTCTCGACGAAACTGGATTCCATCACTGGTAGCCTTTGCAGTTGAGAGACATCTGCTCATTAAGGTGGTATCATCTGCATACCCAATGGTATCAGACATAAGCAGGTCGTTGATGTGCAGAGGAAACAGTGTCGCAGACAGGACAGGTCCTTGGGGAACACCTGCATCGTTTTCTTTTAAGTCGGATCATTGCCCATCTACTACAACTCGGATGGATTGCGAAGGAAGTCAGCAATCCAAGTGCAAAGGCACCAGAGAAACCGTATGAGGGAAGCTTAGCAATTAGGCTGTCATGCCAGACCCTATCAAAGGCTTTGGAGATGTGAAGCGATACGGCAAGGGCTTCGCCGTGTTTTTTGATCGCTTCACTCCAAAGACGAGTGCCATACACAAGAAGATCTCCAGTCGAACGATCTCGGTAAAAACCAAACTGTGATTGCTGAGAGGAGGTCGTTGTCTTCAGTCACGTTCATACAAAGTATGAACGCGACTGAAATTGGCCTGTAGTTGGAAGGGTCCAAATTTTAAGTCAGCCCGAGGCAACTTAGGGGGCACTTTGCTACCGACATCTACACGTGAATTCTCCGCAAAAAGCGAGGCAAACAAGTTTGCTTCTTCAGTCGCAGTATGAGCAAGCGACCCGTCAGGCTTCAGCAGTAGTGGAAGTGTAGGGCGACAGAAATTTTGTTCGGCTACTTTGGCAAGGGACCAAAACTCTCTACTTCCAGATGGGTGCAATGCAGCCGATGTGGTCGAAACGTGCTCAGCGCAACATGCGCTTGCTAGACTTGGCGGCTCGGTTGAAGGCTTTCTTCAGGGTTTGGGTATGCGGAGATTTGCGCGCTCGGGCATCAGCCCAGGCTAAAAAAGCTGACTCTTTCTGCGCTTCAGTGCTGTGACAGTCAGCATTGAACCAGGGCCGAGCTTTATTGCCCGACGGAACATCGGAGTGAGGTATGTAATATTCTATACCCCAAAGTATGATCTCGCCAACAGCGTCAGCGCTCTTCGACGGATCTTCTGAAGAGAAGCGGCATTGCCGCCATGGAAAAGATGCAAAAAGTGACGCATCTCATCCTAGTCTGCCGACTTGTATCGCCACACCCGTCTCATACCAGGGCCCTGATCGGGTGGGGAGTGGATACAGACTTCACCACACAGTGATCGGATGACCCCAAAGGTGTGATACCGATATAGAATGTCTGCCTGGATCAGTCGTCAGCAGAAGGTCTAGGCTCGGTTCGGTTCAGGGTATGTGAGTATATATCGGTTCAGTTCGAAGTATATATATATATGGCACCCGTGTTGCGCATTTAACAAGCTGAGGGAGGTCGTGCGAAAAAGCTAGTCTTCGCGCCTCTCTCCCATCGTGGTCGGTCACCCGGTATGGGAACAGCCATTCCTTGTAATGGCCATTAAAGTCCCCCAACTGGGCCGATAGATAACGAGCCAGAGCTAGATCAGCTGACTGACTTAGATGGTCAATGAACCTGGTTGTCTCCTGGTCACCGCTGTGCGATCAGTAGTGTTATGTATGTTTGTGGGTAGTCGTAAGGCTAGATAAATAAATCAGTATGACACAGCGGTGTACAGATTAAGCTCCACTCCGGTGTCAACCAGAGCCCACAGTACTGAAAATTTGGACCCCTCATAGGTCTTGGGACGCTTGAAATAAATGTCACCGCGGTCGTACACACAGACTCCGGCACTGGGTATGAAACGATGCTCCAGAGTATACCCTGGGTAGCTGAGGTACGCCGCGTCGGCTGGACATTTGATTTGGGTCTCGGTGAGGAACAGCATTTGAGGTTTCTCAGTCTCAAGATGGTGATGGACCGGAACGATATTTATGTGCAAGCCTCTGATATTTCTGAGGTGCACTTTGAGAGGGAGGAAGTGCAACCTCTGTTTATACTTCTTCCTTTTATTCAGTAACATGTTAATATTGAGGGGAAAGCGAGTGAATAGGCAGAAGAAAGGCAGTTGGGCAAGGTATCTTTCTGCCCACTGGGGAACTATCTCACGACTGACACACTGAGAAGGAGACTGGCCTGGAGACTGCGGGGACGCCCGAACCCCCCCAGAGATGGCAACCTGGCCCTCCCATCCGGTCGCCAACCGGCAAAATGGAGCATACAACATATGAATTGAAATTTACCGACTTCCATTTTGTCGCATTTTTTAATCACCCGAATACGGCGTTGGCGTTTTGATAAACTCCTTTGACATTTTTTCGTTTTACGCAGAATATTTAAAAACCGGAAACAAACTCTCCGTAGATTTTCAAAAACCAATACTGAAACGGACTTGAATAACGTGAAACGAAACGTTTTTAAGTTGTCAAACTATACATCATGTCAATGTCAATATGAAAATAACATTAAGTTACTTTGCAACGATAGGAGAAAAATTAGCTAATAAAATCCCTAAGCATATTAATTTAACTGACTCTTCTTTTCAACAAAATCCATCGCCCAGTCCATCTTTCCCACAATCATTTGTCCTGCTCGACACAGACCAAGAAGTAGTCTTCAACACTTTTATGCCCTTAAAAACCAATAGTGCTGTTGGCTGGACAACATCTCCTCCGCTATTCTCAAGCGATATGATGTCATCCATACCCCACCCTTAATTCATATTTTTAATAATTGCTTTCGCTTGGTATTTTTTCCTGATGCTTTAAAAAAAGCCAACACTCATCCCATCTACAAGAGCGGTGATAAGACTTTGCCAGGTAATTATAGGCCTATTGCCGTCCTTACATCTCTCTCTAAGGTTTTAGATCGCATCATCAATAAACGATTTACTAACTTCTTAGAAACTAACAAACTTATCTCATCGAACCAATTTGGCTTTAGACGCAACATCTCAACATCCGATGCCGTTCTTGATCTAATAAACCATATTGTTACCGCTCTTAACGTCGCAAAAAGATGGTTTCCATTTACCTAGACCTTCAGAAGGCTTTCGATACCGCTCCAATCCCCAGCCTCCTAAACAATTTAGACAGATTTGGTGTTCGAGGTTATCTAGCTATTCAGCAGTTATCTCTTGGACCGTTATCAAAGAGTGAAAATCAACGACACCTACAGTGACTACCTCCCCGTATCTTACGGCATCTCCCAAAGTACCCTCTTCCTCGTCTTTATTAACGACCTCTGTAGTCTTCATATCACTAACGGCAAAGTCATCTCCTTTGCGGATGATACAGTACTCACATTCACAGTTAACAACTGGTCTGATGCCATGTTTTCCGCCCATACAGCTTTAATGTTGTTAATTCACTGTTAGCATTGAATACACTCACCCTCAATGCTTCTAAAACCAATTTCATGACATTTTCAATTCGAGATGACTCACAACCTACGCCCACACCAACCCTTACAGCGCACACCTGATCTACCCCGAACCTGAATGATTGTTCTTGTCCCCTAATCACGTATGTCCCCTTCATAAAATATCTTGGTATCATTGTCGCCCGAAATCTTAACTTTAAACTACACATTGAAGCTCTTACATCATGGGTCAGGAAATTAATATATAATATACACTAATTTGCAAAAAAAACGGGCGGTTTTGATTTTCATTCATCTTTAAAAAGATACAATACCAAAAAGGTTTCAATCGTTTGTACACGTTACTGGCCGGTTTTAAAAATGCTGTGGTATTTAAAAATGTACGTTCTAAATTTAAATTTTCACTTGATGCTCATTTTTACAGAAAACCCCTTTTTATCCTACATTTTTGGCGCGAAGTTCCAGAAGTTAACATCGACTTTCATAAGTTTTATTCAATTTTTATCGATTAATTTCATATCCTCGACTATCAAAGCTTTATTTATTGCTGTTTGGCTGTATCAAAAATGGTAGATAAAGTTGTAAAAGCTACCAAAATTATCGCACTGCTTGAAGAGGGTTGCAGCCAATGTTTCGTGGCTAGGAGGATAAATGTTAGTCGCTCGACAGTCCAAAGGACCTGGCAGTGATATCAGGAGACTGGTTCCGTCGAGAGAAGGCCTGGTTCTGGAAGAAAACCATGTACCCAACCACGGGATGATCGTTTTCTTGTGATTCGCGCATTGAGAAATCGCAAATCTTCGTATGTGGATCTTAAGAACAACCTCCAAGAAGTAAGAAATGTGCATATTAGTCTATGTACGGTCAGGAGGAGGCTTCTCGCTGCCAATATACGCAGTCACCGCCCGGCCCGCGGCCCCAAATTACTCCGTGAGCACAGAGTTCACAGGCTTAGGTTCGCTAGAAATTGTGAATCATGGACTCAAGAAGATTGGAATAGGGTTTTGTTCTCTGATGAAGACAGGATATCTCTGTTCGGTGAAGATCGACGTCGGCGAGTGCTAAGAAGACAAGGAGAACGCTTTGCAGATGCATATTTCGAAGAAATCACTCCTTATGGTGGGGGCTCTTGTTATGTTTTAGGCAGGAATAAATTCAATGGATCGTACAGAGTTAGTCTTCA
Source organism: Chrysoteuchia culmella (assembly GCA_910589605.1). Classification (NCBI taxonomy): domain Eukaryota; kingdom Metazoa; phylum Arthropoda; class Insecta; order Lepidoptera; family Crambidae; genus Chrysoteuchia; species Chrysoteuchia culmella. The sequence continues at coordinate 10,701,055 of OU342648.1, forward strand.
TTGAAAACGGCTCACTGACTGGGCATCATAATTTCATTTAATTTCATACATAACGGAAGTTCTAATTCCTCATGCACAACCCGCATTGGCCGCTCTAGATGAAGACTCGATTTTTATGGACGACAATGCTCGCGCCCACCGATCCCGCGATGTTAATGCGTATGTGCAAGAGGTCGGCATTCGTGTTTGGATTGGCCAGCTCGAAGTCCCGACCTCAATCCCATAGAGCATGTCTGGGACGTTCTGAAACGGCGTGTGAGATCAGTACACCCGGCTCCGCAGACCATCAGAGAGCTGAAGAATGTGATTACTGCGGAGTGGGAACGTATTCCGCAAGCGAGTATCTAGGATATACTCGCTAGCATGCCCAGACGAATTCAAGCTGTGATTTTAGCTAGAGGGGGTCACACTCGATACTAAACATTTATCTGCTTTTACTTTATTAAAGAAAAACAAACAAAAAAACTTTTTTATTTTTACTTCATGAGTATATGCACTACTAGCGAACATACACTATTAGCGAGGTTTAGCATTATTTCCCATAAATTGTATCAAAATTTTATGAAATACTGATGAAAACGATTATTTTCTTATTAATTTACCAAATTGTGAGGATAAAACTACCTATAATTATCAAACAAAGCAATATTGACATTTGAAATGGTTCATTGATTAGGTGCCCGTTTTTTTTGCAAATGAGTTTATTTAGAAGGCTTCGCTACGTTACTTCCAGCTCCATTATTAAAACCACGTATATTGCCTTTGCCAATTCATCCTCACATATTGTATCACAGTTTGGGGTGGTTCTGCAAAAACTAACTTCTTGCAATTGGAAATGGCGCAAAGAGCAGTCCTAAAAGTAAGTACCTTTCGTACTTTTACATTCCGCACTAAGGAAATCTACTTAACATGCATTGCCTATCCATACGCCAACTATTTATAATGCATAGCCTATTATACATACATGCCAGAATACTCTTAATACATTCAGATAAAAGAAAAAAATACAAAGTTTGTCGGACTCCCAAAACTAACTTCATATGCACAAAAATATTCATAATTTTTCTCGGACCATATTTATACAATAAAATTAATAAACTAATTTCCCATGATCAACTACCATCAACACAAAGCAAAAAAAATATCTTTGACTGGCTCCTTGGTCAAACGCATGACGAGACGGAAAGTTTGTGGGCAGTGTTGTCTTAGGAGAAAGGTTCCAGTATTCTCAAAATCGTACATGCACACATAGGCAAACACATGCACACGCACGCGCATCTCGCACACATACACCCCTCTCCACACACGCATTGACACTCACATAAACACGCACCTCCCAGACTCACTTCGAAACAACACAAATTAAAAATAGTGCATATGATGTTTGTAATTTTATGTTTCTTACTTAATGTTTCGTTACGTTGAATTTAAGATGTTAAATGAAATATGTAATAGTTATTCTGTAAACAAGTTTAAGATAGATAACAATAAACAAAAAAAAAAAAAAGTAACACATGGGGAAAGGGGCTGAATCCCTAATTACAGGTTATATGTCTATAACCTAGTAAGGTCAGCTAAGACTCTTATATCATATTGTTCTTTTCTTCCTTATTACTAGTGTCTGTATTTTTTAACTGTTAACAATAGCTATAGCTATCACTGTTGTGACATTCTCATTATGGCATGGCATGAATAAATAATTTTATTTATTATTATTATTATTATTTATTAAGTGCTAAACGTCAAACTTTCTATTGCTCGAATCAAAAAAGAGTGGTCGGGGCCACTTGTTGCAGATTAGAATGCGAATTGAAATAAAAAATAATACGGATTTTAGCATTCGCATACGAATCTTGCGATTCCGTAAGCGAATAGTAATTTGAATGATTCAAAAATACATCTCCTGCAAACAAATATAGAAAAATGTTCAGAATATGCATAAATGTTGAAATTCACCTGAGCCTAATAAACAAGTTCAAACTCTATACATGTATTAAAGCAATGTTTACATCTCTTTTGCTAGCCTCAAGCAGGCCTCATCCTTGCAAGTTGTTATAGATTCAACCTAGCGCATCCTGTGACTTTAACGTTTAACTAGCGGTGGCCCGCGGCTCCACCCGCGTGGATCCCATTCCCTTAGGAATATCGGGATAAAAATAACCTATGTTCCAGGCTATTATCTGTGTACCAAGTTGCAACTAAATCCGTTCAGTAGTTTTTCGTGAAAGAGTAACAAATAAACAAACTGACATACTTTCGCATTTATAATAATTATTAATAAGAAGCACGATAAACAATTTTTGCGACCTCTCATCAGACCCGCGTTATGAGACATAATAGATATCCACTGTCCAGTGTTCTCTAGACACCGATTGAAACAATACTGCGCTAAGAGATGGCGGCAGGAAGCCTTACCTGCTAGCATATGACAAATTAACTTTAAGTATGAACGTGGAGTCTCACAGGCTCCTATTATATAAATATCACAGTGCCCGGGGAAGCGAGGCCCCGGACACTGAGTTGCTCAGTACTTACCATATTAATAGTAAAACTAATGTAGATGAATAAGTATTGAGCTCAGTAGACCTTTTAATTGTAAAAAGATTTCTGATCCTACCCAAAGAATCCTACATTGTGAAGGTTTGGATATTTTGTTACTCAATCACGCGAAAATCGCTAAACGGATTTAAATTAAATTTGGAACAAATATAGTTTATAGTCTGAATTGAAATAAAGGAAACGTTTTATTTCATTACTAGAGGCCGGGCGCGGTTTCACCCGCGTGGTTCCCGTTCCCGTAGGAATTTTGAGATCATTTATAGCCTATGTTACTACTTGGGGTCTAAGGATTCTCTATACCAAATTTCGTCAAAATCGGTACAGTAGTTTTTGAGTTTATTCGTTACATACAAAAATACAAATCTTTCCTCTTTATAATATTATAATAATAATTAATAATATATATATAAATATATATATATATATATATATATATATATATATATATTTTACTGTGTAAGTGGTAACTTTTTCAATTATTTTACTTTTTATAATTTATATTTTAAGACAAACAAAATGTGGAAATCCGGTCGCTCCGGAGAGCATTGGACCGGATTTCCAAAGGTCGCGGGTTTGATTCCCGTCTGAGAATTCACTTGTGGCCGAGTTAATTTTTTCCAATATTTTCTATTTAAAATTTACCAAAAGTATAAAAATAGCATTAAAAATGCAAAAATTACAAAATCATAAAATACATACAAAATGTTTTTGTGTGGTGTATTTTTTATAATATTATTCCCATTTTAGTCCTACCATGTCGCCAATAGCTGAAAATGCAGGTACCTCATAGTTTCTTTATTCGTTAAAATGATTTAAATTTTCTAAAAAATCCTTGATTCGTATATTCATAAAAACTAAGAGATAAATAGTATCAGCATTTAAAAAAAATGTGTAAACAAATACCACAAAGGAGTCTCCCAGACTCCACGTCCATACCAGTGTAAAAGAAATATCCGTCCACACTTATTGTTAACGTAACTTAAACGATAGTTTTGCTTTTCGCTTCCAAATGAGTGCGACTGACCTACTGGTTTCGTTAGTTTTTAACCAACTTCAAAAAAAGGAAGAGGTTCCAATTCGACGGAATCCTTTTTTATGTATGTTACCCGATTAATCGAAGACGGCTAGACTGATTTGAGTAATTAATTTTTTGTTCGAAAGGGTATACTTCCCATGTGGACCACATGGGAAGTATACATTGTCATCATGTCAGGATCTGATGATGGGATCCTGGAGAGATCTAGGAAACTCTTCAAATATTATAGGCACTCCTTTAGCAACTTTGGTGTTTTCTATAGTAATTCATAACTTTCTAGCACTCGTATCAGGAGTTTTAACACCAGACCAAAAGCTAAACGTTCAAATAATATTAGTTCAGCGAATACAGAGAAACTCGATTAGGCGCGTATTAAGTAAAGTTTTGGCCAAAGTTAAACTATCATTAGAATAAAATTCAGTTCTGCTTCGTTTGCTATTCTAGCTTCAATTAAATCAGATTACTTGAGTTGCATTTTTCTAGTGTCTATTTTAATATTATATTTCTGTGTGCAAACAAATAATAACGTAACATCTTTTCTAGTTTTCTTAATGTATGTTTTATCGAAAGAACATCAAAGATTTAATCGAATATCCATTTTTACAGTGATATTATAGTAGGTGTAGTATAGAGTAGTAGGTACCTATAGAGTGATAACAAAGATTGTCAAAAAGAACTTGTTATTTGTGAATTAAAACAATTACGCCCCAGGTTCGTGATACACATACCCAAACTTTCCCAAAACTACAGCCAAAATAGAGGGTCGAACGTCTTCAAAAATAGTTGAAACTTAACAACTTCCCCAACACGTTGAATATAAATCACGTATGACGTCATCACCCGAAACTTACATAACCGCACGCAAATTGACTTTGCGAGAAATCGAATAACTCGGAGCGCTTGAAAATGAAATTCCAGCCGTGGGTACATTTTAAGACGATAAAACTCCGGTAAACATTTTTCCAATATTCAATGACGGAAGCCAGACAGATTACGAGTGTTGCGGCGAAGGTAAACTAGATAAACGGCAAGCGCTCTCGCCGGGTGCTAGAGCTTATTTTAAATTGTAACCCGATTTAGTTAAGTAAAAAAATTCAAACTGACTTCAAAAATCAAAATGTAAAAAATAAACCTTTTGTTGGAGTCGGTGCCAGCCAAGGAATTCTACATTGAACTTCTATTAATCTTCTATACTTCTATGGACCGACTCCAACAAAAGGTTTATTTTTAACTTTTTAAAGTCGGATTTTATTTTTTTGTAAAAGGTTTTTTAACTTACAATTTTTAAAGTTAGGATAAGTCCCGCACTTTGGTTTGACTCAAACTAGTAGTGTGGAAACTACTAGTTTGAGTCAAACCGTTTGGGTCAAACCGCTTGCTGAACTTTTTGCCATCTAGTCTGAGTCAAACCGTGTGGGTCAAACCGCTTGACCGATAAGCAGCGCCATCTTGTTCAGCAGCAACTTTGTTGCCATCTTGCGGTTTTTACAACAGTATTTGAAAAAGATTTCCTGAAAAATACTGAACTGATTTCGAAATTTTTGAAAATGGGACCCACTTGGAAACACACCTGATCTAATAACGTTTGAATTATTACAATCGGTCCAGCCGTCTTCGAGTAATCGATATATATACGCGACAAATAGATAACCTCCTTCTTTTTTGAAGTCGGTTAAAAATAAAGATAGATAAACATACTTTTTATCGATTTGGTATGAACATCGGTCTATTGTTGGGCTTCTTCTATGTAAAACGAAGTTTACAGACAGCGAAGCTTGTCCGGAACCCAATCGCGCTAATTTTAATGATGAAGCTAAAACTCAATAGCTTACGTTTCCAGTTTCGATTGCCGAGCAATATTTACTTTTGTATTGAATATGTGAATGTCGAAAATAATAGTTGTAGTTATTTTTAATAAACCACGCAGGTACTTATTGGCTTCTTAACATGTTAGAACGCCATTTAATTCACAAAATATTACACTGATATTGCTCGAACGGCTCATTAAAAAATGGAGTTACCAAAAAGAAGAGTTATTGCACCAAAAGATATGTGTATGTCAATAAAACTTACTATATTTTTTGGTTCTAATACCATTGGTACGTTTTTAATTGCCACAACTACGAATTTCATTTACAGCCTTCCCATATTAAATCCCAGACATAACATAATATTTTACGAAATACCTATATCCACGAAACGTTAGAAGCTGAGAAGCAGCAAAGTCAAGTTTATAGCCGGTCTGTACTTGTAAAATATCGGCTTACATTTTATCGACGAACGCTGAATAGTGTCATAAAAATCTTCATGTATGTGCAGCTTTAAGGCCAGCAATGCCGATGATAGGATACCTACTACGAGAAATATTTTCTATTTGAATGAATATACCGCGTGGGGCCTATAATCGGGGAAAATATTGAAAATAGATACTCTCTAGACTATTAGTATTTATTCTGAAAAGATTTCAGTTAATCAAAACCCATGCCATTACTTACAATAAGAATTTAACGTTACGATTCATAATCAGTATATTATTGCAAAACGATATTATCGCTAACGTTGCGAACTAATCGTGGTACAGGGGACAACAAAAACTTACCGCAAAACATCACGATATCACTATCCATTAGAAAATTTATCTCATTGAATAGCAACAGCCCCTGCTACTTCCCACAGCTTAAAATCTCTGTTTCAAAATAACTAAAATTAGTTTAATATTAAATATCGCAATGACAGTTATCTGTTTATAATTTTATCCATCATGCATGACATGTCATGTCAATCAATACCAAGTATACTCTTTGTACCAAGTAGATTCAGCCATGGAATTATTAAGTACTAGTACGTAGTACCTGCTAATTCCATGGATTCTACGCTTTTTACATTATGATCTTTTTAGAAGATCATAGTGTTACAAGAGTGTAAATTCAAAAGAATAATTTTGATTAGTAAAGTCAGAATATTGTCATGGGAATTTCTTTGGTTTCAGTTTAAATTGATTTCAATTTAAGTACTTAATCGAATTGGATTCATTTACACAATTTATGTGAAAATGGCTTTGAGTGCAAAAACACTCCAGAAAGAAAACAATACCTACGTGGATTCATGAATGACGATAGTAAGTCAGACAGTATTATTGTTCTATCAGCCGACACATAAATTGTCAAAAAGACGTTCCAAATAGCTCCAAAAAGTTGAGCGGTACTGTTGTTTGCATTATATTGAATTCACGATTAAGTTTGTTAGAAAAAATCAAAAAGTAAAGATTAGGTTTTAATTAGTTAGGACCCTAATGATTCAATCACTAGTGACATAAAGAGCCTTCGTTTTTAATATTATCCCCGGTTCTAGGCCCCAGACGGTATGCATCACAGACATAGATCTATCTCTGTGGTATGCATGCATCACTTTTGAATTCTAAAATGCGATTTGATATTTTACTTGGAACCGCGATTAAATTCAAAGCATTGATATTTTAAGGTTCAACGTATAAAATAATTTCGTGATTCTGTCCTTTAAAAAGTAAATTTTAGAGACACACTGAACATTGGTACTTCGATTAAGTCAACCGAACATGACAGATTACAATAATAAGGATTATTGATGCAGGGAACACAATATTTACAACATACATTTTGAAGCCAAGTGGCACCAGAAAAGACTACATTGGAAAAGCATCGAACATACGATAACTGAATCGCAGTTGCTCGACATTCTTAATTGCAACTAAACTCTGCAAACTTTCAATGGACCACAGATAGAGGTCATTATACTAAAGTGCATGCTGCAATGGACTATTTAAAGCTCGATAGCGCTCTATAAGAACAAGATACGGCATGTTCCTGCACTCGTTCACACGTAGCAGCCGATTTGTGTGTTATAACCACATTTGAGACTCAAATGCTCATATTTGTTGCGATCGGTAATACGTTTTTATGTCAAAGGTCGCCATTGTCTCGAATTATTTATTTATTTCAGTAGGAAAACCTACAGCTCTAAAATAATACAATGTAGTTAAATATTAATGGGTAATATAAATGACTAATGAGCCATTTACATGTTTTCACTTAAAGGTAGCTAGAAATAGTCTAATAGTTGATTAAGAGAAATGTGCGATCCGCTTTCAAATACAGACACAAACTAACCACCAAAAATGAGATGGTAATCAAGCGACGCACTTCAGCAGGCTTTATGATAACGTGTCAACCGAGGGTTGTTCTGAAGAGATTGTTCAACAGCTCTACAGAAAAATGAGTTCTTTCTATAACTGGTGATACAGTCATGCTAGTGTGCATATGGGACGATGTTTACGGAACTGCCGAGGTGTGTTAATATAAATTGCACTCAATAATTCTAGGGAGTCGATGGCGTTATTATAAATTTTACTAAACAAAATAAGAGCAACATTTCTTCTCAGTTCTAGCGGTAGGAAATGATACTTTTTGCATCTAGCCATAGTTTGGTAAGAATTGCTTACATTTAAATTGAAGAAATCGGTGAAACTTTGTCTAGATGTATTCAATTCTTTCTATATTATATATTATTTAAATGATTCCATATTTCGGATGCGTATTCAAGGATACTACGCACGAAAGAACAATAGAGTAATTTGATGGGCTTAAAGTTGACGAAATCAGATCATGACCTAATTAAAAAACCAAGCGCTTTTGAGGCTCTATCAAGAATGTTATCTATGTGTTCAGCAAATACTAATTTAGAAATATTTAGATAAGTTTGTTTTTTGAGCAACATTCTACGAGTTTATGTAGGTATTTTTGTATCAATAAACTGTCATTTTACTTGTCCGAAAATATTAGAGTTATCAGCATAAAGCAAAAATTTAAAAGCTATGTCATTTAAGAAAATTGCAAAAAAAAGAAGCCCAGTTATCGAGCCTCGGGGTACCCCTGAGGATACGCGTACCTAACCAGAGGTGAAACCGTTTATTGCTACGTCTTGGAGCAATTGTCTTTTGGTTGGTTGTAGGACTTGTTGTAAGTCCGCTTGGTTAGCTACCACCATCTTATCTAAGCCTGACGCCATAACAACAATGTTTTAAGCATTGTTATGTTCCGGCAGTTCGAGATAAGATAGCCAGTTCCTCAGTGGCTGGGGATTCCGGGAGAGGATCGCTTCCATCTTTAGCCTTATCAATACTTAACATCAGGTATGATGAAGGCTAAGAGTCTCCCCGTAATTCATAAAAAAAAAAACTTAAAATATTTCAATATCACAGATTTAATAGGGATTGGAAATGTGAATAGGTGTAGATACCACTAAATATAAGTTTTATAAAATAATAATGAATGATTCTTACCATCCTATGTTTATATATTACATCATCTTTCTGTTTTAGTGTGTTTTTAGTTTCAGTGTAAGAGAAGTTATATAGACTGTGGTATAAGTAAGTACAAATACCTAAGTTACATTCTGCGCCTGTCTGTCTAAGATAATAAATATCCATTATTATCACATACGTTCACAAGCGCTTTGCAGCAGCGGTAATAATAGCACTAATTAACAACAGAGACGTATCAAAAAAGGCCTCAAAAACATTTCGAGTCTGAGCTTCAAAGAGAGCACGTCGTGTAATCAAGCCTAAAAGACAATTTAGGTTAGTAAGGCTTTTGTCAGGCTATTACTCTGATTGAAACTGGCTGGCGTATAATCTCTGTATGAACCATATTTGGCACAAAAATAGTAGAAACAAACGGCGGGCCAGTCTGAACTCAGTTGAAAAGACTAACTATGGTGGTCTCATTAAGAGAGTAACTTTTTATGGTGTTATCCCGCTCATCAATTTTAAAAATTCAGCATTGAATGAGAAGTTATAGCATACAAAACTGAAATAAACATTTAGAACAACATCATAACACAGATAGGTAGCTGTAGTAGATCTAAAAAGAAGACCATGAAGTCTATGAAGACTGGCGTTTGTGTGTGACAGTAGATGCTACACAATAAATGTTTTTTCTTTCTTTCTTTTTTAACACTTTACCAAAAGTAATACAGAAAATATCAAAACACTCATTCATGTCTATGTGGAGACAGATAGTTATTGAGATAAACAAAACAGCGTGTGTAAAGTCTAATACACACTGTTTGGTTTTTTGTCTCAATCCTATAATTTGTTACAGACACAGATTGTTGATATAGATGATATTTATCTCCCAATTTCTTCAGACTTTTGTGTCAGAAATATTTCATTCCGTGTTCCTGTTTAGCTTTTATTTGTTTTTGTTTAATAGTTTTATACCTAATTTGTTATGTACCTATTTCATTTATGAACTTCTTAATATTTAACTTTTAACTAACGCAACTGTTTAATTGCCCTTTTATTAAACTTTCTTTAAAATAAAGAATGCGCATGGTGATCAACTCGGTAAAAACGGATCTTACGGACACATAGCAGCGTAAAAAGCTACTTGCACCTTGTGTATAATCCATTCCAGTCGGTGCACTTTGCAAAATTTTCCTCATTGTACGCTACGTTTTGATTACAATTGTTACATTTTATTATTTAATGTTCGATAAAAATTAAATATTCTAAAATATATAACTAGCCTATAACTGAACGATCACGTTCATAATAAAACTTTCACTCATTTGTTTTATAAGTTTCAGACCGCGTTTATAACAAGTACCCTATAAAGAAAATTCAATCCCTATTTAACCCCTTAAGTTCACAGCAAATATCCACCCACTTCCAATCATTTTCTATACCAAAATTCAACTCAATCCAACTGATTCATCCTAAGATTCCAATCTTTTAAAAGCAAGATTTTTTTCTTTTTCTACTAAAAGCAAGTTCGTCATGTTCATTGTACTAGTACCTATAGAAGATTATATTTAAGCAAGTCTGAAGCCTATAGCACTTAAACACTGTAACGCGCTTGGATTTATCACCATTACATTTAAATTAATGCTGATACCACTATTACAAACAGCTCTTGTTGTTATTAATCCAACCTCAAAGAAACTTCAAAGCGGGAATCAGAGACGGGAAACTCCCGTTTGTGTCGTTGAGTAAGTAATTTGCGACCGTGCTCGCGTTGAGTCCCGTTTTTCTGAAGTGGCTCCCGACAGATGTTTCACAACCATATTTTTTGAAATTTCTAAAAATATAAAAATTAGTCTAAAGATTGAATACAGCAGCACAGATTTTTCTAAAAATATAAAAATTAGTCTAAAGATTGAATACAGCAGTACAGATTTTAAATATGGTGGACACATCTCGAGCTTAAATTGCTACGGAGACGGTATTTTTAGTGATCAGCTAGCACCGCTCATTCCACACCCCAATTTTCAGCAACTTCTTAATCAACCGATTAATGATAGTCTTTAAAATCTCATTGCATTTCAGTCGTTTGATTAAAGTTTAAACCATATGATTTAAACTATAAGTACGGATAGAAAGTGAGTGTAATTGTCTCAAAATCACTTTATCCATATCAATCCAATATCTTAAAAAGGTCGGTATTTATGCACGATTTACTTACTTTTATGGTGGATCAGTGGGGTGCGATTTCTAAAAGGGAAGCCGATGGGAACCGGTATGCAGAGAGCCTTCGCCACTGAGCCATATCCATTTTAGTTATTAGCTGATAAACAAATTTTAAATTATTAATTAGCACTCAATAAAACGACTATATTCTTAATTATATTTGTATAATTAAAGGCGTACATCCCCCTTGTGTTTCTTATACCACTTCGCCGACTTCCCATTAAAACTTTTTAAACTTTTAATTAACACAAAACACCACATTTAAAGTTTCCTTCGTCAAACTCTTCCCAGCAGATGTAGCTCAGCAAAACCAGTAGGAAACTTCTTTACTGAACATTTCAATACGGTTCAGTTTTAGCCGTGCTGACCCGGATACTGAACAAGGCTAAAAGTGTAACTTTCAATTAGTTTAATACAAGAACTAAAATCTGAAAAGTTATGTTACGTTAGTTAGCCATATTACATCGGTGGTTATGGTTTTTACATACAGATGGACTTTATAACATCAAAACTTTTTAATTTAATTACGCATTTCTACATTTAAAAGGTGTGTTTTAAAGTTTCATGCACTTATTGAATGTCATTTCTGTCGTTCGATTTAATTTGATTTGCTGAAGATTAATTTCAATAATTATGGGAAATGTGTTTGAAAACCACAGCCCATTGCCAATCCATGCAAATAATGCTGAGAGGACAGATCGAACGAGTATAAATCAGGTATAAATTAATTAATTCAGCTAAATTCATTTGCTAAGCATGTTTCGGGTTATAACCACTGTGATATCGACCACATCCAAGCTCATAAAGTAAAATTTATTACGATGTTGTAACTCGTGAATTTTGCGTTACTAAGATCTAGGTTCACAAAGTCTAGCATGAATTTCTGAAGTGATCTACGAAATTAATTGTCAAGTAAATTTTTATTGGCTAGTGATAAATGTTAACAATAATTATATATTTATTTAATTTTTTAAGGGTTTACGTTGCTGGAGATTTTCTACCTACTATCTACTCACGACCTGGGTACAGATTTTGTTTTACAATAAGTATTGTATAATAAAGTGCAAGTGCGATTAGAGGGGCCCAAGTTTATCATATCATAAAAAAACAGTAAAGATAACGACTACTTCTTAAATCAAATGCGAGGTGTAAATCAAAGTATTGCCATATATTTATGATTGGTCTCCGATTTGCTACAGCCAAAGTGGTTACCAATACCTGGTGGAACGTATGAGTAATGGCTTAGGCAAAATCACTATAACGACGAAGTAAAATTAAATAAACAATACGTACATCTTATGTTTTGGCGCGCACTGTTCATTGAAATAAAACAACTTTTACGTATATCAAACGCGCTATATTTTCACGAACTAAGTTTGGTTTAAGTTTAATTTAAGTCATCCCGTGACCACGGCAGCTGTAAAGGTGCCGAAACGTCGGGAAAATCAAAAAACCCCTAAAAAACCTAAAAATACGGACAATTACAACTTAGTTCGTGAAAATATAGCGCGTTTGATATCCGTAAAAGTTGTTTTATTTCATTAAATAAACAACTACTTGAAAGAGCCTTAACTTTCAATTATAGGGTCTTGAATGCATTGCGTTTCATTTTATTCATGTTTTCGGCAACTTTCATCAAGTTTCGCCCTTATTCTTCGTTAGAACTGAACAACTTGACGGATTTGCGTGAAACGAGATTTTTTGTAGGCTTATGTTTGGAAGTTCACAGTTGCTGTTTATGTGCCAAGTTTCCTAATATCATGGGCGTTTGGCATCACTACTATCCGTTATGAATAAAGTTGTAGACTTTTTTACGGCTGACTATATACACCTATATAGGTACCTACACAGTGATACGTCATTGGAAATGAATTTAAAAGATTATTGAGAGAGTTTTGTACCACGTGCTAAATCAGTTTCATTACCAATATACAGCGTAGGGCCTTGAACCGGGGATAATATTAAAAAGGAGGCTTTGTAGGTCACTAGTAATTGAATCAGTAGGGTCCCAACTGATTAAAATTAAGTCTTAACTTTTTAATTTTTCAAAATTTTTCAACATTGTTGTGTTCCGGCAGTTAGAGATAAGAAAGCTAGTATAGTGCCTCAGGGATTGAGGATTCCGGGAGAGGCTCGCTTCCATCTTCAGGTATGAGACAAGGTTAAGTCGCCCCGTTCTTCATAAATATAAAAAAATACGAGTAAGTAGGAAGGCTCTGTCATTATTGTGTATTCATGGAACCATAGATTTGTTGTAACATGAAACAGCATAATTTATGCATTCATACTTAGCTACCAACAAAAATATTAGGAAAACTCCAAAATAACGCAAAACCAAAATATTTTTAATTTTCCGTCATAGTCCACTAAAAATCTGACAAACTGGTTACCTTATTAATACAACCACATATTTATAAAAAAATGTTAGAAAACTAGTACACTGTGATAAGTTCAGTTTAAGCTACTTAATGCTACTTAATTTAAGCTACATCTAGCTAAGTGTAAAAGTTATTTTACAAGAGATGGTATACTACTCAGCTCTAAAACTATCACGAGTAATGTTATATAGCACCCAAAATACTTAAATGGTCCATTGGTGCAGTGGTCACGCCTACGGGAGCCAAAAGTTGTAGGTTCGAATCCCACCCAGGACAAGAACATAATATAGGTGTGTATTATTGGGTACTTACCTAAATGTATTGTTGTCGATATTAATTATTACTGAATGATGAAAGAAACTATCGTTGCGGACATAAAAGCAGCATCATCATCAGGGCCCTTATTCTCTATAACCACTTTGCGATTCCTTGCTTCAAAACCACGCCAATATCGTACATGGTTACGACATTTTCAAAATTCGTATTCTCTATGACACATAAATGAAACCGTGTGATATGAACGTGACTTGCGCGTGATTTGAACTGTCAAAAATTCCACGTTTTAGAAACGCGTGGAATCAACGTGGAATCTGCAAGGAATCGTTGTGACTGTGAAGAAATTTATTGTTTTTGTGCTAAAAACTATTTAAATAAATCTATAACGTACCTAAGGCCAAAGACCTTCTAAACACTATCTCTTTCTAAGTATTTCAGTGAAATTTAGTGTCAGCTATTTATATTATAATCTACTATTACTAAGATTTTGTAAATTTTGTATCGAATTAAACCACATGTAACTATAAAACTATTTTATTATGAACTTTTATGTAAGTATTTTGCACGCAACTGCCAAAGACCATTCTTGAACTACACTTATGAATGAACTTGTGAATCACATTTTTAAACAAATTGATTTCAATGAAGTAAGATGTTTTAGTTTTACATCGCTTTTAAATCTGGAACAAATGCAAAAGACATTATGTTAGGGGTTATGTAAGTAAATTAGATATTATAAGGCAAGTAACTTGTAACATTTTTGGAAGTAACAAACGATTAGGTACTTACAATAACAAATCGCTTCAAATAAAATACCGCCAAGTACATCAAAATTCTTCAAACAAAATATACTCGTAGGTACAATATTAGTGTTTTGAAGTGTATGTATATATTTCCATTGAAATACTAAGTATTATTATTTCTTTATTGTAATAAACATATAATAAACAGACAAAATTGAATCAATTAATTTTCATTGTAAAAATCGATAACAAGAAATAAAAAAGTAAAAAGGAACGTTCAAAAACGTTCGAACGTTTTGGTTTTGCTGCGTGTTTGTTTAAATTATTGAGTAATATTTTTTCTTTGTTATTGCTAAAATTGCATTGTTATGATATAAACGATTAAATATTAATATAAACATAATAAATCACGGTTAATTGTTAGTGAAATTAAATATTGCAAGTAATAAATTTAAAATCTTAAAAGTTTTAAGTTTAGTTTTCGAACGCACTCGTGACTTCATAACGTACCAAAGACAATTTGTCTTGGAGGTGTCTTGGAGCGCGGTGGGACTTACAGAATAGAGTTGACCAGATTCCTTACCGTGACAAGATACGATATTGACGGGGTTTATGCGTGGTAAGGTTTAAGTGTGGAATCTAAGTGGTCATAGTGAATAAGGGCCCAGCAATTTTTTTGTCCACACTGCTGGAGCACTGGCTTTCCTTATGGATGGATAAGGAGAATGGGTCACGACCTACCACGCGGGCTCAATGCGGATTGGTGGGTTTAAACGACTGCTAATGCAGGCTAACGACTTTATGCACATTTCGTAGCACAGATGAGCTCAAGATAATATTTTTTTGACCACCCATCCTGTAGTCACCCATTGCAAAAGCTGGATAACCGCTATCGCAGGTCAAGCGTGCAAACCACTGCGCCACCGTGCTCATCCTCTGGCAAAAAAGCAGCATACGGATACAATACAAACACTGCAAATTATTTTCGCCTATAATTATATATTATTTTGAAACGCTATAACTTCGTACCTATATTTTTAAAACTAAGTAGTCCAACCGGCGTCTAAAATTGCCAATTGCCATCATGTTATAATCTAGGAGACTTAAACCGCAATTACTGGTCAACAAAGTTACAGTTCGGATCTATCGACTGTCCTGACCTGACGGACCTGAAATTTGTTTATCCACCGTTGTTGGTCCATCCATTAATACATTAGTGAGGATGAATCAGGTATAAGTGCTGTGTTTAGACTTGTTTACTCGAGCAATCGTTTTAGATACGCATAAAACGATTGCTTTCGATTGATTACGTGATTCTGTTACATAAACATCTTTTGTCACTGAAAATATGAGAAGAGAAATTAAAAGCAATTCTTCTGTATTGCTAAATAAAAATACCCAGCATTGATAACAAAAACAATGGAGAAATTTCCATTGTCCCATAGGCCGTCTAGGAACGTCATTGTTTTTGTAGTTTATGTTGCAATCAAAGTTGATTATGTCCGTGACCTTTTTGTATTAATTTTGAGCGTTTGAAATTAAGTGCTTCCAATTCCCCCGCTTTCTCCTACCTAAAATGAAAAAATAATGTAGGTAAGTAAGTTTTATTTTGAAAAGCTATAACTCCGTACCTATACTAAATAAATTTAAATCTCGTTTAAAATGGTGTCAAGATCATAAAAACCAAATTAAGATGGATATTCTGGCATCACACCATTCAAAAAATGATTTCCGTTCCTTCTGGAAACACACCAATAGGTTGCAATGCCGTTCAAGCTGACGGCTGGTGGTGTAGGTGGTGTCAGCGATCCCGAACAGATCGCTATTAAGTTTGTGGATCACTTTTCTGTCAAATCCCCGCTGAGTCCCACCATGACGAGGGTGCTGAATGCTGAGTACGGAGTGAAAATAGTTACAGTTAAAGATATTGCGCAGACAATAAGAACAATGTCAAGAGGAAAATCTCCTGGCCATGACCGACTCAGTATTGAGCACCTTAAATTCGCTGGACCTCATTTACCTCGTGTTTTGTACTTGTTATTCAGTTTTTGTATCGGTCACGGATACCTGCCTGATGACATTTTGCGAACGGTGGTAGCGCCTGTATCCGTCGCAGGCGGCTAAGGGAAAGGAGGCGACGGTATGATCGCCTCATTCCCCTACAGAGAAACCAAGCTGGCGTTGTTGGGTGTGCCATCGCCGGCCTTGCACGGTTTCCACCGTCTGGGAAGATGGCTAAACTTGCTCGGCCATTTACCCGCCCAGGTGAGTCCAACATTTCGAATCGCCCCTGCACCTGGGGGCGAGGGTTGCGTAAAAGCATTTCTCCTAGTATAAAAAATTATAATAATAAGGCCTATCTCGTTGGCGACTGTCATATCAAAGGTTTTTGAGAGCATGCATAATACGCTATTAAAGAAATACGTCAAACCGCATGATAACCAGTTTGGTTTAAGACCGGGGCTATCTACAGAGAGCGCTGTTCTTTGCGTTAAGCATACTAACAACTACTACATGCAGCGCAAGACCAAAACATTTGCGTGCTTTCTTGATTTGTCAAGAGCTTTTGACCTGGTCTCGTACGATATTTTGTGGAATAAGTTAGAGAAAGCTCAATTACCCGTTGAAATTATTACGGTTTCTAAAATTGCCAATTCCTAGGGGACTGAAACCGCAATTACTGGATAACAAAGTTACTGTTCGGAACTATCGAATAGACGGACCTGAAATTTGTTTATCCGTCGTTGTGGTTCCATCCATTATAATACATTAGTGAGGATGAATCAGGTATAAGTGCTGTGCACACTTTGCACATAATATTAAGGGGTCCACAGGTGAAGTCATTGAAACAGGATTATCAGATCACACTGCACAAATTATTAAATGTCCTGTCAGAAGGACATGCGC
Source organism: Chrysoteuchia culmella (assembly GCA_910589605.1). Taxonomy (NCBI): domain Eukaryota; kingdom Metazoa; phylum Arthropoda; class Insecta; order Lepidoptera; family Crambidae; genus Chrysoteuchia; species Chrysoteuchia culmella. The sequence continues at coordinate 10,718,458 of OU342648.1, forward strand.
TATTAAGTCATGGTTTATAAAACGTCGAGATTATAGCATTGACAACTTAAACAAGTTTAAAAAACACCTACAAAGTCTATTTTTTAGTGATACTTTGACGTCAAATGACCCTGACATGGCATATGACACCTTCCTAGATGTTTTTAAGTGTCTGTACGATCTGTGTTTTCCTTATATAAAAATGAAGAAAAATAATAAAAACGCAACAAAAATGGATTACTCAAGGATTGCGACTTTCTTGTAAGAGGAAAAGAAAACTTTTGTGGTTAAACAGAAAAAATAAAAACGAATATAATAAGACGGCGCTTAAACGATACACGAAAACTTACAGAAAAATTATCAAATTAAAACGACGTACACTGAATGCGAATTACATAAAAGAATCAAACAACAAAAGTAAGTAAAAGTAAGATAAAAATAGGTGAAAAAATTTTGACTAATCCTAATGACTTTGCGAATGCTTTCAATATTTTTTTTATAGATGACATACAAAATAATAATGCAAATGAAAGTAATATTAAATCAAACAATTTGAAAACTAACCCACATTCAATTTTTATGAGACCCACGACACCGGACGATGTGTTAAGAGTCATTAAAACACTAAAAAACACCAATAGTGTTGGCTCTGATGAAATTTGTACGAAGGTTATAAAATATGTTGCTTGTGAAATTGCTGTACCTTTGAGTCACATTATGAATTTGTGTCTTAGCGTCGGCATATATCCAAATAAATTAAAACCTGCTGTTATAAAACCTCTTTTTAAAAAAGGTGATAAAAATGATCCGATAAATTATCGACCAATAGCTCTTTTGGCAATTTTCTCTAAAATCTTTGAGAAAATAATACATGATATATTTTATTCTTTTTTAGACAAACACAAAATTTTGAATACTGAACAAAAAGGTTTTCGTAAGAATGTATCGATAAATACCGCCATTTAGTTACCCTCAGTTTAGATAAACGGACGCCGTCATGTGCCTTGGAACTAATGAAATCATACCTAAAAGACCGGTATCAATGCACGGAGCTAACACAAATTTGTTTATCAACTGGTGAGGAAAAAACATATAGGTCAGAGAGTAAAAAAATAAAATGTGGTGTTCCTCAGGGCAGCGTACTAGGACCACTGCTTTTTATAATATATATTAATGATATTGTAGACGTTTGTAAGCATCCCATTATTCTTTTTGCCGACGACAGTACAGTCTTTATAGAATCTACTGATAATGTGAATTTTGAAAATGATATAAATTTTACTATTAAAAGTGTAATTAATTGGCTAAAATCAAATCATTTGAAAATTAATTTAAGTAAAACTTATTTAATGCAATTCAGTCAAAACAAAAAGGCACCAAACATAAATATTAGCTATGAAGGTGAAATCATAAAAAAAACGGATGTAACTAAATTTTTGGGACTCTATATTGATAGTAATATGTCTTGGGAATCACAATCAGTAGAAGTTTGCAAAAAACTATACAAGTTCTTATATGCACTTCATAAACTAGCACAAGTCTCAGATCAACATACAGTACTAACGGCTTATCATGGCTTTGTTGCATCTACATTGCGCTATGGTGTGATTTTCTGGGGAAATTCGAGTTATATGGAAATATTGTTAAGGGCTCAAAAGCAATGCATCCGAGCTATCTGTCGAATTAAACGTACTGATAGCTGTGTGCCACATTTTAAATCCCTAAAACTTTTAACAGTACCATGTCTATACATTCTTGAGTTATGCATTTTTGTCAAATCCAATCCCGATCTCTTTACTAAAGTGGAACAGAAACGACTTGGTCTTCGCCCTAGAAAACAAAAAATTTACACTCATGTATGCAAAACTGCATTAATGAGAAAAAGTGTTATTGAGATGGCCCCAAAAATTTTTAATAGTTTACCAGTGTCACTAAAACAACTAAACATTAATCATTTCAAGTATACCTTAAAAAAGTTGCTCATAGAAAAATGTTACTACAGTATAAATGAATTTTTCACTGACATGCATTCTAAAAGATAATGTTTTTATTCTAATGTAGTCAAGATATGTTTGTTTTATTTTATTTTATTGTATCTATATTTTATTTGATATGACCTAATTGAGACTAGTATGTAAGTAGTTAGGTAATGAATTTTTAATCAATCAAATTATAATTTTGACGATCTTATATTATTGATTTATTGTTTAACTTATTTTACGCCGTATGACCTTAAATTTATATATGTTTATTCTAATAATTGTTAAATGTTATTAAATTACATTTTACCTAATTATGTAATGATAATGAGATGAACTCCAATTTAATGATATATGAAATTGTATTCTTATGATTTATTTGACATTATTTGTATTAATATTGTAGCTTTGTTAACATAAATATAAATGCTTTCCATCACATTCGTATGCCTAAATTGGTACATCATGGTGATACTTACTATAAATATCCTGTCAACTAAATGTGTACCTGTGATGACGAATAAACATATTTGTATTTGTATTTGTATTTGTGTTTAGACTTGTTTACTCGAGCTATCGTTTAAGATACGCATAAAACGATTGCTTTCGATGGATTCTGACTTAAACAGCGAAAGAAATTAAATTATTTTTTTCTGTATTTCTAAATAAAAATACCCAGCATGATAACACAACAATGAATAAATTTCAAAGTCAGAAGTCACATCAAATTGTTGATTTGTTTGTGTTGTTGAAAAAACAAAATTAGAAAAGTTTAAGGTTATGTTAGTCAAGTACTGAGTCAGTAAAACAATCCATTAGCGACAACATCAGTTTCTAATGATATAAGAAAACTTACTTTAATAACTATTAAACGTAGAACTTATATTAATATCATTCTTGTTGCCATCCGTCTAACAGCTGTTCGCACCAATTTTCGCAAAAACATCTACATCATACAAATAGTACCACATACCATTATTTATCACTCCTGAATAATATATCAATCAAGGCGTCCATATTCTTTCCCTATCTTCATTATGAATCTGCTTTCGCCGTATCATATTCGGGATAACACGTTTTATCTGAGCGAGCAGCCTAATGAATAATCGATGTGTAGCGTGCAGGTGTATCGTAATTGGTGTCTTTAATCCAGCTTTAGCTCGATCAATCTTCTTGCGATGAAGTTCAGTATCATTATGATGTTTTAACAACTCCTTAGACACTTTGCCTACTTGGGGCGTATTATCGGTTCGCTGGCGATAATGTTTGAACCTTTCTAAGGATATCCTTAGAAAGGTCGAAGACCTAACTTGATATTATTTAACGCTCTTCTTTTTTTTTATTTGCATTTGGGTATGTTTTTAAAAGATGCATGTTTGGTGGTTGATGGAAAGATGTACACGGTTTTTAGTTACTGTAACCATACTTTGTTTTGTACGTTATTTGGTAAGTAGATAAATAGGAAAAGTGTTTACGCTTAACATTAATAATTTGTTTTCGGGTACATTTATAAAATGTGATTGTGAGGTTGCCGTCTTATTTTATAATTGAAGACAATCCATCTTCATACAATAATAACTTGGTTTAGAGCAAGCCCTATTCTCCCAATAATGTTACCCTTTTGTAGATGCGAACTATAAAGTATCTAGAACTGTAAGTTGAATTATGCTTCTATGGTGGTGAAAATATATTTAACTTTAAAAAACGGAGAGGTAAAAAGTGAAATCATTAAGCTTGTGATTCTTTATAACAGAAAGATAAACTTCATATATTTCAATCATGTTAGAAGCTCCTTTCTTCGTTAATAACATTTTAAAGTGAAACATTTGTCATTATTTCATTTAAAGTTCATCAAGTTAATTTTGACATTGCGGTAAGACAATATTATTGCCATAGATAGAGAACAACAGTGAAAAAAACATAGAATACTTTTTATAATTTTATGATGATAATTACCTCATCAGAAGCATACAATGAATGTAAAGGCAACCAGTAATTCGTAAGGAACGATATAGGTAAAGAGTAAACATCCAAGAATGATATGTAACATTTTTAATATTTCAACTTATACACGTGTATAGAACGATTACGTCACAATCGCATTAGGAGACACTCTGCCTCTGCATACACGCAGGTAACGTTAGCAAAAAGTATTAATGATAAATTTTAAATAGAAAAATATTGGAAAAAAACATTTTTTCCAATATTTTCTATTTAAAATTTATCATAAGTATAAAAATAGCATTGCAAAATATAAAAAATAAAAAATCATAAATTATTGGCTGTTGCATATTAATCGATCGTTAAACATCTGAAAGATGCATGCTTGGTGTCTCATGCATCGAGTCCCATCTAAGAATTCACTTGAGTGAATTCTTAGATGGGAATCGAACCCACGACCTTTGGAAATCCGGTCCAATGCTCTAACCACTGAGCTACCGAGACTTGCGGACCACTGTCGCAATTCTCCAATACTTTTATTTTTTTAATACGTTGTAGGCCTGCGTTGTCACATCAACGCTAGGAATATACTTGCATTCGAATGAATCATCTTTTCAGATCTTTAATGATCGATATATTTTTCTATTTAAAATTTATCATAAGTATAAAAATAGCATTGCAAAATGTAAAAATTCAAAAATCATAAATGATTGGCTGTTGTTAAACTTTAGCTTTATCTAAAAAAAAGTATTAGATATAAAGAAAATTTTATATCACAAATAATAGAACATTAACAGGTATTTCATTTGAGACCTAAATTATTTCTTTAGCCTTAGTACTTTCCGAGAAAACGTTTCCCGAAAAAGCTCTCCTAGTTAACCGGGAAGATCCCCGACTGTACGTACTTAATTTTATAGAAACCAAAACCAAAGCCGCTGAGTTATTATACCATAATTTGACGTTCTTTGCTTAAGTTTCAAATTCTTAAAAAAACAATTCTGTAGTCAAAATTTGACCCAAGACAAAGTGGCTTTGCTTTTAGCTTTCAAATTAGCTCGTAATGACGAGCTACAACGTGAGCTATAACGTGAACATTGGTTCACTCACCGAACGCTAGACCCAAATCGTCACTAAACACAATTGTTTTATTTTGCTACCCTTACTTATTAAGCTGGATTTAGGTACCTAGCATTTGCACGAAACAATACACATGTTCCGGATCCGGACTCAACGAGGAACAACACGATAACATAAGCCCTGATACCCATAGGAAAGAGACTGAAGGAAACGATATGATAGCGACAGAAGTTTTAATACTTATTGAAAGGGGTGCTACGAATATTTTTAGTTGGAAGTACCAGGGTAGCATAATTAAACGAGAGTTATTTTAAATGTTTTGAGAAGTTCTGATTTTATATTAAGGCAGTTTTTATTTAATTATAGGCAGCCAGCAGCTTTTCAAGTAAGATAACTCCTGGTTGGTTATGCTGCCCTGGTACTTTTTGTTCAATACTTTGATAATTAACTGACTTTATCGTAGTGTAAAAATTCTAAAAAATAACGTGCATTACTTGATGAGTATATTTTTCAGTTAGTACCCATCACTATTCAAAATTTGAACATAATCTGTGTTGTTCCAAGAATAAAATTATTTTATTTTTAATTGATTTCTATTAAATTTATATTTAGTATCTTGTTTACAGACAACAAAACTTTCTTTACCTACAGATACAACTACGATTTACACCCAATAATTATTCTCCCGTGAGCACCTCACTTTACTAGTAGCGAACATATTACAAAGTGTATGATTGTATTTCTTGGTGTTCTGGATGTGTCGTGCCTTAATTACAATATTTGTCTCTTATTTCTAAATATTTCACCGGTACATTATTAAACATAGAACATGTGAATGTTAAGTCAATATCAAAAGTAAAAGCATGAGAGTACTGATTTAATAAGGATTTTTAACCACGTCGGACGGACTGAACGGAACGGAAGCGGTATATGCGTTTGGGGTTAGAGTTTGTTTGTTTGTATGAATGTTACCTTTTTTCTCGGAAACTACCAGGACAATTTTTAACCGGCACAAAAAAAGAAGGAGGTTAACAATTCGTCGTGTATATTTTTTAATGTATGTTCAAGACGGCTGGCCTGATTGGAATGATTCAAACGTTATTACAACACGTTTGTTCCCAAGTTAGTTCCATTTTTTTTAATTTTAAAATCCGTTCTGAACTTTTTAGGAAATCTAGACAAGATCATAGCGCCAAATTTTTGTGTAGGTAAGTGCGGAACTAATTCAATTAAAAAAATTGAGAAATAAAAATATATATATATACCTAAGTATACCTATAAAAAAACAGAAATATAAAATAAACTGTTTTTTCTTTTTGCAGCCGGTTTTTTTCAATTTAATTGGATACTTCTGCTAGGATACGTCCTAGTGAAAATGGTCGTCAAATTAACCGGTGATTGTGCAAAAATTGACTCCATGCTTATTACCTGAATATCAAATTGTGACACAAGTGTAAATATAGGTACTCTGATAAACCATGCCAACAACAATACCAATTTTGCTATCGTTTTCAGACATTAGACACCCAAAGTGGCAAAATCAAAACGTGGTAAAACAGTAGACCTCGCTTGCAAAGTTAGGGCGGATATGCTATATTAATGCAAATTTTAATACCTACATAAAGTTATTTACGCAACAAACGTAATCAAGGAAGTCCAATTTGAAATCGAATTTCACTAGCTTGAATTTTCCAAAAGACTTACCCAAATAGACTTTTGAGCAAAATAGGGGAAAAACTTTTACAGCACCTTTAAACAAGGTATACAAATTATATCAGTGGGCCTAACATGAGTTTTTCTTTCCGTTTACTGTACAGTAAACGGGAGACATTATGTATGAGAATCAGTAGTTCTGCTACTGCCCACTAGGTACAGATTCGCATACAAAATGACACCCGTTTACTGTACAGTAATCGTAAAGAAAAACTCATGGTCGGCCCACAGGTATAAATTTGGCATAAGCAATATTTTAACTTTTAAACTCGCCATAACTTGAACCTAACATTACCGTTCTAACAAAACTAGCAAGTAGTATTAGCACCGCTATTACCGACTCCGACACTAGTTTAATTCCAGTATAACTAATGAATAACGTTTGTCAATAATCTAAACATGAATAAACACACGGTAATCATCAACTATCAAACTTATCGTACTAGTTCTACTAATTCTATCCTATCCTATTATCCTTCTAATATTGTAATCTTATTCTGCCTATCCTACTAATATTTTCAATGCGAAAGTTTGTGTTGATGTTTGGATGGATGGGTGTTTGTTACTACTAACATAAACTAACTGTGTTACTGTTTTTTTCGTTGTACCATGAAGAGAACCGATTGGTGCAGTAGTGGCAACGCTCGATTCTTTTTGCTCCTGCGACGAACTCTAAAGTTTTTGGTTCAAACCCCTACCTATATATTTTTTTTTATTGTAATTTTGTTTTTGCTGTCAGAGATTAAATTCTTGTTGCTCAAAAAAAATTATAACACCAAAAAAGCTTTTTTTTAAGTTCCTTGCTCGTATATAAAGGATGATTTTTGTCACATTTACGGAAGCAAAAACTGAAGGCCAGTGACATAGGATTCACCGGAAACAATAATAATATTTACTTCAATGATCTTCTCACTGGCCACAACAAGGAAATCTTAAATAAAGCTAAGGCTGGCTGTTAAAGAGAACTGTTTTATTTATTATATGCATGGTTTGGTGAAGAATTGTTCAATTATGGTAAGAAAGACTGACACTAGCTCAATTTTATATATAGCATGTGCATAGCATTTAAACATGATAAAATAGGAAGCAAGGTTTCTATTTATAGTAACTTATATCATATTGTTAGTGAGCTACTATTTATATTATTATGTTATTGTTATTTTATTTGGTTTTATCGATTTATATATTTTAGAATGCAACTTTTTCTGTGTAATTTACAATAATTCAGGAACACTATACAGCAGTAATATTATATTTGTTTGTCATGGGAAGGGGAACAGCCCCCTAAGCGTCTTTCAAAGGTATCGTGATTGAGATAGTGATTTATGGAATTGCGTAACTTATAGTCGCAATCCCTTTCGGAATGAATGCTGTTTTAAATGACACTTCATTTGACACTTCTCCATACATTTGAAACATATTTTCGTCTTGGCCAATCTCGAAACTGAGATGCTTCATTTGCTCCGTCAGTTACTTAAGATCAACATGAAAACCGTAGCCTGTAAGGGGTTTGAACCCCTTTGCATTAAAATTTTGAATACACTTGGGTCCTGTTTCATAAAGATTACAATTGTCAGCGACAGATGATAGGTGACAATTTGACGATTGTACGTTTCATATAACATTGGTGCTTTATAAAGACGGCATAATTGTCAAATTGTCGCGACAATTCTACAATTTAAAGTTTCAAAAAACATTTGATTTGTCTATTATTTGTAATCGGAAAATCTGACATAGGTATTTGTCAAGTTGTCGCACATTTTTGAAAGGCATCCTTGGTCTGTGTCAGGATGATGAGTGACAGATATTTTTCTTTTATAAATTCTCACATGTTCGAATGAGTTCGTAATAGGATTTTGATAACGAGAACTTTATAATGCATACGTACATCTTATGTTTTGGCGCGCACTGTTCATTGAAATAAAACAACTTTTACGGATATCAAACGCGCTATATTTCCACGAACTAAGTTGTAATTGCCCGTATTTATCATCCCGTGACCACGGCAGCTGTAAAGGTGCCGAAACGTCGGGAAAATAAAAAACCTAAAAATACGGACAATTACAACTTAGTTCGTGGAAATACAGCGCGTTTGATATCCGTAAAAGTTGTTTTATTTATAATGTATGATTGCTTTTTATAGAAAACCTACCTTCTGCAATGGTGACAAAGGTTAACATTGCGTAGATCAGTGACAAAAAAAGTATGTTCGAGCATAGTTGACAAATTGTCGACTTGTCAAGCTTTATGAAACAGGGCCCTGGGAGTTTTCTACAAAAGCCAGATCGTGACAGTCCAGCTATCGAGACTTTCTTAATACGATTTACTGAGAACCTTTTCATACTGGAAAAAATGTCATCCTATTAACGTATTTGGATTTTCTGTCGAGTCCCTGAAATATCAGGGGCTAAATATTCTATCCTATCCTATTCTACTAATATTCTAAATGCGAAAGTTTGTAAGGATGTTTGTATGTTTGTTACTCTTTCACGCAAAATCTACTGAACCGATTTGGATGAAATTTGGCTCACATATAGAAGATAGCCTGGATTAAAACATAGACTAAGGCTGTGTAATAAAAACAACAGCTCTGGCTTAAAAACTTCCGACAATTTGAATGTTTTGTTAAACATCGAGTTCTATTTGAAACAACTCAGTCTCTTGTTATTTTATTCTGGATTTGTGTTTTTAACGCGAAAAGTTGATTTTCCTCGCCACAACTACGTAGTTTGATAAGTTTAAAGAGTTAATTATTTAAAATAGCGGGACGGGCAAACTTTAACTTTTTGTAATTTATTTTTTCTGTGAACCATTTGCTAACAGGACACCGGTGTCTAGAGAACAATAGAATATCTATTGCAGCTCGTAACTCGGGGCCTGAGAGGTTCATTTTGACTCATTGAGAAAGCGTTTTTTTATTATTATACATTATGATTAAATAGTTAAGTTTAAAAGTCTAACATTTTGATTTTCGTGAACATAGAGGAAGATTCAATACGATAAGCTAATATAATACCTACATACCTACTTCTGGTAAGAAAATCCAGAAGAGCAATGAAAGTAAGTGCTTAGAATTTCTAGAGAACCTATAATAATATGTCCAACTTGGTTTTCTATCTCATACGTTCATGCAAAAACGCTTAGAAACTTGAGCAAAATGGAAGTTTGAGGTAAAGCCTGGGGTTATAGGAAAGGGAAAAGTCATAAGCCGTCGAGACCTCACAGTCAAATACGAATCAGTATGTCGAAAACGGTTAGAAACTTTAAAACTGTGTTTAGTCGAATTACATTTTCGTACCGAATGCTACTGATTCCGTCTCTAAAGGTATTATTGGTAAATCGATAGTTTAGCGTTAGACTTTTGGAGAAAGAAATAGGCTTTCTGTCTGGAAAGTTTAGGGATATTTCTAACGGAATGACTCTAGTGTAGTAGTAAACATTAAAAACAAATGTTTAGGTTGCTGATACCATTCTAAAATTATTTTTTAAAACGAGAAGTTAGTGTGGTGAATTAAATTGTATAATATAGGTTAAAGCCTTGTGGTGATGGCCTAAGAATACAAGTGTCACCACTCCCTTACATGCCTGGGATGTCGTAAGAGTCGACTAAGAGGTTGAAACAAACCCTCTACCAACCCGTCTTGCCAGCGTGGTAGCAGTAGGCTAATATCCTCCTATGAACGCCATAATAGGCGTGAGCTAGGAGAGGCCTATGTCCAGCAGTGGACGTCTACATGGCTGATAATGATGATGATGATGATGAATATAGGTTACCCTACACTTATTTTTTAAATAATAATTTGAGGGAATAATCTTTGATGACGTTAAAATATGACAATCATGGTGTTGAAAAGACTAGTTAGGTATAACAAATGTAAAATACGCGTTATTATGCACGCATTATCATAAATTTGTTGTTCTTCAAAGTGAGACATTCCCACTCGATGTTCGTATTTACATTCATTATTTCGCCACTTTGCTGTTTGTAAATCGCTTTCAAAGTCCAACAAAATGGAAATAAGTCAGAACTTTACGTCTAAAAGGGAAATTCGTAAGCTCTGAGCTGCGAAACGTAGAAAAATTCCATTTTCATAAGTTTTTTTTTTTTTTTTTTTTTTTTTTTTTTTTTTGGCTCGTACAGTTTGTACATTCGCCAACGTCAAGTAAAAAATTGGGAAACAGAATAGATTTGAAAAGGAAATGGAATCAATCGGAATTTGGACAGGATCAGGAAGGCTTTTTTATTATGTGTATATATATATATATATAGAGATAAGGAATTATTTATAGTTTGATATTATTATACATAAGGAAAGTTATAATACATTTATAAATACTGCTATCTATATCAGATAACAAAGTTATAATATTAGTTGGAAATGGAACTCGAAGCGATATCAATTCATTCAAAAAAGCATCTCTATTAAATTTAGGACATGCAAAAATAATGTGGTTTAAATTTCCCTCGTCCAACCCGCACTCACATCTGGGGTCGTCAACAATACGGAGCTTGGCAAGATGGGATGGAGTACATGTATGACCTAATCTCATGCGAATAATAATAGAAGTTTCTAACTTACTAAACTTTAAAACTGAAAACCAAGGTTTCGTGGGAATACTTTTTTGTATTTGAGAATAAAATCTGCCCCTTGATTGCTGACTGTATTCCCATAAGTTTTTCCAGTTGTCTTGTAAATATGTTTTAGGAAGTGCTAAAAGATCTTGACAGTAATTTTGATAAGGATAAACATCTCCACATAACACGGCATCGTGAGCAAGTTTATCTGCAATTACATTGCCATTTATGTTCGAATGTCCCGGAATCCACACGAATTCTATCTGTAAGCCTCTATCCCGACATTCTTTTGCAATTTTTCTAATATTGAAAATTAAAGGAGAATATAATTTTGAGGTAAATGGATTTTTTTGTAAAGCCTGTAAACAACTCTTGGAATCTGAAAATATAACGGTCGTATTTAGTTTCATAACTTTTATGTATTCAACAGCTTTTAAAATTCCTAGACATTCGCCAGAATAGACAGATGACTCTGGTGGTAACTTTACTTTCTGTACAATATTATATTGAGAATGGTACACTCCAATGCCAACACACCCAGCATTGGATTGCTTAGAAGCATCAGTGAATACATAATGGAAATCCTTGAAATTAGATTCAACGAGATGGTTGAATTCAGTTTCAGCATTTCCACTATTGTTAAAATTAAGATGTATATTTAAAGGATAAACTAATGAATCATAACTGACACTGAATAAAGGAAGAAAATTAGATCGGTAAGTAGGAGAGTTTAAAGACAAATATTTTTGATAGCTAACTATAAGACATGGAGGGGATTTATGTGTCCAATAACTAGACTCTAGGTACAACTCATATAAACACTGGAGTTTGTCAAGTAAAGGATGGTTGGAAAACTGTACAGTACGGAAAAAGAACTTGTCACATAGGAGTTGTCGTCTCAAATGCAGTGGTGGATCACAGCATTCGACCTGTAATGCATTTGTAGGGCTAGACTTCATGGCACCGGTCAAAATTCGCAACGCTTTGAACTGAATCAAATCTAATTTTTTAAAAGATTTTTTGTTTCCCGGCTCCAGTAAGAATGTACCATAGTCTAACACACTTCGTATAAGGGCATTATAGACAAGTTTTAATGTGAAAGGGTGAGCTCCCCACCATACGCCCGCTAAACATCTTATTATATTTATCATTCGTTCACATCTGCCAATGACATAGTCGCAATGATGAGCACCAGTTAATTTGGTGTCCAAAACTACACCCAGGAATTTAAAATGAGTCTTTACTGGTATGGTTTCATTATCATAACTCAAAGTGAAATCTGGTGGTTTGTTCATCCGTGAAAAAAGGACAGCGGCACTCTTAGACGCTGTCAATTGAAGACCATTCATATCCATCCACTCCTTTAAATTGTTTAATGCAACTGACAAAGTAGAGAGCGTAACATCGATGGAGGAATTAGCGCTATATAACAGCAGATCATCAGCATACTGTAAGATTTTAATGTTATCATTTACACAAATATGTGACTGTAGATCGTAGGTGTAGATGTTGTACAAAAGTGGACTGAGAACAGATCCCTGAGGGAGGCCTTTGGAAACAGTTCTAGAAAAACTGAGGTCATTTACATTTAAATTTATCGATCGTTCTGATAACATATTCATAATGAAATGTGTGAAAATTGGAGGTATTTGCAAGGACTCTAGTTTAATTTTTAGGATATTTAAAAGGACGTTATCATATGCTGAGTTTATATCTACAAAGACTGCTAAAAGAGAATTATTGCTGGAAAAAGCGATGCGAATATCAGAGGTCAGGATAGCTATATTATCAACAGTGCTCTTACCCTTCCTAAAACCAAATTGAGTATCTGCTAAAAGCCCTTTACTTTCTAAGAACCATTCTAGTCGATTCTTTATCAGATGTTCACATAACTTTAACAATATAGATGACAATGCAAGAGGCCGATAACCGGTAACATCGGTTGGTTGTTTGTTTGGTTTTAAGAAGGGCAACACTGTTTGTTGTTTCCAAGATGGAGGAATGTTTCCTGTCAACAACACTGTGTTTACTAAATCTAAGTAATAATTTAATGTATCATCGCAAACGTGTACTAGAAATGCATACGGTATGCCATCACTCCCGGGAGCTGAGTTATTAGAATTATGTATGATTCCTTTTAGTTCGTGCAAAGTAAACGGACTGAAACTAAGACCTGTTTGATTATGAGGTGCTAAGGGAAGGCAAGTGGGCATGTTATCAGCTACCCAAGGGGGAGCTAATTTATCCATAAAAGAATCAGCAAGACCTGTTGGGATTGTTGCGGAAGGCTTATTGTGAGTAGCAGATTTAAATCTGTTGATTTGTTGCCAAACTAGACTTGGTGGAGTGTTTGGGGAAATAGATGCACAGAATGAACGCCAGCCTTCAAATTTCTTTTGCTTGAAGAGTTTTTTAGATTCTGTTATGGCTTTAATCACTAAATCATAATTACTGTCAGACATGTCCTCTCTATATTTTTCTTCAGCTTCCTTTCTGTTTTTAATTGCAGTCGTACACTCACTGTCCCACCATGGTGGTGAGGGGATTTTATTGAAGCCACGTTTTTGTGGGAAGACTTCATTAGCAGCCTCAATGAGGACGTCACCTAATGCCTTTGCACTCTCCATCTCAGAACCATGGATCACAACTGGAAGTGAAGATAATTTTGCATGTACACTGGATCTATATTTTTCCCAATCTTTACTATCCTTGTCAGGAAGCTTGTGTTTTAAGTGAGAGGTCCGTCTAATACTAATAGGTTTATTAAATGGAAGAGTAATCAAAATGGGATAGTGATCACTACCATATGTTGATGAAAGTGTATCCCATGCTATAGAACTTGCAAGAGATGGAGTGCATAAGGACAGATCAACTGCGCTATCAATCTGATTTGATTTTGTTAGGCGTGTAACTTTGCCTGTATTCAAAATACATATATTAAGAGAATCAATAATGTCTATCATTTCTTCCCCATAGCAATTTGTTATAGAGCTGCCCCAACACTGGTGATGACAATTAAAATCACCTAGTACCACAAAGGGCTTAGGTAGGCCAGAAATAATTTGTTTGACTTCATTAAGTATGGGTAAAGATGGATGAGAAATATATAGGGAAACAAAACAAATATTGTAAGTTTTTATGGCTATAATGGAGATTTCTTTATGGTGATATTGTACAGGTATCATGGAATAGGATATTGAGTCTTTAATAAGTATGGCTACTCCCCCATAGCCATCATCTCTATCCTGACGAAGGGTAGTGTATCCAGTAGCCTTAAATGTTTGATGCGATTTAAGCCATGTTTCAGATATGACAAACAAGAAAGGATCAAACTTATTCAAAAGATAAATAATTTCACTCTTTTTGCCAAGACTACCTTGGCAATTCCATTGTAATACTTTAGCCTGACTGTCCATTTTGAAGAAATTGAATTAAATTAGTAATGATAGAGGCTGCGTTGGACGGTGAGTTACTATTGCTGTTATTATTATTACTTAAGCAAGTTAACAGGTTGAGGATTAATTTAATCAATTCGGATATGGATATACTTTGAGACTCAGATTCTTTTTCTGTTTTACTATAACCACACCCATTACTGGGTGGTGGCATATCAAATTCCTTAAGAATATTGTTATGTGCTTCACTGTCATATCCTTGACTTACTTTTGGAGGGGAACGGGGTTTGAGAAAGACAGTTTTTTTATAAGATATAGATTCAGGTCTGTTAGTTATATCATTTTGAACAGATTGGTTAGGCTTTGACATAGTATAAGAGGTGTTTTTAGCAGTAACTTGAGAGTATAACTTAGAGATGCTAGGGAAATATTTTGATGCTTCTGCGTAAGATGTGCAGTTGTGAGCCATATAACTTTTGATATCTTGCTGTCTGTTAAATTCTGGGCAAGATTTATTGGTAGCAAAATGTGAACCTTCACATGAGCAACAAAAGGCATTAAAATTTTCTTCTCTATTACAAGAGTCCCCCAGGTGATTGTCCCCGCATTTAAAACATCTAGGTTTGGATCTGCACTGGGTTTTTGTGTGTCCAAACCGACAACAGTTAAAACATTGAATGGTTGGAAAAATGTATAGGTCTACAGGTAATGCATTAAAGCACATAAAAATTCTTTTTGGTAGTACCTGACCATCAAAAGTTACTACAATGGACTATGAAGGCTTCCACATTGCTGATCCGTCCTGAAATGCTTTATAATTGATGCGTCTCACTTTAATTATTTTTCCACAGCCAATTGGGACCGAGATATTTTCTAATACTTCTTCTGGAGACCATTCTGCAGGGACTCCACGAACAAGCCCCATCCTAGTTACACTAAATGTTGGAATAAATGCTTTCATTTTCTGAGTTTCTAAATTTTTATTGGTCAGAAAGGAGTTAGCTGATATGTAAGATGAAAAGGATATAGAGATCTTATTACGGCCAATTCGTTTAACACTTCCATTGATAATATCATTAATGCGATTATTTTTCAAAAATCTACCAAAAGTAACAGGATGAAGGGACGTGCCATCCTTAGGATCAGATTGTATTCTCTGAATATGAACAACCAATGGTGTAATGTCAGTTTCATTAAAAAGTAAACGACCTATGGGTGCGAGTGCAGGTGTAGGCGTGGGTGTTGGGGTTGAAGTTATTGTAAGGGCCGGGCTTGAAACCGGCGCGTTAAATTCTTTAACTATAGGTTGTGTTTGTGAATTCACACCTTGGTCAACTATACATGGAGCTAAATCGGTACAATGACAATTATTATGGCTGTTTTTATCAGAACCTAAGTGTTGGCGCCTTTTTTTATTGCACTGCTTACAAACATGTAAGCGACTACGCTTACGTGCCCTTGTAGTAATAGAGGCATCGGTTTCCATTCCCGACTCATTAGAAACTACAGTAATATACATCCCCCGGGTCAGGAGGAACATTCATTAGGACTTACCAAATTTCCGCTACTTACACTATATACACACGAATAATATATACAACTAAATGAAATTTACACAATATAAACGATTATTATTATACAAACACTATAAATTAAGCAATTCTGATCACCGTAATTCATAAATTTAAATTTCAAGCTAAAAACGCGTCCGACCAGTTGAACGTTTCCCGCCTTTTTTTATTTTCATAAGTTGCCCATTGCTAGCAGCTGTTTTGATATCAGCACAGACAGATGGGACGAAAGCAACAAACCTCTTGCTGTCTCTTTCATAACAAGGCTTTTAGACAAAGAAATATGTTTCTTCTTCTTGATTCTAGCAAAATATTTTGTGAGTACAGTGAAATGTTCTCTCCCATTTGGATGCGTTCGAGTATCAAGAACGCTATTATTCCTTATACAACAAAAGTTTACGACTGTGGTTGTTGTGTTATAGTCACTTTTGTCTTTTTATGCATCATGTTTATGATTTCAAAAGAAACGTAGAAAAAGAAACGAAAATATATAAATTTTTAATAGAAAAAAATAAAAAAATCACTCTTACCACTAAGCTATCTCAATGGTTATAGTATTGGACCGGATTACCAAAGGTCGTGGGTTCGAGTCCCGTCTGAGAATTCACTTGTGGCCAAGTTGATTTTTTCAATATTTTTCTATTTAAAATGTATCATAATAATTATAAAAATAGCATTGAAAGCTGCAAATAATCATAAAATATTTAATTTTTGTTTGGAACCACAAATGACAATTTACTACAAAAAGGATTCAACTCTTTTTAAATTACTATTTGGCAAGGTATGTGAAGTGAAAATACTTTCAAAGTTCTCAAAAAGCTAAAAAGTAAGGGCCACCATGTTTCAACTCCGAATATTGCGTCAAAGTGTCCGATCAAAGTGAGAATCTTGAAAAGAGCGTTGGCATTTTTGGTATGTTCCCGAGTTTCACAAACTAATTGGTACCTAATGTTTTTATACTTAAATATAAATATTCCAATTTAAAACGACAAGGGGGATTATTTTCGATAACATTATTATAATTTTGTAATGTTTAGAATATTGCCGGTCGTCGCACATAGGAAATTAATACTGTACTAGTATTAGGAAATTACAACAGTATCAGTAGCTCTGTTACGAGTTTTGTCAACGATCCTCGCTAGCGTCTAACGTATAGACATTTGTATGAAAAACTGTTCATAGCCCCAAGCGCTAAGTAGCAGAACTAAAAATGGTATTATGAGTTGACAAGGTTGACATTAGGTGACTTAACAGCTTCTGTTACGTAAGCTTCACGATTCGCGGTCACGTTTTTCATACAATTTGGTATTATGAGTTACTAATTTGGCAGATGCTCCTGTAATTTACGTTTACAGGAGCTGTTACGGCACTTACGAAATTTCTTTGTGTGAGAATGTATATTATTCAATTAAAATTAATTAATACGACATATTTCGAAACAAATTGATGACAAGGCATTTTTTTGATTAGAAAATAAATGACGCGGCTGAACGAACACAATAAATTACCTAATTTGTATGGAGGCAAAATTCCGAAAAACCGAAAACCTAACATTGATTTGTATCCAAAAGCGCATTTTAAGCTAAATTGCTATTACAACACACAACTTCAAAATCGATGTGAAGAATCAAACAAAGTCGTAAATAATAAATTAAAAAATATAGCTGTATTTATTTTGCAATGATTCCACGTAATAAATAATATTGAACTTCAGTAGTAAACGGCGCCTATAGGCTCATTAATTGAACTGTGGACAACCAAGGCCCTTTTCGGGTCTTGGGAAGTCTCTTTTCTCCATATAATGTTTTCTATTTTAGCAATGAAAATACATTTTCAATATTTTAGATTGTCCTAAATTTGACGGATTATTTTTAGGTAAGCGGTCATAACTCATTATACTTTTTTATACTTGCAATTTACCATTTGCTGTTGGGACTACACCAGCCCTTTGAGTAAACTCCTTCGCGCCTAGCCTGCAAGTTTTGAACTAAGAGGACGCCCTTTGGCGTCGGAATATGCGTCTCACGTACCACTTTGTGAAACAAAATTGATCTCATTTTCTTTTTTTTCTTTCTCAACTGAAACGAAATAAAAAGACTTACAAATTTTCGCTGAGGTGTTTGTGGTTAAATAAATTGTTATGTTTCCGGTAAAGATAAGCTAACAGTTTTGCGAACAAAGCTAAATGTTTTCATAAAGGCAAACATTATTATGATTTTTTTATTTTTTCTGTAGCTACCTATATACCTATACCTATGCTGTGTGGGGCCTTAAATTCGATTCGAATTCGAGTACGATGTTCATTTTGCATCGTACTTATTCTGAGCTACTCGGTACGTCTTTTTTTGTCAATTTACGGGTTGTGTGACACAACTTATGTCGGCCGCACTTCATGAATCTAAGTAGTTGTTTTTCGGAGTATTTATTTTGCTCTCAGAACCATTTTCACATTACAAATTGTGTAAAATACAATTTAAATATTAAATTAAATTTAAACCACTAAAGAAATTCCCGTGACAAACTCTCTCTTTACACTATGATCTTGTTGCGGATCAGAACAGCAAGACCGAAACGCAAATCGTCATCACCCAACCACCTTCGCGTTACCTCATGTGGGAACCGAACCGCCGCTGCCATTGGAAGCAATACATTGTTCCTTCACACATTAAGTTAGTTTACACATTTTCAAAATTCAATCCGAATATAGACGCCAAATGGTTTTCAACGCAAAAGTATCTTTTATATCCAAGTGCTAAAGTAAATTCTAAATTCTAAGCAGTATCTAGGCAACGACAGTACATAAAACCTTAGTAACGAAGATCGCATATGGTACATGTGGTTCTTCGAGCCGGAATCTTCAAATTCAGCATCCTGTGAAGTACGTTGTCGTGACTGCTGCTGCTGAAAATCCAGGGATACGCATACTTTGAACCTGGAGGACTGCTGGGAGGACCTAAGGAACTGAAGTTGGAGTGGCATTCTACTGATCATCATACGTATCTGGTGGGACCATCCTTTCTTTTTCCCTATCACCTCTATGTTCTCTTTGTGATACCTGTGTTTAAACTAATTTCATTGAGAAATACGCATAGGAGCGTATTGGATAGTCCGCGATCGACAAATCGACCAGCTTTTGACGTTGTCATCACTGCTGACATGTGTTCGAGCATCCAAATTGTAAGTACTCCTGTTCTCACTGACCACCAAAATGTCTACTGACGAAAGTGTAAAATCTTGCGATAAATCTCCTGCCTTAACTTCTTAACTTACTACCGATAGCGCTAATTCGAAATTGATAAAATTGTCCCGTTGATAAAGTTTCTATTTTAATTCGTGACTAAGTGAAAAAGCCCGGTGTTATTAAGGGCAGGCTTATTAAATTTGCATTCTACTTACTATCATTAGAGGAAAGCGATACCCTAAGCCTTTCCTCGAAATCGCATCGATTTAATATTACGCATTTAAGGGAGCCGCTAGTTTGTATGCCAAGTTTAACGATATTCAAAATAAAATCGAAGAATGTGTTTTCGAATCTAAAACGTCTGTAGCTCTATTATGAGTTGTTCCTGTAAACGTAAGTGACGTGACAGCAGCTGTTAATGTAAATACGTTGCTCGAATCGCCGACAACCGTATTGGTATTATGAGTTTTCGCAAAGGCTACGTAAATACGTGAGAAGGCAGCGTCGAGGCATGAATTTGAATACGTAACGTAAAATTGTTAATATCTCTTTCTGTCTATATGATAATGATAAGGACAGAAAGACAACTTAACCATCGAGCGAAAAATAGAGAAATAAAAAAGAGTACATTTTTCATGGCGACGTATAGCCCTACTCAATTAAGAAATGTGAAGTAAAGGTCGACATCCAACAAGTTATGACCTTTTGAATTTTATCATAGTATCCGCGTTAGTCAAGTGTCAAATGTCATCAAAGACACAGAATAAAATAATATATATAATTTATTATTATAAATAATTTATATACACGAAAATGTTTATTGTTGATAAATAAACAGTCGATCTTTATGTAGTTGCTCATTGTCGGCTGAGAATATGAAATTACTTCGCCGACGATACATTGATATCTTTTGCATTTAAACAATATACCGCTTACCTTAAAATAATCCAAGAAATTCTGCACAATCTAAAATATTGTAAAAATATTTCCATCACTAAAATAAGTATTTTTTTAAAAAACAAGCGACATCCCAAGACCCGAAAAGGGCCTTGTTTGTCAACAGTTCAATTAATGAGCCCTGAGAATTAATCCTGCTGCTATTAACTCACAAAATCCGCCATAAGTAGCATTTTTCATCATATCAGCAAATTATTCGTCAGGTGTTACGTAGTTATTACCATTCCTGTCGTGGGTCATATTTGAAAACTTGCTCCAGTCATTAACCACATATCTGACAATTTCTGAACGCACCCCCATCGCTCTATCTTGTGTTCCGTACATTAAATAAGAGAGAGCACGAAACAAACATGCACCGTCACCAACAATAGGGACGACAGTACATTCTTCAACTTCTCCATTAACGTTCAGATTTTCTTTAGCCATTTTACAAAAGTCTAACCGACAAAACCTATACTTAAACCAAACGAAATCTAAACAAATGCCAAAATTCAAAGCAGAGTCTATAACCAAAACTACTAAACCGAAACAAAACAAATGCAATCCAAAATATGGCAAGAAATCAAGAAAAGAACAGCCAAAATCGTCAAACGGTCAAATATAATCCGCTAGAAATAATTAGGGATAGTATGTACTATTAGATACGTCGGCCACTCATCATCGGGTATATATAACTCAGTGAAAACACAACGATAGCGCGTTTTAAAATACTACTAACGCCATCCATTGTCAACATTTAGAACTAAAAATTATTTTGTTCGTCTTAATTTATTCGTTCCATTAGGTACTGATAGGTTCAAACTAATACATTTACATCCTCCATCATCCCTTAATTTATCCCCATGGGGGTTGAATTTATCAAAATCCTATTTAAGCGAAACGTCTTTATCATAGTAGCTCCAATCTTTAATTTCAGTTCAATCAGTCGAAAACCTAAGAAGATTTATACAAACTTTCATCCCCTATTTTATCCCCTTAGGGATAGAATTTATCAAAATCCTTTCTTAGGGGATGCCTACGTCATAGTAGCTTTCTGCATGCAAAGTTTCAGCCAAATTGGTTTAAAATTGACAAAGTTGAATACAAAGTTTCATCCCCTATTTTACTCCTTTAAGGGTGGAATTTCCAAAATCCTTTCTTACCGGATGCCTACGTCATAACATCTACCTGCATGCCAAATTTCAGCCCGATCCGTCCAGTGGTTTGGGCTGTGCGTTGATAGATCACTATGTCAGTCAGACAGTCAGTCACCTTTGAGTTATATAAGGTGGATCCGAATCATACTTTGGCCAAGCGTCAGGGGGTCAGGTCAAAAGTAAAGAAAACATTTATGCCAAAGAAAAAATTATAAAAAAATAAAAATTTAAAAAATCAAAATACCATTTTTTTTGCATTGGTTTTCTCTTGAAAACTTGACGCAAACAAATCCAAACGTAGAACTAAAATAATTCATAAAAAACAGCTCATTTATTAACGCACAAGTCGATGACCCCGCCACCACGCCATCACGAAATCAGCTGATCGGTAGCGACGACTGTTCTGCGTGTGAACGTGTGACACTAGTTTGTATGAATGCACCTAAATAACACAGTACCTACAATTTTCTGATACGTGTTGTGTTGAGGTTGTCTGTTATTTTATTACACTATTCAATCCTACTAGTTTAAAGAAAAAAAAACAAGTACCTATAGCTCATAGTCAATAGTTAAGTAAATCTGCAAAGATTCAATTGTTTTAAATAGGTACTTACATGGCTTGGCGTCCAACAGGTTTGTCAAACATTGGCCAAAACTAAATCAACTGATATCCCGTTAATAACCTTTCCATCACACTTAACAGGCTTTGAACTGGCTTAGTTTTCCAGTTCAGTTTCGATAAAAATTGAACGTATTATTACGAATTCATAAAAAAGAACAAAATCACACTCGTTACCTACGTAATCGCCAATAATACCTCTTAGGTACTATTTTGTTATTCTGTGCTAATACTACTTTCCAAATTATGTTTGTAAGTACTTAAATTTTACACTTTCACGCTTTCAATTCAAATCTAGTACCTAACGAGACTTAATTACCTATAAAAACGATTATTTACCTCGCTTTTGCGTCTAAAGTTAAGTTGGTTCATTTGAAATATTAAAACAAGATTTAGATCCACCTACAATTTGCAATTGAAGTAATTATGGTTTCATATCAACCCACTCTCGTCAAGCTTCGTAAACTAATGTAATAATGAATAAAATAATACTTAATAATTTAGAACTAATAATCGTATCTAGATCTATCTAGAAGTAATCTAATTCGCCAGTTTACACCCATCCCATCACATACGGAATTAAGATAACCAATGTTCTTTAACTTGCAGTAAGTTGAAAGCCATTACCTACTCTAAAAAGACTTCTTAAAATAGTTGAAAGTACTTACATGGGCTCATGCAATCGAGTTCATCTCCATACAATATTAGCGATAACATTTCATCACATTCACTCACTCACATCACACTTATAGGCTGTAAATGTAATAATAACTATCAATTCAATTAAAAATCAAACTTAACACTAATTAATTTGTTATAACACTGATTATTACGTTTTTACATTTTACTTCACATTATTATTTCGTTATTACTATAAAGTAGGTATGTATTAGGATATTGTTTGAAAGAGTCGTTGCCTCGCGTGATCTCTCACACGACAACCATCCCTCGCTAACATCCTCAACAGACTAAAGAAAGAAAAAAGAAGACGTCATGATAAAATTGATAAATAGGTAAGAGACCGAGAGAGAGAGAGAGAGAGTCCGAGGCGAGGTGGGACGGTGCGGATGCCGGTGTCGCTTTGCCGCGCGTGCGACACCGACCGACACACAAGTTCAAAAGGCCCCGCTCTCATAAAGGTACGCCGCCATGACAGGCAACAAGCGACTTGTCGCTTGTTGCGTGAAGGCCACTATGCAGTTTATTGATTTATTATAATTACGACTTATTGTTTACGCGTGTCGTTCGTCAACGTAAAAGTGTTGCATAGTTTTTTTTAATTAAATTCGTGAAAGTAGTTTTATTTAATTATTTACAAAGCGATGGTCGACGAATCACTAACAATGGCTGCGAAAGTTGGAGTTTCAACAAAAGATTTGAAAAACTGAAGAAGCCGTGATCTAAAAAAACAAATGTAGCTTTTATCTTTTGTGAACGTATCTTACTTTTTCCGCATAATTCGATTTAGTAATAACGTACTTAGTTAAACGAAGTCTTCTTTGACAGGTCATAGGTTCATTTTATTATCTTGGGAGTCCACCAAAACGTATGACGTAAAACTTTAGGGTCCAACTTTTTTATAAATGTAAGTATAACTTCAAATCCTAATGATTTTCATTGAAGTTACACAGGGTTTTATTAAGAATTTATTTAGTCAACATAATTTTCTGACTTTGCTCAAAGTAGGTTTGCAGTTTTATAACTTAAAATGCACTTTACGTAATAATGAATGATATTTCAATCGCCCAATCACTTGTGATCCAGACTATGCCGACGTTTCGTGTAGTGTTACCTTTATAATATCCGCGCGCGTCGCACGCCTTTGATATCATTTTGAATTTTGATTCCTTCTGCAGTCTACTTGTGCATATTAACGCGTGTGGGTGTGTCGTTTACGTTTGCGTAAATATGCCTCGGAATCGATATACCAACCAGGAGTACCTGGAAATGGTTTCTGTTACCGTGGTGAAAAGTGATAGAGACACTTTTAAAAAAGTGGAAAAACACGTGTGCAAGCGTGCCTTTTTGTGTGTTGAAAGACAAGGTGACCGTGTACAACAATTTTGTAGATAGTTTTTTTAAGTGTTAATAGGACTTGTACACCTTGTAAATGACCTGTTAATTTGTAAATAGGACTTAAAAATGTGTAAATAGAACTTGTAAATAGGTGATGAACTTTTAAACACGTCAAAGTAGTGTAATAATAATGTACTAATTCTGATTCTTTTACTGCATTTTATAACCATACCTACCTAATTTAGCAAGAGTCAAATTTCGATTAAGTTATTATTACATTAGTTTGCCAGTCCAAAGCTTGTGAAGTGTGATGGAAAGCTTATCACCGTTTTGTCAAAATCAACTCAGTCCAAAGCCTGTGAAGTGTGATGGAAAGCTTATCACCGTTTTGTCAAAATCAACTTATGAACACCGAACCAACCACGTGAGTACCTACACCAATTATTGAAGCAGCAACTTTTTAGATACCTACCTATTGATAACATAATACTTATGTAATTAAGGTAGTGTGTAATATTACTGTGTCCACATTATGATTAGATACGAAAGTAAGATACCTAACGTGAGGGTTCTTAATGAGGAAAGGGTCAGAGAGACGGAAAAGTTAATAGCAAACAATAATCGAGAGTTATTTGATGCATACGAATTACGAACTTAGTGTCAAACGCGGAATAATCGCTACCGATCAGCTGATTGTGCGCGGCGGCGTAGTGGCGCGGGGTCATCGACTTGTTCGGTGTATTGCGTTAATAAATTTGCTGTTTCTATGGCCATGATAATTTAAAATTATTTTAGTTCTACGTTTGGATTTGTTTGCGTCAAGTTTTCAAGAGAAAACCAATGCAAAAAAAAATGGTATTTTGAATTTTTTTAATTTTTTTTTTTTATAATTTTTTCTTTCGCATAAATGTTTTCTTTACTTTTGACCTGACCCCCTGACGCTTGGCCAAAGTATGATTCGGATCCACCTTATATATATTTAGATAATAAAAAAGTCACTTTTACTTTGAAATTAAAGGATTTTTCTTACAAAACTAAATCACTCTTTTCACCCCTTTGGAGATAGAATTTTCAAAAACGCCGAGACAGGTAAATGCGGTTTGGGCTGTGCGTTGATATGTCAGTCAGTCAGTCAGTTTCTTCTTTTATATATTTAGATTTAATCATTTATATTACATATAACAATACTATTTTAGTAATAACAAAAAATATATACACAATAATTTAAACAGATACGCAGCAAAGGCAAAACGTTTGAACGTGATAATTTTTAATCAAGTAAATATACTAGAAAAAAAGCAACTTGTCTCATGTCGCCCTGACGGGACTCGAACCCGCATCCTTGGGAATCCGGCCCAATGCACTGACCAATTATGCTACAGAGACCTACGAGAACACGTTGAAATTCTCTAGTATATTCACCTTTTTCTACGGTGTTGGCCACCGTCGTTTCATCAATGAGAGAATATATCCTCGCATTCGAAAGAAACATCTTTACAGATGTTTGACTATCGATTAAGATGAAACTGCCATCTACTTATAACTTTTTAATTTTGCATTTTACAATGCTATTTTTATGTGATAATTTTTAATCAAGTAAATATACTAGAAAAAAGCAACTTCCCGTCAGGGCGACATGAGCAAGCAAATGCAAAATTAAAAAGTTATAAACGTTTGAACGTTTTTGAACGTTCCTTTTTACTTTTTTATTTTTTGTTATCTATTTTCACGAAGAAAATTTATTGATTCAATTTTGTCTGTTTATTACAAGAAAGAAATAAAAAATACTTAGTATTTCAATTGAAATATATAGGTACTTACACTTTAAAAAACATTAGTATCGTACCTACGACTATATTTTTGTTTGAATAATTTTAGTGTAGCGGTATTTTATTTGAAGCAATTTGTTATTGTAAGTACCTAATCGTTTAATTACTACCAAAAATTTTACTAGTTACTAGTCTTATAATATCGAATTTACTTACATAACCCCTAACATGTTGATCATTCGCGACAAGAACTTGTCGATACATCTGACGTATGTCAGCAATAAAGACAACAGCGTATAAACGAAAACGAAGAAGCACGGCAACGATATTAGTTTGAAGTTTAGGTCCTGTCAGCAGCGTATCGTTTAAAGATTTGCCTTGAGCATCCTTTGCCGATGCGTCAAAGACAACCCGTAGTTTAGTTGTAGCGCTGTCAGGCCTTAAAATGCAATGATGTGGTATATAATACCTTCCTTGATTCATTTCGTTCGGATTAACTGGTGACATGTGACCGGATTCAAGATAATCATCCATGAATTCATGATACTGACGGTATAGATCAGGATCGCGTGACAGGCGACGTTCAATTGCATGAAAACGACGAACTGCGATTTCGCGAGAGCCTTCGAATATAGGTTCAGCACCATCCTTGAATGGAAGTCTGACGATGTATCTGCCCGTTGAATCACGGCTGACTTCGGACGAATAAGCCTCTTCGCAAGATATTTCCTCAGGTGTTAAAGTAGAAGCTTGAGGAACGCCATCAATCTCCCAGAATCGTTGAACGAGAGAGCATAACTCGTCGTCCGGTTTTGAAGAAAACTGTAATAATGATGATGATACGAGAGATGTTCGACCTAGCAATAACCAGCCGAAAACGGAATTGAAAGCGACAGGTTGATTCACAGCACCTTTCACGCGTTGATTGAGAAGCGAATCAGCGAAAACATCTGCACCTAGTAGAATGTCGATAGACCCTGGTACATCAAAGCCAGGATCGGCTAATGGCAGCGATTGAATATGTGACCATCCCACGGTATTAAGTTTAGCTATTGGTTGGTCACCGCATATGTTGGAAATAACGTGCATATCCACCTTAAACAACGATTGATTGTTAGATGCAATAGAACAACTTACTAAGCCGATAGTGCTGGCAGCAACGCCTCCTAAACCGTTGATATTGATTTCGCATTTAATTGGCTTAAGATTCAAGCGCTGTGCAGCGTTATTAGTAATAAAATTGTTCTGACTGCCGGTGTCGAATAAGGCACGGAAAGAATGGTATCTCCCGTTTGTATCTCGAATTTGAACGATTGCTGTGGCGAGCAGCACAGTAGAATGTCGAGTAGATTTAGAAAACGAATTCAAATGTGAGCCTTTGGTTACTAATGAAACTGACTGACCAGATTCGTTAGTTCGATTCTCGTTGTTAGCGATGCGATCTTTGTGAAGTAACGTATGGTGTTTATGTTTACACTTCAGACATCGAAATGCGGATATGCAATCTTTGAGTTGATGCGATGGCTTAAGACAGTTGAAACACCATTTTTTCTCGTTAGCAATAGACATACGGTCGTCTACAGATTTAGCTAAAAAAGATTGACACTGAGTGGTCGAATGATTACTTGTGCAAAATGAACACTTTAGAAAGTTAGTTTTATTATTTTGTAATATAGTTTGAGGATGATTTTCTATTTTGTTCGACTTAGTTGAGTTATCGGCAATTAACGTATGCGACGCGTTAAAACGTTTTGAGAAACAATTACTTGATACTTTAGTATGTCCTTGCCTGGATGTGACACTTTGTTAGAAGTAGAACTAGAAAAATGATTATCGCGAATAAGCGCTTCACACTTCGAATGTAAAAACTGCTTTAAATGTAAATACGTAGGAAGTTTAGTGTTGCTACACTTCTCTTCAAATTCGCGTCTTAATTTGGAGTCTAATTTTGACAATATGTGATAAATCATGACGAAATCCCACTGTTCAACTGGAAGTTTTAATTTTCTAAGTTTTCATCAATACAATCTAAAGTTTTACGAAATTCATTTGCGTTTTGAAAATTAAAAGTAATATTTAAAATATCCTTCCAACAAGAAAATGCTAATTCGCGGTCATCTTGGTAACGCGCTACTAACGCTGCATATGCGTCCGAGTAATGATCACCAGTTACGGGAAAGGTTCGAATAAGAGTTAAAGGATCGTCACTCAGCGATGATATGAGATAGTGAAATTTCTCGATATCTTTTAGCTCAGGACAGTCATGAATAATCGCATTGAACGTATCAATAAACTCAGGCCATTGTTTAATATTCCCGCAAAATGAGGGTAACTTAATTCGTGGTAATTTTACATGAGACAATGATGACGATGACGGTTGAGATGTCGTATTAGATTGCCGATTTGATTCAGATAAGTTTAGATTCGATTTATTTAAGCTACGATAGATAGACAAAACTCGAAAATAGGTATCATCAAAACGTGTTCGAATGTCATCATCGTCATCACCCTGGCTATCCTCAGTCGACTCCACTAGATCGATAATTGCGAAATGAGCGCTCTCAAAATCCGATATATATTTATCGAGTTGATCGCAATAAGAAAAGAATAGATCTTGTTGACTATCATCGGTACGTGCTAATTCACCGACTTCGAATGCCTTCACCAAACGATTTAATGCTAAGGTACGTTTTCTACGCAATACAGGTAAATCATAAACTGTGTTACATTGGGAATAGGTTTGTTTTGATTTAGTTCTACTCGCCGAACTGAGTTTACAATTTGTACGTTTCGGATTAAACGACATTTTCCGTAAACAATTAAAAACACCACTAGAATAAAGTGAATAAGTAAAATAGAATGTTTACGTATCTATCTATAGCTGCTATAGCTGTAGTCAACTACGGATAGCCGGTTATAACAAAATAAGTTATTTAGAAATTGCACGCGTAAACAACAATCTGCCGGCCGCAGCGGTGAGAATCAGCTGTTTGCAAAACCTCACGCAGCACGGCTACGAAATAATTGAATTGATTGAATAGGTGACATTAACTTGTCTACGATTACGAACTTTCTTTAGATATATATTGCATATGAATCACTTCAGCCGATACGGTATTATATGAACACCGGTCAATTGAATAGAATAGATTGTTCATACAATGATCTGAAGCGAAATATAATCACCGCATACGATTTATTATTTCGTAGATAAACAAGTTACGTCACAGGCAGGACTGCAGCAGTGTTTACGATGCCGTGCAAGCGAATTATGATTTGATGGAACGAATGAAAGAAATGGCGAATGAATGGTTTCCGCGAGCGAATGACGGGTGAATGAAGGTTGGAGTGACTGTTTGAGTCAAACGGTTTGACGTCAAACGATAACGCAATGCAAAATGACGAACGCTTCCAATGTACCCTCTGTATACAAGAAAAATGAAAGTCACGTATGAAATGACGAATAAATACGAAAAAATTATTATAATTACAAGCGATTTGTAAGGAATCACTGATAGGCATAAATGTTAAACAAAGTTAATGTTGAAATAACCAAATTAGCGATAATTGATACGAAAAATACCAGCGTTATTTATGATTTTTAGAAATACAATTTGCTATGACTTTGAAGGAGTTTTATCCCGGGTTTCGGCACCAAAAAGATGTGACGACGCAGCCTAGCCGAAAGTATAGAAAGGCTCTAGACGCCACTCTGGGTCAGGAATCGTATTTTGAATAGAATATTCCCGCCAACGATGAATTTAAGATGTGGTTCGTTTGGGCTGAAAGCCAATGCAAGTAGGTACACCGACTTACCTTGACTAACCGCACCACCGTGTCCTTTAAGCCTCGCAGCAGTTGTAGGTCTTCGGTTAGTTCTTGAGGTGGCTGAAGATGGTAGTACCACCGCGTGGTTGGAAAGCAGATGAAGTCCAGCTGGCACTTTCACGCACGGATTCGCGAGAAAACAGTACTACAGTTGCGCTCACACAATAGAAATTGAATCACAATGAGATTAAAGCACGATCACTCGATTTTCAATAGTTTTGATAATTTTTCAAAGATTCGAAGTTGCACGGATTGAGGCCATTTTCTCACACACTCGCGGGAGCCAATCAGCGATCAGATGAGGCGGGTATGCTCTAATCGAGCCTTGCGATTGGCTAGCTATCTGAACCATCGATTCAGGTGGCGGGAAAGTTGAATTTAGAAAAGTTTGAACGAATAGTGAACACACAAGTTCATTCATATTAAGTGTAGATCAAGAAATGGTCTTCGGTGGTTGCGTGCAAAATACTTACTTATAAGTTCATAATAAAATTGTTATATGGTTACATGTGGTTTAATTCAATACAATATTCACAAAATCTTAGTAATAGTAGGTTATAATATTTAAGATAGTTACATTAAATATCACTAAAATACCTAAAGAAAAAGATGGTGTTTAGAAGGTTACACGAAAAACAAATATTTCTTACGTTGTATATTTATATAAATAGTTTTTAGCACAAAAATAATCAATTTCTTCACAGGCACAACGATTGGAATCAAAACCTCGATAACCGCGATAACCGAGAAACGCGTGGATTTTTTCAGCGCAAACCACGCGCAAGTCACGTTCATATCACACGGTTTCATTCACAAGTATCATAGAGAATACGAATTTTGAAAATGTCGTAACCATGTACGATATTGGCGTGGTTTTGAAGCAAGGAATCGCAAAGTGGTCATAATGGATAAGGCTCCTGACAAGGCGACCGTCCATATCCACGCACGAAGGGCCTCTCTATTCTTAATTTTATATCACAAAACCAGCCAGCAACGGCGGTGTACCGGCCTGCTTGTGGTGCGGAAACGTATACGATCTCCACAGCACCGAAGGTCGCATACGGTACGATCTTCTTTAAAAAAGTATCAAAACCCCAAAACCACGTTGAATCTACTTGGTACAAAATGTATACTTGGTATTGATTGACATGTCATGCATGATGGATAAAATTGTAAACAGATAATAATGGTCATTGCGATGTTTAAATAATATACTACAGATTTTAATTAATTTGAAACAAATATTTTAAGCTGTGGGAAGTAGTCGGGGCCGGTTCTATTTAAGGAATTATAGATAAATTTTCTAATGGATAGTGATATCATGATGTTTTGCTGTTAGTTTTTCACTTATCCCCTGTACCAGATAAGTTCGCAATGTTAGCAATAATATAGTTTTGTAATAATACACTGATTATTATTAATCGTAACTTAAAATTCTTATTGTGAGTGTCGCATTTGCTTCCATCTGTCAATATTAGATGGCGTTGTGCCCTTTATCATCGCGCTATAGAGTTATTCATGTAGAAATATAATAACTATTTTATTTATCAATAAAATTGTCTCCGTTTATAAGATATGAGTTTCAATTTTTTCTCAGATTCTCGCGGGTTTTTTGGGAATTTGTACCAACCTGGTACAGTGAGTAATGCAGGGGTTTTGATTATTCTTTCTTTCAGAATCTTTTCAGAATAAATCTAATACTCTAGAGAGTATATTTTCACTATTATCGCCGGTTCTAGTCTAGGCTACTCACTGTATGTCATTAAATTCCGTGACTGCTACGCGAAAATGTCGAAAAGTCGGAAAAATAAACTAAATAACTCATTGTCTTAAAATGCAATTTCTGTGTACGTTTGTAATTCTCTTTTTAATTAAAATAAATACAGTAAATTCTAGAAGTATTTTTAAATAACTCGGTTACAATACCCATATTCTCATCCAGATCCAATTAACGATAGTCAATTTACGTGAACAGTTCGAGCATTAACTAGTATCTATCCTTAATGTTAGCCGATGTAATCTCACTTTGTTGATAGTATTCCAATCAGTTGTAGGCAATCGGGTCTCGTACTTGAAATTGAATGCCCTTTGATCGAATATCAAATAGGTAGTAATTATCCGATCGACTAAACATTTTTTGGGCGACAAAAATACTTGGTCATCCACTTAGTCGCCAATCTAACCTAACCAAAACCTTTTTTTTTTCTGCAACCGAACCTAGATTTTTAGTCGCTCAATTTAGTGATTTTTGGTGCATCGGTATATTATATTCCATATCAAATGCTTGAGAACTTTCCTCGAAGAATATTAAAATGGACCAATCATAAGCTGACCAATCATCGACATTTCACTAGATCGATGCATCAAAATCTCAAATGACGTAAGCTCGAAGTTCGTAAGATCGATACATCAAACTTTCAAATTACATAAACTCGACGAATTGAATGTGTAAAAACGATTACTAATGGTTAGAGAACAAAAACTACACGTAAATATAATTGACTTAAAATCTTAAAACAAAATGTCATAAGGAAATTTTATTTTATTTAATACGAATATAAAGGCCTAGTTTTGGCGCCTTTTCGAAAATAACTGCACACCATTCAGACCTTATTTAATGGATAGAGTATTTAAGTACGAAGAATAGTTACTGAGACAGCATATTTCTAAACCGTATCCATTCCGAGATAAATGCCTATTAATCACTATTATTTTCTAGATTAAGGTTAAAAATAACTCAATTTTTGCAATTTTATCTGGCTTATAAGAATGGCCGATCATTTCTACAAAATATTTTATAATAATAATGCTTAAATATATAAATAATAATGATAATTATCATATTTTACTTTTTTTTTCTTTTAAGTATATGAAATAATAGTGATGAAGCGGAGCAATTATCTCAGAATGGATACGGTTTAGAAATGTGCCGTCTCAATAGCTATTGTTCGTACATATATACTCTATCGATTGAACAAGGTTTGAATGGTGTGCAGGGATTTTGGAAAACGGTGCCAACCCTCCATACATTTGTAGCATTATCTTTTACAAATTTAAAGGAATTGGTAAGTAAACGTAATTCGATCCGTCAACTTATGTCATACAAGATTTTGAATTATCGACCTAATTAACTTCGAGCTTACGTCATTCGAGATTTGGATGTATCAATCTAGTGAACTGTCGAGCTTATGATTTGACGATTTTATGACTCTTCGAGGAAAGGCTTACGAGCATTAAAATTTGATATTCGATCAAAAGGCATTCGATATCAAGTACGAGACCCGTAGGCATCATGTGGCACAGGAAACTTGGAGGAACTCTATCAAGCGGGTTCTACTGGGAAATGACAATTGCTAATTAGTCGCGTGTAATCAGACCCGCGATTCCTGGGCCGGTTATAAGGGAATTGGCATTTAATATTTAATGGCCGAATGGAAATTTAATGTTACATTAAGTTATTACCAGCTAAGATGTGGCAAAAATAAATTAATAATAAAATCATTTATTTCGAGCTTCTTGGGCTCAAATGGTTAGTAACAATGATACTTATATACCTAATGTTAGTATGACAAATTACAATTAACAGAAACACCACAGCACTAAACATTTATATGTACATGGACCATACAGCAATAGTCTAGCCTGTTCGCAACCATGTTTAGGACGATATTGGCGCTGGCGAGACCACATACCGAGGCACTTAGCGGGACCATATCGTCGGCATAGCTTATATATTAACACAAATACCGTCAATATGGCAACTGACGTGAGTCCTACTGAGCTCCTCGATTAGAGAATTTACATATAAGTTGAACAGCTTGGATATACTTTAAGATTTTCTAACAATATTCTAATAATTATATCTAATAAAACAGACTGAAAAGTCTTTGTAACTTCTTAGGCACTGCGCACACGAGCAACTTTTGTCTCCGCAACTAATTTGTCTCTGTCGCCGTCTTCTTGCTGAGATTTCAAAGTAGCGCACACGAGAGCGACAGCAACACAACTTTTTCTGTAAGTATAATTTTCCGCATTCTGCAACTTTTTTGTCGTCGCAACAGTTGCGTCGCGGGGTCGCCTCCAAAGTCACAGACATAAAAGTCTCCAATCATCATAGATCCGATTTAACTATTTCGTGTAAATAATTGTGTAAGTCAAACCAATCCCCCCCCCCCCCCCCAATTCCCCAATTCCCCAATTTCCCCCTGACACAGGCAATTGAGCTTAAAAGGGGAATCCGGTAACTAATGTTATGTACATTTAAACAGTTAATAAAAGTTTATTATAAAAGTAAAAAAAAAAAAAAAAAAAAAACTGTCTTGTCTCACTTGTAGTTCTTCTCGAACTTATTTCTTATGTTTTTAATAACAACATTATCCAGACAAATAAATTAATAATAGAGATATTTTTATATTTGGTAACATAACAAATCAAAATGTGACTAATATTGAATCTTACTCAAATACTTATAGATGACGACAAAAACGATTACTAGTATACAAAAAATGTAATTGTAAATATAACTTTAAGTAGGTACTAAGTTAATGAAAATAATGATAAAAAATGCTGCCATCATTATGGAGTGTAATACATAAGAAAGAAAGGATAGAAGATTACTAAAGAAAGGATATTATACTATAAAGGATTATTTCAATGACAAAACAGCTTGGTCATAAATGTTTTGTTTTATTTTTTCAAAGTTGTAGCCGTGTCATTCATTTGTTTAGTAAAGTATTAGATTAAACTTTTAACGCAGCTAGCTTGAGTATGTCATGCTCTCTTTAAACATTTCTACGGTGGTGTCGTGTGAGGCGGGACGCTGCGTTCCCTCAAATATGGTTGAGCGAAGCGATGGCTGGTTCATGCGTCATGCTCGTGAACGGGTGCTGCCAGTGGGATGGGTCTGCTCATGTCTGATTGTGTTAAAATGTGTTGAGATATTTATATTTTTGTTTCAATTTTATAAATTCTATGTTATTTATGATGTTTTGAATTGAAAACGTGGCACTGCTTGATCAGAATAAATAAAAAAAAGTAATGTTCTCCAATTATGATTATGACCCTGCTGATGCGTCTTCCAGTAACATTGTAAGTTGCGTCTTATATTAATGCACTTTTATCTTCCTTTTTTTTGTTTTTGCCACTGTATTTTTAATATTTATACACTTTAACATAAGTACCTGAAGTACGTCATGCTCACTCAGGTTACTTCGGCGGTGTCGTGTG
The DNA here is from genome assembly GCA_910589605.1 of Chrysoteuchia culmella. Lineage (NCBI taxonomy): Eukaryota > Metazoa > Arthropoda > Insecta > Lepidoptera > Crambidae > Chrysoteuchia > Chrysoteuchia culmella. Next base: position 10,753,421 of record OU342648.1, read on the forward strand.
AGGCGGGTCGTTACGTTCCCTAAAATATGGTTGAGCGAAGCGATGGCTGGTTCATGCGTCATGCTCGTGAACGGGTGCCGCCAGCGGAAATGGGTCTACTTCAGTCTGCTTGTCTTAACGTTGTGCTTAGAGCTAAAATATTTTCATCTAAAATAAATTGCTATCGACCTGTATGTTCGTCACAACTTTCAGTACAGTAACCTTGTAATGCGAGAAATGTTAAATGTAAGTCCTTCCTTGCGAGTTGAAAATTGTTTACGGTTAGGATAACCATAAAATGTAATATTATAATTAGTATTTTCTTTTGTGATGGAAATTGACCTTACTGATTATGTTAAGCTCACTTTTCAATTTGACGACTCTGTATGAAATAAAACAGGGGGAAAAAAATAGCCCTTGACGAGTTTCTTGCCGGTTCTTCTCGTTACACGGTCTCCCGCCGTAGGGTTTGTGAACCGATGGCGTAGCTTCATTGACGTTCATAAGTGCTTGTAACACAGCCTAGACTGAATAAATGATATTGAATTTGAATTTAAGTTCGAAACACGCTATCTCGATGCACGTTAGCGCGACATATCGCGTCAAACCAAATCTCGATGCACTAAATCGCGACAAACCAATTCTCGATGCACGAAATCGCGACAAACCAAAATCTCGATCCACGAAATCGCGACAAACTATATATGCACGGAATATCGATATTATCTACCTCTCGACATCTCGACAAATGTCACATAAGATTTAGTTAAGTTGTATATTTTTTGACGAAATAAAACGTAATAAAATAAATAAAATAATATATTTTAATTATCAAAAAGAGTACCCCCTTGGTATTAATCATACAACGTAACACCATTTTTTCAATATTGCAATAAAATAAATGAAAAATAAAAATGGTTTCTCCTGAGATCTCCATCATAACATAAATATAATTTTCCAAATTTTTTTAAGAAGAACATCTTCTTATCTCCCATCAAATTTTTTATATAAAAAAAATATTGCACAATTTTGAAAGTAAAGAATTGACATTTCGTAAAATGGTCACAATTTGTTAAATAAGTCCCATATTTGCCTACACTAAAAATCGGGCTAAAGTGTTATGAAACTTAGGACATCCAGATCACGAAACCGAGAAGTTACAAAAACGACAGTTTTTTTTTTAATTTCCTGTACACTACTGAACCTATTTCAAAAAAGGTTTTATAAAATAAATAAAAAGCAACTTCAAAAAGTAAAAAATAAAACTTTTCGGGTAGCCAAGGCATTCTATATTGCACTTCTATTAACTTAATTGATATTTTTCTTGCCTTGGCTAGCACCGCCTCCAAAAGTTTTTTATTTTATTTTCGAAGTCGGTTTAATTTTTTTTATAAAAAAGTTTTATTTTACAATTTTTAGTTACATCATGTGCCGTTACTTACACAAAAAATCAGCCCATACACAACAATGATTTCATCTAGGTAAAAGTACGTACTAAGTACTTGACAAAACGTAAATTATATTTATCAGGATTATAAAAAAAACTACTAGCCAGATCTTCGTAAAAATTATATGGATCACATTTTAACTATCTTATTTCAGATAATTTTGTTTTATTAAAATCGGTTGACAACTGACGAAGTTATATTAAAACAAACATAAAAAAGTACACAGTCGACTTGAGAACCTCCTTTTTTTAAGTCGGTTGGAAATGGAACCAACTTCTAAAAATAACTATGTCTGTCGCGATTTCGTGCGTCGAATTTACATAATACGCTCATATTATGCGATCAAGTGCAATGAAGCGACCCTTTCTTTATTTGTTAGAGAATTCGTATACTACTACGTCACTCATTCTACCTTGGCAGCCCCACTTAATATCAGACACAAAAATATAAAATGTATCCTCATCAGCCTTATTTAGGGTTTCGTAGCCTAAAGGCAAAAAACGAAACCCTTATAGATTCGGCCAAATCGATGTATGTCACAGCCACTTTATTCCAAAACTATGAGGATTACACAGTTGAAACTTGGTAGGTAGATGTATTCTGTAAACCGCTTTACGGTTTTTACACAAAAATTAAAAAAATATATGAATTAAGGGCTGCCCATACATGGAACTGACACTGAATTTTTTTTTTTCATCAAACTTATACGTGTTGGGTATCTATAGACAGATAGGTCTTTAAAAATTGCATTGAGGTTTCTAAAACGATTTTTTCTCAAAGTTAATCGTTTGAAAGATGTACACTTCCAAAGTGGTAAAATGTGTGCCCCCCCCCCCCCCTCTAACTTTTGAAATAAGAGAGCCGCTTTATTCCAAAACTATGAGGATTACACAATTGAAACTTGGTCGGTAGATGTGTTCTGTAAACCGCTTTACGATTTTTACACAAAAAAAAAATATATGAATTTAGGCGCCCCATACATGGAACTGTTACTGAAAAATATATTTTTAATCAAACGTATGGGGTATCTATCTATAGGTATATATAGGTCTTTAAAAATGACATTGAGGTACCTAAAATAGTTTTTTCTCAAAGTCAACCGTTTGTATGATATACACTTTCAAAGTGAAAAAATGTGTGTCCCCCCCCCCCCCCTCCCTCTAACTTTTAAAATAAGAAAGAGAAAAATAAAAAAATAAAAAATCTGTAAACCTTTATAAAAACTTTCAACGTAAATTAGTTTGAACGAAATATATTATGCAGTTTCAGAGCTATTGCATTTGCTAAAAACGCAAATATAACATTGTCATTCATACAGACACTATAAAAAACAAAGTTATTTTTGCAGGCGAAAAATTATAGTGGCATTTTGGGTAGGTACGTGTATTTAATATAATAATAAACTTTATTGCACACGATACAAAAACAAACACATACAGAGAAAACACACAATAGGCGGTCTTATTGCTACATAGCAATGTCTTCCAGGCAACCTTGGGTGAGAGACGAAACCCTTCATGTGCGACTTCGACTTGCACTTGGCCGATTTTTACCCCTTGTGCGCGTTTTATGTAATCACTATATAGATAACATCTCGTTTTTAATTAGATGAAAAACTCTTTATAATATTGAAATGTAGTTTCTTGACACTTGATTATTGAAGAACCAATCTTGAAACTCTTATTCAACAAGGGCTTATAAGAGCGGATTACATGTTGTTAAGAAGCTTAGTATAACAAGACTATCAAAATCTAATAACATGTTGTATAAACAAGAATATTCGCTTCTTTATCCAAAGTCAAGCAGGTGTAAAAAGAACAGACAAGACATGAAAATAGATATACCCTCGTTGTATCAGGGTTGTCGTTGATCAGTGGAGCCAATAGGACCCCCTTAAGCAGACAAGGCAAGTCGGTAGGGCTGCCTACGCACCTTCCAGAAATAAAATCTAGTTTACGGTAGGTTTATAAAAAAAAATTGCTTCTTGATTCATCATCAGCCATTTTAAAGTCCCTACTGCTGGGGCACTGGCATTCCTTCTGGATGGATAAGCAGAATGGGCCATGACCCACCACGCGGGCCCAATGGTTTAACGACTGCAAATGCAGCCGGGACCAACTGCTTAACCTGCCTTCCGAAGCACGGTGGAGCTCGAAATACTAAATTTTTGGTCACTCATACTGTGACCGACCATTGCGAAAGTTGCTTAACCTCAAAAATCACGCGAACCACTGCGCCACGGACTCCTCTATCAGCTCCTGAGCCAGCTTCTTGATTAGTTTAAACATACTTTGTTTAAACTTGCACTTAGGAAGGATGGATTGTAACATTTCTTGACAAGTAATGATATACTTAATAAGTGCCGATTTTACTACTACCAGCGCCCCTGGGCGAGATTTCTATAGTGCCCTTATCTATAATAATAGTAATAAAACTTTATTTAACAACAAACAATAACATTGTAGAATTAAAACAATAGATACACATTATTGAGAGAAAGAAAAGAGAGAGAAAAGTCACAATTACAACGTTAACAATTCAGGTCCCCAACTCCTAAACTAGGACTAATCCTGTATCTTAGGAGCTGGTGATTCCTCTAAAAGCAAAACAAAATATTCTCAAGAATAAACTGGCTTGTTAATATAGTTCGCAGTCTATTGTAAATATCATTTGATAAATGTGCATGTGTAATGTGTGTTTGTGTGTGTGTGTGTGTGTGTGTGTGTTTGCGTGTGTGTGTGTGTGTGTGTGTGTGTGTTTGAATGCGTGTGTGTGCAACATCTAATAAAATTTTCAGTCTCATCATAATTTTAAGAAATAAATAAATCTCGGAAATCAGTTTTCAGTTTATAGATAAGATAATAATTTATTTGTGATAAATGTGGTACATTACATAGATGGAAAGTAAAATTGAGAAACACATCTAGCGGACATATCAGCATACAAATATTTAACTAATCACTAATAAAAATTATACAAAAATTACAAATATTTCCATTAATTTTATATCTTATGTAATAGTTACATAGTTGTTCATAAATTCATCAATAATTTAAAAAGTATTTGTTATTAACCTTTACGCAAAGTCAACATAAATCTAGAAAATGGAAGTTCCTTTATATATACTGGTATTTTGTTATAAATTTTAATGCACATTGCGTAACAATTGTTTAGGTAGCGTGAGGTTCTAGGAGTAGACTCGAATATGAGTCTATGTGGGTTTCTGGTAATGTCCTGTAAAAGTCCTTTGATTTAGTAAACAATTCATAATTCAATTTTACAAATTTGCCTATCTCCAGTATGTAAATAGACGCTAATGTTAATATGGGTAAATTTTTATAAGTACGGTCTGCATGATGTGTCTGGAGCAATACCACATAATGATCTCACACATCGCTCCTGGGCAATAAAAACTTGTTTGGCATTAGTACTATTTCCCCATAGTATGACACCATATCGAAGTAACGATTCCACATATGCATAGTATGTAACAATGGATGTTTCGCTACCAGCTACTTTTCTTAGTTTATGTAAGGCATACGAAAACGCGCACTTTTTCTGTGTGTGTGCCACTTCAATTTTGAGTCCGTGTTATACCTAAAAACTTTACCTCATTTTTACCGCTAATTAATGCATCTTTGTAATTTATACTAACATGTCTAAATTTAAAATTATTGAAATTTGTTTTCGTCAAAATATTTTTTTAATTATTTTCTGTCAACCATCTATTAAGTAATGCCAATGTATTATGAATGTCAAGATTATGTATGTCAAGAGAAGAATCTTTGTCAGTTGTAATAATATCGGATACGTCATCCTCAAATAACACTGTTTTGTGTGGCACAATATCGGGTAGATCATTTATATAATGTAGGAATAATAATGGCCCCAGCACACTTCCTTGTGGTACACCGAGCTTATTTCTTGAGTATTTGATTTGCTTATTTGTTTAACATTTTGAGTATCAAAATATGATATTTCCACATACTGCATCCGTTTTTTTTAAGTAAGACTGTATCCATGCAGGTCCCTTAATACTGTATTCTAGTTTTTTTAGCAGGCTATCATGTGATACGAGGTCAAAAGCACTAGTCATGTCTAACAATAGAACCGATTTATGTCTGTGTTTGTTAGTATTTTGTAAGACCTGATTTACTAGTTCAAACATGGCTTGAGAGGTCTATTTCTCTTTCTGGAAACCAAATTGTGTTTGTTTAATAATGTTATGTTTGTTGAAATATGACATTAGTTTCTGATGCATAACCTTTCAAAAATCTAAAATATTTTTGCTGAAGTTTCGATTTTAGTTACATCCCAAGTAGCTTTACATTTGTTTTTGCTCCCTAGCACAATTCTATTAAGGTGGAGCGGACGAATGCAACCTTGATTGTTATCTCTCAATGGAGCGACGATAATTTGGTCGAATTCAACGCCGACAAAACACATGCGTGTCTCTTCCCCGCAAGAAGAAGTCCTTTCACCCTGGCATTCTTGGCATGGAGTTGACTGCCAACGTCAACTTCGGCGCTACCATCGAGACTAAGGCACAAATTTCGGTAAAAAAGGTGCCCATTCTGAACAGGGTCAAATGATACTTCACGCCTGGACAGCTTCTCACTCTTTATAAACCTCAAGTCCGATTGTGCATGGAGTATTGTTCATGTCCGGCGCCTTAGGGCGGTCGCCCTTGCTCGCCCAAATATTAAAATGTAACAAAACAGGAACATTATTATACGTGCCATTTTTTAACCTAATTATCAAGATATTTATTATTATTAAAAATGCGGGTCCTTCTTTATTTCTGTGACAGAAAGTTAATTTCGAAATCTGAAAAAGTACCTATACACTAAACGTATAATTAGATTTATGGTAAATTTTTAAATAGAAAAAATAGCATTGAAAAATGCAAAAATTACAAAATCATAAAGTATAATTAGATCTTATGAACTATTCCTGACAACCCTAAATTATTAATCTAGTACGTCAAGAAGATGTGTTATGTTCTTGACCTTTTCGTGATAAGAAGTTGTGAGAACACGCCATCTTTAATGTGTCAGCAACAAGTGAGGCCAATGTTGCTGATACAAGATTTTGAGGCCTAGGTATATCGAGTAAACTTGTTTACATGCTTGCCTATTATTATAGCACGGAGCTGACGAAGGATATTTTTGCATGTATTGTTTTGCTGCAAATGGAGTAAGGGATATCTAGTCTATTTGTCTTGATCTAGATATTTACTATTTATATTATTATATTATATATTATTATATTATATAGTATTTTGAGTATTCGTCATCTAATAAGCATGCATAAACACAAGGTTTACTTTGGGCTGGATATTAGTGTGATTTAATGAAAGGTATATAATCATGAGAGCGTTTACTTATATACTTACCGAGTTTAATAATACCGTAATTTTAAATAAATACTGGTTCTAAACTTGTACCTTGAAAATCAAAATAATCAGCATTTGTCAACTGTCAACCCTCCTGCAACTATAAAAAACACAGACACCCGGTGAATTCATCGCCATATAATGTCTAAAGAGTCGTAAAACGACTCAAGCCGAAAATGAAGCCCACATCCAATCTTTACGGAGAATGTTTGATTATATGATGCTGTACACTTCAAAAAGTATGTATTTAACAAAAAGACTAGGGGCAATTTTCACCAACGTCACTAAACACATATAAGAGCTAAACATATTTAAAATGACATTGTCATTTCATTCGTTCGTTTAAAGTCAAGTCAGCGCGATGCGTTTAATATGTTTAGCGCTAAACATATTTTGTGGCAGTTGGTAAAAGTCTCCCTAGGTAGCTAAGTTTAGTTTCGTTACTTGTCTCAGATCAAAGTGATTGTAGAAGACACTATCAGGACCAAATATTTCAAACTTTTCAAACAAAAAGTTCAGTTTTGTCCTGACCCCTTTCGACTAGTCATTTCTTTTTTAATATTTTATTATATTCTATCTCGCCTGCGGTTACACCCACGTGGTTCTCTTACCCATGGGGATATTCAGATAAAATGTACCTATCCAATGTTTTAATCGGAGCCTTAAACTATTAAATCCGTTTAGTATTTTCGCGTGATTGAGTAACAAACTTATCACTTCACTTATAATATTAATTACTTTTCATGCAAACCATAAACAGTACTAACTTTATTCCTAAAATCGCAATTTATAGGTCATGTTTTAATTATTATTTTCATGTCTGCCTATAACAGTCGTTAATTTGCCCCGCGCTTGACCTCATCCCGGAAAACATCAAAGTTTTATACAAAATATTGAGGCTATGGAAATTAAAACAAAATGTTAATGTTGTCGATAACAGAAGTGGGCCTATCCTTCATAATTATAGTTATAGACCGCCTGCGTTGTACCCGCGCGATTTCCGTTCCTGTGGGAATATCAAGATAAGAATGTATCGTACTTAATATGTTTTATTCCAGGATAAAATCTAACTAACTAGCTAAACCCGTTCAAACGTTTTCTCGTGATTGAAAAAGAAACATCAAAACTTTCACATTTATAACATGGATTTTAAACGAAAAGTCCTTCTCATTTCGTTTTTTATTTATTTATTTATTAAAATGTATTATGTATTTATTATATATTAAATGTTTTTTAGGTTAAGTAGATAATTATATGATTTAGTTAATGTATATCTTACCTGTCTTTTACTTCTTTTGTTCTTTTATTGCCGCCTTGATCTCTTTTTTACATCCTTTCCTGTTGCCTGGTAGAGAATGCCTAAATTACTTAGTGCATTAAGTCCGGCTTTTGTATGTGTATATCTATATAGTTATTTTAAAAAAAGAATGAAACAAATTAATAAATAAAAACCAACATTTTCCTGACTTGAGTACTGTTAAGATGTTTGATTACTACTAAAATGCCAGCGTCAAAATTTTAATCCAAAATAATTTAGTTATTAACCTAAAAGTAAAGTTATACGTTAGTATTTCATTTGAAATACATAGAACAATTTCATTTGACCGTTAAAAAAATACGCCGTCCGTTCCGAGCTTCCAACAATAAATACGAAAAGTTTCTGAAAAATCATCTGTCATAGTTTGCCTGCGACGCTCATGAGAGGCTCCGTTTTACGAGTTTGTCCTATAAATGTGGTCAATACACTTATTTGTTTGGAGCAAATAAATCATACTTTGAAGGCGACATTTAATAAGGCCAAGCTATGAACAAAAATTATTGCTCCTGTTGGGATATCTAAATTAAGTGTATGTATTCGAAATGTTTAACATTTCAAAAGCTGTTACGCTGCATATTTGTTATTGTTTTTCATACTTAATATAAATTATTAATTTGCGTTTTGTTGGATAGAGTTAAATTAATTATATTATTAAAGAAACAACTAGGTAAAACTATCTAAAATACACATATAAAGTGTGAGTTTATATTACTAAACTTCCCATTAGGGAAATAATCTGTGGAACTACTGAACTGATTTTGATAATTCATTCACTAAATAGGAGGCTTAACTATTCCTGGGCTATAGTTGATCGTGATTGTGTTGAACGCTGTGAACATATAAAACATGGAAGCAGTCCCTTCATAAAGCCTCCAATAATTTATCGACACCTTTTTCACACAAAAGAGATATTTTTACGCCATTTTGTAAATTACACGTTACATTCTCTGTGATTGGCCATCTTTCGTTCAGCACTGGTGCCGAGAACGAATAAAATACGATGCATCACGAAATTTAGCCAACCTAAATGAACTATGCAACATTATTTTCAAGCAAAATATTAATTATTTCTTATTAAGTGGATGTAAAAAAATTTATATAAATTTTTCTTGTTTTTTAATTTTTGTTATTTTTAGGGTTGCGTACCTCAAAAGGAAAAAACGGAACCCTTATAGGATTACTTCGTTGTCCGTCCGTCCGTCTGTCCGTCTGTCAAGACCGTTTTTCTCAAGAACGCGTGAAGGTATCAAACTGAAATTTACATATAATACTTAGGTCTACTGTCCGTTGGCGCTGTGAAAAAATCAAACTTCTAACCCAAAGCAATCAAAAGATACAACCGTTTATGCCGCAAATTTCCGAAAATTTTCGAAACTAGCACGGGAATCAAAACCTACAGTGTACTTCCCGTGAACTTAGAATCTTGAAATTTGGTACGAAGTAACGTCTTATAGTACAGATGAAGGGAAAATTGCGAAAACCGTAATTTTTTTGTTACATCATATAATAAAAAATATTTTACGAAACCCTCGGAGCGGGAGCTTGGTGTGTAAGCGTAGTGAACAAAGCGTAGTGAACACGGGTCGGTTAGTTAGCGCCCCTCTACTTCTACTGATGATACTTTTTTATTTACAACTAATGACGAATTACAATGCTCTTCTGCCGCCTTTCAAGAAGTTTCGTCGTCTCCAACATTTACCCTAACACAAAACAATGACATTATGAATAGTAATAATAATAATAACATAATTAAAAAACCAACTACAACTACGTATCATTTTAATAATTGTAATTTCCCTAACTGTTTCAATAATTTAAAATGAACAAAATATAAAATGTTTCTTTTTTCTGTTTCCTCGCAAATGTGTAAAAAAAACGTCGTACGATATACGTGCGTATTGGTTATAACATGCTCGGGCTCGGGCTGAAATTCCGCCTCGCATGTTATAACCATCTTAACGCACTAATATCGTAATGTACTATTGTAAGATTATCAAGATTTGAAACGAAATCAGTTACATGGGTTTGAACCACCTCTGTGGTCTATATTGGTACAACCACCGGTATCAGACCCAGGGGTCCCGGGTTCGATTCCCAGCGGGGGTACATATTGTATTCGGTTTGGTTGGTGGAAGGACTCGTTGTAAGTCTGCCTGGCTAGCTACCACCATCTTATCTAATTCTGACGCCATAATAACAATGTTTTCAGCATTGTTGTGTTCCGGCAGTTAGAGATAAGATAGCCAGTAAGTCCTCAGTGATTGAGGATTCCGGGAGAGGCTCGCTTCCATCTTCAGCCTTATCAATACTTAACATCAGGTATGATAGAGACTAAGAGTCTCCCCGTCGTTCATAAAAAAAAAACAAGTTTGAACTTTTTGTTTGGAGGCTGGCCTCATCCGTCCGCAGTAGGTATTAGTGGAGTGCGATGCGCGCTCGGAAACGGACGCGCACTATTGCATAATGGGAATTGTTATTTTTACTACCCACTACGCACATAATTTTTACTATGGGTTTTCAACAAATCATCGTAATCGAAGTGGTGGCGTTTATCCAGAACGCAATTGACACCATGGACGATGTTAGCATAGTGACACACTCCGGCCGTATTATGCACGACCGGTGTGCAGAAAAGTTGAAAAGAAACACAATAATGTGGTTAACAAGTATAATTAAAGTTAATGAGATATCAACAGGGTATGGGTTCGACGGGAACTTCGATTGGTGGCTCTCGCGACACTAAGACTTAGGTTAAGAACTGCCTAGAGGAGGCAGAAGCAAAAGCCCAATGTCACGAATTACGTTTGCAGCGGAGCAGTATGTTCAGCCTCGGCAGCACGGAGGGTGGGCTCGGTGTGGTGATGCGCACGTAGACACGAGGTGGAGAAGTTTCCGGGGTAGGCCGGAACAGGTGAGCGCTCGGCAGGTAGGTGTCGAGGTAATTGAGTAGGCGGAACAGGTGTAGATGCTGCTCGTGGATACGACCCCTAGTACGGGGATCGCGAATTCACACAACAAGTAAAACAAGATGACTTTATGTAGAAAGTTGAAAGACAAAGAGAGCAATTTTATCCCAGACTATATTTATACAAAAATCTATCTAGAATGTTCCGGATTCAAAAATTAAAGTAGTAGATTATTCACAAATTCTATAGGCGAATAATGTTTTGTCATTGTTATAGACAAAATGAAGATTGTAAGACCGATAGCTACACACGGTGTTTTTTTACTATGTTATAACATAATAGTTATACATAGATCCTTATTTGTAACTTTTACCGCAACATGAATTATTTTATAAGTGTCTGCGACATACGTAATAGTCGATGTCGAAGAGTGCTAAGTAAGCATTTATTTTAATTGTGTTATTTAATGTAAGTTTATTTTAATAAAGATCTGACTTCGAAGCAGAGAACATGTTTTCATTTTAAGGCGATAGGTAGGGCCATACTGCAAAATAGACCTCTCTTTGAAGGCCTTCTTCTCCTAAACGGATGATCCAAATATTATAAAAAATATATATCATAAATATAATATATTGAACAATAAAATGCAAGTTAATTTTTTTTATAATTACTGTTAGTTTTAACAAAAAAAAATCTTAACTTTTCTATAATTTTACCCATAAAATTTCTTACTGCTTCTAAATGCCTAAAGCGATTTTAATGTTTCTTTCACCAAATGATAGAACATTTAATGATTTATAAACTGCAAGTTTGTTATTTTCAAAATAATGATTGACGTTTTATTAAATCAATCATACCCTGTAATTTCCACGCGCGGGCCGCGTGGAGACGGGTGGTCAGTCTCTCCCTAGCGTTCGCACGGGGAGGCTGTGTCGCATTTCGGCCCGCTCCGTTCCTTTCTTTTGACTTTGTTTTTCGTCAAAAAAATCATAGCGCAGATGGTACACTCGGTACAGTACGTATAGTTCGCAGTTCGGCTATTGAAAGTTTGCGCTTGGACGTTGATATTAGTGATAGATAAGTGTTGTAAATATTTTGTACACCTACCTACATACAAATTGGTACTTTGTAAATATTTAGTGATAGTTTTGTTTGCGAGTAAACGCTGAATTAGTGAATTGTAAATTAGTAATTGTAAATAGGTATTAGCTATTATAAACGTTTTGAGAACATTTGAATAGGTACCTAAGTGTAACACAAGATGCCACGCCGGAAAATGCTTGATGTCATATGGTCCACGGAACGGAACATCAAGCATATTTTTTTTATGTGATAAATATTAAACAAGAAAATATACCAGAAAAAAGCAACTAGTCTCATGTCGCCCTGACGGGATTCGAACCCGCATCCTTGGGAGTCCGGCCCAATGCACTAACCAATTATGCTACAGAGACCTATGAAGACACGTCGAATTTTTCTAGTATATTCACCTTTCTACGGTGTTGGCCACCGTCGCTTCATCAATGAGAGAAATATCCTCGCATTCGAAAGCATTTTACAGATGTTTGACAAGGATGCGGGTTCGAATCCCGTCAGGGCGACATGAGACTAGTTGCTTTTTTCTGGTATATTTTCTTGTTTAAAATTTATCACACAAAAATAGCATTGTAAAATGCAAAATTAAAAAGTTATAATTAGATGGCTGTTTCATCTGAATCGATAGTCAAACATCTGTAAAGATGTTTCTTTCGAATGCGAGGATATTTCTCTCATTGATGAAGCGACGGTGGCCAACACCGTAGAACGGTGTTCCGTAAAAATATCATTGTAAAATGCAAAATTTTTTTTAGTAAAAAATGATCAATATTAGAATAACCATGTTATGAGGAAGGCATAAATGTGGTCCATTGTTATGCCGTTACTGTACAAAAAATTTGCAAACCTAATGTAACGCATTTTGATTGATTGTTTTTTGCAACTTTATTGTTTTTTTTTTATAACCCGAAACCTGTAATAAATATGTTTTATTCATTTTTTTTATTGTCTCGAGGAACAACAAAAGAATGGTGTCTTCATTTCGATTCTGAAAAAAAAGTGACTTTCTATACTTCCTTATTCTTAACAAAGCAAGTTCACAAGAATAAAATAATAATTAAGGAAATTAAACGAACGTTTAAATTTACTTAAAAGTATGAAATCATTAATTTTCAACTACACGAACTTGTTACTATTAATCTTAAATTAAAATCTACCTACATACCTAGGTACACATTTACCAGAGGCTCTGATACCAACATCCAGACTCTGGAGTCTGGACTATCACTGAGAAATTCTCAGCAGAAAAACTCAGGATACATTTTTTGATCTGACCCGGGATTTGAACCCAGAACTTCCGCGTTGCCGTCGAAGTGCGACCCGCTATATACCAACTGCACCACGGAGGCAGTTTCTAAGAAATAAGTGCACATACATACATTTATATACTAGTACATCCACTTATAAAACTGTTTAGAAGCCCACTAATACTAACAGGATTATTGTGCAATTCCAACTATTAAATATTGCATACAAACGGATCGAATTCATAAAGACAACCTACTTTTTTGAAGTCGGTTGCCACTTACAAAACAAGCATCGTAATTTTTATCGATTTGCGTTAATTTAGTCAAGTATGTCGGTCGAGGCAAAGTTCGTGTAGGCAGATGAGATCGCGCCGTATCTGTATTCAGAGCGCTCTTTGGCATCGGATAATTGCGCGGGCGCGCAGCGGGAGGCGCGTGGCCCCGTCCGATTGCTCAAGGTCGTTCGGCCAAATAATCGCCTTAACTGCCTCATTCCCGCTGCAAATCCAAATACGTCAATATTTTAAGAATTAACTACCAGCGTTAAGATTTATCAAAGCAAAATAAAGTAAACAAACAAGTTAGAATCGTGAAATGAATGGTTTTTTATTTCACTTAGATAAAAGTAAGTACTAGATTAAGATTTAGGAGTGTACGGTTTTTAGAACGTTACAATAGTGCAGATTTGTAAATCTAACTTCAACGAAGATGAGATTTGCAAGGGCAAGACGCTGCTGTACCAGAGTACCGGAAAGGCCGATGATATGCCATCTCGCTGGAGAGATGGTGGTGCGAACAGTCTCCAAGATGTTATCAACTTGTTGAAGGGGACCAATCTTACGACGTGCCGACATTGGTGGCGAAGGAACTGCACAATCTGCCCCCCGTCACTTTTGACCACGTCGACGTTACCAGACTGCTTAAGGATATAACTTCCCTGAAAGCGAGTCTGGCTGAAGTGCAGTGCAAATTAGAGGTCTCGGATAACACCATATGTGAGTTGCGAGCCCAAGTCATGTTATTGAGCAAACCCGGCTGGAGTAAGTAGGTCACCCGAGGCCTCTAAGGTGAACACTCGACGTGGGACGCAAAATGCATCTATCGGCAGTTTTGAGTCGGCGCATATGGATGCGTCACCGGTCGCCGCAACTAGCGATGCGAAGCTCCCCGCCGCCCAACCCTCCGCCCCAACAAAGATGTCATGCGTAAGCACGGCGACCCCTCAACGTGCGTACGCAGCAGTCATCGCTGCTAACCGACCGCCAAACAATAACTCGAGCGGGTTACGAATAAGGGGGAAGATCAACAACGACCAAAGGTGATCTGTGGAGACAAGATGACGGCTTCAAAAAGGTGGAGAAAAGGATGAAGCTAACTCGACGCAACCTTTGTGCCACCGCCCCGACCGGATGCAACCAGCTGGCGGTACCGACGACGCTTTTGTATGTGTCCCGCCTGCATTACTCCACAAAATGTGAACGAAGACCATTTTCACCCGAGCAGTTGGAGTCCCGCCACAGTGTGAACTTCAACTCATTTGTGGTGAGAGTACCGACTGAACACTATGTGGACTTCATGAAGGAAGATTTTTGGCTGAAGGATGTCTGTTTCGGCGGTTTCGGGGTCAGCTATCGCACTGTTCAACACGCAACACGTCGCTTCCGTCTTTACGTGTGCATTAATTTAATTATCTAATTTGTTTTTTCATATTTTAAGTATGTTTAGTTTCAAGGTATTTATCTATGGGCCATTGTAGCCTGAGTACAAAGAAATAAATTAATAAAATAAATAAAAATTGTGAGATGCCATTTTGGTGTTTTTTTTTTTTTAATGGCGTCGAACAATTATATACCTATAAAAATTAAGAGCGAACACACAGACGAACAAAAATTGTTAAGATACATACCTATATAATGCCCAAAAGCGTCACGTTAGCCAGAAAATGAGAGTTGAAAATGAATAATGCCGACCTAAATATCACTTTTGTATCTTTAACTCCAATTATTTCACTAACCTGATACTTTAGGGCATTATGTTGTATGTTGTATGACATTTTATCTTTACATAAAGAAAATAAGCTAAAGAAAAGTATGTATATGAAGAAAGGAAAGGACAAATACAGGGAGTATACAGTGCCCTTATTTATTTATTTAATATAAAGTGAAAAATTGAGGGAAAAATGGATCGAGTAGTCAATTGTTTCTCCGGCCATTTTGATGAATCTGTAGAAGATTTTTCCGAGCAATTTCAGGCGCTAGCCGTGTACATTTTCGAAAAAAAATCAAATTGTATCTGGGACGAGGCCAAAAGTTCAAACCTCTTTTATGTATTTCCAGAGTGATAGAAACTAAAACTCTATTCAAAACACGTTGAACCGCTTAATTTGTCAACGTCACAATGTATCATCGAGTTACAAGGCCAATGGTTCTTATAAAATAGGTAAAATAAAATAGTTTTACTTTCACACGCAAGTCACGAAAAATATGAGATTACTTGTGTCTATCGGAAAAACGTTCACGTACAAGTGAAAACAAAATAACAATATTGAGCGAGCCATTTTCCACAAGTTTACACCATGGGACGAATGTATGTCCAATTACTTTTTGAAGATGTTTGAAAGGAGACTTCAGGAGGTCAAACAAAGTGATTAGGGAAAGATAATGTTTATTTATAACTAGCGGCCACCCACGGTTCCACCCGCGTTGTTTACCGTTCCTCTGTAGAGACCCTGTCCTGACAATAACGAACACAACAAAAAGATTATTCCAATTGGTGCAGTCGATCGGTAGTTATGCGCTTACATCAATTCGGCGATTCATTTATTTATAGAGATGATAAATAAAAACTGGAAATATTTTGTACTAAAAAAGGACAATATTATTATTTCTAACCACCTGTACCACCAGTAAGCTAATAAAATTATTAATTTTAGAAAAATAAAGTATATTTTCATAGAAATTATTATTGCAAAACCAGTCAGTTTTCAAGTAAAATAAAATGCGCATATACAAAATTTTCTTCGACTCTACTCACAAGTTGTGCCGCCTGAGAACACTTATCAGTTGAGTCATTTTATTCTAGTATTAAAAAATATATATTAAAGTTAGCATTGAACATGCAAAGTTTAAAAAACTATAGCTAGATACTATACTGATTTACTATTTGGAAATAGGATTTAAACTTGCAGAACAGAGTTTGCCATGTCACCTGGAGGTCCTAGAACTTGCGAAATTTCGTTAGCGGATCGCAAGCTGTATAGTCGCACTTTTAAACTAACTTACGTTCTTTAGTAGATAAGATGGTTTGCAAAGAGAATGTATGAGTATGGGTAGTCGAGAACAAGAATTGTTAAATATCAACTGTTTCATAGAAAAACAATTTTGGACTCTGCTAAAATGTTTGAAACCGCTGATTTTTTTCGCGATTTCAGGGTTGCTTCGATAAAACAAGTGGTTCGTAATGATGGGTTCTACAAATGGCTTTAAGATTTTGGTTAAACATAAAAAACATTGTATATCTGATAACTCCATATTGTAGGTATGTTATCTAACGATTTTCCCGCTACATTGACCTCATCTGATTAGGTTAAATTGGATTCCTCCGATAAAGAAATCAAAATTTCACGCCAAAATACGTCTATCTCCCAAGATATAATCTATCCCTTTGTCTAAAATCATCAAAATTAGTTCGTTCAGTGGTTTTTGGCGAGAAAAAGTTCTTTCACATTTATAATATTAGTATAGAACAGCTAGTTACGCGCAGGTTCCCGTGGAAATATCGGGATAAAAAAGTTACTCTCCGTCCTTTCAACTAACTCTAGCCCAAAAATCAAGTCGATTGGTTGCTTGGTTGGGTCATGAAGTAAGGACACACAAACACACTTTCGCATTTATATAGGTCATTTTATTAGTTAGGATTTGAGACAAATATACAGTCAACAGCGATTTTGTCATAAAATATACGATTATAAAGCTACATGAGACTTAAAAGCAGAAAAAAAACTATGTTTTTTTTTCTGAACGTACATTCGGTGAGGTTCCCGGTCGACCAGTAGAGATTTATTGGAAAACATTTTTTGAAAAGTAATAAGGTTAAAGAAATAGTTTATTATTCAAATGTAATACCTATTAACGCTTACGATAAAACTACTTACATTTTCCTTTCAAACGATTTAAAAAAAAAAAGGAAGTTATCAATTCGTCGCCAATAATGGCAGAGAGTTTACAACAGCCAGCCTCCACAGATCGCTAGCGGCTAAACGTCACAAATATAGTTGAACATTGCCCCTGGTTGATATCCCGAAAATTCGCACTAAACGTTTTGCGTCAAATTGTCCAGTCGCGTGAGAATAGGTATCTACCTATTCTCACGCGACTTGAAGGCCCCTAAATTATAAGTATCAGTAAAGACAGACTCAGGCAAAATAATTCCGCTGTCTGGCAGTACGGAAGGATGATACAATTTGACGCAAAGCGTTTAGTGCGAATTTTCGGGTAAATGGGGTAGATGGTAAATGGGGGGTAATCGGGTAGATCGCATTTACCATCAGGCGAGATAGCGGTCAACCGCAAACCTATACATTATATTTTAAAAAAACCTAATTGATACCGAAAATAAAGATACCTAATGTTATCCTACTAATGTTAACTTATAAAAGCAAAAGGCTCGATGTCGCCATTTACAAACTTCGACGTAGAGATTCTCTTAAGGATTTGTTTAAAGAGATTAATATACTAACTTTGGCGGGACAATACATCTATGATAATTTAGTATATGTAAGGAAACATCATGATTTATTTATAAAGCATAGCGATGTTCATAATTTTAATACTAGAAACAAGAATAAGCTTGCCGTTCCAAAATTTCGGCTTGAAAAATGTAGACGCTCGTTTTTGGGGAAAGGCATAGCCTTTTTTAATAAAGTTCCACAACAAGTTATTGAGCTGCCTTTGCATAAATTTAAAATGTATGTTAAAAAACGCTCTTAAGCAAAGGTTATTACAAGGTAGATGACTATTTAAAAGACCAAAATGCATGGATGTGATACCAACATTGATCATACTATTGTAAATAGTGTAAGAGGAAAATATTCTAATATGAGTATGAGAAAATTTTCTTCTTTTATTAAATATATTTCAAGATTGTAGATTTGTGTTTGGCAACAACATGTTCCATTGTAAATGTTGTTGTTTCTGCTAAGGCTGATAAGTTTCTTGCGGCCGTTCTTCTTATCAGTTAAAAGATGTCCTGAATGGCTGGTAGGGAAAAAAATGTTGGACTATTCGAAAGTACTTATCTATAAGTCTATTTGAATAAAAATCTTTGACTTTGACTTTGACTTTGACTTTTGGATATTTGATTGTGTGTTACTCAACCAATGCGAAACTGGCTATCTATATCTAATATATAACTGCCGCAACACACTACAATGCTGAAAACATTTTTGTTATGACGTCAGGCTTAGTTATGAAGTCCTACCACAAATCCTACGCCAAGAGGATGGAATTAAGTGAGGTGATTTTATTATTTAAAAAGGGTGACAAGACCCGGTTAAAGAACTTCAGACCCATCTCACTTTTAAGCCATGTTTATAAGTTGTTTTCGAGAGTCATCACGAATCGTCTTGCTCGCAGGCTCGACGACTTCCAACCTCCCGAACAAGCCGGGTTCCGAAAAGGCTTCAGTACCATAGACCACATCCATACGCTGCGGCAGGTTATACAGAAGACCGAGAGTATAATCTGCCACTTTGCTTGACGTTCTTGGACTATGAGAAAGCCTTTGATTCGATTGAGACCTGGGCGGTGCTGCAGTCTCTCCAGAGGTGGCAAGTGGACTATAGGTATATCGAGGTGTTAAGGTACTTATACGAACATGCCACCATGTCGGTCCGATTACAGAACCAGAGCACAAATTCCATCCAACTGCAGCGAGGTGTGAGACAGGGAGACGTATTTCTCCGAAACTGTTCACAGCTGCGTTGGAGGACATCTTTAAGCTTTTGGACTAGAAAGGACGCGGCATCAAAAATGGACAGTATCTGACACACCTTCGTTTTGCCGATGATATAGTCCTTATAACTGAGACCCTGGAGGACCTGAACACAATGCTCGAAGATCTCTGTAGTGCTTCCCAAAGAGTGGGTCTTAGGATGAACATGGATAAGACGAAAATCATGTCGAATTCCCATGTCTTACCCACTACAGTTCACGTTGGGAACACTACACTCGAAGTTGTTGACCATTACGTTTACCTTGGACAGACAATCCAGTTAGGTAAGTCCAATTTTGAGAAAGAGATCTCTCGTAGAATCCAACTCGGATGGGCAGCATTCGGGAAACTCCGTAAAATCTTAGCATTCAACTTACCTCAGTGTCTCAAGACGAAAGTCTACGACCAGTGTGTGTTGCCAGTGAAGACTTACAGCAGCGAAACGTGGTCGCTAACTATGGGTCTGATAAGGAGGCTCAAGGTAACTCAGCGTGCAATGGAGAGAGCTATGCTCGGCGTTTCCCTGCGTGATCGAATCAGAAATGAGGAGAACTAAAGTTACTAACATCGCTCGAAGGATTGCTCAGCTGAAGTGGCAGTGGGCGGGACACATAGCGAGAAGAACCGATGGCCGTTGGGGCGGAAAGGTTCTGGAATGGCCGCGTACCGGACGACGCTCCGTGGGTAGGCCCCCCACAAGTTGGACCGACGATCTGGTGAAGGTCGCGGGAAGCCGCTGGATGCGGGCAGCACAGGACCGATCGTCGTGGAGATCCTTGGGGGAGGCCTATACCCAGCAGTGGGTGTCATGTGGCTGAGACGACCACCAATCAACCCGCATACAATATGTAACCCCTCTGGGTGAGTGTGTTACCACTAGACCATGGAATCGGTTAAACTTAAAACCTTGCAGTGGTTTTTAAAGTTTAAGTACGCCGTAGTTTTAATTCGTCATTTGCAAGCAGAACACCGGTGTCCAGAGAACAACAGAATTTCTATTGTGTCTCATAACCCGGGGCCTAAAATAAGGGTTAATCTTAGCTAATTTTGACCAAACTAGCTTTTGACCAATATGGTCGCAACTGAATATTATCCATTAATTTAATTTATAATCCGGTGCATCAAAGCCCTCGGCCAAACCGCACATTAAGCAGAGGAACACGTGTCGATTTTACAGAATTACCACGAAGCTAATTGTCCCTCTGACGAATTATTACAGAATTAAGCCTTTCACTATGATTTCATAACGTGCGCTATTATTTTTACAACCACATCAGTCTAGCCCGAGGTAAGTTCAATTTATAATTTATGGAAACAAAATAACAGAAAACATACAACATGTCATCATCAGCCATTTTTAACCTTTGACTTTTTGACTTTGACACACCACGGTGGGTTTTAACGACTGTAAATACAGCCGGAACCAATGGCTTAACGTGCCTTCTGAAGCACAGAGGAGCTTGCTTGTCACCCATCCCGTGACCGACCATTGTGAAAGTTGCTTAACCGCTACAATTGCAAAACCGTGCGCGCAAACCACTACGCCACCGAGCCCCTCATACTCGTATACTTTATTTATAAAAACATTCATAATATACTCGTACCTACATAACAGCATCCATTTATCCATTGCTCTACCACCTCAGAACTTTAATCTAATTTAAACTCAAATCTTGACAAAATTATAAACTGGCTAAATTCATAAAATTTACAACTTAATCTAAAAAAAAAAAACAAAAAATATTCAATTTAAACCGTATCAAAGACCTGCATTAGGATATCATGGTTACAATGGCATGGAACTGGAAACTTGTAACTCTGCAACTTAATTAGGAATATAAATTGGAAACAACATATACAAAAAATAGTACACAAATTATTATCTTTTATAATGCTTTCCATCATTTAAAACGTTTAACTGACTGCAAGACCGCACTCACTGCATACTATGCATACGCATATTCAATACTCTCATATGGAGTTGTTTTGTGGGGAAATTCATGCGAACTGGATAGAGTATTTGTGCTACAAAAGAAATGTATGAGAATATTAACTAACATAAATCAAATTGAATCCTGTAGATCTTACTATGTGAAACATAAGGTTTTGACCTTTACATGTGTCTACATTATAGAGGCATGTAAATTTATTTTGAAACATCCGGAATTTTATTCTCCTCTAACAAATAACATAATGAATATCCGGCATTTAGACAAGCTAAAGGTACCTTTTCGAAAATGACGTTAGTAACATTCTAGCCCCCATACCATGTAAATAAAAAAATTTAACCACGTTCCTACTTACCTAAAAAATTTGGATAACCCTACTTATTTTATTAAACAATTTCAAAATGTTACTATAATTTGAATGAATTTTTAAGACAAATTTAATTGAATTAATGTTGATTGAATATGTGTAATTTACTAATAAACTATTATAATGTGTTGTTAATAGTGTTAAAATGAAGAATAGTTCAAATGAAAATTTAACTTCAATTAAGTAAATCAATAAAATAGATTTTATTATGTAACTAAGAAATAATATGTAATAATAAGCGTGAACTATTGTAATATTTTACTACTAGTGTAATATATATATTTATAAATTTTTGTCCTGTGATTATAATAGTTTATTTTTAATTTTGTGTGTAATTAAGCTTAATATTTTGTAATTTACAAAAAAATAGTCCTAAGTTATTTAACTATTGATATGCCCTTGCAGGGCGTCACATATAGACCGTATTTTCTTTGTCACCTTTATTATGTAATGTGTTATGCAAGAAATGAAATGAAGCAGACAACACAAAACGCTGAAATAAAACACCGTCCAGTTTTTATGAAATATTATTTCTGACAGATATCTTTGGAGGAAAAGAAAATGCCAATTTAAATCGTAATTGTTAAGAAAGGATTGTAACAAAATCTGAAAAAGCCCTCGGGAAAAACGAGTTATTTTGTTTCCTTTTTCGATTAATCAAACTTTTCATTTCATTCGAAAAGGCAAAATTGGATATTTCTACAATCGAAATATTTTTTCAAATTTATTATAAACAGTTTTCTCTGAAAAAGATCTTTATCACATTCATATTGATATTGACACTCATATTGATGTTTTTGTTTTCATGATAATTTATGATTGTATCTGTTGAAATGTAATACAATTTTATTACAACATCTATCTATATTAAGTAATTTCTTTTTTACTTTTTCTGCGATGGCGAAAAAAAGGGTAAGCATAAACGTTGCCTCGTGTAAACAACATAATTCTTTAATACGTAAATCAACGAAACCCTAAATCTTGTTAAACTCCGTTCAGTAGTAACTGTGCCAAAAACTAATAGATATTTTGATTACGTAGTAAATATTTTACGTACATACATACCTAACCTACGTTTTCGCCCCGAAACTATTAATTGTATAGTTGCTTATATATATATATTTAAATCAAAAATAATTTTTTCATAGAATACAAGTACCTACCTCCTAATCAATTATTTTATTATAAGTCGGATACTAGTTGTTTTTTTTTTAAGAATTACACAAGATGTTTTAAACGTACTCTTCATGTATTTTCGATCAATTTGTTATTTTTATCGCTCACACATAGATGTCTTTAATTGAATAAACGTACGTCATCAGCTGTATGTTTTAACGCTGCTTCACGCTGTTTTAACGGCCAATGAATATCGTTTCTACGAATAAAAAAATCCTGAATACCGAAGTTGAATGATCGATTCCGGATTCGCTGAACAGTTATGCGAGTTATCAGAAGTCGCAGCAGCTTCGCCCGTAACAAAGGGCCGTGCATTCACTTATAATAGCAGTCACTTTGCACCTGACTGCTGCGCCGCATTGTGAGCACTCTATCCACTTAATGTCTCAATGCAGTCATACGATTCCCATGAGAGTGTAATTTATAAGTTTTTTTTCTGTCACCTTCGATCACAGACATATATCGAGACGGTAAAAGTGTACCTGCCATGCGTGTCAAAAGTTTGATCCACGGTCAAAGTTTTACGACCTAAGTCAGTCCGCATGAAGCCATTGCCATGAAAACACGCGTCACTCGGAAACAAAAATGGTTAATTGTGCAGTGTTTTCTTGCAAGAGCTCGTCAATAACATCT
The DNA here is from genome assembly GCA_910589605.1 of Chrysoteuchia culmella. Taxonomy (NCBI): domain Eukaryota; kingdom Metazoa; phylum Arthropoda; class Insecta; order Lepidoptera; family Crambidae; genus Chrysoteuchia; species Chrysoteuchia culmella. The sequence continues at coordinate 10,776,925 of OU342648.1, forward strand.
ACACATCACAAAATCTCGCTCGTGACGTCATCGTAGGTATGAAACACTCGACACGCTAGATTCTCATACAGTTAGAAGCGCTCTTTTCGTCTATCTCGATATAGGTCTGTGCATGGTCTGTACCTCCGAACATACAAAAGATTTTGCAACGCCTTTCGTCTCCTCTATGGAAGTTTTAATGATCTATTATTAAGTTTTTACCTTGTTTTCCTATCGTTTCGCGTTTGCAAGAACCAACTTTATTATAGAACCTCTTTATACATATGTAAAACATACCATCCCGCCGGTTGGCAGATCATCAAACCTGCTGCTTGAGTTTGAAAAGTAGAAACATCGTGCTCATAGCTACGTGTTTTAAGTACCTAATAGTTATTAATGAAACGTAAATGGAATTTATTAAAGCTTAAAACCACAGGAAATCTTTGCCCTTTTCACTTTTACTAATCAATATAAAAATCTACTTTGCTCTTGTAAGTGTACGACAACATAACTTTTAAATGAGGGTTTCTTTTTACAGCCCTCCGATATTACGTGGTTGTTACGGCGTTCCGAAGCAGGTGCAGACGGTAAACCCAATCCAGTGATTTTGATGGCCGACTCCGTATAGCAAAAGTCTGCCGGAGAGCTGACATAAAATGGCGGTAAAACTCGCAAACATTTACACGCAACTTTTTTTACATCAAACAAATGGCGAATGTGCGAGCTGAACTTAAGGAAAAGGAATAGAATGTGGTGAATATTTTTAATCATGTTATATCTGCGTTTACAGGACGAGTTAAGTACTTCAAAAATCCAAACAAATAAACTAAAATGAACCTTGTCTGTCGACCGACTGAAACTCTTCCAATTTTTTATCTCTGAAATAGTTTAGAATAATAATGATGCAGAACAAGATTAGAGTTTAGTAGACATGGGACCGATATATCAAAACGTATTTAATATCGGCTATCAGTTAGATATCACACTGTTAATATATTGTCAATATATTGACAATACTTTTAAGAAATTTCATGGTTCTGGAGCGCACATCATTCCACGGTACCGAGCGCGACTACGGATGCCGCATTTCTTGCTTTGAATCGATCTTTTGGATCGCATGTGAGCGTAACCCAAAAGATCGATTCACGATTCTATGAGCTTGAATCTATCTCGATCGAATGAAAAATAAGAAATAAAAATGAAATAGATATTAAATATATTATAATAAATGCTGTTCCCTAAGCACTTATGAATGTCAAAGAAGCTCGTTCATCGTATTACTCAATGTTAAGATTTGTCGTAAAAGAGGCGACTGATCGAACTAAGAAATAATACTCCTCCTTAATATAATAATAAGTCTCCTTTTGGGTTTAAAACAAAAAATAAACACCTACAGTGCGACACAAAAGAGTAGAAAATAAATAATAGTCGATAGGTAGCTAGCAAACATCTAGCAACACTGTTATTACTACGTAAACAATTTTCATACTTGGCATTTTTATTATTTCATTGTTCTATTTAGTAACAAATAATAGTAAAGTAACCTCTGAATGTTAGAAAATAATAGTCATTTTTATACCTTTGAACTATTATGTAGGCAACAGCCAAGTTTAAGATTTCATTTCTTTCTTTCTTCATTTTATCGATTTACTTATCTACCACTTGGTAGGAATTGAGTTGCTTCCTCTAATATTTATAAATTAATGTTATAAGTTATAACATTAATTTATTTTTATTATTCTCTCGCGCAACAAATACACCTATAAAGTGCAATAAGAATGTAATGGACTCGGATTTGTTTAATATGATCATAATCAAACATTTATTTAAATACGTGTTAATTTAAAATAATCAAAATACTCCAGTCGCGCTAGAAAATTACGTGTTTATGTTTATTTCTGCATAACCTGTAAGGTAAACAAAAATAAATGCAATGGTTAATAAAATATATCGTTACCTATATCTGATTCGCGGTCGCCTCTGAGACGCACTTTATCTTTCTAGGTAAAAACACAACCACAATTCGTAGTATGAAATAGCATGGTAAGATTGAAACAATACTGCATTAAGAGATGACGGTAGGCCCCCTGGCTGGCTAGCAGCGCCATCTATTAACCAAAATTTCAACTTATAATAACCAAACTACTTAATGTGACTTCAACAGTATTGTTTCAATCTTCATCTATGTACTTCATCCATATTTCGTACTACGAATCACTAAAGTAAGCTTGTTTTTGACGGAAGTTTTATGACGTCTTCACACAATAACCACCTCCAAAGTATGTGTGTGTCAAAATGTGACAACTTCACTAAAACCAAAACGCAAACAAAACGTTCTTATGACACGATTGTTTCTAATGTTTCTATAGATGATGGTAAGCCCGCAGGTTACTTTTTTAAGTAAGGGTACTAACCCCACCTTCTGCGCCAGAGGTCCCGGGTTCGATCCCCGGACAAGACAAATATTTGTGTACACGAACATGTCTATTTGTCTTGGTCTGGGTGTTTAATACGTATATTATGTATGTATTTACAAAAAAAAAGTATATAAGTATGTTTATCCGTTATCTAGTATCCATAACACAAGTTCTTCATGATACTTAACGTGGGCTAGATAATTGGTGTGAATGTATGGAAATATTTATTTATTTATTTATTTAATTCGAAATAGGTATGGTGGTTTTATGGTGGTAATATTTGCTCATACCCTGTCGCTATCTCTGGATACTTCTTCCCGACCTGTTTGGCGCAGGGGTACTAACCCCACCTTCTGCGCCAGAGGTCCCGGGTTCGATCCCCGGACAAGACAAATATTTGTGTGCATGAACATGTCTATTTGTCTTGGTCTGGGTGTTTAATATGTATATTATGTATGTATTTACAAAAAAAAGTATATAAGTATGTTTATCCGTTATCTAGTATCCATAACACAAGTTCTTCATGATACTTAACATGGGCTAGATAATTGGTGTGATTGTATGGAAATATTTATTTATTTATTTATTCATAGCTTAACGAACCTTGAGCTATGTTTTTTTTTTTTTTTTTTTTTTTTATTTATTCATTTGCCAATAAACATGTTACATTCATGGTTTAGTAGTATCTTAAAACCTAAATTAAGTTTATCTAGATACTAGGTTCTCAAAAATAACTTAATAAAGAGCAACCAACAACAGAATTATAAAACATAATTAATTTTCAACAATCGGGTAGGTGCACATAAGTATTTATCATACAGAATGTTTGAGCGAGTGGCCATACCCACAAACTTAGAATAATAACGCCAAAGAGTTATTAATCTAAGCCCACAGAGAAAAAAAAAAAACGACGAGTTTCAAGACAGCAGCGCATGCATAAAATCAATAGAACAATAGTGCGCTTGTGCGTGTGCGCTCGTTATAAAGGTTGCTCCTATTCCTCGACATAACAAATTTCTTTTTTTAAGTTTGGAAATATACTTTAAGAATTATTTTAATGTTATTATGATTGATTTTATCTTTGATTGCGATTGGTAAGTTATTCATAAGACGGGGTATCAAATATTGAGATGTTCTTTTACCGTATTCGTTGTTAGATATGGGAATATAAAGTTCTTTGTTAGTTATTTTTCTAGTAGCTATTTTGTGATTTATCGGTACTTGAATTTCTTCGTTACGTATGTGTATATAATGTGCGTACCTTCGAAGTTTGCTTGATAGGTGTTGGTATCGATCAGAGCCAGCAGGTCACCGTAGTGATATAAGTGAAGTGTTTTTCAAAAGTAATGACTCCATGTAATCTCATGTTTGATATCAGACACTTTGATCATATAAACAAATGCACAGATTTAATAATTATGTCTGGGAGCTAATTGAAAAGAAATAATCTTTAATACCACTCTTTCTTATCGTTTGAGGATTAGTGGCCACCTCTGATGAGAATGTTTATCAAGCCGCCTATAAGGCCTCTGACTTGGCTTAACGACAGTTATCAGATGGCAACAGCCGGGACCGACAGTTTAACGTGCCCACCGAACTTGGACGAATTAACCACTGGACGCGTAACGAGGACCGCGTTCGCCTTTACCCCTCTGTCACTTACCCTGCCTTTTAGACACAGTAAGCAATATGGCGTTGTCAGTATGACGCGAGATCTCGAAGTGGAACATTATCTCAAAAATGGGTAAATACGCTGATTTAATTTGTAAAAATCATACCGGACAATCAAAACATTTTTCTTTTCACGCGTAAGTATAATTTCAATCTATTAGAGTAGCAATTTTTCGTAAAATAAATAAAATTTGGTATGTAAACAAAATGTAATACGTCATTTCAAAAAGTAATCATTGTACGTGTAAATTCTTCAAAGATATTGCATAAGTAATTTGGTTGGGTTATACGTACTCATTCATTCAATTGTCATTTTTATGTCGTATAGGGCTTGAACATATCGATAAACATATCGATGTATGTAAATGAACGAACGAATCCAATTTTAATGTAGGAACTATTTAAATTAATTTTAGATTTACAGTTGAGCCCCTAACAAGAAGAATTGGGTGGAAGCGGTACGCAGGGAGATAACATAGACGAGTACTCAGGTCTTAGATAACATCTAAGGTCTGATGATGGAGCCCGAAGATGGCTATAGGAACTCAGTAATTAAACGACGCAACCCTACGAACTTTGAGCTTGTTATATTTGAAATATAGCTTCAAACTTTTAAAAAAATGTTGCTTATTTCACCCGCATGGTTCCCGTTTCCGTGGTAATATCAAAAATCCTGTCTTAGTGCTCGCCAACATCGTTAAAAGAACCTGTATGCAAAATTTCAGTATAATTGGTTTAGCCGTTTGGGCTGTGCGTTGCCTTGCCTGTAAGTCAGTCACGGTATTGTTTTTTAGTATTAGACTTATGTTGTACATTATCATGGTGTGTTGTACATTAATATTTAAAATGTATCATAAGTATAAATATAGCATTGACAACGCAAAAATTAAAAAATCATAACTTATTAGCTGTTGCATCATAATATTAATCGTTAAACATTTGTTTTTGAAGTGAAAACTTCTTTAGCGGCGTTGAGCACTTTTTCTGTAATGGGTATAAAATCTTAAACTCGCGTCAGGACACGTGACCTGATCGAAAAAGCGTAGGACGGATGGAGAATGTTGAGGTGACAGGTTGACTATGGTCTCGGTTGCTTAGCGACAGACTGTTGATAATGTCTTTTACTTGTCTCTTGTTTTATTGTCAATATATATTTTTCGATTCTCTATAATAACTAATGTTTTCTTATATCTTATTACCTAACTTAACGTTCACTTTAATATGGTTTGTCATGTTTGTGTACGATAGCGCAATAAATGAATATTGTATTCTACCACATAAATGATAGTACTTTTATACTGATAAAGCAATTGATGCAAAATTATTCCCTAACCATTCCAAAATATCAAACATGCTCAACGTTAATAATCAAGTTTTCACTTCTGCCGGCACTCCCGGAGTGCAACCCGTCTTTTTTTTTTTTTCTCTTTCCAATGCAAGGAATGATATTCTTACAGCGTATAAAAATATAAAAGTATCGGAGAATTTTGACAGTGGTCCGCAAAACTCGGTAGCTCATTGGTTAGAGCAGTGGGCCGGATTCCCAAAGGTCGTGGGTTCAAGTCACATCTGAAAATTCACTTGTGGCCGAGTTCATTTGTTCCAATATTTTTCTTGTTAAAATGTATCATAAATGGTGGTTACATTTATTATTTGTTTCTAACATAGACCTTGTTAGGTCACAGCAAGAATAAAATTAATTATATTTATGTATGTACTTAGCTATATTATACTATTTTTTAATCTTATAATATTTTAATTTTAAGATCGTTTTATTATATTCAAGTAAAACAATCTTAAAACTACAATAAACTATTGGTTGCAATATACTTGCAATTAGTATTTCAGCTAGTAGTTGCTAGAAAGATACTGCCTTGGCTTTATCTTAAATATAGGTAATTATATATAATTATAACTTCTGGGAGTTTGTTGTTTAATACTGTCATTAAGTCTATCACAATCCCTTTAAATTTTTCATTTAAAAGGTACATATTATTCACATCGCATCACATAGCATCGCGCCACAACTATTTGACCTTTGAAAGGGATTGCAATCGATTATAAAATTAAACACTTATGGAGGGGTTGCTATTGTGTATGTCCTATACAATGGTTCTGTAATGAACTAATTACCCATATTTTGTTTTATATAAAAAAGCTCGAGTGATTGAAGAAGTTAATGTAAATAATGAATTATATTATTATATAAACCAAATATTAATGTTTTTTACTCACTTAAAAAGTGTTAGTAAGTAAATTGTAAGTCCGCCTGGCTAGCGACTACCATCTTATCCAAGTCCGTTCCGGCAGTTAGAGGTAAGATAGCTAGTTCCTCAGAGATTGAGGATACCGGGAGAGGCGCGCTTCCATCTTAAGCCTTATCAGTACAGTACTAGTATCAGGTTGCATGTATCTACCCATTTTTCACAAAATAAACCCAAACACAAACGCTTTGGAAACCATATTGTATAGTTTTTATGAATTTGAGGTATTTTTTTAATGAGATTTTCATATTATTAGGTGCTTTATATTTTTCCACGAAATAAACAATTACCTTACTAATTTCTTTAAAACACACATGATTTATTAAACTCAATAGGTTCATTCATTCACTCCTTACCTATCGTCCTATTTATTTTTCCACGAAATAAACAATTAACTTACTATTTTTTTTTAAACACACATGATTTATTAATCTCAATAGGTTCATTCATTCACTTCTTACTTATCGATAAAAAAAAATATCGATTACTTCAAGCACTACTGTCATTATTTGACATTAGTAATCGCCCCTCACCCCCGCAAGAATTGGTTGATCGTGTTTTCATACATTCTTCTCGGGTTTCGTGTCCAGTGGTTAATTCGTCCAAGCCACCGAAGCATAGAAACGCTCAGTTGTAGTGCCATTTTACATCGCCCATCCGACACCTGGCCAGACTAAGCGTTGTTTAACAAACGTGTCCGAATACGATCAGTCTGTCAAGCGCCGCCACGAGCGCTTCTTTAATACCTCTAACTGTATAAGACTATATTTTGAGCGGCTTTGGTAAATATATTAAATACAAACAGACAGACATATTTACTTTTACTTCTAGTCATGACAGCAGTTACGATGCTCTTATTTAGTCACCCAACAGAACAAATGAGTAATTTTTTCCTCTACTTTTCAAAGATACATACATACACACTCTTACTCCATAAATCCTTTGCGGGAATGGGAGAACATCAAATGTGCAGCTTGAAAATGAAATGCATCATTCTCATAACCACTCGTCTCGTCAGCCATTTTTAATGTGCCCACTGCTGGGGCACTGGCCTTCCTTATAGATGGATAAGGAGAAAGGGCCATGACCCACAACTCGGGCCCAATGCGGTTTGGTGGGTTTTGATGACTGCAAGTTTAGGCGAGACCATAGATTTAGATTTTTTTTCCGAGACCAACGGCTTAAGACTGCACCGACCCTAATGACATTGTTGTAGTATGAGATGACAGCGTCAAAACGTTTCACATGTAAAATACGGCACATCGCGCATTTGTATAGGGACTTTGTAGCGCATTTTTAATAAAATTATATCAAGTCTTTTAGACCTTAAATTGAAAAGTAAGACTCAAAACCTGTAGATTACTTAATAGACATTAAGCAAAATAAGTTTTTACATAATAATTATAAAGACAAATATACTAAATCTTGTAAATGCACAAACACACGTCATAGTGACACCTCAACCAAATTTGGCGATGGTTCGGTAATAAGATACGTTTCTTTTATGCGCCATCAAAAAACAATTTCCCTTAGTGTTTCACTGAGAAATAACAAATTATTAAACTTATGGTAAATTTTAAATAGAAAAATATTGGAAAAAATTAACTAGGCCACAAGTGAATTCTCAGACGGGAATCGAACCCGCGACCTTTGGAAATCCGGTCCAATGCTCTTTCCAAAGGATTCCGGATTTCCAAAGGTCGCGGGTTCGATTCCCGTCTGAGAATTCACTTGTGGCCGAGTTAATTTTTTCCAATATTTTTCTATTTAAAATTTACCATAAGCATAAAAATAGCATTGAAAAATGCAAAAAATACAAAATCATAAAAAAAAACAAATTATTAAGTTTAAATGACTAGTCAATAAAATTGTTTACAATATTTGAATCAAAATTTCGAGTACCACAAAAATTAGATCTTTGTTTGCTTCACCCAATTTACATAATGTTTTTTGTACCCGAGTCGGACAGTGATGGATTGGGATACTGTGATGAATCGCGCCACAAGAAAAACTTTAACTTAACCGCCGCGGACAAATATTTGTTATAATTACCCATACCAAAGAACGGAGGTCCTGTTTTATGAAAGCTAAGAATGTTTCTTTGCTACCACTTGGTAGCAAAGAAATCGAACCACTGCATTATTTTCGTTTACAGTCTCATTATTCAAAAAGTATAAACAGTTATGTAAACATTTGCACGTCAACGTATAAATCGAAAAATGTCCCAAAAATTAAGGAAAGGTTAGGTTTTGTGCAGAGTAAGGATAAAAAAAAATTATCAATCCGGTTTCTTACAACCTTATACGGAATGAAAATTAAACATTTGTTTTACGGAAATTTTAGGAAATCAAAAAATGATTTCAGTTGTTTTGAAAGATGCTGATTGGTTAGTTAAGCATTTTGCCCTCGTCATCAACACTCAAATCTTTGCAGAAATACAAATACACATACTTTTTTATTGATTACACATGCTTAACGTGAGCATGTTTGTATGTAAATAACGTTCGATTTCTATGCAGCCGAGTGTAGTTTCTTGTTCAGAATAAGGGAGATTCATCAACATGATTATCAACCAATTGACAGACTGATCGTATTCAATCAAGTTTGTTAAGCAACGTTCGGTCCGGCCAGGTGTCGGATGGGCGACCGTAAAGTGGAATTACAACTGAGCGCTTCCGTGCTTCGGAGAGCTCGTTAAACCATCGGGCCCGGCTGATAACAATCGCTAAGCCAAGTCAGAGGCCTAATAGGCGGCTTGATAAACTCTGATACCAGAGGTGGCTATATCTCATACGATAAGACGTGAGAGCCTCACCCATTTATAAAGTTCAAAGCCAAATCATAACCCTCCATGCGGGCCCAATGCGGATTGATTGTCCTTGACCGACGTATCCTCCGAAAAACTTACATGACATAGTTTTGCATTGTCCAATCCATTACCTTGTTTTACGCTTAAAATCTATCGTTGAAACGAGCCTATTATGTGTACAGTGTATTTTTCAGTCATTTCTATTTTTATAGGAATAGAAAACGTAGGTATTATATTTATTTATAACAAAGTAAATAAAGTTCTAGATTTATATTCAAAAACTTATCATGATTGCAAAGTTAAAATTATAAATTGGTTTAAAAACATTAAATTACGAAGAAACTGAGATCATACTAAAAAAATCTAAATAATAAACATGCATAACCTCTCTCTCTCACACACACACGAACACACACACTCACGTACACACACACACACACACAAGCGCGCGTGCGCGTGCACGCATTCATACAATTTATAAATAAACTTTTTTTTTTTTTTTTTGTACATTAATAGATATTAGTTATGATAAAGATATGGAGGAGCGGATACTCCTGGCACATGTATATTGTATATACTTAAAAGGAATATCCAATTTCTAGTTTTATTAATCATGTACCTTATGAAAGAAATAAAGATATTTTGAATTTTGTATTTAGTCCTAGTCTCGTGCGTTCAACATCTAGTAAGAATTCTAATAATTTACGAATACACAAACGTGCATTCAACCATTGTGTGCCGTCACAAGCAGTCACAGCTATCAAGGCAAAACATTTCATTTCAATAGGCAGAATCCCTATGTCCTGGGATTAGCTTTGGGTTAAACCCTTAGATCATTGTAAGCTAATACACGCAAATGAATTAATAACGAAGACAAATTAACAATGCTTACTGTGTATAGAAAACAAGATTATTGCGACGAATCGAAAAACTACCGAAACGACCGTAATAATATTCATTAGTATCTTACTAACCGTGTCGTATCTAATTTAGATATAACTAGCGGCCGCCTGCGGTCTCACCCGCGTGGTTCCCGTTCCCGTGGGAATACAGGAATAAAAAGTATCCTATGTTTTAATCCAGGCTATCTATCTCTGTGCCAAACTTTATTTAAATCCGTTCAGTAGTTTTAGCGTGAAAGAGTAACAAACAAACAAATAAAAACCCGGGAAGAACCCGATTGTACCTACGATTATATATTTTTTAAATTCAACGCAAGCAAGACACAAGACCGCCTTTCGGTATAATAAAATCGGAAGGTGCTTCCGATTTAATCATTTTTTTTTTTTGTATTATCTCGCGCGCTCCTATGATGTAGGTAGGTACTACAGTCAAATATAAAATAGGTAAGCGACCTGACGGCAAAAAATAAATAAATCGTAAGGTGCCAACACGCGCACACTCGCGAGTTTCTCACTCTCCAGTTGACGAATAACTTGTCAATTTGTATTCAACAAGCGAAATACGTCAACGACGGCAGGATGCCAGAGGCGGCGCGAGCTGCCCCGCTCAACACTGAGGCGGGCCCTTTCATGATCGTTTTTATTTCACATTTGTCTGAAGAATGTTTAAAAGCCTACCTTATTGATAACAAAATATATATAACTCATAAATCTCGGAATCATCACTGTTTAGTTAATAGGTCGTCGCGGCATGTTGTGTCCGAGTCCCGACTCGGAAATAATCGGGGGAAAAGGATTTCAAAGAGTATTTTCCAAATAGGTACACAGTTGGGGCGCGGTTGGGCGACCTGACCGCCCTAGGGCGCTAATGGCACAGTGTTGTTACAGGCCGCCTAAGGCGCCCCTATATTAACTTTTAAATAATTTTTCGATCTTTTGCCCAAAAATTTTAAAAGATTACCGGCAGTTATACATACATAAATAAAAACCGGTGGTGATATGCTGCCGGCAGCCGAGATGAAAAAACAACCGATGCCGGCGCCGGCAAAGGTTCAAATATTCATGTTCAGGTCATTAAAAGTACCTATATCATATTTCTGTAGTACTTAAAAAAAGTCGTCTCTGGCGCTTCGCTCGCTCGGCTTGCACGTTTGATTGTCACAGTTCTAACCTAACTTAACCTAGAGATACCTATCGTAACTTTTTTCGCCCGCTTTCGAAAGCAGAGTCTTTCGTCATTTTATATATTATATAGTTAGAGTGAATATTAGCTCGATTTTTTTTTAAGTCCTGCACCCCTTTTGTTAGCGTCATCTTTCAAAACAGCGACCGGCCGGCGCTTCCAAATAAATCTTGTCCACTGCAGTGAAGAAATGCAGTGCAAAACGTACGTTTTCCATTTAAAAAAAAAACTAATTATTTGCTGGTCGCGAAGAACGTTTAATTATAGTTTTAGGTCAGTAGAAAACGATGTTGTTTTGATTATTCGGTTTTTGTTTAAGCTCAGTAAGAGTACCTCCTGTAAATCAAACCACTTTTGAAAACTTGTGCTTGCTGCGCAGCATACGAAAAACTGTATGTTTGGGACATTTTTCAATATTCTAATTAAATTATTTAGAGGTTTAAATCAGGTCAAACTCAAACACAGGGGTGTTTGAGTTTGTAGTTTTTATAACTGCTACACAAACAACTTCATTGTTTATGGACCGATTTTTAAGTACATATTCTAACTATAAAAATGAAAAATAAAATATGTATAAAAAACATAGCGACTTCTAAAAGTAAAAAATAAGCCACCTATTGGAGTTGTTGGTAGAATGCACCATGCTGCTTCGGCTGGCACCGACACCAAAGGTTTATTTTTTACTTTTAGAGTTGTTTTCTATATTATTTTTAGTTATTAGAACCGAATTCAAAAATTAAAAAGCAAATAATAAGCGTTTTGGAGTCGGTGCCAGAGGCAAGAAAAATAAAAGTAGAATAGTTCAAAGTAGAATGCCTTGGCTGGCACCGACTCCAAAGGGCCAAAGTTTTTGACAAATTATAAAGTAATGTATTAGTCCGTATTTTAAAGAACTGTAATGTATTTTAAAGAACTGTAATGTATTTTAAAGAACTGTAATGTATTTTAAAGAACTGTAATGTATTTTAAAGAACTGTAATGATGAGATTTAGGTCCACGGCGCTCGGACTGGAATCCTCGGACTTGCCCATACCCAGAGTCCTTAGAAAACCCCAAATATGCTTTTGGTCTAAATTTTCGACTTGCGAGTGAATATATTTGCGTTTAGCTCACGACACATTCTATTGCAGAGGTTCTGAAGTTTTTATACGCAGCTAAATTATCGGGAGAGGGCAAGGTTTAAAGGCGTTTTTTGACTTCATCACGTTTTGTATACGAGCATTTGTACCTAAGTCATGGACGTTAATATATATTTCTGCACATAAATACTTTTACATGTATGTATAATTATATGTATTTATATTCGTTACTCTAGTATCCCACAACACAAGCCTTACAGTGCTTATTTTGGGGCTAGGTTAATTAGTGTGTGTGTAAGAAATAATTAATTATTTATGAATACGTCAAAATATGAATTGGAGAGTTCTATTAATTTTTTTGTTTCGTTTTAATTGGTTTATAGTATTTTGCACTCATCGCTTTTTTCGTTGTTCAAATATTTTTATTTATTTATTTAAATCTTTATTGTCCAATAAACACAAAGTTAGGTACAAAAGGCCGACTTAATACTAAAAGTATTCTCTACCAGTCAATCTTGAAAGCGGTATAAAATTCGGATTTGCTTATAAACGTAGATCACTTTAATACTTACTATACGAATACTATATACGTATATAGATACACAAATAAACCAAATACCGTACCAACGATAAAATGAGAAAAACATACATAGTTAATGATACATTACCAAACCACGAACCCATGCACTCAACGCATCCGAAAGAAAAGCACGAACATTCCTTTTAGAGCTAGCGCAGACGACGGATAACGGAGGACTTTTTTTCCGCGACACGTCTTTATTGTTAACCAAATAAGATTCAACTTAAACCGCGTATATCCGCGAAAAGTACGCGAAAGTCCTCGTTATTTATTCAACTTTATGTTCTTAGTAATAAGGTCGTGTCGCGGAAAAAATGTCCTTCAATGTCCGTCGTCTGCGCAGGCCATAAGAGCTAGCGCAGACGACGGATAACGGAGGACTTTTTGTCCGCGACACGTCTTTATTGTTAACCAAATAAGATTCAACTTAGACCGCGTATATCCGCGAAAAGTACGCGATAGTCCTCGTTATTTATTCAACTTTATGTTCTTAGTAATAAGGTTGTGTCGCGGACAAAAAGTCCTTCAATGTCCGTCGTCTGCGCAGGCCATTTTTTCCAATTTTTCTGATAGAGTCGTCATAGAGACGGTTCCAGAATCGCAAAGCTTGCAGAGTGAAAGAGTCAGACATATAGCCAGAACGAAAGAGAGGGGAAGTGAGTGCAAGAGTTTTAGAGAGCGAAGATGGCGGTCATGAGCAGAGATGTGACATTTTGAAAATACTTCCTTTTAAAATGCAAAATACCTATTTACATTGTGTATATAAATGCTTTTTTAGAAAAGCATTTTGTATTTTATTTGAAAACTCTTTTTCGGACATATTTTGTATTTGCAAAATGCAAAATACTTACCGACAAGTTTTTTCAAACAAAATCAAAACTTTCACGTGAAACTAAATTGTTATGGTGCCGTCGCTGTGTGTGTGTTCTAACTAAATTCGTAGGTAGGTACATACAGAAATTAACTATTTGTTTGCAAATTGGTTATTGCTTGACTCCCGGAGTTAACCAATGATTTAACCTAGGTTATTAATTATTGAATTTTCGTTTTTAGTGCAAGTGCAAACGCCAATATTGAAGATATCATACAGGTATCATTTCAATCTTTGAAGGTTGATGATGTCTGCCTGCATATATAAAAATAAGGATCGTCTTAAAATATAAGAGTGATTTGCCTAGCACTGCAAGGGTAGAAAGGCTTTTTTCTGATAATAGAGACCCTTGAAGCAGCATGAACGACAGTGCCCTTGAACAAATTTATGAACACCGGAAAGACGCTTAGCTTTAAATTGTCATCAATCGTATTGTTAAGTAATGATAAGGTTGAAGGTGGTACTTAGCGCGCCTCTCACGGAATCCACAACCACTAAGAAATTCTCTAATGTTGATAACATGAATGTTATGGTGTCAGACTTAGATAAGATTCTGGTAGCTAGCCAGGCGGACTAACAACAAGCTCTCCCACCAACTAAACCAAATATACAAATTTCGTACCCCCACTGGGAATAGAACCCAGGACCTCTGGGTAGGATACCGGTGGTGTTACCACTAGATCACAGAGGCGGTTAAAAAAATTTCGCTATTGACGATTATAGGGAGTGATTTGCGTGCTCGGCCTGCGATTGTTGAGGTTAAGCAATTTTTGCATTGGTCGGTCACGGAATGCGTGGCCAGAAATTCACTATCTCGAGCTCCTTCATGCTTCGGAAGGCACGTTAAGCCGTTGGTCCCGGCTCAATTTGCAGTCCATCAATCCGCGTTGGGCCCGCTTGGTGGGTCATCATATGACCCATTGGCCAGTACCCCAGCAGTGGGGTCATTAAAAATGGCAAATAACGAGTTCATTCAGCGTGTAAACTCGTTTAAATAATTCAAAATTTGCGATATGAGAATGAGAGTCTCAAAATACGTATTTTGCATTTAGTATTTCAAATACAACATGAAAAACTGTTTTGTATTGAAATACAAAATGGTATTACTAGTTTAAAACTAGAAGTTATAAACTAGAAATTACCGAATCAGTCATGTTATTACTTAACTGATCATTCTTGTAAAATTTATTTCAAGTAGAAATATTGAAAAACGTTACCTAAGTGTCCTGATTCCGTGCCTTGTTAAACAAAAGGTCAAGATCCCTTGTATCGTGACCTTTAGGCTCTTCCGACGGAACCTTATCGCACCGAAGCTCACTCATCAGTTTGTCTGTAGCACCTTTTGCTATACTTATTTAGGCAGATAGTACCAGCTAAGTTGGTTCCAACAATCTTTGCTGCGAAGACTAGAAGGTTGATTTTCCAATGTATTTGCTTGATGCTTTGCCTATCTTATTTATGGAGGTCACGTTATGACCTCTAACTGTTATCACAAAACTGATTTGTCATGATAGTATTCACGATAAAAGATAAGAAGTGAGGAACCAGGACAAATATTTTTAATGGAACAAAGGGTAAGTAGGTAAAGTGACTAAGGGTTGGTAGTGGTATGTTCTATTACAGCTAGGCTTAATAGAACATTTGGTCCTATCTAAGTAAATTGCAACGAAAATCTAAACAACTTGTTGACAGTTTTCATCAACACTATTAGAAATTGAATTAGGTAGGTACTTAACCACTTTTAACGTAAATTTGTCGTCATACATTGATTGATTAAAATAAGTTGGTGTAAAACTGTGGTAAAACGTTATTACTTTCTTTCTCTGCCCAGCATTATAATATGGAAAGATCCACTTTATCTAAGTAACTACGTAATGTAAGGCCAAGATTTATGATAATTTTTTTTTAATCTGCGACTCTACGGAGACGCGGTATAACTTGAGCCAACGCTCCATAGTGTTGAGATCGGTTATAGATAAGAGAAAGCCTATAACAAGTTTGGCAATCTAAAATATTCCCGGTCTCAACACCCAACTCGGTTATGTTTTCGAATCAACAACTCAGCTTGCTATATTTCTAAATTAATATATATATATACAACACAGAATAAGTCGTTATCTCAGCCACATGACACCCACTGTTGGGTATAGGCCTCCCCAAGGATCTCAACGACGATCAGTCCTGCGCTGCCCGCATCCAGTTTGAGTGGTGCATATTTTTAGATAGGTGAAAAATGATTTATTATCAGACATAAAGGTTTAACAACAAATTGAGGTCGATTCCTCCCTTAAAGTGTGAAAACAAGTGTGCCAGGATTGATCGCTCTCCCGTATCAATATCAGTATTTTTTTATACTTATGAAATGTTTTATATAAGGTGCCGCCAGCCATAGGGGTGATTACCACAAGGGTCCCCCAGGGCGTAAGGCGGCGAGAGGGCAAGTAGTGAAGGGTTTAGCTGGTAGTACCCCCCCCCCCCTCACTGCCCTCCCCATTCGGCCTTTCTAGGCTAAGTGGAGGGCCGGGGGGCGGTGGTGTTCTAGGTGAGCCCAGCATAATCATTCAGTAAGCGAAAATGCATTCCCCTCCCTCAAAAAAAAACGTATATATAAGGCGACTTTCATTTAAGTGACAAAATTTCAAAATTTCAGGAGGCGGCCAGGTCAAGCGTTCACAATCCAAGAAAAATATATTAAAAATTATATAAAAAAATAAAATAAAAACATTTTATAACTTTTTCAGGGCGTCCCGTCAGGGCGACATGAGACTAGTTGTTTTTTTCTGGTATATTTTCTTGTTTAATATTTATCACATAAAAACATTTTGTTTGTGCAAAGCCTAAACTACTAGTCTAATCCAATAATGGGTTTTATGTAGTACAATATACATAATACCTATGCTCTCTAAAAAGTTATAATTGCGAAAAACCCACGGCGGTTATAACGTAAATTGAAAAAGAATAAAATAATTTAAAATCACCGACTTGCTTATCCGTCGGAGACTGTCATCACTGTTTTAAATTTTAACATAAATACAACAATAAAATATCTCCAATTATTCATGTTACTGCAAAACTAGTTCATGTAATAGCAGTGCCCGACGGATAATTAAGTCGGGGTTTTTAAATTATTTTATTCATTTTCAATTTACGTTATAACCGTCGTGGGTATTTTTAATGTTTAATGGCATAATTATGAAGACTACAATCCAGCAGTTCCAATTTTCCACTATTATTTAATTGTTCAAAACGTGTTTAGCATTTCGGGGTGAAAACATGACTTTGAAACAGACAAAGTAACTTTCGCTTTCTAATTTCAATTTCATTTAAAATCACAGATACTATTTCGTTTTCATTGAGTTTTATTTCCACTTCTTTGCGTCAACAAAAGTTCTAATATTATTTCAATGAAACAAAATTAAAAGAAAGAATCTTAATGATTCTCAAGAATTAATCGAGAATAGAGGAAAATTTTCGCAATGATCGATCTTTATATTACCGCACCAATATGAATCAATATGGCAAATGGGGTCTGTCTGTTTGTCAATTAAAGAGGTGACTCGGCAGCCCCAATATTTGCATTTCTGCCATATTGACTTCAGCACTAATGGTCAGAATCGTATATTCTGTTAATGGTGACTGATTGCGAGGCATGTCGAGAATTCAAAGCTTATTAAATACCAGGAAATTTATAGCTTCGGTTATTTCGGCTATGATTCTGGAATGTGAATTAGTGCTGGAACTTGACGGATGATTTAGGTTAAGTTTTGGGCCTCTCGAACGTTTGAACTGTACCAATGAAATTCTAAGGTCTCACCGTAAGCTGTGTTGCGTTACGCGACAATCTCAGAATAAAGTGTCGATCACAGTGTAGTAGTAAGTTCCACAGGAAGGGCATTGGCCAGCGATACAAGATGTTGGTTAATTTCTAAATTTCGAGTGGACTGTATGGGGGCGTTCCCTATCGTGAAACAAAGTATTATTTCATGTACTTGGAAACACGTAGAAGTAATATAGAGCGGGAATACTGAGTTGCAAGAGGATGAGTAACAAAGGACACAATCACAGCTCAGGTGGAAAAAGACATGCACCCTTAGTACTTCATTTGCTGATGTCTCAGAGATCTCTGGATCAGCTCAGCTTTTACGGCCGGCGGCGTACGTCGGGGCGGTTAGCACAATTTGCTTGTTTATTTGGAGAAAACACCTAATTTTCACTTGTAGGTACACAGGTACACAATTAATTATTTAACACAATAGACACGTTAATTTAAGGTTAATTAGCGATGCGGATACGTAAATTATCAATTTTATTGATAAGCACTTGTGGATCTTGTCGCAGAGATTCGAATGGAAACAATATGTCGTCCAATAGTTCATTCTTATTAGACGAAATTGTACTCACTCTCTCGCGTGGTTGCGAGCGTGGTAGTAATATTTAGTGTACAGAATAAGAAAAGGGACTTTATTAAAAGATAGGAAATTACGTACAAATTTGCAAATACATGAAGTCAATACAAATCCTTTTTTAAATCCACCTCAAGATTTATTTCATTTCAATGTCACTAAGAGATTTTTATTACATAGGTATATAAATACCTACGCATTTTTTTTTTAGAATTCAAGAATTTTATAGGATTTATTATTTATAAGTAATTTAGAAATGAAATGCCGGTGTTTAGGAATCTGCCCAAGACCTCTATTTTTGAATCACTCGTCGCGCTGGTGGGGAGGCGAACGAGGAAGCGATCAGGTGATTAGCGACCTTGCATGCATAGACATAGCACGCTTTTCGCTTTGCCCCTTGCGCGCTCGCGTTGGGAGGCGGTCGACAGGTGAAAAGCGAAGTTAAGTAGGCTCCAGGCAGATCTCGATCGGACCAATTTAGCGATTAGCCTACGAAATATATACGGTCAACAGCAGGAGCTCTATTTTTGATTCACTCGTCTCAAGGATTCTACTGATTTTCGTGCGACGTTTTTGTTTCCGTATTCCGTAAAAGCGACCTTGCATGTATATACTTAACTTCGCTTTTCGCCTTTTTCGTACCGCTTCCCAACGCGAGCGTGCAAGGGGCAAAGCGAAAAGCGTGCTATGTCTACGCTTGCAAGGTCGCTACTCGCCTGATCGCCTCCTCGTTCGCGTCGCCACTCGCGCGACGAGTGATTCAAAAATAGAGGTCCTAGTCGCAACCCGCTTTACAAAGGCGGTATTAATACGCCTTTGTAAAACGGGTTGCGACCTGCTGTTGACCGTATATGTAGATCTTTATAAAAACTTCAACGAAAATTCGTTTGAACGTAATATTTATTATGATTATTATAATTTATTATTATTATTTATTTATTATAATTATTATTTAGCAGTTTCAGAGCTATAACACATTTTCCAAAACCACAAATATAACTTTGTCATTCATACAAACACCATGAAAAACATTTTTTTGCAGACGAAAAATTATAGTGGCATTTTGAGTAGGTGTAGGTAATCGGTAGTCAAGTGAATACCTAATTTAATATAATAATAACTTTATTGCACACGATACAAAAACAAACACATAGAGAGAAAATGACAAAAAAGAGGAACACACAATAGGCGGCCTTATTGCTACATAGCAATCTCTTCCAGGCAACCTTGGGTAAGACGCTTCATGTGCGAGTTCGAATCGCACT
This sequence comes from Chrysoteuchia culmella, assembly GCA_910589605.1. NCBI lineage: Eukaryota > Metazoa > Arthropoda > Insecta > Lepidoptera > Crambidae > Chrysoteuchia > Chrysoteuchia culmella. Next base: position 10,796,348 of record OU342648.1, read on the forward strand.
TGGCCGATTTTTTTTATTGAAAAGTCATACCAATTATTAATTTTACATTAACGACCTCCCTACTATAATCGATAGCCCTTGTACATTATTCGCAGATGATGTCTCAATAACAAAAACATTTGTAATCTACTTCGAACAAAAACATAATTAAAATTGAATTTGATAAAAAAATGTATTTATATTAACAGCTCACGTTGTTGTTGACTATATGTAACTGTTTCCGGTCATGGAAAATTATGTGAAATAATACGCAGCTGCAGCGCTCTGACCTCAAGCTCCTGCACCACGACGACGACGCCGCAACAACAATGCAGTGCCATGTGAAATCAGCGAGCCTACCATCATCTATTAGAAACCATCATGTCATAAGAAGGTTTTGTTTGCGTTTTGTTTTTATTGAAGTTGTCACATTTTGACACACTCCACACTTTGGAGGCGATGATTAAGCGTTAAAAAACAAGCTTAGTTTAAGAGATTCGTAGTTCGACAAAGCATGGTAAGATTGAAACAATACTGCGCTAAGAGATGGCGGTAGGCCCCCGGCTCAGTAAGTATCCGAAGTTTTTCCGAAATTCAGTTTTCATAACTTAAGACAAAAGTTTTCATGATATAATTACAAATGTTCAGTTTTTGATTTTTTCCTGTAAAAGACGATATTACTTGCCAAATTCCATAGATCTAGGTCAACGGAAAGTACCCTATGAATTCTGATTGTCATGAAAGTGTCGAAGTATACTTTTTTGCGGCATAAATGGCCTTACCTTTTTTAACGTTAACGTGAATTTGTGGTTTTAATTTCAACTCGATGCGTTCCCGAGTTTTTCTCGAAATTCAGTTTCCGAAACTAAATTTTTATAATACTATATATAATACTATATTTTTATTATTTAATTCCAAATTCCAAAGTCGTAGTAGAAGACAATATAACTTGCCAAATTTTATAGTTATAGATCAACGGGAAGTACCCTATGAATTTTGATTCCCTTGAGAGTATAGAAATCTACGTTTACAACGTAGTTTATTTTTTATACCTTGAACAGACTGTTGACCTAAATATATAGTTTTAATTTCAACTCGATACCTCAGCGCGTTCACGGATAATCGAGGTCGGACGGACGGACGGACATACGGACAACAAAGTGAGGATCAAAGGGTTCCTTTTTTTTCTTTACAGGTTCGGAACCCTCAAAATAATAGCCGAGGACCAGGCTCAGTGGCGTGGGCTAGGAGAGGCCTATGACCAGCAGTGGACGTCTACGGGCAGATGATCATGACGATGATGACTTTACCAAGTATATAACTAAACTATACCATGCAAAATGTCAGATATACTTCCGTTAGGCATAAATGCAAAACATGACAATGTGTCACATTTTAAGCTTTAATGATGCCTTATTGTTCAAAAATAGTTTCACAACTTCGTCAACATGTGACGATAGTGGCAAATTGTGGTTAACTAATAACAAACGAGCGATAACAATAAATTAATGAGCAAACAAGCAAAACCAAAAAGGCAAACAACAATCAAAATAGCTAAACGCTACCTGGATTGATCGTATTAATACTATCACTGTTTAGCAACTCGTAGCGGATACTGGCACTCACACTCTAACGTCATAACCATAAAGTACAAATTGGTTTATCTCGATGGCAAGCCAAGAATCAATTTACTAACCATATTCAATTATTAGCGCTACATCCAAGCAAAACATGAGCATGGAAATAGAATAATTGGTGAGGACACGATAAAGTAACTTTGTTGAGAGTTAAATGGCGGTTCCTCATAGTTTTAACTAAAATTGAGTTTTGTATAAGCTTTTGAGTTAATAACGCTATTGTTGGGTTACAATGGGTCAAATCGATTCCCTCAACTTCGGGTAAACTATCAGATGACAATCAATCTCTATCAGGATTTGGTTTTTTTTTCTGTCATGCTATATAATTTGAGTTAGAAGCAATGAAAAACTACTAAGGTAGGTACATCATATTTAATGACTCTTAAAAGACCGCTAGGAGTGAAATCTGCTTCATAATCCTGCTGAAAAGCAGGTAAAACTCGATCAGTTTTTTATCTATCAAGAACCCGATAACTTAATCTCCGATGACTACCGGCGGATTCAAAAGGTTCAAGCAAATTACTTCCACAAAGCTCTTCTAGTAAGGTCTTTATTTCTTCGTCACGCTCAATTTCCCTGTGAAGTAAGCAGCCTAGCGTTTATGCGTCCATTAAACGTTGGTCTGCTATCTTGCCTATTGTCCCTCCGTTTTTAAGGTTAAATGTGCGACAAAGTGAGGAGGGCCAGGGATCAAATAATTTTGGATAGTGAACGGACGTACCTGTAAATTTGGTAGCCATAACCGCAGCTTCGACAAAACAGGCATCGTCTACCAGTTTTAGTGGAGGTTTCATTAGTGTGAGCAGCTAAAGGGCTAGTAATAAACCTAATGACAAGATTTTCTGAGAAAATCGTCCGAGTAAATAAGATATATTCTTACTATAGCAAGATATATTCTTACTATAGCAAGATATATTCTTACTATAGCAAGATATATTCTTACTATAGGTTCTCGACTGCCTTTTTTATTATTATAGATCTCATCCAGTTGTTTAATTCATGAGCTAATAAGTTTAGGTCTTAGACGACCAGTAACCTTGGTTATTACTACAATTTCATGTGATTACTTACTACGCACTAGTAAGTAAAGTTTAACTCGTGAACAAATAAAAATTGCACCCGTAATGTCTCTTATTAATAAAGTTCATGCTCAAATTTTAATCAGTGTAATGATCCGTCGCATGTGTTTTATCTGCGGACTTACCAACGTTTATTAGAAACCAGTATAAATAAATAATAATAAATAAATATTTATTATTATTTATATACAATCACACCAATTATCTAGCCCACGTTAAGTATCATGAAGAACTTGTGTTATGGATACTCGATAACGGATAAACATGTATATGTATATATATTTTTTTAAATACATACATAATATACATATTTAACACCCAGACCCAATAGACATATACACAAATATTTGTCTTGTCCAGGGATCGAAACCCTGGACTTCTGACGCTGAAGGTGGGCTTAGTACCCCTGCGCCAAACAGGTTTGTTATTGAAGTTGTCGAATTTTGACACACTTCACACTTTGTATTGGAGGCAATGATTGAGCCAAGGCGTCTAAAAACTTCCGTAAAAAAACAAGCTTACTTTAAGAGATTCGTGGTATGAAAATAGCATGGTAAGATTTAAATAACACTACGCTAAGAGATAGCGGTAGGCCCCCGGACCTGTAGAATCCCTGATCACCGACCTTAATTTAATAAACATTCGACATTCAGCTTCTAAACGTTATCATTTGTTCAGATTTCATCCCTTGGCTTACCTAGGATAGAGTAATATTAGCCGGTAAGAGGGTTTAGTTTCATGGCTTCCCACAGCTACAGCATTCAATTACGATAATTTGTCCTCCAAGTAAAACACCTCAACCCTCACCAAAATATTAAGGTTTAGTAAAACAACTTTATATTTTTACATTCCAAAACTTTATTTTTTATTAAAATGCTGTCAGTTGATAAATTTCTACCAGTTCTCTGCACAAGTAATTACAAAAAACAAAGCTCGAAGTTATACAAATTCAAAATTAAAAAAGTTAGGACTCAAAATAAAATTTAAAATATTGTTACTGATCATATATTATTAAAAAAAAATCGGCCAAGTCGAACTCGCACATGAAGTGTTTCGTCTCTCACCCAAGGTTGCCTGGAAGAGATTGCTATGTAGCAATAAGACCGCCTATTGTGTGTTTCTCTTTTTTGACATTTTCTCTGTATGTGTTTGTTTTTGTATCGTGTGCAATAAAGTTTCTATTATTATATTAAACACACCTACCCAAAATGCCACTATAATTTTTCGCCTGCAAAAATAACTTTGTTTTTCATTGTGTCTGTATTAATGACAAAGTTATATGTTGCGGTTTTGGCAAATATGCTATAGCTCTGAAACTGCATAATATATTTCGTTCAAACAAATTTTCGTTGAAAGTTTTCATAAAGGTCCACAGCATATATTTTTTTTAGATTTTTCACATTCTTATTTCAAAAGTTAGAAGGGGGAACACACATTTTTTAGGCACTTCAATGTAATTTTTAAAGACCTATCTAATGATAGGACACGTATAGGTTTAATGAAAAAAAAAAACCAGTTTCAGTTCCATGTATGGGGAGACCTACCTTAATATACCTATATTTTTTTATTTTTGTCTTAAAACCGTAAAGCGGTTTACAGAATACATCTACCTACCAAGTTTCAACTGTGTAATCGTCATAGTTTTGGAATAAAGTGGCTATGACATACATCGGACATGACGAATCTATAAGGGTTTCGTTTTTTGCCATTAGGCTACGAAACCCTAAAAAGGCAAACAAGAGATTTAAAAAATATATAAGAGCCGTTGTCGTTAAGCGTTTCTGGCTAAGGTTCTATGGTGCCGATGGATCCCAGCACATGTTCTGGTTTTTCCAACGTCAGCGTCAGGGGTCGTTTTTCTGGAAAATAAAAGAGGTGGTGAGAAAACGACATGTATCATTTCTCAAGGAGTGATGGAGGTTTGCTAAATAGATTGTGAGATTAAACATATCTTCCGTGCTTAGGTTCTTCGATGGCATCGGGTCCTGCCTCAGGGTCTAATTGCTCCATCGTCAGCGTCGGGGTTCATTCTCCTGGAAAATAAAACAGGTGGTGAGACACTAAATAACGATCATATTATTATATCAACGAGAGATGAATGAATACAAAACAACTTGTGAGATTCGGCATACCTTCCATATCGTGGTTAGCACTGGCACGAGACCACTGCTAGTTTTTTCCAGCCCTACTCATTTGGGTTTTTTTTGCCCGTTAGGTGGGGCTTGATCGGATAACCACGTGACAGTAAACTCTCAGTGAATGTTGTCGTGCAGCAGCTTTGGTGGGGGGTAATGAGGCGCTGTTGGTCTTATTTTGGTATAATGAAGATACGTATTGTCTGTATCTCATACTTGAAAACTAGGTGAAATTCACTTAATTTTAAGCCTTCGCCTTTTAATAAAAAAGTTTAAAGTAAGTTATGCCGAGACCGCTGAAATATGTCATTTTTCAACTCGCAATTGAGACCTAATAGTTCTCCTAAAAAATACTAAATAGTGAATTTTGTTGTGAATTTTAAGTACTTTAATTTCTGTAAACAGGCTATTTACTAAAAGTTAATAGATTCCGAGTTTCAAACAAAAATCCGGAATCAAATCAAGGTTCCGTCACGAAATTTTGTTAGCAAACCTCAGAATCTCCACGACAATCGACAACATACTAATTAAAAACAGCAATGTACAGTCAGCAACAAGTCCATGAACACATCCAAATTTTCAAAACACCTGCACTTTATAAAGGTTCATATGTAACTGAACAGGCTGTTGTACAAATCTCTGTAGACATTTGGGAATACCAAAGGTCGATGTACATTATTTTTACAAAAGTAGCTGAACATGTTTAATTACATAATTAGCCTGATCTGTAAAATATCAAAATTTGCTCAACAAGTCTGACTACATGTTTTAAATGAAAGACTTCTCTGATTCAAATCACAAATTCTATATTCACATAACATTACAATTATCTCTAAATCTCAGTGCCGACATTGTGTCTGTCATCACTTAACTAGGGTTGCCAACACGTTCCCTTTTTTAATAAAATTAATAAACCTACTTCTATTAATACAAAAATTATGTTGAACACAATAATATCAAGTTGCTTAAATCACTACAATATTAAGATAGTGTACGTTATCTAGGTACTAAAACAATTTATATAAAATAAAATCATAAATTATCTTTCTACTTTAACAATAATAGTCCTTAAGATAGGAGGGCTTACGGATTTCCCTCTTAGGTCTAGGAGATGATACATCTTGTTTACTAACAGGTTGGGAACTAATATGAGATGGAATAACATTGTGTTCTATTTGAAAGGATGGAGGAGTGTCCACGTTAAGAGAGTTTTGGGGAAGACTGTGGATAATGACATCAGGATCTGTATCTTTTTGTATGCAACTCATGTACTTAGAACCTAATTCTGTATCAACAACTCCTTCCCTAACCACTGGAGGGCTTGCCTGAGATGGAGGAGGGACTTCTAAAGGGCGAATATGTGCTAGATCGCGTCTGTATGAAGTATCATTGACATTAACCAAATAAGATCTATCAGAAAGGACATCCGCCACAGTTCCAGGAGTCCAAGTTTTACTTACTGATGGTTGTACTTGTACTGAAACCGGCTGACCAATCTCTAAAGTAACTGCCTTTTTTGCCCTGTTATCAAATACTTTTTTAGTGTCTTTTCGTCTTTTTTCTATATCTGCAGAAACATCATTTACAACCTGTGGTCTCAATAGGCTAGGAACCACTGGCAAAACACCTCTGGTTCTCCGAGAGTAGAGACGTTGCACTGGGCTGGAATTTAATTTATTGGGTGTATTTCTTATGCATAGTAAATTGAGCCAGAAATCTTCATTTCTTTCAGCAGACTTAAGCATTAATTTCTTAGCAATTTTGACTGTAGCTTCTGCCTTCCCATTGCCCTGTGGGTGATTTGGGGATGATGTGACATGAACAAAACTCCATTTCTTAGAAAATTCTGTGAACTCATGATTAACAAAGTTTGTACCACCATCGGTCACCACCCTTTCAGGTATACCATGTCTAGCAAAGTTCTTTTTGCAACAGTCGATTACTGACCTCGCTGATAAATCTTTAAGTATATCCAGTTCAAAGAAATCTGAGTAATGATCTACTGTAACTAAGTATTTTATCTGTTTGCCATTCTGAGTAAAGAAGAATACATCCATTGAAATTATTTGAAAAGGATATTCAGGAATCTTATGTGTTTGCATGGTAAACTTTTGATGACTAGATTGATATTTATTACATGTTTGACAAAATTTTATAATTTCCTGAATGTCCTTAGACATTGAGGGCCAAAATACTGCATCTCTAGCTAACTTTAAAGTATTTTCTATACCAGAGTGGGCCTTATGTAACTTTTGCAGAATCATTGTTCTAAAACTTTGAGGAATTAAAATAGCTTGGTTTTTTAATAACAGTCCATGATAAGTAGTTAAATCATTTTTAATGCTATAAAACGGTTTCAAAGCATCCGGTATATCCCTCAAATATTTAGGCCAACCATTTATAACATACTGGATAAGTTTTTGGTAATTCTTATCCTGGCTTGAATGTAATTGAACCTCTTTTAAGCAACTATCAGAAATTGGCAGATTCATTAAAGGGTTAACATTTTCTATTATTTTAAATATCCTCATATCTTTAGACCTGTCTATATCTTTACAGTCCAAGTAAAATCTAGATAGTGCATCTGCCATCACATTTTCTTTTCCTGATACAAAATGCAATTCTAGACTATATCTTTGTAAGGTTAACAGCATAGATTGCAACCGTTTTGGTGCATTTAAAAGAGGTCTTTTAAATATGTTTAACAGAGGTTTGTGATCGGTTTTAATTATGGTTTTAGCATTACCTACAATCAGCTGGTCAAACCTGGTACAAGCAAAGACTACTGCAAGTAGCTCCTTTTCTATCTGAGCATATTTCCTTTCAGTAGGTGTTAGACAGCGAGAAGCGTATGCCACTGGTTGGTTTTCTTGAAACACCGCCACACCCAAAGCTCCTTCGCTAGAATCACATTCAATCATAAGTGGTTTGTTTTTATCATAATATTTTAAAGTTTGAACATCACTTATTAGGCTTTTGAGCTTTTCAAACTCTTTCTGGGCTCTACTATTCCAGTTCCAGAGTGTGTCCTCATGAGTAAGCTGTCTTAGGTGTGAGGATTCAAAACTTAATTTTGGAATGAATCTACTCAGGTAAGTCATCACTCCAAGAAAGCGTTGTAGTTCTTTCTTATTCCTTGGAACTGGTATGTTTTGTACAGCTTCTACTTTGGATGGATCTGGCTGTAGGCCCTGATTTGTAAACAAATGACCATAGTATTTAACTGATGTCTGTAGAAGTTTTATTTTATCTTTATTAAGCTTACAATTAACTTGATTTAGTCTAATTAATAAATTTTCTAAATTAATATTGTGATCTAACACTGCCTCAGACATAGACTCCCCTACACCATAGACTAATAAGTCATCCACTAGTACTTCTACTCCCACTAACCCTTGAGTTATTTCACTCATTTTCATTTGGAAATAATCTGGTGAAGAAGAAATACCAAAGGGTAGAACTTTCCATCTATATTTGCCAAAAGGGGTCCAAAATGTTGTAAGTTTACTACTTTCCTCTGATAAATTTAAATGCCAAAAACCTTTTTTTACGTCTAAAGTGGAAAAAACTTTTGCTTGACCCAACTCGGGCAGAATTTCATCCACTGTAGTAAACTGATAGTTGGGTCTTTTAATGGCTTTATTTAATGGAATGGGATCCAAACATATACGGAAACTATCATTTTTTTGAATTAAAAGGATATTGCTTACCCAGTCTGTATGTGATGTTTCTTTCTTGATAATGCCTTCTTCCTCTAACTTTTCCAACTCTGTTTTCAGTTTAGAGCGGAGTGCTACAGGTACACGGCGTGGCTTTTGGATCACCGGTGGAATCTCTGCATCAACTTCCAGTTCTACTTCACCTGAAAAGCTTCCCCTACCTTCAAAGACTGTTTTGTATTTGTCAATGATTTCATGAGTATTTTTAGAGTATCTGCATAACACTTCTTTACAGAACTTAACTAAACCCATTTCCAGGCAAACCCTACAAGACAGAAGTGGAATGTGTTGACAGTGAACAACCTGAAAAGTTACTTTATAAGATTTGTTTGTAAGTTTTGCTCTTAACACTAAATCAATTTCACCATGTATAGAAATATTATGTCCACCAAAACTAAATAAACATTTATTAGAGCGTCTCATTTTTCTTTTAACATACTCTTCTCCCAGCATGTTTTGGATGTCCTGTAATCCTATAAGACAGTCATCAGCGGCTGTGTCAAGCAAGCAAGAAGTCTCACACCAGTCTTTATCTTTCCTGTAGTTTAATTTGCACTCCGCAAGATTCTTCCTATACTTGTCAGCTATTTTGTTTATAATCATCATGTCTTCTACATTGTCCGACTCTATATTTTCTTCTTCTTCAATTATTTGTTTTACCTGCTTCTTTTTCTTGCATACATTTTCATTGTGGTTGCGGCCCTTACAATTAGAGCAGACTTTACCCCAGGCCGGACAAATCTCTTTCCTAAAAATATGTGTATTTCCACAGAAACGGCATTTACCTTTTTTAGTTTCTGTAACTTTCTTTATGTTCTCCTCTGGGATGCGCCCAGACATATTTTTCAGCTGTATATTAGTCGCTTCTGCCGACCTGCATATGTTAACTGCTTCCTCTAAAGTCAAGTTGTTTTTCTTCAATAATTCTTTTTTAATGTGCATGTCTTTTATTCCTAAAACGATTTTATCACGAATCATCTCATCTCTGTCTTTATAGTTGCATTCTGCAACTAGTTTTAATAGATTACTGTAGAAAATGTCAAATCCTTCATCCGTTTGATTATGGCTCCAAAATATGTACCTATTATAAATTATATTCTTTTTGGGCACCATTTTCTCTCCTATTATCTTGAGAACCTCAGTACACGTCAGGCCTTCGTCCAATTTGAGGCCAAAATATCCATATTTAGACAAAGCCTCTTCTCCAATGGCGCCAAAAAGTACACCGACTTTTCTTGGTTCGTTTGCTGCCGGCCATTCATCCATGCGGGTTGCGCGACAATAGTTTCTCCAGGCTGACTGGCTTCTGAAGGCTTTGTAAGCATCTTCCGGATCTATATTTGTGTTAACCGGAGATGGCCATGGCACATTGACATTGGTGTTCATAGCGTTAATTTGTTCTTGCATAGATTGCAGGAGCTGCGTCTGCAACCGTATCTCCTCTGCGTAATCCATATTCTGGACACCACTATGATCTTGAGCCATGTCCTTTTCTTTAATCCCACCGCTGCCACCATGTTTTAAATTAAAGACTTCTCTGATTCAAATCACAAATTCTATATTCACATAACATTACAATTATCTCTAAATCTCAGTGCCGACATTGTGTCTGTCATCACTTAACTAGGGTTGCCAACACTACATAAATCCACTGATATGTATACTACTCAAAACTTGCTAAACATAATTATTTTTAACAATAATCTCCTCTAAGTAGCGATTGCAGTACTGTAGGCAATGGCGCCACGTAAACCACTAAACAGTAAACCACTTATATTGACAGAATTAAAAACAAAAGATAGAGAGAATGTTCGTGGACTGTGCAATTTAATTTAACAAACAGTTCAAAGGAAAAATGTCTTGTAATAAACTAGAAGGCTAGGAAGATTAGGAATATGAAAACTCTTTATTAGAGAAAGGAAGTGTAGGACTCGATTTTGATAAGCCCGACTGTCAACACACATGAGTAATTATAACTAAGGCAATAAGGTAAATCATTTAAATATCATGTTTGATACAGTCATTTTCAAAAGTCGCTGAACATTTTAGTACAGTCAAGGTCATAAATATATGTACAATCATCATAAATAGTGGATAGGTAGGACAATATTTTCGATCTTACAGTCCGATCGAAACGCATTTCTGAGAACACGATATCTAGGAAATAAAATAAAACAAAAAAAATCAATAAATTATGTTATAGACGTAGATATTAATAATTGCATTCAGTCATGTTATTATCAAATATTTAAGTGGGTAGGTATGAATTAGAGCTATAGGAACGATCTACAAGTAACACCCTGAAAAAACCTTGAACCGCGAAAAAGTAAAACTATTAAATTGAAAATTTATAAAACTGACTTCTACAATCCTGAATAAAACCACCACCACTCCGTGGAGTGTAACTTATCCATTAAAGAAAATAATTTGTAAAATCTATTCATAAATGTCGTGAAATACAATTGAATTGAGAACCTCCTCTTTTTGAAGTCGGTTAAAATCGAAAATAGTAAAATAGTGTAAGAAGCGAGAGGCTGGCATAAACAAATGACATGTCAATGATGTCACGACCAAAATGAAAGAGACAAATGACAGTGCTGTTCTTTTTTCGGTGATTGTCATCAGTCTAAATTCGAAAATTGGTTCGGTCATGATCTTAGAAATCACTTTTAAACGATACTACGTCCAGCAACTTTTGGAAGTCTACTATCCAGCCACTTTTGGAAATATACTGTCCAGTAACTTTTGGAAGTTTACTGTCCAGCCACTTTTGGAAGTCTACGGTTCAGTACTTTTGAAAATATAATATCCGGCCACTTTTGGAAATATACTGTATAGTTACTTTTGGATTTTGTTTGTAACTATGTTCAGTAATTTATGTACAATTCATGTGTCTAGTGTCTTTTGTAACGTTATTTTGTTCGGCAAGTTTCGTTGCTGACTGTACATAGAACAAAGAAGTGCAGTGTCAAAACTGTGCTCAGCTCAGCATACGCAGCAGACGGGTAGGCCTGCTGCACCGATATTCTGCCGTGCACAGTGGTGACATCAGGCACACGATAAACATAAAACAAACAAAGAAAGGTAACAAACAAACAAAAGCACGTTTAACAACACTCAAAAACACAAATAAAAAATAAAAAATCCAACACCAAGCATAATAATCACAGACAAGCACTGGCGAAATCCAAAAGGGCATCGCCATTGACATAAATAAAAAATAGTTCTAAATCTACGGGCCCTTTTGAGTACAAATTGACTGAATTAAATCGATTGATCTTGATCTTTAGCTTGGAGATAGTTGAAAGGACGGAGAGTAACATAGGCTACTTTTTATCCCGAGATTCCCACGGGAACGGGAACCACGCGGGTAAAACTGCAGGTGGAAGCTAGTATTCAATAAACTTATGACTCAAGTATTCAATAAAAAATATATAAGAAGAAACTGTTCTCCGGCTTATTTCAATTTTATTGTAGCTAAGCTATATTTGATACTAATTTGATATATCTAGAACATAATATTATTTTCATTTTGCTAACTATTATGTTTAAATAAAATACCAACTTATAACAAACGCTTGTATTGTGCTCAGGAGCAATTCACGGTCTTAATATTAAAGTACCCCCACTTAGATATTCTTATTATTAAAACAAGACAAACAAGTAGGTAGCACACTTACATAGACTAATATGCAACATACCTTTCCCCCAAGTATGTATAGCAAAAATCTAAACTTAACTTATTTCAATACTTCTACATAACATAATAATATAGTCCTGAACTTAGGTTAATTTGACACACCTTTCAAAACAAGTAACGACCTTTTATTTAATCTACATTTTAACCTTTTTATGTAATTCTGTACAACAATATAAGTATGACATTGATTTCTATACAATCAACTCGTCTCAGCCACATGACACCCACTGCTGGGTATAGGCCTCCCCCAAGGATCTCCACAACGATCGGTCCTGCGCAGTCCGCATCCAGCGGCTTCCCGCGACCTTCACCAGATCGTCGGTCCACCTTGTCGGGGGCCTACCCACGGAGCGACGTCCTGTGCGCGGTCGCCATTCCAGAACCTTTCCGCCCCAACGGCCATCGGTTCTTCTCGCTATGTGTCCCGCCCACTGCCACTTCAGCTGAGCAATCCTTCGAACGATGTCAGTTACTTTAGTTCTCCTACGGATGTCCTCATTTCTGATACGATCTCGTAGGGAAACGCCGAGCATAGCCCTCTCCATTGCGCGCTGGGTGATCTTGAGCTTTCTTATCAGACCCATAGTTAGCGACCACGTTTCACTACCGTAAGTCATCACTGGCAACACACACTGGTCATAGACTTTCGTCTTGAGACACTGCGGTAAGTTGGACGCGAAGATTTTACGGAGCTTCCCGAATGCTGCCCAACCGAGTTAAATTCGACGGGAGATCTCTTTCTCGAAGTTGGACTTACCTAACTGGATTGTCTGTCCAAGGTAAACGTAGTGGTCAACAACTTCGAGTGTAGTGTTCCCAACGTGAACTGGAGTGGGTACAACATGGGAATTGGACATAATTTTCGTCTTATCCATGTTCATCCTAAGACCCACTCTTTGGGAAGCACTACGGAGATCTTCGAGCATTGTGTTCAGGTCCTCCAAGGTCTCAGCCATAAGGACTATATCATCGGCAAAACGAAGGTGTGTCAGATACTGGCCATTAATGTTGATGCCGAGTCCTTTCCAGTCCAAAAGCTTAAAGATGTCCTCCAACGCAGCTGTGAACAGTTTCGGAGAAATCTCCCTGTCTCACACCACGCTGCAGTTGGATGGGACTTGTGCTCTGGTTCTGTAATCGGACCGACATGGTGGCATGTTCGTATAAGTACCTTAACACCTCGATATACCTATAGTCCACTTGGCACCTCTGGAGAGATTGCAGCACCGCCCAGGTCTCTATCGAATCAAAGGCTTTCTCATAGTCCACAAACGCCAAGCAAAGTGGCAGATTATACTCTTCGGTCTTCTGTATAACCTGCCGCAGCGTATGGATGTGGTCTATGGTGCCAAAGCCTTTTCGGAACCCGGCTTGTTCGGGAGGCTGGAAGTCGTCGAACCTGCGGGCGAGACGATTCGTAATGACTCCCGAAAACAACTTATATATATGGCTTAGAAGTGAGATGGGTCTGAAGTTCTTCAAACGGGTGTTATCTCCCTTTTTGAAGAATAGAATCACCTCACTTATATTCCATGCCCTCGGCGTTTTGCCCTCGACGATGACGGAATAGAAAAGCTTCTGGAGGACTTTGAGTATCGGCTTACCGCCCGCTCTCAGAAGTTCTGTAGTGATTCCGTCATCACCCGCCGCCTTGTTGTTTTTGAGTTGTTTCAGAGCCATACTAATCTCGTACAGGCTGACGTCCGGGATATCTTCGGTGAAGTGTCGGGTAAGCTTGGCTCTGGGGTCTTTAGCCTTGCTTTCAGCAGGTGTCTGCGTGGAATATAACTGTCCATAGAAACTCTCGATCTCCCTCAGGATTTCAGGTTTCGTAGAAATGATGCGACCGTCGTCAGTTTTTAGCTTCGTCATCTGGCTTTGCCCAATAGACAGATCTCTCGCGAACACTTTGGAGCCTTTATTCCGCTCGATAGCCTCTTTAATACGGTTCGTATTAAATTGGCGAAGGTCGCTTGTCAAAGACTTAGAGATCTGCCTATTTAGCTGCCGATAACGATGAGCATCCGCTGAGTTCTGAAGCCTCATTTCACGTCTCTGATCCATGAGTAGGAGTGTGTGGTCGGAGAGTTTCTTTAATTTGGGACGGCGGGTCTTAAAGTACTTGGACCCTACCGTGCGGACAGTATCCACCACCGTGTTGTGTAGATCGTCCACATCTATGCTGTTCTCAAGGGATTCGAAGCGGTTTTGCAGCTCGAGTTGAAAGCTCTCGGGGTTTTGGATATGGGCCGGTAATGGTCGGAGCGTAGATTTTATCAGCCGCGATCGTTCCAGCTTCACGTTGATATTCAATGTGCCACGTACCATTCGGTGATCGCTCCCCGTTTTGACGGTGTTGATCACAGTGACATCATTGAATATTTGCTTCTTCGTCGACATGATAAAATCTATCTCATTCTTGACTTTACCGTCTGGACTGATCCAGGTCCACTTTCGGCTGTCCGGCTTTTTGAAGAAGGAGTTCATCATGAAGAGGTTCTCCTTCTCCATAAAGTCGGCCAGCATCTGGCCTCTGTCATTCCGTTGCCCAATTCCAAATTGCCCCACCCTCAACTCGTCACCGCAACGTTTCCCCAACTTAGCATTAAAGTCCCCCATCACAACGGTGTAGTGCGTTTTGTGTCTATGCATGGCTCTACAAATGTCCTCATACATAGCCTCCACTTCGTCATCTTGGTGTGTCGAGGTCGGAGCGTAAACCTGTATAACATTCAGCGAATACCGTTCAGATATTCTGAGTATCAGGTACGCTACCCTGGTCGACACACTTCCGATGGAAATCACGTTGTTGACAAGGGACCTGTGGACGATGAAACCGACACCACCTACGGACTGTTGGTCGCCCTCCCGGTAGTATAGCAGGTTACCGGAATTGAGAATTATCGAGTCCTCTCCCTCTCTTCGGACTTCAGACAACCCTATGATGTCCCAGTGTAACCTGCCAATACTTTCTTCCAGCTCTGTTAACTTCGCGTCAGTTCGCAGTGTGCGCGTGTTGTATGTTGCCAGGTGAAGTGTCCGTTGTTTGTGACAGCCTACCGTAGCCCGGGGATTCTTCGCACCCCCTGCCCTGCCGTTACCATGGCCGCTGTCATAGCCAGGAATAGCAGGGCTGCCGGGAACTGGGGGCCGATTTTTATGAGTTCCTTTCATAATGGGGGGGTTTGCCATAATCGCCACGCTTGGCAAGCGGGTTGGCGATCGCAGTATGGCCAAGTTTGTAGGAAACGCTGCTGCCCGTCTCCTAAAGGCTGAGTCCCTTAGTCACCTTTTACGACACCCACGGGATGAGAGGGGGTAGTGCTATTCTAAGCCGACACTACGCAGCTACAAACTAATTCATGTAATTACAGTAATCAGTACGTACTGATGATAGGACTGATGATAGGTCACCATACTCACGTGAGTATGGTGACCTATCATGCCTTACCTGGAAATTGACCTTACTGATATGTTAAGCTCACTTTTCAATTTGACGACTCTGTATGAAATAAAACAGGGAGAAAAAAATAGCTCTTGACGAGTTTCTTGCCGGTTCTTCTCGTTACAAGGTCTCCCGCCGTAGGGTTTGTGAACCGATGGCGTAGCTTCTTTGACGTTCATAAGTGCTTGTAACAGCCTAGACTGAATAAATGATATTGATTTTTTTTTTTTTACTTTTTTTTTTTTTTATTTACCAACAGAGAAACCTGGCTCGGAATCAATGGGGATCCCTAACATTTCTGCCCATTGGTCTGAACTCGGTATCTCAAGGATTTCCTGATCTTACGGTTCTTGTAAAACACCACCTACATCCTCCGATTGCTCTATGTCATTCCCAACCTTTGCACTATTTTCCTCCCCTGCTTTAGATTGACGTTGGTGAATCAACTGATCAATGTGTCTGCTAACAACTATTCCATCCCCAGTAGCCACTCTGTAACTGGATGGACCTTCCCTATTGACTACAGTTCCCGGCAACCATCGTGGCCCGTTACTGATATTTCTATACATAATACTCTGACCTATGTTAGCTTCTCTGTGCCGTTTCTCACTATTCTTAATTATTTGTTGCTCCTTGTTCTGACGTTTATGATTGTCGGGGTGAATGGTGTCAAGCTAAATTCGTAACCGTCTGTGCATCAGGAGTTTTGCAGGACCTTTGTTGGTCACACTGCAAGGGCTTGTGCGAAATCCAAGAAGCATGCATGGAATTTTAATGTCCCAAGACATGTTATCCATTTTGCGTAGCTTATCTTATACTGTCTGCACCATTCTTTAGGCTAATATGAGTAATTAATATAAACTCATTTGCAAAAAAAACGGGCACCTAAGCAATGAACCATTTCAAATGTTAATATTGCTTTGTTTGATAATTATAGGTAGTTTTATCCTCGCAATTTGGTAAATTAATAAGAAAATAATCGTTTTCATCAGTATTTCATAAAATTTAGATACAATTTATGGGAAATAATGCTAAACCTCGCTAGTAGTGTATGTTCGCTAGTAGTGCATATACTCATGAAGTAAAAATAAAAAGTTTTTTTGTTTGTTTTTCTTTAATAAAGTAAAAGCAGATAAATGTTTAGTATCGAGTGTGACCCCCTCTAGCTAAAATCACAGCTTGAATTCGTCTGGGCATGCTAGCGAGTATATCCCGGATACTTGCTTGGGGTACGTTCCCACTCCGCAGTAATCACATTCTTCAGCTCTCTGATGGTCTGCGGAGCCGGGTGTACTGATCTCACACGCCGTTTCAGAACGTCCCAGACATGCTCTATGGGATTGAGGTCGGGACTTCGAGCTGGCCAATCCAAACGACGAACGCCGACCTCTTGCACATACGCATTAACATCGCGGGATCGGTGGGCGCGAGCATTGTCGTCCATAAAAATCGAGTCTTCACCTAGTGCGGCCAATGCGGGTTGTGCATGAGGAATTAGAACTTCCGTTATGTATCGATGCCCAGTCAGTGAGCCGTTTTCAATGAAGACTAACTCTGTACGATCCATTGAATTTATTCCTGCCCAAAACATAACAGAGCCCCCACCATAAGGTGTGATTTCTTCGAAACATGCCTCTGCAAAGCGTTCTCCTTGTCTTCTTAGCACTCGCCGACGTCGATCTTCACCGAACAGAGATATCCTGGCTTCATCAGAGAACAAAACCCTATTCCAATCTTCTTGAGTCCATGATTCACAATTGCTAGCGAACCTAAGCCTGTGAACTCTGTGCTCACGGAGTAATTTGGGGCCGCGGGCCGGGCGGTGACTGCGTATATTGGCAGCGAGAAGCCTCCTCCTGACCGTCCATAGACTAACATGCACATTTCTTACTTCTTGGAGGTTGTTCTTAAGATCCACATATGAAGATTTGCGATTTCTCAATGCGCGACTCACAAGAAAACGATCATCCCGTGGTTGGGTACATGGTTTTCTTCCAGAACCAGGCCTTCTCTCGACGGAACCAGTCTCCTGATCTCGCTGCCAGGTCCTTTGGACTGTCGAGCGACTAACATTTAGCCTCCTAGCCACGAAACATTGGCTGCAACCTTCTTCAAGCAGCGCGATAATTTTGGTAGCTTTTACTACTTTATCTACCATTTTTGATACAGCCAAACAGCAATAAATAAAGCTTTGACAGTCAAGGATATGAAATTAATCGATAAAAATTTAATAAAAGTTATGAAAGTCGATGTTAACTTCTGGAACTTCGCGCCAAAAATGTAGGATAAAAAGGGGTTTTCTGTAAAAATGAGCATCAAATGAAAAATTGAATTTAGAACGTACTTTTTTAAATACCACTGCATTTTTAAAACCGGCCAGTAACGTGTACAAACGATTGAAACCTTTTTGGTATTGTATCTTTTTAAAGATGAATGAAAATCAAAACCGCCCGTTTTTTTTGCAAATGAGTGTAATAGTAAATTTATTAGCATCTAAAAATTGTTAATCTGAAACAAATGGCGTTCCGTTGTCAGAAACCAAAACTTCACACAGGCCATGTGAGGAGAATAACATTCTGAGATGACGAATAACAGTACTCGAAGTCATATTATTTACAATAAAGACTTCTGGCCATCTAGAGTGTGCATCGACTACTATCAGAAATGTCTTCCCTTGAAAAGGGCCAGCAAAATCCACATTTATTCGTGACCATGGTTTAGTGGGAGCGATCCACTCGTAACTAGTTTTAGGTGGATTATGTCTATTTTCTAAACACCACTACGCGACATCCTAGTGGCACCACTACGCGACATCCTAGTTGAACGCAGTCCTCGTGCACAGACAGCTCAGCACGGTGCAACCAGTATGGACGTAGCTGCTCGTCTGATACCCTGTCTGGCCACTCACTCAGTATGTAATGAACAATTCGTGATAATACTGTATCATGTTTGGTAGCTGATATAATGTTTTCGACATTAATAGGAAAATCGTGAGGTGTCTCAGCCATAGAAAGAAAGAAAGAAAAATCTTTTATTGAATACACTGATAAAAAGAAAAAAAAAGATTTTTCTTTTTTTTTCTTTTTATCAGTGTATTTATTAAATAAAATCTTACTATTACATACACAGCTACAAGAATAAAACAGAAACAAGACAAAACAGAAAAAATTTATTTATATATATATAAACAAAGAGTATATATATTAAATTCAGTATAAAATGCGTGTATTCAATAAAAACCCTGTCTCAGCAATTTGCCTCCGTGCCATCCAAGTTGGGCAGGATGAGATACAGAGGCGCTGTTATTCTGCCAGGGCTCCTAAAGATCAGGACGACTATCTGTAGTAAGTTAATAATATTACATATAAATATATACATATAAATAAATACATACATACATTATGCAGAGAAAAAAAAAAAAAAAAAAAAAAAAAAAATCAGGGGCAGTATAGATTGACTCTTTCGTCAAATGTCAGTGTCGTTTTTAACTTGCTGTCACTTGTCATTGTCAGTAACAATTTAATTTTGCCACGTCAAAAATGCCACGTACCTAACCTAATGTAAATTGCCAACTCAGCACGTGTGTGGCTGGAGATTTATCCATGGGGATCCAGAAGTGCGAAATGCTTACAAGGCTTGCCACGTATAACTACTTACAGAAAAAGTTCTATGAGTAAACTCGCGCTGCCTCGACGTATGCGCGCGCGACCAAAACAGCCAATTCATGTTTGTCGTGACAAAGTTAGCGGTGAGTTAAATTTGCTTGTTGTTTTTGCATCATTATGAGGTGATTTTTGAGATGTTTTTTAAAAGTATACTTTGTCTTCAGGTCACGCACCGGCGGCGGCGGAATATCGTTCCAGCAACGCGAGGCAGCGTATTTAAAAGAACCACGAAATGCCCTGGTGCGGTGTGCGGGGGTGCAGAATATGTGTGAACATTTCCTTTTTGGATACTGGCTGCTATTCTGAGCCCACACAAGTTTATCCAGGGGGTCAATTGCTAATTTTTTGTCATAATCGTCTCTCAGTGGTGTTTCAATAGTAGTGTTTATTTACACTGTTGTAACAAGAACTGTGTAAAAGCACTACCATTGAAACACCACTGGAATACGATTATGACTAAGCATTAGCAGAATTGGGCCCCAGGAGATATCGAGGCTTTCCCGTATTGATTACTTCGAACAATAAAGTCGTGAGGTGGGCTTTTCTACGAGCTTTTTTTCAACAACAAGATGGAAATCTTAAGGAGATTTGCGGAGTTTAAAAAAGGTGTCATGTGAACGCGGTGGGACATGAAAGCAAAAACGAGCGCAAGCATTTTGCACCCGTTGGATAAGATTTTTAGACCGTACTAGTAGACATGGCCCATACACTACATTACAGTAATTTAACCTGGATAGAACTAGTGATTCACATAGCATTATTCTGAGTCTTTCACATAGGTAGGGTCTTATTTTATAATTAACTTATGACGGTAAAAACAGCTACGTACACACTCACTCACATGAAACTCGAAGTTAAGGGAACCATCTAACACCAGGCCCAGGTTTCTGACCCTGTCCACGCGCTCCATAATTTCCCCATTGAGCGAGATTTTAAAAGAGGGATAATCACTATTAAAGGTGTTTAGGTAATGTCTACTGCCAAACAGTATTAATTTTATCTTTTTGGGGTTGAGGGTCAGACAATTTGACTCGCACCAGTCAGATACCCGTGATAGGTCTTCATTAATTTTTGCCTCGGCTACGGCGTGATCTGTTGGCGGAAACGACAGGTACAGCTGCAGGTCATCAGCATACATATGATGATGGCAATTTGTTATGGTTTTAGTGACATCTGCGCTGTACAAGATGTAGAGGATGGGCCCCAAAATCGATCCCTGGGGGACTCCACGAGCGACAGTGACGGGGACAGATTGGTTTTGGTCACCGCTTGCACCAGGAAGCTCAACATAATGTCGCCTGTTTGAAAGGTAGCTGTCAAACCATTTTATTGACTGAGCATCGACTCCATAATATGAACCCCCACTTAGATATTCTTATAATTAAAACAAGATAAACAGTAGGTAGCACACTTACATAGACTAATATGCAACACTGACAAACTGTATTTTTTTTAGCGAAAGTTAAATTTCTCATCTTTTTTGTGAAGACAATTAGAAACGACTCATATTTGCAAGAAAGAAAGAGCAATAATCTGAATTTCATACGATGCTTATATTTCAGATTTGAAACAAAATTAAACACCGCAATCGCTCTTGAATAATCGCTCGGTTAGTTCATAAGTAGTTTGTGTTATTTCAGAAGCCCACAAAACCGCAGCGCTGCGAAACTTGGCGAATCATAGCCTGGTTATGCTACCGTACTAGTTTTATGTGTTGTTAGTCAAACTTATTGTGTATGTAAACTTTCACTGCTGAGATATTCAATTATTCCTTAATCATTTCGCAGTAAGATGGAGTATATTTTAATACAATATTTCTTATATAGAAATATCAATTTGACTAATTTGTTCAGGCATGATTAACATTTTTTTACACAGTAGTATGATTCCGTGGGGTAAAATGGAACTTTAAAATCGAGGCAGACATGAAACCGTATATTTTCATACTGTGGAAATGAGTGTTGGCATAATAGGCTGGTTTACACAATTTTTGTTTTTCATTTGTTATTTTATGTGTGAGTGTTGCAGATGCAATTGAAGTCAGTCTGTACAGCACATACTTACCTCTGCATTGGGCTGCTTAAACAATCCGCAGGATATCTACTGCGACAGCGGTCGTGTATTTGTATAACTTTGTTTGTTCTGTAAATCTTTAATGGTTTTGATATCCGTAACTGCTTGGTATCAGAAGCTTACCATCAGTAATCATCGCAATATTGAAGTTGATCAAAAGACGGCGCTTTACACTCATTGCTCAATAGTTATGTAGTGTAGTGTTAGTAATGAGCAACGATATAGTATTTCACTCTTATACATTTGAAACGAGGAAAGAAGTTCTTTGCAAAATGTTACATAAAAATATGAAGTTAACAACTTTTTTTGTGCTGGTTACGAATAATGGTTGCATTTTAAAATTCTTTGGGTAGAAATTTGAATACCGTCACAATTTGCAATCAAGGCAGATTCAACCACAATTTCGGTACGTTTAATAAATGAATTCTTCAGGAACCGGCTTAAGGCCAATTGACTGGAACCGATGGCGGAAACACGTACGATTTCGTGGAAATCGAAATATAAATTGTGTGATAAATTATCGAAATTCTTGATTCGCAATCAGCACGAGAAGGATTTCATCTGAAAATAACATATCTGGAATTACAAATTATTTAGTAAAAGCAAATTTATCTCCTTGAAATATAAAATTTTGTTAAAATAATTAACATGAAAATATTTGTAATTTTATATTTAAAATATTTGTTTTTTCAACTTATTAGTTAGTGGTAGGTAACAAATTGGACACCTCGTTCATTTCTAGATACAAAGTGCCAACAATCATACGGAATCATAAGGATCACGACGCCAACGACGCCAAATAATAAAAAATAATAAATAGGTACAACTACTTTTATTTTTGAAATCTTTTTTATTCTACGACTCTTTAGTCAGTGATAAGCCATTAGTCCTGCAGGCCTATCATCATCTATTAGAAACCATCATGTCATCAGAACGTTTTGTTTGCGTATTGTTATTATTGGAGTTGTCACATTTTGACACACTTCACACTTTAGAGGCCATAATTTAGCAAAGATGTCACAACCCTTCCGTCGAAAACAAGCTTACTGAGATTCGTAGTACGAAATAGCATGGTAAGATTAACAATGCTGCGCTAAGAGATGGCGGTAGACCCCCTGTAGTCATGCCACCAATGACACATTTCTACATACAGAGTACCATCACGTCATGAATGAAGGCTCATGTGATGCCAATCACAGAGCAACATAGTACGGAACCTGAGAGCCACGAGGAAAAGAGGCCACTTTTGGGGACGACACTGACGGGATGACGTCAGGACGTCATGAGACAAGTTACTTTTATCTAGTATATTTTCTTGTTTATTATTTACCACATAAAAATAGCATTGTTAAATGCAAAATATAAAAGGTTATAAAAAGAGGCCACGTTTACACATAATAAAAAAACAAATATTGGTAATTTTATTTTTGTAATCTTTTTCTTTCTTCGACTCTTTAGTCAGTAAAAATGTGGGCATGGCACTAAAGACACACTTTCTACATACAGAGTACCAAAGACCCACGTGGTGCCCACTGCCAATCACAAGGCAACATAGTACGGAACCTGAGAGGCCACGACGCCAAAGTGGCAATGTCCTGATCCACTCGGATCTCACCGCCGACTTCCAATCAACCTGTTGATTGGCCTCTAAGTGGAATCCACTGTAGCCTTATTGCGGCCTTGGCTTTAATTTGTTAGATGTCTCACTTGGTTTGGTCTTACATCTTATTAATTAAACATCGTATGGGTAGATGGGGCTAAAATTAAATATTTGTAATGCATTAAAAATATTTATGAGCAATACATTAGGTTTAAATCAGGTAGTATTTAAACCTAATGCAAGTTTTCGCCAAGTTTTTTCGCACTATGATATTCTCGCAAAATAGGCCCTGCCTTGTACTTTAATATAAAATTTTAAATTAATTTAATTTTATTAATTTAAATATTTTTACACTTTTATATCAAAGTACAAGGCAGGGTCTATTTTGCGAGAATTTGCCTTTAATTTGGAATAGTTTTAAAATACATATAAGGTATATACCTTATATGTTTTCTGTGAACTATCTACTAAACCGTTCCATCGCCTTTTACCGGCCTTACTCTCCCTAAAGATTGTCTGCGTGATCATTTTTTAGATGCCCATACAAAGTTCGATCCCCAATATTAGCCCTATAGCTTTTGTTTTTCCACATTGCTCATTCTTTCCCTGCACCTTCATCGTAATTCGCAGAGCATTCCAAATGATTTTTAAATAATTTTGATAAATAACAATACCTTTTGAAGTATAATATTAAATCATGCATATTATAATTAATCTGAAACAAAATAGTTTAAAACTCGTCTATCATATGCTTGACCCAAATTATAACACTCCTTACAGAGTGTGCTTGCAAGTAATGTATCCGCAATCTGAGCGGTGAGAAACTTTGGAAACTTAATTAAAGGAGGTGGTAGGAACCTGCTGTAACATTTATAACGTTCGTCCGCGTTATAACTTGGGGAGCTGGTAAACGAAAATGGTTTATTGACGATGGGGAAGATACGGGAATTTAATTATGCCGAGATTTCGAAAGTTCGATGAGATTTTTATAACTTATAAAGATTTTTTGGAAGCCAATTTATCTTTGCCGACAAGTTCTGTTACAGGTGTGTAAAGCTCCTGCATGCGGTGACGTTAATAGGATTTTATTTTGTTGTGTTAATAGTAATAATAACCATAATTTATTTATTGCAAGTCACATTACATTATCGAGATAAAACAGAAATATTTGAGTAAACATGTGACGCACTGCAAGGGCATAGAAATAGTACTAGGCTAGAGGGTTTTAATAAACTATTACAATGATAATAATACTTAACGATTTTTAAATTAATTACATTATAGTTTAAAGTTTACAATAATTAAACATAGGCAACATATAATATTTGGCTTATCCGAGGAAGAAGAAAAATAAGAGAATTTTAATATGTCAAATTAGTTAAATAATAATAATAATATAAATAACAATCTATTTCGATAATAACAATCTATATACTTGGTACAGTCTTTATATTCAAAAAATTCTTCTAAATCATAGAAGTATTGATTAATCAGAAATATTTTCAATTGTTTTATGAATTGTTCAACCTTATTTATGTTTTTATATAGTTATAGATTTTGATTGTAGTTTAGTAAGGGTACATTTAGTTTATTTAAATATCTATTATTACTTTTATTGCTGTTCATGGGTAAGTAAAGATCTGGATGTTTCCTTATAAATTTACAGGATTCAATAATGAAGATGGATACTAGTGTCAATATTTTATGCCTACTAAAGTGAGGTCCGCACGATTCCATAAATTTTGGTCTATATTCTTATGCAGTTCTTTTGTAGGATAAATAGTTTATTTACGTCTGGAGATTTTTCCCACAAGATAATTCCATAAGATAGGACTGAGTGTGCGTAGGCACTAGGCAGAATATCCTGTTAAGTAGGTTTTAAAGTCTGTTACATGTTTAAGGTGTTGGAGCGCATAAATAAATTAAAACATTTTATTGACAATTTTTTGTATGTGATATTTCCAGTTCATGTGAGTCCAGCTGAAAGTTGGTCACTTACAGATTCTGAGGCAAAATAAAAAAATTGTGCACTGATAAAAAAAAATCCTGTATAAAATTCTAGTTATTCTTAGTTATCGCCACCAACAGGCAAATGGTCAAAACATTCATTTTATTTTTCATATACTACCCGGTATCTGTAACGTCTTGCTTCGGAGCGCTTGTCATGTGTTTCGATTGTTTTATTCTTGCTTACTTTATTTTCTACGTTGGTTTACACATTTATATACTTATTTCATTCATAATTCACAATTACTAAACCATAAATGAAATATTTTCTCCTTGGAGCACAGAATCACAGACCTGTGACTGACTTGAAACAAAATATGCGCGTTACCTCACGTCAGGCGCGATAGACGCTAGACGATAGAACTCAGCGCGGAATTAGAAAATCGTAAGCGCCACATCAGTTATTTTTAAATTTACTTCTAAAATACACATTATTTAAAAAAACCCGGTCCCGGTATCATTAATATATTTTCATGCTATGTAATAAAATATTGTCCCAGTTCTATGCGTCAAATTAGAAAGAAATGGATTCTAGTCAATAAACAAACGTTACTTTGAGATTTTTTCTTTCCAGAATATTTTATGATTTTATGATTTTCCACTACAACCCTATTCCAAATATGCTCACATATCTATAATTTTATTTCGGGCACTATAATCTTTTTTTCTAGTGTAAATAATGAATCTACAAATGGCAATTTACCTTTGTACCTCTCTTCAGGAATAAATACGCCGGATTATGTAGCATCACGGACGTCAGATACAACGGAGATATTACAAATATATAAATTGGTGATTTTATGGTTATAAAACACCCAGACCACAAATTTTCACTACATAAATATTTGTCACGGGTACGGAGCGAACCCACGACCCTGTCGTTGTCGTCGTAGATAGGTTAGTACCACTGCACCATTGGACCGTTTCCATGAGAGCACTATTTAGGTAATTAATTTTTTTTTTAATGAACAACGGGGAGACTCTTAGCCATCATCATACCTGATGTTAAGTATTGATAAGGCTGAAGATGGAAGCGAGCCTCTCCTGGAATCCTCAACCGGAACACAACAATGCTGAAAACATTGTTGTTGTGGCGTCAGACTTAGATAAGATGGTGGTAGCTAGCTAGGCGGACTTACAACAAGTCCTACCACCAACCGAACCGAATACAATATGTACCCGGGACCCCTGGGTCTGATACCGGTGGTTGTACCACTAGACCACAGAGGCGGTTAACAAAATATAAAAGAACTATCGGGTTTATAACTGTAGTACTAAACTCATTTTAATAAAGTAGCAAGGCAGAAGCACTATCAAATCCTTAGCACAGATTACTAAACATTTACTTCGTATCCTTGGCTCGCATCCAGTCCAAAATGGTTATTTTTAACTTTTTGAAGTTTTTCTTAGGTCTCTTTCAATGACAATGTTTTTGAACCATAAAAAAGTTTGGTTTTCTTTCAAGGCGATCGTTTACCAATAAATAACGAGTCATAGTATAAAAATACTTCAATATAACGAGTTTATAATTTATTTAAAAATCTTGCTTCCAACAAGTTAACATACATTACAGTAGATAGGTCTGAAACACCAATAAATACTTCATTTTCTCTAGTTTTATAATTTTCGACAAGCTATTAGGTATGCCATAGAGTGTTTAATTACCCATATTTTTTTCCTTAATTAATGGCTTTTTCGCGATAAATTATTACGCATTTAGCCAATGTCAAGTGAATATTTTTAATATATAAATAGAAATTGTACGGTAGATTGAGTTAAAAATGGAGCCTCACAACTTGCTCACAACACGTGTTGTTACGAAAAGAACTCGGGTGAAACTCCTACCTATATTACATTTTCTCTGTCTTCCTTTTGACAAGCTTATATGCATGTATTGGCAAAGAGTTCTTAAATACCCATACATCCACATATGATGTGTGGGTATTTAAGCTACACGGATAAGTTCAACTTATCTTTTCCGCGCTGATAATCAACTTCACTTCAACTGCTAAACGAGGCACAATAGACCCCGGACTTACTTTTTATCATAAGTTTGTCAGCTATTATGTTGTACGAAATCCTTGGATCTTACTTTTGAAAAGCTCATCAAATATGTAGCTATTGCCACAGAGTTCTTAAATACCAATACTACATTTTCTCGAGTTAAAATGCTAGGGCGAGCGATGGAATAAAAGTGCATGGAATCGTAAATGCAACTGGAGAAATTCAGTTGGAAATATGTACATATCAGCTTGGGGCGTCCCGCCAATATTGAGTGAATTTGCCCGTAATGCGTTGCGAGGATATTTTCATATCCTTTCTCAGTCTCAGTGTTTTACTTTGCTGTTAGTTATTTTTACTTTGTATCCTTATAAAATCTTTTTCTACTCACTTTTCGAAAGCTAAAGTCCTTTGTGTTCATCATTTGAAATTTTATTCTTTGAAGTCGGAAAATGTAAAGACTCATAATATTTCAAAGACAAATCCCACCACAGACTGTGAACAACAGAATACATTTTACAATTCTATGAAACCTACTTCCACTTTGTAAAACTCGAGAACATTTATATTAAATACAAAACCTTAAAAAGCATACATTAACCTCTACTTAGATAATTTTGTATTAAACTTGTGCATTGCATTATAGTCCATAAGTCTCTGGTATTAAGTACCACTATAGATGCACTTTTTTTTCTTTGAACAGCAGGCGGCGAGATTGCATTCTGTTCATATTCCGTTCATCTCGGGGTCGTCGAGGTAAAGCTAGACAGAGAGTGGTATAAGTTATCAGAGCAAAGTGAACTTTATATTAAGGATTTAAGCTGCAAATTTTAAAGTTAAGTTGATCAAATTAGAGATATTAGCTCCGCTACCGCTCCTAAAATAAAAGTCACAGAAATATTTAACTAGGTATAGCAAGCAGCAAAAAGTTGTATAGCGTTTAATTTTTTTTTTAAATAGTTACCTATTTTAAATGCTGTGCTGCTTATCCCTACTTAATAGCAATAATAACAAATTACATCTTTAGGTAGGAATGTACGAAGTTCCACAAATTGAATCATGGATGTACACTTGCACTTGAACCACACCTCATTCTGAAAAGTAAAATCCATTCTAACTTAACATAATGCAAAAGTACTTTTATCAGATAGATTGTAACTATTGTAAGTCTTTTGGTAAATTTTAAATAGAAAAATATTGGAAAAATTAACTCGGCCGCAAGTGAATTCTCAGACGGGAATCGAACCCGCGACCTTTGGAAATCCGGTCCAATGCTCTTACCGCTGAGCTACCGAGACTTGCGAACCACCGTCGAAATTCTCCAATACTTTTATATTTTTAATACGCTGTAGGCCAGCGTTGTTACATCAATGCTAGGAATATCCTTGCATTCGAAAGAAACATCTTTTCAGGTTTTTAACGATGCAAGGATATTCCTAGCATTTTACCATAAGTATAAAAATAGCATTGAAAAATGCAAAAATTACAAAAATCATAGATTGTAAGTCGACATGTAAAAATGTGTAAGTAGACAAAGCAAAGGCGTACCACACTACCTAGTAGTCTTATTTTATTACAATCAAAATAATTCTTCCCGTGTTTTGTAATGTACATACAAAATTAAGTGAAAATTAATTTTCCCAGTAATCATAAATACTACTCTCTTAATTTTCTTAATAACGCAGAGCATTTCAGAATTCTCATTACAATTTGAAATCGCGTACAAACCCGATTACGTGACTTATCATAAGCCTACAGTTAGTAAAAAGGAAAACATGTTTAATATTAATAAGCTTACTGTTTACTTTGACTTTCCATGAATAATAAATTTTAACGCTAGTGATACACGCT
The DNA here is from genome assembly GCA_910589605.1 of Chrysoteuchia culmella. Taxonomy (NCBI): domain Eukaryota; kingdom Metazoa; phylum Arthropoda; class Insecta; order Lepidoptera; family Crambidae; genus Chrysoteuchia; species Chrysoteuchia culmella. The sequence goes on from OU342648.1 coordinate 10,825,239, forward strand.
TTATTTAGTAGAAAAGTATATCAATATAGTATTCAATTTAACTACCTGGCCTCCGACTTTGTTTGCGTTGTTTCGTATAACCATAGCGTGGAGGCGTAGAATCTTTAGTTTTTATGCCTCAATGGAGAATTTTCATTTTCTCATTTCAACAAAAGATATAAACTCACAGTTAAAAGTAGGTACTATTTAATTTAATTATATGTAAGTAGTTATAGGAACATTTTGAAGAATGCATTATTTATTTATTTATTTGGACAACATTAACGAACATATTGCAAACAATTTAATTAAATTCTCTTCAATATATGCGGGACCAATTGACCTGTCTCTAGGGCTGTCGGCAGGAGGACAAGGAAGAAGATTAATCAAGATATATTGTTTGTGATTTGGTGAATTTTGAAACTGTTTTATTTTATCCTACGCTTGGTTTTTCCAAAATAACTTCACTTAAAGTAGGACCCCGCAGCCCGCGCGATGACACAGAGACAATTACGTATTTTTTTCTTACGAGAGTTAACGCCGCGCCCGTACAACAGAGAGGTTTCTTGACTCTCACTTTTAGTATGTTGGTATTAGTATTATTTGCTCATATATTAGGTTAGGTACATTACATTCATTGAGGTTTCAATAGGATCTGCCAAAAATATAATCAATATATTTTCACGTATCTTAGCCCATTATTTATTTTCGATAAAAATCTGTATTAACAATACACAAACCTAACGATAATTATGTCTAAAAACTTTGTGTTTTTGACCGATGATGCTAAGAAAAAAGATAATATTCTAGTAAAATTATTCTTAAAAATACAGTTTCGAGCTACCGCTGTCACTCCTACCTTCAGGCCTTCCTCGTCTAAATCACGTGGGATCGTATGAATACGAAAGACCCTTCATTCAGCCGCCAAAGAAGGCACTCGTTATAGCCCGGACTCAAATGGAAACTTTTATCGCGGGCTGTATTATCGTGCGCCTCCCCGAGGACTCAGGTATTCCATGTATTACTTAGAATAGTTGCTGCACTGATGCATTAAAGATAGTATTACTACTAGTACATAGTGACGAAATGTCAAAATAACGAGACAATTCAAACACGGTTGTTTGCAATATTTTTATTCTGAGCCATTACTCTTTTTTTGTTGTTGGCAAACAAAACTTCTCTTTTTTTATAATATTAATGGGATTTATTGGACTGAAATATTTTTACCATAACTACAGAACCCGTATGCTTGTAATAAAAAGGTTGAGGCTAGCTTGTCGACGTAAGTTACTGAACGATAACGATGAAGTACGAGTATATCGAAAGATATTAGACAGGTTGGAACCCGTGTCATCTGGTAAGACAGGGTCAGCTTAAAATACCGTGCTACCGGGCATTGTTGAGTGATATTTAATGATACCTTGTTCTAAGATTTTCGAGTCATATAAATTGCATTTCCAACAAAGAGACAAAACTAAAACCTAAAAAAAAATCAAAACCGAAAATAGTCGATAGGCGAAAAGGTGCCTCAATTCTGTTGTTTCCGACAATTTATGCAATATTAGCGATGGTTATTCCCTTGTACTGGCTGGCTGCTGCGGCCGTTGCTCTCAAAGCGCCAATTAACCGACCCCGGCACCGATCTCCGGCGGAATCTCATTACGGCAACCGAGTGCCGCCTGTACACTGCACACCTAGTGTCATTTGCCTAAACAAAACTGCAGTGCATTTTTTACTGCCACTAAAAGGTACGTCATCTCTTTATGGTAAAAGAGAGGATAAAGATAGAATCAGAACCTGGCCCTTGATTGACAACCGTACGAAAACTGGGATTCGCATTCTGCGCTTTGTCTCTGTCTATTCTGAAGTGGGTGTCAGTGACAATGCATACATTCCACTCTCGGGAACGTATCCGAATGTTTGTGAATTAAGGGGGCGGAAATTCTCAAACGCAAAAGGCGCTTTAAGGAATCTTGCTCTCAGAATAATGATTTGCTAAAATAACAGTCCAAAGTGCAGTGAATCTCGAGTGTCAGTGATGATCGAGAGCAGTGTCACCGTTGAAATCCTCTATGAGACCCATGAGACGTGGTAACGGTAACATTTAGTCGAAAATTTATTATTTTTGTTATGAATTACGCGGTAATCAATTCCACTGCTTAATATCCACGTCCTAAAATATTGTGTTAATTTTCATGTTTGCCTTTATCCAGCAGTGGGTGCCATGTGGCTGAGACGACGAAAATATTGTGAACAACATTATTTAAGATTCGTTAGCCTTATTGTTTATCTCCTCGGTTCACCTAGAAACTTCGTTTAATATCTGTTGATTGCGAAGTTTCATAACTTAAACTCTGTTAATCAATTAGTTTTGTATAAAATAAATAGGTATTAGACAGGCATTACTGTTTTATTGTAAAGTTTGCGGGACCAATGGAGTAATGAATGTAACTCTGACGATGACAATAGTCAATAATGAATTTATTGTATTGTTAATTTTTTTATTATTTTTCTTTTATTGACATTATATTATAATTTATATATTTTTGAATTGTATTTGTGTGGTAAATGTAATTGATATTATGTCGTTTTTATCACAATAAATAAATAACGTAGAACTAGAGCATTGTTAACTTGGTGCTTAAAACACCTTCGAATTAATTAACTGCTCCTGGAAACTAAAAATACTACAAAATCTTCCGCGCTTTATGTATATTCACAGACAGACTTTTTGTACAGACTGCATTCACAAACTATGTCTTCGTTTTATAAGAACGCTAACAAGATACAGATCTTGTTATGGTTAAAAAAACTTTACTAAAATTCTGAAAAGTATGTACAGAAAGCTTCTACTTCTGAATTGAAATTTTGTATATTATTTTGGTATTAACGATAACTTTACCAAAACTCGGTAAAACTGTCCTAATTTCATGCTCGTGAGTCCATGCTAGTGGATCTTGTTACAGTAAGCTAATGAAAACTTGATATTTATATAGAACCCCAAATACTTTGTATATTTTGCTACATACATTATTTTCATCTTTCAAACCTTGCTTAAAAGAATTCTTTTTTTCGCATAACACAAATAAATTAAATTATTGTTTGCACCACATTCGTTACCCTCCTGTTAACATCCTGTAACTAACAAATCATCGTTATTGTAATGGCCTACCAATTCCAACTCCGAATAGAGGTAATAAAGTTTAAATGAGCCGATACCCACCGAAATTGTTTGTTCAAGGGCCTTATTACACCGAAGCGATCTACTTTGAATAACTTTGTAATTTATGTTCTGTATTTTTGTGTTCAGTTCATTAGGAGCCGTCCATTAATCGTGTGATGTTTTAGCAACTTTTTAGCCCCCCTAAATCAATTAGCCTAATAATTTTTTGACCTAATCATTAAATTATAATTATGCTCATTTTATTTAACATTCTTATAGTCTAATCAAAATTTCATATAATTTTATTTTACCTATTCTTTAAATGCCATAAAAACTCAAGCCTAGTACTTAAAAAATATTTAAATACCGTATTATGGTGATTTCAATATAATTCATTAGGTATACATATTGGAACGCACATTTTTTGTCCTAACGCCCAACGCAAGCAAGTATGCAAGCAAAGCAGCCAAGATTTTACCGATCTGAGATCGATCCACATAGTTCTTGCCGCCGGATTGGTATTCCGCAAAGAACTCTTCTTCAGTCATGTTGTCCATGTTGGATGATGTCGCTTGAATTCGTTGTTATTCGCTAGGGGATGGTATTTTTTTATGAAGTACGGGGAGACTCTTAGCCTTCATCATACCTGATGTTAAGTATTGATAAGGCTGAAGATGGAGGCGAGCCTCTCCCGGAATCCCCAATCACTGAGGAACTGGCTATCTTATCTTTAACTGCCGGAACACAACAATGCTGAAAACATTGTTGTTGTGGCGTCAGACTTAGATAAGATGGTGGTAGCTAGCCAGGCGGACTTAGAACAAGTTCTAACACCAACAAACCGAATACAATATGTACCCCCGCTGGGAATCGAACCCGGGACCCCTGGGTCTGATACCGGTGGTTGTACCACTAGACCACGGAGGCGGTATTGGCCGGCACTAGAGACTGCGTTACCATCTCTAGTCCGTTTCCAGGGCGCGCCGCGGGGAGGCTACCATCCAACACCCCTGATATAAACGTTAGAAAATATGGAAAATAATAAGTATAACAAATGAACAATAGGTTAAATAAAAATTGTCATATATTTTTAGGTAAATAAAAATTATATGAAGTAGGTACACGTTAGTGACATTGAAATTAGATCAACTGTTTTAATGCCAACCGAATCGCACCCGTTACGGATGTTTTGAAACAAATTTATATTTAATGCACGCTTAGTTTGTTATTTCCGTTTATAAAAAATACACGTGTCGTGTTTTTTTTTTTTTTTTTTTTGAAAATAATACTGTCTAACTATCGCAGTTCATGAATCCACGTAGGTATTGTTTTTTTCTGGAGTGTTTTTTTGCACTCAAAGCCATTTTCACATTTACAAATTGTGTAAATAAATCCAATTCAATTCATTTAAACTGGAACCAAAGAAATTCCCATGACAATATTCTGACTTTACTAATAAAAATTATTCTTTTATAGGAGAATGCCTAATCGTGCCTGACGCTGGCTTTGCGCGTGGCAAAGCCAGAGTCAGAAGCAAACGTAGGAAAATAAACATTCGTAATTACGTTTTCGTATAGTGTATTAAATAAAAATATTAACTTTAGGGTTTAAAAGTTAAATACAAAAAAAAGCTACACTGATTTCCTGCATCACCATTATTTTTATTTAGTTTTACGCTTCCCATGACAGGCAAAGGCTGTAGGTAGATACAGCCATATCGTAACATTGGACACAAACACTGACACAAAAGAAGCATTTATTTTACACACTTTACACATTCTAGTTTGGGTATGGTTTCTTTAATAATAGAAAATCTAAAACTTTAAAAAACTGCAGATAATTAATAAATCTTTTGACAGATTAAACAGGTCTACCAACATGGCGGCAAAAGAAATATACGATGCAACGCTCTCTACTCTGTTATTTTGATACTAACAAGATTCTAATAGAGTTAGTCTGTGGTTGCGTTTGAGCTAGCTGTCAGTTCTGTTTAAACGTATTCCGTGTTATTTTCTTCGATTTCTTGAATATATTTTGCGGGAAGTGTTATAAAGTTGAGTTGAGTAATCCTCTGTTGGACCTAATTTCTGATCAAACTGATTTCTACTAAACTGCAACGGTCAATGATATAAGTCAATGGCAACGGTGTTGCAGGAAGTCAGTGTCGCTTTTTATATTATTTAACTTTTAAACCCCAAACTGATTTTTTAATGAATTAAGAAATTTTAAACCATAATTAAAACGATTTATTTTAATGCTTATTAATTGCGCAATTTAGGCGATATCCTTAATTAAATCTGGCATTCTCCTTTATAATCATTTTCAAAAGATCTCTCCTTTTTAAAAAGATTTTAATGTAAAAAGCGTTGAATCCATGGAATTAATAGTAGTACGTACTGGTACTTTATAATTCCATGGCTGAATCTACTTGATACAAAGAGTATACTTTGGTATTGGTTGACATGCTAGCCTAGCATGAGCGACTTTTATCGACTCGATAGCTCGTTAACGTATCACTGTCTCGCTCACATCGTAACGGGCTTAGCAAGACAGCTTCATGCGCCATATCATATCGTGTGATATAGCGGTGTTCATGCTAGGGGGGATGGCATGTCATGCATGAAGGCTAAAATTGTAAACAGTTAACTGTCATTGCGATATTTAATAATAAATCACAGATTTTATTAATTTGAAACAGAGATTTTATGCTGTGGAAAGTAGCTGAGGCTGTTGCTATTCAAGGAGTTAAGGGTAAATTTTCTAATGGATAATGATATCATGATGTTTTGCGGTAAGTTTTTTTTATTGTCCCCTGTACCACGATAAGTTCGCAACGTTAGCGATAATATCGTTTTGCAATAATACACTGATTATGAATCGTAACTTTAAATTCTTATTGTGAGTAATGCATGGGTTTTGATTAACTGGGATCTTTTCAGAATAAATACTAATACTCTAGCTAGAGAGTCTCTATTTTCAATATTTTCCCCGGTTCTAGGCTCCACACGGTATAATCTGTGGTATTATACATTTTTAAGTCCATTTTGAGAAAAAATATTCCGCCATTGCAATATGTAATTAAGTAGCAGTGGGCACAAGAAATTAAAAAACGAATCATTACCAATCAAATCGAATTAAAATTCAAACGAAATTATGGATACCAAATGGATACACAGTCCAAGACTGCAGTATATTAATAAATTAGTAATAGTACTAGTGCGCAAGGTATCTTAATATTTATTTTCCGTATTTCCGAGCATTTCAATTGCACATTGTGTAAAACCATAATTCGCATCGGTGTATTATCACTCAAAAGGGACCTTTCCTAATTGTTCCTCCAGATTAATGAGAATCCTGCGAAATTCCACCGCAAAGGTGTAACTTTCCCCGAACAGTTACATTAGAACGGGTCACAGTGTAATTAGTAGGAAAACTTATGGAAAAGTCCGAAGTTAGGTCACTTCGATAATCATTATATTAAGGAATGTCTAATGTTTCTTTTGAACCTGAAGATCAATGCCATTATTTTATTTGAGATGTCAACATGTGTATTTTTTACATTTGATTAATGAAATTATTCTGATATAAAAATAAAAAAAAAAAAACATAAGTAGGTAAGACCGGTAAAATTATAGATTGGAGTTCTCCATATCTCTATTGGGCGAAACTGCGAATAACGAAACTAGATCGTTATCTATTTAAATAAAAAAATACTAATTAAAACACGCTTTATATACCTGATTGGTGTGATCGTTGTCTCCGCTAAAATAGAGATCTGAAACCGTAGTGTTCCTAAATTCAATAAAGAAAAAGAAAAAAAATATTTATAGCGATTTTAAGCATTCACTAGAGTTCTAGTGTCGTAATTCACTAACGCTTTATAACAGAACCGCAATAGTCTTATAGAAAACTGTACATACTCTCCTTCATCTTTAATATGGCCAAAGTGCGTTTTATGGTCAAATACAAATCCACCAAATATATGTTAGGTAAATAGTGAAAATTATCAAACCAACCATTTTCACGTATATTTCAAAAACGTTAATAAAAGCACACCCGTTGTCCCTAAATGGCGGGCCACTGTAATTGTGATTCCGGCTCGCAGCTGCGCCTGACTGTGCCCTAACGTGACCGCTACTTTATTGTTATCATTCTGTGGACAACTGTTAAATAAGTATGCAATTCACTACACTAAATAAATACACAACATAAATCTTAAAATCATTATGCTTCTGTTAGGTGCTATGACGTTTATCGACATTTGGAGGCTGTCTCGCGAGGCATTATCTAATCTCACGAGATTAAGAAGTTCGTCTTAGTTTTCCATGTCACGAGTGTGCAAAGCAATAGACATGCGTCCCCTGAGCGCCCTTTCAGCACCGCCACCCGACAGCGAGCCGAACCGATTAGCTCATGAGGCAGTCTTTCAATCTCGTTATACTGCCTCGTTTCACTATCGACAAATAAGTCCTGGACAGCCTACCTGGCAGTTTGACAGTTTTAATAAGAAAAATATGCCAAATTATCTGCCCGATAAATTATTATACAGAACTAAATGGTTTTTTTTTTAATTTTTGCATTTTTCAATGCTATTTTTATTCTTCTTCTTAGTCGCACACTCCTGGCGGAGTAGTCGTGGTCATTTTGCGATATCTGTCTCTATTTATGGCACTGTGAGAACATTCAGTAAGGGAACACTTTGTAGATGATTTAATGCTGTCTGCCCATCTTGTGCCCAATCGGCCACGAGAACGTTGACCTTCTGACTCTCCCTTGCACCACCAAACGTACCAATGAGCTTCCGTTGCGGATGATATGTCCAAACATCTTTAGGATTCGTAATTGCACAATCGACAAAAGTATTTGTTTGCTACAGAGCTCTTTTAAGATGGAAACGTTGTCCGGTGAGCGGTCCACTTAATCGCCTCAGTAAAGTAGTAAGCGCCTCCAGCACCACATTTCAAGGGTGTCAATCTTTCTACGATGTTTTTGGTGGATCGTCCATGTTTCAGCTCCATAAAGGAAGATAGGAAATATTAAGCATCTCATTAAGCGAACTTTGGTATTTTTAGTTATGCTGCGATCTTTCCATATCTTCGTGAACTTTTCTACGACTGATCGTGTTATGTGGCACATCGTCTTTAAAATTAACTGCACTCTTTTGCAAAGGGGAATATTTTCTGACTGACATACTAAACCACGGTGTCCACAAAAAAAATCAAAACTGCCACAGCCGTTACATAAACGATTCACTAGCTTTTCCCAGTTTAGAGAGAATTTGAAAACGAAACGAACGCGTTTAATTACCCGTGTGCAGCGCAGCCGCTGAAACTGTGTCATCGTGATTCCGCGAGTGAAGGTTTTTTACCCCTTTTCCAGTACCAGGTGTCATTCATTTTGTAGGACAGTGAGACGAAACACAATTTTTATAGCTCTATCCTTTCCCGTTTTACATGTTGAATCAGTTGTAGGTGCTTTTAAAGCTTTTATAGTATAAAAATTGAAGGTCAACAAAAATACTTGTTCATCATTATTATGGCATTTTACTATATAATGTGATCAAGATGAGTCATCCTGACATCAGATCAGAGTCACCAAGGTCCATGGAAACGTGTCGAATCTTCGGGAATACATATGACCGCCGCCGCCAGCGGAGGTTTCACAACAATTAAATATTTATTGTGTCTTATTTTCCTGTACCCGGCGAGTTAAAACCAGATATGTTGATAAAAATCGTATGTTACACCCACGAAAGCTGTTTTATTTTTCAATCAAATATAAAATAAGTAAATTCATTTTGTTTTATATTTATTTATTTATTTTATTTATCTATTTTGTACACACACAACATTACAGAAAAAAACAATTATAAAGAATTATTGTACAGGGGTACGGCTTATTTCACATTGAAATTTCTTCCAGCCGGCCCGTGAAAGGAAAGGACATTGAGAAGGGCAGACAGTGTGTAATATTTATAGGTATAAATAATTTAACAAAATTATCAATAAATACACAATACTTAGATATAATACATACAAAATAAACCTATAAATACATATAATACTATAAAATAATTCATATAATGCGAAGAGAAAGACAGAAAGGGATCAGTGCTAAGGACAAGAGGACAGTTTTATGTTTAATTTCAAATCTTGGTATTCAGTAACTCATTTTACTTCATTATGTGTTTAAAAATAAAATTAACATAAACAAAAAAAATAAACATTGAGCTTCAGAAAAATTTGTATGCCCATCGTACATTAGGGTTCATTAGGCCAGAGGCAGACAGAAAGGCGTCGACCTCCGCTGAAATGCCTTTGACATGCAAATCGGAAACCAGCCGAGACTGTTCCCGCTGCAAGATGGAAATTGGCGGTTTTCTAACCTTCCACTGACTGGGCTTTGGCAAATTTGATTAGCGGCCAATTTGAGGGAACCCCTGCAAAGCATACATTGTTTTAATAAAATTAAATTAAATAACCACTAAAGAGTTAAATGCCTCAATTGTCAAATTTTTCTCATTGATGAAGCGACGGTGGCCAACACCGTAGAACGGTGAATATACTAAAAAAAATCGACGTGTCCTCATAGGTCTCTGTAGCATAATTGGTTAGTGCATTGGGCCGGACTCCCAAGGATGCGGGTTCGAATCCCGTCAGGGCGACATGAGACTAGTTTCTTTTTTCTAGTATATTTTCTTGTTTAATATTTATCACATAGCATTGTAAAATGCAAAATTAAAAAGTTACAATTAATTTTAATTACAAACAATGTCATATCCTACGGTATGAATATCGCAATCGTTATTTTTCTTTCTTTCGACGTTTTTAAGATAAGGCGTTTTCAAGCAAAGTAGTTACTATTACAACGTTATTGGATATCTAAAGGTTCTATTTGCGTTTTATGAAGCTTCTATAATTGCACGTCAACTGTGATTCAATTGCAGACGGCTTTCTTCACAAACGAGTCAGTCGCATAATGGATATCCAATTAATTCCACCATTGTACTAAACGCATTGTTTGTTTCTGAGGTCTCATTACATGGTCATTAATTATGCTACAGATACCTATTACATGGATAGGTACGGTAGAAAGTTGAAAAATACCTGAAAATAATATTGAATGAAATAAATGAATCAAACACGCATAATTATTCAGATACTAAGGGCACACCAAATAATGAATACCTATTCATTATTTGGTGTGCCCTTAGTATCTGAATTATAAAATACCTACATTATAAAATAATAACTTTATTCATTTCACTAGTTTTATAAATATTTTTGTGGTTTGGGTTTAGGTTTAGTTCGGTGATCATTAAACATACAACAACTAATAAACATATTAAATTTTATACTTTTATGAGTTGTTAAAAAATATTAATACAAATTAATTATATTTTGTAATGATTATTTATATGTTTCAATAGTCACATCACAACTGACAAAATGTGTATTAATATTAGTATTCGTTTGAAGGAGTAACTAAAATCAGGATGAAATAAGTAAAAAAAAATATGGAGACTTAAGTTGAATTGAGAGAGTTGAATTGTAAAAAAAATATTTATCAGTATTTACAAGCAATGTAATTTTTAAAAGTCAGTCAAAAACCTTGACCTTATCCAATAAAATAAAATTTCCTCATACAATTCCGAATCTAAATTCGAACATGATGATGAGTGAAGAATATTAGAATTTTATAAATCCTTAGCATGAGCGGCTTTTATCGACTCGATAGCGGGTGACTGTCAAAATAAAAATGCTATTAGTATGTAATTGTTGGCTAATAACTCGCTGTTGGTTCGTATAGCGGCGTAGCTCTCTCTCGCGCTCCTACCAAGGTGCGAGAGTGAGACGCCGCGTGTTGCTATGACGCTAGCGCCAAAAACTATTTGGTAGCAATAACAGGAACTAAATGAATGCACATTGTAATTCATCGTTTGATCGGTAGAAGCCGCACTGTTGATATTAGCCGCAATTTCTGCTGTCGCGTTGCTGTTGCAAAGATAGGTAATACCCCCGCCGCACACATCGTAGTGGAGTAAGCAAGACAGCACGATGTGCTATATCATATCGCGTGATATAGCGGTGTTCATGATAGGGGGGGAATCTGAAGTGCCTTACCATACGAGTATATCTACAGAAATATAATAATATTAATACTACACTAACTTCCGCCCGCGACTTCGTACGCGTGGAAAATTTAAAAAATAGTGGAGTTTAGGATTCGTAAATTAATCATGTTTTAACAAAGAACGAGGTCACACAACTTATAAAACTTTACACATGTCTTTATGATTTCAAAAGGAAGTATGTCCGCTTGGCTTGCTACCATCATCTTATTTAAGTCTCTCGCCATAGCAACAATGCTTTCAGCGTTGTTGTGTTCCGGCAATTAATAGCTAAGATAGCCAGTTCGCCGGAAAAAGTGCGATCAGCACCTTCAGCTTTATCATTACTTATTAACATCAGGTATGATGACAGCTGATCGTTTCCCCGTTGTAGGTTAAAAACTTAAGAGATGAAATCTATCTTTCTTGAATATAGAGGCGTGGTAATTATGCTAAACAATGACTCATATATAGATATTTTTTCATCTACTTATGTCTTGTCATTTCACCAGCTGCCCCATTCATGTACACGCTTCAGAAAGCTAATTTACCTAGCTGAAGTAATTGTAATACGCAAAGGACGGTTAGGCGATGGCGCAATTCAATCTCCTACTGATGCGGTTAAGAAACTTTTACTATGCTCGGGATGGGTGCCAAAAAAACTACCTTGAGCTCCTCTGCAATTCCGAAGGCACGATAAGACGTCGATCTCGGCTGAATTTACAGTAGTTTCGACCCACCAATCCAAACTAGGCCCGCATGGCATGAGTTGGTTCGACATAGTACTAGGGAAATAAAAACATGAATTATGAAACGAAATCAAACCGATATTTATTTATTCAAAGACCAAAATTTTATTGTCTTATTTATTATCAATCGTCAACCTAAATACCAAATTTGAAGATCCTAACTTCGAAATTGAAGGACTTTCATACAACCTTTTATCCCTTGTTTAGCCCTATAGGAGTAGCATTTCCAAAAATCCTCCCTTAGTAGATCCCTAGACTGTTTAAGGTATCTTTGTGGAAAATTTTTAGTTTCTAGGTTTAGCCGTTTGGGCTGAGCGTTGATAGATAAAACAGAGTTACCTTTGAATTTTATATATATATATAGTAGATGAATAATAACACGAGTTAATTAAAGTAATTAACTAATAATCTAAACAATAGTATTCACATATTATGGAACCGTAATTATGTCTTTTGCCTGTTTACTTCCTGTCTAATTATTTGAAAATTAATATTAAGCTTGTTTTTTGTATGTCTGACTTCCTTAAATTGATAATTTGGTAAAAACAATATATTTTGTTGACAACGCTCTAGTGATGCCATTTACCGACACATAAAGCTAGAAAAAGAAAATTTTGGTGGAATCAGGTACCTGGTAAACAATATAGTGTACAAACGCCTGATCTAATAACTAAAACCAGAACAGCTGCCAAGAGAAATAAAGTCTTCGTACTTGCTGATCAACAGGGGCGAGGCTTACAACAAGCCCTACAAAATTTATTGGGCACGAACTTCTAAGTTACGTGCTTTTGGAAAAATGGGGCGTCTTTACATGAAGTTATAAATACCTGCAACAGGGAATTGTCTAGTCTCACGTTAAATGATTTTGTTGTAGTTGTTGGGGGGATGAATGATGTTAATCCACTAGAACTGAAAACCAAACTCTTAAAATGGATAAATATTACAGTTAGCACAAATATTATTGTATGTGGCTTACCTTGTAATGCGCATTTGAACCATTTTATAAATAAGGATATAGAATTAATTTGCCAGGGCTTCGGCCATTGTGTTTTTGTTAAAAAAAATTACAGTAGATCTTTTCTAGGGTCTAAATACTATATATCAGATTTGAGTTTTGGTATATTTCGTGATATAGTACATGTAGCAAATCGCAGGTATAAGCAGTCATCTTTCCTTTCCCAGTGTCACGAGGGCGCGGACATCTTGGAATCGTCTTGTTTTCCAATAACAGAAACAGTGGACAATCCAACAGATGAAATGCTTTATGAACAGAATTCGCGGATACATAACACACTTCCTTTTTTATAAATGACGACGCTTTATATATTATGCATCAAAATATAGCAGGACTGTTAAGTAAGAAAGAAATATTGGAAATAACACTTAATGAAATATCAGAAAATACCAACCGCCCAATTGATTTGATTTGTCTGACCGAAACATTTATACTAAAACATAGTGAAACAAATATTCAACTAAAGGGTTTCAAATTAGGAACTTCTTTTTGTAGATCTAAGCAAAAGCGTGGTGGGGTATGTATCATGCATGATCATAATATTAAGACTAAAGAGCTATTATTTCTGAAGGATTTGGCTACTGAAGAAACTTTTGAATGTTGTGGATTGGAGATTGTAGATTATAAAATAATTCTAATTTGTATTTACAGAACCCCTAAAGCTAATGTTAAAATATTTTTTGATAGGTAACAACTTCTTCTTGATAAACTTAAAACTTCTAGGAAAAGTATAATTCTAACAGGAGACTGGAACATCGACACCTTGAAAGACACAAAGTTATCGAAAGAACTTACAGAAATACTGCTAAGCTATAACCTAGACTTGCATATTAAGACCCCCACTCGCAGAAACTCGTGCATAGACCAATTTGCAAGCAATATTAAAGACGCAACAGGGAATACTAAGGCCGTATGCTTGTCAGATCATGATACAGCGCAATTTTTGACAGTACCTATAGAATCGCGTAAAATCCCTATTAAACATTGGTTTGAGACAAGGCGTGACTACAGTATTGATAATATTAATAAATTTAAATACTATTTACCCATGGAAAAACCTTTTTAGCTTCGAATGCGTAGATTCTGATTTCACATTATTTCATGAAGAACTCATTCTTCTGTATAATTTGTGTTTCCCAAAATATAGAATTAAAATATTAAATAATACAACTAGAAAAACAGGATGGCTAACTAAAGGCTTAAAAACATCATGCATAACTAAAAGAAAACTCCGATTATCTTATTATAAAAAGAATACTTACAATAATAAAGTCAAATATAGAAATTACTCAAAAATATTGAAAAAATGTATAAATTTATCACAAAGAATAAAAAATGAAAAATACATAAATATAGCAAAGAATAAATGCATGGCTTCTTGGAAAATCATAAATAATAAAGATGATTTCCTAAATAAACATAATATTGAATATTTAAAAGTGAATAATAAGATAATTAACAATCCCTCTCAATTAGCAAACATATTTAATGATCATTTTGTAAATTCTAGTAATTTTAAATCTGGTCCACATAATTTAGGTAATCATACGTGTATAAAAAGTAATAGCACTTCTATATTTTTAAAACCAACTGATGAATACGAAATTGTCAAAGTCATAAAGTCTCTAAACAACACTAATTCTACAGGCTTTGACGGAATATGTACTAGAGTAATTAAGATTTGTGCTAATGAGTTAGCTCCCTTACTAACATACTTCGTGAATGCTTGTTTTATGGAAGGTAAATTTCCAACCACGCTGAAAATCTCCGTTGTCAAACCATTATTCAAACGTGGAGAGAGATTTGACATTAACAATTATAGGCCTATTGCGATCATCCCAATTTTAGCAAATATTTTTGAAAAGATTATGCATTTAAGGTTAACATCTTTTCTTACAAAAAACAACATTCTCAGTGAAGAACAGTATGGTTTTAGGAAGGAAAGGTCAACGGCACTTGCATGTTTCTCCCTTGTCAGGCAAGTATCAGCACTTATGGACAGAAAAGTCCCTGTATCTGCGATTCTGTATGATATGACAAAGGCTTTTGATTTTGTCAATCATGAAATACTTCTTGCAAAACTTGAGTTGTACGGTGTACGTGGACCTGCCTATGATTGGTTTAAGGTTTATCTGAGTAACAGAAAACAGTTTGTGGAGATTTCGAAAATAAATGATGAATTACAAAATAAGGCATATAGATCCGAGGATAAGATAAATGCATTGGGTGTTCCTCAGGGGAGTATATTAGGTCCATTGCTTTTCATACTGTATATTAACGATCTCCCTAAATGTACTAAATATCCGGTTACTCTTTTTGCTGATGACATATCTGTAACTATTCATAAAAATAATAATATTGACTATGAGGATGAAATTAATAATGAAATAGCAAAAATATCGAATTGGTTAGAGCATAATAATTTAAATATAAATATAGCAAAAACAAAATATATACAATTTTGTAATAAAAACGGCAAGCCCCTACAGTTATCAATACACCATCGAAATCAGCCCATTACAGAAAGTACATCTGCTACTTTTCTCGGCATTGTGATAGAGGCAAAACTAACTTGGCAACAACATGTCGACATAGTATGTCAAAGAATAAATAGGTTTGTTTACGCTCTTTATCGTCTCACGCAATTGGCGAGCCAAAGGACAGCTTTAATGGCATATCACGGTCATGTAGGGTCCATACTAAGATATGGGTTGATCATGTGGGGAAACTCAACAAATATCAATCGGGCTTTCATATTGCAAAAAAAATGTGTAAGATCTATTTGCGGCGTTGGACAGTTGGAATCCTGTAGGCCTCTTTTTAAGAAATTAAACATTCTTGCTTTACCATCGCTGTATATTTTCGAAATTTTGGTATTTGTTAAGAAGAACGCCAATCTATTTCCAATGAAACAAGAAAAACGCAATTTCCCAACACGTTATCCATTCCGGTTAGCTATACCACCATCAGCTACAACTTGTTTTACGAGGAATAGTTACAGCATGTGCATTAAAATCTTCCATTTGTAATTTTCAAACGCATAGTTTTTAAAATCCTCGTTGAAAATTGTTTTTATGACACTGAGGAATTCATAAAGTTTTGCCGTGATGGGCACATTAAGAAAATTGCGAATGATTTATGACTGCTTATGCTTCTTATGCTTATTTTTCTTTTTTCTTTTTTTTTCTTTATGTATATTATTGACATCTTAAATTTTGACATCTTAAATATTGACATTTTAAATTTTGACATGTAATTTCTGACATCCGATACATCAATAATGGACATAATACTGTTGTGTGTATTGACATGCTGAGAGATGAGATTTGTGTTGTTTCTTGTTTGTACTTGGTTATTGATATTTAAATATTGAACTGTAGTAGGTAGTGTTTTTTTTTATATAATTTGATTTAATTTAATGTATGGAGAACATTACATAGTATTTTAGAGCATGACGAGATTACAATTTTGCTTATCGATATGTCGGTAAAACACGCATGTACGTACTTGAATTTTAAGAACTGAATTGTACCGTGTTTTATGCAAATAAATATTACTTACTTACTTACTTACTTACTTACTTACTTACTGGTTAATGCTAAATCAATCACGTAATTTATCTGATTTTCGTGAACAGCGACTAAATTTTTGAACAAAACATTAAATATCTTAAAAAATTGTATAATTTAATTTAAAACTATAACTTCTTTCGTTCTTTACAAAGCAACTTTAACCCAGGATAGCTAATGTTGCTTCTTCTTCTTCTTATCCTAGAGGATTAGTGGCCACCTCTGTTGTCAGAGTTTATCAAGCCGCTTAGGCCTTTGACTTGGCTTAACGTCTGTAACGTTGCTGAACTACCCTGATAAGGTAACCATTTTGTCGACTATGACTTTTAAATGTTTATTTTATACGTTATTTAAATATTTTCTTTACAATTATTACATTTAAGTATAGAAAATACCGAATATAAATGAAGACATAATTTTTTAAATAGAAAAATATTGGATAAACTCGGCCTTGAATTCTCAGATGCGACTCGATCCGGTTGGAAATCCAGTCCAATTCTCTAACCACTGAGCTACCGTGACCTATAAATATTTATTTTCCAATATTTTTCTATTTAAAATTTATCATAAGTATAAAACTAGCACTGAAAAAGCAAACATTAAAAAAATTATTAATTAAAGACATTTCAAAGAAAAAAACTTTTTTCCATTTAATTTCTTCTTTTTTTTACATGAGACCACCACGCGATGAATTCAGCTGGGTTCTGAGTTGGCGCGAAACCGCGGGTGTGTAAATAAAACTACGAAAAAGAAATAAAACAATACATACCGGATGCTCGTCATTTTGACGAACGTTAGCTTTCTAGGGTTAAACAGTTATTATAATTATAATAACACAGATTTACATCTTTCAAGCACCGGCAATTATTACAAGCGATTTTGAGCGAATTAAGTTTAATATTAGAGAAAACTTATTTCCTTAGCTTCTATATAAATAGTTAACCAGAAAAAGTATATTGTCATGCAGATAAAACATTGTTTATACATTGTTAATTAACGATGTAATTTTCCTTATTTATGGTAACGGGAATAGCCTGTCCTTTAAGTTTAACTCATATAATTTAAAGAAAGATAACTGTCGGTAAATCCCACATGATGATAATTCCGCTACGTAAACGATTAATAATGTTTAATTAAGAATGTTGACGTGTCGACTGACGACATTATCGATAGAAGCGTTTTTTACTCGAGCTTGACATTTACTACATCAGACGATACCGTTTTATTAAAACTAGTTTCCAAAAACAAGGCATTTCCATGAAGAAGATAGTGGGTTTCGATGTTTGCATAATACGAGCTTACCCCACTCCGTTTAACATTGCCTAGGCAAATAGTTTTACATTTTAGAGGAATGGACCCCTACACATTTAAAATAGGAACAATGCGGAATCGGGATTTCAAATAAAAAAAACAATGTTATGACTACGTACCTATTGTTGATAGTATGTTGGATGTAGTTATTTATATGTTTGTCTATTAAGCTTGCATGCAATAAAATACACAACAGCTTTTATACCAAAACTTACCCTTCACTAACAATAAACTACCCCCTATCCATCTATGAGTTTAGTTATCGATTGTGCAGTAGAATTTTAGCAAAGGATTTTACCACATTTTGGGTCGGTTAGAGTCGTTTTTTTTCTCATCATTATTTGGAATTTGTCAAAACTGACAAATTCCAAATAATTCTGAAAAGAACAACATAAAAAAACTTAAAATTGAAAGTTGATTGGGGAAATATGACAGTTTTTATAAACTCATGCTTAAACTGCCATTGACTGTCTCTCTATACAATATAATTAACAAAAGTCACCTCTAACTACTGTTAAGTTTTTACCAAGCATCTAAAAAAATCTTTACACATACTTAATTAATTTGCTAGCAGGATACCTGTATCCAGAGAACAATGGAACACCTATTGTGTCTCATAATATCTGAGAGCCTGAGAGATTAAAAAGGTTTGACAACACTAAACTAATAGAAAAAACATTTGTTTTAAGAAAGACAAATAATTTACAACATACTTACCTAAGTTATGAAGAAATAAGCATTTATTAAAAAGTTTATTAAAAAATAAACAGAAGGTGCATCACTATTAGTGGATTTGTTTAACAGCTGTTGAGTCAAGAGCAACTAGCCGATGCGCAAGCGGCTATAAGCATAAAACTGGTCGCTACAACGTCCAGTCAGTGACGTGCTACTGAGACTGACACACGCAAACTAGTCGTTAGTTATTAAAATAATAATAAGTTAAAACAAAATGGATAAGCTGTTCGGACTTTTTGTAATAGGTAAGAATTATATTTGATAGGTAAACAAATAACATTGTAATATTATTTGTGAAGGTAGCCCTAATTCATTTGTTATTCATCAATTGTTTTAGCCAGAGGGCTGAAAAAAGTATTTTTGTCCAAAAAAATCTTTACTTATTCAACCTGCACTTAGATTTTAGAATCTATTATTAGTAACAACTGTCAAATACCACCCAGTGCTAAATGTTTTCCATTATTTCATTACATGAATGGTTCGTAAATGTACGCTCTTTAATTCTAGTACCTAGAGGGTAATCAGCATTGGCAATGACCTCTCAAAATGATTTGGTAAATCCGTCATGACGTGAGCAAAACACAGTCGGTAAAAAATCAAAAATGTTTTTATCGTTAAATTGCGTTTTGGATACGAAGCTTTAATCAAATTGATTTATTTATGTGTATATTTATTACCAATTATTTTATTGGTATATTATAATATTATTACGTAAATTAATGTGATATAAAAAGAATACCGGACATTTTTTTATTAAATGATTATTTTTTATAATTAATTTATAAAGAATTAAAAATTAAAAGAAATGTATGCTACAAGATATTGAGTTTGCCATATTTTTAATTGTATCTTCTAGCATACTTTTCTTTAATTTATTTATTTTTTTATATTTTATTTCTTTTTATAATAATATAAAATTGTTTTTAATACATTCTTAGTAAAAAAAATACACAAGTAAATGTGGTTTTTGACAGGATAAATTTAAAAACGATCTTGCTTTAATTTTGCATCTTTTTTGTACATTACTAAGAGTTATCTTATGCCGGATAGCTGCCTATACCTACCTATTAAAAATAATCTGTGACCTATACAATCATTTTAACGTCGTAAGAAAGTTGATAATCAACATGTCATTCGAAAACCCACTTGGTTTTTCCAAAATTTGCAGTACGATAATTATAAGTTTGACGCTTATTTATGTATATTTAATGTAAATATTGAGGTCACTCTTCGGTTGACTTACCTACTTACAATTTGTTGAATTAGTCTTGTATGTACAAACAATAATTGAGTAGGTACTATTTTTTATCGATTCAATATAACATAACTATGTACTAATTTTAAAACGACTTATCTTATTATACACTACTAAATCCAATTTCAAATGTGTGCATCTAGCGCATGTATTAAACATGCCACGATTATTGATATTGGCAATTACTTAACCATATTGTTATATCACACGGTGATTTGTCAAAGATATAAGCTATGAGCAATTTATCTAGTTAATTCAATACAATTAAAAGTTCTACTCATATATACTAACATTGAGATATTTATTTTAATTTTATCTTTTTAAGTTAAAAATTATTTATGTCCTATCTTATTCCAGCACTGGTCGCTGAAGGCGTTGTAGGAATGGCATATAGAAATAAAAGGCAGATCAATAACCAAGGCGACAACCTTGAAGAACGATATGGATTGGAACAAATGATAAGGCAAATGCAGCTCACTGGACAAATGCCACTTTTCCCTGGGCAAAATCAGTTCCCCGGCCAGAATCAGTTCCCAGGACAGAATCAGTTCCCGGGACAGAACCAGTTCCCAGGACAGAACCAGTTCCCCGGACAGAATCAGTTCCCAGGACAGAACCAGTTCCCAGGACAGAACCAGTTCCCCGGACAGAATCAGTTCCCAGGACAGAACCAGTTCCCAGGACAGAATCAGTTCCCCGGGCAGAACCAGTTCCCCGGTCAAAACCAACAACAGAATCAGCCCGGCCAAAACACTCCGACAGAGTAAGTTTATTTTTCTATTAAACTCTATTTTTTTATCATTAGAAGCTAGAATATCGCCATAATCTTTACTTCACCTTACGTGTTTTAAACTTAACTGTGGGTATTACACTTGTACTATTAAGTATTCTGTGGTATTACTCGTATCGTAGCTAAATATCACATGAAGCATAATTATCTAACTTGTAAATGCTGCTATTAAGTACTCGTACATCCGGTTACTTTATTTATTATTTCTTTTTGTAATATTCTTTTGAGCTACGTACGACTCGACCTAACTTAGATCGTGTTTAACTTGTATAATATGTTTCTATAAATTAATTACCTAACTACATAAAATGCACTGTGTTTATGCTGAGCAAGAAATAATATATTTTTTTGGAATTTTCAGGACCGGCGGACAGTCTGCTGCAGTTACTCAGTGCCTAGCCAACTGCCCGGTAACCTCTGAGTACAATCCAGTGTGCGGTACCGACAACGTGATATACCCTAACCCTGGCAGGCTGTCTTGTGCTCAAGCTTGCGGTGTCAGTGAGTATCATTCAACATTATCATCACATACAAATATATAAATTCCTTGTGGAGTTGGCAAAGCATCAAAGGCGTAATGCTTTAATAAAAACATCAGCTTCATGGCCACATCTCAACGACGACGCCACATTTGCATTGGTCTGATCTAAGATATTGTTCGGAATATATTCTCGAAATATAAATTCTGATTCGTTTCATACGCCTTTAAAAACGTGAACAATCTAAAGATATAATAACATTTGGGCACCCATCACGGTCGACGCCAGCGAGAGCGAGTCAGCTTTGTCACAATCACAAGTCGCAAGCGCAGACCATCCATATCCTCCTTATTTCAAATAGTAGGAATTAATCCCTAACTGTAAAGGAGAGTGGAACAATGTTGTTCATTTCTTTACACATAAGTATAGGTACTCGTCTCGTTACCAAATCCTGGGGCCCGAAAAATTACTCGGGCTTCATAACCATTCGTCCTCGAAAGATTATGCAACTGAAAATAATATTTCATTGTGGCAAAATATCCATAAAGCATTTAAGGACGTGTCACGATCTTTGTGTTAACAAATTAACACAATGCTCTTATTAATGCCTTACTTATTATTATAACTATTAAATCATGTTCTTACTTTTATTACAGGAGTAAGTCTCCTCAGGGCGGCGCCTTGCCCCACCACGACCACGCCCGCAGCCACCGGTTAAATGAGATATTAGGAGAGAGATATAAATAATATAATTAATAATATTATAGCCTATGCAGACGACGAGCTTTTTGTCCATTCGAGACCGTGCTTTGTCTTTACAAGAAAGGAAACTTAAAATGGGTATAAAGTTGAAATAACGCGTTAGAAAAGAATCTAGTGAAGTTCTGACAAAGAATAATAACTATTACTAACGTAGCCCTAATGTGAACATTCCGTAGACTGAATAGACAAAAAGTCGGTCGTTTGCGTATGCTTGCAACTTTTTTGTGATTGAGTACCATGATTGAGTTACCAGTAACTTTTATAATTTAACGACTGCCATAAATGGTCTACATACAATTGTTTTACATAAAGTTGCTCAACTGATGTTATTTTTTAATTGTGAAAATTGACATTTGAATAATTAAACAATGCATTTAAATATGATGTGATCTTACGTGATAAAATAAATCATTAAAACAATACTGTGTTTATATAATACATTCACCAATCTAGTTTAATAAAAAAAGAAATGCTTAAGAAATATTCTCTTGAAGCTACATATAAAAAAACCCGTCATGAGCGAGTCGGGCTCGCGGACTGAGGGCTCCGTACCATCATATATTGTCCCCATAATATATCGAAACAGGTCGAGGTGAGTTTGCCAAAAGCAAATAAGTATAAAATCACTTTTATTTTTCCGAATTGTTTTATTTTTCCTGTAATATTTACATAACTTCTATGGCATAGAATAATTTCAGATTTTTTTTATGTAAACTTCGGAGATACAAATATCCCCGTAGGATACAATTTTCATTAAAAGTCGAAAACCATGGGGCTTAAAAAAAGGGTTGAGAATGTGCAAGCAGTACTCTTTCCTATGATACCCCACATACGCTAGTAGCCCCACTTTTAATTTTTAAGAACACCTTACAATCCATGTTGCTAAAAAAAATATTTTATTCTTATTTGCAAATAGTTGGGCAAAAGTCATCTAAAACTATCAAGTTGATAGCATTAGCTTTCTTGATATATCCAGCTGTAACAGACAGACATGCTAAGTAGCCCTAAGGGTTCATTTTTACCATTTTGGTACGGAACCCTAAACAGGATGAAATAAGGATAATAGGACGGCTTTAAACGGACCTTAAAGCGCTCATGGCCGCGCTTGACAGACTGATCGTATTCGATCACGTTAGTTAAGCAAAGATCGGCACGGTCAGGTGTCGGATGGGTGACCGTAAAGTGGCATTATAACTGAGCGCTTCCGTGCTTCGGAGGGCACGTTAAACCGTCGGTCCCGGCTGTTGTCATTTGATTACAGTCGTTAAGCCAAGTCAGAGGCCTTATAGGCGGCTTGATAAACTCTGACATCAGAGGTGGCCACTAATCCTCACTCGATAAGAAGAAGAAGAAGATGGCCACAATCAACAAACGTGCCAAAAATCACCCGTTGTAACTTCCATAATCACTTGGTGGCGCTAGTGTCGAAATCACTGATTTTGGGAATTCGAAATTGTAATTTCACGCTAGGATTAAAAACTAATTTTGCAAAAGTGCTAAGTAATATTATGAATAGCAATGCAGGTAAAAAAGGTCGCCTACCCTACTTCATCACACCTATATTCAAACACGATATATACTTCGCTAAAAACTTTTGACCAGTATTTCATACAGTTTTTATTATGGAATAAAGTTCACAAAACAAAAAAACAGCATAGGTAAATATTTTAAGTCCATAAAGAAACGTGCGTTGTTTATAAAAGGTAACCTTTATTAGTCTGAGACTGTGTTTTACTTGATAACAACTGAAGCAATTAATGTTACCACTTTTTAAACTGTCAATATTTCGCTTACTTACTTTATCTGAAACAATTTGGAGAAGTTTATATTAGGATTTTTAATTTTTGCATTGGGAGTACTATTTTATTTATGATAAAGTTTAAATAGAAAAATATGGGAAAAAGTCAAATCGGCCACTAGTGAATTCTCAGATAGGACTTAATTCCACTTGTTGTCGAGTTTATTTTTTCCCAGATTTTTCCAATATATTTCTATTTAAAATTTATCATAAGTCCAAAAATAGCATTAAAAAATAAATCAAAAATCAAATACTAATTTTTAATAAAATTTATATTAGAAAAATCGACTA
This sequence comes from Chrysoteuchia culmella, assembly GCA_910589605.1. Classification (NCBI taxonomy): domain Eukaryota; kingdom Metazoa; phylum Arthropoda; class Insecta; order Lepidoptera; family Crambidae; genus Chrysoteuchia; species Chrysoteuchia culmella. Next base: position 10,849,245 of record OU342648.1, read on the forward strand.
GTTTTCTGTTGTAAGACTACATTACTACATTGATATCAGCTGATTATCCTAGATAGATAGATAGTCTTAAGTGTCGTAGGTAACCAATGAATCCCTTTTATTTAACACATTGGGAGACAGTAAATGACATGACAGTAAACGACATGAGACAATTAGTTACTTTTTTCTAGTATATTTTCTTGTTTAATATTTATCACAAAAAATAGCAATGAAAAATTCAAAATTAAAAAGTTATATATAGATGGCTGTTTTATCTTAATCGATAGTCAAACGTTTTTAAAAATGATTCTTTCGATGCGAGGATATTTCTCTCATTGATGAAACGACGGTAGCCAACACCGTAGAAAAGTGAATATACTAGAAAAATTCGACGTATCCTCATAGGTCTCTGTAGCATAGTGGTTAGTGCTTTTTCCCAAGAATGCGGGTTCGAATCTCGTGAATGGCGTGTCGAATGGCGACATGAGACAAGTTGGTTTTTTCGAGTAAATTTTCTTGTTTAATATTTAAGACAGTAAAGTGTCAAATCAGGTCACAATAGAATGGTTATTGTTATAACAGTTAAAGTCGTTTACTGTCCTCGAAAGTGTTAACAGGAAAGCTAAAAGAAATGCAAATAGATGTTTACAGAGAATGGGACATGTTTGGAATACTCTCATCTTGACTAGGTCACTGACTGTAAAATATCCCTTCTATTAAATTTAGCCCGTATGTCGAGTAGCTTCTGTTTATTTTGCAAAAACTTGTTTAAACCGGTACTCCAGTTTTTGTACTAATGAGGTAAAAAAGAACACGTTGAGAATCATTATTGAAGCTTCATACAGGTTCTGCGAGAAGATATTGCAGATGATGTGAATGCCCTGGATTCCGCGATGCAGTTAAATTATATTGCAACAAATAATATAAGAAAAAGTAAAGGGTTTTATTATTTTAATTTTAAATGAACAAAAACCTTTTTCTCTTATTTTACAAACGAACACCGTCTAATTCGACGACCAATTTAAAAATAATTAAGGAATGATTGCATTTACAAAACGAGTTTTTCTCTGGAATAACAAGTCTTTTACAGTAACAAAACATCATTTTGAATCTTTAGAGAGTACAAGACGCACGTACAATCGTACATACAAAAGTAGTTCAAAAAGTTATGAAGTGAATGTTTAGGTAAAAATGTACATGTATTGGACTTTAGTTTTAGGTGAGTAGCGTTTTTCATCTTTTTCGTTTATGTTATGGCAGTGCTCTTTTGCATTTCTGCAAGGTCGACCCTTTTAATTCTTTCTACATACGTAGGGAAAGTTTTCAAGTGTCAAACTTTAAATTTTTTCATCCCCATTATGTGATGTAACGAAACATAATGTATGCTGTGTTCACCTTTAAGTAGTTGTGCAATAAATTAAGCTATAATTATGTTTCTAATTTCAGTAGTTCTAATTTTAGTAGAATACCGATTACAGTAAGTGTGTTGTACGGAGAGGCCATTTGTAAAAAGGGATATTTTGGGAAACGGACATTTCGAGAAAGTGACATTTTGGGAGAGGGACATTTCGAGAAAGGGAAATTCTGGGAAAGGGACATTTTGGGAAAGGGACATTCTGGGAAAAGGACATTTCGGGAAAGGGACCTTTTCAAACCAAGTGACATTATGAACATGATCGGGTAGACGATACGTGTGATTCTGGGTTTTGTACAGCGACTTGAAATTCGGAGAACAAAATATTTTTAATGATGTTTTATTAATTTAAGAGTATACAATGCCATTTCTTGTCAAATAATTGCTAGAACTAGTCCAAAAGAAATCAGCCCCGAAAAATTAAAAACTTTGCAGATATTTGTACGAACGCTCAAAAATCAGGTCCGCTGAGTATGACCGTAATAAGCGTTGGTGATCCAAATAAATAAAAAAGAAATGTGTCATAACTATTAACTGTTTACTGCTATAGGTAATATTTCCCTTAGATTCGTCATTTGCTAGCAGGACACCGGTGTCCAAAGAACAATGCAATATCTATTGTGTCTCATAACTCCTGGCCTGAGAGGTTAAATCTTTTAAAATATTTGCACATACCGTAAGTATATTAAACTTTTCCAATAACTATTAAAACAATAGTGAAATACATTATTAATAATATTATGTTATTACAACAGTAAATTGTCAATATGGAAATTAGATTAAAAGTCCTTTAAACTATGCTCTGAAATATTGTCCTTTGGGGATGAGATTATGACTTTCTATCATACTTAACTTATTTGTCTGGCGTTGTTTTGTATTGTATTGCAAGACGTTGCAAGTATTATGGTGCAATAAAGATATTGTTTGTTTGTCACTACAGTATTAGCAGCAATATCAAGTTCAGAATCAGGATGGAATGGTTTCCAAGTTGGAGGAATGAGATTTGATGGTCTGCAGTCCAACAAACCAAATTACAACTTGCAAACAACGTTCCAAAACTTTAACTCCGCTCTTCAACCTCCTCACGTCACATCGTTAGGTGGTGGGTCTCCATCCGATTTCAGATTTGGAGTTATTGTTCCAAGCACAAGGTACGTTTTTTATTATTTTATGATTTCGAGAATTATTCAGTTCCAGTGGAGTTTAATTAGTAATTTTTTTTTTATCTCTTGCATCCAAGATTTTCCCTAACCCTTTTCGTCCAAAAAGTCTTGCAAGCTTTAAAATATTAGCTGTTTCCTTTTAAAATGCAGTAGGAAATTCATTGAACTGAGTTACCCACTGATGGCGCTCAAAAATGTTAAGCTGAAGTATCGGTGGGCAGGACTCGACAGAAGAACTAATGATCGATAGGGCGAAAAAATTTAGTACCTAGCGAAAGTTGTGAGAAGTAACTGGATATGATCAGTGCATCGACGATTCTTGTGACGTTTTGATGGGACACAGGATTGTTCTTTTACGATAAAAATATTATTTCAACAAAACTTATGAAACCACGAGTCATCTTCATAAAAACATTGAATTGAATTCCAACCGGACACAACAGGTCCTCACTACAATTAAACATTTCATGTGTCTCATTTTCCTGTATGTACTTACCTGACGGGAATAACTTCTATATTACACTAACATGTCTCAATTGTTTATTTTACAGACTTCCGTCGACAGCTACAGTAACTTCCACAGTATCATCGACAACAGTTAAATCTACTACAATATCAACAACAACAATAGGCGTACCAAATACAAAAACTATAAATTTTGAGTTTTGCGTGAAGAAATGCAGGATATCACAAGAACTTAAGCCGGTGTGTGGCTCTGATGGTGTGACGTATAAAAACCCTAGCAGCTTGAAATGTGCTAGAGATTGTGGAATCGGTTAGTTCAAAAATATTTGCAACCAAGCAATAGATAGTGATCGTAAATTCAATGACATGAAAGGAAATGAAAGATCGCTTAGGTAAACTATCGTGTTATAAAAAACTACATTGAAAATAACTACAAGTGTCATACTTATGGTAAATTTTAAATAGAAAAATATTGGAAAAAATTAACTCTCAATACTCTAACCGCTGAGCTACCGAGACTCTAACTCAGCGGTTAGAGCATTGGACCGGATTTCCAAAGGTAGCGGGTTCAAAAAAAAGAAAAATGCAAAAATTACAAAATCATACAAGTGTCATACTAATCATTATGTACATAAATTGACCAAATACCTTGAAATAAAACTGGAAGACCTGGCGATGCGCTGCGTTATTTAAATAAATGCAGCCGCAAAAAATCACAATAAATTAATGCATAGCTGTACAATGCAATGCGAGTACAATCATTAACCGACCGATCGTCGTGAAGATCCTTGGGGGAGGCCTATACCCAGTAGTTGGTGTCATGTGGCTGAGACGACGACGACGAGGCAATCATTAAATATTTATTTTTACAGATGTATTACTGGATAGACCTGGAAGATGCGAGATAGATGATGATACGTTTACAGATAATTCTACTGAAGCGCCAGTAACACCGTCTCCAGAGGTTATTAGAGCGTGCTTACTTAGATGTCCTACCACCACTGAATACAATCCAGTTTGTGGCAGTGACGGAGTGACGTATGCCAATCGTGGGCGATTGGAATGCGCAAGGTACTGCGGAGTTGGTGAGTACAGAGAAATTATATATAATTTACAATATATAGAGTTGACCTAACTTGTTACTAATAAATAAATCCAATCAACAGCCATTAATATAAAATTAAAAGAGTAGTTTTGGCTTGCTTGTCATAAAAGTAATAACTTTTAAGTAACTTTAGCTCCTCATAGTTTAACAGAATGTCAATAAATATGTTTGAGACGACAACTTGCTGCCGCTAATTAAAGTAATCTGTGCTGTGTGGTAGTCTCATGGACTGTAGTCTTGGATGGATGACTCATGGATCTTACAACTTGAGGTATAAATAATCTATATATTAATTGGCAACTAACTATATTGAGTATTTACCTCAGCCATCCCATTTTACAGTAACACATATTATTCTCCTTATCAAACCATTAGGATTTAGTAATGGGGACATTAAACTAGCTGATGATGATGAGATCATTGTGTATGCATAAGGTAGTTAATGTTTCATAAAACTATTGTACTTCCCAGATGTGACAATGTCGCGAGCTTCCAAGTGTCCTCCAAACCCAGTATCCCCCACAACAGCACCCGTGACGCCATCGCCATCTAAAGAGAACATCTACGCGTGCATTGCCAATTGTCCAGTCACCACGGAGTACAATCCAGTCTGTGGGAGTGACGGGGTCACCTACAAGAACCCTAGCCGATTGGAGTGTGCCAAGATATGTGGAATAAGTAAGGGATTTTGTTTTGAATAGGTAGTTGCAAAGGTCAGATTATTTATTTTGTTGTTAGCATCGTGAAAAGCTTGCAATGTTGCTTGCTTCGTTTCTTTCAGTATAGTTTTTTTTTGTTGTTGTATTACAGCATGTGTAATCAAATTAACTAATTTTGGTTTACCTATACAGAATACCCAACAAAACCTTATCCTACCGTGAAGATGATACTGATATTAATTTCAAAAGAGGCTGAGCCTACTTGGTCTGTCGATGGAATTGATAAGTCGACCCGATAATACTGGCAGAATTTATAAAGTTCACTTTCCGAGCAACACTTACAAGAAAATATGACTCTTTTGTCAAGTATATGTTATTGAAATCAAACTCTATTTTACCATTTACAGATGTGCAAGTAACAAGATTCTCTCGCTGTCCAGCCATCGTATCATTGACTCCGGCCACACCAAGGCCGACTACTCCAACATTGTCAATATCAACACCTTCAATATCGACACCTTCACCAACAATAGCTACCAAACCAAGTACTCCATCAACTCCTGCAGCTACTCCTGTGACTCCTGTAACCAATCTTGAAACACCAACAACCAGTGGCCAGAACTTCACCATATCACAGGAGGTTTTAGATGCAATTTTCACTACAGACTATAGCGGTCTCATAAATGAAAGGCATGAGGATTAGGTTTTAAAGACTATCCCCAATTATTCAGAATCCATAGTGAAAACTAAAATTGAAAGCAATATTATTTTTTTTAATTTTTTATGAAAATATTTTCACAATTCAAAAAGTACTAATTTAATTTTAAGCCAAGATTTCGAAAATATCAATTGAAATATTTTCAAAAAGTATTAATTCGTAAGGTATTATTTTTAATTCCTTCATCACATTAACAAACATGTTAAAACCAATCAACATATGTACATAATCAAAAAGGTTTTATGTTGTTTTCCCAAAACATTTAAAGAAAAACTCAAATCGTTTTAAAATCTTTATAGGGACTCGTACACCACTTGCTAAGGCTGAACTCTTTCAAAATGCTAAATTCTTCACAACACAACGCAAGAACCTTCTTACAGGGACATAAAGAATTAAAATATTTACATGCAGGCGGGTCCGACGTGCATATCGCACAACGGGTACCCGTATGTACCAGTGGGCGACAAAGCCTATTGAGGGTAATTCAAGCGGTACAAAGTTGCACGCATACATTTTAAATGGAGAAAGTTTGCTCATAGACTACACTAACCATAGAATGGGAACTCTGGAAATGCAAAAGGACTTCAGTGCTGATTATAATTTGTAACGCTGTTAATCAGATTTTAGATTTTTTTATTGAGTACTTAATACATACAGACACCCACAAATAAAGTTGTAAAGGCGATGTGGCTTGATGATTCTCGAGTTCTTCATTAACTTGAATTGACTTACGATACATTTTAAATAGAAAAATATTGGATAAAACTCAACTCGGCCACAAGTGAATTATCAGATGGGACTCGAACCCACGACCTTTGGAAATCCGGTCCAAAGCTCTAACCATTGAGCTACCGAGACTTGCGGACCACCGTCGAAATTCTCCAATACTTTTATATTTTTAATATGCTGTAGGCCAGCGTTGTCACATCAATGCTAGGAATCTCCTTGCATTCGAAAGAAACTATCATCTTTTCAGGTGTTTAACGATCGACGGTGGTCCGCAAGTCTGGGTAGCTCAGTGGTTAGAGCATTAGACCGGATTTCCAAAGGCCTTGGGTTCAAGCCCCATCTGAGAATTCACTTGTGGCCGAGTTGAGTTATTTCCAACAGTTTTCTATATAAAATTTATCATAAGTATAAAAATAGCTTTGAAAAATGCAAAAAATCATAAATCTTAAATTCACCTTGACTACGTAAGATTATCGAAAACTTATAATGTCAAATTTTTATTCTCCATCGTCATTTTCCCTTCGGCTTTTGTTACAGGTTTTTTTAACCACAAACGACTCTCCTAGAATCAATGGTATATGTAAAAACTGGATTCTACTTTGGTATACCAAAGTCTGCAATCCTCAGTTCTTATTTTGCAAGCACATTGCGCATATTTTTTAAATCAAAGTAAACACATTATTCTCGCTGCCGTCATTGACGAGCAGCGGTTGCAATTCAGATGAGTTATTCGCTCTCATAACGCCCGTATCGAATGCTATCGATTACGATATTCTTTTTCAGTGCGATATCAGCTGTAAATCAGTGTTTGTGACCCATAATGGGCAAGAAATCTAATAAGTCACTTTTTTGTCACTTAATTACTTTTTTGTACACGACAGGAAATAACTATAGAGAAATGAAAAACAAATCTTCTGCTTTTCATATTATCATAGTCCAAATTTAATACAGGCCGATAGGTATTAAAAGGCATTTTATTATATAAAAAAAACAATAGCAACCGATAATAATGATTAGTAAGTATAGAGATGAAACCATAGAAAAGTATGTAGAATAATAATAAGTAGAACAAATTGTATTCAAAGTTGCTACTCGCATTTCGCTCTTAAGGATAACAGTTCCTTTAAATGATTTTTTTGTAATATTTATCCTTGTATGAATTTTTATATGGAGGCTAGCGACACGTAGTTCACTCTGATGAAATCCCTCAAAAACAGTAAATACATGCGATGAAAACTTATTATTAAGCCAATTTTCCTATGTGAGAGTAAACCAACTGTCACTCGTATAAATTCGTGTTGGAGTCCTTTAAAAAAACTCCAAAAATTACGTGTGCTTACTAATAAGTCAGGAAATAGCCCCAATCCTGGTGGCTTGGTGTAAGGTTTAAACTTTTATTATATTTAACCTTTTTTCACGTTTCGTTTAATCCTAATGAACTTATAATGAATTATTTCTTTGATTAAAACGTGGAAAAAGTTTAAGATTGGATGAAAATTTATCTTCATAATTTCTTAAACTTTCTCTGTCTAATACCATCATTTACATTGTAGCCTTTAATTTACATGTAATTTGGAAATGCTGCAGATACTTCTCTGTTAGTAAAAAATCCACTACTGGCTACTGAGGACAAATTAATAGTGATATTCAGGCTTGCAAACAAAACACAATGAATAAACAAATAGTGAAATTGCTAAAAATTATTAACAAAAAAAAAGATACTAGCAACAAAAACTGAAATTACTGAGTACAAAATTAGTATAGTACATCACTGCAGCGGTCAGCAAAAGAGGTATTGATGGAAGAACGTGTAAGCAAGTCCATCAATGCCTAGTTGTGGCCAAGGCTTGTATAGTACTTTTACAAATAATGCGTGGAAATTACTAATTAAAAACTACTTTTCGAAATCAGACAAACAAAGAACAACAATATTTTTTCCCGCCTTATTAAAAAACAACAAATGAACACTTCATTTTTTGCTTTTTTTTCTATAACAGCTTTCGATTTGCAAACCAGTTCGAAATTTAAATAAAACTATTGATAAGTTACCTCCTTGGTTGCCATATTTCGGAGTAAAAGATCATTCCATTTTTAAATTACATGACAGGGCTTTAAGGCTTTTTTATTTTATTGTCACCCCGCTATCGCCTGTCGCTCAACCATCACGTCACTGGGTCAACCCTTACTTACGAGCCAATAAACGCTCACGAATAAGCATATGGCACGTAACCATACTTCTAATAGCTGGGGAAATTGGCCCATTTCTCTGCCTGTTATCGCACTAAAAATTATTTATACTCTTCAATAAAACAAGACTTAATTTTTTTTTTCCGACTGGGATACTCTTAGCCTTCATCATATCTGATGTTAAGTATTGATAAGGCTGAATGATGGAAGCCAGCCTCTGCCGGAATCCTCAGCCACTGAGGAACTGGCTATCTTATCTCGAACTGCTGAAACACAACAATGCTGAAAACATTGTTGTTATGGCGTCAGGCTTAGATAAGATGGTGGTAGCTAACCAGGCAGACTTACAACAAGTCCTACCACCAACAAACCGAATACAATATGTACCCCCGCTGGGAATCGAACCCGGAACCCCTGGGTCTGATACCGGTGGTTGTACCACTAGACCACAGAGGCGGTTATAAGAGAAACGTTTCTTTGGTTCACTCGGTAGGACAGAACCAAAGAAACGCATGCAAAAAAATAAAGTTAATTTTAACTTAAACCTGTGATTACCTATATTGGCCACATGAAAAGGAGTGAACGCCATCTTTAAACTGTCTGAAGTTAATTTGGATAAAATTATTGAGGATTCCAGAAGAGGCTCGCTTCCATCTTCAGCCTTATCAATACTTAACATCAGGTATGATGAAGGCTAAGAGTCTCACCGTAGTTCTTAAAAAAAATGTCAAGTCTAGTGACAAAATATCATTTGTTTGACAAACACGTTTTTCAAATTAACCGGAAGTAAATCGCATCAATTATAATCGCAGACGGTCAAATAAATTTTACTTCCACGAAAATCTGACAGAAATTCACAGAAAATTTTATCATTTTCAGGGCGCTTAAGAAGTATGAAAATTGCACAAAATTAAGTTCACGTCACCACGCTTTTTCACATACAATAATACCAAAAGCAGATCAATATTCGATGTTTGATAGAGAACTTCTCGGCACGGGCGTACAATTATTTCGAAAACAAACAACAATTGACTTTCTAGAGCTTAATCGAGACGCCCTTGAACCGTCCCCTCGTAGTAGGGCTGCCACCCTACTGATGATTTTCACGGTTGTTGAGCACTCTACCTGAGCCAACTTTACCTCTATCCTTAAATATTGCTACGGTAAAAATATGTTTTCTATAATGTTGCCCCGACTTTGTTGGACTACGTTTAATGGATACATTCGTTTTGTATTGGATATTATCATTAATCGTTTCATGTCAAAAGTATTGTAAGATACTGTAGGAAAAAAATTACCCATTAGAGGGTTAATTCTTTTTCTTACAAAATGTTATGTTTGATTCGTAGGTACATACTATCCCATAAAATCGAAAAGTTTTGTCAACCCTACGAGTAGGGTGTGCGAACCGGAATAATGATGACCTCCCCAAAACATAAGGTTTCGTGCTTCACGAAACAAATGAACGAAGCTCTGTTCGAACAAACACGAAAGTCCGAAAAGAAAATCCGAAAAGCAGTCGTGACGTCACCAATGACGAGTAGGAAGTAAATCGAAAATAGCATGCGGATAAACAAAATGGCAATGCCTAGTTTTGGCGCGTTTTCGAAAATGCCTGCACACCATTCAGACCTTCTTAAATGGATAGAGTATTTAAGTACGAACAATATTTATTTACGCCCGAAATTAATAACCTATCTTTAGATATGGATTGGGCTATCCGAAATAGTTGCCTGGGATATTTTTGTTAATATAACCAAAATAACGACGGTTGCTAGGCAACGAAGCCAGTATCCTAGGCAACTATCTCGGTAAGCCCTATCCATATCTACAGATAGCTTATTAAATTCGGCCATAAGACAGCACATTTCTAAGCCATATCCATTCCGAGATAAATCATGTAATAATATATCGCTATTACTTTCTAGATTTAGGTTAAAAATAACTTAATTTTTGTTATTTTATCTGACTTAAGTATAAGAATGGCCGATCCTTTTTACAATATATTAAGTATATGATAATAAATAATATATAAAAATGAAATAATAATGTATAATTATCATATTACATAATTGGAGGGGACCGCGACATTTCGCTACCGTCCTAGAACTTACTAAGGGGATTACACAAATATATTGTTAATATAATTATGAAATGTGTAAAATACATTGTATAAATAATGATAATTCATTGTATAAGTTAGATAAAATTTCAAAAATTGATTATTTTCAACTTAATTATATGAAATTATAGTAATGAACAGGTGCATTTATGTGAAAATGGATAGGGTTTAGAAATGTGCTGTAACGTGCGTAAAAATGCGTTAGTAATGTGCTTACAGTAACTTTTGTTCGTACATATATACCTACTCTATGCTTTAAACAAGGTATGAATGGTGTGCAAGGATTTTCAAAAAGGCGCCAATCCTCCTTAAATTTGTAGCATTGGCTTTTGCAGGAATCGAATCAAATGTTGCGTAGACTTGAGGAGTTCCACAAATATTACAAACTGAAAAACAGAAAAGTTGTTTCATTTCATTCATGTCAATTGATTTTCTTCATATTATTGAGAAATATTCAAAAATCTTAACACTGGGATAGTTTTTTGTTTCAGTTATAAACTAATGATTAACTAAAAACAATACACATCTCTTGGTACAACTACATGATGGTAAAGTAATTACAAAATAATTAGAAAAGAATTAATTCATCTTTCTTGATACAACAGTAGTAGGCAAGCAAAGAAAATGCGATAAGGTTCTGCAAAATCTTGATTGTAGAAAATACGTATGTCTGTCCCCTGACAGAAACCTAACACGAAATGTTTCCTTCACTAATAAAAACGTCTAGAAGCCTACGGTTCGCCGGAAGAAAAATAATCACGAACCGAGCTTTTTTCTTCCCTCGAGTTCCGCGAAGCTAAGTGAGGTGAGATCCTGCTTTTGTACGTTTTGTATTTCAGTAAAAAATATCCAAGAAAAACTATAGACTCATACTCATTAAAAAAAACTAAATTTTCCCTGCAATTTCCAGATTAAGAATACTTTATTTTTATTTTTCGTGCAGTTTTATTATTTTCTTTAAAAATAATGTCGAAGAACTTTAAGGCACAGTTTATATAAGTAGATACTCTTATATCCTAGGTACAAATGAGTTTCGATGACTCAAGTCATGGAGAATGGGAAAGGCGATTTTGAGATTTGCTCATTTTAATATCATCACAATACTATATGAATAAATAAATGTGAAGGAAAGGAATCTGTCCTAACGATTTACCGTGCCAGCAGCTACTAAGTAATATGGAATTAAAGTACTTTTTTAGACAAAAAAACAAGTCTATGCAATATCGTAATTTTTATTGTCGTAAGCTACCATTCCATTTTAAATCTCTTTTTTTCCAACATCGGCCACAGTAAGTGCAGTCCAGTAAACAAACAGTTGCTTTAAAACTCAATAGCGAGGCGGCCCATTTCAACAGAGCCAGGGCTACGAACAATAATACAGGCATAATGCTGACAATACTATTGTGTTGTGCCTGCCACAACGAGCCGAGGCCCGTTTTATACCCCCAGATGATATTTTTGTTTTCTATCCCACAGATGACAGAACGTATTTCTGTGGGACGGGACAAATTAATGTACCATTTAAAGCCTGATGCGATGTTAGAGAAAAATAAATTAAATATTAAAACAGGCGTCACCTTGCAGAAATTTAACTAGTCTATCTAGATATATTGTATCCAGATCTAGATAATCTATCCAGCTAGAAAAATATCTAGCTAACTTTCGCAATAAATAGATGTACGTAAGATGCACCACTCGCCTGCTCGCAAATAAATGCAAATACAAAACAGTGACACACTTTGCACCTAGTATTTGAAACCAAACATCTAATGTTAAAAAACCTGTTTTCTATAGAAAACAATAATCCATTTATGGGTCTATTAAATATCATATACGCTCAATACAAAAAGACGTAAACCAAAACTTACGATATAATGAACAATAACTCAATCGCTAAAAAAACATCGAACCGTCACATTTTCTTCTCGAAACCGAACGGCTTAATCATGATTGCCAGTTCCAACAAACAATCGAATAGTTTAAACAAAAAGTTTTCAAACAAAACTGGCTACAAAAAGATAGCGAACCGAATGGCGCGTGCAATTAAATTCGTACGCTCCCTCGTTTTCCGGCTAAAATAGGAGTGAATCGTTGAAACGATTTTTGCTCGATTCGTTTATTTAACTTTGGTAAGTTGATTTTATTATGAAATGTAAATGTTATTGAAAGTTCGAGGAATCGTAAGCAATAAACATAAACAAAAAAATAAATGAAATCTGTGCCAGTCATTGGGCTGTTCAGAAAGTTCTAATTACCTAGAAATCGAATGCCTTTCAAATGAAAGCAAAGACTGTGTTTGGTGATAAGCCGAACGGGAAGCGTAATATATTTTACAAATACGAAATAATTGTAAAATATTGATTATCATCAGGTGGTACCATCAGCTGATATTCCTCTTTTAGCTGTTGCATAGATATGTAAAAGCACATTCTACATATATTAAATATGGAATTTTTAGACTAAGTACGCTCTATTGCATGTAGTTTTTTTTTATATTGCCATCTATATAGGATTTGACTTATATGCATATTTTTTTTGCTAAAAACACAAATATGTATGTATGCATATACGTCAAATGCTCGAAATGAAGGTACTGGTACAGCCAAATACAGCCCCTATTTCGATGACAATAGAAGTAGACTCACAATAGATAAGAAATGTATTCCTATTATTGTCGTTAAGAACACGTCCAAATGAAAAAATAGCGCAATTAAATAACACCATACTATTAATTATTACAAAGACAAGTTATTGGCCGGGGAGGAGATTGCTCTAAAATCGCTAGTTCCTAACGGTTGCGTTTAGGCTTATATCGGCTCGGCTGAACTCAAGGAGTTTATCGGAGCCTCGTCCAATATGAGCTTTATTATTTTTACACGACTAATCGGCTCTGAAGGGGCCACCTGCACCCAGTTGCACCTTCATGGGTCTAAAATCAATTAACAAGCGTAACTATCACCACAGACTAATAAGATTTAGATGCAATCATATGAGCTTACGACCTTTTTTCTATGATTTGAGCTTTACGTTTATCAGCAAATATTTTCCTGTAGTCTTGGAAATATGCAGTATGCTTATAAAGTGTAATGACATAAAATGCTACCTTTATGATTGCTCTTTAATTAATTTAAATTGTACATTATACTAGCTAAATCAAAAGGAAAGATTGCATTATTAAACATAAAACGTAGGGTTCTTCTAATTTTAGGTTATTATCATTTAAACAGATTACAATGTCTGTTTTCTCTACTAAACAATGTAACTTTTAGTTAGTGAAGGCTTTTCCACATTACCATTACGTCAATTTTATCCCTTGCGAGGTTTACAGAGCGTCAATGGTGTAGCTTCAGGTTAAAAAAATACAAACATGCACCTACCTCAACGACATCACATTTGGCATACCATAGGCAAAGAATATACAGGGTGGAAAATAAAGGCGATAGTTGGAGAAAAAGTACCTCAAATATTGATGATAGCAAATTATACTTAAAGGGACCATTCCTTTATTTACAAAATTAATCAAAACTGCATTAAAAAATTGTTAAAAAATCACTTGCCTAAGCCGGGAATAGAACCAGCTTAAACTAGAATAATAACAGTCAATTCAATTCAATTAAATTTTATTGCAATCCACAAATGGTAACAAGATGGTAACATAAAGAGGATATGTCCACAATGTACATACCCTGATAGGGCCACACAGCAAATAGGTTTTTTATGAGGACGACTTATTTTTTTACAACTTGTATGTATTTCTTACAATTTTAAATCCTTATCATTTAAATATTCTGAAACATTATAATAGCACTTTTCTAATAGCAGTGTTTTTACCTTTTATATATATATTATATATATATAAAAGGTAAAAATATATTATATATACGTACATCTTATGTTTTTAAATAAAACAACTTTTACGGATATCAAACGCGCTATATTTCCACGAACTAAGTTGTAATGGTCCGTATTTTTTGGTTTTTTAGGGGTTTTTTTGATTTTCTCGAATTTTCCACACCTTTACAGCTGCCGTGTTTATTATCATTATTATTTTTAGCATTGTAGGCTTTGCCTTTAATTTTAGTTAATATGTTACTTGAACATAATTGATCTTTACGATTAACACTATTGATTGCTACCATAAAAGTACATGAAGTTTTTTTTTTCGAATTATAGCCGGTTCTAGTCCCTGTTCAGGCAAGTAATTTATCAAGAATCTTTGAATATAGTTCTACTTATAAAAAAAAAAAAAGAATGTTCCTTTAAGTGTGATTTGTTAAGATCAATATTTAGGGTAATTTCCCTCCAAGTAACGTCTTTTTTTCAACTTTGTATACACTTTACCATTACACTTGATGTGACAGTGTCAGGTTGCCAGCCAATCGCTATTTTTCTTAATTTTACCCTGTCTATTGATAGGCTTTTACTCATGGAATTAATAGGGACTACTAACTAGTACCTATTAATTTTCCACGCTTTAACTATCGACACTGGAAAACTTGCAACTGGCACATTGTATGTTTTCTTTCTCCCCAGTACAGCTTGGAATCTAAGATATCTTTTCTAAAGGTACCCGTAAAAAAAACAAATATCTTTATCTACCTTTCTATGCTCTGTGCACACACACACAGACACAGCTAACAGCCTTTATAACCAACCGCCAGATGGGAGTGATTAAGCGTGTGGTCTTATTGCTGAGCTGCACCGGTGCAAAGCAAAATGGGAACCGCTGCACTAATAATGACACCCAACTTATTACACCTCACATTTCCGTAGCTTGTATTAAAAAGACAGAAATATCGTTTTATTTATTTTTCTCTACTATTGAAACTCAAACTTAAACCACCATAAACTACGACAATCATATTTGTTTTGTGATCAAGGAACCGGAAAAGAGTCGAATCGTAAGCAAAACGCTAAGATGGATCCGAAAAAGTCTTTTCCTTTTAATGATTCTACTTTTTCTTGCGCAATAATCTTCAGAAATCGGAGCTAAATATTTCCCTGGAAGTTTATTGCTGTTAGAAATAAAGACGCACTGCAAACCGAAATCTTTTTTCCGAATAGCGATCATTCCAAAATAGCGGTAATAGCGGTTACGTAAAATATTGCCTCGATCCGTCTTGCACGCGCCGCTTGCGCTCTCGCCTGTACACGCTTTTCTCAACACTCCTAGGTATGCCCATTGAATACACAAGAAAACTTGTGAAATAACATAAGACATAAACCTTAACACAACGTAATTCAAGCCATTTTTGTTTGATTTCATCGCTCCCAACCGAACGCCTATTGTACGATTCATTCATTCACTGTCTAATAAACTTGTATTTTGCTCGAGAAAATTCTCGTTTAAATGGTTGTGATTTTGTGAACAATCAGTTCGGTTTTTGTTAGGTGGCTATTTTGAAGCAGCACAGAAATATCAGTGAAGTAAACTTTATCCTTATATACATTTGAAAGTTGATTATTTCCATAAGAGAATAGGTATGTTGTATTATAAGATTTAAATAATCTACATTTTTATTTTTGACCGAAACAATGACGGTCTTAGACTTTTTGTTTTTCATTATATGTTATTCCATGTAAGATCTTACATTTTACAGATCTTTTTTTTTTATTGTGTTTTACTTTTCTAACAAGTAATAAAGTAACGGGCTTTTACGCAATATCAATATGGATTTAAGTTATTTGCCAAATCGCCCCAAATGTAAATAGCGAAGTGATAGCTTTAAATCCAAATGGATTTAATTTAAATTGCACTACCTACCTGTTTGATACGAAACGAGTCGTTAATGGAAAAGTCCAGTCTGATTGTTCAATCTCTGCGTCAGATTTATTTTTTGTTCTACGAAATAACTAGCATTTTTAAACGTTCCCACTGCAGTTGTAAAAAAATTATGTATGAAAATGGACACTTTAGTAGATTATTAAAAAAGAGTTATGGAAGCGAATAAAATGTATTAGGATTGTAATTATATTAATAATAAATACTTTATTCCTCATAGGACTAGGAACAGAAAGACACTGAAAATGCAGTAGACTGAAAGACACAAAAGGCGGCCTTTGATTAGAGTAAGTGTACGTTGTAATCACTGCTGAATGCGACTGATTTGATATAGCAATTTCTTACATTATTAGAGTTTTTAATATTCGATACTTAGAGAAGTAGCTTCGAAAACACAGCAGCAACCGCTCATGAGGCTCTCTAAATGTCGCATTGAGATTGAGATAACAAAGCATACAATCAGTACACAAATGTATGTATGTAGGTAGGTACTTGTGGAACAATAGATATTTTACTTAAAAACATACTTAAATCCTTTTACTATTTTTGGTTTTAATAATTAAAAACTAGTTACTTTTTTGACAAAAATCTAACATGAATCATATATGCTTTTAATAAATATAAAATTCAAACTGACGAGAAAATAGTCAAAATACTTCAGAGTTTGACAAAATCACCATCGTGAAACACAATACTTCAGAAGTTTCTTATTTTTATTGAAATTTATCGCGTCCGCCTATCGTGTCTAATTAAATTCTTTCTGAGTGCGGAGTCAACGACTAATGAAGTCTCCCTTAAAAACAGACCTACATAGCACTTATTAAAATTTAGGGCGCAAATACACTAGCCTACGTACCTCTTCTCTCTGAAATACAAAAATAGTTACCATAATAAACACTTCACTTGTAAAATATTGCCTTCTATCTCTACAAAAAGTTTAGTACATTTACCAATAATGTACCTTGTAATTTAGAATTAAAACCGATATATTTCTTGATTTTTACTGAAAAAACTAAATTGTATTTAGAATTTTTATATTTTGCATTTTACAATGCTAAACATTTTAAATTAATTGCATGAAAATGTACGTATCATTTTCATAGTCTTCATTGTTACTCATACTAAAGCAAATCATTACTTAGTTGAGAATCCCTAAACCAGGTGAAATAGTGAGTTAGGGCTAGGCATGAACGAACCAGAGGAGCCTGTGGCGCAATGGTTCGCGCACTCGGCCTGCGATTGTTGAGGTTAAGCAACTTTCGCAATGGTCGGTCCCGGGAAGCGTGATCAAAAATTTATTATCTCGAGCTCCTCCGTGCTTCAGCACGTTAAGCCGTTGGTCCCAGCTGCATTTGCAGTAGTTAAAACCCACCAATCAGCATTGGGCCCGCGTGGTGGGCTATGGCCCGTTCTTCTTATCCATCCATAAAGAAGGCCAGTGCCACATTAAAAGTGGCTCATGACGAACGAACTCGACTAATTTTATAACTGTAAAGTCAGCTTCGCTATATACTTTAAATGTGGAAACATTAACAGGGAATAAATAGGGATTGCATAAAGAGTCCGACTTTGACGTCGATGATAGAGCGAAGTGGAAAAAAAACGAAAGCTAACCCGCCACCATGTGGGATATGAAGTTTTGGGATGGGATATGAAGAGAGAGAGATAACTTATTTGCACAATCTCTACTCTGAATGATTTAGTTTCGATTTTCTATAAGTAAGTAACCGTATTATGCGATAGAAACTTAGCCATTACAAAAAAGAGAGGCATTTTTCTGAAAATGTTTGTAATAACATTTCAAACTTTCAAAGTTTTTCTTTCTGTTTCTTGATGGTATCGGTTTGATCGTTTGATGAAAATGTAAGGGTTAAGTTTTTAATTTTTAATCCTAACTGATATTATAAATGCGAAAGTGTGTTTGTTTGTCCTTCATCTACGCCCTAACTAAGCAACTAATCGACTTGATTTTTGGCATAGAGTTAGTTAAAAGAACGGATATTAATATAGGTTACTTTTTATCCTGATTCCAGCGGGAACGGCTACCATGCGGGTAAAACCGCGGGCGGAAGCTAGCAAATAATATATCGCTGAAACTTAAATGAGTTTTTAAAAAAAACTACTAAAAAAAACAAAATATTTATTTCTGAAACCCATTACTAAAAACCGCATCAAAATCGGACTAATAATTTGGGTTTTGCTCAAACAAATGTTTGCTGCGGCGCCCCTTGTGACTTGTCACCGTAACACTTATATAAGAACATTCACCAATCAAACCCAAACTCATTATGAAAACCACATCAAAATCAGACCAGTAGTTTTGGAGATAAATGGTAACATTGGTTTGCAAAACAAATGTTTACTGCAGCGCCCCCTGGTGAGTTGTCATCGTAACACTTATACAAGAACACCCACCAATCAAACCCGAACCCATCACTGCAAACCGCAACAAAATCGTACAAGTACTTTTGGAGATAAATGGTGACATTTGTTTGCACAAACAAACAACCCCTCATCCCAAACGCATATACCGTCTTCGTACCGTGGCGTCGTTGGTAAAAAGCCTTCTTCGTAAACTTTCACAAGTGTGTACCACACCTTACAAGTCCCCAAAAAATTGAAGTGGACAAATTAAATCCTTAATGGCAGTGCCTACGTGGCAGTTTTAATCGCTTTGTTCCTTTTTTCGAAGGTACTGACGTAAGAAAAGGCGAACATTTTATTTTCAACAAATACCGTTTTACGTTACGGTATCATTAAGCTTAAGATTTGTTTTCATGGTCCATTACTTTACTCAGATTTGATGAATGTAGAACATTAATGCTTTTACACTTCAATATATTTTTAACAACAATGTCAATTAAATTCTGATCTAGGCCCTTCGATTATCACCTTCGATTTGGTTTTCACACCGGTTCTCATAGAGTCACTAACTCTAAGGTCCCAGATTTCCCGGGGTAGGGAAACGTAGAAGATTTTTTTTATGAACAACAGAAAGACTTAACTTTCATCATACCTGATGTTAAGTATTGATAAGGCTCAAGATGGAAGCGAGCCTCACCCGGAATCCACGATCACTGAGGAACTGAGGAATTAACTTTGCAAACATATATTTTTGTTCTTATTATTTTGCGTTTTATAATTATTTACCCATAAGCCCTTGATTACGAAATTCTATCTGTCATATTTTAATTACATGTATAATTCCGCCATATAGGTTCGCAATGTATTTTTTATAGCTTTTTACAGTCGTGGAACTTCCCGGTTTATAAGTAGAGTTTTTTGAGAAACGATATTTCGGAAAGTATTAAGGTTAAAGAAATAATTTATTTATAAATGACATACTTATGAAAGCTCTATTATTTGTGATATTAATGTTTTCTATAAGTCAATAAATTTTTGAGATAACTTTCTTAAAAAAAAACTCTACTTATCAAAAAGGGAAGTTAGCCGATTGTACCGTTTTTCACAGAAATTCACAACAGATTTTTACAAAAGATTGATCGGTAGGTACTACTTAACAATACACCATGTCACATCGAAGCACGTTTCACCTTGTGTCATTTTATCTATGACGACTCATCTAAAGTTCTCTTCATTGATCGATCATCATTTCATACCATGTTTGATGTGAATAAATGATTATGTTTATGATTGATATTTCATTTTGTCCTATTTTTTCTTTTTAACTACAGTGCATAAATACCTAATTTCTATCTTGCTCATCACCTACTGTTACTGGTACAGACTATAGCAAATAAATAAGAAATTAAAATAAGGACACAAGAAAATTACACATAGTTATTATTTATACAAGAAATCCAGGCCAAACTCATTCAGGGCAGAGCAGGTGCAAATAATTGAAAACAGAATTATGAACAAATCATTCGAGAATGGAAAATATTGCGTTCATTTACAAGCTAATCCAGTCTGGCTCTTAGAAAAAGTTTCCATAATTCACGAAGTAAATAAATAGTCGAGAGTAGGGTTGCTAAACCTACTATAATATAGTACCTATCGTACTTTATTATTAGGGGATCATGTACATTACTATACTTTGCGTAAATCTTTGCTTCTAATTAAACTAAATATAATTTGCACTGAATAAAAAAATGCACGAAGTTTCTGTGACGTTTTATTACCAAGACATGACATTATAATTAATTCTTAAAGACTATCTATGAACTAAAGACAATGAGGAGGTTTCAAAAACTTTTTAAAGCCCACTCTACACCAAAACAAAAAAAAAATATTAAATATTTAACCACATACTTTTTTTTAATTAAAATTAAAAAGTATATTTTTTTGAGGTAACAGCTTCTTTGATAGATAACAAGTTGGTAGCCCTCGTCGAATGGGACCGATGCCCGCCTTACTGGAAATTGTAGAATGTAGAAGTTATAATATGGATAGTCGCTTTTAGCGAACAAGTTTGAATCAGGCCAACTACTGTTTGAACTGAAGTCCTCTGAAACACTATCTCTTGGACTTTTAGACTACCTATGTTACTTAAATCGGAATCTAAAAGATGGTCTTATATAGCGACTAAAGTAAATGACTGTCTTTGAAAACTTTGTGTGACTTACATATAACCAAGCCATTTTTACAGTCGGTCCGTAAGTTTGATAAAAATGTCAATGTGAATGCCACGGTTTCAAAAACTTATCCTCAGTTAAAATAAATGCAGGCTTTAACGACCCCTTCAAAATCTGCAGGATTTTACAAATCTGGTAATAAGATATATATTTCTTCATACCTTTGTTTAGATTTTAATGTTTCAGAAACGCGATTTTGTAATTTTGCCACGCCACTTTTTCTTTTCGAAAAGACCTCTAAAATACGAAAATTCAAGATTATTTTAAATGAGGTTACTTATACTATCGGGAATTGGTTTAAATTGTGGGCACCAATAATATTTCTCATCGTGTAGTTTCATTTCTCTTCAATCGCTATAGTTATTTATTACGAAGTAATTCGTGGTTTTTCGTTTAACCTTTAAAGTCATTAATGACTTTAATTAGAGAAAACAAGCAATAAATAAATTAAAAGCAATTAAGTTCCTTTATGTACAAAAATAATTTATAGCAATATCTTGTTTCATTTTAATTTTGTTAATTCACACAAAACAAATTGTACGAAATTCATATTTTTTAATTCAATGTACACTCGGTAATACCATTTCAGTACAATGTTTTATCACCGAGTGAATAAAATTTCTTCGACACTCGGAAACAGCCTCCAGTGGGAAGCTATCACCGGAGTATAGACGAGTGCCTTCTTTCGGTAAGTCCCTCGGTATTAGCTGATCGGCCTTTGGGGACCCTCGGTTTTACCTGCAGTTGACTTTCTGATTAAAAAATATATTTCAGTTAAACAGATAAGTATATTAAGCAAATTTTACCATTACTAGATAAAGAATTTAATAAACTTCAGAGATTTTTTTTATTGACGTAGCACATTTACTTACGCGTCTTTTTTACTGCCGATTTGAAATGTTGCTTAGCACCCTCGGTAATACCTGCATTTACCTTATTTAAGCTTTATATACGCTACTAGAGGTTATTAGCTTGGTTATTTTTGTTAATCAGTCCAAAACATCAACGGACGCTTCGGTAAATAACCAAAATATAACAGTATACCTTCTTACTAGGGCAAGATTATTGAAAATACAGGCGTCATTTACAGTTGAAGAAATTAAATTCATTGTGCTTTTTCAAAGAGGTCTTCTTTACAAACTATTACTACCGAAATACCAGCCTCTTATTTTCACAAAGAGTAACCGTTATTAAACCTGATTATCAATAGCAAATATCTGATCATGTAGCGAGCTGTCCGCGCGTCGATGTCAACTGGAATTTTCAATTATCGATAATTACATGCCGCAAAGTTTTGGACCATATTCCCGTGGGCTAATTGTGACAACATTTTTATTGTAAAAGTGTCATTGTTATGTTTTTATTTTAAAAAAGTAAGCTACAGTGAAAGCGCAAGTAGGAGTATTCATTTTACAGATTCTTGATAGGTATATTGCATAAGTCAAACACAGTATACGGTTTTACTTTATAGTATCTTCACAAATCACATTAGTCTATGCCGCTGGTTCTTCATCAGTTTCCGGCCGCTGGCAGGTGAGGGCACCACATCTGTTGGGGCAGCACTTCAGGGTGCGCGGGCAGTCGGAGTCGCCGGTGCAGGAGTGGGAGCACACCCACACTCCTCGAGGATACTCGGGACATCGGCCTTTCTTTACTGTAAGTCGAACAAACGTTTATGAATTTTATACTACAACCACAACCTTGACATGGTGCGGAAAATTTGGAAATACATACATTCAATTAGGTTTATTTAATTTTTACATTTAAAATGTTATTTTATGTTATATTGTTAAAAAAATTATCACATACAACCAAACTAAAAAGTTGAACAACCTTGGCCGATCATTCGTCATCAGCCATTTTTCCCCAATAACTGTTAAATAGATGTTTTTAAATAACCACAACGTTGTGTAACCGTCATTCCTACCACGATTTAGTCCTGTGAGTAAAAGGTTCTATTAAATTAGTTAAGTAAGTGTTTTTACGAATACTTTTTACAGCGTCATATAATGGTACGAAAATATAGGTTAGGTAAACGTTTTTGGACTGTATTACACAACGGCGTATAGTGATGCCAGTGTTCAAGTTAGTTAAACGTTCTTACGACTGATTTATACAACGTCGTATAGTAGTAAGTGCGTAACTTAGGTAAACGTTTTAATGAATGCTTTATACAACGTCGTCTAATGTAGACAGTTTGTAGGTTGGGTAAACGTTTACACAACTGATTAATACAAAGATATACAACAGTTTGATAAAAGGGTTCGTTTAACCGTTGATGGTGGTCTACGTAACCTTAACACGACTTTTTTGTAATTAAACCGTCGCTAAAATGTAACAGCGCTATAAGCGGCCCTAAAAATTATATAAAGTCCCCTTTAAAAAAAATTACTTCCATTTTGTCATCTAAACAACGTTGTTTAAATATTTTCAACAATATGGATTCAATACATCAAAATATATCAATACCTAAATTACAATAAAATACCGTGCTTACTGGTTCGCTGTTCATAATCTTTATTATTTCACGGAACCCTAAAATAATTTATCATGACCGCAAGAAACTTGTAATTGATGTATAGAAGTCACTCCTTAACTTATTACAAGATGGTTGGTATTTTAATATAAAAAACAAAATAGAAATCATCATGTACATTAATTAAATTTCATGGAATTCGAGAGAAGCGTAAAAAAATCACAACAACACACATACTCGATTTACGAATAAAAGTCACAAAAAATTAAGAAAAGTTTCAGTTTTGTGCAAAGTAAGAAAAAAAATCACTCAATCCGGGTTCCTACAACTTTATATGGAATGAAATTAAACGTTTACCTAACTATTTATAGGTTTTGAATAATGAGACTGTAAAGTGAGTATGTTTGTATGAAAATAACGCAGTGGCTCAATTTATTTGCTGACAAGTGTATTTTATCAGAAAACTAAAGGTCCCATAAGAACTAGATGCACTGCACGCATTTATTTCCTTTGCACTCTGTTCGCGTATAAACATTGTAAAGTAAAGGTAAAATGAAAAATTTTAAATAGAAGAGCATTGGACCGGACTTCCAAAGGTCGTGAGTTCGAGTCCCATGTGAGAATTCAGATATAAATTATATTTTTGATATCACGAGGCAAAATTTTCAAGCAAAATATCACAGGAAATGGACTGAACGAATGTGTACAATAAAAGTTAATGTGTTAACAGTTGTGAAACATTTCAGTCATCTTCCAACGTCTATAAAACTGTTATGGGACTTGAGTGATTCCATAAAAGTCAGGATATAACCATTATGTAACCAAAAAGTCGGCCGAAAACTTTTATTTAACATTTAAGCAACGTTGAAATAGTTCGTGACTGACTTTTTAACTCCAAAATAAGTATAATGTCATACGTAGGTACAAGTTAAGTTTTAGCGCGCACGTTCATTGAAATAAAACAACTTTTACTGATATCAAACGCGCTATATTTCACGAAACTAAGCTGTAATTGTAAAAATAAATAAACTTTTCGAGAGTAGTAGCCAGTCATCCCGTGACCACGGCAGCTGAAAAGGTGCCGAATCGTCGGCAAAATCAAGAAACCCCTAAAAAATCTAAAAATACTGATAACTATAATGTCATTTAATCTGCGCCTATTTCGCCTTGTATAGACGTCTACAACTACGTTTATAATGAAAAACGTTTACAGTTGAGTAAACGTTTTTCATAATTATTATATTTATTATACAACGTTAATGTGTTACTTGGCCTCATGTGGGCTCTAACTAGCGTATTAAGTAGTTTGTTCAGTATAAGGTACCATTTGGGCACTAATATCTAGCGTATTAAGTTGTTTGTACAGTATTACCTACCTAACTACTCGCCTAAATTAACAAAGTGCCTCTGCGTTACCGGATCGCAGATGTCAACAGGCAGGGTGGGCGGACAGGACCCTCGTATTGGTGCTACCCGGCACTGCAGAGTCGCCGCCAGCACCACAGCAATGGTTTTGGTATGATGAAGGCTAAACGTTTTCTCGTAATGGTAAAAAATGGCATCGAATACTAACCTAAACTAATAAAGTGCCTTTGCGTCACCGGGTCGACGCACATGGCTCCCCCACAGGACGTGGGGCAGCACATCTGGGTGGTGTTACTGCAGGGCGAGGCCGGGCCACATGTGGGCTCGCAGATGTCCACGGGCAGGGTGGGTGGACAGGACCCTCGTATTGGTGCTACTAGGCAGTACGCAATTGACGCCAGCACCAACACTCCTGAAACTGCATGTAAATGAAATTATCAATAGGGATTCATATAAAAAGAAGCTTTATTTATTTTACTTTTTAAAGCAAAGACCTACAAAAAGACCATTGAATTTGCGTCTTCTGACTACAAAAAGAAAAATATCCTTGAAAAACCAAACTCGCAAACACAAAACAAGTATTATTATACTATTAGACTGTGGTATTATCATGGAAATATTATCAAGTTGACTTTTATTGCCCTTCATAATTATTTGGAGCTACTTTTTATTTGTTCTGTTTTTTTTAAGCTTTTATTTTAATTATTAAATAAGCAAGCTTTTATTCTATTTTTTTTATTTTAATTTGAAATTTATGTAAGACCATTGGAAGACTCAAGTGTTTATTTTTTATGTTAAATGGGATTACTCTTGACCTCAATCTGGCTGAGGAGCGTAGATGAGGTCTAAGATGGAGAGAGTTCGCCCAGATGAAGCCTGTACACTTGTACCTTGAAGAGGTTTGGGTTGTATGTGCTCGGGAAAACAGACGCAGGGCATTCCACTCCTTGGCTGTTCGTATGATAAAAGAGGAATTATAGCGCTTTGTGTGTAGGTTTGGACTGGGAACCAAGTATGGATGGTAGCCTGCAGTATGTCTGGTATCCCGATGGAAAAAAGGAGAAGGCGGGATAAGGTTGTGCAGTTCAGATGCACACTCCCCAAAGTAAAGTCTGTAGATAACCGACAGACAAGCGACCTTACGGGGCGGTGACTCAAACTATGCAGATTTTTAACCTGCTGGTGTTTACCGATAAGTCGCCTGTTCGGAATGCTCAACTTTTTCGCAGCAATTTGTGCCTTCGTCTCTATGGTAGCGCCGATGTTAAGCTTGGCAGACGAGCCTCGGAAAGTCGGAATCAGGGTGAAAGGACTCCTTTTTGATGAACGATTGTGTGCTTTGTGGTCGAATTTGCAGTGGACAAGAATGTCTCTGTGACTGTACGGTCGCCTGCGTACCCAACAATGTCTGGCTGAGGAAGGTCATTGATGTGCAGCAGGAAAAGAGTCGCAGAGAAACCGGACCTCTGAGGAATTCCGGCATTAATAACCGTTGGGTCTGAAGAGCTGCCATCGACGACCATGCTGATGGACCGTTCACTTAGGAAATCGGAGATCCAGTTGCAGAATCCTGTAGAAATGCCGTAAGCTGGAAGCTTGCACAGCAGACTAGTGTGCCAAACCCTGTCAAAGGCTTTTAAGATGTCTAGTAACACCGCTAAGGCTTCACCGTGTTTCTCAATAGCCTCGCCCCAGCAATGCTTGGCCTATACAAGCAGGCCCCCGATGGATCGACCTTTACGAAAACCGTATTGATCGCTCAGAAGGTCGATATGCTCGAGATACGCCAGCAACTTTTATAGAAAACCGTTTCCATAACTTAATAAATTATGGAGGTGTTTGTGATTGGTCTATAATTACAGGGGTAGGTACGATTACCCTTTTTGGGTATTTCTTGCACATTAGCAAGCTTTCAAGATTTAGGCACTACTCCAGTCGTAAGAGAGAGCGTACAAGCGTGTCAGTACCGGAGACCACTCAGATGCTCAGTGTTTTAGTACCCTAGCGGGAATACCATCTGGACCACTGGACTTTCACGTCAAGACTTAGCAACGCTCTGCGTACCTCTTTTATGTGAACCGTGATCTCCGGCATCAAAGAATCACATCGAGGTAAGGGTGCTGGTTGTTTTGAGCCTGCATCCAAGCGTGAGTTGCTCGCAAACAGAGAAGCAAATATGTTCGCTTTCTCCGTTGTGGAGTGAGCGAGTGTACCGTCGGGCTTCTGCACTGGGGGTAGCGAGAGGCGGCTGAAGTTGGATTCAACCGCCTTGGATAGGGACCAAAACTGTCTGCTACCTAATGGGTAAGAGGCAAATCTGGGGCCGTACCGCACAAGTGGCGTCGGCCTCGAAATCGGCTTCATTTGACAGATGGATGTGACACATTGCTGCTTCTTTTTGACTCAAATGAAAACTTAACGAAGACTAAGAGCAATATGCCACATCAATCTGTCAAATGTAGTCGATGTCGACGACGACACTTGCGTGGTAGGGCCTCTGGTCGCTATACGTTTGACGTCATCGAAACGCGCCTTCCGGAGGATCCCTTTGCATGACTTCCCAGCGGAATTGAAAGCTCTCTTCTTCGCGCGAACCCTACGAACTCTGATCTTGCGATCACGAGCTGAAACCCAGGTCTGGTATGAGTATTCCTTGAGAGCTTCTGCACGAGCGCAGTTCGCATTGTACCATGGTCGGGCTTTGTGTATCGGAGAATGTGATGAAATATTCCTTTTCCTGCCGCAACACATCAACGACCGCGTCACCAGAGCGCGAGGGATCGCCCGAATAATAGCACACTTGTTGGCAAGGGTAGGATGCGAAGAAGTGCCGCATCTCGTCCCAATCTGCTAACTCGTATCTCCACATTCTCCTCGTACCAGGAAGGCCTCGATAACTCTGGGGAGGTACATATTAACCAAACGATAATGAAGGAATGAATTTCTGCATTTAGATTACATCCGACGTGGCCTTCAAATTTCAAGTGACAAACAACTGCAAACCGCACCATAGACTTCTCTAACAAAAATAGATCCGATCTGCACAGCACAACATCTATTATCACATCATATGTTAATTACATAGTCCAAATCATATAACTAGTATGCAATAATCGCGACCCAGTTTCATCGATCAACACGCGAGCGGCCTCAGTTGCAGCGTCAGCCCAAAACGTCCGGTGGACAACGTGACTTGCAGTCAGCAATTCTTGAAATCCACGTTTTGTACAAAATAATTCGTTCACTTTGTTCTAGCATCGAACTTAGGCAACACATTCTAGTTTTAGAAATTTTAATTGTAATTTTTATCTTTAATTAAATTAGTTTGAAATAATTTTAGTTTTTTTTAGATCCTCCGGCTGTAGCTTACGTAATTGGCGCAGTCGGTAGGATACTCGCGGTCGATTCGCGGGAAGGTTTCTAATATCGAAATTCGGGAATCGCGGGTCGCCCGGGCGGCTATCAAGCTCCGTACCGAGTATCCAGAATCTACGAGCGCTGCAGCCACCAGGGAGGAGAGTATCTGATCATCGATACGACCAACAGAGACATGAGTTTGTGAGTTGCACAGAATCTTTCTAGTGTTGCTTTCCTTGTGTCCTTTTTAGAGTAGATTCCTTATCCTTTAAAAATTTTTCGTCCTAGTACTCCGAGGTCCAGCGAGTCTGCATCGCAGCAGTCTCGCCGGCGGAGACAAGTAGATTATCGTAGAAATATAGAACGCGATATAGATTTTGATATATCCCACAGTAATTCAAGTCGTCGTTCTAGTAATAGTTTTATAATGTCTTACGAACCAGATACAATTTATAAGGCATTACGCCCCGTGCCAGATTTTGATGGCAACCCTAATGTGCTCACTAGATTTATTAGAATATGCGATCAAATAGTTACCACATATTTAAGTACAGAACCGGGCAGTGAACTATCCAACTTGTGCTTACTAAACGGCATATTAAATAAAATTACTGGGCCCGCCGCGAGTATAATTAATTCAAATGGCATTCCCGATAATTGGTTAGCTATAAGAAACACTCTAATCAATAATTTCGCAGATCAGAGGGACGAAACTGCTCTCTATAACGACCTCTCTTTGGCCACACAAGGGCATAGGTCACCGCAAGATTTTTACAACCATTGTCAGTCCTTGTTTAGCACAATAATGACATATATTAGTTTACACGAAACGTTAGCGACCACTATCGAGGCTAAGCGTATTCTATACCGCAAATTAACCTTGCAAGCGTTTGTCCGCGGTTTGCACGAGCCCTTAGGTTCGCGAATTAGATGCATGAGACCTGATAGTTTAGAAAAGGCTTTGGAATTTGTACAAGAAGAGCTGAACATTATGTACCTACAACAACGTAATGACGCAGTTTCTAAGCCCCAGTCGGCTCCTAAAATACAACCAGCGCCTATACAAATCCCAAAACCTACTACAGCGCCTTATTGGGCAGCACCAGCTATCCAGAGACCGCTGCCACCAGCACCGCAGCCGTTCAGGTTCGCTCCGCAACCCATTCAAGGTTTCAGAGTTAACCCTACCCAGGGCTACCAGCAGCAACAGGTACGTGCCGGTCCATCACGAACTCAGCAGATGTTTGCTGCCAGGCCACCTAATTACAACCCCCAGAGTAACGTATTCCGCTTTCCACCTAGGAATCAACCCGGGAACTCATTTACTCCTAAGCCGATGAGCGGCATACAGCACTTCACCCCGAAGCAGTTACCACCATCAGGCGGAGGCCTTCGAGGTCATGATTGGCGTGTTCATGGAAACCCACCGCCAACGAACTATTTTAAGTCGAGGGAAATGAATTTGAATGAGTGTTACGACGCGAGCTCTTATTACGACGATAATTATCAATATAATGACTCGGATTACAACTGGCCACAGTATAGTGAATATACAGTAGGTTATGATTGCACCGAGCAACCTTACTATGATAGTCAAATTGACCAAACTAATTATTATGAACATTCTCAAGATTTTAACGCCGTTAACTCTGAGGACTGCCCAGTCCCAGAAGATAACCAAAATTTTCGGTCAGATCAGATATCAAAAAAACAAAAATAGAAATAAATTTGCAAACGCAAAGGCAGCTTCCATACATTCAAATCAGTAATCCGCCACTTAAGCTTTTAATTGATACCGGTGCTAACCAATCATTTATAAATCCAGAAGCCATTCAAAATTATTTTCCTCACATTTCATTAGATTACGATCCTTTCGAGGTCACCAATGTGCATGCTACCAGTAGAAATAACTATTCCATAACTTTACCGTGTTTCTCTGAATTTAATGATACTGAAAACATTAAACTTTACGT
The DNA here is from genome assembly GCA_910589605.1 of Chrysoteuchia culmella. NCBI lineage: Eukaryota > Metazoa > Arthropoda > Insecta > Lepidoptera > Crambidae > Chrysoteuchia > Chrysoteuchia culmella. The sequence goes on from OU342648.1 coordinate 10,879,334, forward strand.
ATACAAGTTCCATGACTACTTTGACGGACTAATCGGACTAGACCTACTGACTAAATGGGAAGCTCAGATCGACTTGAAAGACAGGACATTGACTACACGATCCATGGTTAATGAGATAAAAATGTTTAACTCCCGAAATGTTAATTTATACGAAGATATCATTCCGGCGCAAAGTTCAAAACTAGTTAGACTTCCTATTAACGCCTCGGACGGTGACGTTTTTATTCCAGAGCAAATGACGTGTAATTGCGTAATAACCGAATGTGTAACAACGGTAGTTAATAACCGCGCTTTCTTAGAAGTTCAGAACTTTACGGATAATGACGTCATACTCTCATTAGATCATTTTATTACTGCCGATATTTTTAATGTTGAGTGCACGCGCACTGAAGTACAGTCGCGCACACAAGACGTAATATCACGATTGCGAACGGATCACTTAAACCCTGAGGAAAAAGCGAATTTAATATCACTTTGCTCGCGGTATTCAGATGTTTTCTACATAGAGAACGAACAGTTAACTTTTACCAATAAAATCAAGCACCGAATTAACACCCACGATGAAATACCGGTTTATACTAAAAGTTATAGATATCCTTTTGTTCATCGAAAAGAAGTTAAAGATCAAATTGAAAATATGCTTTCACAAGGTATTATACGACCATCAGAATCCGCGTGGAGCTCACCAATTTGGGTTGTCCCTAAAAAGGTGGACGCCTCGGGCAAACAAAAATGGCGTATAGTAATTGACTTTCGGAAGTTAAACGAAAAAACCATTGACGACAAGTACCCGATCCCCAACATAACCGACGTATTAGACAAATTAGGCAAGTGTCAATATTTCACAACCTTGGACCTTGCCAGTGGTTTCTATCAAGTGGAAATGGACCCTAGGGATATTCAAAAGACCGCCTTCAATGTTGAACACGGACACTTCGAATTTCTCAGGATGCCCATGGGATTAAAAAATTCTCCTTCCACGTTCCAGCGTGTGATGGATAACGTCCTTAAAGGTCTACAAAACGAGATATGTCTAGTATATCTTGATGACATCATCGTTTTTAGTACCAGCCTTCAGGAGCACATGACAAATCTAGAGAAAGTTTTTCAACGACTTAGAGAGTCCAATTTCAAGATCCAAATGGACAAATCAGAATTTCTTAAGCTTGAAACAGCTTATCTCGGTCATGTTATAAGTAATGAAGGTGTTAGACCTAATCCCGACAAGATTTCCTCCATTGAAAAGTATCCCTTACCTAAAACCCCTAAAGAAATAAAACAATTCCTTGGTTTGTTAGGATACTATAGAAAGTTCATTCCCGATTTTGCACGCATCACCAAACCTATGACTATGTGTTTGAAAAAGAATAAGAAAGTAACTTTAGATGACGAATATATTAACTGTTTCGAAAAGTGTAAAAAACTATTGACTAACGACCCAATACTACAATACCCTGACTTTACTCGAGAATTCATACTCACGACTGACGCATCCAACTTTGCAATAGGTGCCATTCTATCACAAGGACCTGTAGGATCAGATAAGCCCATATCTTACGCCTCTCGTACTCTCAACGAAAGCGAGATTAATTATAGTACTATCGAGAAAGAGTTACTAGCGATAGTTTGGGCTACTAAGTACTTCAGACCTTATCTGTTTGGCAGAAAGTTTAAAATTCTAACGGATCATAAACCACTACAGTGGATTATGAGCCTTAAGGAGCCTAACTCTAGACTTACCAGATGGCGACTTAAACTTAGTGAATACGATTTTACAGTTATTTACAAAAAAGGCAAAAATAATACCAATGCCGATGCCCTATCTAGAATAGAAATTAATAACGAGGAAATTAGCTCCATAATTGCCAACCCTTCCGAAAAGCCACCCTCAATAGATAACTCTGCCACAAGTACAGCCCATACTAGCCATGAAAATCCAATTTTAGAAGTACCTATTACTGATGAACCCCTAAACAAATTTCACAGACAGATAATTATGATTATTGTGGACGACATTAAACGACGACCAGTTGTGACTAAACCTTTTGAAACACACACCCGAATAACCATACAAGTGACAGAAACTAACTTGGAAAACGACGTAGTGGACGCCATAAAAGAGTACGTAAATCCAAAAGTAAAGACAGCACTCTTAATAAACCCTCCTTTGGCTATGTATAAAATTATACCTGTAATACAAAATAAGTTCAGGAGCTCTTCCATGAACCTTGTTCTAACTAAAATTGAACTAGAAAACGTTAAAGAGTACTTAAGACAACAAGACATACTTAGACTTTATCATGAGGGAAAGACAAACCACAGGGGGATAAATGAATGTTATTTGGCCCTTTCTAGGAAATATTACTGGCCAAAGATGAGAGAGCATATAACTAAATATATAAATGAATGTAGTATATGCGGCCAAAGTAAATATGATAGAAATCCCATTAAACAGCAATTTAATATAGTCCCACCAGCCACTAAACCACTTGAAATTGTTCACGCTGATTTACTTACAGTACAATCTGAAAAATTCATTACTTTTATAGACGTTTTCTCTAAGTACGGGCAAGCTTATTATCTTAAAGACGGTACTGCATTAAGCATATTACAAGCCCTCATAACATTCTGTACTCACCATGGCCTCCCCTTGACTATTGTGACTGACAACGGTACTGAATTTACCAATCAACTGTTTGCTGAATTCTTACGACTACATAAAATAACTCACCATAAGACTTTACCACACTCCCCTAACGATAATGGCAATATAGAACGTTTCCATTCTACGTTATTAGAGCACCTTCGAATACTAAAACTGCAACGAAAAGATGAACCCATAGTTAATCTTATACCTTATGCTTTAATAGCGTACAACAGTTCTATACACAGTTTTACGAAGTGCCGACCATATGACATTATCAAAGGACATTTTGACCCTAGAGACCCAATTAACATTGACTTAAACGAAAAACTATTACAACAGTACGTAGTGACTCATCGCGAACAGATGCAGACAGTATATGACTTAATCAATGAGACTTCACTAGCTGACAGAACAGCCATTATAGAGTCCCGAAATAAGACTAGAGAACCCGAAGTCGAGTATGAACCCCAGCAACAAGTCTTTATAAAGAACCCCCTTGCCAGTAGACAGAAAGTTGCCCCTCGTTATACTCAGGACAAAGTCCTTGCAGACCTACCGATCCATATTTATACTTCCAAAAAACGAGGTCCTGTAGCAAAGTCCCGTATAAAACGAGCCCCTAAGAATGTAAAATTGTTACAGGATACTACTGTTGCTGATCCCTCTCCTGACACGAGCCCAGGACATAAAACTTGACAGCCTGGACGAAGGACCCGGACTACTACCCTTCAAACTAGGACAGACTAGACTTACGACTCACTATCATACGTTCTTACAATATATAGATCTTGATAGGATTGAACAGGAGATACTTATACTAAAGGACGAACTAGATAACTATAAGAATAAACTTAGTAACGACACTTACTCATTATATGAAATTCAACTTAACTATTTAGATAATAAAACTAATACTATATTAGATCATTTAAGTAGTTTAGAGCCAGTAAGGACAAAAAGAGGTTTATTAGACGGACTAGGATCTATCATTAAAAGCATTACCGGGAATTTAGATTATCAGGATGCCATTAGATATAATGATGCCCTTAAAACACTTAAAGAAAATCAGAATAAAATTATCTTAGAATATAATAATCATGCAACTCTAAACAGCGATTGGATAAAAGAACATGATAATGTTATTAGTCAGATTATTGAAAACCAAGCTAAAATTAATAGTACACTTCAATTAATATTAGATAAAGAGGCATATAGAGATAGTAGTCTTATTAAGTACGGTCAATTCGCACAACTATTAACTATAATTACAGAAAATACTAATGACTTATTAGACGAACTGATAAAAATTGAAAATATATTAGCCTTTACTAGAACAATGACAACTCACCATTCTATGCTTAGCATTAATGTTCTTAAAGTTATGTTAGATAAACTAAGAGTAATCTACGGACGAAATCATGTAGTAGATTTAGATTTAAGAAACTATTATAATATAATAAGATCTGGTTCGTACTTTGTTAGAAAGCAAATAGTTATAGTTTTTAACTTTCCCATAGTCTCACCAAACACTTATGATTTCTATAAACTATCCTTAGCACCAAATAAATTTCATCAAATCCTTATTCCACCTTATCCTTACATAGCAACTAATGGAAAAGAATTTGTGTACATGGAGGCTGAATGCCCGAAGTTTGAAAACCAGTTTCTCTGTGAAGAGAGCTCGCATAAAAAACTTCGCTCTCAAGTTGACTGCATCCAGGAAATCATCTCGAGACAAATCATCCATCCATCCTGCAGCATCTCCACCGTCCATCTATCAACAGAAGCCATGGAGCAACTCGACGACCGGAGTTACGTCATCGCCTTCCCGAAACCAACGAAAGTTCAACTCAGCTGTGGCACTCAAAGTTACAACAGGTTGAACGGAAGCTTTTTAGTAACAGTACCATTACACTGTTCACTACATACAACTGAACTTACCATCGTGAACTCTGATGACGTCATACAAGGCCAACCACTGAAAATTATGAAGATAACTTACCCGGAACAAATGAAGAGCACAGCATCCCTGCATCTTAACCTGAGTTCAATTAACTTAAGAAGATTACATACCATTCAAGATAAGATCATGATCCAGCCTCCGTTACAACTGCAGACGACTCCTGAAATAGTATACCACACCACCATCCCTCTATACCTAACGTTATCCAGTTTGATCATACTCACCATTATCATACTGGTTCGCCGATACTATCTTAAGAAGAGTACTGAGAAGACATCCAGCATCCCACGAGATGAAGCCAGCAGGAGCCCTGAAAATCATATCTATGCAACCCCATCATCACCAGCCAGCGAACCAGCAATTTTTTCACTGAAAGTTGGAAAATAATTGCTGATCTGAGGGGGGAGGAATTACATAGTCCAAATCATATAACTAGTATGCAATAATCGCGACCCAGTTTCATCGATCAACACGCCAGCGGCCTCAGTTGCAGCGTCAGCCCAAAACGTCCGGTGGACAACGTGACTTGCAGTCAGCAATTCTTGAAATCCACGTTTTGTACAAAATAATTCGTTCACTTTGTTCTAGCATCGAACTTAGGCAACACATTCTAGTTTTAGAAATTTTAATTGTAATTTTTATCTTTAATTAAATTAGTTTGAAATAATTTTAGTTTTTTTTAGATCCTCCGGCTGTAGCTTACGTAATTTGTTCATCGTGTTACGCAGCCCTAATATATGCAATTCGCTGAGTAGGCATCGCCCCGATTCCACAAGGCAACAACCGAATGCACGAGTTGCTGACACCACGTAACGTGGATAATTTTAATATGCATTCTTGCACCTACCATCGGTGGGGCATCATTTCTTATAAATTGTAATTGTAATTATTCAATTGTAAGTTTTTATTAAATAAATTGATTTTTTTTGGACCTTCCGCTGCGATGCAACTTAAGTATTGTTATCACGAAAACTCAACAAAGCACAAATGTCACGACACAATTAAACGCATCTCAACTCACTAATTAGGAGGTCCTGTTGAGCCATCTCCGCAGTTACGACCTCGTGCCACACTCAGCTGCTTTATAATTATCCTACGGCGGCGACTAGGTACCGATTATTAGGCCTTCATATTTCTAGAGACAAACAATGACGATCTTCTCCATAGACATCGCTAACAACAATAGATCTGCACAGACTAACATCATTAACTTATATCACATTATAAGTTCATCGTCATCACCACATCACGTAAACACAACAAAGCACAAATCTCACGACACAATTAAACGCAGTAAGCATCTCAACTAACTAGATAACGAGGTCCTATCGAGGCATGTCTGCAGTTGCTTTATAATACGACTACTAGGTACCAATTATTATTAGACCTTGATATTTCTAGTTAGAAACAATGACAAACTTCACCATAGACAAAAAAAAATCTGCACTGTCCAACATCGTTATCTAATATCACATCATAAGTTCATCGTCATCACGTAAACACAACAAAGCACAAATCTCACGACACAATTAAACGCAGTAAGCATCTCAACTCACCAATTAGGAGGTCCTGTCGAGCCATCTCCACAGTTACGAGCTCGTGCCACACTCAGCTGCTTTATAATTCGCGTTCACTCCAATAATTGCTGCCCGTGTCTTGACACAAATAACATTGCGACACACGGATTCTTTGAATACTTAAATAAATATTCAAACTTGCTTATTTTCCTTATATTTATATATATATATATAGGATATTAGTTTGAAATATATTTTAAACTAGCTGTTTTTGTCTGTTACCTTTTTACACCCACACCTCGTCATCAGCATTTTTTTTTATTTCTTCACTGCTGGTGCACTGGGTTACCTTATGGATGGATAAGGAGTATGGGCCATGACCCACCACGCGGGCCCAATGCGGATTGGTGGGTTTTAACGTCTGCAAATACAGCCGGGACCACGTCCTAACCTGCCTTCTGAAGCACGTAGGAGCTCGAGATATTAAATGTCCACACCTACACCACTTTAATTTGCTTTTCGATTCTTTTAATTTATGCTACTCGCTGACGGTGAACGAGACGCTATAGATTTTATTGTTAAGACTATATAAGTACGTATAAGTATACTGTCAGTGAAGGTGTTAGATATAATATTTCATATTTAAAGACATGTATAAACAGTATCTCTTATGTAAAAACATGGTTTGTTTGTTTTAGATCGTGGAGTCTGTGTGTCAGACATGTCAACCGATAACACTTCGTCGACAATCCGGATGAAGCTGTGGATATATAAATATTTGTAAATTCATTTTTTCTGTCGGGTTAATAATGACAATATCGATGCATATTCCAAGAACTATACCTACATAATTTGAATAATTTAATTTTGCTTTATTGGCTATCAAAAAAACTTACGATAAAACGCTGAGTCGCCCCATTCTTCATAAAAAAGCCTATCCATGAATTTAAAATACCAAGTAGCATTATTTTTAACTCCAAAAAAACTTAATCAACAAAAAAGATTCACTTTAAAAGCACAAGTAATACTTTAGTCGGCAAAGTCACGTATATTAGCTAGTTTAGTGAAGAAGGAAAAATAATAAGGAAAACTATAAACATACTGTACTCTTATTGGCAAAAGTGTCTACATAACTATAAAAAATATGCGAAACTATTGTCAATAGGATGTGTTCTTAGTAACTTGCACTCTTCTTATATCATAAAATTCATAATAGAACAAATAAAAAAACAGCTGTAATAAGAACTACAAATTAAAACTGATTTACTAATCTTAAATAACAAGTAGTACAGTGGACATCGCATCATACTCAACCAATAGCTCGCTCTTATCGGGTTCGTTATAAGAGCGCTTTTAAGCTGAATCTGCTGGTGACTGTACATTTAAACTATCAGATAACATTGAGACCTTGAACCCAATATACTTACGTCAATTCTTAGAATTTCCTTCTTATTTATTCAAATTCAAACAATCTTATCGGTAAAAGTCCATCGGCCAATGTTTTTTTAATAACAGAACGGTTAACAACTTATTAAAGATACAATGTACAGTCAACAGCAGCTACGACTTTACATTTGCACTACGAAAACCGCTATTAAGAGCGAAGTAAGGGCGCTCTCAAGGTCGAAGTGTAAAGCCGCAGCTGCGGTTGGTTGACTGTACTGTACATGGGAGCTATGCTGGACTGGAGATAAAGCATGTGCCAGCTGCTAGCTAGTGCAGATAGTGAAAACCTATCAATGGACAGGATATTTATTTGTAAACTAATATAGGCGATGTCAGGAGGCCTATTCTCTAAGCCTGTCAACTAAGATACGGGCCCCCGTCCGTAAGTTTCCCGAAACTACGGATGGAGCCTACTCTCTAATGATTTCGGATTTACTAGTTTTGGACAAACGGCACAAACACATTGGGAGTGGGGACAATGTCAAAAGGTATTCTCATTCATTCTTAGTTCGAGTCTCCGAACTAATAAGCTGTCCGTAGGTGATAGGGAGTAACTTAGGCCGAAACTACGGGTTTCGTGCTTAGAGATTAGACCTCCAGGGCCGTCTTTACCCGGGGGTTCAAAGGGCTAGGCGCTCGGCGCTAGGGGCTCGGCGCCAGCCGAGCGCTAGTTTCGATATTTTTAAACGACTTCAAATTAAATTCATCGCGTATAAGGTTTTTTTACGTACGAGTATGTTCACTGATTGCTCGAAGTCGGCTGAACCGATTTCAACGATTTAAGCGTTGAAGTTTTGAATATGTGTTCCCATTTTTTTAAATTTTGAAGTCAGTTCAGTGGTTTTTAGGATATCTTAAAAAATCTTTCTTCCTATTTCCTATTAAACAATTAAAATAAAACAATACTGATGTATGTACGAGGAGCGATCAAAAAGTTTTCGGTAAGGAGGAAAGAAGTTAAAAATTAAAAAAACCAATGCTTTTCTTTTTCAATATGTTCTTCCATAAATATAAGTCAGATCGCACAAATAATTTGTTAAAATCATAGAAAAAAAATTGATCCTTCACGTCCAAATAGCCGACTGCACCACTTCCTTGACGTCAATATTTTTCCGGCACCTTATTCTTCCTTGAAATAAAATTTTACCTAATGATCACTGGGGGACAGGTCTGGACTAATAGGGAGGGTGTCGAAGTTGTTCGGAGCCGCATCAGTGAATAGCAGTCGTCGCAACATGACTCGTATGCACACAGTCATGCTAAATCAGCACGTCTTTGGCCAATTTTCCTATTTTCTATCTTTGATAGCCTCCTTTAATTGTCCTAATAGCGTAGTATTATCCCGTGCCATATTAACACCGCGTTCTTTGTAGCCAATAAGTAAAAGGCAGTCGCCTCGATATTTTTGAACGATTATGAGACTCAATACTTCTTGGGTGGTGTGCTGGTTTATGCCACTGAATCGACTCCTGCTTTGACGAAGTTTGAAAGTCGTTATCCAGTTTCATCAGCAGTTTTTTTTTATATTAGGACAACAAAACAGATTACAATCAGAATTATATGTATAGGTACTTACATTCAATAATTGTAACGTGCTAGACTGTTATCCAAACTATGTTGACACATCATTTACAAAATGATAATTAACAAGTAAGATCTACTCTTAAAAACAAATTGATTAACTTAGACATTAATTTAATTTAATCTTAATTTTAAAAAATTAATTTACCTAATACGTACCTAGTTAAACTTATGAGTTACGGCAGCGAGCGGTAAGAATAAGTTATCCAACCGTACGTTGTCTTCAATTGAGTATCTGCTTTGTTTGAAAAGGTAATGCCACTTAAGCCATATCGTGTGACGGGGCTCCTAGTCCGGCAGCACTAGAGTCGCCGGAACGTCGGAACCGCCGCACTCGTTTAATAAATAAAGAAACGAAAATAAAAGAATCGTTCCAGGAGACTTGACTTTTTATTTATGGAAATAAGGAACTGAAACAATATAAAATACAAAGATATAGAAAAGTTTTAGTTATAAATAATGAATCGAAATAACGAGTAAAAAAGTAGGTGTGCTTACCCCGTGTATCGGGTTCCTGATGTATTAGAAAATAATTATTTACACCAATTTTAAAACAGTACCGTTCAGGTAGCTGGTTTTTGGAAGATTACGTCAAAATGAGCCGAAAAGGAAACGTGGAACGATGAAAATTTGAATTTAGACAGAACAGATAAAAATACAATTTGATTACCATAGAGTGAGACTACGGAGTTTCTAGCCATTATAGAGGTTTCATCCATCTATAAGGCTAGAACGAAATGGCATCGTTACAATACCGGGGCGGCCGGCGCAAAAAAATCTTTAAGGATTTTTTTGTAAAAGAAACACAATATGGCAATGTACGATGTCGTTTCTGCACTTAACTTAATTTGGAAAATAAATAGGTAGTAACAAACAAGTCTCTTTTATAAAAAATACAATATAAGTAATTAATTAACTAATTTAATGGATGGTGCATGATAGAATTTTGAGTATGTGAATGGTTTTTACAGTGAGAAATTTACACTAGGTTGGTTCCGGTTCCATATAAATACTAACATCCGTCATATCTATCAAAGTCTTAATTCAACAAATTTTGAATTAAGGCAACAGACAAGTAGAGAAATCTTATATAAAAGAAGATATTTCTCATGAAACCAACCCAGATAGTGCAGGCTTATTTAAATATGCCAGTCACCACCCGCTGGCTTTTGGTGATCATGTTCAGTGTATATGTGTGCGATGAATGTCATGTACAAGTGTTTATGTATAGTGCCTTAAAATATACAAGTTTACTAACCATAATAAATGGTCAGGAAAATAATGTTAAATCTCGTTAGAGAATAAAAGTAAGTACCTAGAATAATAAGGTAATACTATAAGATAATAAGTAAGTTGGTAAGTATGCAACTTATTACGATAGTCGTAAATACGACAAATTAAGTTAAAAATAGAATGTAATCATCTTATATGTACAGAATTATGCATTAATAAAGTAGTTGATGGTTAGCCAAAAGGATGGAGGTGTATATAAAAACAGAACAATTATACAAATCATAAGATTATGTGACATGCATCACGCTTAAAGTAGGTATGTAATAATAATGAAAATATGTAATAATAAATAAATTAATAAGTAAAATAAAGAAAATATGCTAAACAAATGTGTAAGGAGATAAATAAATTACCTTAATTTCGGAAATGGTTTTATGTCTTTGACATGCCAACGACCTAATGGTTTATTGGACATGTCCGATAAATCGTAAATAAGCGGTGAAACTTTGTTTGATATTTTACATTTAATAAATTTTGGTGCTAATTTTGCCGAAAAGTATTTATCAGCTGAACTAATAGGGTAATTTCGTTTCCAGATAATATCACCCTGGTTAAATTCTAATTGCTGGTGTTGCTTATTATAATAATGAGCATTAGTTTGGTGACATTTATAGAGACGAGCTTGAACTTCTGAAAATATTGGGCTAAGTAAACCAATGTTCTCAGAATATTTATCTTTCGGAGCTAAAATGGAATCTTCTGTTGTGTCGGTTTTGTAAATGGAACCGCATGTGACAAGTTCACGACCGAAAACTAGATACGATGGCGTGAATTGAGTTGTTTCGTTTACAGCAGAATTAATTGCAAACTGAATTTATTAAGATGAATATCCCATGTTCTATGATCGTCATCAACAAATGAAGCGATTGCCGTAATTATGGTTTTATTGTAGCGTTCTACTGTATTCACCTGTGGGCAATAGCGTGGAGTGTAGTGTACTTTAGGTATATTGTAGAATTTAAATAAGTCTGTGAGTTCATTGCTTATCATTTGTGGGCCATTGTCCAAAATAATTGTTTCAGGAATACCATATGTCATAAAAACCAGATTTTCCAAAATATGCTTTATGACTGAAGATGTAGCACGTTTAACAGGATACAATAGACAATATTTAGAAAAACAACAAGTTGCTACTAGGATAAATCTGTTAAGTTTGCGAGATAATGGCAATGGTCCAATTAAATCAATTGATAAACATTGAAAAGGACGTGAACAATGTTTTGGTTTACCCATCAAACCAATTGTATGTTGATTTTGATGTTTGTAGGCAAGACAAGTTTCACATTTGGATATATATGTTGCGATGTCTTTATACATGCCAGGCCAAAAGTAGTTATTTTTGATACGGTGATACGTTTTAAAAGCACCGAAATGAGCCGTTGTAGGTGTAGAATGGTTTTCGGCAATAATGGAATCACGTAGTTCCAAAGGAACAACTAATTTCCAAGAAAACTCAGAATGATATGGAGTGTTAGATCGTGTATACTTATATAAATTATTGTTTTTAATAGAATAATCAGGGGTTGAAGATGGATTCGATTTACATTTAGATAATATTGTATTATACCAATCATCATTGGAATTAGACATATTAATATTAATGGCGTTAATGGATTTAATACGGGATAGGGTATCTGGTACTAAATGTTCTTTACCTTTTTTATGTTTCATATCAAAATTGAACATGGATAAACGAATACTCCATCTGGCTAGTCGACCTGTGGGATTATCGAGATGTAAGAACCATTGGAGGGCAGAATGGTCTGTATAGATAGTAAATTTCTGGCCATTGTCTAAATAACAACGCCAATGTTCTAGAGCAGTTATGACACTTAATAATTCCCGTTCGGTAATCGAGTAATTCCTTTGAGGTTGAGTAAGGGATTTACTCATGTAAGCAATAGGTTTTTCTATGCCCTCAAATTCCTGTGTAAGCATTGCTCCCAACCCGTATGCTGACGCATCACAGTGAACAGCAAAAGGTTTTGTAAAGTCAGGACAAGTTAAAATTGGAGTAGAAACTAAAGCTTGCTTTATTAAATTGAATGCATCATTTGCTGCAGAAGTCCATTTAAAAGGAGGTGCTTTTTTGCTGGTTGAAGTTAATTTTGTGAGAGGAGCTGCCAAAGTGCTGAGATTTGGTATAAAACGACGGTACCAGCTCGCTGTACCAAGAAATTTTTTGACTTCTTTAGCAGATTTAGGCGATTGTATTTCTAGAATAGCCTTGATTTTTTCAGGGTCGGTATGTAAGCCTCTTTCGTTAATTATATAGCCTAAGTATTTAAGTTCGCTTCGAAAGAAGGCGCACTTCGGAAAGTTGATAGTGATGTTAGCCGATTTTAATTTATTGTAAACTTTATTTAGTAGGGTAATATGATCGTCAAATGTTTTGCTGACGATAATTATGTCATCTAAATAACAGAATACGGAGCTGTCAACGTTATAAAGAAGATTATCTATAAACCTTTGTTGAGTTGCGGGTGCATTAGTGAGACCAAAAGGCATAACCTTAAATTGATATGTTCCGCGACTAGGAACGTGAAACGAAGTCTTGGGACGGTCTTCAACACGAAGGGGAATCTCCCAAAAAGCCTTTGCAATGTCAATAGATGACAGGTATTTAGCATCTTTAAGATTATCTAAAATATCGGCAATAAAAGGTAATTTATATGCGTCTTTTCTGGTAACATCGTTTAGTTTACGACTGTCTACACAGAAACGCCAAGTACCATCTTTTTTAGGGGTAATAATAACAGGGTTAAGCCAAGGGCTTTCACAAGGTTCAATCACGTCTAGTTCTAGCATTTTGTCTACCTCTTCGCGAAGAGCTTTTTGTTTCTCAGGTGATAAACGATAGCATCGTTGACGTAATGGAGGATGGTCACCGGTGTCAATGTGATGTTCAGCTAAATGTGTCTTACCAAGTGGTAAAGTTTCAGTAGAAATGTTCTTAAAATTATGAATGATAGTATCAGCTATAGCGCGCTGAGTTTCAGAAAGATTGTTATAATTACTCAATTTATTATCAGTAGTATTGATTAAGAAAGTTGGGGCGTTTAAAGATTTATGGACAGTAATTTTGGAAAGAATCTGGGGAGCTAAGTTAAAAGCTTTCCAAAAATCAATGCCAAGTATAAATGATTCAGAGATGCTAGGTATAATATGCGCTGTAATATTAAAGAACTGATTATTATATATAGTAGGTAAGTTAATATATCCAATGGAACGTATGGGTTGACCATTTGCAACCGTACCGTGTATGATGTTATTGTATTTTATTTCAAAACCATGATCAAGCAATAATTTATGTGAGTTATTGCCTAAAATAGTGATTGCACTACCACTATCCAATAAACCGGATAATGATAAACCGTTGACGTTAATATTAATGTAGGGACGTTCGGTATCAGTCGTATTTGTAAAGATAAGTGGAGTAATTTTATAAGATTTAAAAAATATTTTAATAGTATTTAGCCAGTTGTCCCAATCTGACTTGTCGAAATTCGACTTACTACGATTCTCACTTATTAGTTTTGGAGAAATATTACATTTTGGACAATTAGTAAAAATAACGTTTTGTTTTCCGCATCGGAAACAAACTTTATTGTTACTAGTGCAATCTATCAAGTTGTGGTCATCTGTTCGGCAACGAGGACAAGAAAATATTTTCCGTTGTTGAGTAGTAGAAACTGCATGAATAGGTGTTGATGGCGTGTAGGTACGTGAATGCGTACTATTATCAAAGCTGTGAGACATTGGAAACAATTTTTGTTTCGATGAGGTAGGTAAAATATTGGAAAAATCATTAGAGTTAGAATTCGAAACTTCTAAACAGTTTTCAAACCATTTACAAGATTCAAGTAATGTATTTACTGAAGATAAATCATTAGGTACTAATCTGTGACCGAACTCTGGTCTCAAATTCCGTCTTAAAATTTCAATTTTCTGTTTTTCTGTCAATGGTTCATGAAGTTTATGGAATAAAGATTCCATTGTGGCAAAATAAATAATAACTCTTTCGTTATGTTTCTGTTTACGTGAATCTATAAATTTTTTGAGCTTGTAATCATAATCCGTAATCTCAAAATATTTATAGAAGGAGGTTTTAAAAGTTTCCCAATCCCTTATAAAATCTTTGTTGGCTCTAAACCAATCCAAAGCTATTCCCGAAAGTATATCGTAAATGTGGGCAAATAAGGTATTAGGTCTAATATTCCTTGCAGTAGCAAATTCTTCCACTTTTAGGATAAACTGTCTAGGACAACCTTCGCCAGAGAAGGAGAATTTTTTAATTTCGGTGTTTGGTCGAGTATTTGCAATATTTGATAAAGTTTGTGTTAAAGTATCAAAAAATGAATTAGGAATAACATTTTCTTGAAAAGATTCAGTTGAATGATAGGTAGTTGTTGATGGAGATGGTTCGAGAGATCGGAAATGTTGTTCAAGTGTTTTAAGTCGATCCCAAAGAGATTTATAAACTTGAATATCCTGGGGTGAATTTTCGGTGTCAATTTCTATTATAGACAATCTATTACGAACGTGGGTAATATAAGGTAATATTTTCGCTTTCCTATTAGGATAGGAAGATAAGGTTACATCAATTATATCTAAACATTTTGTTACTTCCTCCGTATCTAAAATAAAAGTATACGGGCTTGATGAAGATGGTGGGTATAAATTTGGTTCCGATAAAATAGTAGTCAAAAGTTCACGTAATTCTATGGCAGTTTGAGTCGATTGAAAATCCGCATTACGTAATTTAAGTTCGTAAATAATTTCAGGTTTATTTAATTGTGAAATATCCATATTTATATTTGGTATTGTAGTAGGGAAAATGTAATTAAAAAGTATTTAATCACTGTTATAAAAATAAGGTATAAAACCTTTTCCGTGTTTTGTAAAATCGAAAAAATGTTCGATTTCAAAATAAAATAATATGACAACGTCCGACAATGTCAATTGACATAAAACGTGCAAATAAATATTACGACTTATAATAAACCAATAAAAGAATTAAATAACAATTTGATGATAAATATGAAAAAATTGTGTAGTGGATCTTGGCAAAAGATACTCTCCAAAGCCAAGGGTGTGTAAGTAATAAGTGTGTGTTTGAAATGCCTCCGCTACTATGGCATCGGGAACCGATTACATTTGTAACCAGCCATAGTAGCGTCGATCGTGTATCTGTCTGTTTGGTGTGTGTAAAGTGTATGTAGTGTAGATATTTGTTATAAATAAGTAAATATTTGGATAGTGTATAGTGTGTTGAAATGAGAATGGTTGAAAACAATACAATAATTATAAGTAAACGCAAGTAAAAATTGTTAACTGGGCCGAAAGGTTTTGGGGTCGAAACAGGCAAATTGTGCCGGGTAATATTTTAGAATTTAAAAGACTTAGTATAGAAAAACACACAAAACACAAATAACATAAACATTAATTTTGCAGGAAATAAAAAAAAATGGTAGTCCTCACTCCGAAGTCCGAGCTGCAGAGAAGTGGTAGTGTTGTTAGTTTCGCCGGAGAGCCAGTGTGACGGGGCTCCTAGTCCGGCAGCACTAGAGTCGCCGGAACGTCGGAACCGCCGCACTCGTTTAATAAATAAAGAAACGAAAATAAAAGAATCGTTCCAGGAGACTTGACTTTTTATTTATGGAAATAAGGAACTGAAACAATATAAAATACAAAGATATAGAAAAGTTTTAGTTATAAATAATGAATCGAAATAACGAGTAAAAAAGTAGGTGTGCTTACCCCGTGTATCGGGTTCCTGATGTATTAGAAAATAATTATTTACACCAATTTTAAAACAGTACCGTTCAGGTAGCTGGTTTTTGGAAGATTACGTCAAAATGAGCCGAAAAGGAAACGTGGAACGATGAAAATTTGAATTTAGACAGAACAGATAAAAATACAATTTGATTACCATAGAGTGAGACTACGGAGTTTCTAGCCATTATAGAGGTTTCATCCATCTATAAGGCTAGAACGAAATGGCATCGTTACAATCGAGTGAGGATTACTGGCCACCTCTGGTGTCAGAGTTTATGAAGCCGCCTATAAGGCCTCTGACTTGGCTTATCGACTGTAATCAAATGACAATAGCTGGGACCGACGGTTTAACGTGCCCTCCGAAGCACGGAAGCATTCAGTTATAATGCCACTTTACGGTCACCCATCCGACACCTGACCGGGCCGAACTTTACTTAAAGAACGTGATCGAATACGATCAGTCTGTCAAGCGCGGCCATGAGTGCTTCAACCTAATCGGTGATACATGAAAAAATATCCTCCTTCTATTTTTGAAGTCGGTTGAAAACTACATTGTTTTTGTGTTGGGAACGTAGATTTGTTGCTCCCCTAGACGAGAGGGGGCGCAAGCTGACCACCCACACCCCGGCACGAAGTAACTATTTATTAATCTGTGCCCCGGCGGCGTATATGGCTTTCCGTTATCACCTCGTCCCCACGAAGTGCGACGACATCGATACGCCTTTTTTACCTCTCAACCTCGGAAAACCCGTATCCATGTGGGCGACAGAGGGGACGAATTAGAGACGGGATTACAGCGCCACGTCCACGTCAAATACAAATTCTTTAGAAACCCGTGATCACCACGTCTACTAAAGAGCGACGAGATAGATACGCGTTTTTTAATTAATATGCGCGTATTACCGTCAAAATCCCGAAGCGAGCTCGTCCTATGAAGTGATGAATTGGATATACTTATCTACAGCTCTATTGCATTGTATAAACGATGAAATTTGCTTGCGAATCAGTTGTTACCAGCGATCTCTATTGGCCTTTCTATTTTTTCACTAGATTACACTTTATTGCATTGTGTAAGCGGTGAAATTGGCTTGTCTACATACTTAATAGGAGTGATGGCGTTATCTGTCTTTCTCTGCAGTGTGCAAGTGTGCATACTTATTAAACGTCTTTGCGTAGTAAAATTTTAAAAAGTGTCATCCATTGGATAGAGACCAATTTATAGGATTAAGATTCTCTTTGTTATGGAAATAACAATAAGTTTTAGAGAGGGTAGTAATTAACCGATCGACTAAAAACTTTTTGTGCGATGAAAATACTAGGTGAGCGCCAATCGAACTTGCCTAAACCAAGTTTTCCGCAACTCAACCTACATTTTTAGTCAGTCAATTGAATAATGTTTAAGTAGACAGGTTTATTATATTCCTTTTGAATATACATGTACTACTCAACCACTATAATTTAGTGCATGATTACTAAGATTGACTGGAAAATATAAAAAAGCAGAAAGCTGATTTCTATGTAATACGACACGTATTTTGTAGGTACGAGTATAGGTAGTAGGTAGACATAAGTAATCATAATATCGTGCTTAAATTCCCTGTCGCTAAGTGAGAGACGTAGTTAATACGGTTTTATAATACAACATTAGAAGTATGTTGGTATAAAACCGTATTCAACTGGTCTACTATAAGATTCCGAACTGGAGACGGGTTTCTCGAGGCGTAGTCGTTTGAAATAGCTAAAAAGCCGTATCTAGCACGATCCCTCGAGCGGCCAGGTGAATACGAGTTTCCAGACGTTTTCGCCCAGAAAAAGCGTATCGACGTCGTCACACATCAAGGGGACGAGATGATAACGGAAAGCCATATACGCGCGCGCAGATTATGCTTAAGACGGCCCTGGACGATATGCGGGCATTGGCAACCTGTCACTATTGTTTTCGGACAACAACTTAGGCCCAACCAACCAATGCCAAGTGATGTCGTTGAGGAGTGGTTATGAGAGTGATGTTTATACATTTTACTCAAAGTCAAAGTCAAAGATTTTTATTCAAATAGACTTATAGATAAGTACTTTCGAATAGTCCAACATTTTTTTTCCCTACATTCAGGACATCTTTTAACTGATAAGAAGAACGGCCGCAAGAAACTTATCAGCCTTAGCAGAAACAACAACATTTACAATGGAACATGTTGTTGCCAAACACAAATCTACAATCTTGAAATATATTTAATAAAAGAAGAAAATTTTCTCATACTCATATTAGAATATTTTCCTCTTACACTATTTACAATAGTATGTTTAATGTTGGTATCACATCCATGCATTTTGGTCTTTTAAATAGTCATCTACCTTGTAATAACCTTTGCTTAAGAGCGTTTTTTTAACATATATTTTAAATTTATGCAAAGGCAGCTCAATAACTTGTTGTGGAACTTTATTAAAAAAGGCTATGCCTTTCCCCAAAAACGAGCGTCTACATTTTTCAAGCCGAAATTTTAGAACGGCAAGCTTATTCTTGTTTCTAGTATTAAAATTATGAACATCGCTATGCTTTATAAATAAATCATGATGTTTCCTTACATATACTAAATTATCATAGATGTATTGTCCCGCCAAAGTAAGTATATTAATCTCTTTAAACAAATCCTTATGAGAATCTCTACGTCGGAGTTTGTAAATGGCGCGCACAGCTCTTTTTTGAAGTATAAAAACATTTTCTATATTAGCTGCTGAGCCCCACAACAACACGCCATAGGACATTACACTATGAAAATAACTAAAGTAAACCAGTCTTGCCGTTTCAATATCAGTTAAGAGCCTTATTTTCCTTATTGCGAAAGCCGCAGAACTAAGTCTACTCGACAAGGCTTCAATATGTGGATCCCATTGTAGTTTTGAATCCAATGTAATACCAAGAAATTTTGTACTCTCAACTAACTCTACTACATCCCCACAACTCACAAGCTGCACACTTGATGCACTGCCAACTATTTATAGCGTGACTTTTTTTATGAACAACGGGAGAAAGCAGGAGATGGCTGACGTAAAATCAGCCAGGTGATTTAAAATTAGGTGGTAGTCACAGAAACAAATATGGCGTCAGATAGCTCGCATCAGCTGGAAATTTTTAGTGCAATTTTTCTTTTTAACCTAACTTAAAGTGATATATTATTATCAATATTACTTGATATAATAAAAATGTGTGATAAAAATGTGCCTTATATAATATTACACCACCGGCCGGCTAGAAGAATTCATGAATAGTTTGAATCTAAAATTACATCTCATTTAATGAGACGGCTAAATATGACGTTCAGCCAAGTCGTTAAACGATTCATTCAACGACTTAGCTAGTTGTCCCTTAGCCATTTCATTGAATGCCGGCGTTTAATTAACGGGCTAGCCCTCCAATTGAACGGCTTAACCAGCTGGCTGCGACATATACAATCACTCGCGAACCCTTACGCGCGTCGCCACTTGTACATTACAATATAATTTGTGGCGTCGCGTCGCCATAGCCGTAAAGCCGTAGCTGCTGTTTACTGTACATATTTACTGATAATAATGAAATGGAATAATTCAGTGACTTTTTTGAATAAATCTTATTTTGCCAAATCGATTTGTACCTATCTAAATCTTCCGTTGATATTGTAGATCTGGGTATAATCTTTTACATCGTCTGACTTTATAAAGTACTTTTCTCACATCTCAAGGGAGTTAGGCATACCTTTCATCTTACGAGAATTCGCTTGATTTACTTTGGTAAACTCAGATCAATATCCCACTTGTGGGTCGGAATCCGCTGAGTATGTTCAACACACATGATATTCATGGCAATCGAGTTTGTTGAACTTTCCTCTATTTACTCTCATTCGAGATACGAATCTTTTATAGGAAACGGTAAAGTTTAAGACATTTTTTGTCGTAATAACTTGAGTAAGAATTGACTCTTAAAAAGCTTTCTTGATCTACGATCGTAAAACTAACGCTGAGCTATTACCAAAAATACCTAAATTACTAGGTTCAGAACGTGCGCTAAATTTGTAAAAAGTTATTGGGCCATTTCTTTTTTAGAATAATAGCTTTACGGACCTACCTTCATGAGTAACCATTTTATTTAATGAACCAAGTATTTTAAACAGATTAAAAAAAAACTGGAATTAGGTATGTACTTTTAAATATACAGTTAGCATACCATAGGTAGTTAGCATTTACTTCGTGGATGTTGGTGTGGGTTATATGCTTACATAATGTTTGTAGTTTAATTTTAGTTGATATTACTTAACATATAACTGTTTAATGTCCCAAATTATAAAATTAAAATAAAATAAAATAGCAGTTAGCGAGGAGCCCGTAGCGCAGTGGTACGCGCGCTCGGCCTGCGATTCGTTGATGTATTGCAACTTTGATTTGATTGGTGACCAGAAATTTACTATCTCGAGCTCCTCCGTGCTTTGGAAGGCACGTCAAGCCGTTGGTCCCGACTGCATTTGCAGTCGCTAAAACTCACCAATCCGCTCGCGCATTAGGCTCACGTGGCCCATTCATGGCCCATTCTCCTTATCCATCCATATGGAACGTCCATGCCCCAGCAGTGGGGCTTAATTAAAAAAACCCATTAAAAATGGCTGATGACGATACAGTTAACATTTCAAGTTGTACTACGATAGCCACAACAAAGAGATTAGAAGTAGTTTGTTGCTGCGAAACAAAAACTGTCCATACATTTCCCTCCCTAACCTAGAACACTAGGAATTGAATTTCTTCGAGCTTGGCAACGTGTCTGTTCCAGTACTTATCATGCATATGAAGAGGCATCCTCTGACTTTTTTCTTGTGTTCTGTGAAGAAATCCAAATACTCTTCTTGAGGTACTGTCGAATGTACAATACAACCTGCATTTTCCTCAAACGCCTCAAATTATGATTAGATCAGATTAAGTTTCACTAATTTGAGCAGACCCTCTACTAATTTTCCTTAAAGAACCCCGCAGACCTGTCATTATGTTCACTTAGTCGCAATACCGAAATGAATAATAGAGATTAAAATTCGACATCTGCTAAATAGAGTTATCTTCATTCTGTTATATAGTACTTATCTCTATAGCTATCCGTAGCCCTCAAGAATAAATTAAGGGAAATGAGCTTTTGACATAAATGATAATGCAGAATATACCTACAATGTACCTTTGCACTTGTATTGTTTCTTAGCAAGAAGGTAAACTGTACTGATAATTCAAACAAACATTAAGTTTTCATCGCCTTTATTTATAAAACATATAAATACTCATTACATAATTAACCTAGATTTACTTTGTTCAAACCGTGTAGGCGAAATACATAATTATAATGTATTTTGTGCCAATACTATGGGTCCCTGTAATAACTAAATGCGGTAAGTGAAGTTTACTTTCAATATTTAGAAAAAACTGAAATGACTTAATAGTATCCCAGGATTTGCAAAAAAATAGATATGAAATAATCTAACAAACAGAATGCTGTTTGACGATATGAAACTTAAAACCTGATAAGTGTAAGTGATGTAGCTATAACTAAAATCTATAACGGGAAGTGATGTCTTGGAAAAAAAATAATGTCAAAAAATTATTGATCCTAAATATTTTCTTCATAACAACATAGTTGAAATTAAAGCTAGGTACCTAATTGAAATTTTCTTAAATAAAATTATAGATTTTACGCTGACGATTGCTTTTGCATATTGTTACAATCAATTTTAGTGTTATTGGATTTTCATTTTTTAATAAACATATCATCTTTCACATTGGAGCTGGCCAGATAGCTGTCCAACCATTGTTCTATCACTGGCAGGTTTTCAGCTGACCATTTGGCCTCCTCTCTTATGTTCTTCATTGAGCGTTCTATGATTCTCTCTGCAGTCCCGAACTCTCCTTGGTGAGCTACGTAAAGATTGGTGACAAGATCCAGTCCAGCTTGAGTAGTGAAGTGGGATGTGGCAGAGGTTATAAGGTTGTCCCAAAGGTTAGTTTTGCTCGATAATCTGTAGATAAGTTAAAGGAAAAAGTTCTGAAACCTTACTTGAAAGTTTTAGATATTATGTAGGACGAAGGTGCTTTTCTTTTTAACCAATTTAAAACCAGGACGACGAAGTCCGAATCTTAGAACTCATTAATTAAAAATTAAAAGACAGTTCACGAACAACAACAACAAAGCTAATTATCAACCTCAAATTATTCCCTAAAACTAAATAATCTAATGATTTGCAACAGAAAGTCTTATTTAACATTTAAAGTCGTGGTAAAACGACTAAAACTTTAAACTCACTTTTCTTTTAAGACTTCCCAATTGTTATTCAAGAAGTGGAATAACGTAGTGTAGCCTCTTGACCCTCCCGAGAGCATGCTGAATATTAAGAAGATGTCTGTCTCAGTAAAGTTTCCGTTGCCCTCGAGGACCGTTATATTTAGTAGCTTTATAATCTTGCTCTCATCGTTGGGACAACCAGCTAAAGTCTTCAGGAGATAAGTCCGCTCGCTCTGCTTTCTCGATGGAGGGAAGTTGATCACTCTCTGCAGACCGAATTCCCACTCTTTCTTTGTGCCCCATTTGAATACTGGGCATATGTATTGGTTGGATATTCTGTAAAATTGTAAAGCATTTAGGTAAATAAACATTGAAAAGAAATTAAAAAAATAATACCTCCAGAAGTCATCTTCAAGGCAATAGATGACCTGTCGGTCTGTCTGATCGGATTTTGATGAAACTTTTTTAATTATATAGATATTGATCCTCAGCAACATATAGACTATAATTTATTTTGAAGATCGCAATATCTGATGTAGAACCATAGCAGTCTAGCCAATCGATATAAAAATTGTTTGTACGTCAACAGAAAATGCTCATTTTACAAATACAAACATCTAAGGTCTGGTAACCTGGTGTGGAACCCTAGCAGCCCACCTAAGCTTTAAGAGACTTGTTCAGCGTGATTAATAGTTTCTATTGACGTACATATATCGAAGGTCTGGTAACTAACTGAAACTTCAGCAGCTCTGCTAAAGTATGATAGATACGAATATAACGCCTTGGGGAAAGTTGTTCCACGAATGAGCACTTTCTGTTTAAGTTTAAAAATAAAAAATCTGGAACACCTGATGTAAGACCCTAGCAGCATTGTTACGTATTCAGATATTGACAAAAATAGTTTTTATCGCACCGCCTGATGCCAATGGCATGCTATTACATCGATGCTATATGCAACTGTATCACTTCAGCTAGGCTGCTGTGCCTACTGCACCGCGACTGCTTCGCGATTATATTGCTGTTTTGAGTGGCGCGTGTGTGTAAAGGTAGACGATTTGCGACCTTATCGATAATGCATTGTGTGACCCGTCACACAATTCAAGGTTTATCGATTATTACTTTCATAAAAAAGAAAAAGGGTTTTAGCACATTTATGAAGTTGGTTGACGAAAACATTTTTTAACTTGATAATAGAAAAACTTCTGAGTGTAAAGACCACTTTAATCGAAATTGTAGTATTATTAAATCTCAGTCGCGTATCGGACAGGGCATCTCAGACTCAGACTCTGCATTTCAGAAGGATTTTACGCTATGCTTTTGTGCGTGATGAATATTTTCACTTCGCGCACTTCTGTGACCTTTTTATTATTTGTAGGTCACATTAAAATCGGTTATTTTAGCCAAATCGAAACAGCTTAATTTTAGTTGGCATTTTTTTGCCGCCATTTGTTTCGTTTTATTGCACCTAAGTTTGCCTAATTCAAAGCACCACCTCTGTATCTTTTACTGTTTCGGCAGGCAGTTGACCATCTCCATAAATGGCTAAATGGCTGGTTCCATTAAACATAGCTAAGAACCATCTCGATTAATTTAGCTTTCAATAAAAAAACAGCATTGAAATCGCTTGATCCGTTTAGGCATATGCACAGACAGACATACAGACATAGGCTTCAAACTTATAACTCTTTGCGCTGCGTCGGCGTCGGGAGTTAAAAACAGCGAGAAGAGCGCTGACCACTTATCACAAGGGTTGAACTATATATTATGTTGCGCATCAACTGTACTACGGGCAAGGAGTAAAATTTTTCAAGTAGAGATCCCTATTAGCCGAAAAGTTTTGTCAGTTAGCATTCTCCGAAACTACCAGTCGGATAAATTTTGGTTTAGAATAAGATAGGACCACGCGGATGAACATGTATAGTTTTATAGTGAAAATTAATGTTCGAGAGGATGAAACAGAGTAAATATAAAATAAATAAATAATAGCTTACAAACACACCAATTATCCAGCCCACGTTAAGTTTCATTAAGAACTTGTGTTATGGTTACTAGATAACGGATAAAAATACTTATATACTTTATTTTTTTTAAATACATACATAATATACATATTAAACACCCAGACCAAGACAAATAGACATGTAGTTTTGTATGTACCTATATCAAAATGACCACGCGGACGAAGTCGCGGGCGGCCGCTAGTAATATATAAATACATAGCTCTTGTTCACAACTCATATCTCATAGGCATTGTCAAGGGAAAAGAAACGAATCAATTTCGATGAAATAGTTATTCCCAAATAAAAGATCCTGTGGATCAGGCAATATACTCGTAATCCAAATACAAAAAAACTTATCCGAATCAGCGGTACTCATATAGGTCAAATGATTTTTTCTCGGTACAACGCACGCTTCTATTATTTCAGGTATTATTTTTTTCAAGCGCTCATCCAGAGATATCTGGCGGATATTGAAAACCAATAAATAAACGAATATCTCAGCTATATAAATGCAATAGGCAGAAGCATTTTCCAATAAATACCATGTAAGTAAGGTTCTATAAAATTACACCTATAAGGTACATACAAGATAGTTCGAAGGACTTATTTCCAACTAGATTTGATAAACGTTTAAGAATTCCTAAAACTTATATAAGTACTTTCTCTATTAGTACATTTTTGTTCTTTTCAAATGTTACAGTATCACGATTATTAACACTCGTAGAAAATGCGAACAGTAAATAAATAAACCCGTAGTCCTTGTAACAAATAATAGAAGTATTTCGTATTTGATCTAAGGGGTAGTCCTATAACAAGCGACCCTTAATCCCTTCCTGTCAAATAAAGTAAAAGTAAATTTAATAATCTAGTAGGACGAGTAAATACTTATCGACTGTCTGGGCCTTTATTATGAGATTTTACTGATTTTTAAATGTTTTATTTATACAGTATTAACACTATGCAGACTTAAGTTGATTATTTTAAAAGATAGCTTAAAAAGCTATGCATAGCATTAATAGTCCCCTAGACTGTACCGTTCTCTTGTGTGCCGCTGAACTCACTGACCTATTTTAATTCGTTTAACCAAAGAATCGTGAAAACAGCCAGTGTGCCCGTTGGGGACATCAAAGGAAAGGATATGACTGTGGGGGCGTAGAGAAATTGATTCGGAATAAGCACAGCGCCTACCGTTCCGTAGAAAGATATAGGCATTGAGTTATGTAAAATGGACGAATATTATTAAATCATCTGTTCAAAACAAAGTGATTCCAAATTGAGTCGTCTGTATTATTTTTACAGACTTTACATCATTTAGAGACTATCCTTGCTAAATATTACAACCCAACTTTCTACTTTCAACAACTTAAATTCACTAGTGGATAACTTCTGCTATTTCTTTGCCATTTCTTTTTTAGTTGTTGTTAAAATTTTAGCAAGTCAACTTTTGCTTTGATTGTGCTGATATTAATCTTGATTTCTTAACGTATAATAACGAAAATACTCACGGGTTTCCCTCATCAGGGTTCTTTGCCTGCATCCATTTACTGTATTGCTCCTGAGCCTCACGAATGCACGGCTTGTATCCAGCTTGGCTAAGGAACGTCTTTGTCATGGAACGTAAGTTTTTGCGCCAGTTTTCTTCTTCTTCCCGTTCGTCTTTTATTTCTTCATAAAGGGGACTTAGGAGAATTCTGACATATGCCTAAAAAATATAGACATTTTTATAACACAATGAAAATAAATATAAAAAATCTTCTTTATTAAAGAGGCAGAACAATTGTGACTGCGCGATTTACTCGTTGTAAGTATTAGAAAAAACGGAGATTTTTACCATGTTTATATAAAATCCCGAAGGTTTTTCCAAATACTGATAGTGGTAATGACCATGAAAGCTTAAAGTGTTATTTTGTTTGTTATTTGACTCTTAAAATATATCCAACTTAGAACATTATGTTGTCAAATAACACATTTTTAATTTCTTTGTGGCCTATGGAAGTAGAAATAGGCAGCCAGATCATTCTTAGCGCCTCGGTACAGTTTAGAAAACACTATAATTTTCTGTTTTATTTAATAAATGCGGCAACATGCCATCGACACAGGAAGTTAAACAGCGGAATATGTCATCGCGTTAACTTATTACATACTGAAGTTGTATTGAAATACCTACATCGTAGATAAACTTTTCTGTTACAAACGGGGGTTTTCTTTCGGTCTATTTTCGAATATTTATTCTTAGCGAGGAGTAATCCGAGAAACGCTGAACTGAATCCTGTCTTGTTTCTCTGTTGTAGGTCAGTATGTGCCCGGTTTGTTTGCTTTAAGTGTCACATTATTTTTGGCGTTACTTTGGGCTTATTCTATCAAGATGTTATTTAATTAGTTTTCTTTTACGAAAACAATAAAAATGATTTACTTACTTGGAATTTACCATGTATGCTTTCACAGATGTGTTTTCCTAGGTGATCAATCATTGTAAATACGGGATCCCAAACGAGATGATTTCTTTCGTTTTTCAAGAACAAAGTCATGTTGAAGGCTGTTGCAAAGGACAGATCTCCAGCGTACGCCAAATTCCAAGCATCATGGAGAAGCTTGGCACGCGTCAGCTCTGGGATCAAGTGGCGATTCTTGCCTTGAAGGTATTGAGAGAGGAGGTTCCAGTTCTCATGGTCGTAATTTACTGGGAATGGCGCTGAAATAAAATAGACACCGAATGCAAATTAACCTGAGAAAATGTTAACTACATAACTACAAAGTTGCAACAACTATTGAGAAAGTGTACACTGCTAAAGAAGTAAGAAAACTGATTATTTTAGGACACATAATAATTCTCGTCAATATTAAAATGGTTCTATTTCGTTTAAAAGTGAATATCGACAATTTCGTAAAATAAATTAGTATTATTTCTACTGTTGAAAAGTCTTTCCTCACAACGAACAACAGCCTTTATGCATAAAGGCACTAGAAAGGGTAATAGAAATTACAGATTCGATGAAACTTAGCCGTACAATGAGCTTACGCCGTCGGGACCACAAACATCTATTAGATACCATCATGTCACAAGAATGTTTTGTTTGCGTTTTGTTTTTATTGAAGTTGTCACATTTTGAACCACTTCACACTTTGGAGGCGATGTTTGAGCGAAGATATCACAAAACTTCCGTCAAAAAACAAGCTTACTTTAAGATATTCGTAGTAGAAAATAGCATGGTAAGATTGTCACAATACTGCGCTAAGAGATGGCGGTAGGCATCCGTATCGAGATGTCAAGCTTTAGTGAAAATCTACGTACCGATTTCTTCAGGGTTGACAATAATAAATAGATCTTTTCCTGGCATACCCCCAAGGGTCAGATCTTTCTTGTCTTTCATCCATACAGTCGGGGTACCATTAGTGAAGTCTAGTTTGTCTTCGCGAACCAACACTATGGGGGCCCACCAAGACATGCGTGCTGCGTCAGGAACGTCATGAGGGCGCTCGCGAAGGTAGACTTTCTGATTAAAATTAATTACTTATTAATAAGTAGGAATTACTTTAGTGAAAAATCTTCTTCAAACTGTTTAATGGTGATAACCCTCATGGGCACAGTGGGGGATACCCTCTAGGTGAGTCTAGGTGTAATTGCACTGTAGGTGATACCAAATCCGAATCGCCCCTGCAACTAGGCGCGAGGGACGGGTAAAATATTTCTCCAATAGGCAAAGAAAATGAAAAAGACGTGGGCTCGACTCCTACCCAGGATATATATTGTTCATGTGTATTTGAATTTTAGCTACTTATTTATACAATTTATTATACCTTAATTTTGTTCTAATATCCGCAACACAAGTACTTAATACTTAACTCTAAATCATGTTAATGTGATGTGATGCTGTCTAAAAAGTAATTTTAAAGGTGATTCGCCTGACCTGTCTCAATGTAACCGTCTTACTATCGTAGTTCCGTTCAGCTATGACAACTGGGAGGCGGTCTTTATCAATCCAAGTCTTTGCGATGGTCTTGATATTAGTGTCCTTTGGGATCTTGTCATCGGTGATTGCGGCGGTGTTGAGGGCGTTCCAAATGTCATCACCAGAGAAAGTTTTGAATTTCCTTGCGAAAAAAATACGTCATCGATTATTGAAAAAAAAAAAACCTTGAACTCCTTTGCACGCTTGTTTTCTCCATTAAAACGTATTTGTTTTAAACCTCAATTATTTGAATGCAAAGTCTCTGGACACGGTTCGACCACAAGATAATGGTTCATGTTACAATCACTAACGACTTAAACAACTAGGTAATTCGTTGTTAATCCGAGTCTTCCGGTGATTCGAAAGTGGGCCCGGTTGACGGAAGAAAAATATTAAAATACATCGACCTGGCGTGTGGGCCCGCGGGCCGAGTTTGAAGCGGGCCCAGTCGCCGGAAGACTCGTTTTTGCCAGTGGCAACGGGCATTTAGTATGAATTTTCAAAGCCCCTTTGTACAAATGTTTTTTGCAAATAAAATGTAAATAAATTAATTAATATTGATTATAATTGTCCTTGATGCGGGTTCGAGTCCCGTCAGAGCGACATGAGACAAGTTGCTTTTTCTAGTATATTTACTTGTTTTAAAATTTCCCACAAAAGTAGCATTGTAAAATGCAAATTTAAAAAGTTACAATGCTAATAAATTGTTAGACTATCGTGGACTTGTTTATCGTTATCGTTAATAGCTAACTGTGTTCCTTATTCACCAAACAATATAGAAGGTTGACTGACATGCTCACTGGTTTTAATAGTGATACCATCTTCAAGGTCCTAGATTAAACCCTTGACCAAATGTAGGAAACTACTATAATTTGTCTCGAATCTGAGTATCATAAGTAATCATAGTTTAAATACTTTGATTACATGTATTCTGGGATAGAAGTTCTATAGTTCTATAAATCCACTAAAATGTGGTTACAGACTAAAATCCAATGCAAGGATCCATTGACAGATCATTCTGCACTCTTATGTCAAACAACGCGACGTTGTCTGAAATATACATTACTAGGGCGGTTACAACCCGATACTCGGGTTCGTCGATCGACGAAAAATTCCAAATTATGCGAAAATCTTTAATTGCAGTTTGTGATCATCACGTTTAACATTTTGTATATTTTATAGTTTTCGGAACAAATAGACTCGAGTACCTTTAATTTGATACCTTACTCGGCCGCATACTACGCGCCAAAGTCCCTATCGAGTCGTCACAAATTTTGCGAACCTGAATTAAGTATATAGATAATATGTGTACTTAAAATAATTTACCTGGACTCGATGAAGGTTCTTAGTCCTTTTTTAAACGTATCGCCACCAATAGTGTAATTGAACATGCGGAAGAGCAGCTCGATCTTGGTGCAAGCCGTCTCCTGCTTCATGCCAGTGATACGGGAGTGCGGGTACCGTTTACTGAACTCGTAGTACAAGGAGTAGAGTACCGTCATGGGCCACTTGCCTTCCATTTCTGACCCATTGTTGATCTAAGGACAAAGCTTAATTGTTAAGGGTTTGCCAAATATTTTGCTCTTTTAACTAAAGTCATTAATGATGTAAGTTAGGAAATCAAGTTTTTATTCAAAGCAAGAATACTTACTTCGTATTTCGGTTACTGTGCTTCAATTTTTACAAAGTACGATTAAGTTTGAGTTATTTAACGAACCTTTTCTGTATTAATCTCATACTTAATTTTACTTGAAATGATACCATACAACAGTTGTAAGTATTACAACTCTATTTTTCATCTAAGTAGAAAAAGTTACGTATTTTTCCTTTTACCTATAAAGTTCAGCAGAGTTCATCTTAGATGTAGCATAGCTTTTTAGTAATCTATGACTATCAGTGGCGAGGGGTCGAAATATCACAAAGGTAAGCCGGACAAAGAAAAATCCACAAATCAGGCAATATATATAATCAGGCTGGGGTGGGAGTTCTAAAAGGGAAGCCGATGGGAATCGGTATGTATGGATCCTTCGCCACTGATGATATAGTTCATTGAGTTGGGTAACTTTATGTATTAAAATTACCTTGAAAGCAGTTTCTGCAGCCAAGTAGCCAACCAAAGCTTTATTAAGGTGAGCATCTGACCACCAGGCGGGGGTTGCCAAGGCTCCCAGCCACTGGTATGATATCTCCTGGGCGAGTTGCAAGTAACCACGGCTGCTCAAATCGCTTTCCCTGAAGAAAATGATTCCGATAATGCGAACTTCTCTAATACATCATATGGATTTGTAGACTAAAGTGCAATAGGATTATTTAATAACTGTGCAAGTAGTGGATTTAGCTACCTGTGCAATTCGAACCTGCACCCCCCTAGTTCTTCAATCTGCGAGGCTTATTACTCGAAATATCTCACGTAACCTTCACATCAGCACCGTTATTATAATCCTACTTAAATTGCTCAAAAAAACGGTTTTCATCCACATCATGATTCGTCAGCCCCTTTAAATTTATTTTTAGAATCTACATTTCACCAAAAATTTGTTAGGAAATAGGAGTGTAATAGTAGTTTGTTACACAACGGACGTAAGGGAGCGATTACAGAACAAGATCCAATTTTTGCGCTAAAGGATCGAGTGCACCCGAGATATTTAGACGCCCGAGCGAGCGAAGCGAGTTACAACTTACAACCGAGAGACTTACAACCGAGGTAAGCATTCTACTTTACATCATTCATGCGAGGTAAATAAAACATTTGTACGATATCTTCGGCTTCAAGATGACAGAAATCAGGCGTCCCGACCAGTTCTTCATCGGATGAAGTACTTGACATGATGAACTAACACTTTTAACTAGCAAAAACTTATAATTTTATACTTATTTTAAATTTTAATACAGTCGTCGCAAGTGAACAAGCATTTAATTCAAATGAATTGCCGCCATTTTCATTGTTTTGTTACAGTAAAAAGTTTTCTTATCATTTTATAAAAAAAAAATTGACCTAAGAGTTTTGAATAGCTTGAACTGAAATGAAATGCCACCATTTTCATTGATTTTTTTTTCAGTAAAAAGTTTCGTCATTTTATAAGAAAAGAGATTGGTTCATCAAGGGGTTTTACATGCTTAAATGGTAAAGTGTACTTTACAATTTCAAGCATTCACCCTATGCTTGATTTGTAAAGTGATTTAAAAATGGTTCGTTCTATCTAAACAATGCACTGTGTTGCACATGCCAAATTACACAGCCTCTTACCATATCTAGTAAATCCTAGTTACCGAGCAGTATGATGTAAAGTAGCCTTTTTACCCACGACGGTACGGAGACGGTACACGCGTTTGGGGCGAGAGGATGTTTTATATTCATGCAAACACATGTTGCCAATTATCTCCAAAACTACTGATCCGATTTTGATGCGGTTTTCAATGATGGGTTTGATTGGTGCATCTTCTTAGATAGGTCTTACGGTGACAACTCACCAGGGCGCTGCACTAAAAATTTATTTTGCAAACAAATGTTACCATTTATCTCCAAAAATACTAGTCCGATCCTATTTTGATGCGGTTTTCAGTAATAGGTTTGATGTAATACAATGCACGTAATATCTATGCTCTCTAAAGAGTTTCAAATAACAGGCAAAATAAAAAAAATAGTAAACCCACGACGGTTATAATTGAAAAAGGGTAAAATAATTTAAAAACCCCCGAATTAATTATCCGTAGGGCCGTAGCTGCCATCACTATTATAAATTTCAGCATGAATATAAATAAATCCATTAAAAGTATAGTTCGTTTAATGGCAGCCCCCGACGCATAATTAAGTCAGGGTTTTTTTTTATTATTATATCCACAATATTTTATATCAATTACGTTTTAACCGCCGTGGGCTTATTCAAAAATTTTAATATTGTTTTTTAAAGGATCGTTAAATTGCGTTTCGAGGTTAATGTTAATTAAAGTAGACCTCTCCCTTATGCAAAGAGAACATTTAGACCGAAGGACAAAAAGAAGTGACTTGATTTCACCTAAATTCCTTATCAGTAACCTTGGGTTTCTAACGTTCGATAGTTCAGGCTTATTTATCGTTGAACCTTGAACCAAAACATAAATTAACATAGATAATTTCTTCTAAACGATAAGCTACCATTTAGTGGCCTCCTGAAGTGGTGGTTTTTAGAACACTGAACCTATCAACTTAGAATTTAATACTAATAAGTACAGCAAACCACTACCTGCAAGAGTGTGTAGTAAAAGCATCACACCACATTCGCTTTTTACTGGAAATGACGTCTTTAGAAATCTAAGGTTATAATTAGTTAAATACATCTCACTTATGATGTACATTTTACGGCCAGCCATTTTTGAGAATGCAATTCAAAATATTTCAGTCATTATATAATAGAACAAGCTATTTATCACACCAAAACCGGAACCCAACAAACAAACGAAATGCATACAATAAAGGTTCGACAGCACGATCTATATGGACTGAGATGATGATAGACACATTCAATGACACATTAAGTAAAGGTAACTGATGTCGGTACTTCAAAATTCGACCTTAATACATACGGGATAAAGGATCATCATGGAGAGCTATACTATCGATAGTACTTTGTCTGCTAAGGGAATTGATGTACCTTACCTATACGTGCCTACCCACTTTTAGGGCTGGGGCGTTTCGAAACGCCCTGTATCGATATAAAATTTGTTTACGAATTACGGCTTAACCACAAGGTACGCAAACTTACTGAAAAAGGAAAATGAGCAAAGGTTACAAATGCAACTTCCACTCTTAGCAAAGAGGCTGTGATTTAAAATAAGCAGTATCAGTTTGTATATGTTCTGTAGTATCCTGACCATTCAAATTAAAACGTCACTTTAGCACACTAATGAATCTAAAATTAATTTACAAAAAACCTATTTGATATTTACAAACAACTTTGAAATTAAATAATTAAATAAAAATCTTTAATTTACATTGTTTACACTTACAGAGCTTCCACAAACTTTATAAAACTAAATTTCACTCACACAACAACTACAAAGAGGGAATCAGGAGCTTGGTGGTGCAATAGTTAGCGCATTTATTTTGCCCTGCGATTGTGGCGGCCGGCTAAAAAATCTCAAAAGACTTTTTTAAAGAAATTGTTAGCTACAGATGGATGACCAAATATTTATTTTCTCTGGCCCCTATGAGGTTCGGAAGTCAATGTGAAGCAGTTGGTTGCGGTTGTATTTGCGGTCAATAATACCCAACGTAAGGCTCTCACGTGGTGGATTTGTTTATCTATCTAGGAAAACCTGTAACTATTAAAAACATGACTAATGAGATGATGATGATAATGGTGAATCATTTAAACTATTTAAACTTGTTCACTCACTTAAATACGATAAGGCCCCAGTTGTCCGCAGGCTTGACTCCTTGATAATTTGGTAAAGCGACAATATCCAACTTCTTCAAAGGCAGTGGTACGTGCCAAAGGCTTGAAATTTCCCTAAACACTCTGTGTACCTTCTCATTCACTCCTTCCAAAGCTTGGTGGAACTCTTGGCGACCCCATACGCGAATTTCTGCGATAAAATGTAAAATTCAATAAACAATGTAACACATAAATGCGGGATAAAAAGGAACGAAATAATTAAATCTTAAAATTACATTGTTCACATTTCAAATTCATGAATCAAAACAGCTACTGTTCTTTTAAGGTAGAAAATAATCCTTTTACTGAGTGCGATTATAATTCTACCGGAGGGTTACTTAGCGCTCATTGTCTGCAGAAGCCTTAAAATTACTAAACGCTATTAGACGTCCCCAAAATTGCTTCAAACGCAGTATCGTCGAAATTTCTAGATTAATTAACACCGGACGTCTTCTGAGAGAGACGTCTCCGCAGAATTCCGTTATAAACGGCAATATTCTTGCGGAATGCTTTGGTTCCGAACAAATTTAACTTAATGGACTTCCTGAATGGTATAATATCGGTCTGAAGTTTTAAGGATAAATATTTTTGATCTTGTTACCATGTTGCTAAAGTTCTGAAATAGTCCGTTGAAGAAAGTTTAGGTCTTACCAAGATCGTTTCCGTTGTCGTCTTGGTAGTGGATAGGTTCACCTAGCTGCTTAAGGTCAGCGATGATGAGGCCCAATGTGAAGGTAGACATTGGCGGAGTTCTCTCAAAATAGTCCCATACGGCGTCAGGTTCGCCAGGGCTACACCAAAAGATTATATTTGAGAAAAAAGCATTAATGAGTTGTCATAACCATATATAATGTGGTCATGTCATATTGCGTTTATAGACCTGGCGGAGCGATTAATTTCTATTGTGCAAATCTAAAAATATTAATTATATATTCTTACATATCCTCAGTCCTGGCCACTGGCGTGTTGCTGAGAGCAACCATATTCTTAGGCCGCACGACGCTGAGATCAAACGGTGTCTTGTAGCCAGGCTCGTCAAAGCAAGGGAACATACGCCGAGCGTTATTGGGCCTAAGTTGCGTAGCTGCCACCATCCTACAAAACAATAGTTATTTGTAATGCAAGGCTGGAAAGTTGGTTATTAGCGGCGAGTTACCTCTACTGAAAGCTGAGCAAGGGAAGGATTAATTGAACCACGAGCGTAGCGAGTGCTTCAAAGATTGAATCCTAAGCGAAGCGAGGATTTCAAGGGTACAAGACGCTAAAAACTTTTCTTCCGAGCGCAACACACAATATTTTACCTCATAACAGCGAGGAACATTTTATGGTTGTTTCCGCGGTCAACTTCCGTTAAAAAATTATTTAAACAAAAAGTTTAATCTAAATATACCTTATTCTCGTTGTTTAATGATATAAAAAACTAAAATAATAAAAAAGGGAGTATTTTAATTAATTCAAAGCTATTAAAAATAAAATAAAATGTAACAAAATAGTCAATAGTGCGATTCGGAACGCATTATGACATATATTTAGGTATTAAAAAGAAAAAAGTACTTAACCGCGCTAGGCCGCAAAAAGCGAGTTTCTACGCGGAAACTGAATGACAAATCCCCCTTTTCCGAGCGTGAGAGGTGAAAAAGTTATTTAAAGTAGGAATATATTGTTACTTATTAATAACAATAAAAACGATTCAGTAAATGTTGACATTGACATGAGGCAAGACAAAGACAATTTAAAAATAAAGGTTTAAGTCACGTTCCGATATCCAATCATAGGTTGTGAAATCTCGCCCAGCCTAATATAAAATTTGTTTTCAAAGTCAAAGTCAAAGATTTTTATTCAAATAGACTTATAGATAAGTACTTTCGAATAGTCCAAAATTTTTTTTCCCCTACCAGCCATTCAGGACATCTTTTAACTGATAAGAAGAACGGCCGCAAGAAACTTATCAGCTTTAACAGAAACAACAACATTTACAATGGAACATGTTGTTGCCAAGCACAAATTTACAATTTTGAAATATATTTAATATAAGAGGAAAATTTTACCATATTCAATTATTAGAATATTTTCCTTTTATCCAATTAATAATAGTTATGTTTTATGTTAGTATCACATCCATGCATTTTAGTCTTTTAAATAATCATCTACCTTGTAATAACCTTTGCTTAAGAGTGACTTTTTAACATATATTTTAAATTTATGCAAAGGCAGCTCTATCAATTGTTGTGGAACTTTATTAAAAAAAGCTATACCTTTCCCCAAAAACGAGCATTAGCTGCTGAGCCCCACAACAACAGGCCATAGGACATTACACTATGAAAATAGCTAAAGTAAACTAGTCTTGCCGTTTCAATATCAGTTAAGAGCCTTATTTTCTTTATTGCGAAAGCCGCAGAACTAAGTCTACTCGACAAGGCTTCAATATGTGGATCCCATTGCAGCTTTGAATCCAATGTAATGCCAAGAAATTTTGTACTCTCAACTAACTCTACTACATTCCCATTCAAATTGATATGCATATCGACCTGCACTACATTAGGTAATGAGAATCTAACAAACTTGGTTTTAGTAGGGTTAAGAGACATATTATTACTGTTGAACCAGTGTGCGACTTGAGAGAGAGCACTATTTACTTCGTCAGAACAATTGTTTCTTCTATCAATTTTAAAAATTAAAGATGTTTCATCTGCAAATAGTACTGTCTCACATAAATTACTCGTGTAATGAGGGAAATCGTTAATATAAATTAAAAACAGCAAAGGGCCCAATATTGAACCCTGTGGCACGCCCATAATAATGGGGGCTCCAGTAGAAGCAGTATTATTGACAATTACTTTCTGATTTCTATTGTGCAAGTATGACTGCAAAAGGCTAACAGATTTTTTAGAGACACCATAATGTTCTAGCTTCTTTAAAAGTGTAATGTGATCAACGCAATCGAAAGCTTTAGACAGGTCACAGAATATACCAATTACGTCTTGCTTGCCCTCCCAAGCCTCAAAAATATGTTTGAGGAGTGCAATGCCAGCATCAGTAGTATTTTTACCTTTAGAAAAGCCGAACTGATTGTTATGAAGGATTTGATTTATTGTTAAATAGTCTAATAATTAAGAGTATATAATTTTTTCAAAAATTTTACTAAGTGCCGGTAGTACTGAAATCGGCCTAAAATTTGTAGGGTCACTTTTGTCACTCAATTTAAAAAGAGGAATAAGCTTACTACATTTCATTAAATCGGGAAAAGTACATTCATCTATGCATTGATTAAAAATGAAAGCTAAATATGGAGCTATTATATCAATAATTGATTTAATAATGTTGGTTGAAATGCCCCATAAATCTTCAGTCTTTTTAATATTTATAGACTTGAAAGCTTTTAAAATGTCTTCACTATTAATATGCTTAAAATTTAATACTTTATTACACTTATCAACACAAGACTCTAAGAGGGCAGACAGGAATTCAACTTACTGGTAGTTTCTAAGCGTACCCGAGAGAAGAATTCTTCAAAAACACGGGCAACCTCAACGTCAGATTCAATTAATTTATCACCAACTTTAAGACAGAAGGATTTTACATTATTTTTAGCTTTCCCAGTTGATTGGTTAATAATATTCCAAGTAGCCTTTTTTTATTATCCGATAATTTGATTTTATTTGAAAAGAACATCGCCTTAGCAGCTACACATACATTTCTAAACATTTGAGAATACTTCCTGACATATCCAATAAAATTTGGGTCACAGGAAGTATGCTTTGACGCATAGAGGTCATATAGTTTCCTTCTGCTTGTGTAAATTTTACCCAATCACTAAACTTTACTTTATCCGAATTACAATTGATCACTTTTTTTACTAAATTCGTCTTCAACCACATGAAATAAATCATTATAAAGATAATTAGATTCCATAATAGGAACTGGTAAAGACTCAATTTTATTAATTACATTGTTTCTAAATTCATCTATGGCCTTTTTAGTTATTGGCCTGCATACAATTTTCCGCTTAGGACAGACATGATGGTGCTCTATAGAGGCTTGTTGTCCACTATGGTCCGATTTAATAACATTTATTATAGATTTCTCAGTGACTACACAGTTTGAAAAAATGTTGTCTAAACAGGTGGCAGATGTGGGTGTTATTCGGGTAGGCTCATTAAAGGTATGTGATAGATTAAACGATTTAAATAATTTTAAAAATGTACTTGCTAGCTTCGACAACTTTCAGTCTAAAATGTCAATATTAAAATCCCCACATTATGACAACCTTTTTATTACTTTTACTAGTTATTCTTAAAACTTTCTCCATAGTGGACTCAAACTCTGGGTAATTACTTTGAGGGGGTCTATAAACACATATTACAATTATTTGGTCTAGTTCCACACAAGACAATTCAATTATTCGTTTAATTGAGAGGGATATTATATCTTTGCGCTCTTTGTACTGAAAATTATTATGTAAAATTATAAGAGACCCTCCTCCAATAGCAAATTGCCTATTAAATGAACTCACAATTCTATAATTATCCAGATTTAAAATTACTTCATGACATTTTACCCAATGCTCAGTGATACACAACACATCAACATTTTCACAGTTTAAAAACAAACACATGCTCGGAAGAGGAGGTTTTGTCATTAAGTTTCATCGTAGAAAATCGCTTTTTGCGGCCTAGCGCGGTACAGTACTTTTTAATTTAATACCTAAAAATATGTCATAATGTGTTCCGAATTGACTTTTTTGTTACATTTTATTCTTATTTTAAATAGCTTTGTATTAATTATAATTTTCCGTTTTGGTTTTATTATATTATTTTAGTTCATTGAATCGTAAAAACAATAACAATAAGATTAAACCATTTGTTATAAGAATTTTATATAAGGCTGGGTGAGATTTCACAAACTATGATTGGATTTCGGAACGTGACATAAATCTTTATTTTTAAATTGTCTTTGTCTTGTACCTTGTACCTCATGTCAGTGTCAACATTTACGGAATCTTTTTTATACTTATTATTAAGTAACAATATATTCCTACTTTAAATAACTTTGAATTAACTATAATACTCCATTTTTTATTATTTTAGTTTTTTATATCATTAAAACAACGAGAATAAGGTATATTTAGATTAAACTTTATGTTTAAAGAATTTTTTAACGGAAGTTGACCGCGGAAACAACCATAAAATATTCCTCGCTGTTGTGAGGTGAAAAATTGTGTGTTGCGGTCGTCGGCAGAAAAAGTTTTAACGTCTTGTACCTTTGAAATCGTCGCTTCGCTCAGGATTCAATCCTAGAATCCTTCACTTGCTCAGCTTTCAATATAGGTAACTCGCCGCTAAATAACCAACTTTCCAGCCTTGCATAACAAATAACTATTCTTTAGCAAACTTGAACATTATTTTAAACTTTGACATTATTAACAGTATTAACAAGAAAGCAAAAACATCATTCAGCTTTTACGTTCAATCAAAGTGAAAGAATACCAAATCTTCGCAAAAGTACTTTTGCGAAGATTTGGTATTCTTTTTCACACACATTTCACACATTTCATTGCCTCCCAAAGTTACTAAGAATAAAGAATTTTACTACACTCATTGTAGTAAGATTTTACCTCCGAATCGTGTTGTGGAATCGGATATTGCTAGCGAATGTTTGAACTACATTCTTTATGTAGCTGAATCCGTGGAGCAATTCCGAGCATTTCCGACTGTGATTGTAAGAGCATTCGAACTAGATTTTATACGGAACAATATGATTTTATTTCTTTGAAGAGATTAAAGAATGGGAGAGGGAAATGGAACTAGCGTGTGCATACAAAGTCGCGGAAAAGTGAAATATTT
This sequence comes from Chrysoteuchia culmella, assembly GCA_910589605.1. Classification (NCBI taxonomy): domain Eukaryota; kingdom Metazoa; phylum Arthropoda; class Insecta; order Lepidoptera; family Crambidae; genus Chrysoteuchia; species Chrysoteuchia culmella. The sequence continues at coordinate 10,919,049 of OU342648.1, forward strand.
TTATTGATAGCTTTCAGGATTGAGAAAAGAAACGAGAACATGGCTTCTACGAACTGTAATAAATGAAAATAAGGTAAGAAAGAAAGTAGGTAAGAAATAAGGCCTGAATTAAATGTAACGAGAGATTGATAAAAAAAATACCGATCAGGAGTTAGAGCAGACGAAGGACGTAAGGCAAACATAATGTTTTGATTGGTTACTTGAAAATTTCTCCGAAATCTAAATATATAAAAGAAGAAACTGACTGACTGACTGACTGACATATCAACGCACAGCCCAAACCGCTAGGTCTAGAGACTTCAAATTTGGCACATAGGTTCCTTGTGAGGTCTAGGGGTGCACTAAGAGAGGATTTTTCTAAATTCTACCCCCAAGGGGGTGAAATAGGGGATGAAAGTTTGTATGAAAGTCCGTCAGTTTTGGAGTTAGGATCTTCAAATTTGATGTTTAGGTTAAAGATTAAAAATAAACATTTATCTGTCTCGGCGTTTTTGAAAATTACATTCCCAAAGGGGTGAAAATGGGGATGGAGTTTTGTAAGAAAAATCCTTTAATTTCAAAGTAAAAGTGACTTATTTTATTATTATTAGGCTCATGGTTGAAACTTAAAAACAAATAAACAAACCTATATTTTGTAAAAATCTTTGATCAGTATTTTTGCCAAAAACAAATGAAATTCAACAGCTTTGCCGGTTCCCAAAATGTATACTGAATTTTGTTAATTATTACTACAACTGACCAACCTCATAAGCTAACAAATCGTTAGGTAAGTACTTAATCAATTTATCGGCCATAGTACTTCCATCCCAGACAATAATCTAAATATATAAAAGGCAAAAATTACTGATATACTTATCAACGCAGAGCTCAAAGTACTTGACGGATTGAGTTGAAATTTGGCATGTAGATAGGTAAGAAAGGATTTTCCCTTAAGAGGAAAGTAGAATCTACGCGGACGAAGTCGCGGGCGGAAAACTAATACATGTATAAAAGGATTCCACGCGGACGAAGTCGCGGGTAACAGCTAGTAAGAATATATAAGTATTCGATTTTAAAGAAAGGAAAGATCAAGGATACCTGAATTTTGCGGGCATTCATAAAGACTGAGAGTTAAGAGAGTGGTTAGTGAATCCAAGTTTGTTATCTTTCTTTTGTTTAGTATACGTCTACTAGATAGATGTGATCTAATAATAAAAGAGATATTTCAAAAGTAGCGATTTTTTTACTCAAAGCGTATGCATACATCCAAGCATACTAAAAAAAAAAATAATGGGATTTAATTACTTTTCAACCTCCTGTTCAATATATGTTGTCTTGAAGAAAGCTTCGGTAGAAGATACTTCCAACTTGCCGTGGAAGCTGATGTCCAAGAAACCTACAGATTTAGCTGGAACCGATTTCTCCAAGTAGATAGTAACCAAAGGTTTCTTCAAATCCGGCACTGTTTTCCTTATGGGTATCTTTTGGACTTCTTTTCTATAACAAATATATAGTACGTAAGTGTTGTTTATTTGTCAATAATTCATACCGAAATTAAGAAAAAGCAGAAATCAGATAAATAGCTTTTGGTTATTTCCCGAAATATAGAACAGTTCGATAAGTAAAATAAACCGTCCTTAAAGGGCATATCTAAAGAGACGCCAATACAATTTATACCACAACATTGATTCTAGACAAAATATACATAAATATTAAATATTCTCATTCAGCACCTACGCGATAAAAAGTAATTACAAGTTCTGATAAAGTTATCGTTTTTCGTCACATTTATAGCAATATTAAGATAAGTTTCATATAAGGCCTCGTGTGTATGTAAACGCCTGTTAAATCGTTATCGCTGCCATCGAAGCATAAAACGATGCTTTAAAAATTCACAAATTTTAGGCATAATTTTACAAAATGAATAGAATATGACCGGATGAACATGCAGTGAGACGTTTTAACCTTATATACGATCTTTTAAAAATGATCTTAATGATGATGATCATGAATTTTTGTTATTGTTTCATGTAGGTACTGACAAAAATTTCCTGCATTGCTCCAATCTTTCTACATAAATAGGTGATTATTTAAACTTAGGTTTCATTAGAGCAATTTTCACGTGCACAATCAGAAAAAGCAGGGTCCAAAATACTTACGAATCAGCCGGAATACGAGCCTTAACTTCAGTGTCCGTAATTTCAAGATCGTGAGCAATGTGGAAGTTGATTTCATCAGCTTCCTGTTCCCAGGTTATGTTTATGCTGACATGTCCTTTAAAAAGCCCGTCTTCTAAGTACGGCTCCAGTTCAAGCTGATAACCTGTTGGTACTACTGCTTTCTCTAATCTGGTCTCCATGGTGAGACCGTGGGCATTGTTGAGGTCAATGCTTCTTGCTCTTATGATATGGGTTGCTGGAACCTGGTGATTAAATGAATATAAAATTAGTTTACTGTAATGAAGTCTAGAAGTTGGATGTAGGAGAAGCTAGAGCCTAGATTAGTCAGCAGTAGCAGAAGATAGATTTATCATCCCAACCCAGCTAGTAAATCTTCCGTTTTTTTATATAAAAATATGATATTTAATTTAAACCATAAACGCACGCAAACTGGTATGGCATACAATATTGTATACTTTCCTTCAAGAAGGTCAGCAACCCTAATCGAATGTCGGCTTTATTCCTGTCAGAATATTGTCTAAGTCAAGATTATGAGTTTGACTTACTTAGATAATATTTTCTGTTTAACAACGTCTTATCATAAGCACATTCAAAATTTCATAACATATTTTACATAATATTATTTCATAATTCTTACACAATATTTCAAAATACCGAAATGCCAAGGGGCGTGATGTTATTAAGTTTAAATGAAATAATGGCAAGAATGAGTGACTCAAAGGGGTCTGATACATTTGATTGTCAATCTATTCGGTACTTCGCATATCCGTTGTTTATTATCTCAGGGTTACTATTTTCGCACATGCGTACGTCTTGATACCTACGATAATATATTACATAACATAAGGAGATAGATGGGAAATTGCAGTTAGTGCAGTTTAACAAACCTTATCCGGGGGTAGAGCCTGCACACAGACCCACGCGGCCACGAAGAACAGAGCAAATGTCCTGCGGACCATTGTTTGATCCTAAGGACGAAAAAGTGTTTTATAGGTTTAATAAAGGAAAAATAATCAAATTGCTAAAACAAGAAGCTTGTGAACCGTCAGTTCATAATTTCAAAATCACAAATGCAAGAAATCTGGTTATTGGTCTCGAAAGAAAATAGTAAATACCTACTAATATGGTTTATTGGTAAAACAAAAAAACTAAAAATAGATAAATTCTTGAAAAAACTGCTTCGACCGACCTTATTTGATAAATCTACACACTAAGTACATTTTTGTGGAACTTGTCTAACTAATATATAATTTACCGTTTTCAGTGTGATATCTCATATCTAAACACATTGTTATGTTAGAATGGACATCATGAAGTAATTATCTCGTACTATTGTATACTCGTATTATGTGCTATCTCAGTTTGCAATTGTCGAAGCAATCTCACAAGTGATTGAACCTCTCTTACATCCAAGGCTGCATTGATCCTGATCTAGAAGTTTCATAATTGACCGCCTTGTTAGAAGAATGGATAGGGGCGTTTCTTATTTTTGATGGTTACGAAAACAATTGACACTTGGATGAAGAAAAACAAGAGTTTCTACCTATAACGGTCTGCTCAAGTTCTTCTCAAACGATGATAAAGCTGTATTTAAGTACCTTTACATAGTGTATATATCATAACATATCTTATCATAATGACGACTGATGTAATGTATACCATACCATGTCATCAGTCGTCGTGAGAAAACGTGAATTATAAACTATACTAAACTACTTTCTGTGTCAAGTTCAGACTAAAAACTAATTTAACTACTACAGTCCCAAAATTAGTATGAAATGAAAATGGGCTACAGTCATAATCCAAAGATATTCCATTAAACTTAACATCTAGGAGGATGTTTAACTCGTCAGTTATAGGAAAATGGGACACATAATATATATTTCATTGTTTTCAGACAGCCGTCAGCGGTCTTATGATACCTACTTTATGAATTAAGATAGACATTAAAGAGGATGTCTTATAAAAGATATTTGTCTCAAAAATGTGTTGTTAAAAGCAGGATAAAAAAATAAAGGTCTGCCAACAACACATAAGTTCATAGATCTGATGCCCTGAGGAGTAGCTTAAGAATTCTACTTACTTCCTACTAACATGTTCGATGTTACTTACTCAATCACGCAAAAAATGGCTGAACGGCTTTGGATAAAATTTGGCACATACTTAGATATTTATAGCCTTCCTACATTAATCCCATTTTTTTCCACGGGAACAGAAACCACGTGGGTAAATGGCCGTGTCCGCGGGCGGCTATTATTAATTTACTTATTATTATTTGCTGAATCAATCCTGGTGTAGTTTATGAATTAAGATAGACATATAGGAGGATGACTTTTAAAAGATGTTAGTCTCGAAAATGTGTTTTTAAAAGTAGGATAAAAAAATAAAGGTCTGCCAACTTCACATAAGTTCATAGATGTGATGTCGTGATGAGTAGCTTAAGAATTCTACTTACTTCCTACTAACATGTTCGATGTTACTTACTCAATCACGCAAAAAATGGCTGAACGGCTTTGGATAAAATTTGGCACATACCTACTTAGATATTTATAGCCTTCCTACATTAATCCCATTTTTTTCCACGGGAACAGGAACCACGTGGGTAAATGGCCGTGTCCGCGGGCGGCTATTATTAATTTACTTATTATTATTTGCTTAATCAATCCAGGTGTACTCACCTGCAAACGTCCCAGCGGCGGTCAGGACACGACTGAGGACTCGGCGGGCCAATCGGCCCAATTGTCAGCAGGATGCAGCTCATTGTCGCTGACGACGTGCCCAGATTGCGCGGGATAATCGTTTACTTGCGTAGACGGTGATTTCGGAGGCACTATTTAGGGAGCATCGATGATCCATCCGAATATTTGCGATGGGAGATAAGGGCGCTGGTTGGAATCTTAAGACCTCTTGTATCAATCATAATAATCTTTGGAAAACAATAACTTGTGGTCGCTTGACACTCCTGATTACCCAAAAACCTATAAATAATGTCTTTTATTTGCATAGTTTGCGAAGCTTTCAGGAACTTTCAGCGAATCATGATAGGTACTTACAACTAAATCACATTATTACCGTGGGACTTTTTGACATTGAGTATCTTTATTTTATGAAACTGAAAGTGTTCGCCATCATTTTCAGGCATTTTAACGTCCTTCTGCTGGAGCACAGGCCTTTTTAGGGATGTATAATGAGCATGGGCTACCCACCTCCCGGGCTCAATGCAGATTGATGAGTAAAGATAAAGACTGCCATAGGGCCTGTAATATCGGAAGGTTTTCAATTCCAATGTTGATTTCCGATAGTAGATCTCAATATCGGAATTCCCATATTAATATCGGAATTGCACATTTTCTTTAAAAAAAAAAATTTCTTTATAAAATGCATATTTAAAAAAAATACAATTGAAGTTGGAGATTGGATTGAGTGTAATAAAATACAATAAAACCAATCTTGATTTATTTAAAGAAAAAAGGACATCATCCATTTAAGTCCCAGTTTGAAAAGTGCCGGGCAAAAAAATAAAGGTTTGATCCTGATAGATCTTGTGTCCCTTAACATTTATTATAATGGCACCAAAGCGTTAGCATGACTTAGAACAGTTATAAGGGTTGGAAAAGTCAGCTTTTTCGTACATTTTTCTTAAGTGAATCTTAAACAAACGTTTTTTTTTCCTTATTTGGTTTAGTTGACATAATAATAAATGCTAAGAGACACAAGATTTATTAGAATCAAGCCTTATTTTTTTAGCCTGCACTTTCCCATTTGGACCAAAAACGTAGGGTGCCGGGATGATTTCCTTTATTGAATTTGTATTTACTGAATGACTAATGAAATATTTGTACGTCGACAGAATATGCGGCAGAACCTTGATGTAACGACCTATAAGTAGGTACCATATTTTGCAAATAAATAAATGAATTGAATTGTACTTAAGTATTGACTGCGCAAATATACAGAACGAATATGAATGGAAGGATTAAGAGAGGTCGGCCTAGGAGAACATACCACGATCGATCAAGGATGTTCTAAAAAAGGCCCGGTTAAAAGTACCGAGAATAGTCGAGCATGTATAGACAGATTGATGGATGTTAGGGAAGCTCGGGAAGCTCGGAAATCCTAGAAGATCAAATTATGGCCCAAATTAGCAAAATCAATAATGAGCCCGCTATGATGCACAGTGGGTTAGCATGACAATAGGAATATGGCTAAGCCCGCAATCGCGCTTGGCGCTATACAGCACTCACAGCTATAATAATAATAATTTTCATACAATCACACCAATTATCTAGACCAATGTAAGTATCATAAGAACTTGTGTTATAGGTACTGATAATGGATAAAAATTCATTTTTTGTACTTTATTATTTGTAGGATAGAGGGGCTATGCAGTCACTGCGATATCTCTTTAAAGTATCTCTTTTAGTCTGGCGGCCTCCAGAAAGTTTAAAATCGTCCTAGCTCTGAGAGATTTTAGTTCTTCTGGCCAAATTATATGTCGGCCCCGGTGGATACTGCGTTTGTGAATTAGGGGGCCGCAGACACATAGGAGATGTTTGAGTTGCCCTTGTGAAGTTGCATGACCTGGTTTTTTGAGATACCGCAAAAAGCTCTTTACCTAGCTGTTGACCATGAGCTCCAGCCCTTGCGAGTTCATGAGCTTGTAAATACATACATATTTTACATATTAAACACCCAAAACAAGACAAATAAACATGTTTATGCACACAAATATTTGTCTTGTCCGGAGATCGAACCCGGGACCCTCTGCGTATTAGGCAGGTATACGTACCCCTACGCCAGACAGGTCACAATATAGGTTTTGAAAGTCTATATTTACCTCCATGTGTTGTCTCCGGATTTATTTAAGAAATATAAGAGCTTGCCTGATTCCGATATTGGATCGCTCAATTCCGATATTACGAAATTCCGAGATTCCGATATTCATGCCCTAGACTGCAAATGCAACCGAAACAAACGACGACTTGCTTTGGTTTGATAAACATTAACACTTTCATTCCCTCCGCGCGGAGTTTTCGGCATTGAATGGATTAATATGTTTGGTGAGTGACCCATCCCGTGGCCGACCATTGTGATAGTTGCTAAACGGCCTTAATCACAGGCTGAAGCGACGCCGAGCTCCTCCGAAAAAAATAATAAATATCGACTATGTTATAGTAATCACAACAAAGATACAACCTCTCAGGCCCGGATTTAAATGTTCGCTAAATATCCGGTAAAAAAGTTGTTTTATTCAATAAACAGCGCGCGCCAAACTTAATGTGGTTACGTAGGTATATCTGCTAATATTTAGTTTTCCATTTTGAAGCCAAATTAAATCATTGGCCATTGGCATGTGTTTTAACATAATCTCATAGAAAATGATAATGGATATAGTTGCAATAACACCCAACCACTTTAGGAATCATTGTCATAATGAATGCGTCACTAGATTTTTAGAATCTCCGACCTACTCACTCTGGTTCAAATATAATAAACAAACAATGAATGACCTTCTCATTGGCACCTTCAATGTCAATGAGAGAATCGGCAGTTATTTATAGTGAATAGTGATTTACTAACACCCATACCATTAGATGTTCCTCTAAACCTCGAACAGAGGTTACCTCCAAAAAATACGCGAAATCGGCAGGCTGATTATCTAACAGCTAATCTAGGTTCAGTTTCAGTTTCGTCGACTTTCTTAAAGTTTGAAATTGTTTTTTAGTGTTTTGAAGTCGGTTTTAATTTTTTCAAGTGCAATAATCCCTTATTAGGTAATAAATAATAAACCTGTCTCCTGAAACTTGGACATATACATGGAAAATAAAATAATAATAATAATAATAACAATATTCAATAGGACGTGCGCATCATGTTATTGATTTAATAAAAAAATCTATATTTATTGGAAAAGTATTTGAATAATCTACCTTGCTATCTTTAAACAAACTGCCAAGTTATTTTAGAACATTGGCCAAGAGAACACCATAATATTTACATGGTCGAGGAGAAGACTCGTAACAAAAGAAAACGTATAAACAGAAAAGTTTGCATTCCATATTCATACTTGAGACTGCGGCTGAGTTGAGATAGTGCGCGTGATTTTGATGAAGCGAATGCAATAAAATTGGTCGTATCGTTCTGTCTGTTCTGTTCGTATCTGGCATAAAACATGAAAACAAAAATGATTCATTACTCACTTTGGATGTTTAAACGCTGTTTGAGAGCATCCACGACTTTATTTTAAGAACTAGGTAACTAAGTTTAGTGGAGACCACTGGTACTGTAAGTAGTTAAAGTTTTAAAATCTCCGTTCATTAAGTACCTATATTTTACAAACAAATTGACAAAAGACAATCTTTGTTTAGATTGTTAAAAATACCACCTTCGTCGTTCATGAATTTAAACAATGATATATTTATGAGTTATATTTTTTAGCGTCAATAAGATCATTAAATTTTTATATTTATTTAAGTTTCAAGATTATAGGTTAAACGACAAGGTCGTCATCAATCATCGTAAGTAGTTCTGCCATTATTTATCCGAGGCATTTCGTTAAAATTGTCATAGGTTTTATAAGACTAGAACCGGTCTATATTGTCTCAGTATTACTATGGCAATACTATAGTATAGTAACGCTGTATAGTATTTTTCGTCCTCCAAAGTCAAGTTAAAGATTTTTTTAAAGTCTGTATTGTTTTCGAAAATAAGTTCCTGAATATAGAAGTACATAAGAAATGCTAACTAATTGCCAATTTGATTAACAACTGGGTGTTTCCCTGTTATTAGAGACAATCGCATAAAAACTGATATAAGTAGTACCTCTAAATGAAGTATGCAGTGAAACCTTGTGGTATACTAAACTAAACCTAGGTACCTACTGCAAACTAAGGATTTCCTAATGAAACCAAGAATTACCACCGCACGTTGGTAATGTGTGAGAATAACAGACCGACTAAACTCAACTAATGTGGTGGATACTGTTAGTCTCACCTTGGCGATATACACCTACTTAAATAATATGAAGGTATTGTTGAATACGTAAAACAATTTACATTTCTGAAAATATTGTATTCTTTTACTTTCTTTACAATGGATTTTAGTGGATATGGTGCTCCTTTATACTGATTATTATCAGATGAGGTTTTATTATCTGACTATTAGTTTAGTAAATTAAAAACTTTCCTCTTTAAAATCTCAATCAAAATTCCTTATATTACGAAACAGTAAAAAATATGTGGCTTTTCCATGACAGTTTTTCCCTTTCCCCATTAGTTTTTTAACTCGTTTGACATTGAAAATCGCTTGAGGAAATATTTTTGGTAAGTTGACCAGTCATTAATATTTCTGCTTGTGTCAAGAACATAATGCCACAAGATGGCATGCATTTGAACGGAATCGATCTTATTTCTGAATGTGTGGATAATTAAAAATCGCTACAACAAGACTGCATCAAATCGATTAAGTACTTTACGCAGAATCGATACAGAAATCTGTGATAAAAACGCTAAAGAATGTAAGTATACCATTTCGGTCAGAAGAAATATTAATTTAGGTTTATTACTTCGAACCCGTATAAGATTTTGTTTCCGATTGATATGACCCAAACCCGATCAGGAGTTAAGGTATTCCATACAGATACTTTTATAACTTTTACAATTCGTTTACTATCTGTTTTATTATTAGTCTCTAAACGTGTTGACTTGATAGCATATACAAAAGAATCGGCTATTGTTTATTGTTTATCCGTGACATCTAATTAGAAGTGCGGTACGTCTCTTGAGGCACATTCTTACAATTGGCTGGCCTAGGTCGGACGATACTCGGCGCAGCAGTTAAAAGCAAGCATTACCTTTGACAAGGTCGAAGGGAAACGTTATTGCTACAGAATTTTCTTACTGTTGCAACAACCGGCTTACGACGACCCCCTTCGTCCTCCGTACCAGACATCCAATTGAGTTAGTGATACGGTAAAGGCACAAGCAACAGAGCTCTCAATAAAATGGTCATTGAATACGTAAAGTAATGCTCAACGTAGTAGCATACATTTACCATAGATTGGTGTCGCGTGTACAACTGTCGACGCATAACATCGGTTTTTCTTTTTTATTCAGTAAAATAAATTAAAACCGAACGGAGGCGTTTTTCTGTTTTAACCGGCGTGGCACGTGTTTTGGTTTTATCGTGTTCTATTACGTATCGAAGTTCAGTGAAATGTGTTATCGAAAAAAATCAGCCACTTGTGTAAACTATAAAAACAGATTTGTCCAAAAGTGAAGTTGCAACATACTCGTAGATGGTAGATGAGAAGTTTTTATTGACATTTTAACTACCTGTCAGTTTGCGGTTTTTTTATCTAACCGACAGTAATTATAGTTTGCCACAAATTAGTTTTAAAAGTGTTCGTGTGTTGAACAAATCGGTGGTGAGTGTTTACCAAGTTTTATTTTTCCTTTTAATTATTTTGTTCGGTGTTACGTACTCTTTAAATTTTAGGTTGTTTTTATGTTAGGTCTGTTTTAATAGTGTAGTGTAACTTTTTATTTCCTAGTGCTGATTCATTTTTAATTAGTAGATCGGATTCAAATTTCCAGCGATTACATTTGTTATTATTTTTTACCTAAATGAAAACCAGTAAATTTTAATGTAAGTATATACAATTTTATTAAATAAGAGTATTATCTATCCCACGCACTGTACTTAAATAAATCAGAAATAGTTAACACAACCATTTATTTAATGTATGAAACATTTCAATGGACCTTTTTTCATACTTAATAATTGAAGTTATTTCCTCAGTGTAAAAGTTTCAACATAATATCCTTGAGATATATTTTGTATTTGAAACTTTTACACATTTGATTATCATAAAAATAAAAATCTCCCTGAAGTCCTAAAAATGGGCAATCGCACAAGTGTGTATCGATATTTATTCTTTGATTTTCTCGTTTAAAATTCGAGAATCAAAATGTTTTCTATGTCGGTAAGATGTTTTGTAATTATATTTTTCTTTTTTCAGGACAGTATTTTATTGTTTTTTTACCGAGTATTTTAACTTTAATATTTTAAACATTAGATACTTATTGAATATTCAGCATAAGCAAAACCAACAAAAGTAAGTAACCAAGGAAATGGGTGATTTAGCTATTTGAGACGGCGCGGGCGAAATCAGAAAATTGAATTTTATTAAAATTTCAGAATTTTGAATTTAAAAAAATAAAAATTTGCCACTATTGTGTCTATATTGTTGACCTGAGCAGCCCCTGCTCGATTGGCGCTTGATAAATTAACACCCTTTATTTTGAAATTAAGTACGTAGTAATCTTCAGAAACTCTTGAAAATATTGTCGGTTTCGTTACAAACGCGGATGATCGACCGTAACTGCTTTGTCTGTAAAACGATTTAGATCATATTTTTTTGTTTGAAAGAGACTTCAAGGAATACAGCAAAACTGTATAAGAACAGGCATATAAAGAAAATAAAACTAGACTAAAAATGCAATAGATCTATAATGCAGGAAGCATCGATGTCTTGGCTCGCACCGACTCCAAATGTTTTTAGTTTTTAAAGTAATTTTTTAATATACCCAGAAAACATTTTTTTAGTTTATTCATTTAGTTTATTTATCATATAAAAAAGCTTTACAATATAATTTTATCTATTCGTAGCATGCAAAAAACCACTGAGGTTTATAACTGAGCTATCGAAAATTAAAAATAAGTAGGTATATGTAGATCAAATCACAAAATTCTATTTAATACATAAACAATAGAAGTAATGGTGTTATTAATACATAAAGCTCTTCTTATTAATACATAAACAATAGAAGTAATGGTGTTATTACATATTTGGAAAATGTTTTTAGTTTGTATTTAATATTGCTATGATTCATACTTTCAATTAATTCAGGTGACAATTTATTGATAAAAGTAGATACAAGGTAGTTAGTTACAAGTTCGCTCGCCGTAAGAATTGTTAACGCGCGGTTTGCGAAGTCGATTCTTGGCAATTGTTCGCGTGCATACAGCGTGTTTCACAGGTATTTTAAAGGAATCATCGTTTTTTTTTTTTTTTTTTCATTTTAATTTTTTTTTTTTTGTAATACCTAATACCTAAATTTGTCAGTATAATCTTGTAAACAGCTATCAATTGTTAATTTCTATCAATCAGACGTTAATCTTGAGCCTCAATGCCACAAAGGTGTCTCAATGTTGTGTAAACGCTTCTCTCATTGTTCTTGTAATACCTACAGTAGACTTTTTTTTCAACTGAAACAGTAATAACACGGTGAAGTTGACGAAATTTAAGCTATATTCGATTCTGAGTGAAACGAGGAGGCTAAGGATTCACAGGGCCGATTCCCATGTAATATAATATATAATATAATGGGCTTCCCTTTTTGAAATCTAACCCCGCGATCCACCATGCAGATCATAATACCTATAAATACCTATGTCATAAATTATTGTCACCAATTAGTTAAATATACTTGGATGCAAGCAGTTTCAAAATGATCATAAATTTTTATTTTCCATGTTTATTATTGTCTGAATTTTGGATTTTTCTTGGTCTGGCTTACTTTCGCCATATTTCGACTCCTCGCCACCGATAGGTACAATTTTGCTAAAAATATTTAAATATTAATACAAGCCTAGATTAGAAATGTTTCAGTGTGGAAGTGATAAACAATTAGGTCCTTACTTAAAAACAAAATAATACTGTTTACTGTAATAATTTATTTAGATAGATACAATCGAGAAACTTAATAAGTAAACATAATGCCGAAAATACTGAAGTATTCTAGTTTAATGTACAAATACCAGTGGTCCCAAAATTACTAAACAGAATCGAAATACATTAGTTAGTGCGTTAGTGCTTATAGAGTGTTCGTTATCACGACCCGCATTTGCCGTGCCTGCCGCTCGATGCTTCAGTGCGTTTCGATACGGCTCGATATCACACCACTTTTATACCAATAGGGGGAAAAATGTTATATCGAACAAATAGAGAATATCATTTAGGTAATTTATTTTTCACCTTACACGCTCTGAAAAGGAGGTTTTGTCAATCAGTTTAGGCGTAGAAAATCGCTTTTTGCGGCCTAGCGCGGCAAAGTACTTTTTTTAATTGTAATGCGTTCCGAATCGCACTATTGACTTTTTTGTTACTGATGCTGAGCGAAGCGAGGATTTCAAAGGTACAAGGCGCTAAAAACTTTTCTGCCGAGTATAACACAAAATTTTTCACCTCACAACAGCGAGGAACATTTTATGGTTATTTCCGCCGTCAACTTCCGGTAAAAAAATCTTTAAACATAAAGTTTAATCTAAATATAATCTAAATGCGGAGAAAAGAGCCCATCACCAATATTTTTCTAAATATACCTTATTATTCTCGTTGTTTTGATGATATAAAAAACTAAACAATTACAATAACCATACAATAAACGGTTACAATAACCATAAAATGTAATATTATAATTAGTATTTTTTTTTTGTGATGGAAATTGACCTTACTGATATGTTAAGGTCACTTTTCAATTTGACGACTCTGTGTGAAATAAAACAGGGAGAAAAAAACAGCCCTTGACGAGTTTCTTGCCGGTTCTTCTCGTTACAAGGTCTCCCGCCGTAGGGTTTGTGAACCGATGGCATAGCTTCTTTGACGTTCATAAGTGCTTGTAACAGCCTAGACTGAATAAATGATATTGACTTGGACTAAAATAATAAAAAAGAGAGTAGGTATTATAGTTAATTCAAAGTTATTTAAAGTAGGAATATATTGTTACTTATAAATAACAATAAAAACGATTCCGTAAATATCGACACTGACATGAGGTACAAAACAAAGACAATTTAAAAATAAAGATTTATGTCACGTTCCGAAATCCAATCATAGGTTGTGAAATCTCACCCAGCCTAATATAAAATTACAACCCGATACTCGGGTTCGTCGATCGACGAAAAATTCCAAATTATGCGAAAATGATGACACTTTTTAATTGCAGTTTGTGATCATCACGTTTAACATTTTGTATACTTTAACGCGGGAAAAAATATTTTTGTTCGTTGTTCGTCTGATTTCGAAAAGTAGTTTTAATTTCCGCGCATTATTTGAGAAAAGTACTATACAAGCCTTGGCCACAACTAGGCATTGATATTTTGCTGGCCGCTGCAGTAATGTACTATTTTCACCTCACACGCTCGGAAAAGTTGGTATTGTCATTAAATTTCTGCGTGGAAAATCGCATTTGGCCTAGCGTGGAAAAGTGTTTAAAAATTAGAAAAATATAATAATAATAGAAAACAATCTCAAAATGTTCCTCCCTGTTGTGAGATGAAAAATTGTTTGTTTCGCTCGGCACCAAAGTTTTTGGCGTCTCGTACCTTTGAAACCCTCGCTACGCTCAGTCGAAATGCAATGCAATCATAGGTAAAAATGCAGGTAGAAATGCAATCATAAGTTGTGAAATGTCACCCACCGTACCTACATTGAAAATTCTTATAACAAAAAGTTTATTTAATTTAAATTTATAATTATTGTTTTTATGATTTAAATCAAAACGGAGTAGGTAGGTATTATAATTAATTCAAAGTTATTTAAGAATAAAATGCACGTAACATAAAAAGACAATAGTGACGATTTGGAACTAACCTTGTGTGGTTTTCTTTGAATAGAAAGGTTCTAATTTTAAAACGCTTCCATGCTAGGACGCAATACGCGATTTTCCACGCAGAAATTGAATGATAAAACTAACAGTTTAAGTTGAAATTCAAGTATTGTATTGTAACACAAGTGCTTGTGATAAACAATAAAACATTTGTAAGCTAATAATGAATAACCTCGATTAAAAATCCTGAGAGATATACAAACGTTCGTAGTTTTCTTTGTCTTAGCTATATTTAATTCAATTCAAATTCAATATCATTTATTCAGTCTAGGCTGTTACAAGCACTTATGAACGTCAAAGTAGCTACGCCATCGGTTCACAAACCCTACGGCGGGAAACCTTGTAACGAGAAGAACCGGCAAGAAACTCGTCAAACGCTGTTTTTTTCTCCCTGTTTTATTTTATACATAGTCGTCAAATTGAAAAGTGACCTTAACATATCAGTAAGGTCAATTTCCAGCCCAAAAAGAAAATGCTAATAATAATATTAAATTTTATGGTTATCCTAACCGTAAACAATTTTCAACTCGCAAGGAAGGACTTACATTATAACATTTCTCGCATTACAAGGTTACTGTACTGCAAGTTGTGACGTACATACAGGTCAATAGCAATTTATTTTAGATGAAAATATTTGAGCTCTAAGCACAACGTTAAGACAAGCAGACTGAAGTAGACCCATTTCCGCTGGCGGCACCCGATTACGAGCATGACGCATGAACCAGCCATCGCTTCGCTCAACCATATTTTAGGGAACGTAGCGACCCGCCTCACACGACACCTCCGTAGAAATGTTTAAAGAGAGCTTGACATACTCAATCTACCTGCGTTAAAAGTTCAATCTAATACTATACTAAACAAATGAATGACACGGCTACAACTTCGAAAAAATAAAATATAAATATATTAAATAACTTCCATGGTATAAAAATGTATATGATAAATAAATAAAAAATCAATATTTAAGTTTGCTCCCATACAACAGAAATTTTTTTTCCCCCGTTTTTATAGATAGGTAATGCTATTCGTATTCAAAAAACTACCTACTAAAGATACAAAGATGAACTTATTCAACCAATAGGTTATTCTTAAAAATTATAATTTCCTAAATTGTAAGTAGGTACTATTACTATTACTTTTTGTTAGCCATAGTTTTCATTTCAATATTCACTTTTGTTTGGAGGTTTGTCTGTTGATAAGCAACCTTGACCGCGAAATCGCACGACTACAACGCGTGACCGGGAAGTCTGCGGGTTCTTATCCCGCTAGGGACAAATGCTTGATTGATTGGTATTTATCCCACATAAACACTAACCTACTGGTCCGTTATGAGCTCATGGCAAAGCATTAACCTTCTACACAGACATACGAGAAATCATCTCTTATTATCAACCATTTCGTCATAACTTGATTGGCACTAATATATCAGATTTGGGTATGCACGTGTGAGTAAACCCACTTATTGAGAGTCCTTGCGACACAGTCAGTTCGTTTAGTTTAAAGCAAGCTTATGTATATATATTCACGATAACTAGTCTTCATTCACAAACTGCATAGGTAAAAAATCAAAAAGTTAATAAAAACAAGCCTTTTGGAGTCGGTGCCA
This sequence comes from Chrysoteuchia culmella, assembly GCA_910589605.1. Taxonomy (NCBI): domain Eukaryota; kingdom Metazoa; phylum Arthropoda; class Insecta; order Lepidoptera; family Crambidae; genus Chrysoteuchia; species Chrysoteuchia culmella. The sequence goes on from OU342648.1 coordinate 10,935,485, forward strand.
GCCACATTAAAAGAGGTGCCAGCCAAGGAATTCTACATTGCACTTCTATTACTTTTATTTTTCTTACCTTGGCACTTGTACTATTACTACTTTTGATTTTTGAAGTCAGTTTTTAGTTATTTTATAAAAGTTTTTATGTTTTTATGTTTTTAAGTTTTTTGTTTTTGTCAATAAGTACCTACAGTAGGTAAGGTAAATTTACTTAATACCGTTTGAAAATATTAATCTTAACCGTTATCTAAGTAGGTACCTATATTATAAGCTTGTAGGTAGGTAGGTACCTATCTACGTCCCTTTTTTTTAATTACTTTGTTATTAAAATCAAAGGGTTTTCCGACTGATAAAAAAGAATATAAAACTGTGAAGGATCGGTTTGGGGACAGATGTCCCAGTTTTAGATGGCCCTCGTTGCACTCCGACACCGCGATTCCATACGGGGGGGAAGTACAACGAGGGAGGGGGGAAGAAGGGTTGACGACGGAATGAAAAAAGAAAGACAGAGAGATAGGAAAGGAAGGAAGAGAGATAGATGTTTGTCGCAAGCGACGAGATAAGACGCCTATTTTGGCATCGTAAGTCCTACAGCGCTGTGCTGTGATTAACACTTGTGGTGGTGAGTTTCAGTGTGTGCTCAGGAGGACCGTAGTCGATACGGCTTTTAATCCTCTCGGACATGGCCCTCCCTCTCCCGACCGACCCTCACCCGAGTACAATAAAATTGAAGAAGTTGGCCATATGATTGGTGCTGTGGTCTGTTTTGGCACGTGAGTTGTGCTCCTGGCAATCGACATAGCAGGCCTTGGTGGAGTCCGATTTAAGGGGCAATGGTCCAATTGATGGTTTTCGGCACAATGATCGCAGGTCTTGAACTTGGCCGAGCAGTTGGTTTTTGTGTGCCCGAACTGTTGGCACACGTAACATTGGAGGAATGGTGGATACTCCTCCACGTGCATCCTTGCATAGTCGAAGTTGACTTTTCCAAGTTTGTTTACCGCGCGGAACAACTTGGGTGAAGCAATGAAAACGGCGTTAAACAGGTTTAGGTTTCGGTTCTGACGCACGAACTTGAATTTGTAGTCATCGCCGTTTCCTGCAGCGCTTAGCGAAGAGTTCTCATGCAGCAGTAGTTTGGTGACGTCAGCGATAGCAATGTCCCGAGGAATAACCTTTAAATGAATATCGGCCTTAGATGTTCGGCCCGTTCGGCAAATATGTTAACGGGAGCTGTGGACGAAGCAGCGGTATTTATGTGTTGGAGAGTTTTTTCGTGAAAGAGTAACAAACATCCATCTATCCAAACATCCTCACAAACTTCCGCCAATATAATATTAGTAGGATACTGAGAAGAGTAACGTGATTTCATCTAAAATGGTTTTAATAAAACGTGATTTGGGATTTCGTGCATTTGACCTTCAGTGATTTTATCATTTGTATATTAATTTATTTGTAAAAAGTAATAGATGAAAGTATAGAAAACGTTTAAGTATATTACAAATAATTGAACATCAACAGGTGTTTCATTTGAATAAATTATTTCTTTAACCTTAGTACTTTCCGAGAAAACGTTACCCAAAAAAACTCTTTCCCCGATTATTTTTGTATCCGTCTTTGGTAGGCACCTACTTATGTCTAGAACTTATGTGGGTACGAGCTATAATATTTTCTTCTAATTAAGTACCTACATAACTTTGTTTTTTTTTTCTTCAGGATGAAGTTGCGATGTCTCTTTCTACGAGTAGGCAGCAGTTCTTAGCGTATGAGACGCAAAATCCAGAAGACATCCAATATGGTCGGAAAGGCGGTATATTTGTCTCCTCCTGCGTCTGCGTAACTTTCATCCTCTTCACTGTTGTACTAGCTGCCTTAGTTGGTGTAATAGTCTACTTCATCACGTTTTTCAAGGTAAACACTTTCAAAATTCTACCTGTACAATAGATTGAAAATAACAAAAACATATTAACCAAAATATTTTTCAAATGATCAAAATTCATAAAAAAATATAGGTATTTGCTTAGAATGAAGTAGTTTACCGATAAATTACACCATTTTTATCGCATCGGAACTAATATTATATAAAACATTGATTCTTTTATTTACTGTTTCCTTATCGTATTTTTTTAAGTATTTGTATGTAGTGTGCTCATAACCTTTGACATGAATGAACTGCGAAAAAATAAAACGTCAATGTCATTCACCCACAGCACACTGAGATCGTCAGTCAAAACTTTTGTTGTGAATGTGTAGTGTTTTTCTAAATTAAATAATATTTTCATGAATAAGAAAATCTTATATGGCATCATGATGAGTGAAAGATAAACTTCTTCAAACTTTTTTAATAACTTGCATTTAAATAACTGTGATAAAATATAATCCTGGTGAAAATGGATTTGAATTTACTTATTCTGATAGTTTCCACGTTTTCTGTTATTAATGGGTTTAAAATTGTAAGTAGAAGATTTATGAATTTATAATTACCTTTAAAAGAGCAAAAGAGTTATTTTAACGTGACTTTCAATCTAAATTGAAGCTATAACAGTAGACCTCATGATGAAATTCTGTTCATAATTTTCGCCCTGTTTTGGTTTAAATATAATTCATTATTCTTAAATTGTTTTAACTTTATGTTTATTAATTATATCAGAACGATTTAGATAACAAAATAATAAGTTATAACAACCGTTGTTGTGACTATCATGAAACTAAAGCCTTTGCTTTTAGAATAGCGAAGATTGTGAGCTTAATTTACTATATTTTCTTGTACAGCTATCACAGGAAAAAACAACTCCCGAGTTCTGGGATGAAACTGAACCATTTGGCAACTTTGAACAACCCTCACCAGATCTGAGACTACCAGCTGATGTTGTACCAAGTTTCTACAGACTCAAACTTCACACTAACTTGGAGAACTTAAACTTCACTGGTGAAGTGTACATTACAATTAGGGCAAGCAAACCTGCTAAGGAAATAATATTACATTCCAAAGATCTCAGTATTAATAATAATGCTAAGCTAACAGAACAGATATATGAAAGAGTTGAAACTTTCCATTCAAGATCAAAGAGAGAAGGAAAAGAGGCTGAAATTGCATCAACAACAACTTCATCCAGCAATCTTGATAACATCACTTCTGTAACATCAAGTGATAATGTTACAACAGAAGCAGAAACAACTACAGCAGCAACTGCAAATAATGGCACAACTAAACAAAATGTTGTTGAAACCACTGTTCAATCCATCACTGAACCAACAGCTACAACCATAGACACCCAGGTTACCCACAGCAGTGTACGTAATATAAATATAGTATCAATAACAGCAGCTACTGGTGATAGATTAATTCTCAAATTAGAATCTGCTCTTAGAACCAATGTGGACTATACACTGCAAATGACTTTTAGTGGTCAAATATCTAATTCATTAACGGGATTTTACAAGAGTACCTATACTGATAGCCAGCAGAAAGTTAGGTAAGCATCACACAAATGTATTCCTATTTGCAAATGTTTTCATTGCTTTTAATTAAAAACAAGTAGCATTAATGTAGACTTGTGGTTTTTATAGTAGGTAATCAAAAACAATGAAGTGACTAATTTGTTTTGTAGTTCCTTAAAGTTGACCAATGAAATTAATAAGTAATATTGAAAAGTAACAATAGAATGAAGGATAATAATAACTTCATTCATCTATTTACTACTCCCACAGTCTATATAAATTCTCTTCCCTACAGTTGGCCGACAGACAAGTGTTGACAGAGCAATTGTGTGAGGTTCGCGGGGCAAGAGGGGGTACTAGCAAGACCGAGCTGCCATATGCCTCAACCTATATATTTTAAATAAAATCTATATGGGTATCGTTATCATGTTTTCGGTGGTGCCGATTATGCATTTGGAGTAACTAGCTTCCGGTCACGAATTCGTCTGCGTAGACTTATATTCTTTACAATATACAAAGTATACAAAATAAAATTTAAACTTGTGACAACCCTTACAATTGTCCTGTCAAAAGCAGCGTGGCGCGTGTCTTTAAAGGCGTTGTGCCACTTTTAGTTCTTAATTGCACTGTGCTACTACTATGACTATTGTTACAGAAAGCTAGGAGTGACTCAGTTTGAGCCAACATCAGCAAGAGCGGCTTTCCCCTGTTTTGATGAGCCAGCATTCAAAGCTATGTTTGAAATCAGTATTGCACATCCTAACAATCTAACAGTGCTCTCCAACATGAAGGTGTCCACACAAGAAGACATGTATGATATTATAGTATTTATGAGTATTTTGTATAGAGTAAATAGATTTTAAAAAATAAGAAGTAACATTTCCAACCCCATACTATCTCTTAGTTTCAGCCATGTTCCAGTGAGTGAATGAGACGTTGCTATAAGCACATATAGTGGCGGAAGACTCACTTCATGGCAAAATTTTTAGATAAACCTTTTTAGACAAATTTGCCTGTTTTCCACCTATGCTATGTGAATTAAAATGTACCTTAGATGATAGAGCTAGTTAGTCAGATATAGCTATTGACAATTTTCTTACCAGTTCTTACAAATTCTTACAAGTTACAAGGCCTCCTGCTGTGGGGCTTTGCGAACCAATGGCGTAGCTTCTTTGACGTTCACTTGTAATAGTAGAAGATACAAACTAGGATCGACCTTTACACATCTGTAAAATGGATGAAAAGTACTTTATATCAAATTTAATATATTAAAAGATATATCTCGAGTGGGTTGTCTAATAAATTCCTGGCCAGACTATGATTAAAAAAAAAACTCAAATTAAATATTGCACTCATATATTTAACGAATAAATTTAATACCAACCGAAATTATGGAGCTTAAAGAATATACAAATGTTGGATTCTCTATTTTTTTCCTGGCCTTAATACTGGATTGGCAGGTATAAACCGGTAATCCGGTAAATCGATAATAGTTTTTTTCACCTACTTGACCCCAACGTTTGTAATCATAATCATTTATTTATTTGCCACAAACATGGTAATTAAGATGGTAGGTTACAATATTTGTTTGTTTCGCCTATTTAAGCATGCAAATTTAACATTTTATATTAAATTCAGTTACTTATACGATAATATTTAAAGATTTGATTAAATTACATTACATTAAACTTTGAAGTGTCCGAACAATGGATTGGGTTACATTCATAGAATAGAAATTGCAAGTTATTTAATTATATCGTTTAGTCAAAAAATTATTAATGTCATAAAAGTTTTCCGTCAATAGCCATTTAAACAAACTGTTTTTAAAATGAATGATATTTAAACATTTCATATAATCAGGTATATTATTAAACAATTTAACACACATAGTAAGACAGCTCTTAGAATACTGTAATGTTTGAGGTTTTTCTTGCAGTACAAGTCTATCTGGATTTCTAGTATTGCGGGGATAAATATCACAAGCTTTCTTTAATAGTTTAATATTTTGTCTTACAAATACGCATACCTTAAATATGTAAAGTGATGGCAGAGTCAGTAAGCCCAGACGCGGAAATAAAGTATATTAAGTGTATATTCTATAGGCCTCCTTTTTTTCGGTTGGTATTAAATTTATTTGTTAAACGCATAAGTAATATTTAATTTGCGATTTTTTTGACTGGCCATCATTTTTTTTGACAACCCACTCGAAATATATTTATTTTCTAATATATTAAATTTGATAGATAGTACTTTCATCCATTTAACAGATGGGTGAAGATGGATCCTAGTTCGGATCTTAGACTATAAGAGCCTAATCTAGATATTAAACGATGTTGAATTTTGGATTTAATGGTTACTTTTATGTGGTACTGACTGAATGATGCATCACTATTTCTGATTTCGCTTACATTACCTATGTGTTCTTAATTTCTCTTTCTAGTGTAGAAGAGCCAGGCTGGAAATGGACCCACTTTGAACGCTCTGTCAACATGTCGACATACTTAGTGGCATATATATTAACAGACTTTGAATCTTTGAAAACTGACTACCAAAGTAAGGACAATATTACAAAGGAGATCAGAATATGGACAAGGCCAGAATTGATAAACAAAGCCAAATATGCGCTCAATATTACTCCAAAGCTGCTCAGCTACTATGAAGAAGTGTTTGGAGTACCATATGCTTTAGATAAAATGGATTTAGTTGCTGTGCCTGACTTCTCTAGTGGTGCTATGGAAAATTGGGGCTTGATAACATTTAGGTAATGTTGAACTCATATTTAAAATTACATTAGGAATATTATAATATAGTCACTTGCATCACAAATTCTAAACTAGTATTGCAGTGCATAATACAGATGTTAGCAGGATGTTGGACTTAACTAACAATCATATAAAAGCAAACTTGAATCCCTTAATAAATATTCAGTTTAAACAAACATACACTTAGGTATTTTTATATATTCGTAATGTCACATTAGGGAAACCACACTTCTTTTCGACGAAGTAGAAGGCGTTCCTCGCGAGAAGCAAAACGTGGCGATCGACGTGGCTCATGAGCTGGCTCATCAATGGTTCGGCAACCTGGTCACCATGCACTGGTGGACTGACCTCTGGCTGAACGAGGGCTTTGCCACGTACATCGAGTACGTGGGGGTCGACTATGTAAGTATCACCCACTAGCCAAGTAAATCTGCCAAACAGAAAAAAAATGTTCTTATCCGTATACTGTATAAATAGACCGTGCTAGCCTTTTTGACTTGAAAGTTGAAATACGCAGTCTCATAAGTGGCGAAATAGCGCCATCTAATCCATTCACGTGCGTCTACACCGTTAAACAGCATAAAGCGCCCCTATATTAGCCGTAGTGTATTTTTTATTTGTATGGGGTAACGTATCTGTCTGTACTATAGTTTTATGTTATCTGTGGTATTACAATACAATATTTAGGTACCTCTTCTTTCATCCTACAGATTGAACCCAAATGGAACATGTTCGAGACATTTGTCCGCGACAAAATGGATTTACTGCGGTCCGACGCCCTAAAAAATACGTCTCCCGTATCCCGGCAAGTGATTGACGCTTCCGAGATATCGCAGAAGTTCGACGAGATCTCATACAACAAGGGCGCTAATCTGATAAGGATGCTCAACCACACTATTTCTGAAGAATTATTCCACAAAGGGCTCGTGATTTATCTCAACGATTGGTGAGATCTTTTTTTTTTTACTGGAACTGGACCTGTTTTACTATCTACTCCTTACTAAAAGTTCTTTTTTTCTTCCTTTTTAACTTCGTAAGATATAATACAAATGCCGTAAGATGTGTAGGTACTCTGCTTTGTTTGGAGCCAAATTAGTGTGTCCTAAAATGTATTTATTTAATCATACCTTCAGGAAATATACGAACGCCGAGGAGAACGACTTATGGGAAGCCATGTCTAAAGCGACTTCTACGGATCCCTCACTGAAGCAGCTGTCAGTAGTCGAGTTTATGAACACGTGGACGCGGCAAGCAGGGTACCCTGTAGTCAACGTCACTAGGGACTATAACAGTGGGCAAGTTGAAATTCAACAGGTTGGTACATCAAAAAAAAGGGACAGCATTTGGGTAACAATCGTTGTTCGATTTTGGACCTTAACGACGTAGTAATAGTGTCATAAAATGGAACAAGGAAGTCCGATTATTGTGTTTAGCTTTACGAAATATGCGTCTCAATGCATGAGTGATCATGCATGCATGATATTGTATGAACATTTTGCTTTAACTTGAGTTTGAGCTGTTTTCAACTTGATATTCTCATTTCAGTCGAATTATCTAGTACCTAAACTGCTTTAAAAAGTAATAGCAACTTTTTTTTGTCAATTTTAGAGACTATTTACTAGTACTAAAGACCCTTACCCCAGCATGGTGGATCAGTTATGGCACATTCCAATCAGCTACGCCGCAGTCGACAGCCCTGTCAGCGAATGGACAACTAAGCCGAAGATCTGGCTTAAAGACCGACGACAGATGGTCCAACTGCCTATCAATAATAGCGAAGCCCTGTATGTTAACCTTGACGCCATTGGTGAGTACTATAGAATATATAATAATACTATCGTACAGATGTTGCACTCAGTAAATTCATTTACACAAATAGCGACTCTTGTCCCAATACAATAAAGTGCATTTCAGCTCGCACAGTGCCTTCTCATACGTTATATTCGTCAAGCCGTTGCCTCTTTCTAACGCGTAGCCCTTATCCTTTGAACCACGTCAGCCCTACTGATTCCTTCGTGCGTTGGCAAATATAGTAAGCTGCGAGCTTAGGCTAATTTTCAGGTCTAAGCACGGAGTGAGACCCCTGGCATAATTAATCCATATATCCCTGTAGCTTTTAACCGTTTAAATGCTTAGAGAATGCGTTTCTAATATCAGATCATGTCAGTTCTCTCTCTCTCTCGAATATCTAACTTTTCCAGATTGCTTATTGTCAGTTTTCTCACCTTACTCGCTTACGCAGATGTTTGCGAATATAGTTTAATTTTCAACCTTATTCTTATGGCATTAAGGCTATCTGTCAAAATTTTATTCTTTCGCGATGGTAACGTTTGGACCTTTGGAACTTATTGTAGTAGATCTAACGAATATGCGAATATGTTATTGTTAAGCTGATGATTCACCGGAAAATAAATAAACTAACCGAAAAGCATTCTTTCAGCCGCTAAATTTTGTAATATTTATTTGACTACAAAAGATTCAATCGTATTCCACTTAGGTTACTACCGCGTAAACTACGACAAGAAAAACTGGGAGCTTCTTAGCGCAGCCTTGAAGTCTGGCCGCATAAAGTCGCCTGTAGCGAAAGCACAACTCATAGATGATGCCTTCAACTTGGCTAAAGCAGCACAGCTCGACTACAGCTATGCCTTAGGCCTTACCACCTGTGTGGCGAACGGCGAAGACTCGAAGATCGTGTGGGATTTACTGCTAAATAATATGGGATTCCTTAAACATAACCTGAAGGCTACGTCTGGTTACGTGTACTTCCAGGTGAGTGAAGCTTTGATGTTACGGCTATGTTAATCATTTCTCCTCAAACGAAGTTCCGTCACCATGTATCCACTACAAGGAGATTAGTTTGCATTAACACTAAATATATGTTGCACTGTTTTTGCATCGAGTCTTATTTAAAGTGCTTAGGTATTAAGTTATAATTTTAAATAAGCAAACATTTAAAATTATAATGATATTTATAAAATATGCGCTGGAAAATATCTCTCAAATCCTCTTTACTGCTGAAAAAGTTGGATAACCCGTAAACAAGGCCGCGGCTTAGCTTTTCCCTCGCTAGTATGCTATGAACCTACTTTCCCATGATCACAGGCTGCAGGCTGGAGTTAACGTACTTTTTTATATAAAATATAATATTCGTTTCACAGGACTACATGCGAATGATACTGAAAAAACAATTAAAAACCCTCAACTACGGTCTGACAAAACCAAAGGACTACAACGAAGCTTTCCTCGTTGAAAACCTAGTCATGTGGGAGTGCTTTATGGAATCACCGCGGTGTCTCTCTTGGGCTCGCAACCAGTTCGAGGCGTGGATGAACGAGACCGACATCAATCATAACCCGTAAGTATCCTATAAAATAATATTGTATGTGTGAAAGTTTGGACGTTTGGATGTTTAAATGTTGGGATATTTGTTATTCAAACACGCCGAAACGGCTGACCTTATTTCAACTTTTTTTTTGTAAATGTTTTAGCCTACCACTCTGGTCCAGGCCTCTACGGCCTTCAGCCCTATTTAAAACACTGTTGGTTTATAGCCTAGATTAAAGCAAAGGATACTTTTTATCCAGATATTCCCTCGTGAAAGGAACCCCTGCGGGTAAAGTCGCTGGCGCCAACTAGCTTACAATAAATTGAGCGGTACAAACACATTCGTAGCAGCAGAATAGAATAATTACAAAAACAACTTTTATAATTTTTCTTATTCAAGTTACAACTTTAGAAACCGCAACTGATGACGAAAATGGATTTGGTAATTAAAAAATAATTATGAAGTTATTCTTATACGGGCCAGTGGAGCCACGTGGGAGCCACGTTTATTAATTGGCTTCTTGTGTAGTCAAACTAGAAATAATACATAATTACATCAATCGACTGCATATGGGGCCGTATGGATGTTCATGACTCAGCAAAAAGAAAGAATACGATCATTAGCGTTTACCATAGTTCATCAAAAAAATACGTTCCTACACTTCGACACAAACAGCAAACAAAATTTTTGTTCAAATTCCTATTTAAAGTATATGTAAATAATAAACATATAAAAAATAAGGTTATTATTCTCATATTTACATTTAAAATTGTTTTTTTAGAATACCAAACTACCTACGCTCTCTGGTATACAACGTAGCGCTGAAGTATGGAGGACGGCAAGAGTTCGATTTCTTATGGCGCGTCTTCACTGAATCCTCCGACCCCAACGTAAAGAGCGTCGCTATCAACACTCTTCCCAGCACTAGAGACGAGGCACTTATCGTCATGTCAGTATAAGAAGAAAATAATCTTAAAAATCATTCTAAATTCACCCCTAAAAAATTGTATTTCGCATAGTCCATTTAATTTAGTTTCTTTTGTTTCATTCTCCTTAAAGCACACTATTAGCGAACTAGAAAAAAGTCAAGATACCATAAATAATATTTAAGAATGATAGTTACATTCCAACATTTTGTGTTCTTGGAGCTGCTTAAAATAGTTTTGTTTTATTTTTTATTGTGATCACGATCTATTTGTTTCTATGTTATGTAAGTTGTAACCCTTTGTGATTAGTTGATTTCTATACAGGTTGCTAGAAAAGAGCTTGACAGAGATACCTAAACAGTACGCAGTAGCGGCGTGGAGCGTAGAGCCGCCAGTAGGAATGCGACTCGCACAAGATTTCCTAATACAAAACTTTGACCGTGTTCACGAGAAGTTCACCAAAATGGACTCGTTCATGTTCCAATCGGTGCTCAATGGTGCCTTTGGTGGCATCCATAGTGAAGAAGACCTTAACAAGGTCAGTAACTTTGCAGACACAGTCAAACAATGATCTACTTACTAGTCAAGTCAAAATCTTAAAAAATGAAAAGCTATATAAAATTTAAAAATATCTTTTTACTTTCGCGCCTGAACCGCAAAGAATCGAGGGTATTTAAAAACGTCATTGTACAATTTATGTAAAAAAAAAGACTTGTGTATATCTGTATGCACCGATTATAGCATTAACCATCGTTTGGATATAATTAATCAAATTACTTTGTTATTTAGCTGAAAAGTCTGGCGATCAAGCACAAGCAACAGCTGTTACCGATGTCGCAAACTCTTCAGAAGTTAATCGACACAGCGTCACTGCGCATCGCTTGGGTGCAACGTTACGCCGCTGATATCAACAACTGGTTCAAAGACTACGTCGCTAGTAAGAATATTATTATTTATTCATAACTTAAAAAAGAACCTTACTTAACACGGTTGGTAGCAAGAAAGCGTACAATCTATTCAATCAACCGTAAGAAAACACAGATGTATTGGTGTAGTTATAAATAATATAGGTCCTATTATGTTACCTTGCGAAGGCAATTGCCTTAAAATGTTAGTAAGTGAATCTTATAGGATTTAATAGTAAAAGATATTGCTATGTGTCATCGTAACAAAACATCCTTATTTCTATTTATTTTAAATACTTGATCATGGGAGACAAAATCAAAAGCTCTATTAAAGTCTAAAACATTTTATTTAGAAAATAACTTCGTTACTGATTTATTACAATAAATATAATATTAAACTTAGATATTTTGTTTCAGATGCCTCAATTTCAAATACTACCTCCACAACCCCACCTGCAGCAACCTCAACTGGAACTGTAACAGTGACTAACTCAACCGATGCTCCCAATACTAGCGATGTTCCTACCTCGAGTAGTAACGAAAACGGCAATACCACCAACAATATTGACAATTCCAAAGAAGGTCCAAAGAATGAGTCAACCACAGAAAGCGTAACAGAAGAACCAAAGAGTCCATAAACGAAACGACGATAGGGTATGTCATTGGCAACTAAAAACACGAACCGTTTCTACCTATTATTTTCCATAATGTACTGGAGGCTAATTTTATGTTATGTTAGTCGCCCGAAAAGAAACGTGGAATGACTATGTATGTAATTTCATAAAAAAAAATTAAATCACACATTAAGTTTATAGTTAAATCATAAATATCTAATAGGTATGCAGCATTTTATAGTTGTTAACTAAGAAATTTGAAAGTAGTGAACTGATACCATTTTGATGACTAAATCGTCTTTAGTTAGAGATCTAATCAGCAAATCCATCACAATTTTATTAATAAGTGTGCCAAAATAAGACAGATCTAACTACTCGAATTATAAAAAGGGGTATCAATAGTGTTGTCTTAAATTTGTTCTCGATTGAATAGGTCAAATTAAAGCCTATCTGATTTTAGAAATATGATGTTTCTATACACAATTAGTCTAATTTTACCTAGTCACTTTCGCATACTGTTAAGGGTACTTTATCAGTTAAAGTGTAACAGTATGACTGATATTTGACTTTTAGATAATAATTATTTATATTAATATTCTAGTTTATTTAGTCGGTAAAAAGCTACTATCTAGTTATAAAACATTCCGCAAGCAGATGATCTCTTCCTTTCACTCTTTCAAAAAGTCCAACATTTTTTATAAGGCTTTTATATCTATATTAAGGCGAAGCTCACATTGCGCTACACTTTAGGTCAATGACAAGATATCGCCAAGGATTCTAGTTTATTTTCATTGTACTATCCATATTTTTCTCGATTTAATCAAAGTTTCAAATTAACAGCCATGGCAACGTGACCTCACTTTAATAATACTGGCAGATGACACATACATACCACACCACGACACGTCATACGATTTTAAAAGCAATCTTAGGACTTTACGCAATAGCTCTGAAAACAGCGGTCTCGCATTATGCACTGGGGTGCGTGGTAGTGTGTCGCCGTCAATCCAACTATAAATAAACGAGCGCGAGAAACTAGACGATTGGTCTTCAAACCGGAATTTTATAGTAAATATTTGATAATAAGACTACAAAAACTATATACATTGATAAAAACATTTTTTTTAAATAATATTTATTTTTAAAATATGTGCGAACTTGCGACTCTCATCTTTAACGGTATCCTATTAAACTTTGAAGAGCTAATGTTATATAAAAAGATTTACCTTTTTATGTTATTCAGATGTTTGATATTAAAATGTACAAGTACAAACAAAATTCAGAAACACATAGTGCGAAGTATCGAAGTATCGAAGATTTTAATTAAATAGAAAACACAGTTATAAGTATTTTTATTGTTATTTTTTATTGAATAATGAAATACATTACATGCGGTTATTTATGAAATAAGACCGGGTACAGATCAGTGACATGCAATGCAACTTTTTCCATGCATTTAAGAGGTGTTCGCGAGCGCACTGCGCACCTACTGCGCGCAATACTCCATACTAATCGCGTTACTTTCCATGTTATAATGCACCGCTATATTTTTCATGATTCAATAAAAACATAACATAAAAAGACCTGAAACTGTGTTTTTTATTTAATTGAAATCTTGCGATAATTTGGGACACCTATATATTATTTATAAGTGTACTTATTTTTCCATATTTATTTTAAGGATAAATTACATCGAACATAATGTTATGGATGAGCTCTCTTATCTATCAAATGATAATTAAATTATATAATTGCATGAATTTATATTTTTATTTATATTAATAAAATCAGTCAATTTTAAACAGATTGTATTAATATTGTCACAATATTTCTGTATTGAGTTCCTATTTATATAAGTTAGATACTGATATTTTGAAAATTTATGCATGTTTGTTTACTAATTGCTATGTATTTTTAATTATAGTTTTGAGTGTTAAAAAATATTGTTATAATTGTAATAAATGTTATAATTTCGGATTCAAGCATTTTATATTTATATCGAAAAGCAGGAAACCTAAAGTACCCATGCAGCTGTGAATAAACTTATCCTTATTCTTTTTGTGTCCGTATTATCATAATACACGATAAAAAAAACCCTGCAAACGCTCCTAGCAGTACGTGATGTATTTACCGGTTAGGAATTACGCATCATATTATCTTCGTAATTACGACAGCCTTATCAAAGTAAAGTACATACTACTATTATAGATTTTCTTTTACAATTTCAACATAATATTACATTAAATTAAATTTTCGGTCGCTCCCACTCATTCGTTCTTCTCTCAATCTCTTCAGATAAACTAAATAAGCTCTTTATATTAATCATTCTGCATACACGATTCATCACTTATATCTGTATTAATTTGAATATGTATAACTTATAGGTTTATTTCATCGAGCAGTAGTTACAATTAATAAAATCGTTTTAAATACATTAATCACTTTTTTGTGCGAAATGAAACATTGCCACGTCATATTATTTCTGCTGCGCCACACTGATGCTCATGGCAGCCCCAAGCCAGTTCGCGCTAAAATCAATAATCTGCTTGTAAACAAGCCCTACTACATGTGGGGCAAACATTTTTGTTGCTAACACGTTTTTATACACAATAATTTATGTTATGTGTATTTGTTTCCAGTGTTTATACTATTATTAAATGTTTATGTTTCGTAGTGATATAAGATAATCATATTTATAGCTAAAGTAACCATGGATTCGGCAAATGTGGGATATTCGTACCATTTACCTTCAGGAGGGTGGAATTATAAAATTCGCAACACGTTATCTCAATTCAGTGATTTGTTTAGTGAATTCAATAAATATATTGCTCCTGCATATCATCATGACCGCTGTGAGAGGTAAAATATGAGATTAATAATCATCCACCAAGATTTTACATTTCAGCGCAATTCAACTGAATCTTGTATTATTAATTTCTTTTTCAGGTCCGTTCAAATGAGGATATATTCAATGCACAAAGGAGAGTTTGTGATGGTTTTTATAGCATTTTTTGCTTGCTTCGGCCTGGGTGTATTTATAGGATTAGCAGGTAAATTACTAAATTATTAATTTGTCATAGAGACGACCGTAGTACTGTACTGCGTTTATCTATTTCTATTTTAGTTTTGTAATTTAATTATATTTAACTGTTGGTTATTTCGAAATTGTGCAAGTTGTGAATAACTCTTTTGACCAAAATTATTTTAGTGTTACTCATTAATGTATAAGTAGTTTAAGGAGGCTGTCTGTTATTCCTTAGTAAATAAATAAATAAATAAATTTAATACGACTTATTTTGTCTGACGAACACATACCTATAACAACGTTTAAATTATTTTTTCCGTCAAACTTAGCCTGCACTTAATCTACTGTGAATATATTTTAATAGAGCCTCTCACATAAGTCTTCTTCTGTTCGTGTCAACTCGACAGCAGTTATACTAAGTAAATAATGTAAATGAACCAAAAGACCCATTTAATTTTATATAACTTTGCCCTAGGACCTTCACCGACGATGACAACGTCGTTCGCAGCGTCGAACCTACTGTCCAACACAAGTACCATCTACGAAGGACCGTTCCACCTCCACAGCCCCGCGCTTGGCACGCGCGTTCAACAGCTGTGGTTGCTCGCAGAGATATTGACGAACAATGATGATGGTGATTGATGATATTTTGACTTCTGTACTTTGTGACGTCGTTAGGGTAACTATAATACAGTGCTGAAGCAGAATAAAAAATCGTTAAAGTGCCACTATAAAAGGCATTCATCGATGATTAGAATTTTAGGTTAAAGAAAGGATTATCTACAGAATTAGCAGTTTATTTTTTTTCATACACCTACTAGGAACACATGGCGTGCTGTGTACTGTAGGCTGTGTCGGTGTAGTAGGTGGCGGTGGTAGTAGGTGGTACCTTTGACACTGAAACAAAATATCATTTAAGTTCACTATAGCTTCAAATTTAAGCATTAGAGTGTGCATGCGTCATCTATTTACTTGTTATTATGAAATGTTTTTACAGAGGAAATATTTGATAAAAGCTTTCAAATCAGCATATCGATAGATGGAGTGTTAAGTGACCATAAAACAGTAAACCTTATCCCCGAAAGCGAAGCTACAAACAGGTATGTCAGATTATAGTTTCTGCTCATTTTACATTTCATCTTTTGAGTTATGTAAAGCTAGGAATTAAGTATAGTTACTTAAATCGAAAAAGCTTAAACTTAAACGACCTTTATTTACAGTGTATTAATATTTGGAATGCATGGGTTGTGTGATGTGTGTGATGATCACTCAATATAGGGTGCCTTTGAAATTTTAAGTGAGAAAGTTTTTGTTTTGATGAAAAATATAATAAACTTAATACTGCTATATGATTAGCCTGAAAAACCATTCAAGCCTTCTAGTTTAACGGACTTTTAGTAGCTACACAAAAAATCTTCTGTTATCTAAAGACCACGTGAATTCGGCCTTTGCTAGAGTCGATTTCACGGGAAAAAAAACGGGTTTCGTTTCGGTTAACAGTTTCGCCTCGCTGCGAATTGCTGGTCGTTAAAACCGTTAGACATTGCCAATTCATCGACCGATTTATCAGTGTGTCTTTCCTTTCCAGAACTCAACACCTAAAGTGCAAGAAACAAGTGTGTGAAGAAGTCATGGCTCTACATTTAGGCTCATTAGAGTACACACACTACGTACTGAATCTACGGTTTTACGGACTCAGAGAGTTTCATAAACGTTACAATATGAGAGAAGTTATATTCTATGTTAGTTAAAAGTTATATCATACATCTTGTTCCTTCACCATCATCATCAACCTTATCCCAATTCTACTTGGGATCTGCGCAGTACGTCATTTAGTACCAGTTCATGTTCTTCCTTCAACCAAAATATCTTTTTCTTAATTTTAAGAAGTCAATAGCGCAACTTAAGCATTTTCGTGAAAATAATGTTGTTTATGCGAATACATCTAAATCATTAAATTATTTTCAGTTTAAAACATATAATCCAGCTTTTACGCAAATGGAAACTTGGTTCAGATTCATATTTCTACTTACAACATTCACTATAGCAGTAAGTATATTTTTTTTATTTCAAACCGAGCTTTTATAATTTAATCTTCGAAAATTGTCTCACATTTTTCCTAATTCTTAGTCACTTTTCTTTTAACTGAGATGAAAAATATTTAAATTATATTGTTAAATATAAATAAATAATGAAACACTTTTATTAAATTATTGTATCAGTAATGCTACCTGTAACATTTATTTATTATTTACAGTGCTGGTTTGCCCATACACTAAGGAAATATTCGACTCAGGATTGGGCTATAGAACAGAAATGGTTATCTATATTGTTACCACTGCTTTTACTTTACAATGGTAAGTTTGTACGCCTTTGAAAGACTCGATATTGAGTATATTATGTAGGCTTAGTTAAGTAAAAATCAAAGATGAACTAGTTAAAGACAAATAGGAACGACCCTTAGAAACAATAGATATTTTTGTCTATAAAAAAAAACTAAATTCTTGAAATTTAATGTTACGCATAATGAACGAAAGACGCATGTTACGCATAAAAATATTTACGCATCGTAGTACATACAACAACGCCGTGATGACAAATTCGTATAGCGCCCCGCTTAAATGCACATAATAAACACCAATGTAAAATGTCTCAATGTTTTATTCAATGTGTGCCATAAGACGCACATAAATACCTCCTTAATCTATCTATCTTTTAAACGAAAACTTTGTTCACAGTTCGAGGCTAATCTAAGCGATATGGAGACTGGTTGACTTTTTTTTAGAATGTTACCAACTTTTTTTTTACTATTAAAATGGGCAAGCATTTTCCCACCAACTGGTCTGACAAAGCAACTTTGTTCGCAGACCCGATATTCCCGCTACGACTAGTCTCCGGCAGCGGTTTTGCGCCGCTTATGGACACAGTGTTCCAGACAGCGTTCCTCGCATGCGTCATGCTGTCGTGGCTCGCCCAGTACCATGGACTTAGACAGGTCAGCTAAGTACTGTTTATGTATCCTACATTTTTTATACTCGGGATTGACGCTTTATTCCTGCTGTTCGGTAGAATAGAAGCTATATAATAACACCGCTTTTTTATATCAAACATCTAGCCCAAGCTTACTTTAATTAGAAACTGATGCTAAAAAACTAGATAAATAATAAATAAAGAAACGTGTATATGCTGCAATTCGAAATGATAAATAAATAAATAAATAAAATAAATAAATAATTGCATACAAACACACCAATTATCTAGCCCACGTTAAGTTTCATTAAGAACTTGTGTATGGTTACTAGATAACGGATAAACATACTTATATACTTTTTTTTTGTAAATACATACATAATATACATATTAAACACCCAGACCAAGACAAATAAACATGTTCATGCACACAAATATTTGTCTTGTCAGGGGATCGAACCCGAGACCTCTGACGCAGAAGGCAGGCTTAGTACCCCTGCGCCAAACAGGTCGTCATATGTAAATGATATTAAAGAAAAACTTGTAAATACTTTTTCTCTAATTATATTATAGTCAAAACGCAACAAGACAAACGGATATTATGGTGGTTCATCCTCCCAATATTTATCTTGAACGGGAAGCGAACCCATCACCTCTGAACGGAAAGCAGGGTTCCTATCCCTGCGCCGTACAGGATATCTGACAAAAGCCGTTTTGAAGTCGTTACATTTATCACCATTAGATAGACGAGTCTGCGCCAACGCAAGTGATGGGTGTAAGTAACTCATCACAGCTGCGATAGAAATTAATTATCAAGTAAAATACGTGATTTAACAATACCTAATACTCTTTTATCGCAGCACTAAAATATAATTTATCATTTATATTACGTTATTACACATTAAATAAGTTATATTTATTTAGTTATTATTTATTTATTTAATGTGTAATACTCAAAAAAATATATAATTTGTTAAGTTCACAATAACGGCAAATTTTAAGCATAGTTAATCCTGCTCGAAGGACCATGAATTTGTTTTTTTTTTCAAACCAAATATTTATCTTATGACTTTTATTTATTAAGATTTTATGTCACTATATATGCTACTAAGAACCTAGGTATTACAAGAAATACTAAAGTTTATTAATTTCCAGAATGAAAGGGGGTTCCTGTCATTTTACTTGATGAAAGTAATAGTAGTGACTTTGGTTTGGACGCCAGCTATGGTTATAACGATATGGCAAAAATATTACGCGTTTTACGATCCTACATTTAACTATATGATGAATCCTAATTATGCAGTGAGTACTACAGTTTCAGTCTATTTAAAAAGTACTTGTCAGTTTTAGTAATAAAGCATTAAATATTATACTTAAAATTATTATGTTGTTTCAGGTTGTTAAAATAATGTTCTTCAGTGCTGTTACATTATATTTCTTATATCTAATTGTTCTAATCATAAAGGCATATAGTGATCTGAGAAATATGCCTTTCTTTGGTAAGTTCAATTTCAGTAGATATTTTTATTCATCATCATCATCATCATCAGCCATGCTTTTGTCTTCACTGGGGTACTGACCTCTTATTGATGGATAAGGAGAATTAGCCATGACCCACCATGTGGGCCCAATGCGGATTGGTGGGCTTTAACGACTTTAAAAACAGCCGGAGCCACCGGCTTAACGAGCGTTTGGGAACAGGGGGCTCGAGATATGCTAGAACCATAGAGTGGGTGACATAACAGGGTGAAGAACTAATAAAATCTTGTGATTAATAGGATCACGTAGAGGCGGACTAAGAACTAAATGCTTGTCAAATTAAATTCAGCTTGAATAGCTTTATTATAAAGTTGAAATTGTTTGACATGACTCTTGTTTGTTGCGGTCATTTGAGGTCCTGCCAACCATCAACCACGCTTTTAAAATCGACTAAACTCGACTTTCAATTGTTATAGATTTACCCCCATATTCTAAGTCGTTACTCCAAAACTTCCTACATTTCACTCAACCTCATTCGAGAAATTTGGTATTAATAGTTGCAAAAAATCTCCTCCACTCAAATTTTTCCTCACTTGAGTGTAATTATTAGTACTGTTTGCTCGCGTCGCGGAAACAACTGTCAAACTTTGCAACAGGCAGTGCCTTAGAGAAACCTCGAAGAACATTTACGCCATTTTTTCTATTTGTCAATTTTAAGTGACCATATCCAAAAAAAATATAAAATTTATGGTGAAATCTATACCCACTACTACTAATTTTAAAACCCTCGACTTAATTATCCGTCCGGGGCTACCATTAAATGAACTAGCTTTGCAGTTTTATGGTGACGTGAATATCTGGAGATATTTTATTGTCATACTTATTTATATTTGTTGATCTTTAAAATAATGATGGCAGCCTCCGACGAATAATTAAGTTGGAGGTTTTTAATTATTTCATTCTTTTTCATTTACGATGTAAACGTAGTGGGTTTTTTCAAAATTTAAAATTTTGCTATTTTTTATACTTTTTAGTAAGCATAGGTATTATGTACTCTGTACTAATAAACGCTATTACTGAAAACCACATCTAAGTCAGACTAGTAGTTTTGGTTTTGCACAGCCAAACGTTTACTGCAGCGCCCCCTGGTGAGTTATAATATAACATCTATCTACGAACATAGCACTAATCAAACCCGAATGCATCTCTGAAAACCGCTTCAAAATCGGACATGTATTTTGGAGATAAATGGCAACATTGGTTTGCACAAACAAACAAACATCCTCTCACCCCAAATGCAAAAACCATCTCCGTACCGTGTCGTCGTGGGTAAAAATGGTACTGTTTGGCTCCTCCAGGTTACTTACGTCGAGACAGAGTTACGACTTAGAATACCGATTTCGAGGACTATTTCGATGAAGTTTTCAAGGAGGTTTCGTTAAGTCGAGGACGAGTAAGTTTTGGAGAAACGACTTAGAATATAGGTGTTAGTCTGTTCGCCGCTACTCCAACTCATCTTTCCTGCACCAAATCAATTAGCTAAACGAATTCTTTTGTACACAGATATAAGGCTGAAATGTCTTTCAAGCGTAGTAGGTACGGTGACCACACTGACCGTGATCCTGGGACTACAGGGCTGGGGCCCGGCTGCGCTACAAGACCACTGGGCTTCCCAACCGCGGTCCCACTTCGACACTTCCGCGCCTTTCATGGCGATGTATGGCCTCTACAACTTCTACGTGTACACACTGGCCTATCTGTTCTCGCCTGGCGGGGGATCTATACATGGTAAATAACATCTAATACAGAGGGCCTAGTGTGAGTTTGCAAAGTTAAAGTTAAATTCTGACAGATAGATCTTAGTACAATGGAAATAAATAATTGCATACAATCATACCAATTATCTAGCCCACGTTAAGTTTCATGAAGAACTTGTGTTATGGATACTAGATAACGGATAAACATACTTATATACTTTTTTATTTAAATACATACATGATATACATATTAAACACCCAGACCAAGACAAATAGACATGTTGATGCACACAAATATTTGTCTTGTCCGGGGATTGAACCCGGGACCTCTGGCGCAGAAGACGGGTTTAGAACCCCTGCGCCAAACAGGTCGTCATAAGATTGAGAATTAAACCCTTGATGCAAACGCGATAGTAACGTTTGGACGTTTGCAAATTCACACCGGTGGGGTTACCACGAATAACTATCGAAGTAGTATCGAGTAAGTATTGAGCACGTAATGTCAATCAAATCTAAGAAGAACCTTTTGACAGCTTTGACAGATTGAAAAATAAGGATGGGGTCAAAGCTATAATATCCGATTCATACGAGATATCGACTTAATTTCTTTGAGTATATGAATCGTTAATAGTTATTCGGATTTATACATTATGTCGTAGCCAAATCTTAAAATTTAACACTGCATAATGTAGCCGCATTACCTATATTTGGCATTATATTAAACAGTTTTATTCTATGAAATGGAAAATACTATGGTTTGGTTATGTGTTTTCATTGAAAGTTGGATGTCTGCTGAAAGTTTAGTATCAATAAATATTAAAATACGGCTGGAATAACAACGACTTATCAATAAGTTGGATTATTTGAATATTTTTACCGATTATTCGTATACAAGATAATTCGAAGTGTCACAACTAGGGCATGGAATTCTCCGCTCATTTTACTATTCGGATAATTCGGATACTCGTATAATATTATCCAGATAAGACGGATAATACAGATAAGAATTAAATATATATAACGTTAAATCATCCATAATAATTTACTTTTGGTTAATCAGTCTAATAAATAACATTAATTTTAGTAAAAAAAACGAATAAATGGTAGCTAGCAAAGTAATAAATTAGAAATAACATAAATTCAACCTTAAATATGCACAGAGATTTTAATAGTATTCTCATGCTGTCATCAGTATCATCATCTTCCACTACTGCACATAGGCCACTCCAATTGCACGCCACCGAGCACGTTCCACTTTGCGAATGTCATCGCTCGACCTAGTCCGAGGGCGTCCAATGCCTACGATACGTTTAGGTACCTATATGCAGTTTCCACTCAAGAACTTCTTTACTCCAGCGGTTATCAGTTCTGCGGCTTATCCGGTGGACTATAACAATTACGTTGGTTCTCTGTCGAAACTGGTATAGTTTCATATCATTCAGAGAAACTTCGAGCATAGCATTTGAACTGGCATTTTCGTTAGTGTCCACGTTTTGACTTTGAATGTTTTCGTCGTTGATAAATGCCACGTCCGATCCAGTGCTGTGTTAATAATATCCTCTAAAGCATTTGTGAACAATTTAGAGAATATCACATTATGTTGTTGTGTCACGTCTCTATACAAAAAGATATGCTTTGTCTGCTGGTTCTGCACTTGGACAAACATGGTAGCGGCATTACAAAAACAGCATGATTCTAGAACAGCCCATAGCTGGTTTCGATTTCTCATAGACTACAAATGAACCGGGGCTGGTTATACTCTTCAGTTTCTGTATAATCTGTATGTCGCTCTGTGAAGATGTGTCTAGTTTTTGTTGTCGTATCCTCCACGTAACCCGGCCTGATCCGGGTTTCTCATAGACTACAAATGATCACGAGCCGATTTTATTCTTCCGTTTTCTGCATAATCTGTCACTTTGTGAAGATGTGTTTATGTTATCGTATCCTCGACGAAACCCAGCCAGTTAGAAAGCGGCGAGTCTTCGTACAAGGCGTCTTGTGATGAATCTGGAAAACCGATTTTAGACGTGTCTTAGGAGCGAAGTAGGTTCTTCAGTAAGGTCTTGTCTCTTTTTAAAAAAAAAACAGCAGGACGACACTCCTACTCCAAGCCTCTGGATTTCTCACGGTGTGTTGAAACTGGTTTAAGGCTCTTTTTGAACAGGTTTGTCGCCTGTTTTGAAGAGCTCAGCTTACTCTTTACTTCTTTATGTCGGTCGTTTTGCGGTTTTTATGTCGTAGGTTCATTGTTCCGGTGTAGCAGTCTTTTGTTCGCGAGAATAAGTGAATATTATTTTTTTCGAATTTGCAGATTTCTAATATATATAGTGAGGTTAAGGTCAACATTTTCAGATTTTTTAATGAGGTCCACTAAACCTAAACCTAAACTGACCCTGAACTCATAATCTTT
This sequence comes from Chrysoteuchia culmella, assembly GCA_910589605.1. NCBI lineage: Eukaryota > Metazoa > Arthropoda > Insecta > Lepidoptera > Crambidae > Chrysoteuchia > Chrysoteuchia culmella. Next base: position 10,959,093 of record OU342648.1, read on the forward strand.
TAGCTATGGAAGTTTAGAATTAATTAGGTACCTTCATTATGTTATTTTTCGTACTTATTCAACAAAAAATTAAATTGATTTCCGAGTCCACCTTGGATTATTACCGTACCATAAATCACTGTATTTATTAGAAATTATATTTCTGGTTTTAGCGTAGGTACTTAGCCACCTGTGTTCACGTGTACGAATTTGTTCCAGAAACGGCCATAACCAAAGACAATCCCGCGTTTTCTATGATCAACGACTCGGATGAAGAGGTGATCTACGGCTCCGACGAGGAAAGCCGGCGGCCGCTCAACTCGCACCACAGAATCAACAGCGAGGACATATGATTCCATAAAGAAACGTATTTTTGCTGAGATGCATGTTTTTTCTTATTACAAAAGTATCCTAAGTTGTCGTTTTTAATTTCTGTTTTCTATAACCAACAGGCGATCAAAACCGTATCACATGGACCTCGTGGACTAAATATCTGTGCTTTATCAAAACCTGACTGACCTGACTAGACTTTGTTAAATGTAAACATAACAGTCTTTTGGTTTAACGAAATAGGTAGACATATACTTGTATTTTAGGTAGGTATGTGTACCTATACCTACTCGATGATCTTCAAATAATCTCAATAGCTTCATCATAGCTAGCAATGAACTAAACAAAAGAATCGCTGTCATTAAAAATATCTTAAGCAACAGGAAGATGTCAATAAATATAAAATCAGTTTGACACACTCTCATAACCAGATGCAAACAAAGGTGTAAGCAGTTGGCAATTGTAAATTGATCAATTAATCTCTAATACTTACTTATCTAATTTTATCTTATGGAATCTGAATTGAACACTGATTTGAAACGACCTGACAAAATACAAAATCGAGTTGATTTGAAAACCACACCAGGGCACAAATTTTTAATTAGGTACAAAGATTATGTTAAATGACGATATGGCAAGGGTTAAAATAAAATAAAAGATTATAATATGACGAAAACGTTACGATGCGATTCGTTAAGGTTATTTTCAGGCAGTAGTGAGAAGCCGCTATACGGCCCGTATGCCATACGGGGCTTATCACAACCTAAAAAGAATCGCAGAGTTGATTATGGAAAGGCCCCAGGACGGCCGAGTGTATCATGCATGCCACTGTCATTAGCCATTTTTAATGTCCCCACTGCTGCTAGGGCATTAGCCTTCCTATGGATGGATAAGGAGAGTAGCTAAGCTATGACCTTGGACGAGTTAATTCGTCAAAGGCTATGACCCACCACGCCGGGCCCAATGCGGATTGGTTGGTCGGATTGTCCTGCCACTACCCCACCCATAAAGGGGTCAACAAAAGCGATTACGATTTAATAAATATTTAACAAGAAAATATACTAGAAAAAAGCAACTAGTCTCATGTCGCCCTGACGGGATTCGAACCCGCATCCTTGGGAGACCTTGGGATGCGGGTTCGAATCCCGTCAGGGCGACATGAGACTAGTTGCTTTTTTCTAGTATATTTTCTTGTTAAATATTTATTACATAAAAATAGCATTGTAAAATGCAAAATTAAAAAGTTATAATGCGATTACGATTTTATTTTATTTATCTACAAGATTTTTTTTTACTACTAGAAAAGAAACAATATTGGGGGAAATCCTTAGTCGATACAGTTCAGATATTTTATTAATACTTAATGTCTGTATATTTATTGGATCTTGCTCCTCTCTTAGAACTTAAAACATGTTGTTGAATCGATGCCGAAACGTTGAGCGACAACCGCAACACCGATGTTATTTGACGAGTACCAACGAATGCATGAAATCCACACGGTTTTACATTACGAATTAGGACACATCGTTCCAAAACAGTGTCCAGCTCAAATGAACACAGTTTTGTTAAAGCAAAGCGCAATTAATAATAATAATAAATAAATAATAATAAATATTCGCATACAATCACACCAATTATCTAGTCCCACGTTAAGTTTCATGAAGAACTTGTGTTATGGATACTAGATAACGGATAAACATACTTATATACTTTTTTTTTTGTAAATACATACTTAATATACATAGTAAACACCTACATACATAATTATTCGATTATAAAACAGTGTTCGATAGACGCGAACTAAACGCGGTTTTGGTGGGCATATTCCGTGCTACAAATGCGTGTGGATTTCAAGCAACCAGTGTCTCGAATTGAACACGGAAAGGGCGATACGCATTATGGGTATTGTGTTTTATTTAACCTTCTTGAACACATTAATGAAACCTAACTACCAATGTACCTACCTACAGAATAGTTCACCAAATAATGAGTTTAAACAATACCTACAACCGCTCGAGCAGTTCTTCACAAACAGGAAAATTGCAAATATTATGTAGGTATACGTCGTCATCAGTTATTTTTAATGTCCCCACTGCTGGGGCACTGGCCTTCCTTATGGATGTATAAGGAGAATGAGATTAGATATAGGTGCTTTCTCGATCTGAGCAAGGCTTTTGATATGGTGTCCTATGACATCTTGTGGCGCAAACTAGAGACCACCTCTCTGCCCAGAGTCATGATATGGCTTCTTAGAGATTGGTACGGCAACCAAATCAATTACATCAGATGGAACAGTCGTCTATCTGACGTCTATATAGATTAGAATGTGTGTGATGTGAGGCAGGGGGGTCTGACCTCGCCCAACCTTTTCAGCTTGTATGTTAATGGCTTGATTGAGAAGCTCAGTAGCATGCATGCTGGATGATAAATTGATGGAGTTTGTATAAATAATATTAGTTATGCTGACGACATGGTGCTGCTGAGCCCCTTAATCAGTGCACTAAGGAAAATGTTTGCCGAGTGTAAAGCGTACGCAGTTGGACATGTTCTCAAGTATAACTAAAAAAAAACTGAAATAGTTATATTTGAATCTAGAGGGAAAAAAAATTGCAATGTGGTACCTAAGTTTAAATACTTGGGCCACATACTAACAAGTAATTTAAAAGACGATCTAGACCTAGAGCGTGAAAGAAGAGCGCTGTCTGTTCGTGGTAATATGTTGGCCCGCAGGTTCAGTCGGTGTACTAAGGAAGTTAAAATAACCTTATTTAAATCTTTCTGTCAGGTATTTTACACCATACCCAAAGGCCTACAACGATCTAACAATACAGTACAACAATATTTTCAGGACGCTGTTGATGTTGCCCCGCCTTTGTAGTGGTCACTCATGTTTGCGCAAGAACATACCGACGACTTCTATGCCATTAGGCGTAAACGCATAGCCTCTTTGTTACACCGGCTTCGAACCAGCTCATAGACTAAGATACCTACTAACATTTCTATAGACCATATAGTTGTCGTCTGTAATAAAAAAAAATAGGTACCTACGACTAAGTTGTAATTACTTAAGTTGAGTACCTACCTCTATTTTTTAATTATTTATCCTTTGTTTGTTTTTCTCCCACCTCCGCCATTTATTCTTCTCCTCCGCCAATCCAGGGTCTGCTGTAATGTAGATGCCATAGCTAGGCTAAGAGCTACCCTAATCACAAGCGTGCTTATCGTTGAGAAGCTCTAAAAGACTAGTTTAAAACGTAGATCCCTTTGGTCTAATTAGTTGAAATACCTTCGAATAATGGCACCATTGTGGTTCGCCACCCAACACCACGCTCCCGTCAGGACGGAAATTAGATCACGGAAAGCCACTTGACTACGTTGTATGAAATCGACGAATGTAAGGTAGGCTTCATAAATGTAAGTCCGAGTTTGACAGATGATAGGAAAAAGGCATAGGTATATACATTAATTACCTACCTAATTATGCCTCTTCATGTGAGAAATGTGATGAGAGTAAGGCATAGGTAATACTTATGAGGAATGTGATGAGGGTAGGATAAATCAAGAGAGGCTTGTCTATTATACCTACCTAGCTAGATCGTAGCATAGCAAGTGAAAAGAAGACTTTTTTATTCGAGACTGGGCAAGTATTTGACCACCATCTTGTTTAGAAACAGGATGTGGCCTAGAATGTTACATACATGCCCAAGAAATGCCTATTCCCTGTCGCCTTGAAGAGGCCAGGGTTGTAGGAATCGGAGAACACATGAGCAGGCAGAGCGATCCAATCCTTAGCGGTTCGCATAAAAAATGTAGCAGCAAAGCGCTTGATGGTAAGGACCATTGGAATGTCAACGACGTATGGGTGATAAGCTAACTTACGTCTGGTACCCCGATAGTGGAGAGGGGCTGGAGTACAAGATCGTGCAGTTCTAAATAACTTAATAACATCTGCTTACCCCCTCTACGGGAGTAAGGCGTGATTAAATAGTAGGTAAGTACTATTAATTTCAAATCGACGCCAAGTTCAAATCATCCATTTGAAATTACCATTTAACTCATGATTGATGGAAGAGTCCAACAGACTTCATCTTCATCTATCATCTTTCACCACACAATAGGTACGCATGATTACGCAAGAACTTAGCTGATGGTCGTAAAAGTAGGAACTTAGGTACTTATGTTTTAGTAAACATGACTTTTGTTCTAGACTGGGCCATACATGCCCGAATTGGTACGTGAAACAAATGAAACAAACAATGAACCAAATTAGAATGAACGTTTTAAACGGCAGTCTTGATTGTATCAGAAAATCCTATAATAAACAGCAAAACGACGGAGAAAACACTAATAAATACAGGCAATAATGTCTAATCTTTGATAACTAACGGGAAACTCAGAGAAAGTTAGTAATGTAATCTGAATACTTATCCATATAAAATTGATGTAACCTCATCATTTATCATTTATTTGAACAGATCTTTAACATGTGCTGTGAAAGGGATCTTTTTGCCTTTTATTTTACATAATCAATGCGGAAATTGCGATAAAGCGGAGCTCACACAGGCCTCTCGCGTGCCACTAGCTTGCTACATATTAGTAATCTGTGGTGCCACCCGTCTGTATTGAGAAATTTCGTGGCAATCTTGTCATGGCACTTTGCGAATATTATGATTTGAACGGATTTCTATTACTTAGTCTGTTCACTGAAACGAGCTAGTATCCACTACTGAGAGAATCCGCTCACTCGTGATTGGCTGGAGATAACGCGCATAAGCAATGCGCCTTATTTTCAGCCTATTACGAGCGACCACTTTATTTCAGTACTAGCCGTTTCGTTGAACAAACTATACTATAGTTTGTTCAACGAAACGGTTACGAAACGAAATAGTTACTATAGCATCGTTTTGCTTCACAGTCAAAGCGCATGACTGCCTGGAACGAAAAGGATATGTGGTTTTAGTCGGAACAGTCAATGCACGGATCAGTGCTTCCGGAATGGCAAGGAAGTCCTATGTTGTACATTACACTATTATACACAGACTACATAACTTCTCTATGGTTGGTTTTCTCGACTTCCAGTTTGTTCGGAATCGGAACTGCGCTATGATAAAGGGATGGACAATAAGATTTCCGTGTCTCTGATGGGTCTTTATTATCTTCGCAATAACAACAATAATAATACTGACCCTACCCATCAAAATATAGTATAAACCAACAGTAGAATATTTTATAATATTCCCAAATCCAGGATCAAACCACAGATCAAACAAAATGCATTTGAAAAATATCAGGCAATACTAGTGCAAGGCAATAGGTTCAATATATCAGAACTAAGTTATCATGCAACAAACTAGTTCAAGCGAATTATTCCACTTTGCCTGTAGGGTGGTGAGTGGATTAATTTGTTCCAGCATACTCGGATGATAATGATATAACTCAACAGTATTAAAACTCAATTTCATTGCACTAGAGATGGGTTTTTTTGGAAATTGTTAAAGAGTATGTAGACCGAGATACAAGTTGGTTATAAAAGGTGCAAAACACAAAAATAATGGAACAGTTTTAATTCACTTGCAAATAGTCTGTTACGTACGTATAACATGTACATGTCCACTCTGGGAAGACTTAAATAAAATGAAATTAATTAGGTCTAATATTAAATTAAATTAAAACTAAATATCAAAACGAAAAATTAAGCTACTTATAAACTATTTTACATGCTCAAATTAATGGCTTTATAATACAAAATATCACAGCAGACCGAGTATCAGATTACCTTTAAGTCAGCCATTTTGTTGTAGGTACTTGGGCGCCATCATTAATATAAAATTAAATGAATTAAATCAATAATAAATAGGTCCTACATATTATGTAATAATTAACTTTGCAGATGTGTACGTAATTAAATAGATTCATATAAATTACTTTATTAATGTAAATTTTGAAAAGGTACATTGCTAATAATATATGATTGGTCAATTTCACAAATAACTTAATCCTGGTATTAATAAGAAACTTAACTTTGCATAATATGTCTTAACGCCTTTACATAAAATTATTAAAATTTAGGTATGTTTAAAGAAAATATTGACTTATTAAAATGTACCATGAATCAATGTTGAAAAAATTACTTTACAACATAAATTAGAAACTCAGTCATTCCCTCACTCTTGCTTTTTGAAATGAAACATACACTGAACATTAATTTTTTTAATATTATTTAAGGAATAATAAATAATTAGTAATATACCTAATTACAGGCAAATTACTTTGAATCACTCTAAAGATATAGTCTGTAAATGATTGAGTGTGTGCGCAATAAGAATAACAGGATGTGGCTGCAGAACAGCAGCTGCAAGCGGGCGATTACGGGCACCACACGGATCTGCAGCTAATGGGCGGTGTCGAGCACCACATGGCTCTGCAGGCAACTGACGAGGTGTCGCTGGTGGCACCGCCCGTCGCAGCACTGCTCCACCACGCATCACACAAGCTATTCCAGCACGAGGGTCACAGTTCTCATTCACACTTCCTCCTTCATCATCCGAGCAAAGGTCAATGACTTCACACTCTTCTACTCGTTTCAGTGGATCTTTTGCGTCTGTTTGAGAAATGTTCTCGCCATATTCTAATCCATCCACATAGATAACATCTTTTTCGGCAGCAATTCTCCTCTTCTCAGCTTCTTCCTTCAAATTGTCAATATAAACCTGCATGTCCTTCTCTGACATCTGTTCTACATCTACGGAAATAGGTCGACACTTTAAAAGCAGCAACTGACTCTTCAGATCTAGAACCTTTTTATTTCTTTGATTTGGAAATGTGTGTCGCCTGTACCAGTGATCAATGGGCCTTCGATACCTTACAGGAAATTGTTGGTTTTTACTTTTACTAGCTATAGTTTTACTAACTGAATATGGAGTGCAACAGTACCTCTCAATTCTCTCCCTGGAATAGCTGGTATCTCTCTGTATATTTGATTTTGCATTTCTCATATAAGCCAATGAAGAAAATGGATATGGAGGTCCCCTATCTATATTTGCTGCACTTCTTGCATTCCTCGGTTTACTTTCATTATCATAGTTCTTTGAATTGAATGATTCCACTGTATTTCCAATAGGCTGCAACTTAAGTGCAGATAGAAACTCTGGTAAACCACCACTGTAAGATGATGATGGTAAAGCTTCATTATTACAGAGCCTCTCATGTGCTGTTAGTACATCTAAATTATCAAAGTGACTGTCACAGTTATCACACAAATAAATGTCTGCTGGCCTTGGTGAATCTTCCACTTCAATTGGAGAATCTCTATCATAGAATATATTCTCATTTCTAAATGTGACAAGCAGTCGACCACTTGGCCGGTAGTAGAGAGACGTCGTATGATCCCGGTTGTCAACGTACCTCAGCCTATTGCGTGGGTAGCGCGCAAGCTGAGCAGAAAACACCAGCAAGAATGTACTCTTGTGAAAGTCATAGCATCTCTTCACAAGATTCTTCAATCTTGTTTCCCAATCTTTAGGGACCTCCGCTGGTCTGACGAAAGGGTGGGAGAACGCTACATCTTTCGGCCACCACGGAGGCTGGCGAATATCTTTGGCAGTGTCATGGCCCCAGGAACATGTCACCATAAAAGTTATGAACCTCTCCAGCTCTTCGGCACTGATCTTGGACAGTGCTGTTGGATTGCCATTGGCAAAAAGAAGCGGTAAATTGGCGATCATCATGCCCGCTGTCGCTTGGTCATCGCAATCGGAAGGCAGTCAGCGCTTGCGATGTTACAAGGTGCGTTGATACCATTACAGTTATTGTAAGACAATCCATTGTAGCAATACTATCAGTAAACATTTATTACACATATGAACTGATACTTTCAAAAACCACTGTACGAATTTTGCAAAAAAAATAGGCATTGAAGAATCACAATTTATCGCGAGGAGCGAGAGCGTACGTTACTAAAAAGAGAAAGAGCCACCACAGACTACAAATCTGTCACTCGATCTCGATCTTTGTAAGAGGGTTGAGTTTAGTACACAGTACAAACTTATGTTTGCAGTAAGCGATGGCGTTATGAGCGTCTTTTAACAAAGTTTTATTGAATGTTATTGAACCAAAGTAATTTAAACGAACATGATTTTCAGATTATACTTTAATAATATGTGGCCTTTTCTATAAAACTGTTATTCGAAAAATAATCATAATCAATATTGTTGTCTTCCTTCATGTCGATGGAATAGTTTGACATTTTCTCGTTACGCACATTTATCATGGTTTTTATTTGCATGCATGCACGTAATGGCGTCTTTTTCTTTTCAACGAACGAAACCCACCAGTAGTATTTATTATATTTATGTAGTAATTAAATAATTATAAATAATCTGACAAATAAAAGTAAGTACAGTCACAGTAAGCAACTTTTTTTGCACATATAGGTATAATATTTTATTACTCTGATTACATCTACAGCATAATACGAAAAAACGACGCTATCTCGAATGACATTTTTATTAAGTGTGATCTGTCTCTCACAAACAAAACTAAAAAGCTGACATGCTGTTGGTTGTACTATCTATTCTTCAATTCAATAAGCTTGCTTGATTTGAGAAGGAACGCCCCCCGTCGCGTCGCTTTGATTGATATAAGTAGTGCTAAATGTAGTAAAAGCCTGACGTGCTATCGACTGTCCGTGCGTAGTTAAGTACGCCTTCGCCTTGACAAGGTTTATTATTTTCAGGTTGTGAGAGTGAGACGTCGCTATATGCATGTATAATGTATGTATACCGGCTTCTCACTCTCACTACTTGAAAATGTTCTGCCTGATGATGATGATAATAATCGTCTCGTCTATAATATTAGTATAGACTGGGAGTGAAAAAGAATTTTCAGTGCAGATAGTAAAGGCCTATCAATGGATATTTATTCGTCTTCTTCTAATATTATAAAGAAGAAATATTTGATTGTTTGTTTGTTTGTTGGCATTGAATAAACTACTGAACGGATTTGGGTAAAAGATAGTCTGGTTATGGACATAGAATACTTTTTAGCCCGATATTCCCACGGGAACGGGAACCACGCGGGTGAAACCACGAGCGGTCGCTAGTATATGATATGAATGAAGTCATGGTACGGTACGGGCGGAATTTAGAACGGCCTCTGCTGTCCTTATAAAAATTATTAGCCTGTAGCTTGCATCTTTATGATAGTGATTATGTATAATATATTGGTGAAATTGGTGAAACTATCCCATTAATTAGAAAAAACCTACAAAACATTATAAGGATTAATAGCACTATGCCCGTGGCACTTCAAGTTAGTGATCGTGATGTGCCATTTGTGACTATTTACGCTGTTTTCTTTCACACCTCCACTGCGGAACGCGAAAGCGGAGCGGAACAAAGTCTTCCTTGCTCTAACTTTAGCAAGTATTCTGTGCTTTAGCTTATATAAAACAATCCAATGTATCGCAATTCCGCTCCCCTTTCGTGTTCCGCAACGGAGGTGTGAAAACAATGTTTTAATGTGCTTGTTTATCAATTTTTCAGCTGAAGGCTAAAGCCAGCAGGGCTATCGTGTAAAAAATATGGTTATAGACATGGGCTTTATTTGACAGTTAAATTACCATTTATGGTAGTTTTATGAGCTTCAACTGTCATATGAAGCCCATATCCATACCCAGATTTTTTACGCGATAGCCCCCCAGAGCCAGCAAAACATGTCCATAAAATACGTATGACCATTTGACGATGTCAAATCTAAAGCCTTTTCCTAGAAACGAATAATAAAAAAAGATGTCAAATTAACATTGACATTGACATTAAATCATTCATCTTTCTGACAATTCTGACATTGACATCGTAGCTCATCTCAACTGTGTGCTGCTGTGAATCGTCGGTTTGCTTTGTAATACTGCCGAAAATCTTGAAAATATTTTTTTGTGTTGAAGTTGGATTGATTTGACCAACTTTATCTTAGAAGAAAACTACATGTCATAACAATGGTTTGTAAATAGAGCAAACTCATTACTAACTTGTGGCCAAATGAAATAATATTTATCTTGACAAGAAAACATAAACCACAATAAAATTATGGTTATTATTTTGATTCGTAATAAAAGGAACTACTGATTTCCCTTCTAAGGAATAGTCAATGGTTCTAAGTTATACTTGCAGCTCACGACATGAGCCTTGAATTTCAGGAAAATGCTACAACTGATGACTCGTCAAGCTCCTCAACCCAAAATAATTTAGAAGTTGTTGATTATGAGTGAGTATACCCATTATTAAGTTTTTAATGAACTGGTAATGGTCTTTGTTCTCTCTGCAATTTAACTTTTCATAAAAGGCTTCAGTATCTATAATTTTAATATTATGTGATAATTTTTTTAATGATTGAGTCTGAATAAGAAGTCATGATTACTATTATAATGAAAACTATCATAAAAATAAGGGATCTAATTACCTTTAGTATGAGGAGAAGGGAGGTGGGTGTCCCCCCACCGCAGCATTTGATGCAGATTATGTATATATTTATTTAATGAGTTTTTAAAGTTTTTAAAAATTTATGAGAAAAATTGGTATTTGAGTAAATTATAAATAAACAATTTAGTAATTCCAAACAAAAAATGTTTCTGGCGTTTTTTGTTCGCAGTTCAACAATACCTATAGTACTTTCATAGTACTTTCCCCTCATACCCCTCATACTCATTCCCCTTAATTCAGACTCAACTTGAGTAAATATGAGCCAAAGAAAGGTAGGTAAATCTTCAGATTTACTTTTTTAACAATATAATTAATCAACTATTATTAATAAAACGGTCAGACTCAAAATATTAAGGTTTTTAAGAACTCACCAATAAATTGTAGCTTGTAGTAGAAAGCAGTAAGCAGGCATAGCAGTAGAAAGATGTATATATGTCATTGTATAGTTTAAATAATTTAATAATTTGAAATTCTTAAGACTGCCCGCATCCAGCGGCTTCCCGCAACATTCACCAGACCGTAGGTCCACCATATGGGGGGCCTTACCCACGGAGCGTCGACCGGTACGCGTTCGCCATTCCAGAACCTTTCGGTCTTCGGTTCTTCTCGCTATGTGTCCTGCCCACTGCCACTTCAGCTGAGCAATCCTCCGAGCGATGTCAGTAACTTTAGTTCTCCTGCGGATCACCTCATTTCTGAATTGATCACGCAGGGAAACGCCAAGCATAGCTCTTTCCATTGCACGCTAAGTTACCTTGAGTCTCCTTATCAGACCCATAGTTGGCGACCGCGTTTCACTGCCTTAAGTCATCACTGGCAACACACGCTGTTTTGCGTCTTATCCATGTTCATCCTAAGACCCACTTTTGGGAAGCACTACGGAGATCTGCGAGCATTGTGTTCAGGTCCTCCAGGGTCACAGCCATAATATTCTGTATAATCTGCCGCAGCGTATAGATGTGGTGTATGGTGCTGAAGCCTTTTCGGAACTCGGCTTGTTCGGGAGGTTGGAAGCCTGCGAGCAAGATGATTCGTGATGACTCTCGAAAACAACTTATAAACATGGCTTTGAAGTGAGATGGGTCTGAAGTTCATTAACCGGGTCTTGTCACCCTTTTTAAAGAATAAAATCACCTCACTTATATTCCATGCTCTTGGCGTTTTGCCCTCGACGATAACGGAATTGAACAGCTTTTGGAGGACTTTGAGTATCGGCTTACCGCCCGCTCTCAGAAGTTCCGCAGTAATTCCATCATCGCCCGCCGCCTTGTTGTTTTTCAATTGCTTGAGAGCCATACTAATCTCGTACAGGCTGACGTCCGGGATATATTCGGTGAAGTGTCGGGTAAGCTTGGCTCTGGGGTCTTTAGCCTTGCTTTCAACAGGTGTCTGCGTGGAATATAACTGCCCATAGAAACTCTCGATCTCCCTCAGGATTTCAGGTTTCGTAGAAATGATGCGACCGTCGTCAGTTTTCAGCTTCGTCATCTGGCTTTGGCCAATAGACAGATCTCTCGCGAACACATTGGAGCCTTTGTTACGCTCGATAGCCTATACAGTTAACTTAACATGAATAAACTCTTTGGTATCTTATATAAACAATTGAAGCCAATGATCAGTCGAACTAAATCTTTAAGTATGAAATGTTACCACATTCGTACATTTTATTTCATATTAGCATATCAGAATGGAATTTGGAGTGGTTAAAGCAAGCAGCATGGGAGCAACGGTTGGTACGGCCACGGGGACTCGCATGGGCCATCCTGCTACAAGCTCTGCCATCATCTCAAGCGGACATTGTCAGCAGGTTTAAATTTTCATAAATAAAATAAATTATAATAAATTCTCTGTGGCACTGCAAAACATAATAACTATAGGCAATGTTTAAATATGTTATATTACTTTACAGTTTAAAAAGCCATAGGAATTATTACAATAATTTAAAATTGAAACTTTCTATGGATCCTCGAGCAGTGATTGGTGATGACCCACTGTCTCAAAGTGACGAGGTGAGACTTGTAAAATAAATATTTAAATTTATTTTAATTTTAATGTATTTTATTGTAATGTATAATGCTTTCAAAAGTGGGTTTATTGATCAGTGATTTTGTTATAAACATCAGCAGGTTGATTAGCTAACTTTGATTGAAGTTATTGAACAATGAACGTTTTGTAACTAACACCTAAGAATATCTATCGATCAAATGCTATTCACTTTCTATCGATAAATTATCAGACTATATAAACTATACCACAGATTACTAAATAGTTACTACGTAACAGATACTTCACTCAGTGGAAAATTTCAAGTACCTTCTGCCATAACCTATTCCGTCGCGTCAGCTACCGCTGCATGCTAAAATGTGCCTAAATGCTCAAGCGTACTGTTGTGATTGCTTCGCACCGCGTGATCCCAAAATTGCAGGGCTGCCTCTTCAATAAAATTATTAATATTAAAATAACTTTTTGTGCCTATGTTATTGAGAACTGTGATTATTTTCTGACTATAGGTGGTGATTTAAAATTGTATCGTTTATAAAATATATTTTTTTATAATTTTTTGTTGACTGTGCAATACATCTAGATAAAACATAATTATAGAGGTCAGTATGTAGGTAAAATAAAAAAAATGTTTAAAGTAAAAATCTTAAAATCTACAGCACATAAGGCACCAGACGGCATCGTAGGTACGTGTACGAACGAATGTAACGATTAAAATTGAACAACATGCTTGCGCTTCGCTTGCGAAAACCGCACTGAATTTGGTCCGCAAACGGCCCGAGAACGCTCGACCGGGCGGTAGGTAATTAAAGCGCGCAAGTACATGGAGTGTTGGAACCATGACTATACTCCAACATGAAGTTGCTTACGAAATACGGATAATACGACTTATTAAAAAAGTCAGTGCATCGTTATACACCGCAACAGTGACATGTACGTTCATAATTTATCAGCATTACTCCACATTTTTTTTATGGATACTAGCCATGTCATCCACATTTTACTCTTTATTATTACACAGAATAAAAACCAAATAAATAAAAAAACACAGAATAAATAATTTTAAATTCGATTATTGTAAACAAGTATTTTCTTGTTATCTTTCTTTAAATTTAATAATGAATTTTCGACAATGCTAAGTCAAGGTAATGTTGGATTTGTCCTGAGATCTCAGGATTTTAAGGCTTTTCTCAGGATTCCGGCCGGATTTTTTAAATCTCGGGAATCCTCAGGATTTTTAGAAGATTCAATAAAATAGAGTAACTACTTATATATTTTTACAAAAACATTTTTTTTCACACCAACAGCCCCTAAGTATATTAACGTTATCTATACTATACCTATCACAGTTTTATAATTCATAAAAGTGCCTTTTCATGCGTAATCCGGTGATCCAATTTATTATTAAAATTTTGATTAATAATTTGATCCTTGGAGGCAGGAGCCTTGTTGCGCCTAGCGCCTAGTGAAAAGGCTTATTATTACATTTTAAAGTCGGTTTTAATTTAAAAAAAAATATTTATTTCACATAAGTTAGAATTAGTCCCATACGTATTTACACTTAAAATCGATCTCTAAAATAAGAAGTCATCCACGTAACCGTTACTAAAACGATGGTATTTTCAATATTTCATGAAAACTACAACAGCATTTTTAAATTTTAAAAAATTTGGATCATATTGGGACAAACCTGTTGTAATAACGTTTGAATCATTAAATCGCTTGTGGCGTCTTCGAATAATCGGTGAAAATACATAATTAAGCGATAAATCGATAACTGCCTTTTTTAAGTCGGTTAATTTTTAGAAAATGCAAAATCAGGTCTTTTCTCAGGACTTTTAAAATTCCCGTCTGGTAACCCTAGATAGAAAGCGTATTATTTGTATGGTTGTTGAAATATCTTACCCAAAGTTCAAAGCCCACCTTTAAAAAATAGCAGCATAATATTTACTCGTCTACAATAAAATTTTAAAACGTGCCTTCCGAAGCACGGTAGAGCTCGATAGTAAATCTTTGGTCACCCATCCCGTGATCAACTAATATGAAAGTTGCTTAACCGCTAAAGTTGCTGGCCGAGGGCGTGAACCACTAAGCCACCGAGCTCCTCCAATATTTATTAAAATTAAATTATAGTATAGAAGGCTAAATGTCCAAATGGCAAAAAAAAAGTCTATGAGTATCATATTATGATACTATGATACTTACAAGATTTTACTTACAAAATAAGCAGTATAAAAGACACTGCATCTGTTTTAAGCCCGTGCTACATAATACAAGAAAAAAACAAAGATTTAAAATGATAAAAACATGTTTTCGATATAAGAAACAAGGTCTGAATAGTTTCCATTGCTATGAAAATTACTGCAAATCCAAGCCGTCACTTTGATTACAACAAGCTTACATGCTCGATACGAACAATTTCTATCGATAAGTCGAAATTGCAATGGATTGTAATTGAATTTCAACTTGTCAAATCTTACATACATAATCGCAAAACTGACTTGAAGGATACAAGTACATTAATTTCAATGGAGAACTAATAGAAACAGAGTTAGATAATCAGCCCACTGAACACTGGTTACTTATTGATTATTGTAAATTCTAATATCTTACTTGAGATAAAATACTTTTTTACTTGAAACATAAAGTGATTCATAATTTCATAGATTATAGATAAGTTTATTTAACCAATTAACATAGCTAGCACACTCTATCAATAATAATAAATCATTATATTTTTTCTTACAGAGTGTTTGGAAGCAACATTTCTGTGATAATGAACTCAAGGCCGTGATAATGCAAGATGTAGTTCGGACATTCCCTGATGAACTTTACTTTCGTGATAAGGATGTTCAAGATACACTAGTAAGATTAACTCCAGAGTAATTTAATTTATAAATACTAGATTAGGGTTTAATTGTAACCAGAGTACAAGAAAAAAGAAATACACTGAAGTTAATTAAAGTGCTTATTTATTTATTTTATTAGGTACACCAACGAAATACATACTATAACATTGAACATATTCTATTATTTAGCTTGTTATAATATCGTCCTTAGGTTCGTGTGCTGTTTTTTTGGGCGCGTTCGCATTCTCACGTCGGATACAGACAAGGCATGCATGAGATTGCCGCGCCGATACTGTTTGAACTGTTTCAAGACAGGAGATTTGCGCCTAAGGAAGTCAAGTCAGTTGGTGTTGCTAACTACAAAATATTTTTTTTACTAATTGAAAAAGTTGCTCGTTTTTAATTTGGCCTGTATTTATACATTCATACGTATAAATGGTATTTTTTTATTGCAGCAACACATTGAAATGTATACTAGACGACGACTACCTGGAACATGATAGCTAGTAAGCAATTTTCAATTTACACTATAAATACTTACAGTTGAGTTTTCAAATCAATAGCAATGATAATGTGAATGTTTTGCTTTCAGCATGCTATTTAGTGCTGTGATGAGAGGTCTAGAAAGGTTTTACACCACTGGCGAGGTTGTGCCGTCGCCTAGTGGAAGATTGCCGACCTCTAAAATGGTGCATGTACGTATTTACGTTTAGTATTACTACTATTATAGTATTATAATTATGTGCTAGTAGATTATTTTAATAATACAAGTATTTTCTGTTATATAAAAAAAAAACATTATATTTGTGTCACCGCAATGTTGTAAGCCACACAAATAAGTACTTAAGAAATGAAAATATGTGTTTTCATACCTATGCTGAATGTACGGTTGTATTGTACCATTGAATTACTAATTAAGTATGTTTATGACATTAAGTACTGTTGTTACAGAATCCAAATGAAGTAGTCAGATATTTAGACCAAGTGAGAGAAGAGTTTTTAATACCATTGGACCATGAAGTGGCATCGCATTTAGCCTCCTGCAACATTACTATGGAATTGTTTGGAATGTGAGTTTTATCTATAAGTATTATTTACAAAATTACAACCCTCTGGTGACTTAATAGCATCAATTATATTTTGTTAGCGGAAAAAAATCAACATGGTTTCTTGATATGCCGGTAGTATTGGAATTTCGGTATACTAGTCCTTTACTTTCCAATCACAACTCTGTATGAAAATTAAAACAGGCAGGAAAAAAACAGTCCTTGACGAGTTTCTTTGCTCGTTCTTCTCGTTACAAAGTCTCCCGCCATAGGATTACCTATGTGAACCGATGGAATAGCTGGCTTGTAGTAAGTCAATCAATTGGCTTAATTTGTTCTCAATTTTCATAATGAGATTATATTATGTTTCAGTCGGTGGCTGCGGCTATTGTTCGGACGAGAGTTCACACGAGGAGAGATACCTCATTTATGAGGTTTTATATTCGCCGATGGCCCCTCATTACCCCACATACACTTCATAATCGTTGCTATGCTCATGTCACTGCGAAATATATGTAAGTATCAAATCTCACTGGATTACGATGTTCTTTGTTTCCATGTCGCGAGCGCGCGATGCACGGGACATTTGAATGTAGACCAGATTAGCCCCCTTACTCTTGAGGTGATCGCCATTGCGATCACCTCAAGAGTAAGGGGGCTAATCTAGGATCGAGATCGAGGATGAAATACCGTCAAAATTCACCTAATTATGTCTTTTAATAATGAATTCGTTCCGCGTGGGACCCACCGCAAGTCTGTTTTTTATGATGTTTCGTGATTTGTGTCAGTATTAGATGCGGAGCCGGGCGCAGTGTTGTCCGCGTTGATGCGTCCGCTGCCCCTGAGCGCGGCGTACGTGTGCGCGCTCGGACGCCACCTGCGCGCGCCGCTACAGCACCCCCGCCCGCCGCCGCCGCGCCCCCTGCCCCGCGCCGCCTCCCAGCACGAGTGAGTGCACTGTACTATACACGGGATGCGCCCGCAGCCCGCCACTACCGCTAGCGGCGTACGGGCGCCACCTGCGCGCGCCGCTGCAGCACCCCCGCCCGCCGCCGCCGCGCCCCCTGCCCCGCGCCGCCTCCCAGCACTGTACTATACACGGCGAGGCTATTACCTATCTTTGCAACAGCAACGCGACAGCTGAGATTGCGCGATAATTGCTTACATCACGTATCACAGTGCGGCCTCTACCGAAAAAACGATAAACTACAATGTACATTCATTTAGTTCCTGATATTGCTACCAAATTGTTTTTGGCGTTAGCGTCATAGCAACACGCGTCGTCTCACTCTCGCACCTAGGTAGGAGCGCGAGAGAGTGAGACGCCGCTAACGACCCATCAGCGAGCGATTACCCAGCAATCATATACATAATTCCATTTTTATTTTGACGTTCCGCAGCGATCGCGCGATAATTGCAATTTTTTTGGGAATAGCCCCGCGGGATGCGCCCGCAGCCCGCCGCTACCGCTAGCGGCAGACGTGTGCGCGCTCGCCTGCCACTTAGGAGATTGCAGCTGCGAAACAGTATGGCCACGTCATTGCGGCTGCGGACAGCGCGGCAAGCGAATTCGGTAGTCACTGCGCGGTCGTGACGACAAGCTGAGCGGCTAACTTCAAAATGACGCGGAGTGATTGTCGAATTGCCAGAGGTCCCGGGTTCGATCCCCGGCAAGACAAATATTTGTGTGCATGAACATGTCTATTTGTCTTGTTCTGGGTGTTTAATATGTATATTATGTATGTATTTTCGGCCGTTCTTCTTATCAGTTAAAAGATGTCCTGAATGGCTGGTACCTAGGAAAAAAAATTTGACGATTCGAAAGCACTTTTTGAATAAAAATCTTTGACTTTGACTTTGACTTTATTTACAAAAAATTATATAAGTATGTTTATCCGTTATCCATAAAACAAGTTCTTCACGAAATTTAACGTGGACTAGATAACTGGTGCGATTGTATGCAATTATTTATTATTATTAATTCGCTTGCCGCGCCAACCACGGCGGTGATGTCGCGGCCAGGGCCGAAAGCTTGGCCGGCCGGCTATTAGTCATAGTCTTTAAGTAGATTAAAATGATTATTTACATCTTCCATACATAGGTCCCCAAGAGTTGGTCACTTGAACAAGAAGGGGTTAACACAGAAGCGGAGCCGGACTCTGGGTCTGAAGGCGTGCCGGAAGGTGGGGACGTAGCTCGATAGCTAACGGTGCTAGCGCTGTTGCGCGCAGCCTTACCCTGACTTAAAAGAAAGAGCCCAGCTTTGAGAGTGTTTGCTTCATATTTGGTTAATAAATAAACATTTTCTCATTTTCTTTTCTCAATTTTATTACCTAGATCCCCAACAGAAACCGCATCGACTTGGTCACTTGAACAGGAAGGGGTCAACACAGAAGCAGAGCCAGATTCCGGTTCAGAAGGAGTGCCGGAAGGTGGAGACGTGGCCCGAGAGCTAGCGGCGCTAGCTTTGTTGCGCGCGCGGCTTCCGCCTGCCGCCGCCAGTTTAGCCGCGGCCTTACCCCGCCCGCCGCCTAAAGCTGCGCAACCGCTACATCAGATATTACAGGTATTTTACTGTTTTATCTCTATTAGCTTTATCAACTTCTTTATAATAAACTTGAAGGTAGAAAACCTGATAGTCTGAAAATAAAAGTAAATCAACTTATGAGTCACTGGAAGTCCTCGGTCGACCACTCTTAGGCAATGTTCGCGTACTCTTGATTTGGATAGTCAACGTCACCCACTAATAGCCGTTCTAAGGATTTTGCGCGGCAAGTGGACGTCTTGCATATTTGATATCAACTTCCGTGATTGTACTTTTGTACTTTCAAATATTTTTTCGTTCTTTATTTCTTAAATTTTATTCTCTTGAACTATCCAATTTTGATGGAAGGCTTACTTCTGGATATCTTTGACTTGCTTTATCAGAGCTGGAACTAGCGCGCCTCTTGTTAATTTTAAAGCTATGGTGCTCAACAATTATTGAAATTTATTGAAATAGTTATTGTCTCGTAAAAAAACCAATGATGAAACGGTAACTCAGTTCAGTACCGAATATTTAATTCGTCAACACGATTATACGAGACGCGCTAGCCGCGCGACTAACTAGTTTTCATACAATATCTAGAAGAGACACTAACGCGCCGCTGCAGTGCCACTTCTGTGTCTAATTTGAAGGCACCTATAAAGCAGCAATCTTTTTATTGCAGTTGGCTGCCCTGCTACAATGCCGTAACCACGCCTTAATCGACGTCGAAACCGCATTGGAGGCTGCCGAAGGTGAGAACTCTGACAAAATCGGTAGAAGGCAACTCATGCCCGTCACACTAGTAAACAAACCGAGTCCCAAAAAACTCCCCCACAATGCCCACAAACCAATCCCAAGGATAAAAGAAGTTCCACTCAAACTGTTCCACCAAGTGGAGTGTAATACTGCCAGCGACCTTCCCTTTTTAGACCCTCTAAGGCTCAGAACAGAATGACTAAGACGCAAAATTCAACTATATAGCTATTATCATTAAGACATTTTTCAATTGAAAAGAACTGCCTATCCTAAATTTTTTCATAAATACTCGGTAAGCCAAACAAAATTATTGTAGATATTGTTATTGGAGTTAATGTACTTTTTAACTCTTTCATTTGGAGTATTCTGAATGTTATATAATGGTGCAAAGTTAAAATGAAGAAAGTGTTTAAAGAGTTAAAAAATATTAAGTTCATTAGCTCCTTGTTCCTTAAGTAGGTTAGGTAGTTTATCAGAATTGTTTAAAACGCGGAATAGAATTGTCTCCAAATTATAACACTATTTAATTACTGAATATAAATTCAAAGGTTCCATTTCAAAAGTCACAAAGAAATATTTCGAAAATAGCTTGGATTATTTTTCGAATTAAAATACATTAAATGTGGTATTGTTTTAACTACCTACGAAAACAGTAAATTACTATTACAAGTTGTAAAGATTATTACTTTTTTTTGTTACCAAAAACCATGGGCACGAGTCTGTGGTGTAAAATATCTGAATATATATAAAAATATATCTGAAGTTCTGTCAAAGTACTAAACTATTGATAAGATGGTACATACATGGGAAACACTTAAGCGGTGTGAGACGAGATTGACAATTTAATGCATTTATTAGAAATGTTTTAGTTTATTCTGTTTCATTATTATTTAAGTGTGGTATTTCACTTATCCAATATCTTCATTTGATCAAAGAAATTGGATGACTTCATCCAATGTGCAGTAGCACTGATATTTGATCCAAGTTTATTTGACATTTATCGACGCGAAATCTTTGACAAATTTATTGGACAAGTGGAATGGGCATACGTCAAAGAAATTTTATTAAATATTGGAGAAAAAACTTGGAGCTCTATTTTTTAATCACTCGTCGCGCGTTAAGCGCTTCTTTTCTACTGACTTTCGTTCGACATTTTAATTTTTATGTTTTTGAATCCATTTCATTCCATATTACTATACCATTGAAACAGGCGAGTGATTGAGGACGGCGCGTGATTTAAGTCATACGAGCGAATCAAAAATAGAGCTCTAGGACCAAGAATACCAAGATATTGAATATTAAGAATAAACGTAATCCCACCCTAAACTAAGTAACGTAAATAATTATTTTTCTAATATATCTTGTTTGACTGTGTAAAAAAAAGTCAACAATAGAACAGAATCGTGCCCATTACGGCTAGGTACAGTTCCAGTAATAGGATCGACGCTGACTGATAAAGTGCGAAGAAGCTATCTATAATAGCTATTGATCGAAATTTTAATTTTGTTGCTTCAATATTTTAGTTACCTAATTTTGGAAAGAGGCACTTTGAGTTAAGGAGTGTTTAAATTTACAGAAACTAAAGTTTAATTTTAAATAAAGGTACACTACGTCGCTTTGCGCTGAATCTGAGCAAAGCAATTTGCGGCTGACTGTTTGTCTCCTTTATAATTTAGATGGAGTGTACAACTTTTTCTTCTAGACTTCTACATCAATTAGGCAGTTATGTTTGCCATCAATTTGCTAGCATAATGTGGCTAATTTGATACAGCTGGTTGCACATTATACGACATATCTAGGTCAAATCAGTATGCATCCAAATTGCAGCAGAGTTTACAAACAGTCCGTCACAAAATGCATGCCTATAACTACTAATAAGGCCACTATTTTTAGGGTTCCGTAGTAAAACCAACAAGGATAGTTTCGCGATGTCCGTCTGTCTTTCTATCTGTTCGTCCGCGGCGTAACTCAGAGGTCCTTTCTAGAAAGCTGTATTTGGCAAGAACGTGAATACTAATTACGTCAAAAAAGTGCTAGAATAAAATATTGAAAAATATTTTTTTAAGTGGACTTCCCATATATGTATCTTGGGGATGAATAATTTTTTTGCTCATTAATCTAATAGTGTGGGGTTTCGTTGGATAGGTATTTTAAAAATATTATAGGTTTAAGAAGACCGCTTTTAGATTTAGGGATCTGTTTTCGAAATATTAAGCTTTAAAGCACAAAAAACGGATACGTGAAAAATTCAGGAGAGTAGTACATTTAATGAAGTTCAAACTAAAACTATCACTGCTAGAGAGACTTTACTGGTTAACGAGTAATAGTCAATTAAGAAAAAATAAATTTAATTTTGAAAAAGTTGTCATAAGTACAAATTCCAGTGAATAGACAAATATATAGTCGTTAGTAGTGTCAAAAAGAGAGTTATTAATACAAATATAACCATTTAAAACTATTGTAAAGACTAACTACGGAACCCTATACTGCCCGTGGCCCGACAGGCACTTGTTGTATTTTGATTTTGCCATACCACAGACATAGAAGTAAAATTAGATTTGATTAAAGTGTTGCTTATTTACATATTAAGGATTTATTTTATCTCTATTCCTTGTTTATAATAAAAAGTTTCGTCATCCAATTTTGTGTAAATATAGAATTTTATATTGTGTGGTATATATTAGGGATGTTAGGCTCGGACTATAAGCATCAGGAATTTTTCCGGACAAGAAAAAACTGACAGCTATGTCCTGATGCAGTGGACTACATGCATCAGGGTTCGATCCGGAGAGAAATTATTCAGTTCGCTACCACTTGTTTATTTTTCTATTTCGAATGGAAACCATTGACTTAAATCTATGTACGGCAGTTACACTCACGCGCGAGTGGCGAGGCGAGGTGCGAGACGATGTCACGAGACGAGAGTCTAAGCGGCCTCCTCGCGTCGCCTCGTCACCTCGCGTCGTCTCGCGTCTGGAGTGGCGGGTGGAGTCAAAATAGTCCAGTGTTGCCAATTCATCTTCTTCAAAATATACTAGAGTTATGTAAAAAATTTGCTAGCTAACTTTTTTTAAGCCAAATAAAATAACATTTTTGTGTTAAATATTCGTTCAGTTTTGAGCATAAGATCTTTTCTGTTTGGATTTCCTGGAATTCCTTTGGTATTTTATTAAATATTTTAATTGACATATGTTAAGTGCCTGAGCTCACCATATGTAGTTTTGCGAAAGGTAAAGCCAGTCTATTTTGGTACCTTAGGTTACGTGGATGTTGGTAAAAATCTTTTGCTTGTGAATACAAATGTATGTTCTGTTTGACAAATTTACATATTTCAAATATATATAATGAGACAAGTGTTAGTATTCTAAGTCTAATAAAATGAGGTCTACATGTTTCCATATTGTCTATATTTGCGAGTAATCTTATACATCTTTTTTGGAGAATAAAAAGCTGATTCACGTGTGCGCTATTACCCCAAAGGACGATTCCATAGCTCAGCCATGCATTAGCGTAAGCATAATAAGCAGTCATAGCGGCACTTAAATCGGTACATTTTTTTAAATCATATAAAGCGTATGTAAATTTCGAGAGTTTCGTGGCAATTTTTTCGACATGTGTTTTCCAATCAATATTCGTATCTAATTCTAATCCTAATAAGGTGCATGAGTTTTCAAAGTGTATATTATTATTATTATATGAAATATAAGAATCTATTGGTTGTTTTTGTCTGGGTTGTAAACTGCATTAATTTTGTTTTTGATATACGATTTTTTTTATTATGGTCTTCTAACCATTTATTTATATTTTGTAGTGTGTTATGGGACTGTATTTGCAGATTCTGGGCACAGGCACATGGGAATATAACTGAGATGTCATCCGCACACAATATACATTGTATATATATCCTGCTAATATTATAAATTCAAAAGTTTGTC
Source organism: Chrysoteuchia culmella (assembly GCA_910589605.1). Lineage (NCBI taxonomy): Eukaryota > Metazoa > Arthropoda > Insecta > Lepidoptera > Crambidae > Chrysoteuchia > Chrysoteuchia culmella. Next base: position 10,982,994 of record OU342648.1, read on the forward strand.
AGTTTCTTTATTTGTTACTCTTTCACGCAAAAGCTGCTGAACCGATTTGGATAAAATTTGGCACACAGATAGAAGACAGCCTGGCTTAATAACTTTTCTGTAATATACCAATTTTGCATAATCAGTACAAAAGTACTGATGCTCAGTAAAATACCGAATAGTAAAAGTACCGAATCTGGTCATACGTTTCCAGTAGCTTTTATCGGTTTTACCGAACGACAAAAAACTGACATACTTTCGCATTTAAAATATAAATAAAATGAAACTTAAAGTTATGTTAGCATTTTATATAGCTTAAAAACTTACTTAGCAATTTTTTACATTACTTTAGCTTAGTTTGAAGTAGATTAATTGGCAAGACTGATCGTCCCGACATCCAGTCTCGCGTCTCGCACGCGACGCACTCCAAGAGGTCTTGGTTCCAATGGTAACTTTATAGACGATTCCTGTCGTTCCCTTAAACTACGCCGCCGTACAGCAACCCGCAATCATTGTTAAGACAGGCCCAGAGAGCTAAATTAAATAGGAAGGCCAAGAAATAAATAGGCCTGAAAGAGGTCATAGGCGGGACGCCTATGACCTCTTTCAGGCAGGTTCTGAATTGCTGTAATGGCATCGCTCGCTTTGGGTCAATTCACTCTAGCGCAAAACGAAGCGTCAATCTGAAACTTAACATAGCTAGGTACCAAATGCAACCATATCTCCACGACATAATGTACATATAACTTCAAAAAAAAATTCGACAGAATTCGCTCTGAGTTTTTTATGGGGAAATATGTGCATTACGTTATATGGAGACAAGATAATGATAAGGGTACATTTGCTGTGTTAACCGATTCATTGCGGATGACGCCATGGAGCGTCATTGATATTTTTTGCGTATGGCGTTTGACGCCAAATAGCGTCATAAATAATTCCTCTGAAATTCTGTACAATGACTATTTAGAGAGTTCTAATTAGCAGAACTTCCATTATTTGCCACGTAGGTTATGCCTGTATTAATCGTTTTAGGAAATAGTGCCAGTTTAAAGACTTCAGAGGTTGCAAACCTTTGTTCCCAAATTTGACTTCTTTTGTGTATGGCGTTTGACGCCACATGGCGTCATAAAGAAAATTCCTCTAAAACTAGAATTAATTTTTAGAGAGTTCTTTATTATAAATTGAGAAAACAATATCGGCCTCCCAGAGAGTTCACGCCACATAACTTGGCATTTGTCATAGGGCGCTGATCGTCGTGGTCGGTCGGAAAAATAAGCCTTATTCCCATGTACTATTTTTACCCTACTCATTTTTGCGTAAAACGGGTGACTGTTGGGGCAGAAAAGTTCAAACCTTTTGTTTGACTAAAACCGCACACGAGGACGTCTAACTATTACTAATTATGGTGGACATAGGCACGACTCCACGACGTGATAAAGATCGCAGGAATACCCTGGATGCAAGTTGCGTATGTCATAATAGTTTTTAGATTTAATAACCTAAATAAAAGTACTCTTTTCACACACTTTTGTAAACCCCCTACTAAAATTACACGAAAGGTTTAAAACACCTGATCCAAATAAATCACTTACCAGCCATTCCAGCTAAATCTCGTAGCTATGTCACTTTAGGACACACTAAACTAATTAGCAAACCCTTTACGTTGGACATCCAATGCCGACTGAATGTAATCATGTGTAAAAAATCCAATATCACAACAAAAATCAAAATGTATTCACTCATGGCTGAAGACGCGCAAGGGCGTCACTTTAATGGGTGGCGGCTGACGCACGGAGGCGTCGCAGAATATTTGTTAGCCGCCATGGACAAAAGTCCTTAAAAGTGGGATACGCAATGAATCGGTTAATTGTCAGATTGACGCTTCGATCCGCTTCGTCTCTGGGCTAGTATGAATTGACTCTTTCTCTTTGTATAGTGAGTACAAGAGATGCATTGAGTCTGATAGGAATTCTGAAAACTGCATGAAATTAAGAAGTCGCCCCTGGCTGTACCAACAAACAAATAGTAACCTCATGCCGCTATCACCGTGAACATCAAAATGGCGGAATACCCTCTGGTTTTTTGGGCTCCGTACCTCAAAAGGAAAAAACGGAACCCTTATAGAATCACTTCGTTGTCCGTCCGTCAAACCGAAATTTATATCTAATACTCCTACTGTCCCTCTACTGTCCCTTAGAGCTGTGAAAAAATCAAACTTCTAAGCCAAAGCAATCAAAAGATACAGCCGTTTATGCAGCAAATTTTCGAAACTCGCACGGGAATCAAAACCTACAGGGTAGTTCCCGTGAACTTAGAATCTTGATATTTGGTACGAAGTAACGTCTAATAGTACAGATAAAGAAAAAATTGCAAAAACCGTACATTTTTAGTTACATCATATAATATTTTACGGAACCCTCGGTGCGCGAGTCTGACTCGCACTTGGCCGGTTTTTTTTAATAACTCGTGACTAGGATATAGTCCCAGTTTGGTCCTAATTTGCCTATGTTTAAAAAAAACTGCCGTCAATAGTTTTAAAGATATTCAGCATAACAGATGGTCTTGACGTCAAGATGACGGGACCACCACTGGCAATCCATAAAAGACCTTTTTTTTTTTTTAATCAATCTTGAGGTTGTAATGAACCATTAGAATTTTTATTTCAATTTAGAATGGCCGAAAAATGCTTTAAATCCCTCTTTATATTTATTATTTTGAATTTACGCGCGAAAACGTTCGCCGCCATGCTGTTTCGCTCGTGACGTCACTCCGTTAGTAAACAATATTGCGACTACGAACGATCAAGCAAAATATTTTTGAAAATGAGTTATATAATCCATATATAAATACAAGATTAACGTCCACAAACGTATTAATAACATATCAAAGTTCAAATCGTACAAAAAATCGAGTTTGTTTACTAACGGAGTGATGTCACGTCGTAACCCAATATGGCGGACGGCGTTTTAGACATTTGAAGAACAGATAAAAAAATACTATTATTAAAATTTAATTATAATAATGTTAATGCAGTTTAAAGAATGAATATCAAAGATTTTCGTTTACATTTTACGAAATCTAATATAGACATGCATTTTTACAAAACTTTCGCAAAACCTTGATTACTTACGTACGTTCAAAAAACCAAAACAGTACTAACGCCTCAACAAACTCTACGAACAATAAAATTATATAATCAATACATTATTATGCCCTATTATGCAGGGTTTCCCGAAGATGTTTTAAAACAGTTTTATTTCATAATTTGATATTAAAAATTCATTATAACTATTTAAACGCAAAAAAAACACTAAAGTGTTAAGTATTAAAATTGTATTTGTTTGTTAAAAACGTTCCGACAAGTAATTATACCATTGGTGCCTAGTGATTGCCAGTGGTGGTCCCACCTGTTATGCTGAATACCTTAAAAACTATTGACGGCGGATTTTTTTTAACATAAGCATCAAATAGGACCAAGGCCCTTACCGCACAAGTGTCATCGGAATCGACATAGACTTCATTTGACAGATGGATGAGACGTATTGTTCTTAGTCTTTGGTAAGTTTTCATTTGTGTCAAAAAGAAGCAGCAATGTGTCACATCCATCTGTCAAATGAAGCCGATTTCAATGCCGACGCCACTTGCGCAGTACGGCCCCAATATAGGACTATATCCTTCCTAGTCACGAGATATTTAAAAAAACCAAAGGGGATCCCGCCATCTGGACGTTCACCTATCACCGCTTACAGATGGCGCTGTTTAAGCGGTTGCCAAGTAAATGTTTGAAAATGTCGAGAGCTGTATGTATTATTTAGTTGCTAAAGTATTTGCCATAAGTCGGATATATTTTGAACTTATATTTCATTTGGTATAACCAAAAACATTTACATGAAACTGTGAGATAATATAGTGCAATTTACTTGTAAGTTTATGAAATAATTTGTTAAGTTTTAAATGATTCTTGTTCTGAAGATAATAAAGAAAAAAACTCCCAATTATAAATAATTTATGGAACAAAAGTATACCAATTACATTAATTGATCATAAATATCATGATCAATAATAGACTTATTATAATAAATTAAATTGCTTCTCCTTAAGTCCATTTAATTTAGTTCAAGTTGTCAAATGCAGTCAAATTATGAATGCATATACATGTGAGTTTCGATAAAAGTAATAAATATATTATTCTTAATAAACGCTGTCTTTGATTTTTCCTATCTATTGATAGCTACGATAGTGCGATGGAGAAGCTCGGTGGGGCGCCGTGTTTCGCGCGTTCGGCCCACGATTGTAACCGTTAAGCAGCTTTATCATCAGGATGGGTGACCAAAAACGAGTATCTCTATAAATATATATTAATATATCTCGAGCTCCTCCGTACTTTGGAAGACACGTTAAGCCATTGGTCCCGGCTGTATTTGCAGTTGTTAAAACCCACCAATCTGCATTGGGCCCGCGCGTGGTGAGTCATCATTTTGAGTACTTTGAATAAATCTATTCCTCACTGCCAAAGACATGACACGCGCTACCTTGTCGCCGGGGCTGTTTCATAAAAGTTACTAATATTATTAGCTAATTTTATTAGACTAATAAAATAATTTCATTAGTTGAGCAATTCTTTATTTTATGGGGTGCGGGCTTGGACGAATTAACCACTGGACGCGTAACGAGGACCGCGTTCGCCTTTACCCCTCTGTCACTTACCCTGCCTTTTAGACACAGTAAGCAATATGGCGTTGTCAGTATGACGCGAGATCTCGTAGTGGAACATTATCTCAAAAATGGGTAAATGCGCTGTGTTAATTTGCAAAAATCATACCGGACAATCAAATTTTTTTCCTTTTCACGCGTAAGTACCATTTCAATCTAGTAGCAATTTTTCGTAAAATAAATAAAATTTGGTATGTAAACAAAATGTAATACGTCATTTCAAAAAGTAATCATTGTACATGTAAATTCTTCAAAGATATTGCATAAGTAATTTGGTTGGGTTATACGTATCATTCATTCAATCAATTGTCATTTTTGTGTCGTATAGGGCTTGAACATATCGATAATCATTATCGATGTATGTAAATGAACGAACGAATCCAATTTTAATGTAGGAACTATTCAAATTAATTTCAGATTTACAGTTGAACCCCTAACAAGAAGAAATTGGGTGGAAGCGGTACGCAGGGAGATAACATGGACGAGGACTCAGTTCTTAGATAACATCTAAGGCCTGATGATGGAGCCAGAAGATAACTAAAGGAACTCTGTAATTAAACGACGCAACCCTACGAACTTTGAGCTCGTTATATTTTAAATACAGCTTCAAACTTAAAAAAAAATATTGTTTATTTCACCCGCATGGTTCCCGTTCCCGTGGTAATATCAAAAATCCTTCCTTAGTGCTCGCCAATATCGTTAAAAGAACCTGTATGCAAAATTTCAGTTTAATTGGTTTAGCCGTTTGGGCTGTGCGTTGCCTATCAATCAGTCACGGTATTATTTTTTAGTATTAGACTTATGTTGTACATTATCATAGTGTGTTGTACATTAACATTTAAAATTTATCATAAGTATAAAAATAGCATTGACAACGCAAAAATTCAAAAATCATAAATTATTAGCTGTTGCATCATCATAATAAAATTGATCGTTAAACATTTGTTTTTTTTCTCTTTCGAATGCAAGGAAGGATATTCTTATAGCGTATTAAAAATATAAAAGTATCGGAGAATTTCGACAGTGGTCCGCAAGTCGCGGTAGCTCATTGGTTAGAGCAGTGGGCCGGATTCCCAAAGGTCGTGGGTTCAAGTCCATCTGAAAATTCACTTGTGGCCGAGTTCATTTGTACCAATATTCTTCTTGTTAAAATTTATCATAACTGGTGGTTACAATTATTATTTGTTTCTAACATAGACCTTGTTAGGTCACAGCAAGAATAAAATTAATTATATTTATATTATATAATGTATGTACGCAAGCTATATTATACTATTTAAATTTAAAATTTAAATAATTAAAGATTAAAATATTTAATTATTTTAATTTTAATATCGTTTTATTATATTAAAGTAAAATAATCTTAAAACTACAATAAACTATTGGTTAAAATATCTTGCAATTAGTATTTCAGCTAGTAGTTGCCTTGGCTTTTTCTTAAATGTACGTAATTTATATGCGATGTTTTGTTGATAACTTCTGGGAGTTTGTTGTTTAAAACTGTCATAGCGTATGCTAGACCATACTCTATCCAAACGCTAGTCTACTATTTCTAATTTAGGTTTAGGTTGTGCTAATTTTGTACGGTGGCGTAAATTTAGAGATCTTTAATAAAGTGAAAACAAGTTTATATTTTTTTTAAAAATATGCATATTTCTTAAATGTTGAAAACATTTTCTTAAATGTATACTAGAGTTGAAATTAAAATGTTTTAGTCTCAACGATCTTTGACAATCCTATAATGTCGATGGTTATTTTCAGTAAGTTTTAGTATACTTAGATTGTTGGCTTACGAGATATCACAGCTCGAGATTACCCATATTTTGTTTTATATAAAAAAAGCTCGAGTGATTGCAGAAGAAGTTAATGTAAATAATGAATTATATTATTAATAAACCAAATATTAATGTTTTTTACTCACTTAAAAAGTGTTAGTAAGTAATTTGTAAACCCACCTGGCTAGCGACTACCATCTTATCTAAGTCCGTTCCGACAGTAAGAGTAGCCAGTTCCGAGATTCCGGGAGAGTCGCGCTTCCATCTTAAGCCTTATCAGTACTTAGTATCAGGTTGCATGTAGCTACCCATTTATCACAAAAAAAAACCCAAACACAAACGCTTTGGAAACCATATTTTATAGTTTTGATGAACTTGAGGGATTTTTTAAAATGAGATTTTCATATTATTAGGTGCTTTTTGTTTTTCTACGAAATAAACTATTTACTTACTAATTTCTTAAAAACACACATGATTTATTAAACTCAATAGGTTCATTCATTCACTCTTTACTTATCGTGCTTTTTATTTTTCCACGAAATAAACAATTAACTTACTAATTTCTTTAAAACACACATTATTTATTAAACTCAATAGGTTCATTCATTCACTCCTTACTTATCGATAAAAAAATTATCGATTACTTCAAGCACTACTGTCATTATTTGACATTAGTAATCGCCCCTAACCCCCGCAAGAATTGGTTGATCGTGATTTCATACATTCTTCTCGGGTTTCGTGTCCAGTGGTTAATTCGTCCAAGGGTGCGGGCCATTGACTTGTAAATAGTTCTGTTGTATCTCTATGGGTGCGGGCTCTATGCCAGTGTCCCTTAACTTTTAAAGAAATTTATGTTTTTTGCATAATATTGTAACTTCCCAAATGTTGAAGGGCTGAATATCGGTTTAAATTTTGCTTTCTTACCTGCAACACTTTCCCGACAGTGATAGATAAATTTAAAAAAATAATAAAATGCTTTTGGTACCCACATACTTATCACTGTATGGAAAATGACGTGTCCCACTTCTAGACTATCAAATCTACACTGACTTATTGGAAAAAATAAGGCAATATCAGCTTTATTTTAATTACAATATATATACCTACTATGTATATATTTATGTACACAAAAGATATCTAGCTATGTGTGATAGTGTGGTTTAAAAATTAATAAGTAATTGATACATTTTGGCCCGAAGATAGTTCCTTTTTTGTTTATCCTCTTTTTTTACCCGGTATTTTGGTATTATTTTAGATAATTCATGGTTTTCAATTTTTATACATTTGGCAACATTTCAAAAGTAAGAAAAGCGGCCATTTGTCTGTCAGTTAGCCAGTCATGACAGCTTTCAGTTCTCCACGCGACGACGCGTCACATTCACAATCACATACTATGTAGCGTGTACCTTGTAGCGTGTAGGTCATATCCACAGAACAAGGAATAGAGGTAAGAGAGGGCTTGTAGGCGGGGCAGGCGCGCCACTTTCAGCGAATTCTCAAAGGTCTGCCGAAACCTGCGAGCGATCGCGTCGCTTAATCACTCGCAGACTGAAGTTGAAAGACGTTAGCTGTCATTTCATAAAAATGCCGAATTTGTGTCGTGAAATGGTGCAAAAGTTAAGACCCAGTAGTTAACAAGATCAATGGAATATCGTATCATCCGTAAATAGCTTTACATGATTTTTATTGCATGTCTAACAATTTTATTTAAACGATATTATCTGTCACAAAAATTGTTCGAAGACAGTCTTAACCCTAGAGTGGTCGCGTACTAAAATTACCTGATTGATCGCGACGTCGTCGCGAGGAATACAGGTATCTGCCAAATATATATGATAATAGAAAAAATATGTTATTCTACCGGAGGATAGTTTTAAACTTGTACATAATTTTATTGTTTGTTGTTGTTATTATGTAATTTAATTAAAGAGTGTAATTTATGGTACCTAACTAAGAATATACCATATAATATAAATTGATATCATCTTAACAAAACAAGTAATTATTAATGTAATTATCGAAATGAATTCATGGCACAACTGGTTGTGCAATGCAATGCAATTGGTCCAAAGGGCCGACGAGCATCATCAGTCATAAATTAGGCATATTTTTCTTAGGTTAACTGTCAAATTATTTGCTAAATAAACTATCCAAAAGTCGGTAGATAAACCAGCCATTAGTTACTACCTTCCTACTAGTCTGTTTTACAACAAATAATTTAAATTATTGTAGTGGTGCGAGATGGAACTGTAATACTTTGACATTTTATTATTGATAGGTAAACAATTAATTTGTAGCAAATATTTTTCTTGTTTTGAGTTAATAAAACACAAATTGTGGAATCATATTTTTTTGTACTTTTATTTGGCCTGTTTCACAATCATATAAAGTAAGTTCTGACTTCTAATAGCTGCTTATTTGACAAATAATTTTACATTTTTAATAACATCACTGTCAAATATCACGTCTTCTTGTATCTATTCTAATACTATATTGACAGTCCAGGGGCCTCTCTGACCGACCGAGACCTACTACCCAAAGAGTATGTAATCACTACGTTCTCAACTACCGAGTAAAAAATATGGATATCTCCCACCAAACTGCCAAGACATTGCTTGTAATCCACTGAGCAAGTAATCACTACGTTTTTTAAGAGACGGCACTTTCATACAAGCCACTAAACTGATTTAAGAACGTAGTTTCTACCAACCTGAGTTTTTTTAAGAGGTACCAACACAACAGTGTCAGTTGGCAAAATGACAAGGGATTAGGGATGCACCCCTAACCCCTAAACATATACCTATCGATATCGATAAATAATACTTACACTATTATAAATGATCACATTCCACTCGGCAGTTCTTAGTTACCTATTACACAACACAAATAAAACAAGGTTCCATATGATTCATGTATTTATGATAAATCTGTAGCAATATTGGAAGGCAGTATCAGGAAGATGAAGCAGCCACTGATAGAAAGGACAATAGCGGTGAGCTCTTCTTCCGAACTGGATGTTATTCGCCCGGGTACCGGGATCCAACCGAAGCTGGTCTGGAAGTCTTCGTCCCATGACGGACATCTAAAATATAACAATATCGATAACTAATAACTTGACAGTGACACAGCACTATGACAATATATCTACAATATTGTAATTCTGGAATAACTCTCTTCTTTTAGGATAAAAAATAGTTTTTGTTGAAATATACCTTGGTCAAAGTTCCATTACATCACGAATTTTAAAGAGGTATTAAACTGAAAAGACGTATGCAATATTACTGGAAATCTTTTATTTAGAAAAATAATCAAAATATAAATAAAATAATTAAACAAAGTGTAACAGTATTGCGGCCAATTATTGCTATTTGGGTAAACTTTCACAATGTTTTCTCTTAGTCTAGGTTTTTTTATATAAATTTGTTAACAATCAACGCTTAAAACATAGCAAAGAGGGTTAGAGCTACATTTTAATATATATATTTTTAACCACTTGCTGTATTTTTTTCTTTAGAATATTAGGTATAATTCAGACTTAGGAAAATAGGACAGTGACGTAACAAGACCTCAGTCGTTACGTAATGGAAAAGTAAAGCAATGCTCATATGGCACAAAAAATGTCTATAAATTCTTTTCAAAAGTCAGTCTGAAAGTAAAATTAAACAAGTAATAAAAACACACTACAAACGCTAAAGGAGAAATTTATGTAAAAAATAAAATAAAAGTAAGTGCCATTATTTAAAAAAAATAATTGAGATTGGGTAGTTAAAATTTTTATGTGGAAGCTATATTATTAAGTGAACTTAAAATGTTAATCTGACTCACGATTAAAAAGTAGCGATTGAACAGTTTGTCGTGACATGAACTATTAAAACTAAGTACGTCGTAATCATAATTTTGATGATTACGATTATCAATCGTCATTGTTAAACTTGTATGATTATATACTTCTATGCTTATCTATTTATTTACTTATGTACTTTTATACTTATACACCACTAAATTTTAATTAGTACAAAGATTTTAGGGGATTATAGTGTCCATCAGTACGAAAATTTTTTACTATGGGACCAACCATAGAATCGCGAAAAAAATATCAGCTGTTCCATACGTTTCAGTCGAGTTCAGTTTTCGTGTATACATATGTAGTTATATACGTATGTACCTCTATCCTTATGTAGGTACCTACTTAAATACTCATGTACTTATTTACTTATATATTTATATACTTATGTAATTATATGCTTATATACTAATTAACTAACTTAATTTTTCATATACTTTTGCATCTTATAAAAAGTGCATTAATGGTTTATGATAATTAGTCACGCACGATTAAGATTAACGATTAGTACTAAGATAATAAGTTGCGATCACGATTAATATTTTAGTCATGACTAGCTTCAATCACGATTAAATTAATCAAACTAACGATACGATTGAAAAAGTAATCAATTAATGCCAACACTGCTTAAAACCGGCAAAATGTTCAGATATTATACATAATTCTGACTAATAAAACCAATAGTTTTCAGTGAAAATTCGGAACATTCTGTGAGATGAGTTTGTTAAATAAAACCTTTTAACATTTTCTAGTTACGTTAATAAAAACTGATAGAAAAATCCTACGTACAGCTTTTCACAATATCTACTGCGTCGGTTAAAACAAGTAGTTTGACTATTAATGCTTCGTGAACAAGACTTTAGAATTCCGTTACGTCACATATTTTGGTCCGCTAATACGTAACGTTGTGTAATGGATGTGACGTATCATTACTAACCACTTTAAATTGCACTTTTCAATTAATTGTGATGAAAACTATGTATAACAACAGATTATCCAGTGAAACAAATGATCAACCATTCATTTAAAATATTAAGGAAACAAATCAAACAATTATTACCTTAAAAATCTGCGATCGTAGGTAACACCAACTTGAATGAACAACACTCGCGACGGCTAACGTCACACTGGTAAGACGACTTATTTGAAAATTCACAGCAACGGCTGTACAGACTTTTAAAAGAATGTTGCCAGAATTTAAAAATATTCCAGTTTGGTAGATTTTGCGTAAGAAAAGGGGTAAAACAGCCCGTGACGGTAAAGTGGAATTCCACTTCGTTGTATTTTGAGGACAGGGCAATATTATAATTTTATCATAAATTAATCCGACTATTCTATTTTAAGGTCCCATTATGTGTTAACTACAATCTTGTTTCAAATAATTATCATTAATTTTATAGACAAGTGGTTGCAATTTATTAAAATTCTTCATTAGCAATCGTGAGGTGTGGCGCGAGGCAAGTAGGTTAACGAACTTTTGTAGGTATATTGTTTTTATCTTTAAAATTAAAGTTATGATATAAAATTTTAGACTATATTTAAATACATTAATCACTATTTCGACCATAAAAAAAAAATCCCAGTATTCATACACTCTCTTTGCCTAACAAGATTTTTTTTAATTTGTGAGGCATAGTTAATATGCTATAAGCAAAAAAATCTGAAAATGCCCAATAACATTATTAAAATTAGGTAAAAATAAATTAAAAACTTCTGAGCAAAATATTACATTATCTTATCACTGACAGATAAAGTTAAATACGGCGGCGGCGCGTCACATGCTGGCCAACATGACGTGACGTATAATACTGCTAAATTACGGTGTCGTTAGAATACGATGGGACAAATCTATTAAACTTCCTTTTTTTCGTAATTTGATGTTGATACAAACTACGTTCATAAATCCATATATTTTACATTTTTGTATGAAGTGTCGACCCCATGTTGTAATCTTAAGTTCTAAATCTAATAGGTAGTTCTAAACTTCTTATACAGTTTATTTTCATATTAAAATAGAATGTTTCCACCACAATACAGAATTTAATGTCAATGTATACTGTGGTGACTTCGATATAATGCCGATCCTTTAAAAGCAAATTGACACCTATTTGTCTGCGCAAATCTGAAGGCACCTCATTTAATTTGAACTTAATTTAACCTAATTTTCTATGTAAGTTTTTGTTTATAAAGCTAGTTATTAATAATGCATGTAGTTGTCACCTGTAAATGAAGGTTTTAATTTGTAATAAATGGTATTTTTGTTGATATTTTAGTGTAAATCGCGTTGTTGACAAAACTCCAAATAAATAAAATTAATAAATACGATGTCCGCAAAAAAATACTACTTGGTCACCCTAAATCATTCTTCATACAAATTTCAATCTCGAATTGTATCGTAAGTACTGCACTGATTGGTTCCAGGTAGAGCTGGATCCTCAGTGACGGAAATTCTCTTTACTGTGAATTGCTTTTCAACACTCATAACGCAAAATTCACGTAACGTAACGGTTTCAAAGAGTGCCACACAGTGTGACGGTGCGAAATATAGTTTTCGCTTTTTCATATTGATGCCTTGTTATTTGAACGGGTTTCTAGTGTTAAATACTGTCACATATCAAACGTAACGCTGATAGAATGCTTCGTTTGGCTCCAACGGTATGATTATTGATATTTTGGCAAACGAAAATCCGTTCCGGTTCTGTATGTACCATGTTTAAACGTCGATTTTATGAGATCTGCCCCCTAATTGTCTAATTTAAAATCTATCACAATCCCTTTCAGAGGTATTGTGATTGTGATATTTTCGTCTGTCATATTGCTTAGACAGTTCAGTTTCGTTTATTCCATACCTTTTAAAACGCGTCCCTATCACAATCCCTTTCAAATGTCAAATAGTGACGGCCTGAATATCTTTTAAATTACGAATTGAAAGGGATTGCGATAGATTTTAAATTAGACAATTAGCCCCCTGTTCTATTTTGTACGATGCCCGAGTGTTAAATCTTATTTATTTTTGCGTCACTGAGGATTTAGGCACTGAATCTGGACTTTCGTTTGCTTGTTTTTGACAGACACTATTTATCCGGCACTAAAGGTTTTTATAGCACCCAAGGTGAAAGGTGTAAGGTACACTCGGGGTGACTGTAATAATGTCAAAGCATGATGGTATAGGTTATAACTGGAGGTAACACTCCAAACAAAACAACTGCTTGAAATGACAAACAAATATTTAAATACTTTACTCACATATGAAACTATAAATACTGAAATATGACTTCACTTGAACAATAAAATGTTTATAATTGTCTTGATCTCTGATTTACAAAAAGTAATGAATTTAAATCGATATTACTTCACCCAAGAAAAGATACTAACTAATGACGGACGCAGTGTGTTATATGACCCTAGCCTAGGAACGATAAAAAAAATGTATCGAAGTCGGAGAAGCACGGCCGGTCGACTCTAAACAAAAAATCCTAACCTTAAGTCTATGGTATTTGAAAAAAAAAGGCGGGAAACGTTCAACTGGTCGGACGCGTTTTTAGCTTGAAATTTAAATTTATGAATTACGGTGATCAGAATTGCTTAATTTATAGTGTTTGTATAATAATAATCGTTTATATTGTGTAAATTTCATTTAGTTGTATATATTATTCGTGTGTATATAGTGTAAGTAGCGGAAATTTGGTAAGTCCTAATGAATGTTCCTCCTGACCCGGGGGACACAGTTCCCCCGGCAGGAATGTATATTACTGTAGTTTCTAATGAGTCGGGAATGGAAACCGATGCCTCTATTACTACAAGGGCACGTAAGCGTAGTCGCTTACATGTTTGTAAGCAGTGCAATAAAAAAAGGCGCCAACACTTAGGTTCTGATAAAAACAGCCATAATAATTGTCATTGTACCGATTTAGCTCCATGTATAGTTGACCAAGGTGTGAATTCACAAACACAACCTATAGTTAAAGAATTTAACGCGCCGGTTTCAAGCCCGGCCCTTACAATAACTTCAACCCCAACACCCACGCCTACACCTGCACTCGCACCCATAGGTCGTTTACTTTTTAATGAAACTGACATTACACCATTGGTTGTTCATATTCAGAGAATACAATCTGATCCTAAGGATGGCACGTCCCTTCATCCTGTTACTTTTGGTAGATTTTTGAAAAATAATCGCATCAATGATATTATCAATGGAAGTGTTAAACGAATTGGCCGTAATAAGATCTCTATATCCTTTTCATCTTACATATCAGCTAACTCCTTTCTGACCAATAAAAATTTAGAAACTCAGAAAATGAAAGCATTTATTCCAACATTTAGTGTAACTAGGATGGGGCTTGTTCGTGGAGTCCCTGCAGAATGGTCTCCAGAAGAAGTATTAGAAAATATCTCGGTCCCAATTGGCTGTGGAAAAATAATTAAAGTGAGACGCATCAATTATAAAGCATTTCAGGACGGATCAGCAATGTGGAAGCCTTCACAGTCCATTGTAGTAACTTTTGATGGTCAGGTACTACCAAAAAGAATTTTTATGTGCTTTAATGCATTACCTGTAGACCTATACATTTTTCCAACCATTCAATGTTTTAACTGTTGTCGGTTTGGACACACAAAAACCCAGTGCAGATCCAAACCTAGATGTTTTAAATGCGGGGACAATCACCTGGGGGACTCTTGTAATAGAGAAGAAAATTTTAATGCCTTTTGTTGCTCATGTGAAGGTTCACATTTTGCTACCAATAAATCTTGCCCAGAATTTAACAGACAGCAAGATATCAAAAGCTATATGGCTCACAACTGCACATCTTACGCAGAAGCATCAAAATATTTCCCTAGCATCTCTAAGTTATACTCTCAAGTTACTGCTAAAAACACCTCTTATACTATGTCAAAGCCTAACCAATCTGTTCAAAATGATATAACTAACAGACCTGAATCTATATCTTATAAAAAAACTGTCTTTCTCAAACCCCGTTCCCCTCCAAAAGTAAGTCAAGGATATGACAGTGAAGCACATAACAATATTCTTAAGGAATTTGATATGCCACCACCCAGTAATGGGTGTGGTTATAGTAAAACAGAAAAAGAATCTGAGTCTCAAAGTATATCCATATCCGAATTGATTAAATTAATCCTCAACCTGTTAACTTGCTTAAGTAATAATAATAACAGCAATAGTAACTCACCGTCCAACGCAGCCTCTATCATTACTAATTTAATTCAATTTCTTCAAAATGGACAGTCAGGCTAAAGTATTACAATGGAATTGCCAAGGTAGTCTTGGCAAAAAGAGTGAAATTATTTATCTTTTGAATAAGTTTGATCCTTTCTTGTTTGTCATATCTGAAACATGGCTTAAATCGCATCAAACATTTAAGGCTACTGGATACACTACCCTTCGTCAGGATAGAGATGATGGCTATGGGGGAGTAGCCATACTTATTAAAGACTCAATATCCTATTCCATGATACCTGTACAATATCACCATAAAGAAATCTCCATTATAGCCATAAAAACTTACAATATTTGTTTTGTTTCCCTATATATTTCTCATCCATCTTTACCCATACTTAATGAAGTCAAACAAATTATTTCTGGCCTACCTAAGCCCTTTGTGGTACTAGGTGATTTTAATTGTCATCACCAGTGTTGGGGCAGCTCTATAACAAATTGCTATGGGGAAGAAATGATAGACATTATTGATTCTCTTAATATATGTATTTTGAATACAGGCAAAGTTACACGCCTAACAAAATCAAATCAGATTGATAGCGCAGTTGATCTGTCCTTATGCACTCCATCTCTTGCAAGTTCTATAGCATGGGATACACTTTCATCAACATATGGTAGTGATCACTATCCCATTTTGATTACTCTTCCATTTAATAAACCTATTAGTATTAGACGGACCTCTCACTTAAAACACAAGCTTCCTGACAAGGATAGTAAAGATTGGGAAAAATATAGATCCAGTGTACAGGCAAAATTATCTTCACTTCCAGTTGTGATCCATGGTTCTGAGATGGAGAGTGCAAAGGCATTAGGTGACGTCCTCATTGAGGCTGCTAATGAAGTCTTCCCACAAAAACGTGGCTTCAATAAAATCCCCTCACCACCATGGTGGGACAGTGAGTGTACGACTGCAATTAAAAACAGAAAGGAAGCTGAAGAAAAATATAGAGAGGACATGTCTGACAGTAATTATGATTTAGTGATTAAAGCCATAACAGAATCTAAAAAACTCTTCAAGCAAAAGAAATTTGAAGGCTGGCGTTCATTCTGTGCATCTATTTCCCCAAACACTCCACCAAGTCTAGTTTGGCAACAAATCAACAGATTTAAATCTGCTACTCACAATAAGCCTTCCGCAACAATCCCAACAGGTCTTGCTGATTCTTTTATGGATAAATTAGCTCCCCCTTGGGTAGCTGATAACATGCCCACTTGCCCTCCCTTAGCACCTCATAATCAAACAGGTCTTAGTTTCAGTCCGTTTACTTTGCACGAACTAAAAGGAATCATACATAATTCTAATAACTCAGCTCCCGGGAGTGATGGCATACCGTATGCATTTCTAGTACACGTTTGTGATGATACATTAAATTATTACTTAGATTTAGTAAACACAGTGTTGTTGACAGGAAACATTCCTCCATCTTGGAAACAACAAACAGTGTTGCCCTTCTTAAAACCAAACAAACAACCAACCGATGTTACCGGTTATCGGCCTCTTGCATTGTCATCAATATTGTTAAAGTTATGTGAACATCTGATAAAGAATCGACTAGAATGGTTCTTAGAAAGTAAAGGGCTTTTAGCAGATACTCAATTTGGTTTTAGGAAGGGTAAGAGCACTGTTGATAATATAGCTATCCTGACCTCTGATATTCGCATCGCTTTTTCCAGCAATAATTCTCTTTTAGCAGTCTTTGTAGATATAAACTCAGCATATGATAACGTCCTTTTAAATATCCTAAAAATTAAACTAGAGTCCTTGCAAATACCTCCAATTTTCACACATTTCATTATGAATATGTTATCAGAACGATCGATAAATTTAAATGTAAATGACCTCAGTTTTTCTAGAACTGTTTCCAAAGGCCTCCCTCAGGGATCTGTTCTCAGTCCACTTTTGTACAACATCTACACCTACGATCTACAGTCACATATTTGTGTAAATGATAACATTAAAATCTTACAGTATGCTGATGATCTGCTGTTATATAGCGCTAATTCCTCCATCGATGTTACGCTCTCTACTTTGTCAGTTGCATTAAACAATTTAAAGGAGTGGATGGATATGAATGGTCTTCAATTGACAGCGTCTAAGAGTGCCGCCGTCCTTTTTTCACGGATGAACAAACCACCAGATTTCACTTTGAGTTATGATAATGAAACCATACCAGTAAAGACTCATTTTAAATTCCTGGGTGTAGTTTTGGACACCAAATTAACTGGTGCTCATCATTGCGACTATGTCATTGGCAGATGTGAACGAATGATAAATATAATAAGATGTTTAGCGGGCGTATGGTGGGGAGCTCACCCTTTCACATTAAAACTTGTCTATAATGCCCTTATACGAAGTGTGTTAGACTATGGTACATTCTTACTGGAGCCGGGAAACAAAAAATCTTTAAAAAAATTAGATTTGATTCAATTCAAAGCGTTGCGAATTTTGACCGGTGCCATGAAGTCTAGCCCTACAAATGCATTACAGGTCGAATGCTGTGATCCACCACTGCATTTGAGACGACAACTCCTATGTGACAAGTTCTTTTTCCGTACTGTACAGTTTTCCAACCATCCTTTACTTGACAAACTCCAGTGTTTATATGAGTTGTACCTAGAGTCTAGTTATTGGACACATAAATCCCCTCCATGTCTTATAGTTAGCTATCAAAAATATTTGTCTTTAAACTCTCCTACTTATCGATCTAATTTTCTTCCTTTATTCAGTGTCAGTTATGATTCATTAGTTTATCCTTTAAATATACATCTTAATTTTAACAATAGTGGAAATGCTGAAACTGAATTCAACCATCTCGTTGAATCTAATTTCAAGGATTTCCATTATGTATTCACTGATGCTTCTAAGCAATCCAATGCTGGGTGTGTTGGCATTGGAGTGTACCATTCTCAATATAATATTGTACAGAAAGTAAAGTTACCACCAGAGTCATCTGTCTATTCTGGCGAATGTCTAGGAATTTTAAAAGCTGTTGAATACATAAAAGTTATGAAACTAAATAGGACCGTTATATTTTCAGATTCCAAGAGTTGTTTACAGGCTTTACAAAAAAATCCATTTACCTCAAAATTATATTCTCCTTTAATTTTCAATATTAGAAAAATTGCAAAAGAATGTCGGGATAGAGGCTTACAGATAGAATTCGTGTGGATTCCGGGACATTCGAACATAAATGGCAATGTAATTGCAGATAAACTTGCTCACGATGCCGTGTTATGTGGAGATGTTTATCCTTATCAAAATTACTGTCAAGATCTTTTAGCACTTCCTAAAACATATTTACAAGACAACTGGAAAAACTTATGGGAATACAGTCAGCAATCAAGGGGCAGATTTTATTCTCAAATACAAAAAAGTATTCCCACGAAACCTTGGTTTTCAGTTTTAAAGTTTAGTAAGTTAGAAACTTCTATTATTATTCGCATGAGATTAGGTCATACATGTACTCCATCCCATCTTGCCAAGCTCCGTATTGTTGACGACCCCAGATGTGAGTGCGGGTTGGACGAGGGAAATTTAAACCACATTATTTTTGCATGTCCTAAATTTAATAGAGATGCTTTTTTGAATGAATTGATATTGCTTCGAGTTCCATTTCCAACTAATATTATAACTTTGTTATCTGATATAGATAGCAGTATTTATAAATGTATTATAACTTTCCTTATGTATAATAATATCAAACTATAAATAATTCCTTATCTCTATATATATATATATATATATATATATATATATATATATATATATATATATATATACATAATAAAAAAGCCTTCCTGATCCTGTCCAAATTCCGATTGATTCCATTTCCTTTTCAAATCTATTCTGTTTCCCAATTTTTTACTTGACGTTGGCGAATGTACAAACTGTACGAGCCAGAAAAAAAAAAAAAAAAAAAAAAAAAAAAAAAAAAAAGTCTATGGTATTGTCTATGCTGTTTCTTATCGATTCTGACAGTTTCCTACCCCTCCGCTTCTTCTCCCGCTCTGCTATTTATACGTCAATGTCAAAATCAACCGCCCGCATCAAAATGGCTGCCGCCACAAATTATATGGCCTACTATATAATTTGTGATATGGCTGCCGCCATTACAGTTTGAAAGTTGATCGAGTGAAGTTTTGCGTTGATTAATTTCCGTAACTTATCCTCTCAATTTCTTAAACTGTATTATCTCTGCAAATTCGCAATATGCGCTGTTGTGTTGTAAATTGTGAAAATAGGCGAAAGGACGTCAATCTCTTTAAATTTCCCAAGTGTGAGAAAAGACTCCAAAAGTGGCTCCAATTCATTCCTAGTGGTATGATGCGAAGTACGTGCTTACAAGATCTTCGTAAGCAGTTTGTGTGTCTGAAACATTTTGAGGCGAGATTTCTTAAACCGTCGCCACATCTTAGGCGTCGTCTTCGCGAGTGCGCTTATCCCACCTTATTTACGTCTGAAGAGATGAGTACCGGTATTCCTCAAACTGAAGAGAACGTTCTTGAGTCTAGTGAGTATCTGCTCTTTATGCGTATAGATGAATTAATAATAGGTATTTCAAGTTATTTAGCAAATATATTATGTCTTGCTGATGGTGCTAATATTGTTGGCTTCAGATTATCTGAACTAGTGGTCAGAAAAATTGGATATGTTTCCCTTAAGTAAAATTATGGAAGCGGCTTCTTGAAACATATTTTTATAATATAACTCCCGGGTTTCCTTAAAATTCAGAAACGAGGAATGCAATACTACTCAGTAACATGGTGTAGAAATGAAGACTTTAGCATGTAATATTTAAATTTCAACAGAAAAAAAATTGTCTCTACACACAAGTGCATGCATCCAATTATCTGATCACTGGTCATAAGTAACACAAGTTCTTTAATCTAATTACCCTGTTATTCGAGCAATGTATCTGATTTTTCTAGTATTGTGTTTACTGATATCCCTACAATATTATAATAATTATTTTTTCTTCCTGTATGCTTCTGTTAACGCAGATGACATAACATAAGTAAAAAATTGCATAAATTAATTTTTATTTTGTTTATTTTCAGTAGTGAGCTATGAGCACAACTATGCCAAAAAAAGACACCATGAGGATCACACTTATTGCAAAGTAGATGAAGTTGTTGAAAAACGTGTAAAGATAGCTGGTATGTCAAATTATTCAAACTATGGCTCTTGCTTACTTAAGTCTTTTAATAATGCTTTAATATCTTCTTGTTTTTAGGATTGGATGCCACTCAATCTGCAAGTCCTATACCAAATGATAGTCCTAAAGCTGAAGGTCTCATTTCTCAAAATAGACCTGTTATTTCTGAAAATCAAGGTCATATTGACGAAAATGAAGCTTTTCTTTCTAGAAACGAAGTTACGACATATCTAATTGGAAATGGTATGAGAAAAATTGTATTGAAACCTTGACTGTAACTGTATAAATAGAGAACCAGTATTTAACATGTATTTTTTTTACAGAAGCTAATATTACTTGTACACCTAGACTATCAACCAAAAGAAGGCATGTTATTACCAAAAGAAAAGACCTTACACCAAAATGTGCAAGGCTCTATCAAGAATATTGCAAATCAAAAAGGCAGTTGTCATTTTGTAAAAAAGGCAATGAAATTTTCGAAAGAGGACTCTTTTGAAAAATTAACTCGCAACATGCACCCGCTTAGAAAGAAAATCCTATGGATGCAAATAAGACAAGACTTGAAAAAATCTAAGGGCAGACGATACACAATGGAAGAAAAATTAATATCTTTGTCCATTATGAAACATGGCGCAAAATCTTATCGAAACTTACGTGGGTTTTTAATATTCCCATCTAAAAGCACTCTAAACAAAATAATAACATCAATAAATATTGGAGTTGGTGTCAAAACTCAAATTTTCCAAGCTTTAAAACAAGAGGTATGTAATATACCATAGCCTCTATTAAATTCAAAGTCTACAAGAACCTTTTAGTAGGATTAAAATTAAATGTACCTATCTCATGTCTTTGTGTTTTAAACAAATATGTTTAAAAATACTTACCTACTTTATACCTTGAAAAAGGTTTGATAAAGGATAGTGTAGTCTACTCAAATGAAATTGCTGGCATGGCATTCATAAAATTCAATGTTAAAGCATTTGATGACTATTTGTACAATTTGATTTATTTTATTGTAATTTGGTGGTGGTTATCATTTGGACTGTTCATGTATATTATCAATGTGAAAAGGCAATAAAAAATTAAGATTCTGTATTAATATTTTTACAGATTACTACTTGGGATGAACATAAGAGGTACTGCTCTATACTATTCGATGAAATAGCACTAGAGGCAGGCCTTACATATGATAAACATAGAGATGTCATAGACGGCTTTGTAGAATTAAATGAGAAAACAAAGGATTTTGCAGACCATGCCCTTGTTTTCATGTTGCGTGGGGCAGTTACCAATTGGCAACAACCACTAGCTTACTACTTTTGTAAGGGTGCAACCTCCACATTGTACTTAAAACAAATAATAAAAGATGTGATTGAAGCTGTCGTAAACACTGGTCTTAAACCAATTGCATTAGTATGCGATCAAGGTACATCATTTCAATCGACCTTGAAATCATTACAAGAGGATACCAGGAGAGAACAGTTAATTTCCGGGAATAAAACAGGTATATTTTTTCCAAACATACATAAATCAGTGATGGTTACACTTGTTGTGAAATCTTATACAAACCTATATTGTATTTTATTATTGGCACTACAACAAGTTATTTAAAATTTAATTATATACTATTAGTAACAAAAAAAAGTAAATAAGCGACCATTTGTGTTATAAAATATTTTTTGTTTTCAGATGACACAATAATATTAAATGGCCATGTGCTGAGTGTAATACATGACCCTCCACACCTAATAAAAGGGTTAAGGAATAATTTCTTAACCAAAGACATTAAATTTAATGGAAAAATTTCAAAATGGAGTGATATTGTGGAAGTTTACAAAGCAGACTGTTGTCACGCGCAAATGAGGCTACTACATAAATTGAATGACGAGCATGTCATCCCCGAAAAAATAAAAAAGATGAAGGTAGATTATGATTATTTATTCAATTCAATTCCGATTATAGTAATAATTTCTCATCACTACATTATTACATAGATTTTAATTTTTTACGTTTGTTTCAGGTGAAAAACTGTGTAAGAGTATTCAGTAAAACAATGGCCGCAACTTTATCATTCACTGCTCAGTTTTGTAAGTTGTATAAATCTTTAAAATCTTAAATATAAATGCTAAAGTTTGTGAGGATGTTTGTTACTCTTTCACGCTAACATTACTGAACCGATTTCGCTTAAATTTGGTACACAGATAGAAGATAGTCTGGATTAAAACATAGGCTACTTTTTAACCCGATACCCCCACGGGAACGGGAACCACGCGGTCGCCCGCGGTTACACCCGCGTGGTGTTAGTCTACAGCCTATGTGTTAGTCCACTACTTGAAGCACCATACTAAATTTCATCCAAATCAGTTCAAATTTTTAGGCGTGAAAGAGGTACACACAAACTGACAAACTTCCGCATTTATAATATTAGTAGGATTAGTATGAAAAGGTTGTTGTTAATTTTCAACAAATTTAACTAATGATTTTTAATATTTTGTAGCTAATTACGGTGATGGAAGACAAGTTAGCGCAACAATGAAGAATACTGCGGAAGCCGTTTCATTTTTTGACGACTTATTTGACTCGGTAAATGGAGCCACGCAACATTTAAAAAAAAAATAAAGGCAAGCGTCTCAGACAAGCTGTAACAAATACGTCCCAGCATCATGAGTTTTGGAATATGGCTATAGAAAAACTAGCAAATTTGAAATTTATTGATGCTAGCGGTAGGGAAACATCTGTGCCTACCATAAAAAATTGGATAAGTACAATCAAAAGCTACCAAAGATTATGGCAATTTTTTAAATCAACAGGCATTAAAGTTATGCGCCCGCGCAATTTCAACTCCGACCCTGTTGAAAACTTTTTTGGACAAGTGCGGGCGTATAACTTTAGGAATAACGATCCTGATTGCCATACTTTTAAAAGTACATTTAAAAGTTTATTAATTACAAGGTTTTTAAAATACCATTCTGAGGGATTTAACTGTGAAGAGGATTCAGGCGACACACACTTTCTAAAGCTAAAATATTTTTTTGATTCAGAAAATATAAATATTAATGAAAAGTCGCCTGAGCCCTCTAATTTCAATATCCCTCAAGAAATCCAGGCATCAACGTCTACGTCTTCAAGAGAAGAGCGGGTGCGGGTCCAAGCACGTGCCTACACTACCGGGTGGGTAATCAAAAAAATATTACCAAAAATTAATAGCTGTCAGACGTGTACAAAAAATTTAATTTGTGATGATAATGACGATAACAATGTGAATCAATGGATTAAGTTTAAAGAATATAATAATGAGAAAAAAAGGAAGCTAAATTACCCATCCGAGTGTGCTGTAAGGCTTTTTGGTTTCATTAGTAAGGAAACAAATAAGTACTTGGATAATCAACCTGAGCGTAAAGGAATTTTAGATGAAATATTTCAGGACATAAGATCCAAGTATTTATTTGACTTTTTAACGTGCGAAGATCACAAAGACCTTATTATAAGAAACTTTACCGTAACAACTCTAAGATTACTTTTATTTAATTGGTGCAATGTAATTAATAAAATATTGAAAGGCACAGATGTAGCGAGACTAGCAAATAAAAAGTTACCACCTATGCAAGAAAGGGCATTAAATAAATTTAAAACTAAATTAAAAAATAAAAGAATTAATAAATGAAACATTTAGTTTTATTTTGAAATTTAATAATTTTCCATTATGAGCAATGAATAAAAGCAGGCCGTCTGAAAAGACTATGGTCCAAAGCCGTGATTCCTCGCATACTGCGATACCAATAAAAAAAAAAGCTGTCATGTTCGATAAGAAACATTTCCTTAATGGCGAATTTTTTTCTAAGAGAGTTACCCGTCTGATGCGTTAGCATCCTATAGTTTGTGCGGAGAAGTCAACAATTAACTGTCATCAACACAAATTTATTAGATCATTATAGTTTTTTTTTTTCATTTATTTTTGTAATTGTAACTGTTTATGCAGATGGTCATGTAGCCAAAGCTTTCAATTAATAAAAAAAAAAGTCATCAATGTCATACAAACTGGCAAGCTTTTTGTTTTTCTTTACTCTGCATGAATATTATCAAAAAATATTTAACTGGTACTGTAATATAGTCCAACACAAGTCCAACATTTAAAATAAACTCTTTAGTCTGAGAACATGTCTTCATTACATCTTCAAAGAGATAAGAAAAAAGCTCAAGAAGAGATGCGACGTCTCATGGCAGAAAGACGAAAAAAAGACCAAAAGCAAGTAAAAATTGATAACCCTCTCGCAAAATACAACAGCGCCGGGCAACTGACGTGCGTGTTGTGCTCCTCAATAGTACGTTCTGAAAATGTTTGGCCTGTTCACGTAAACAGTAAACAACATAGAGCAAATGTTGAAAATGCAAAGAAACTAAAAGAAAAAACCAATAATTTTACATCAGGCAAAGTAAAACACAAATTAGAAGACAAACCTATAGATGCTCCAGAAGAAAAGAAAATCAAAGGAATTTTAAAGAATGCCATACAACCTACTCCAGTGCCACTAGAAAAGATTAAAAACATTTCCACTGAAATTGTTATTTCACATAATGAAGAAATCAAAAGAGCTCCTTTAAACTTAACTATTCTCAATTCAGAGCCCGGAGGTAATGAATTTATTATTATTAAAAAAATCTTACTAATATCATAAAATTAATGATAAACATAGTTTGGATATTTGATCCTCAATCACTCAAAAACAACTGAATGAGTTTGCGTGAAATTTGGAAAACAGATTGTGTATAGCCTTGATTGGACATAGGGTAATTTATTTTTTACGAACACATGTGGATGAAACCGTAGCCAGCCACCAGTTTAACCCACTTTATACAGAAATTACAACTTGTTCAGTAATATTATTTTTACAAATATGTAGGATATTATTTGGATCTCATTAAAATATGGAAATGGAAACAAAAAGTTTTTATTATACCTACTGATCAGATAATTGGATGCATAGTTACCCAAAGTCGAGGTGTTGGCTGTTATGGAATGCACTTGTATTCCATAATAGCCAACACAACATATCCGGATTCTGATCGGTTTTGTATGGGCCATTGACATAGCCAAATTTTCGAGTGAAATTGCTATAGAAATGGAACTTGATAAAATTTAAGTATTTTCTTTTTTAATTTTATTATGTCAATTGATTCTGAGAGGAGGGCAAAAAATATCTTATTTTTGTGCTACGATGCACCGCTTCCGAGATATATTGAAAGTTTCTGGAATCCCTGGATTTATATTATAAAAAATATGTTTTAAAAAGCCGGTTCCATAATTTCTAAGCCAAAAACTAAGTTTAGGTAAATATGCATCCGATTATCCGATTACTGATTATAATGATGGGTAGTAATAAGTGGGTTAATATATTTATTAGGCTATAAGCACTCCACTTAAATCCTACTGATATTATAAATGCGAAAGTATGTCAGTTTATTTGTTTGTTACTCTGTCACGCAATAACTACTTAACCAATTTGGTTGAAATTTGGCACACAGATAGTCTGGATTAAAACATAGGCTACTTTTCCTGATACACCATGGGAACGGCAACTACACAAGTGAAACCAAAGGTGACTGCTAGTAAATAAATAAATTAGTTACCTACTTATGTCTATCATTTTTGTGTATTTCATTAACAGGACACACTTTCATGCAAAACTAATCATTTTAACCTTCCTACATAGTTTTACGCGGAATGAAAATGTAGCAGTTATCAATTAATCCCTTTATTTTAAATAATTATGTAAATACAATCAGCACAAAATAAATGCTCTTAAAATGACCCATGACATTATTTGGTTATTCTTAATCTAAAACCATTTCTTGAAATGTCTATTTTACATTTGCTAGCAGGACACTAGTGTTCAGAGAACAATGGAATATCTATTGTGTTTCATAACTTGGGACCTGAGAGGTTAAGTTGTAGTTAAAATAAGAGAAATTAACTAATAAATCTTCTTGGGTAAATCTATGAATTTACAATTTCTCAATATACTGAAGTGATGTATAAAGTTACAACATAAAACAACACTTTTGCTTATAGATTCTGAAATAAAAGATGCAAGCGTTGCAGCAGAGCCTGTTGTTGAACAACCAATACCAGAGGGATTTTTCGATGACCCTATTTTGGATGCAAAGGTAAACTAAATGACTATATTTGACCACTTAGCAATTATCGTTATGTTGTATTTGTCACTTTCCAAAGAGTTC
Source organism: Chrysoteuchia culmella (assembly GCA_910589605.1). NCBI lineage: Eukaryota > Metazoa > Arthropoda > Insecta > Lepidoptera > Crambidae > Chrysoteuchia > Chrysoteuchia culmella. Next base: position 11,009,937 of record OU342648.1, read on the forward strand.
TTCAAAAGATTCATGAATATGCTCAATCATATCAGAAGCTAACATGCTGCGACCTTTACATTTAAAAGCTTTTTCATTACATCTTCTTACTAATGTAGATGCAGCATAGCATGACAGTGAGGCAGCTATTGCATCCTTTGAATCTGTTTTTATTTCAAGTGAATAGATATTTTCTAGTGTCCAATGCAAAAAAGTTGCAATTGATCCAGACAGAAGATCTCCTTGTCCACCACATCTGCGACCAGAACCACCTAAATTTGATTTCCATTGAACCTCAGAACTAGAACTGATCACTTCATCTATACCACCTTTTTTCAATATCATAATATTTTTACCCATTTCATTCAATCCACTGACACTTTTGCTCAGTCTTTCATATTCTATCTTATTTGGTGTTAATATTACAACTGATGTCATTTTTTTTAGCAGATCTGGTTTCTCTGTTAGTAAGAAAAGCCCATCTGCATCAATAACCAATGGTATTTTTTTGTTTTGAATTATCTCAATCAGTTCTGTAACCACATTAAATGTAGCTGTCTCTCTCCCTAACCCAGGGCCAATTACTATAGCATGCAATCGGTCAAGCCAAGGAGAAATAGCAGCTGTAGCATTCTCTTTATCCAGCAATGGGTGTACTATAAGTTCAGGACTGTATGACTTTATTACAGTGCTGGCTGATGAAGTACAGAATATATGAACCAAATCAGCACCAACCTAAAAAAAGAGTTATTATTTTGATATAATTTAGCATGAAGTTTAAATTAAATAAGACCTTTAAGCAAAATGCAAATTTATACTACCCGACCAAGACAATTATGCGCATTACAGGATGCAATTTTGACCTTTTAGCACCTGCAGCCTACTTCTATCACCGCAATTCTCCTATTATCTGATTAATAGGCAAAAGCGATGAACTGATCTATTACTTCTTGAAATTTTGTTTTTTTTAGTTATTTTTTGTAAGATTTTCTCAGCTGTCATGCGCCTAATTGTCTTGGTCGGATAATATAAAGATTCAAGATAGATTGTTATTTTGATAACAGTACAAAGGTATAATATATCAACACATCATATACAAACTTTCAAAGCGCTGATTCCAGAAAAATAAGGAGCTCCAGTGTATTCTAAAGATCCGCCGATAACCCCTATTCGTCCAGCTTGACCTTTGTGTTTATTTTCATCCAGCTTAGGAATACACTGCTTGATGTAATCAAACATGGTACTTTGTTCCATTCTGAAACGTTTCGAGTTGCTGTATAGATTTGTTAAACTAATTAAATTATAAGATTTCCCAAATTTTAACATTATTGGTCAGTCATCCACTACACTGACTAATAAAAAAAGCAGGCGCACATCAGTACAATAATACTTCAATGGCGTAGCATTAATTTATTTATAGTTTGTGAACAGAGTAGGTATTGGATTGGAGACTTGATTGATCTAAAGAATATTATTATTATTGTATTATTACATACTTTTTCATAAAAAAATAAACAAAGGTGATTTTAAACACGAAAAAACTGGTAAACAAATACACTGACAACTGACATTGACATGACATCGTCTGTCACTACGTCCGTAAGTGACAGTACGGTACGGTCAATATTGTATACTCTGTCTCAATCCAATTTGATGAAAATGTAAACAAACCTGTTTCATTAAAAATTCTCACACTTTCGGCCACTAAATGGATTTAAAAACACATTCATAAGTAATTAGAAGGTTTCAACTTATATCTCACTAATTTGTTACAAAGATTGTAGTTTGTTTAACATTTTTAAAATTAGTTGAAAATTTTACGAAGAAAAGTGAGGTTATTTATCGAAGCAAAAATATTGTCTTATCTGTGGTCGCATAGTGCTTGACGTAAAATGTCTAACAGATAGTTCAATTATTTGTTCAATTATATCGATTATGAATCGATGTTATGTTATCGAAGATAAAATATCACTGTATTTATTGATAAAAATTATCACAAAAATCGCGGGTCCATTAGGGCTGGGACATAGCGGAATTCCGTGTGCATAATTTGCTGAAACGATGTCATTGCTACTTTACCGTAAGTAGAATCATTTTACTTAAAGCAACATTTTCACAATTTTTATATAACCTAGGTATGCCTACATAGGAAAAAAGTTCCGTTTTATCGACTATACTTAAATGATAATCGAAGAATATTTATGTGTAATCTCATGAATATGATTTAGAAAATTATTTTACAACTTTTTACTTTAAATTTGAAAAAATATTTTTAACGCAGAATAAACAAAAGTTAATGTCTATGTCTATGTCCTTTCCTAAGTTATTGAAAATTATTTACTGCTATGATTACCGAGTTCTTTTTTTTGTTTTAATATTTATGATAAATTTTTGATGGTAAGTGACCTTACAAATATTATTTTAAAGTCACTTTTCAATTTGTCATGTGATGATGATGTGTTTATGTGAAATAAAAAAAATTAGTAATTTTTACTCGGTTCAATATAAGCCTTTTATTTCTCTATAATCGCGATGAACACCGCCAACTCCCGAGGCTTGAGAAGTAATAAATTAAAAACTCTTCACTAACGCTAACGCGAAGCTCCAACATAATAAATCGAATTCAATTAATCGAATTGAAACAATCAATTAATTTATATATTTATAAATGTCTAATTTTTACCACATCACTAAATAGTCTATGGTCGGAATAATGGCGTCTTTGTTTACATTTTCATTAAATTGGATTGAGACAGACTATAGAGGGAATTATTTTTTGTTTTTCTTTGTATCTTTGTAACGAATAAAATCAAAGACTACTATACGGATTTGGATGAAATTTGGCTCACAGATGGTATGTAGCCTGGACTAACACATTAAATACTTTTTATCTCGATATTTTCACGGGAAAGACGCGGAGGAATGGCATACATGTGATTTTAAATCAGTTGAGTAAATTGATATGGCACTTTCACTGTAAAGTAAATAATTCGATTTTATCTAGTGGATAGGAAGATATAGGTATAACTGGAGCTAACATTTAGAAAAAAAAAACCTCCAGTGCGACACAAAAGAGTAGACAACGGATTATTGAGGAACTACCGTCTACAGTGTCCGTTTCGACTGCTCGGCCACAGTGTCCCAGAAAAAAAACGACTACGTCAACATTACGAAGTAATTTGTAGAAAACTAATAAAGAAAACCGCAAATTTGGAGAACCGATATTCAGAAAGTTATAAGGGCTCAACCATGGCCGCGCAGTCGAAACGTGGAGAACTGCGCGGCCACGGAGATCTCAGATACGGGAGCTACATAGACATCTCATTCTTTATGCTAATCACTGATATGATTTCGCAGAAATTGTAGAAAGTCTTAATAGAGCCTCAAAGTATGTACTTTACGAGCTTTAGTTCTTTAAAGTCGTGGCCGCGCAGTTGAAACGGTGACAGCCGAGCGAACATAGGGATCTCAGAAACGGAGCTTCTCAGAGGTCCCATTCTTTTTGCTAATCAGAGATACGATTTCTCAGAATTTATAGAAAATTAGAGTAAAGCCCTAAAGTTTGTAGTTCACGACCTGTAGATCTTAAAAGCCATGGCCGCGCAGTCGAAACGGTTAGAACCGCGCGCCCACTCAGATCTTAGAAACGGAGCGTCGTAGAGGTTCCATTCTTTTTGCTAATCACTGATACGAATGTTGATAGTATATAAATGGCTGGCATAAGGACCTGCATCATATTTAAATAAACCCCTGCGTGTTTCATGAAAACGCCTATAATTTTTGAATAGTATTTCATGATTCAGAGATTGCTAAGGTACTGAGTACTTACTTTTGCAACTAATATAGGTACGTGCCTCGTACCTAAGATCTTTAAATCTCAATTAAATTAGATATTAATATAAGGTTGGTGATGAATTTAATGATGAATCACTAATTGACATAAAAAGAAGCAAACATTAACTAAGGTGCCAGAACATCTCAACAACAGTCGCAAGAATGCATGGAATGTTGTTTGAACCGCTGTGGTCTAGTGGTACAACCACCGGTATCAGATCCAGTGGTTCCGGGTTCGATTCCCAGCGGGGGTACATATTGTATTCGATTTGATTGGTGGTAGGACTTGTTGTAAGAACGCCATAACAACAATGTTTTTAGCATTGTTGTGTTCTGACAGGCTGAGGATTCCAGGAAAGGTGCGCTTCCATCTTCAGCCTTATCAATACTTTACATCGGGTATGATGAAGGCTAAGAGTCTCACCGTCGATCATAAAAAAAAAGGTGTGAAGTAGCTACCTATTTGGATTTTGAGTCCTTGTATTATAGTATGTTTTAATAAACTTTGTACCAAAGTGTTTTATTTAATCTATTTGTGACAGTTAGATCTGTTAGCAAAAGAGGTAATTATTTCTTACTTTTAATATCTAGCATTTATTAAGTTGAAACAGCTTGGATGCACACAAAATATTTTGTGTAGGATTCCTAATATTTTCTAACATCCAGAGGTTACTATTTCACTAATGATTGGTTGATAGACTCATAGATAAAAAAATATATTCGCATAATAAAACACACATGCAATAAAATAAATAAACAAGTACATCATGAAAAAAGAATACCTAAAAACAAATATTTTAAAACAATTTAGACTAGCAGTTAATTTAGGCAATACTGCAATTACATACTATTTGAATCAATTAGAGGTTTTTAAGTAGCTTAACACAACGGGACAACGTGAGCAAGTGAGTGGCAAAGCAAATAGCGACCTTTCCATACATAGACAAATCGACTAGCGAGCTTATATCTACACGTTAGGTCGCTATCAATTTGCCGCCTTATTCACAAACCTTCAGAAACTTTCCGACAGCGGAAAGTATGCATTTGTCACTGTCACTCACTTCAAAATAGAGAAAGACAAAGCATAGAATTCGTATCCGGTTCTGTGTCCGATGGTTTGTGAATAAGCCCGCTGATCGCCTCGCCAGTAGTAGGCACATTTAGCAGATTTAGATTAAACCGCTTTATTAAGGTTTTTGAAGCGCTCCCCGTAAACGTCGGAAACTGTTTTTGTAAAAACCTTAATGCCCTGCCCCAAACTTAAAAAACCTGCATGAAATTCTTATCCTAAATTACAGTGTGAAAGAAAATAGTAGAAAATTGAGGGCGCCACTAGTATTGTACTAGACTACAACTAGCAACACTGATAATACTATGAAAACAGGTTTGACACTTGATTATTTGTTCTTGTTTTCTAAAACCAACAATCAAAAGAACCTAGTTACCTACTCATTTACCACTTAGCGGTAACCGGTTACCGCACTAGACCTTTCGCGTTAAACTCTATTTAATGCAGCATAGCTTTATAGTCGATTTAATTTTTTGTCGAAAATCTACGTGTCTGCAACTAAGCCGTTCTTGTCAAATGAGATTTTTAACGTAATAAATTCTACAAATTGATAGAAATAAATAATTATCTCTTTTGCTAGCAGATCTAAATGTCATAAATAAATTAGATAAAACACTTTGGTATAAAGTTACAGACTTTATTTAAACATATTCTATGCATTCTAACGACTGTTGTGGAGTGTTCTAGCATCTTAGTTAATGCTTGCTTCATATTTGGTCAATTAGTGCTTCATCATAAAGTTCAACACCTAGTCTTCACCAACCTATAACGACAATTTTTTTTTTTATTATTCTCTCACATAATAAATATACTTAAACTCATACAATAAGAATGTAATGGACTAATAATAACTAAATAAATCTGGGGGCTAATTGTCTAATTTAAAATCTATCGCAATCCCTTTCAATTCGTAATTTGAAAGATATTCAGGTCGTCACTATTTGACATTTGAAAGGGATTGTGATCGGGACGCGTTTTAAAAGGTATGGAATAAACGAAATTGAACTGAACTGTCTAAGCAATATGACAGACGAAAATATCACAATCACAATACCTCTGAAAGGGACTGTGATAGATTTTTAAATTAGACAATTAGGGGGCTGTTTATTATGATCATAATTAAACGTTAAATATTAAATTAATACAGTATTAATTAAAAATGCTTAAATACTTCAGTCGCGCTATAAAATTACGGTTTTTGTTTACTACTGTATAACCTCCAAGCTAAAAAAAAAGATACTTAACAGGGTAAATTCTTAACGAATTAGCTTCTATGATCTATTTATTACTTCGAGAATACGTGTCGTGCAACTTACTTGTAAAATCCGCTGTTCGTTTGCAAACATCGTCGAGATTGCTAAGCAACTTTTCGGCTTGAATTTTTCTGAAGTATCGCAATAACTCTCAATAAATTACATCACGGGCACGCACCGCCACGACTTAATTTAGTTAATTTAATTAGAATTTTCTTACTTTTAGGTTTCCCTCAAAAAGTACTGTCTTTTTTCCGTAGTTAGTGCGCGCGTTAGTGAGTTGAAGTTTGTTCGCGTTCCTTAAATTGTGTTTGTTTACTTTTTTATGTATTAATATATTGGATTGTATGGAACCTGTACTGTACAGGTTAATATATGTACAGGCTGTACATATATTTTTAACAAGAATGCATGTGTAGTATATATATAGTTGTTTAAGATTAAATAATTTGGTTCGATCGTATAATTGTTTTGTTGGGGTTAGATAATTGTAACGGAACAGGATTTTAATTATTTTATTTTGTAGTCTCTGCAACGGGTTTATATGAGTTGCAGCAGCCGATCCCCATATTTCAACTAAATATTCCAAATGTGATTTTACCAAGGAGTTGTAAATGATGGTTCTTACTTTGTTTGGAATGTAATTAGCTATTTTACGTAATGCACCCAGTAATGACCGTAGTTTTGTTTTGATATGGTCAATGTGCCATTTCCACGTGAGTTGTTCGTCTAACCATAGTCCAAGATATTTTTCGCAGTGAGATCGTTGAATTATTACTTTGTTTATGGTTAGTGTGGTGAAATCAGGTATGTGTTTATTTTTAGGGCAAAATATAATGTAGGAAGTTTTAGACGCATTTATCGTTAGCAAGTTATATTTAAACCATTCATTTAGCATATCGAGGTCTTTTTGAGCCGTCTTAGTGATATCGTGAATGGATTTTCCGAAATAGAAAAGACATGTGTCGTCTGCATACAATGTTATATGTCCGTGTAGCCCTATTTTAGCTATATTATTGGTGTAAATTAAAAATAACAAAGGGCCAACTATTGACCCTTGTGGAATGCCATATGTCACGTGACGTGAGGAACTAATGTAATCACCTATTTTCACAACTTGTTGCCTATTTTGTAAATATGACGAGAATACGTTAAATGCTGCGCCCGTAATACCAATGTTATTTAATTTTTGCAATAGTTTTCTGTGACTAACTGTATCAAAACATTTTTTAAGGTCAATGAAAACGCCCAAAGCAAGATTCTTTTGATCAATATTAGTTTTTATTTTCGTAACTAAGTCCACTGCAGCATTTAAGGTATCTGACTTAGGACGGAACCCGTACTGTTGTTCTATTAGTAATTTTCTGTCCGTGACAAAAGTATTTAAGCGGTCATATAAAACTCTCGAAAATTTTTGAGATGACAGGAAGTACCGATACTGGTCTATAATTACTAGGGTCACATCGGCTTCCGGATTTATAAATAGGGCTGACCTTTGCAACTTTCAATGAATCGGGGAAAACACCGCGTAATAAACAGTCGTTAATGCAGTCAGTCAACCTATCAACAATGACGCCCTTCAAACATTTAATCGCTTTGGTACTAATTCCATCCAGGCCTGTACTCGTGTTACTGTCTAAATTGTCAATAATTTTTGATATTTCGGTTGTGGTACACAGCCTTAGTTCACTTAACGTTTCTGAATGGGTGTAATTATTTTCGAACATAAGTGTATTCGCGGCGTTCTCATGATACGTTTTTGGTATTTTGGATGCTAAGTCTGAACCTATTGTAGAAAAAAATGAATTAAATAACTCACAGATTTCATTGCCTTCCGTGACGAACTCTACTTAAATACGAAAATAACTATATTTTCGTATTTAAGTAGAATCGCTAAATGTTTGACAGTAGAACTACCAACTTGACAACCAGCAATTGTGCTGCCATATAGTGTAGCTGGTTAGAGTGCTTTTCATCCTGTATTCCCTTTTTTGTTAGGTTGGTACCACTGTATATCAAGAAGGCGCGAATGTGTTAGAAACATCAAATCAAAAGCATTTTTCTTTCACCGCTTTCTAATGTTATGAGCATGATTTTAACACAGAATCCAAAACTTAAAATATCTGCATCAAATTATAATCTTAAATTAACCTAACCTTTTGACGGAAATCGACAGGAGTACCAACCTAACAAAAAAGGGAATATAGGATGAAACGCACATAAGATCCTCAAAAATTCGCTTTCTACTCTTTTATGTCGCACTGTAACTTTACCTTTTGACTGAAATCGACAGGGGTGCCAACAAAGCGGAAAATAAATATACTATGAAACGCACTATACATTCTCATTTTTTTCATCACAGGTCCGAAACATAGAGTATAGGGATCCTGTTGAAGAGGAATGGGAAAAATTTAAAAAAGAAATAAAAGAAGAAGCAAGTGCTTCAGCAGAAATAATAGCTGGTGAGCAAGAAGAAGCCACTGCCGAAAGACAAATTGATGAAATAGATGAACAAATAAGAAATTGGAGCAAGTAAGTGATGATTTCATCATCATTTTCAGGTATTTTCAGTGCTAGAACACTGGTTTTCTCGAATATAGAGAATGCGCCATGTGCCTAATGCGGATTTTTTTAACGTCTGCAAATACAGTCGAGATTAATGGCTTAACGTGCCTTCCGAAGCAGGGAGGAGCTCGAGATAATAAAATTTTCGGTTACCTTTCCCGTGACCAACAATTACGAAAGTTGCTTAACCGCTATATACAATCGCACGGGCTTGAAACCGGTTTAAAAAGGGCGGTTACTCGAGGTTTTTGTTTAAAGTTTTTACAAAAAACAGCTTTCAACGTATTTGGAATGAGACCGCTTAAAAACCCAAAGAAAAGTGGTTTAATCCGAAGTTGCGAAATGTACTGGCGACTGGTGAGGCGATCAGGCTAATAGCGACTTTCCGTGTGTAGACATAACATAAGCTCGCTAGTCGATTTACCACTCGCTCGCTCTCGTTGGGGAGAATGGTATTTCAAGCGAATAGAGAGCTTATGTCTACGTGTGGAACGTCGCCAATCCCTTTGAAACTCGCGCTTGCGTTGTTCCATTGTGTTTAGATACCATATAAAGGGCAGAAAAAACCTCTATAAATCGCTTAATTGATTCAAAACCCTTTTAATTTTACTCTTTTATGGAACCGGTTTCATCCGAACCCTGCAATCGCAGGCCGAACGCGCGAAATACTGCGTCCCAACCCATCTTCTAACTTCTAATAAGCCCATATTAAGTTGTCTCTAAATTGTACGCGGATATCTATTTAAAATTCATGTAGATATCAAGTACAAGCTGGCAACCCCCGAATCGTTAAAACCGTAGTTAAGTAAGTAATTTTTGGATCAACACCTAAACTGGCACTTGCACATCGAGGCTATGAGCACTAGAGTTAGAAAGTTGACATGGATATTTAGGAAATTTCGATACATCACTACAAAAAGTCTTATTAAACAAATATAATTATATTGCGTTAGCAATATATATTACGTTATAATATCTCTGATCGTATATTGTATCACGATCTGTGGAAGGGCTCACAAAACATAGCGAATATAAATAAAAGTCAGCGTTTTCTACTTATGTATTTTGGGGGCTATCGCGTAAAAAATATGAATATGGACATGGGCTTCATTTGACAGTTAAATGACCATATATGGTAATTTATGAGCCTCCACTGTCAAATGAAGCCCATATGCATACCCAGATTTTCTACGCGATAGCCCCGCAGGTTCTCCAATAATCAACTCTTCCATTTAAGTGAACTCCTATCAGTCAGAAAGCTGTATATTCCAATCAACCCTAAAGTTACACAAATCCCTCCCATATAATAAAAAAATAGATAGTAAACGGAGGGTCATAAGGCAGCTTATGTTCAGAAATCACGAACAGAATTTGCCAAACACCAATATACAAGCCATCAGCGGCTATGTACAACAAATTAAATAGTGTCCTTAAAATTCATAAAAACAACTTACGGAAATGTAAAGAAGATATATTAAACTGGCTTTTATCTAAGTCCTATGATGACATAGAACAGCTATTGCCGTGAAAAACATACACACACTGTATGTATTGTTTATGCTATGGAAGAGCGGGGCCTACTGACACAAGTGTCTCTGGACACTTAATAGTTATGTTCCAGCCACTTATGTAAGAGTAACGTACTTTGTTTATGAATAAAACATTACAACCCGGGGGGCTATCGCGTAAAAAATATGGATATGGACATGGGCTTCATTTGACAGTTAAATGACCATATATGGTAATTTTATGAGCTTCAACTGTCAAATGAAGCCCATATCCATACCCAGATTTTTTACGCGGTAGGTAAGATTCGACGATCGACGAAAAATTCCAAATTATGCGAAAATAATGACACTTTTTAATTGCAGTTTGTGATCATCACGTTTAACATTTTGTATATTTTATTGTTTGCGGAACAAATAGACTCGAGTACCTTTAATTTGATACCTTACTCGGCCGCGTACTACGCGCCAAAGTCCCTATCGAGTCGTCACAAATTTTGCGAACCTGAATTAAGTATATAGATATTTTTTTTTTCATTTTTCAATCTTCTATTATAAACTATAGAATATTACTTACATAACTACGAAGGTAATTTTATGTATACCTATGCGAATTGGTTATTTATAACATGCCGGTTTTCAGGGTTTTAGACTTAGAGTTGAAAAAAGAAGAAACGAAGAAGCAAAGGCAGGAGACCGAGCAAATGAGTGAAGACGAGGACTCTGATTCTAATAACGATGAAGACATTGATGAATTTCTAGATTGGCGAGCAAAAAGAGCATGATTATTTTACATTGAAACTGTAGTTATATTTCGTTATCTGTTTAATAATAATCAGAACAAATACATTTTTCACAATAAAAATAATAGCATTTCTTAAACGAAATTCTTAAATTAACCTTTTTTTATTATTGATTCTGGGCCACGTCAAGTTATATAGGCAATTTTTTTTCCGAAGCTTCCGCAGTGGTAGGATCGAAACTGATTTTGCTTTACTTTGTCTTTTAAGAGCGAGAGCCGACCGCTGCTGTTCCGCTTGCCGCGGCGTGCGGTGGTGTGAAAAGGGCGTTAACCTTAAAAGGTGTTAAAATATGACTGGATAAAAAACCGACTTCAAAAAAAAAAAAAAAAACCGTATCAGAGTCGATGCCAGTTAAGGCATGCAATAAAAATAAAAGTATAGAAGTTAATGCAGGATTGATTCCTTTTTAGTATTTTACAGTTTTTTTTAAGTTCTATGTCTGATACTGGTACAAAATGTCTCATAAAATCCGTCTTGGACAATGATGTCCAATTGTCCATGTTACCACGAAAACGACAGTATTTTCAAAATTTCTTGAAACTACTAAACCGATTATCAGATCTGTTAAAGTTTTCATGGATAGACGACAAAAAAAATCCGCACTCTATTTCAGATGTGTGTGTCTACAGCTTCCTCATAAGACATAGAGAAATTCTAAGCATGCCATATTTTAGTGCATATTAGGAGCAATAAAAACGTGTCAGTGATATTTTAGGTGCAACCATAACTTCGTTACTAGGAGTTTTTTTTTGTGTGTTAGCTGGAGAAACGTGTCCCCAGCTGACACATGCCGTTTTAGGGCAAACCAGTGAGGTTAGGGCTTTAGACTATAGTCAGGAATTTAGTGCACAATAGGAGCAATGAGAACCAAAAAAACTAACCGTCACACTCAAATACTGTTGAAACTACGATCATTAAAGTGTGTGTTAGCTGGAGACCCGTGTCTCTGGCTTACACACACCTGTATCTTCTTAATTATTTGAGGTAGGATTATGTTTTATACCTCAAATTTTTGAGTCGAATTGGAGCAGTAAGCTCCAAATTTTTCTAATCTCTAGCTCGAATAGTTTTTAAGCTTTGAACCGATAAGCATGTGTAAGCTGGAGACACGCTACACGTTTTGAATCACTGTAACCGTATAAGTTAAGAGTCTCGTATTAAGAATCAAATAATAGGTGCACACGGCATGCAAAATTTCAAATCACTGGGCTTCTTAGTTTCAAAATTATAGGCAAAAAACTGGTTTCCCGCCAAAAAATTCAAAATAAATGGCTCAGACGCAGCTAAAGCGCGGTTGCCGTTCTGTGCGCTACACTGTTGCAATCGACTTTGAACCTAACGGCTGGTATTAATTCGAGTCACTTTAGTTTGCGCTTTCGATCGTTTTAATTTCTGTTTTGATAATTTCAGACCAGGAGCCGTCCGATATATCACGCTGATTACAAACCATCTATGGTAGTTACTTATAATTGAACTATCTGATTCTCTTATGAAGTAGTTTTTAAATGTTAGTGTTAGAAAATTCACAACATTTGTTGATATAGGGCATGTGGATGATGGGCAATTTTCTATGAAACCTGGGCGTTAAACCAACAGAAATGGAACTACTATTTAGTACGTAGTACTAGAAATTTTCTTGTTTATTAACTATCATAAGCCCCCAGGTTTGCTAGAAAATAACCAGAGCGAAATACACTATCTAAGTTACTCAATAGTCCCTCTATGAGATCATAATATTCTTTATAAAATAAAAATATTTTTCGTTTATTTCTATATAAAAAATGCAGTGTTGTCAAATTGGGGAGAAAATATTATTTTAAGTTGAAACAAGCGTGTTTCATTTTGTATTAGTTAAACAATATTAGAAAATTTTAAATTAGTACTAGCTCTCCAAATAAACTAGATAAATGAAAGATAGGATAGCTCCAATTGAACGAAATCGTTCACTTCTGTAATCTTTTTGCCCACCTCTGAAACACCTATGCGATGCAAGAAGTACGAGTGAGTTGCTCACAGATGGCTCTGACTTTACTGGTATGAAACAGTTTTATGTCAAATGTTCAGATGGGCGCATCCTTTCTTTTGAAATCATTGGTGCCAAATCGTTGGCCCTAAAATATCAGTTTAGGGCCAACGGCGATTCATTCGTCTACGGGAGACTGAAGTTGAAAGACGTTAGCTGTCATTTCATAAAAATGCCGAATTTGTGTAGTAAAATGGTGCAAAAATTATGACCCAATAGTTAACAAGATCCATGGAATATCGTATCATCCGTAAATAACTTTACATGATTTTTATTGCATGTCTAACAATTTTATTTAAACGATATTAACTGTTACAAGAATTGTTTGAAGACAGTCTTAACCCTAGAGTGGTCGCGTATTAAAATTACCTGATTAGTCGCGACGTCGCCGTCGTCGCGAGGAATACAGGTGTCTGCCAAATATATATGATAATAGAAAAAATATGTTATTCTACCGGAGGATAATTATGTCATAATATTGACTGTCATACTAAAGTACGAAGTTCAAATATCGATGTTCTGAATTCAAAAAGTATAAAAGTTTGAATAACGGGACCCGCCGTTTCCACTGCCGAAACAATTTCAAGAAAATATGATTTAAACGTATAATGCGACGACTGAGAGAATGCAATATTTGATAGCTCCTATCGAGACAGGACAGGAGCGCGACAGCACTGACGTGCTGTCCAGCTGAGACTACTGCCCAATCTTGTCTATACGTACCCAATTGCTGGGTCCGTAATGAATGAAAATAATAATAAGAATAAATGAAAAACTAAGTCCAGTCACTCGTGTAAATAACGCATTAATTTGAAAAAGTATTTAAGGGGTCGCGCACATTATTTCCATAAGTATAAGTTGATTTTGAGGAATAAACATACTTAGAATATTATAAACATCACAGATTAGCACTATACAATGTTTTCGATTGATAGGATTTGAAGCTATTGTAGATGAAACAATTTCAAGAACTTTATCACTTTCCCGTATATTGAGCAGTAATGCAAAAAATGTGATATTGTGCTGTTATTCTAGCGGAATGAGCAAATATGTAATCCGTGCGACCACTAGCAGGGTTAATGGCAGAAGATCAAAGCACTAGAGATGGGACATTATTATGAACGATTCATAAAACTGAATGAATGAATCATTAGTCTAGTATGAAAGGAGACGGTTCAAAATTCCCTTGATAAGCAGCTGGCATAATGAGATTAATCGGGGCGAAGCTTAAAAATCCGAATGTCTTCACGTAATTATCAAAATTCTAAAGCTAGAATTTTTTTAATATATTTTTTTTTTAATATAAATATATATATACTTTTAGATAGTATATATATATATCGACGGCAGAAAACAGAAAGGTCGTATCTCGAAAAACACAACTTTACACCAGAGCCAAAAAACGAAAAAAAAAATGGGAATTCGGTGATATCTTTTTAACGGTACGTCGTATGAACGTAATTTTCTAACCATAACTATATAATTCTAACCTGAATTAAATTGTCTACAAACCAACAATTTCCTATTGCCGGAAGTCGGTTTTTTTTTTAGTTACGACCTTTGTCTATAGAAATGTCATACCTCAAAAACGTCGTATCTTGCCATCATATTTGTACTAAACCAGTACATTATATTAAATTCACTGACCTCAGAAAGGACGTAATTGCTTTTTGTTTTTAATGACCTGTAAATGACGGGGTGTAAGTACGCAAAAATTACATACAATGGCTAGAAAATAGGGCGTAATATAAACCTCTTTAAATTTAATGATCTTAATAAAAAGTCACAAGCTTTTTCAAACGTATATTTATTGGTAAAAAAACACAAAAAATATTCTAAACACGCACAAACGAAAACTTTTTTTTTCTTTTTTGTACATTTAATTTGTACTATTATAATTATTGCACATAATCATTAAATTAAAAGTTATAATCAGATTAACTTTCGTATAATCACATTAAATTTTGTATTAAGGGTCACATTCATACCCAATCATTGTACCAATTAAAATTAAGTGTTATAATTATAAGAAGTATTAAAAATAAATGAGATCAGAAGTTGCAAAAAGATAAAGAGAGACATTTCAAAGAGAAAAAAGATCAGAAAGGGACACATTCATACCCTAAAATGATTGTACTAATTAAAATTTAGTGTTAAAATTATAATAAGTATTAAAATTAAATGAAATCAGAAATTTAATCAAAATTAAATTAATAGAAAATTAAGCACATCATCACACAACATCCTCTTCATCAGTATCAGGGAGGTTATTGACAACCTTACTGTCAAATTTTAGACTTAAATATTCATCGGCGTATGCTGCCGGTATGACAGATTTTATAAGTATTTTTAGATCGGTATATTTTTGAACTGATATTGGAAATTTATTTAGGTACAGGTGATATTTTGGCGACGTACATTTTTCCAGTGCAAGTAAAGTCACCTCTGTATGGATGACATAGAGCGTTTTATAAACATTTTGTTCAGTTAATTTTTTTTTAAAGTTGCCAATTTTTGTGGTGAAAGGTTGTCTGTGTTGTTCCAGTAAAATCGTCTTGTGAAAACGTTACTGTTTTATTCTAATAATCTAAACTTAGGTATGTAAAATTTTAATAATCAACTTATTATTTCATAATACAGTAATTTCATTAGCAAAATAAAAGCTTGTTCTAATTTATTCTAAGTAATTCAAAATTACACGCAATAAGCTAACATGATTGTATTTTGTTGATGAAATATTTCAATTTACCTATTATTCTTTATTGTTTTTCGTTTTTATTTAAGTTATTTTATTTAATTGAAAAAGCTTGTTGTAAAAATAGTTTTAAGGATTATTTATTAGATTGTTAAATCTACAAACGTACCTAGATAGTTGAAATATCTAATGTTAAATACTTAAATATAGGAGGTAGGTTGATTTATTCTAGTACTTATTTAATTACCTATAATAACGTAGGTACCTACAGCATATCTGTACCTGAAAATGAAGTATTAGAAAAAACGACCCGTCTCACAATGGGCAGTTACGCCAAAAGAATTGCAGATTTTTTTTAAAACACTCCCCAATTTTCAGATTTTATGTCGTCCTAGAGCAATGAGACCCAGACCAATCGACGCAGAAAAAAAAGCTGATTATTACCTTATACTTAGTTGAGAAACGACCTTTTTCGAGATACGACCTTTCTGTTTTCTACCGTCGATATATATATCTTACACTCTCACCTATTTACCTATTACCCCAAAGTAGGTACTGTAAGGCTTGTGTTATGGGATACTAAAGTAACGGATATAAATACATATAATTATACATACCTATATAAGTATTTATGAAGTAGAAATATATATAAACGTCCATGACTCAGGTACAGATGCTCGTATTCATCATACAAACATTTGCCCCTACCGGGATTCGAACTCAGGTCCTCACAGGTAGGCGACACCTTGAAACCGGTATACATACGTACCGGTCGTCATGAAACGAACTATAAAACGAACGTATTCTTGACATAAGATAGTGGAAACACTTGTAGGCTGTCATTGTCAAAGGAACTAAAACCAATGAAGTAAGACCAAAATGTAACGAAACTATGAAAACTCAGTCGCTATCACCGATTACCAGGTGCCGGTTTTATAGAAATACCTTCATGGCGACAAAGAGTTACTTTTTTCAGTTGCTCCCATCGTTCTACCAATGGCGCTAGTTTCTATGGAAATATTTTCATAGCCAAAGAGCCAATAGAGTAAAACTTAAAGTATTTTTATGATGCTATTTTAAACATATTGTGAAGAATCGGCTAGACTTAGAGGATTTTTTCAACTCATACAGTTTTTTTTTCATTCACTTTGTATCAGCTGCATTTTAGTGAAGTCTGTCTATGGAAAGCTGGACCTTTAGTTCCATAGTTAATTAATTCAAATAATGATAGTAAATCGAAAATAAAGGTAGGTTACGAACGCCGCGTATAGAAACGAGACAATTGCACAGGTTACGGTGTTATTACCTACGTCTAATATTGCATCAAAGTTTGTTGGAAAATATTGAGAAGTTACTCAATAGTCCCTCTATAAGATGATAATACTCTTTTTAAATAAAAATATTTTTCGTTTATTTCTATATACAATAATAGCAGTGTTGTCAGATTGAGGAGAAAAGATAATTTCAGTTTGAAACATGCGTTTTTATTTTGAATTAGTAAACAATATTAAAACATTTAAAAATAGTATTAGCTCCCCAAATAAACTAGATGAGTGATAGATAAGATAGCTCTAATTGAACGAAATCGTTCACTTCTATAATCTTTTTTGCCCACCTCTAATACACCTATGCGATGCGAAAAGTTCGAGTGAGCTGTTCACAGATCGCTCTGATTTTACTGGTATGAGACAGTTTTATGTCAAATGTTCAGATGGGCGCATCCTTCCTTTTGAAATCATTGCTTACAGGTAAGTAATAAAATAAACATTCAAATACTTACGCTAAATAACACAATTCACCATCAGTCCATCACTGAGCACATGAGAAGCACTTCCACGTTTCCACTATTTGAATCGAACTACCTAATCCCTCAATTTTCCTCCGACCGTGAATTGAATTATTCCGAAACATTATGAATCTTTCTCGGCGGGGACGGAGAGGGGCGAAAACTTCTCCGGGGGGACTCCCGCCACTCCCCGCCGCCACGCCGCGCCGTCCCGCCCGCTACTAGCTAGAATGTTGTTCTGTGGCGTCGCCGCCGGCGCGCCGCGCACATGTTTTTCGTTCGTTCGTCCATCTCGTATCGGGCGGGCGGGCGGTACTCGGGCATACGATATTTGCTTGCAACATTATAGATAAAAAATTGACAATATTTCTGATTAAATTTATTTTGAAAAATTCTAATTGAAAGAAACTTTCTGAGAATTTTTCCGTAAGTATTCCGAATATTTCAGAAGTTTTGCAACTCTAGTTTGAACTATCACCTGACAGACAAATGTAGTAAATTATCAAGTTAACCGACACAACGGACAAATAAGGGTGAATTGAAAGAATAGGATTTGGGTACGAACTTGTTTATTTTTCATAGGGAGGAAAGGGAAATTCATAATTCCATTTCTTTTTATCCTTTATTAGTAACAATTTAGTATGAAAATATTCTCGTAAAATATCGTAAAACAAACATCTTTATCCCGTATCAAACGGCCGTCGATCGGTTCACCACTCGCTCTCCCGACAGGTTATTTTATTGAAAACTTTCCACGTGATGGCTCTGACATCTGGCAACACTGTTCTATTGCCAACTTACTAATTTCACAATGAACGTCGTTTCGTACTTTCGATACACTAACTTAGATCATTTTCACCACTTTTAATCATAATTCACTTTAGACACACACATAATAATAATAAAATTTTAATCGTACAACTCGCAAATCAGTACTTAGCGTAATTGTGTCACGTCTCATTATTATCACTTGAAATATTACGCAAGATAATGTTTTGCTTCGAAAAACTCGCAAAGGATTGTGACAATTTTTTACAATTAAACAACCAGATGTCATAACGCAATACAACTTGTAGTATCCTCGTCTTGTGAATCCCATTTCTGGCTGGGTCCGCCC
Source organism: Chrysoteuchia culmella (assembly GCA_910589605.1). Taxonomy (NCBI): domain Eukaryota; kingdom Metazoa; phylum Arthropoda; class Insecta; order Lepidoptera; family Crambidae; genus Chrysoteuchia; species Chrysoteuchia culmella. The sequence goes on from OU342648.1 coordinate 11,028,566, forward strand.
CGCGAGCCTCCAAATGACTGGAAGGCCACGGGGCAATCCCAGCCTACTCTCCACCATTTGTCGTGGTAACAACCATAGATAAACACTAAAAAGGGGGGTGTGTAATTATATGGTTGGTGCCTCGACATCTTAATGACAAGCTGTATCAGTTCATGACTCGTACCTTATCTGGGCAAGTTGTGAAGTCAAAGTCAAAAGTCAAAGATTTTTATTCAAATAGACTTATAGATAAATACTTTCGAAAAGTCCAAATTTTTTTTCCCTACCAGCCATTCAGGACATCTTTTAACTGATAAGAAGAACGGCCGCAAGAAACTTATCAGCTTTAACAGAAACAACATTTACAATGGAACATGTTGTTGCCAAGCACAAATTTACAATTTTGAAATATATTGAATATAAGAGGAAAATTTTCCCATATTCAATTATTAGAATATTTTCCTTTTATCCAATTTATAATAGTTATGTTTTATGTTAGTATCACATCCATGCATTTTGGTCTTTTAAATAATCATCTACCTTGTAATAACCTTTGCTTAAGAGTGACTTTTTAACATATATTTTAAATTTATGCAAAGGCAGCTCTATCAATTGTTGTGGAACTTTATTAAAAAAAGCTATACCTTTCCCCAAAAACGAGCGCCTACATTTTTCAAGTCGAAATTTTGGAACGGCAAGCTTATTCTTATTTCTAGTATTAAAATTATGGACTTCGCTATGCTTAATAAATAAATCAAGATGTTTCCATACATATACTATATTATCATAGATGTATGTCCCGCCAAAGTTAGTATATTAATCTCTTTAAACAAATCCTTAAGAGAATCTCTCCGTCGAAGGTTGTAAATGGCGCGCACAGCTCTTTTTTGAAGTATAAAAACATTTTCTATATTAGCTGCTGAGCCCCACAACAACACGCCATAGGTCATTACACTATGAAAATAGCTAAAGTAAACTAGTCTTGCCGTTTCAATATCAGTTAAGAGCCTTATTTTCTTTATTGCGAAAGCCGCAGAACTAAGTCTACTCGACAAGGCTTCAATATGTGGATCCCATTGCAGCTTTGAATCGAATGTAATGCCAATAAATTTTGTACTCTCAACTAACTCTACTACATTCCCATTCAAATTGATATGCATATCGACCTGCACTACATTAGGTAATGAGAATCTAACAAACTTGGTTTTAGTAGGGTTAAGAGACATATTATTACTGTTGAACCAGTGTGCGACTTGAGAGAGAGCACTATTTACTTCGTCAGAACAATTGTTTCCTCTATCAATTTTAAAAATTAAAGATGTATCATCTGCAAATAGTACTGTCTCACATAAATTACTCGTGTTATGAGGGAGATCGTTAATATAAATTAAAAGCAGCAAAGGGCCCAACATTGAACCTTGTGGCACGCCCATAATAATGGGGGCTGCAGTAGAAGCAGTATTATTGACAACTACTTTTTAATTTCTATTGTGCAAGTATGACTGCAAAAGGCTAACAGATTTTTTAGAGATACCATAATGTTCTAGCTTCTTTAAAAGTGTTAGAAGGCAGAGAGCCCGCAGCACCCGAGTTTCATTGCTGGTGATTCTGGGTAATCTCTGGTCTGACCGTGCCTCTCAACTCAAGTGCTTTGTTTCAGAAATGGATCACATACTCGAGAAGTTCTTCATTAGATCGACCATGACAGAAACCATACTGTCGGTCGCTTAGAAGGTTATTGCTCTCAAGGTATCCATCAGATGATAGTTCAGCACACGTTCCATGATCTTACAAAGTATGGACGTGGCCGAAATCGGCCTATAGTTTGTAGGATCAGCACGATAACGGTTACCTTTTTTCATTACAGGTTCCTACCTTTCCTTTGCCGCTATGTTGGTGCCTCTGTCGATTTCTGTCAAAAGGGTGAGGTTAATTTAGGATAAGAATTTGATGCAGATTTTTGACGCCTCTTTTCTACTCAGAACTACTCTCGCTTTAACTTATTCAAGAAAGCTAAAGTAAGAGCGAGAGCAGTTCCGCTACCGCTGCGGTTTCACATTCCGCCGCGGAAGTGTGAAAAGGGCGTTAAGTTTTCGAATCTGTGATAAAGTCATGCCCAGGTCTTGTTTATTCGGTTTTTCAAACCGGTACAGCAGCGAGTACATAAAAACAGTTTTATTAAGGTTTGGTTCTACCTAAACCCTAAAAAAACGGTTTCTGAGAGCAAAATTTAATCAATAGGGTTTAACTAGGAGTTAATTAAGGGTTTCGAATCAATTAAGTGGTTTATAGAGGGCTTTTCTGGTTTTATAAGTACTTAAGCACAAAGTGACAACGCAAGCGCGTGAGTTGCAAAGTTAATAGCGACTTTCCATACGTAGACAGCTCGCTGTTTGCCTGAAATACCGTTTTCCCAACGCGAGCGTGTGAGTGGTAAATCGACTAGTAAGCTTATGTCAACACACGGAAGGTCGTTATTAGCCTGATCGCCTCGCCAGTAGTAGGTAGGTACTGGTTTCGCAACTTTGGATTAAACCGGTTTGTTTAGGTTGTTGAAGCGCTCTCATTCCGAATACGTTCGGCAGCGGTTTTTGTAAAATCCTTAATCAAAAAACTCAATTAACCCCTATTTTTCAAACCGGTTTCGAGCCCTGCCCAAAACATAAAATGGTAAAAAAAATGGATTGATGGACTTATTTCCAGCCTCTGTGATCTAGTGTAGTGGTACAACCATCGGTATCAGACCCAGGGGTCCCGGGTTCGATTCCCAACGGGGGTACATATTGTATTCGGTTTGGTTGGTGGTAGGACTCGTAAGTCCGCCTGGTTAGCAATCATATCTAAGTCTGACGCCATAAAAATAATGTTTTCAGCATTATTGTATTCCGGCAGTTAGAGATAAGATAGCCAGCTCCTCAGTGATTGAGGATTCCGGGAGAGATTTGCTTCCATCTTCAGCCTTATCAATACTTAACATCGGTACTATGAAGGCTAAGTCTCCCCCACTGATCACTATTATAGTGATCAGTGATCAAGCTAGTCTCCCCGTCGTATATAAAAAAAAAGGCCAGTGCCGGTAAAACATTAACAAAAAAGGTTTATTTTGTGCTGTGTCAACTGTCAAGGTCAAGGTCAATGAGTGACACAGAATTTGTTTTGTTTTGTTTGTTACCGATTGACTTGCTGGACTGCTGCTGCTATTTATTTTGTGCTGCTGTGTGTTGTGAGGTATCAGCTTAGTCGGCACCGGGAAATAGTTTTGAGGTACATACCTACATACATATTTTTATTTATTTATTTATTATTCTTCAATCTTACCAAATATTGTAAATGCGCAAATGTGGTTGTTTTCCCTTCCTTCACGCCATAACTACAAGCAACCAATCGATTTGATTTTTGGCACATAGTTGTGGTTGCGGAGAGTACCTAAGGCATAAATGATATTCCCACGGGAACACGCAGGTGAAAACGCGGGCGGAAGTTAGTTCAAAATAAGAGGGTAGGTACGTTATTAAAAAATGGATTCGGATATTTCCTTACATTCCATTCCTGTCAGTTCCTTGATAATATATTATTAATCTAAGGCTCTATCTACGTTTTGTTTCAGAGTAGGAAATCATTCCTCATCATGACAGGACAAGATACCGAACAATTTAGAATATTTTTGAGTCAGTTGCAGAGGGAAGAGCACAGACCAACTGCTTTGAATGAATTGAAGAACCTGCTGGTATTGAAACCAGCAGGTGAAGCGAGCAGTACTATCAGAGATACTGGAATATCGAAAATAGTCCAATGTTTGAATGTTTCAGATAAGTATGTACATGTTTCTCATACTTGCTGTTATCAAAGAAATATGGATAGGTAATTTAATTATTTTGTTGTATTTAAATTTACCCTTTTCCAATTTACAGAGCTCATGTGGATTTGGCTTGTGAAGTTTTGAAAATATGTTTTGAGAAATTCCCACCAGGTGATATTGTCAAAAACTACACTGGGCATGTTATGTATTTGTTAAGACATGAGAAAGACTGTGTGCGGAAACTAGCAGTTGAGGAGGTAAGTGGAGAAACATGTTTTGACAACCTCCATGGTAGAGTGGTACATACACCGGTTTCGAGGTGTTGCTTACTCTGAGTCTGAGGATTGGTTCAGAGTAGGAGCAAATGTTTGTATGATTAATATGAGATACGAGCATTAGTACCTGAGTCATGGACGTTCAATCAAACATACAGTGACATGGAAACTCAACCTATTCCTTGAAAGGGGTAATTCTAGGGGTCATTAGCAACGAATTATGTCCAGTCAACCAGGGCTCAAAACTGGATAGTTACTGAGTTGTGACGATTCTAAGATATTTTTGAAATTTTCTGAATTGTTACCAAAAACCAATTATTATAAATAAACTGCTCTACTCTAAACATTGAACTTATATTTTGTCTGAAAACTGAAAAGTTTGTGATCTTTTTAAAAAAGGGGCTTGCCCAAAAGTTATGCATAATCTCTGAAATAAAAAGGTCTTAAGTAAAAATAAATTTTATTTTTAAATGTGATGAATCTGCATATGATTCATCTGTGTAGATAATTGCACACCCTTCGTCACAGTATATTTTTATACTGTCAAATAATAGTATTTATAATGTACCTAAAACAATCATGTTTTACTACATTACTGTTGACTTTTCGGGCAGATTTAATTTACATATCAAAATGAAAAGTTTGCCTAACAGCGCCTGTCTGTTGTTTTTTTTTTAAAAACAGCTAATAAAGTTTACCTTTGTACCTTTTTGAAAAGCTTATGAAACTAGCTAGTTATTTTATTGATGGCAAAGTTCTAGAAAAATACCAAAAACAAAAAATATTTTTCCTTAAGACTCTTTATTTCAGAGATTATGCATAAGTTTCGGGCAAGGGCTTTTTTTTAATGATCACTAACTTTTCTGCTTTCAGGAAAGAATATTAAAGTAGAGTAGTTTATTACCCGACTACGGCAAAACAAAAATAAGGAGGGTTATGATTTTGACCAGTATTTATGTATGTATGTATGTGTAACAATCAGTTCGGCTTTTCTAAAGGTAAAAATACTACTGATGCTGGCATTGCACTCCTTAAACATATTTTTGAGGCTTGGGAGGGCAAGCAAGACGTAATTGGTATATTCTGTGACCTGTCTAAAGCTTTCGATTGTGTTGATCACTTTACACTTTTAAAGAAGCTAGAACATTATGGTGTCTCTAAAAAATCGGTTAGCCTTTTGCAGTCATACTTGCATAATAGAAATCAAAAAGTAATTGTCAATAATACTGCTTCTACTGGAGCCCCCATTATTATGGGCGTGCCCCAAGGTTCAATATTGGGCCCTTTGCTGTTTTTAATTTATATAAACGATCTCCCTTACTACACAAGTAAATTATGTGAGACAGTACTATTTGCAGATGATACATCTTTAATTTTTAAAATTGATAGAGGAAAAAATTGTTCTGACGAAGTAAATAGTGCTCTCTCTCAAGCCGCACACTGGTTCAACATTAATAATTTGTCTCTTAACCCTACTAAAACCAAGTTTGTTAAATTCTCATTACCTAATGTGGTGCAGGTCGATATGCTTATCAATTTGAATGGGGATGTAGTAGAGTTAGTTGAGAGTACAATATTTCTTGGTATTACATTGGATTCAAAACTACAATGGGATCCACATATTGAAGCCTTGTCGAGTAGACTTAGTTCTGCGGCTTTCGCAATAAGGAAAATAAGGCTCTTAACTAATATTGAAACGGCAAGACTGGTTTACTTTAGTTATTTTCATAGTGTAATGTCTTATGGCGTGTTGTTGTGGGGCTCAGCAGCTAATATAGAAAATGTTTTTGTACTTCAAAAAAGAGCTGTGCGCGCCATTTACAAACTTCGACGTAGAGATTCTCTTAAGGATTTGTTTAAAAGAGATTAATGTACTAACTTTGGCGGGACAATACATCTATGATAATTTAGTATATGTAAGGAAACATCATGATTCATTTATAAAGCATAGCGATGTTCATAATAATACTAGAAACAAGAATAAGCTTGCCGTTCCAAAATTTCGGCTTGAAAAATGTAGACGCTCGTTTTTGGGGAAAGGCATAGCCTTTTATAATAAAGTTCCACAACAAGTTATTGAGCTGCCTTTGCATAAATTTAAAATGTATGTTAAAAAAACGCTCTTAAGCAAAGGTCTTTTAAATAGTCCTCTACCTTGTAATAACAAGGTAGATGACTATTTAAAAGACCAAAATGCATGGATGTGATACCAACATTGATCATACTATTGTAAATAGTGTAAGAGGAAAATATTCTAATATGAGTATGAGAAAATTTTCTTCTTTTTTTAAATATATTTCAAGATTGTAGATTTGTGTTTGGCAACAACATGTTCCATTGTAATTGTTGTTGTTTCTGCTAAGGCTGATAAGTTTCTTGCGGCCGTTCTTCTTATCAGTTAAAAGATGTCCTGAATGGCTGGTAGGGAAAAAAATGTTGGACTATTCGAAAGTACTTATCTATAAGTCTATTTGAATAAAAATCTTTGACTTTGACTTTGACTTTCATCTGTACCCACATAACTTTTAAACTGCTGATTATATATTCACAATTGAGGTATCGTTGGAAGCGTCTCGATTGTCCCCTGGTTATAGGCTATGTCACGTCACATGACATTGAATATGGCGCCCTCTAGACGAGATAAAGCTAAAAAACTTTCTTGTTTAAAGAATATAGTGTTTTTGGTGTCATATGAAAGCTCTTGGTAAGCACGTTTCAAAAACATATATTTTATTCGTTTTTGCTTGCGGCTTTGCTTGCATAAAATCGATTTATGCAAGCAAAGGGGAGTTAAACTTAATTTCTCACGAAATTCAAAGCGGTACAATAAAATAAAACGCTTCTCAAACTACATACTTTACAACTCCAAAAGAATTAAAATAAAAAATAAGTTCAAAAACTAAAACCCGACTACTGAAAAATCACGTTCTAAAAGGTATGAACAAAAAAATTCTCATCTAAAATTGTCGTGGTCGTATGCCACTTTTCCCTAGAATGTATTGTTTTGTTAGAGTTAATGGTTTTTGGTAACAATTCAGAAAATTTCTAATAAAATCGAAGAACCGTCATAACTCGGTAACTATCTAGTTTTGACTCCTGGTTGACTGGACTTAATTCGTTGCTAATGACCTCTAGTATAAACTAGGGATGTTACGGATGTGTTTATATCGGAACCGAATTCGAAATCGGAGTTATTAGATTTGCTTTATCGGAATCGGAACCGAAATTGGAGGAGCAGGCACAAGAGAGATGTGTTACGGGCAGGTCTAAGAACAAAATAACGGTATTTTTTTATACCGTGTAGAGCCTAGAACTGGGGAAAATATTAAAAATAGAGACTCTAGAGTATTAGTGTTTATTCTGAAAGGATTCCAGTTAATCAAAACCCATGCATTACTCACAATAAGAATTTAAAGTTACGATTCGTAATCAGTGTATAATTGCAAAACAATATTATCGCTAACGTTGCGAACTTATCGTAGTACAGGGGACAATAAAAAAACTTAACGCAAAACTTTATGATATCACTATCCACTACAAAATTTACCTTTAACTCCTTGAATAGCAACAGCCCCCGCTACATCCCATAGCGAAAAATCTCTGTTTCAAATTAATTCAAATCTGTAGTTTATTATTAAATATCGCAATGACAGTTACAGTTTACAATTTTATCCATCATGCATGACATGTCATTTCAATAAATACCAAGTATACTCTTTGTACCAGGTAGATTCAATCATGGTGTTATTAAGTACGTAGTACCTATTAATTTCATGGGTTTAACGCTTTTTACATTATGATATTGTCATGGGAATTTCTTTGGTTTCAGTTTAAATTAATTGAATTGGATTTATTTACACAAATTGTAATTAAATGTGAAAATGGCTCTGAGTGCAATAAAACACTCCAGAAAAAACAATACCTACGTGGATTCATGAAGTGCGATTTTAAGACAGTATTATTTTTCTATCAGCCGACACATAAATTGTCAAAAAGACGTTCCGAGTAGCTCCGAAAAAGTTGAGCGGTACTGTTGTTTGCATAACTTACATTGAATTTACGATTAAGTTTCTTAGAAAAAATAAAAAAATAAAGATTTGGTCTTAATTAGTTAGGATCATAATGATTCAATTACTAGTGATCTATAGAGCCTCCGTTTTTAATAGTATCCCCGGTTATAGGCCCCACACGGTATACAGTGTGGAAAATTAAGATGGGGCATGAAAGGCACGTACTTTAACCGTTGTAGCTACTTGAAAACGTATGGAAACCATCCTTAATTTATGAAAAATTTTAAACTGTCAATGACACCTGAAAATAGTCAGTTAATAAAAATATTTTTTAGGCATATTGATCCTGTTTCGCATGAGGATCAAAACACTCTTAAGACACCAACTGAGGTTTGGGTACTAGAAACGTTAGAATCGCGTAAAACGTGAAAAGTATGACGAGTACCTTTGTTGAATGAACTTATTTTCTTAGGGAATGAGGTTTGAGACAGACAGAAAATTGTCTATTTTCCTGCTGACTGCAATTTGTAAATATAGTTGAAAATTTTGAAAAAAAAGTAAATGGACTAGAAAATGTCGAAGTGTCCTCATAAGTCTCGGTAGCTCAATGATTAGAGCATTGGGTCGGACTCTCAAAGGTTGCAGTATCGAGTCCTATCCAGCGATATGAGAACGAGTTGATATTTTCCTCGTATATTTTCTAGTTTTATCACATAAATATAGCATCGTAAATGCTTAGGTAAATAAAAACATCCAAAAACAGAAAGTAGCAACAGTCAAAATTAGTGACTCCAAAAGAAGCAAAAATTATACCGAAACAAAAGCTACACAGGTTTATCTTCGTCCAATCTATTTCTCAACCGTTCAACATTAAGCATAGGTAGGTACAATCGGGGAACTTGCCGGTTGACCACTAGAGTTTTTTTGGGAATCGTTTTCTCGGGAAGTACTAAGGTTAAAGAAATAATTTATTATTCGAATGAAATACCTGTTAATGTTCTATTATTTGTGATATAAACATTTTCTATATACCGTTCTATTACTTTTTTAAATTAAGCTCCCTAAAGAAACTACTGGTCAACCGGGAAGTTACCTGACTGTACCAGTGGCGAAGGGTTCATACATTTCGATTCCCATCAGCTTCCCTTTTAGAAATACCACCCCACCGAGCCACCATATAGTCAAGAACATTTTTGGAGATATTTTTGGTCCGGCTTTGCCATATTTTGACCCCTCGCCACTGATAGGCACTCACCACTTCATGGTGGAGATGACAAAATATTAGAGGACGATTTTTCGGTAAAATTAATTTGTCATCTCCATTGATAAAATTTTTCTTTTCACTAAATATAAACACCGATATAACTTTTGAATTGAATTTACCGGAACCGAATTTGCAAAATCAATCGAGAGTTCCGACCTTTCGGAGTCGGAACAGAACCTCCGTAACATCCCTAGTATAAACCCCTTCAAGGAATAGGTCGAGTTTCCATGTCACCCTGTTCTACAAATAAAATAGCTATATATTTTATAATTATATTCATTACCCTAGTATCCCATAACACAAGCCCTACGGTGTTTACCTTGGGGCTAGGTCAATTGGTATGAGTGTAAGAATAGTACATTATGGTACAAGTGTGTAATGTTGGTGATTACCGCTGAGGCGCCATTAAGACCCGAGCCGCGAGGCGAGGGTCTTAAGAGAGCCGAGGACGGTAATCATCAATACACACGTGTATCATACGACGTTTTACGTACGTGGTTTTTGGTACGATAATAGATATTTTTCCTTGTAGTTAGTAGTAAACTTTCCATAACGTTAGGGGTTTCACATCTTATAGCCGGCGGTGTACAACATAAATCATTTTAAATAGAAAAATATTGGAAAAAATTAACTCGGCCACAAGTGACCGAGTGAAGAGCATTGGACCGGATTTCCAAAGGTCGCGGTTCCCGTCTGAGAATTCACTTGTGGCCGAGTTAATTTTTTCCAATATTTTTCTATTTAAAATTTACCATAAGTATAAAAATTGCATTTGTTGCTTACGTTTTCGTTAATTTGTGCTTGCAGGGAATCTTTGAATGAAAACAACGTACTTCCTCAGTGAATCTTATATTGTGACAATTTTGACAGACCATAGATACAAACATGTTTCTTTTTATAACATCCCGCCCACCAAAAGGGGAAAACAGAGTATAACCCTTTTACATGTAAGTATGTAAAAGGGTTATACTCTGTATTCCAATCAACATCATGAACATTCTTACATAAAAAAATATTATTTCTACATTTAAAATTGATCGCCATACAGAATTACAAACCAATGTGGTGGCGTTAATTAAACACAAAAAACATTAGCTATCATCGGTATCACAAGGCATAGCACATAACGTTGTTATAGATCGTCTCACAATTTTATCACCACTTTTTACACTGTATACTCTAGAAATTTTATCTTCACCGGGATGTTTGTCAAGTATTCGCCCCATCAACCATTTTCCGGGAGGCAAACCATCTGTTTTTATTAGGACAATATCACCTATTTCAAATTCTTTAATTTTCTTTAGCCACTTAGGCCTTTGCTGTAACCTGGCTAAATACTCGTTTTGCCATTTACTCCAAAAGTCACCTAGGAGTTTCTGAGTATGCTTCCATCGAGAAAGAAGATTCATCTTTACATTCTGTAAATTTCGTTCTGGAACCACGATGGGTGCTTCTCCTATCAGGAAATGTCCTGGTGTTAATGGAATAACATTATCAGTATCGTCATCGATTACTGTGATGGATCGCGAATTTAGACAGGCTTCAATTTGGCAAAGGATGGTGGTCATTTCCTCGAATGTTAAATTGGTGGTTAAGATGCGTTTCAGGTGGTATTTGATGGATTTCACGCCTGCTTCCCACAACCCGCCAAAATTGGGACTATAGGCTGGAATAAAGTGCCACTGAGTACCATCAAGAGCTAGTGATTCTTCAGTACTACTTAGTTCGAAACTAGCTTCTTTCCATGCATCAACTAAACTCTTGTTTGCTCCTACAAAGTTCCTGCCTTGGTCACTCCACAAATGTGAACACTTTCCTCTTCTGGAGACAAAACGTTTAAATGCACCAATAAATGACTCTGAAGTTAAATCTCCGACCAACTCGAGGTGAATAGCCTTCGTCGATAAGCATACAAAAATGGCGATATATGCTTTTGTTGTTCTTAAACCTCTCGATCTAGACATAAGAATCTGAAGTGGCCCAGCAAAATCTACACCACTGTGCAAAAACGGTCGTGATGGTGTTATCCGTTCCTTCGGTAAATCCCCCATTAGTTGCATCTTTGGAGTAGCATTATGTCTTGCACACAACCAACACTTATGAATGTGGGATTTTACCAAACCTTTGCCTCGTATTATCCAGTATTTAGCACGTATATAGCTTAGCATGAGTTGTATCCCTCCATGCAATGTTTTCAAATGGGCATCGGCAACGATTAATAAGGTGAGTTTGTTTTTGTTTCCCAATATTATAGGATGCTTTCTCTGGTCATTTAACGATGCATGCCGTAAGCGTCCGCCTACCCGGAGTATAACATCTTGATCCAGGTAAGGATTTAATGATTTTATAGTACTTTTTCTGTTAACTATACCCTTTCTTCTCAAACATTCTATTTCTTGATCAAATTCTGATCTTTGTGCTTCTATAACACATCTTTTTAATGATGCTTCTAACTCTTCTGTTGTCAAGGCTGAAGGACCAGTATATTTATCTTTAGATTTGCAATAGTTTAAGAATCTTTTACAATAGACAATAGTTTTCAATGGTTCTGTTAACGAGTCGAACGATCCAAAATGTTTCATTAAATCTTGATTGTCGTTTTCAACATGTACTGTCACATTAGTTTGAATTTCTTTCTTTTTTAGCTCTAGAGTTGTTGGTATAATTTCAGAATTTGTTAAAGTTATTTCTTTTTCAGACAGCCATTGTGGTCCCTTCCACCACAGTTGACACGTTTTCAATTCTCTCAGACCCATTCCTCTCGAAGCGATATCTGCAGGATTTTCTGAGGAGGGTACGTGCAGCCAGAGATCTGAAGGAATAGCATCAGTTATTTCTACCACCCTGTTCGCAATGAAAGGTTTCCATCTATTGGGATCTCCAGCAAGCCAAGCTATTACAATCTGCGAGTCTGTCCACGCAAACATATTAGTTGTTGGTTCTCTCGTTGCTTCTCCGACTTGCTTCAAGAGCTTCGTTAGTAAAAGTGCTCCACATAGCTCCAGTCTAGGTAACGATATAGTTCTTACAGGAGCCACACGAGTTCTGGATGCTATCAACTTAGTTTGAATTGTACCATCTGGTAGAATTACTCTGATGTATACTGCTGCAGCGTACGCGTGTATAGATGCGTCGCTGAAGCCATGAATTTTATATGAACATTTTTTAGACGTTTGCAGCCAGCGATCCACTTTGATATCTTTGACATTTTCAAAATCCGTGCGCAGTTTTAGCCATTCTTCACGAGTGGTATCGTCCACTTTCTCGTCCCATTGAAGTTTTGCTAACCACAACTTTTGTATTAGTATTTTTGTTGGAACTATAGTCGGAGCTATCCAGCCAAGCGGGTCAAATATTTTTTGTATATCAGACAATATGGTTCTTTTAGTAACAGTCTTGACGCTTTGTGGTAAACTTTGCTTGTAAAGAAATTCATCACTTTTCAAATGCCATTCTATTCCCAATGTTTTTATAGTTCCATCCATCTTCAGATGTAGTTGTGAATGAATAGACCTTTTCTCAGGGGTGATAGATTGCATGAATTCTAAATTATTAGAAGCCCACTTAGTTAGATTAAAGCCTCCTTTTAGTAAAATATTGCTTATTTCCTTAGCTGGTGAAATTGCTTCTCTGACTGTATCCGCGCCTGACAGACGTCATCCATATAAAAATCTTCTTTTATAGTCTGTAATGCAGAAGGTGAGTATACTTGTAATGTTTCTTCTACGCTTTTCTTTCTTTTAGTGAGTCTTTCGTCTTTTGTTTCATGAATTTCTTGTTTCTTCTTTTCTTCTTCTTGTATGTATTTTCTTTCAAGTAATTGTATTTCAGTCTTCCTTGTATCGGTGTAATTTGTGTTGTCTTTATTAATCTTATCTTTCATGTTTTCTGTTTCAGGTTTGTAAGTTTCGTCTTCAGCTAGTTGGTTCAAAGTTTTGACTGCAAGATATGGAGCGGAGGCTGTTCCAAAAGTTACTCTAAGTAAACGGTAAGTTTTGATGTCTTCTGAAGATTCAGCACGCCATAATATTCGTTGGTAGTTCGTATCTTCTTTGGCTACTAATATTTGGCGGTACATCTTCTCTATGTCTGCTACATAACATATTTTCTTCATCCTCCATCTCATTACAATATTTCGTAAATCATCTTGCAACCTAGGACCGACTAGTAACTCGTCATTCAATGAAATTTTTCCAGCTGTACTCTCTCCCTTACACGATGCGTCAAATACTACACGAGTTTTTGTACTTTCTCTTTGTTCCCGAACAACAGCATGGTGCGGTAAGTAAACAGCTCTATCGTTCTTTTCCATATCTGGTACTTCTTCCATATGATTTAAACTTGTGTATTCTTCCAGTACTTTCTTGTAATCTTCCTTCAATTGAGGCATCCTGGTAAATCTTCTTTCTAATTGTAAAAGTCTATTGGTTGCTATTTCTTTTGTGTTTGTTTCAGAAGATTTGGGGTCATCAGTTTTGAACGGTAATTTGACGATGTATCTTCCTGAAGAGTCTCGTGAATGGGTTTCTTTGTATATATCTTCGCAACGTTGTTCGTCTTTTGTATACTTTCTTTTTGTTTCATTGTCTATTTCCCATATAGATTTTAACATGTCGTCTAAATCTATCACATGATGCATCACAAGAAAAGAATTTCTTGGAATATTTGTCGAGATTTCTCCGAATATGATCCAGCCCAAAGTTGTTTTATGAGCGCATGGCGTTCCTGTTGGACCCTTTATTATGTCTTGCTGTATTATATGCGTATATTCCTTCACACCTAGAAGTAAATCTATTGGTCCAGGTGTTAGATAGCTGGGATCAGCTAATTCAAGTCCATCTAGGTGTTTCCAGTTCTTATTGACGATAACTTGATTAGGTATCTTAGTGGTCAGTTGTCTAGACATCACGTAAGGTTGTATGGAAATAGAAAAACTTGCGTCCAAACGTGAACTTATATTGAACTGTACCACGTGCTTGATATCGGTTCTTGTCGATCCCACTCCCACAATTGTACCTTGAACAGATTGTTTCTTAAGTTTCAGTTGCTGAACCACCCGTTCACTGATGAAGGATGCTTGTGATCCTTGGTCTATTAATGTACGAAGAAAAATAGTACGTCCGTCTTCTCCTTGCGCTCGTACTAAGGCTGTAGCTAAAAGGGCAATTCGTTGATCTGTAGTTACATTTGATGAAATTGTAGTGTTTGCTTGAACTTCGTTGTTTTCTTCTAAACATTACACATTGGCGTTGGTAACAGAAGTTGACTGGTTATCCTTTTTATAGTAAGTTTCTTTGTGCAACATTGAGTGATGCCTTCTGTGACACAAACGACAGGATACAGGAATACGACATTTCATCACAGAATGTCCTGAAGAAAGACAGTTAAAACAAAGGTTGTTCGCTTTCACATATTCGATGCGCTTCTCGGTATCCATTTTAGAAAACTCATTACAATGGCACAAAGTATGTTGTTCGTTACACATTGAACATAATCTGGTTGGAGTTGCAGCTGGGGACTGCAATGAAGTGACATGGTGTGCACGTTCCCTTATAATTCTTTCCCTTTGAACAGTCGGGTTTGATACAAGCTCGAGGGTTCGGTACTTTCCTACCATAAATTTCTTTAATTCTGACCATGTAGGTAACTCTTCTGCACTCTGCTTATATGCACATTCTTCCCATTCTTTGTGTGAGTCTGGGTCCAATTTCTGCACAACCAGAAAAATGATTATCGGATCCCAAGACTCAGTGTTAACTTGTAAATTTCTTAAATTATGTAAACATTCACTTGTTATATCTAATAATGTTTTCAATTGACTAGGGGTCTGTGCATTCATCTTTCTTTGATTGAAAAGGTTTTTCAAGATCGAGTTAACAATAAGGCGTTTATTACCGTACCTGGTTTTAAGCACTTCCCATGCTTGTTTATAGTTATTTTGTGTCACTTGTATATGTTTCAATAATAACTCAGCTTCACCAGTAACACTACACTTCAAATAGTGAAGTTTTTGTACATCACTCAGCATTGAATTATTATGCACCATTGTTATAAATAAATCTTGAAATGTTGTCCAATCTTCATAACTTCCTTTGAACTTGGGTAAATGAATTTTCGGTAACTGTACGAGACTATTTTCATTTTGAACAGTAGTAGGTGAACTTGATGTTTGTGTACACGCTGAGAGCAAATCACGTAACTCTGCTTGTAACGAAACATATACATCTTCATGAGTAAAAAATTCTTCTTTTACAAAATATTCAACATTAGTCTTTTCCTTTCTTGGTGTTACTTTTACTAATTCTTGATGAGCTTGCTTAAACGTGTGCCAATAATCTTCAACTGTACTTAATCTAGCTTCTAGGTAACCTTTAGTCATTCTAGATTTAGGACATTTCTTCATATTTATCTGCATTTTTTGCAATAAAGATCCAGTATCTTCCAATATGTTGATTAATTGTTCCGGCGTAGTCATTTTGAATCATTAATAAAATTGAAATTTGTTAAAACACTCACGTAAATCTTGAAAAGTTGTTTTCAGCTTGAAAAAACGTAATATTCGCAATAACTGACAACGTCAAGCGGCCCACCCTTTCATACAGGGAATATGGTTCTTTCGTTTTCGGGCGGCCGGCAACTTGTTTATTCGAGCGCTGGTAATCCGGTTCGATTGTGACCGTATGTTGCTTACGTTTTTGTTAATTTGTGCTTGCAGGGAATCTTTGAATGAAAAAAACGTACTTCCTCAGTGAATCTTATATTGTGACAATTTTGACAGACCATAGATACAAACATGTTTCTTTTTATAACAGCATTGAAAAATGCAAACATTACAAAATCATAAAAAATAAATCATTTTCTTCATAACTAGTACTTGTAGACATTTTAATTAATAAATAACTATAATTTCAACAGTGAAAACGATTAAGTAGTGAATTTTTTTTCGCAAATGCAGGAAAAATTTGTTAGTTTTCCTATGCGCGCGCATCAACGGCAATCGACTAAAATAATGTTTCTTTTTTTTGGTTTGTCGCGGATAGGGGAATATACACATACAAAATGGGGAGTTTGAAGTTTATACAGATATTTGAGTGAAAGTTTTGTTTATTAAACAAGTTGAAATTATCTATTTAAATACGAAGTGCATGAAATAAGCAAGCAATAGGTATATTAATTTATTTATACTATTGAATACGATCTTTTTGGTATCGAAACTTTTTTAAGAACAAAGCAACTTGTCTGTGAACTCAACCAATAAAATTAAAAAAAATCTATACCTCACTTGTGAGGTGTCATTATGTGCCTAATTGCAGTGAAATTATATCCACTTTATGAGCAAGTGTGTTGAAAATATTTATTTTCATGTCTCATATTCTGAAAGTAACTCATAACTTGCCTAAAATGCGGGTTGAAAGTGATATGTAGCGGCCCTAGGGCTGTAATAAATTTGAAAAAAGAATAGGGGTGTCATGTCAAATCGATATCTGTAATCTCTTTGGACTTTTATTTACCAAAGGTATGTAGGCAAAGGCACAGAAGCCTATACAGCTTATTTTGCTACATTATAAAATAATTTTGTAACATTTTTCTTATTAAATATTTTTTTAGAATATTCTGTTTGTGTTTACTTTCCTCGTATTCAAAATGAAAAGTAGAGTGTTTACTTCGGGTGTATGGACCCATAACAGTCTCGAACTATCGGCGCCCTCACTTCGTTCGGGCGCCAAAACACTCGACTGTTATGGGTGTCATACAGCCCTTGGTAAACAATCTACTATTATGTGGGTATAAACTTGAAAACGTGCTTTTCTCACCGGGAAAATTCTCTATAAACCGTGTCTCTTTCACTACGGGACGTTGGCGGAATTTCTGTGGAAAACGGAAGCAGCCAAAACTAAAAAAAAAAAACTTATGTGAAGTACAAGTAGATAATTATAGTTTATTCTAATTTCAATATTTTGTTTTCAACAGATACAAAAAGCAGTAACACAAGATGTAGGCATTTTGCCTATTCCACATTATATTGATGTCTTTGTTGCTGTTGCCCAACTCGTGGGTGACACGGATATTGGTGTTGCAAACAAAGCTATTCTCATTACTTCCAACCTGCCACGCGAAGCATACCCTAAAGTACTAGAAGAAATGAAGATAGTTCTAGAATACAATGCCAGCAGTAAATGCAATGCATATGAGGTACAATCGAAAATTAGTTTCTCTTTTGTAGTCTAGTAAAAGGGAAATTATTTTGTTAGAGAAAATTACATTAATTCCTACACTCAAGTTGATTTTAGTTATTGATTATACTTACTAGAGTACTTAATCAATAATATTTTTAAAGTTTTTCCCAAAATATACTTCGAGCTTATTTTTAAAAGGCTGTTTAAAATTTATAATATTTCTAACTTAAAAAAAATAAAATCTACACGAGTCAATTTTCATTTTCATAACCAATTAACACGATATCAAAAAAGTCACCCCCGTAATGGATTTGCAAAAAAAATACGTATAAAGGTGAAAATAAAATACAAGTAAACAAAGGATGATTTAACATTATAACGTCACTTTAATAGACACTTTTAAACTTTCGCGCTGCATTATAAATATTGAAAATTTAACGTCGGGAAAATTAGGTAGGTGAAATATCTATCACGTTTCTACGCGTTTAATACCCGTTTCAATTTTCAATAGTCACTTTAATAGTTTTTTTATTAACATTTTTTGTATATTTTTTTTCAAAATGTAGGTATTGTCTTAATTTACGAAATATAATAATTTATACATTTTCTGTAAAAAAAAAGAACTTTAAAACAATATTATTTCCGAAACCTCCCAAGTGATTTTTGGGTCTAACTAAGGTATACTTAGGATGTTTAAACAAATAAAATCCTACTTAAATCCCTACTGTAGATTTTAATCAGAAGGAGTCATAGGATGGAGAGTTTCGTGTTCGTTTTCTTAAACGCTCAATAGGGGGAGGGGGAAAACTGCAAGGTGTGTTTCCAATAACCGTAAATAATGTTCAGAAATAGTACATTACTGCAGCGGCCAGCAAAAGAGGTATTGATTGACGAACGTGTAAATGAGGCCCAAGGCGAAACCGAGGCACACATACGTAAGACCATCAATGCCTTCTTGTGGCCAAGGCTTTTATAGTACTTTTCTCAAATAAAGCGCGGAAATTAAAACTACTTACTTTTCGAAATCAGACGAACAACGAACTATAATATTTTATAATATTTTTTCTCCGAAATAATTTAATAATATTATTTCGGAGTAAAAAATCATTCCTTTTTTAAATTACACACAGTTGTGATGTTTGAGAAAATTTATTTTTCTCGAACATGCTTGGAAATATGAGCATTATTTTGACAACCCTTTTCGAGATAAATCGATATTGCTGTTCTGATCATGCGAGCAGCGGTAAAAGTTGTATGAAAATCCATATCTGTCGTGTTTAGCGGCCAATTAAATTAGATAGTACCTACACTCATATCTGTTGTGTAATTGAAAAAACGACGACACACACAGATTCTGCCACTTTGGAAGTGTACATCTTTCAAACGGTTGACTTAAAAAAAAAGGGACTTTGGGACTCGCGGACTTCGGACTCGCGCACCGAAGGTTCCGTAAAATATTTTTATTATAATATGATGTAACAAAACATTTACGGTTTTCGCAATTTTTCCTTTATTAATTTCAAGATTCTAAGTTCACGGGAAGTACCCTGTAGGTTTTGATTCCCGTGCGAGTTTCAAAAATTTGCGGCATAAACGGTTGTATCTTTTGATTGCTTTGGCTTAGAAGTTTGATTTTTTCACAGCTCCAAGGGCCAGTAGACCTGAGTATTAGATATAAATTTCAGTTTGATACCTCCACGCGTTCCTGAGAAAAACGGTCTTGACACACGGACGCATGGACAGCGAAGTGATCCTATAAGGGTTCCGTTTTTCCTTTTGAGGTACGGAACCCTAAAAACAACAAATGATCACTAAGCCGGAAAAAATATTGTTGTTCGTTCGATTTTGAAAAGTGGTTTTAATTTCCGCGCATTATTTGAGAAAAGTACTATACAAGCCTTGGCCACAACTAGGCATTGTTGGACTTACGTATGTGTGCCTCTGCTTCGCCTCAGCCCCCATTTACACGTTTGTCCATCAATGTCTCTTGCTGGCTGCTGCAGTAATGTACTATAAACACTGCAGGATTGAATGTGAATTTTAGTTTATGTTTACTGGACTATTGTTCATTTATTGTCATTCGTTAAGGAGATTTATATCATTTAGGCAGACAATGTCCCGTTCGCAAAACGCCCCTTCGACAAAAATTCTCCTTTTCTCAAAACGTCCCTGAATCAATTAAGGATCGACCACACCGGTACTCAAAATACGCTTACGCTTATAGCTTACATAATTTTGATTGCAATGTTTCGTTTTGTTTACATGTAGGTTGGCCCTTTCTCTGTTTTCTTTCAATACTTTTGTGAGCGACGTCGAACAATGAAATCATTGTTTGAGCGCCGCGCTAACTTAACGCGGCAAAAAAGTTAGAAAAAGAGTCGCGCTGCAATAAATAAGGATGAAGATTGCGAGAAATTTCTCCCGCGGAAGCGAGTGAGCGAGACAGAAATAGTGTCTCGCTCTCTCGGCCGCTCGTGGATTGTCGGGAACGTTCGAGACGCACACGTCGCGAATATTCCATGCGATTCTCGACTTTCCGCGGGCGGTATAAAAGCGGCACGCAGCGCAGCGTATATATTAGTGATTTAAAAAGTGTATTTAGTAAGCGCATCCGGAAGTGTTCAAAGAAGAGTTTGAAAATAGTGATTTAAAAACTAAAGTCGGAAGTGTCTTGAAAATACGAAGCGCCCAAGAAGTGTGAAGTGTTTTAAGTGCAACGAATTAGAAGTGTCAAGCGTGAACTGTTTTTAAGGAATAATAGATTTTAAATTATTCAAAGTGCAGATAATTTAGTGGTCGCGGATTTAGCCGATTTATAATCTGTATTGAAGTGACTTTGATTCTGTGCATTTATTTAATAATAAAATATACTGTGTTAAATAATTGTTTATTTGTACTGATCAACGGTTCTTCAGCGTATCATTAGACGTAGTGGCATTTTTCCAGCCAGCAATATTTAAGCGTCAGTTGTGCGACTAAGCGCTCGTCCACGACATATTTTTGGTCCTTCGAGCCGGATCTGGAGACGAAGAGCATGCCGAAGTCTACGTCCATTACGAAGCGTTCAAGAAGTAAAAGAAGAGCTAAAGAGTCAACTCGCGCCGCACCATATCACGAAGTTATACAGCATCGTGAAGAGGATACTTCTTCATCAACACCTGAAGAGAAGCTCAACCCCCTACATAAAAGTGACGAAGTGCGATGCATTGAAGACAATGCTCAATTATCCAAAGTTGACGGTGAACTCATACCTCAACTTCTAAATGACGAAGGGTCGTTGCGGGGGAGTGGTGTCGGCATACGTTCTGATGCCATCTCCAAGAAAATTGCAGAGGGGAAGGCAAGGATTTTGGTGGCCAGAAGAGAAGTTGAAGCAGCCGAAGCAAAACTGAAGATGGCGCGAACAAACTTGCAATTAATGGAATTGGAACTGCTTGAACTTCAAGCAGAAGATGAGAAGGGTAAAAACGTCGAAGAGTTTCTCCGCGACTGCGACCGAAGAGTTGTTATGGAAATGATCATGGATAAACCAGTCAAAGAAAATAACCACGTGCAAAAATTAGCTGAGGCAATTGCCAAGCTCAGCGAAAGGTGGAAGAGTTGTTAAAGTGTTGAGCTGCCACACTTTAACGGTGCCAGCGAAGAGTGGCTGGCATTTAAAAGGTCTTATGTAGATACTTCCAAAGACTTCAGCGCCACGCATAACTTAGCGCGACTACGAAGAGCTTTACGAGGAAGCGCCAGGGAAGCTGTGAAGAGTCTTCTGTTCACTGCAGAAGATCCGAACGAAGTTTTGAAGGGACTAGAAGCGCGCTTCGGCAGACCTGCGGCTCTAGCATTGGCAGAACTGGAAAAGCTAAAGAGGCTTCCAAGAGTGGCAGCGGACCCAAGCGACATATGCATATTCGCCAGCCAAGTGAAGAACGCCGTCGCAACTATTAAAGCGCTTGGGAAAGAAAATTATTTATCTTCTCCGGAAACTGTGAAAACTGTTATTGACAAGATGCCATCAGTTATGAAATTTCGCTGGTTTGACTTTTACAAGAAACATCAAGATGAAGTGTTACCAGAGTTGATACTCATCAGCAACTTCCTGGAAGAAGAAGCAGCTGTATGTGCAGACTTCGCTCCATTTGAAGAGTTCCCGGAAGCGAAGTCCAGACGCCCGCATAGAGCTCCTCATGAAGAGTTTTGGGAGCATAAGCATTGTGGACCATGGAGGAATGAAGTGATAATGAAAGCAAACTGGAGGCGCTTGGCTCCACCTGAAGAGTCTCCGGAACAGAAAGGCAGCGGGCCCCATAAGATGTACCACGTTCGCGTCACTCACGAAGGTTCCAGGGAAGACGCGAATATTTGTCCGGCGTGTCAAAGAAACCATTACCTGCTGCAGTGCAAGATATTTAGAGGTGCCAGCATAAGTGCGAAATGGGACATGGCAAAGAAGGAACATCTATGTTTTAAGTGCTTGAGATTTAGACACTCGCGCATCAAATGCCGAGCTGCCACTTGTAAGAAGTGTGGAAGATGGCATCACACAGCGCTGCACTCCGATATACCTCCAGCTAAGGTAAATGAAGAGACACAACCAGCTATAGCAAAGGAAGAGCCACCAATGACAACAGATCACCGAAGTTATGATAAGTGCCCCCCGCCGTGTTTCAGAGCTGGACGTCGTCGCATCCAAGAAAGAGGTGCTATGCACCGCGGGGGAGATTGTGAGCGACGTCGAACAATGAAATCATTGTTTGAGCGCCGCGCTAACTTAACGCGGCAAAAAAGTTAGAAAAAGAGTCGCGCTGCAATAAATAAGGATGAAGATTGCGAGAAATTTCTCCCGCGGAAGCGAGTGAGCGAGACAGAAATAGTGTCTCGCTCTCTCGGCCGCTCGTGGATTGTCGGGAACGTTCGAGACGCACACGTCGCGAATATTCCATGCGATTCTCGACTTTCCGCGGGCGGTATAAAAGCGGCACGCAGCGCAGCGTATATATTAGTGATTTAAAAGTGTATTTAGTAAGCGCATCCGGAAGTGTTCAAAGAAGAGTTTGAAAATAGTGATTTAAAAACTAAAGTCGGAAGTGTCTTGAAAATACGAAGCGCCCAAGAAGTGTGAAGTGTTTTAAGTGCAACGAATTAGAAGTGTCAAGCGTGAACTGTTTTTAAGGAATAATAGATTTTAAATTATTCAAAGTGCAGATAATTTAGTGGTCGCGGATTTAGCCGATTTATAATCTGTATTGAAGTGACTTTGATTCTGTGCATTTATTTAATAATAAAATATACTGTGTTAAATAATAAATAATTGTTTATTTGTACTGATCAACGGTTCTTCAGCGTATCATTAGACGTAGTGGCATTTTTCCAGCCAGCAATATTTAAGCGTCAGTTGTGCGACTAAGCGCTCGTCCACGACAACTTTGTTAATAGGTTTCATTACACTGTTCTCCGACTAGTATGACAGGATTTCGTCTGCTCCGAAGTACATACATTAGAATTTACTGAAAATGCAAGAGAATTCGCGAATGCTTTTTCTTTACACGACAAAGAAAAAGGTCTCTTGCTGACTAGTGATGTCAAAAAAGAGCCAAATGATTTATTTGCCATTTGTCGAACAATAAAGGTAACTGTAATTTGCTGAAAGGGACCTTTTGCGCAAAGGTAATTTTGCGATAGGGTACTTTTTCAAAAGGGAAATTTTGCGAAAGAGTTATTTTAATAATGCAGCATTGGAATGGGCTGCATATTGAGCACTCTGGTTATAAACCTAAATTTATAATAACGTAGTTGTTGTAGAAGATTTCAAAATAAATATTAATGAACTGTAATTATAATTAGATTTTTAATATATTTTTTTTATTATTTATTATTTATGTAAATGTAATATACTTAATCAAAATAATATTTTAGAGTTTAAATTAATAATGAATTTGTAATTTAATAAGGACTTTTAAATTTTATTGTTTGTGTTGTTTATTTATGATTTACAGTATAGATGAATGTAATTTTTAAAGTATGAATGATAGTGTAATTGAAATTGTTTGTATGTTATTGTGATATGGATCAAAGTCCGAAATAAAATTATCATTTATTTATTTATTTTGCGAAAGGGACATTTTGCGAAATGATGAAGGGACATTTTGCGAACGGGACATTGTCCGCATAAATGATTTATATTATATATTCAACTGTTTCAGGTCATTGTAAACATATCTACCAAATCTCATGACTTATTCCAACTAAGTGTTGATGCTGGATATATAGACCATATGACATCAGAACTTCAAACAAGTGATGTATTGTACCAACTCAACATAGTAGAGCTGTTATCGAGATTGGCTGTCAAGCCATATGGAATAAATTTCCTTGTAAAGAATGGAATACTAAAACAAATGTCTGATTTGATCATTAATTTACCAAATAATCCCTGTGGTGGCTTGGTGATTCCTGGTCAGTGTAATGAAAAGGTTAACATTCTTAAAACCCCTCCTGGTCAGGGCCAAATTACAAGTATTGTTTCTATTTCAGGTTACATTAAATTTTTTGGCTGCATTGCTCATTACTATCCAAGAGACGTATTTGAAAAATATCCTGCATTAATTGATTTTTTCTTTGACACTCTTGCAAGTGGTGATCACACAGTTCTGCCTGTTGCTTTGGATACATTTGGTGTCATAGGGTGTACCATTGAAGGAAAGTTGTGTTTAGCTGCTTTAGGTAAGATATTTGGCAATCATATTTTTTTGATAAAACTTAGACACAATAAGAGTAAGTACAGGATAAGAAAACAAAGCTGTGCCATAATTTATAATAAAATATGCTTTATTTTATTTCAAGGGAGCAAATACACGCAAGCTATTGATGGTTTAAGTCAATTAATCAAGAACAGTCCAACAGAGGTAAAAGTTCGTGCTCTACATTGTTTTGCAAGTATAATTGGTGTTGAAAATGATCCAAATTTACCATCAAGTGGCCCAGTAGATCACCGTGTAACTCTGATGACTAGAGAGTGGTTCAGAAGTTTTAGCAATAGCCCGAGCTCAATGGAATATTTACTTGAAATGTGTAAAAATCCTTTTCCTGACATAAGATTGGGAGCTTTTGCTTTACTTGATGCAGTTTGTCAACATAGGTGGGGTGAAGAGCTTGTAGCAACAACAGCAGGTAAATTAATTGCAATATAATTTCATAAAAATAACATTGACTCACAGTTATTATTTTCCTTACATTATTAGTAAACTGAATTTGTAGTACTTAAGTCTGCGAACAAATAAAACATGGAAGCAGTCTCTTCATACAAGCCTCCAATAATTATTGACACCCGTTTCACACAAGAGAGATACGCACACAATAGACAAGTGATAATACATGAAAATTATCTACACGTAAAAAACATTCTAAAAGTGGTGGGTTTAAGTCGGTAATAGGCAGCGTTTCGCTGTTTACGCTATTTTGTAATTGACACAGTGCATGCTCTGTGATTAGGCATTTTTCATTCAGCACTGCTGCCGAGAACGAATAGAATGCGATGCGTCACAAAATTTTGCCAACACTGAGCTTGGATGAACTATGCAACAATAATCAAGCAAAACGTTAATTATTTCTTATTATGAGATGTTACAATATATATATATATATATATATAAATATATACTTGTAATTTTTTTTTGTTATTTTCAGAAATATTGACCTGTTCGTAAAATAAAATAATATATCGCCATCTGGAATCCAAAACAAAATATACGTTATAAATATTTTTTGACAAAAGTAACTGGAACTAATTTGTTCCAGTGATAGAGTCTCGTGGTACCTAGTAAAATAAATATTATTAGGTAGTACTTTTCAAGATGTAGATACCTTTTCAAGGCGACTAAGTTATAAGCACATATATTATGTTAACATTGAAAAACACACTTTAGTTATTTTTTTATTACTTAGGTACTTCATTCGGCATAATCACATCCCTGTGCGGGATACAAAATTATTTTATTAAGTTTTGTTGTAGATATCGCAGTACTAACATGTGAAAAGTTATCCCATTAGAGTTGCGAGAATTATTTCTGCACCACTTCACAATACATGACGGCATTTTTTATAATTTTTCGTGACCCGTTTCACAGGCGTTTAAACCCAGTTGTTACGGATATTAATTTTTTTGTACAATACGTGCGATTTTTTATAGATAGGCTAATAAATGCATGTATGTAACAGGAAAATAAATAAAAATATATTTGGTCTTGAGACACTTCTTGCAGACAAAGGGACCATTCAGCAAATATTTATCAAAATAATTTTATATCAGAAAATACTCATATTCTTTAGAATATTTGAATTTTTATGATGATCCGTATATCTAACACTAGTAACAATAACAAGTGGGTTAACGACGTTGCTTCAACCACGACACATACCATAGTGATCCGGGAAATAAGACAGTTTTTAAAGGTGCCGCCCACCTAAGGCACTTTTCGTGATGTCATTTTCGAGCGTCAGAAATGCTTCCATGTTTTATATGTTCGCAGAATTAAGTACTAATAAAAAATGCTTTTCAGGATTTATCGAATATTTGTTACATCGTTATGTTGATCACACTAAGGAGCTGAAGGAAGCTAAATATGATATTATTAGAAGACTTTCAAGTTCACCTGCATTTGAAGCTAATATTATAACCAGACTCCAGAAATATGTTGAGCAGGGGCCATTTTATTCTGAAGCAACATTTGAAGTTGCAATGGAAGATGGAGACTAAATAAAAAACTAGTTTCTCATCCAAATATTTAAGCTTGAACTGATGTAATGGAAATATAATAATTGTCTACAGAAAATTACATGTAATGTGAAATGTAAACTAACTAAGCACTTATTTTTTTTAACAATAAATGATACTAAGCATTCACTTTTTTCTCTTATTTTTTGTGGATGTTTCCACTTTGGCAGCTGCCTTTCTTTTAGTTGGTTTAGAGGTTTTGGCACCATATTTTTCTGCTAATCCATCAAGAAATGAATCTGCTTGTTGAGCCCGTGACTGTTGCTTCTGTTTTATCATTAATTCTAAACTGTTGGCTCCTGAAAAGACAAAAAAGTTGCAGCACAATCCCATCACATCTGTTCTGTACAACCACTGCCAGAAGTTCTTTGGATGGAAAACCATTATACCCAATAACAGTACCAATATTTAAATTTTATAAGCACAAACCTGAACCCAATCCCAACTCATTTTTCATTCCTTCAGCTTCTTCCGCTTCACAGTTTTCTTTTGCAAGCCTGCGTTGGCGTTTTTTAACAGGTTCATGGGTAAAAATTTTATATGATGGAATCTCTTTACTTTCTATCATTTCCTGAAATGCAAAAATTATGTAATACATTTTGTTGATGATTAAGCATAGTGCAACAAAGCAAATTAATTGCCTCCATATCAGAAGGACAAATTAGTAAAAGGTCCTTGTGGGATAAATAATATATAAGTAAAACAACCTACTAGTAATACATCTGAAATTTAAAATCTCATTAGTAGAGCGTCTAAAAAGAAAAACTGCATTTTGGGCAAAAGGAATACATTGACGCAGAAAATAACTTAAAGATAATAAGTTATATGGAATAATTTTTTACATAATATAACAAATAAGCCCCATTTTTCATAGGTTTGTGGTAAATGCATTATTTTATCGTATTATTTCCTCAGAGGGAATAGTAATTGTCTCCGAAAATGTTTTTTTTTAATTTTGTGCACTTGAATGTACTACTATACTAGTAGGTTGTTTTTACTTTTATGTTGTTTATCCCACAAGGATCTTTAACTAATTTGTCCTTCTGATACGGAGGGAATCAATCATCTAATAGAGTTACCTTACCTCCAGTATTTTTCTTATTCTGGGTTCATGTTCTGATCTAGCAAATTGAACTTGATCACAGATATAATCCATATCTCCTTTGCCAGCAAGATAGGCCACTTTGAGATCCTTTTTTTCTTCCTCAGAACCTGTTCGACATCGACTTAAAATTATAGAATTGGTAATAGGTAGGTAGTTTCTGTACTAATAGAAATATTATGAACTTTTATCTTACCAACATATTTCTTTTCATATGCCTTTATGTCCTCAATGGTAATTTTTTTGAAAAGCATTCTCCAATAAATTGTCCAATCCCTGTCTACAATAACATTATAATCATCATCATCGACGCATTTTGTTTCATCATATAACGCTCTTTTATTTTCATCGCTTAGTATTGCATGAATGCTGCCAAGCACTTTAAATTTTTCTGTAGCTTCAAGTTTATCATTTTCTCCGACTCTATCTGGGTGGACCTTCAAGGATAGCTTGTGATATGCTTTTTTCACTAAAAAAGGAAAAGTTTTGTTATGTATTTTATCTCGTAAGTACTTAATTTCATATTATTGTATATAAATAAAGTGTAACAATATACCTTCCTTGTCAGTTGCTTTTTCACTAATATTAAGTACTTCATATAGGTTGGTTGTTTTAAAATACTTTTCACATAAGTCTAATAGGCCCATGTTCATAAATTTAATATGGTAAGTAACGAATATAACGAGAAAATAGATATTTTATCTGACTGTTATTTGCCCGCTAAAAATACTGTT
The DNA here is from genome assembly GCA_910589605.1 of Chrysoteuchia culmella. Lineage (NCBI taxonomy): Eukaryota > Metazoa > Arthropoda > Insecta > Lepidoptera > Crambidae > Chrysoteuchia > Chrysoteuchia culmella. The sequence goes on from OU342648.1 coordinate 11,056,673, forward strand.
CACAGATTAGTTATATAGACATGACATGACATTGACATCAATTCATCTGTCTACTTGACTTTTTTTTATGGCTCGTACGGTCTGGTACGCCAATGACAAACTAAAGGTAGGGAAACCATAACCTAAGGAGTTTAAAATAAGGAAAATGGCCGGAATTTGGTAAGGTAAATAATAGGAACGGGCTAGGTCAGGAATAATAAATATAAATACTAAGTTAAAATAAAAATTTAATATTTACAAAGAAAAATTGAGTTTTAACTACTTCCGCTGGGGGCGCCACCTGTTACGCTCTGAAGTTGTCCGTATTTCCGGTAAAGATACGCCATGTTGGCGCGCTTTTCTTTCGTCATCAGACGTCTTGTACCAGCGGGGCCATCGCATAAAAAATATGGATATGGACATGGGCTTCATTTGACAGTTAAATGACCCTATATGGTAATTTTATGAGCTTCAACTGTCAAATGAAGCCCATATCGGTTTACGGTTGCCGTAATTTTATGGCAATCTGTGAGCAACTTTCATAGCCGAGTTGCTAAATCTACGTGATCAGCGTTCAGTGTGACGATGCCAGGGACCCTGCTAGCACCCTGCTAGGGAATTGGAATTAGGATTGGGTGATCAACGTGATCAATGCACCATATTCTCCTGAATAACAAATCACACCACCAAAGCGCCTAGATATGGCAAACTCTCTCATTATTTATTTACATTATATATATAGAGAAAGATAGGAGAATAGGAAAGAATGGAAATGAAGGAAGAAGATAGTGGTTGGCCTCGAGAGGCGATAAACGTAGAGATAATTATATATATTATATCTTTCTCTCTATTTTAATTCCGTCCTCTCCCCTTTTTCCCCCCTCCCTCGCTGTTCCTCCCTCCCGTATAGAGACGCGGTGTCGGAGTGCAGCGTGGGCCACCCTAACCCCGGACTCTGTCCCGTCCCCAACTCAGCTCACTAAAAATCGAATCAATAAATTTGGAAACGACCAAAGTAACACATTTTATAATTTTACAGGAAGCAAAAAAAACTAGCTGTGTAGAAAAAAAATATATGAAGAGCTTTATTTTTACATTCTAAAATGATTGTCTATGTTAATAGGTATGTTTTAATGTAATAATAAATTTTATATGTTTTACCGTATTCACATAAAATGCAATAACAAATATTGAATTTGGTGGTTTCAAATTAACTGTATGGATTTAGTTTGAAAATAGCTAAAGTAGACTACCTTAGCTGCTTTTAAACTAAAGTAAAGTAAAGAATTTTATTTTCCATATTCATTTTAACGTATTTTTATCAACATTTAAGTAAAAATATGTATCAATTTCTTCTTCCTCTGCTGCTTTAGTAGCATTTAATAATGTGACCCCAAAATACTTTAAATTCTTCTGGAATATACTGTTGAACTTTTTTATAGTTATCATTATTATTTATTTTTTGCATTTATTGGTGCGTATTTAGTTTTCATTGTAAGCTTTCTGATTGGCATTCCAGGATTGCGGGATTCTTTACTTAGGCGCATTGCACATGGAGCAACTATTGCAGCAACTGGCACTAGGATAACTGGGACTAGCTGTTTACATATATTTCAATTAAAACCGCGCACACATAAGCAACTCGAGTTTCGAGTTCCGGTAAACGTCAACAGTTTTCAATTGCTGTAATCGATGACTAAGTTAGTTCATAATTGCCGCAACTAGCAACTGTTAAATATTATACCGGTTTTTAAAGTTGCCGGTTTCCTTAACCGTCAATCGCAATGCGTCGGGCGATTTCACACCCTCCCTCCCTCTCCCTGTGCTCTCTCTCTCTCTCTTTTATGGTAATAAATTGGGATGGATCTAGAAAAAAGGGATGAATCCAAAACCGACGATTGCTGCGAATAATTTGTCTTTGTTGGCGCCGTCGACGGCGACGACGTAATAAAATGAGAGGAAGTGCTGCTTCTTCGATATACATCGTCACACTGAACGCTGATCGCGTAGATTTAGCAACTCGGCTATGAAAGTTGCTCACAGATTGCCATAAAATTACGGCAACCGTAAACGTTAAGCAACTATCAACTTTTTACAAGAAACTTTTAAAATGTTTATAGTTCCCTCAACTTAAGTTGCCCGATGTGCAAAGCGCCTTAAGCAGAAATCATGAATTACAACCAATAAATTCTGACAACTGAACATATCTCGGTTTTGCTAATTCATAAACAGACTAACTAATAAGTGGAAACCTGAAAAGACCTGAGAAAGATATAAAAACTAAAATAATAAAAAAAGGGGTAGGTATTATAGTTAATTCAAAGTTATTTAAAGTAGGAATTTATTGTTAGATAAAAATAACAATAAATAAAAACGACTCGGTAAATGTTGACATTGACATGAGGTACAAGACAAAGACAATTTAAAAATAAAGGTTTATGTCACGTTCCGAAATCCAATCATAGTTTGTGAAATCTCACCCAGACTAAAATAAAATTCTTCTAACAAATAGTTTAATCTTATTGTTATGTTTTTATGATTCAATGAACTAAAATAATATAATTAACCAAAACGGAGTACTTATTATAATAAATTCAAAGCTATTTAAAATAAGAATAAAATGTAACAAAAAGTCAAAAGTGCGATTCAAATCCAAATTCAATATCATTTATTCAGTCTAGGCTGTTACGTACAAGTACTTATGAACGTCAAAGAAGCTACGCCATCGGTTCACAAACCCTAGGGCGACCGAGACCTTGTAACGAGAAGAACCGGCAAGAAACTCGTCAAGGGCTGTTTTTTTCTCCGTTTTATTTCATACAGAGTCGTCAAATTGAAAAGTAACCTTAACATATCAAGGTCGTAAGGTCAATTTCCATCACAAAAAGAAAATACTAATTATAATATTACATTTTATGGTTATTGTAACCGTAAACAATTTTCAACTGGCAAAGTAAGACTTATCTATCATACATTACAACATTTCTCGCATTACAAGATTACTGTACTGCAAGTTGTGAGGAACATATACAGAATAGAATAGAATATCGTTTATTGCTAATACTGTGTACACATAATTTTGCAGGTAGTAATGCATAACAAAGACACAACAGTATACCCATAACGGATATGCAACATAAAATAACAGCAACATAAAGTAACTTTATAATAACAGAACTTTATACTTTTAAAATTAAATTTACAAGAAATTTATACCTATACATTTTTTGTATCAAAATATTCAGCCAGATTATAAAAAGGACTTTTTAACAACCAAGCCTTTAATTTAAATTTAAACGTAGGTAAGCTTAAGGCTTTAATTTCAGTAGGCAGGTGATTGAATATTTTGATACCATAACTAAAAGCACTTTAAAATAAATTTGGTTGTTGTTCCTTGGTACAACAATATCATACTTATATCTATGACGAAGATTTGAACGACTAGAGGCTTTATTTATAAAATATTCACTATTTTTCTTAATAAATACTGAAATTTCTAAAATGTATATACAAATCAAGGTAAGATAACCATGTTCCTTAAATATGTTTCTACAGGTGTCTGTAGAATATAAATTGTAAATTATACGTAAGCATCTTTTTTGTAATATGAAGGTTGACTCGACATTTACAGAGTTTCCCCAAAATATGATGCCATAAGTTAGTAATGGATAAACTTGGCCAAAATATGCAGCCCTAGCCACTTCTGTGGAAGTTGTTTCGGAAAGTATCGAGAGCGCATAGCAATTGCTGGATATTCTTTTGTTTATTTTTGCGATGTGTGATTTCCAATTCAAGTAAGCATCTATATTTACTCCAAGAAAATTTATCTCATCAACTTCATCAATTTTGGTGTCATTGTCTTTGATGTTTAATTTGAGTGTGTTTGATTTATAGTTTCTGAATTGAATCAATTTTGTTTTAGACAAATTTACATTTAAATTATTTGAATTTAGCCACTGTACAATATTTTGCAATGTTTGATTAATATTATTTTCAACGTCATTTATGTCTCTGGATGGGTTTGGAATGAAAATAGTAGCGTCATCAGCGAACATAACGCACAGATTTTCTGTAACATTTGGTAGCTGATTTACGTATATTAGAAAAAGAAGAGGGCCAAGTATGCTTCCCTGCGGTAAACCCAGGATGACGTCTTTAGGCTGTGATTGAATTTCTTCAAAAAATTTACTATTTTTGTTAAAATTTTATCAAATACGAAAACCATGTCGGTTTAGGTTTCAACGATCTCACTGTCAGTTTTATTTTGATTGGTAGTACGAGTTGCGGCTTTGTCATCATCGTGCAAACTATATAACGTGATCACTTTCTCCGTTTGAACGAATGAACGAATGAATGAATCTAGATGTCCGTCTTGCTTACACATCATATGTAAAAAAGAGATGCACGCCATGACATTTCCAAAGTAGTTTTTTTGACTCAGTTTGACTTTTTGACACTAGATGGGGTTACATGAATTAATATTTTCAAAATTTAATCAGTGTGTCATAACATCGACACTTCTAAGGATCTTAAAGTTTAAATTCTAGTATTAAAACCGGAAAACGTAATTTTATCAAGAAATCAAGATGCAAACAATGTTTAATTTAATTAATAATTAACTATTACCTCGGAAGTTGAAGCTTCTAGATACTAGATGTCGTTGTACATAATTAATTAAAGATTAAAATGATTATTGTAGTATGTAGCAGCACTATTTAATTTTTGAAATGTTTTTTTATTACTTATAGATCAGAAAACGTGATATAATCGTTCAATCAAGAAATAAATAATACAAAGTTTTATTGTCCATAATACCGTACCTTCGGAATCCGCAGGCCGCCCGATCATAGATGGCGTTGGGTATCAGAGACACGATTTAATGTTTATGTCATTTATTCTTCAATTATTCCTTGTCATTGAGGGTGCTCCTTATCTACAACTTCATCATCTATCGCGCGCCATACAAAATAACACCGGAACATTGAAAAAAACATTTAATTGTTACATTCTCACTGCTATTTTGTAGGTGAGTTACTAAACTGTGACAGTTTTCGACTTCGTCTTTTTTTACTTTAATACAAACGTCAAAGCGTGACTCGTACTACCAAAGTTCGAAAACTATGACAGTTTTCGCATTCTTCTACTCGATGGCAATACCTACCATTTTTAATTTATGATAGATTCCGCTAGGGGCGCGAGTGTGAAATGTATGGAGATAAAACGAGACGGTGTCAGTTTTCGAAAACTATCAAAACTCGTACTAGGGCTACTGGTCAGTATCAATTTATTTTAGAAAAAAAAATATTTAAGCTTTTTGAGCACAACATTAAGCTAAGCAGACAGAAGTAGACCCATTTCCGCTGGCGACACCCGTTCACGAGCATGACGCGTTCGGAACGCATTATGACATATTTTTTAGGTATTAAATTAATAAAGTACTTTACCGCTCTAGGACGCAAAAAGCGATTTTCTACGCAGAAACTGAATGACAAAATCTCCTGTTCCGAGCGTGTGAGGTGAAAAAAAACTTGGCGCAATTGGGCCTTAGTAATAAATATTAGAGGAAAGGAAACACCTCACCTACCAAGAGGTAGATAAGTAAATCGATTGAAATCTTAAACTAGGCTGTTTTTATTTCCTAACATTCAGAGGTTATTTTACTATTATTAGTTACAAAATAGATCAAAGAAATAATAGAAATGCCAAGTATTCAAACTGCTTATGTAGTAATAATAGTGTTGCTAGTTATTTACTAGTTATAGACTAGTGGCGCCACCAATTATTTTCGACTAATTTGTGTCGCACTGTGGGTTTTTTTTTATTTTAAACCTAAAAAGAGAGTATTATTTCTTCAGTCACCTCTATTAAGACAAAGCTTAACATAGATAAATGCTGATGGTGTAACTAACTTCTTTGACATTCATAAGTGTTCTGATTACCTATATATATTTTGTTTAATTTTTTATTCGATCGAGATAGATTCAAGTTTGTACAATCGTGAATGGATATTTTGGGTTACACTCTCATGCGATCCAAAAGATCGATTCAAAGCAAAAAATCGGGCATCCCTAGTCGCGGTCGGTACCGTGGAATGATGTATTGTCAATATATTGAAAGTAACTAAAAAATGCGAACATATAAAAAATTATAAGATAACATTTTATATGTTCGCAGTCTAGAAAGTAATGTCATATATCGTACCTCCGGAGAAATAAAGGCACAACTGTAAAAGAACTTGAGTTTAAAGATTTTTTTCTATAATTTGTGGATTTCCTGATCAGGGAATAATTTATTTATTTATTTTGTTCACGATTTCTGTAACAAGAGGGTGTTTACTAAGAACATCATTTTTTTTTTATTTGAAATACATAGTTACCAACTGTAAAAAAAAACTGAAGTAATTAGGTCCCTAAAATGTGCCTTTATGACACTAAGTACATGAATTGCTAAGTACAGTTGTGACAAAATCTGAAAACAAAAGTAAATTTTTACCTCATAACATTGTATTTAATTATGAATATCTAAATAAAAATAGTAACATAATGAAAGGAAATAAAAAAAAAGCGATAAAAATAATATTCTAATTGACATAAAATTGAAGATGTGCCTTTGTGACCCTAAATTAAACTCACTACCTGCGGAGCGCCCCGCACTACTGACAGTTCGCTCCCCGCGTCACCGACTTCGTACAAAATTTACAACGGAACCTCAAAGACACATCACGACATCTAGCGGAAACTGATGAAATTATAATTGGATCTTTGTTTCTACGGTTAAAGGTGCACTTAAAAAATGGTTTGGCATAATTAACTAAATTTTGCTATTTTTGCAATTGAGCCTTTGTTTCTCCGAGGGTACGATATTGAAAATTAAACAAAAGAATTAACCAACCGTACCTATCTTTATTTAGGTCTTGCAGTAAAATAGAAAATCAAAGATGGAGTTTTGGAACTATCAGTAGAATCAGTACCTAGCTTTTATTTTTTCCTTGCCTTAAGTAATATAAACAATAATTTAAATACCTAATAAACAAAATATCAAAAATAATTGTTGCCATTTTATATTTATGACCCACGACGGACGGTACGGAGACGGTATATGCGTTTGAGGTCAGAGGATGTTGGTTTGTGCAAACCAAAGTTACCATTATCTCCAAAACTACGTCCGATTTTGATGCGGTTTTCAGTGATGAGTTCGGGTTAAATTTGTGCATGTTCAGATATAAGTGTTACGGTGACAATTCACCAAGGGGCAGACATGTTTAAATTTTGAAAAGCCCGCGACGGATAAAACGTAATTGAAAAATGATAAAATAATTTAAAAACCCCATTATGTGAGTTTGAATTAGGGGAATGAGTGTGAGGGTTAGGGAGGGGGTATCCCCCTATCCCCCTACCAAAGCATTTAATGCGAAGGTGCATACTTTTTTAATCGACTTCGAAAAAAGGAGGAGATTCTCAATTTAAATTCTTGTCCTGACAAGATAATTTAGCATTATCAAAACGCCTTCTGCTTGTGTCCACACCGTGGAAATTACGGCAATCTTGAAGGTTTGTATCTAAAACCGAAAAAGAAAATCTATATTTTAATCAATATACCTACTATACAATATACCCAACTAGCAAAATAATGACATATAAACGTTAAGTTAACGTTTCTTATGCGATTTTAATAAGAGACGGTCATATAAACACCAAGTTAACGTTTATAAAACGTCAAAAGGGCCCATTTAATAAAACTAAATAGTCATGTAGTAGTCCAGTAAAAGTCCGTAAGGACGACTAAAACGTTTTATTAAAGGTATTATAGGACTTCATTATGATTAAAATGGTTTATTCATATTAAGCTACGACATTTAGAAAACATTATTCGTCCATCCTAACTGGCAGTTTGTATTGTGCTCCAATTGCTCAACAACTTGAAATTTTTATATCGTATTGACATAAAAAGGCAAGTTTATTGGAGTTATAACTTTTACAAAATATTTGTAAATTAACATGAATAAGCGAATGTGGTATTGAGCACGTTTGGGACTAGTTTCTCATGGGAACTTTACTTTGTCAGTAATGTATGTGACGATATGTACTATTTTCCTTAAGCCCTCTCGATTTTCATGATTTTTCTGATGTATGAGAATATTAATTTCATATAAAATTAATCTTTAAGACTAGCCATTTTTCTTTTAGTTATATATAGATTTCTATACAACTTCTAAACAACAAAATAGTCATGTACACGTTTTGGTATGACTATTGATAAGCTCCATGTTTTATCGCTAGGGTTCTCGAGGTAAATGAGTGAACCCCGTGGCAGAGTAGATTTATAATACAGAAATAGTACAGTACGAGATATATATTCGTTAGGGCAGATTGTTTATACGTAAGAAGAATACCTACCCCCCGAAGAAAGAAGACCTAACTTTTTTCATGTGAAAAAATAAAAAAGGTAAAACATTGTTTTCATATTTATACATTCAGTCGCTAATAAATGATCTATTATTTTTTTTGTTTAATAAATAAGATTTCACTTTCATGGGTTAGTATATCGTAATAAAAAAAAAACACCACGTTTACTATCTTTTAACCCACCATTTTTATTTATTTTTTTTTTTTTTATAAATGCAAGAATTCACTGGTATGTCCTTTTATTAGGCTTCCAAGTGATTACTCCACATTTGATCTGTGCGTACCGCATAGTAACGCAGTTATTGAGACAGGCATCGATGGGATCGGAAGAATTTCTTCCTAACTTACTTATGGAATCGGGTTATACTCACTCGATCCGTCCAGTCCCATTGGCGTGGTTTTAGGTCGGGTCTCAGGGGAGGTTGGGGAGGACCCCGGAGCCCTCTTGGGCTCCGGTTACTTCATTCCTATAACCTGTATTTATTCCTATAGTATTTCCCAAAATTGTAATTTAACACTTACTTTCGAGATGGTGTATCTTTATCAAAAAGTGTTTGAACGGAACCTTTTGAACTTTCAGTGACACTTTCTTGACCACCGTTGCTTGTTGAATAACGCGACGATGAAGTACTATCTGAATTTTTAAGGGATTTATATGCCTTTTGTACTTTTCGCTGTTTTAACTGTTTCCATTTTTTTGGATCCATGCTTAGTCTTTAAGCTAAAAATCACAAATTCTCTTTTGTTTAATAATAAAAGTTGGCTTAAATTTACATGACTAAATGCCGGAAAAGACTATATATACGATACTATATTATACTAAAGTTTTGTAAACACTGAAATGTTTTATAATTATATTAGAGCCAGATGACGGGGTTATCCATATTATATATTTTTTTTATATTGCCGTTATATAAATGTTTTCCCTAAAACGATTTTGTCTTTTATATGACTTATATCCAAGCAAAACGTTTATAGGACTAAATTGATGTTAGGTAAATGTTTTCTGTGCCGTGTGATGACGGCCTAAGAATACAAGTGTCACCACTCCCTTAAATGCCTGGGATGTCGTAAGAGTCGACTAAGAAGCTCGACGCATTGAACACCTGTGCGAGAGAAGGAAAACTTGAAACAAACCTTCTACCAACCCTTCTGGCCAGCGTGGTAGCAGTAGGCTTATAACCTCCTATGACGGCCACAATAGGCGTGAGCTAGGAGAGGCTTATGTCCAGCAGTGGACGTCCTGATGATGAAACGTTTTCTATTAGATCATTATATGATCGTCGTACAAGAAAGTTAGCAAAACGTTTAATGGACGTATACGATTAATTCGGTATACAACTATAATGTGTATTCTCCAACTTCTATACGACTAAGAATAGAAATGGTAAAATTTTAATTTAAATGACTGGAAGTCATATAATTTCTGTATTATATAACCATTTTGCTAGTTGGGACGTTCTACGAATAGCATCATGTTTTGTTGGAAAAAAAAGTTTACGATAAGTTAATTTTAAAGTTAGTTAGTTTAGCTAATTTAGTAAGTGTAGTTAGTTTAGTTATTTAGTTAGTTAAGTAAGTTAGTTTAAAGTTAGTTAAGTTTAAAATATACCGTTTCATTCAAAATTTAACTTTTCTCCAGCGAATTAACGTCAAATCGGCATTCTTTAGTTTAGCCAAAATTTCTAAAAGTAGGAAAGTACAAGTTAAATGGTCTTCGCTACAAGCGTGAATAACATAACGTAATACTAAAAAAACACTATTTTTCAAGACGGTAAGATAAGAGATGAAACTGATATACTCTGATTTCTAATTAAATGGACTAAAGTGACAGCTGCCGGTGCACTTTATTTTTTTTAGTGTTGCCAACTGAAGAGCGAAGTGCTGTGACGCGAGTGATTTTACCGATTACATTGAATTATTGTGTTATCAAAATGATTGTTAAGTGTTTAATCAAATATTATTTAAAATAAGTACGTATATTTCTCAAACTTGCGTGATAAATAGAAGTTTTAAATTAAATAACGTTTCATTTGTCATCTGTCTTCCTCATCACGCGATTGATTGTACGAATATTTCTTACGCGATAATCGTTGGTAGTTTTTGTTGCTTTGTTAATTTTTCCTTTGTTATCTGATTTTTATTAGATTATAATTCCAAACTGACATTTATTGACGTAAATACATCTTAAGTTTTAAATTGCACTTTTCATTAAAATCAAACAACTTTTACGGATAACAAGCGCACTGTTTATTTACACGAGTAAAGATACGGTTAGCTCTTTTTGTAGATAAATATCAAAAGTAAAAGTGGAGGTCGGCCCACTCCGGAGTTTTCTTGGCAGTCTCTTTTTTCGTAAGTCCTCCCAACGTGCCAGTTGAGTAATAAGTTTTTCTTTAGTTAGTAATAAATAACCTAAAGAAAAAAAGCGAAAAAAAATATTAAATTAATAATTGTTGCCGAAGGAAACAACTATTAACTTTTAATTAGTAAATGTAACCGTATCCTAATGCAAAAATAAAATAAGCTCAGGGTAAATTATAAATAGAAAAATATTGGAAAAAATTAACTCGGCCACAAGTGAATTCTCAGACCGGAATCGAACCCGCGACCTTTGGAAATCCGGTCCAATGCTCTAACCGCTGAGCTACCGAGACTTGCGAACCACCGTCGAAATTCTCCAATACTTTTATATTTTTAATACGCTGTAGGCCAGCGTTGTCACATCAATGCTAGGACTATCCTTGCATTCGAAAGAAATATCTTTTCAGGTGTTTAACGATCGATTAAGATGCAACTGCCAATAATTTATGATTTTGTAATTTTTGCATTTTTCAATGCCATTTTTACTTAGGGTAAATTTTAAATAGAAAAATATTTTATATTTAAAATGCCTATGAAGAGAAAAATATTTCTCTTCATAGGCAGGGCCTATGAAGAGAATCGAATTCGAAATCGTTATCATTTTGCTCTTTCTTGAAACCGGTATATCTAAGGTTAAGGTAGAGCCAAACTTTGGTAAAACGCTATGTAGCTCATTAGGTTTGAAAATTAACCGTTTTTACTAGCCCTGCTTATAGATAAGCACTTTCAAATCGTCAATTTCTTTCCCCTACCAGCCATTCAGGTTATCTTTTAACTGTCAAGAAGAACGGCCACAAGAAACTTATCAGCTTTAACAGAAGCAACAAAATTTACAAAGGAACTTGTTGTTGCCAAATACAAATCTACAATCGAAAAAATTATAAGAGGAAAATATTAGCCAGATTGCATCGCCAATAGTAGGTACATTCTTATCGCAACTTTGGATTAAACGGGTTTATTTAGGTTTTTAAAGCGTTCTCATTACAAATACGTTGGAAGCGGTTTTTCTTAAAAACTTTAATCTAAATTTCTATTAACCGGTATGTTCTCATGGTCACTGCATCATTCGATTGATTTTCATTACAATTTTGGCACAAATTTTATCAAACAAACCCGAAAAAGACAAAATGAAATTAATGTGAACCAATTCAGATTGTGAAAATCATTGTTCTTCTGTAGCTTCTTATCAAGATAACACAGTTTGAGTGTTTTGCATTTATGAATGTTCGAAATTGAACATATAATTGAACTTCAATTGGGTAAGAGTACAACACTATTTTTTGTTACTACTACCACACACTTTTACTGCCGGCTTTTTACTGCATACTACCATTTTTGCTTATACCTTTTGCACATACCGTGCACATATCGTTTTCACGAAAAAACCCACGTTTCCAAGTCGTTCAGGTCGCTTCCTTGACTTATTTGGATCACATTTTTTCACAAATTTCATAAGTTCTTCCATTTTTTACTGCTTAAATCTTTAAATTATAAGACACACATTTACACCGCACAATAGAAATCGCCTTATTGTTTGTTTGTATAGTCACGTGTCAGAAATCATGAGTTGCTATTGGTCAAACACTCACATGGTGTGTTTTAGCGGGGTTTGATCCAAATACTGAATTTAAATCCATTTTTAAGGCGTTTTAGAGTGATTTGACACTAACTGAGAGGCCAAATCTAAAGTACTTTTGTAGCGCATTCCCAAAATGATATTATGTAGATTTTGGTCTAAAATCGTTTTAGGGGGTTTTGAAATTAGACAACTCTACTACTGTTTTAATTACAATACTAATAGTTTTATGACTACTCGTACTTCGAAAAGAATTTTCATGGATTCGGATCGAACGCAGTGCCAAATCGCTCTTAAACTCAGTAGGGTAAGGCCAGTTTTCCTACTCTTATCTAAATATGAGATAACTCAACTTACAAGTGTCAGAGTGCTAGCAAATGATAAAAAATACTAGAGGTGATTACTTTATTTTAAAAAATAGTTTCAATAATAATCTTTATAAAAAATATATTCCCTTAAAACAAAAAGCCTTTTCATGACCTAATCGTGGACCGGCCAGATCCACTCATGGACCCCCAGCTTGGTCGAATTAATAATTCGTCCAAGACTCCCAGTCATGGACAATAGTACTCAAAAGGTTTATCGTTTAACTCTTGGTATTATATATTAAGACTAGCCTCCGCCCGCGACTTCGTCCGCGAGAAATTAGGTTATCGCGCGGATTTGCGCGATTTGCGCGGACTCGCGCGCTTTTTGGTCGCAGTTCTAACCTAACCTTTTTTACCCCAGGGGGAAATGCCCGCGCATACCTCCCTGTCCGGGGAGACAGGGAATATATGTGGGACTCGAACCTACTAAAACCCCCTGGTTGTTCCCTCGACGCGTTGGCGAACTGTCGGGTTGGGGTGTCAGTCACCGGGCCTCCGCCCGCGAGTATCTTTTTGGACACTCACAACGGGACGTCAACTCATCCTATTCATCACGGGGCGGGGGGTCCTACTACCTACCTGGACGATGGAATTCCCCGTCCGCCGCCGAACCATTTAACCTATTAGGGGCTTTGCCCCCCTACCCCCCTTGTGGGGCTTTGATCCCCTCCCGTCCCCCCCGCTTTTGTGTTTGCGACTGATTGACAGTTGTAACCTAACCTACAAATGTATGAAAAAACGACTGACTGACAGACTCAACGACTGACATGACAGACAGACAAAATAATGTTTGGCCTATCTTAAAACTGACACGCTTAGCTCTCTTGGTCAATTAAGAAGTTTTTGTTGTAAGTTTGCTTCTTTCTAATATAATTTCCGCCTGCGACTTTGTCCGAGCCTGAATAATACGTCAGTGTAGGCCCTAGTACGAAGCTCATGCGAGGGCCTCCACTTCACGAGGCGCACTCGCGAGATTGTGTAGGTACCCGGGGTAAGGTTTTCATTAAATATCCCGAAATCGGCCGGGGATTATTATTATTTAAGTAAGTGTATCTCGTTGAACTGGTTGGCCGCTTAAACTTCTTACTAAATAGGAGATATCAATATCACATTATTATTAACAATTTTTTTAATTTTTTACAATTATATGTTATAAGAATTAACATCTCATTTTATGTTTTTTGTATTTCAGATCACATATAATAATGAAGAATACATGTGCTATCGCTGTTGGACTCGAGCTAGGCGCAACCGTCTAGTACCCGTAAATAATAATCCTGAAATTCAACAACCCCAGGAGAGGGATGCAGGAGAAATAGAGCACAGCCCTGATATTCCAGTCGATGCTCAGCCTGTTCAACAACCAGAGGAGGAACAGCCACATCCTGTTAATAATAATGCGGTATTTAATCTTTCTGGTTATTCAAGAGCACCAAATGCAGGATCCATCAAATGATTTCAAAGGCATGATGATGATTCAATATGTTTTAAAATTAATCACTTACATTGAGTCTGCCGTAAGGTTGCTTGTCTGTCGGTTTTCTACAGACTTTACTTTGAGGAGTGTGCATCTGAGCTGCATAATCTCATCCCGCCTTTTCCTTTTTTCTGGATGTGCTATCTTTCAAACAAGGGTAGACTCATCAATTCATTCAGGGTGTGCGGCCCATACATTTTTGCCCACCATTCTTTACTCAAATACCACTTTTTCTTATATATTTTCACGAGTAGAAACATGAATTAAATTTTTTTATAAAAAAAAATTAAAACCGACTTCAAAAAACTAAATTTACTTAAACTTATTTGCGGTCCTACTCTTTTATTTTTCTTGCCTTGACCGGCACCGACTTCAAAAGGCTTATTTTATGCTTTTTAGTTTTTTGATAGGTTTTAATATTTTTTTATAAAAAGTTTTTTATTTCACAATTTTTAAAGGTAGAAGAGGTCCCGTGCCTACGCTAATGTCAACTGCTCATCACCTTTTACAATATGCTGCTTTTAACGGTGGAGGGACGTTACTTATTGATGAGTTCTTCCGGTACTTTAATTATCAGTTTCACTTTATCACTTGGATTGAGTCGAGCATAAATTGGCTATGAACCACATTAAAGTAATCGTATCGCTTCCGTGAAATGCTAAGTATGTAATAGTTCCGATGACCATTTGTGGTCTTCATCAGCAGCTCCACTTCACCAAATGATGCTTTCCGGAAGCAAACGCATGAGTTACTATAGAAAACACCAAAGTCGCTATAGAGTGCCTATAATATTTGAAGAATTCCCTAGATTTCTCCAAGATCCCATCATCAGATCCTGACATGATGATAATGGGACCACATGGGAAGTAGGTATACCCTTTCGAACAAAAAAGAATTACTCAAATCGGTCCAACCGTCTTCGAGAAATCGAGTAACATACATAAAAAAAAAGATTCCATCGAATTGAGAACCTTCTGCTTTTTTTGAAGTCGGTTAAAAAAGTATGCAACTTCGCGTTAAATGCTTTGGTGGGGGGATAGGGGATACCCCCTCCCTAACCCTCACGCTCATTCCCCTAAATTCAAACTCACATGATTTATAGTTGAACCCAATGAGTAGCACATTAAGGACTTCATTCTAACAAGATTTTGTAAAAAAGATCCAAAGTAGGAGTGGAGGGGGGAATATAGATGAGTTTCAATTTTTTTCCGGTTTTTTTTTCCCACGTGCACCAATCCAACTACGCAGTCCTCTCGACTTTGCGAGACGAACCCGTGCACACCAGATTTGACCTCGTATAGGACCAAAGAGTATTAGTATATAGTATTATATAGGCACCTACCCCTATTTTGCTCAAAACTCTAATAGGTTAGCCTATTGCAAAATTCAAGCACCTAAAGAAACTTTTCCTTACGCGAGGTCTACTGTGCGTCACAGTTTCACCACTACCAGAAATTAGGTACGTCAACCGATGAGGTAGAACAGTGTTGGTCAGCTGCGTTAGCAATTTCTTAATATTTTTTGTGTAATATAGGTAATATAAATCTACGATTCAACATCTATAATTTTGTAGCAATATTTATAGTCGCTTTGGACCTTTGTGAAAACGTGTGATATTGAAACGGGTGTATGTCGTCTTTATATAGCTAGTCTACATACACTTTTAACCTTTCGCGTTGCTTATTAGATACTGATAATGAAACGGGTATTCGGGACTTTCAATTTGAATCAAAATGTGCGCGTTTAATACCTGTTTCATTGTCAGTAGTTAATCTATATCACAGAATACTTAATAGTACAAGTATCTATATATACAACAAGTACCTATTAGTAACGCTGCTAAAAATCTAGGTATCCTCTTTGACTCCACTCTCTCTTGGTCTCCTCATATTGCAGAGGTCAGTAGAAAGGTCTATGCTGCTGCCGGTGCCTTGCGGAGATGGAAAAATCTACTCCCTGTCAGAACCAAGATCGAGCTTGCACAGTCGCTTCTCCTGCCAATTCTGGACTATGCTGATGTTTGTGCTGTTGACCTCAATGAGGATCTACTGGACAAGCTTCAGCGTCTGCAGAATCTCTGCATACGTTTCATATACGGCTTGCGCAAGTTCGATCATGTCTCTGAATTCAGAACTGAACTAGGGTGGCTTCCAATAAGACTGCGACGCGAGGAGCATGTCCTCATACTTCTGTTTAATGTGCTGTATGACCCTCGAACCCCTCCTTACCTCAAGGAACGTTTTCAATTTCTTGGTGTGGACCACAGTCGTCCTCTTAGGTCCAAGGCTGATAATCTGCTTAAATGTCCTTTCACGCGCTCTGGATACTACAAGGACTCCTTTACGGCGAAGTCAATCAGCCTCTGGAATAACCTCCCGTATGAGATCCGTCATTCGAAGTCACTTGCCATTTTCAAAAACAAACTGCATTCACATCTTCTCACTAAGTCCTAGTTTGCAACTACCTTCTTTTTTATTTTTATTAATAATTTATATAGATATATTAAATATATGTTTAGTTGTTATTTGTTTAAATATTTTATTTTTATTTATGATTATTTATTTAGTAGTTTATGTATGTAGATTTATTTACATGTTCAGTAATATTGTTAAGTAAATTTTGTTATTCTTGCTTGTTGCTGGTGCACTACCTCTCGCTCTCTCTCTATTTTCTCTATTCTCTCCTATGCCTCAAAGGCTGCCTGGAAGAGATCGCTCTTAGCGATAAGGCCGCCTTTGCCCACATTTATGTCAACTCTTTCTTGTGTTTCTGTCTGTATTTTTGTGTGTGCAATAAAGTGTTTTATCTATCTATCTATCTCTATATATAGATGGCCGGCTTAAAACATAGAGGACTATTTATTCCCACATTCCCACGGGAACTGAAACAACGCGCGGGAGCAAACCGCGAGAGGCGGCTAGTGGGCGGTGAGCTATATTACTCTAAAGTTTCATCTAAACTAGTTCCGTTCGGATCAGTAGTTTTTGCGTGAACGTTTGATAGGTGAAGAAAAGTTACGCCGATATACGGCATCGGCGTCGCGCCGGCTGCTATTGATGCAAATGTAAATACTATAGTAACTAGTTGATCCATCATTTATTGCAAAGGGTTTTGATTTACCCTATCGTGCGCTCTCATGTGGTTGCAGTAGCCCATTTTATTGTGGAATACACCCGCACAATACAAGTTAGGACCCTGTCAAGAATGTTGTACAAGATGGTGTTTGTAGTCTAGGTTTCAATTTGTCCGGCTGCCGCGTCTGCCGCCCTTTTTCTTCCTCAGTTTTGCACCTTCGAATGTACTCGTTAGGCGTCTCCATTCCGTAGCTCTATGGCAACGAGCGCGCTCGCAAATAAATTGTATTGCTGGCCACTTTTTGGCAGGCAATGTCGTGAAAAAAGTATGTTTGACAAATATGTATGATGAAGTGACATATATCGATAAAACTAAATTTGTGTTAATTTCTTTCTGATAATATTTACACCTATTTAACTACTTACCTTCGTAAAATGGATTCATTAAAACTAGCTTCTGGGGATAACAATAAGTCTCCAAGATTTTTAGAAAGTGACTTGGAGAAAGCTGAAGAAAATAAAACAAATGACCAAATTGAAAATGGTGAACAAGGAGAAAGTTGCAAAAATGAAAAAGTTACTCCTAAGATGATTGAAGACAATGAAATTAAGCTCAAAGAGCGTATAGCTCAATGCCGAGGCATTATAGAGTCTTTAAAATCAGAACTTAGCAAAGAAAAATCAAAACTAGAAAAAGAATCAAGAAATTGTCCAGAGACTTCTTCGCTTGATTTAACCAACAACGCAACAACAACTGCTCATTTAGATTCGTTTAACACAGACTTTTTAATAGGAGATCTGTATTCCTCTAATATTTATAGCGCTAGTGTCGATGATAGATTAAATTGTGATGAAAGTCTTATAGAGTATGAAAAGCAACTGCAACGATATCAAAATACATTAAACATGGCTCAAATAGAGAAGAAAAACGCTATCAGAAAACAAATGCTAGCGAAAGCGTTCAAGCTCAAACTCCTGGAAGTTGAAAATCAATGTAATATTGAACTACTTCGAGTAAAGCAGAGCCTGCAATGTCTAGAACCTTTGCAAATGATTGCCAATAAGTGGAAAACATCCAATGATTCTACATACGACGTCAACAATTTTGACCTGATCCCAAGATTTCCTGAGCTAAGTGCGAACTCTGGAAGTGACCTAAATTCATACAGGGATGATTCCGATGCTAAAGCTCTTAAATCAGAAATTTGTGCCAAGGAGGATTTGTCTTCTGACTGATAAACTTATCATTTATCTTTTCTACCCATAAATTATACTTAATAAAGTTAAGATAATAAAATTCTGAACGCTCATTATTATCTTCTTAAATTTTGACGATCGCAATGGGAAATCCGATCCAATTTTTATCGAGAGATGCTTGTAGAGCAATAATAATGATAGGTAGGTAGGTAGTAGTAACAAAGTAAGGCAGTAACTTTTTATTTATCTGTGGTAACGAATGGGTTTCACTAATTACTTATTTAACTTCACTTTCTTTAATGTGATTTCAAACTTTTGCCAACTTAAGCTAAAAGGTATAAAACAAGAGAACACAACACAAGTATAAAATCAAAATATACTTAAAACCTAAATTGCAATATTTCACAGAATCATTCACACGACACGATGTATTTTATTGCCGTCAAGATTTGTATGCAAAATATTCAATTAGCAGAAAAATGGTGTGAACATTTGATTTAATAAATTGTAAAAGGGAGTAGGACCTCCTAAGTGGACCACACACATCGAGGCACGCGCTTCGAATGCTGCTGACTTTTTATTTTGCCGCCGAGTGTCGATCGCACATGTTCGGTAACCGTCGGCAGCCGGTCGGGAGGACTTCGCTGATATCACGCGCGTCCGTCTGCCAGCGCCCGCGCCTGCTCAGCGCCCGATCCGTTAGGAACTTGAACTTTATTTTAATAAGATTCCAATTTGTCAATTAGAGGGCAGTGCATGAACGAAACAGGTTTGACTTCTTTACACCTTGTGACTTTATGAGATGAACTTTCAAAGTATTTAGGTGCTCGAAAGTTTTATCCTGAGCTATTTTAGAATTTGGTGTTAATATCATAGCGGAGCTATTCAACCTACAGTCATTAATAATAAAGTAATTGAGCTTAGTACTTCAATACTACACGATTAAGAATTAAAAAATAAAAGGAAAGTTGACTCTCTGGAGCTAAGGTATCAGTGAATATCAGGGATTATGAACATGAAGTCATTCGCTTAGAAGCGAGTGAGTCGCGCAATAGCGTTTTCACCTCAAACGCTCTGAAAAGGAGGTTTAGTCAATCAGTTTAGGCGTAGAAAATCGCTTTTTGCGGCCTAGCGCGGCAAAGTACTGTTTTAATTTATTGCCTAAAAATATGTCATAATGCGTTCCGAATCGCACTATTGACTTTTTTGTTATATTTGATTCTTATTTTAAATAGCTTTAAATTTATTATAATACTCCGTTTTGGTTTTATTATATTATTTTAGTTCATTGAATCATAAAAACAATAACAATAAGATTAAACTATTTGTTATAAGAATTTTATATTAGGCTGGGTGAGATTTCACAACCTATAATTGGATTTCGGACTGTGACATAAATCTTTATTTTTAAATTGTCTTTGTCTTGTACCTCATGTCAGTGTCAACATTAACATTTATTTAGTTTTTATAGTAATAAATGAAAAAAAAAGGCGCGAACATTCAAAGTGAAAGGGCGGAAATTTTGAATATTTTAAAATAAATAGTTTTGACGCGTCTTATCTAATTTACTTACCTATTTAATATCAAGTAGATCTTTAGATGAACGAGGAAAGTGGGGGCAGAATTTCTGCCCACAAGAGAAAAGCAAAAGGAGGGGAAGATTCTCCTCCTGTTAAAATGGCGGCAAATTTCACCCATACCAAAAGGGGATTATTCAAAGATTATGTGCATATTTACACAGAAGACTCAAAAAAAGAATATCCAATTTTAATATCTTCCATGAAACAAGACACCAGAATAGACCTATTGAAAGCTAACTCTATATTGAAGTCTTGTGCAGGTCTGATGTATGTCAAGCCCGTTGGAAATTTCTTGCTTAAAGCTTTTTTCAATAATAAAAAGGATGCTAATGCTCTTTTACTTGGGAAAACATTATTACAAAAAAACGAATGGCAAGCAAGAATCCCCTATGACCACCTTGAAACCCTTGGGATAATTAAAACACCAAAAGATATTTCTGAAGAGGATCTATTAAATAACATAAAAGCAGACTGTGACATAATTGGTGTGAAGCGTTTTATGAGGAAGAACTCTGATGGCAGTATGTCTCCAACTCCAACAGTTCTTGTTACATTCCTGAGCTCTACTAGACCAGATCATGTAACATACGATTACATATGGTTCGATGTCATGGAATATATTAAACCAGTTCGTCAGTGCTTCGTGTGCTACAAATTCGGCCATGGTCGTGGTTCCTGCAGAAGCTCTCAATTATGCTCCATCTGTGCTGGTAATCATTTCTTTAAGGACTGTAATGATAAAGAAAACATTAAATGCATTAACTGCAATGGTAAGCATATATCTATTAGTAACTCTTGTCCAATAAAAAGTGCTAAAAATCAAGAACTAAAAGATAAAATAAATGGTAAAATCTCATATGCCTCTGTAACGGCTAAAATCAAATCTACTTCTGTTGACATTCCTTCCTCTGTTTCTGAATCAACCCCAAGTCAAACTAAACTTAAGAATTTAAAGTTAATGAATGTGCCCCAAAAACGTATGCTCTATTCTGACATTTTGAATTCTGATGATGTTCTAAATGTTCTAACAAAAACACTTGTTGACCTTAGTAAAAAAGGATCCCAATCAGGTGACACTATCTCATCTAGAGTCATTAAAGAGTTGCTTATCTCCAACTTTGCTTCCTAGTTTATGGACATTGGTTTTGGTATTAAGCAATTCAATATCATTCAATGGAACTGCCGTAGTATCTCACCAAAATTAGATCAACTTAAATATTTGATATCTTCACACAACTTTGACATTGATTTAATAATTTTAAACGAAACTTGGCTAAATTCCACAAACACTCTTAGAATTCCAGGGTATAAGATAATTCGTCGTGATTCTGATCGCCCTCATGGTGGTATAGCTGTAGCGATAAAAGATAAGTATACTTTCAGAACTATTGACACTCCTTCTAATTACCACTTTCAAAATCTATTGATCTCAGTTGATGTCGGCTCTATTAATATTGATGTTCTTTGTTTATATATTCCTCCACCCCCTAACGGCAAATTTCATATGAAAATGCTGCAAAATTCCTTTTCTTACATAAAAAGCAAATACTTTTTACTTATTGGAGACTTCAACGCTCACCACACTTCTTGGGGTTGTCGCGACATTGATTATAGAGGGAACAAAATTGATTCATTTGCAGATGAACAGAACCTTATTTGCTTGAATGACGGCATCGTAACTACTTTCGCACCCCACGGTCAAAGTGGCAACGTTTTGGACTTGGCGTGGGCTTCTCCAGCGGTGAGTTCTCATTGTTCTTCCACTGTACATGACGATCTTCTGAGTAGCAATCATTTTCCTGTTTTTACTGGTATTCTTTACAATAGTCCGTTACAATTTGATGATTATCCACCCTCTTCTCCAAGTGCAACCTCAAACGCTGATGCTGATGACTGTACTTCTGGTTTATCCGAAATTAACTTTAACAAAATAGATTGGGAAAAGTTTTCAGAACTATGTGATGATGGCTTTTCGAATTTTTCAATGAATTCGGATCCTTTATTAAACTATAATTCTTTCATTGTAATCTTGTGTAGTATTTTGATGACATTTCCAAAGAAAAAGAGTTGCTATATTAAAAAACGCAAAGCTACTGTCTGGTGGAATGATATTTGTTCTCGTGCAGTGAATGAAGCTAAAATTGCTCTATGTTCCTACAAAAAATATCCTAATTTGGAAAATTACATTATATATAAACGGCTTGACGCCAAAAAGAAAAGAATATTATTAGAACAAAAATGTTTGAGTTGGGCTAATCTTTGTAATTCGTTCAACAGATTGACGCCTAGTAAAGTTATTTGGGACCATATAAAGAAATTCAAATTTGCTAAATTATGCACTAGTCCTAAATCACATTTTTTAAATAATTCACATAATGCTGCTGCTTACTTGAACAAACTCGCTTCTCATTCAAATTCTTCCTCATCTCATACCAAGTTAGATTCATGCTTCGAAACTGAAGGACTAGAATCTGCAAGGTGGATTCAAAATCCGTTTGAATTCTATGAATTCGAAGCCGCTTTAGGGAACAAAAAGAATTCTTCACCTGGTCCCGATTTCATTCCTTACTCTGTTATTAAAAATTACCTAAAAATGCGAAAATCATTCTTTTAGATATTTTCAACCAACTTTGGTCACATAATGTTATACCCTCAAGTTGGAAAATCCAATATATTGTTCCAATACTGAAACCAAATAAGGATTCTAATTGTATAGATTCATACAGACCTATTTCTTTGACTTCATGTTTTGCTAAATTATTTGAAACTATACTTAAAAACCGGTTAGAATGGTTTGTGGAACATAATTCACTGATACCCGACTACCAATTTGGGTTCCGTAAGGGTAAAAATACTATGTTTAATTTGGGTTGTCTAATAGGTGATGTTCAAAACAATCTAAGAAAAGATAAATTAACTTTAGTAGTGTTTTTAGATTTCAAAGGTGCATTTGATAACATTAAACACGAATATTTGATTGAATGTTTGCAAAAACTAGGTTTCCCCGGCTCGGTCTTGTTCTGGATTTATAATTTTTTGAATGATCGCTCTATATCACTTAAAGTAAATAATAATCTATATGGTCCATGTTCTTCTTTCAAAGGCACTCCTCAAGGTTCCGTAATTTCTCCATTGATTTTTATTTTATGTCTTGTGCAGTTTATGAAAATTATTCCTGACTGTGTAAAGTATTCTTTTTATGCTGATGATCTGGTAATTTATTTAGATTGTGATAATCTCTCTGAAGGCGAACACACTATGAATAATTGCCTCTCAGTTTTATGTACATACCTTACCAAGTGTCTGGAGCTTGAAGTCAATGTAGAAAAAAGTTCAGTTATGCTTTTCTCTTACAATTCCTTACCTAATCCTCATATATTTTTCAATAGCACTCTTATACCATTTAAAACATCTGAAAAGTACTTAGGTATCATACTCGACTCCCAATTATCTTGGGGTCCTCACATTGAATATATTTGCAAAAAAGCCGAGCAGCGTCTGAATATAATGAGGTCTTTAGCTGGAGTAAGCTGGGGTTCTGATCCGAAAATTCTAAAGAATTTATATTTCTCTTTAGTTCGTAGTCAATTTGATTACGGCTGTGTTTTTTATGCGGATGCATTTAACCAATTGCTCCGTAAACTAGATGTTTTACAGAATCGAGCCTTACGTGTTATTACTGGCGCTATGATGTCTTCTCCAATAAACTCTTTGGAAGTAGAGTCGGGGGTTCCCCCGTTAATCATTAGAAGAAGCTACCTTACAGATAAATTTTGTTTGAAATTAATAAGCCAGGATAACGTTCTACTAAGTCGCTTCCTACAGAACATTTTCATTCCAAATTATAATAACACCCCTTTACCTGCTACCCCTACAATTAGCGAATCCATAGCTTACTTAAACTTCGAATTTCAAGATACAGTACGCTGGTCATATCTTATACCCTGTTTCTCTTACAGCTTTCATACAATGTTACTTGATGTTCCCGTAAGCCTTACTAGATTTAATACAAAACAAGATTTTTATGAGTTCTTGAATGAGAAAAGTGATCATATTAAAATTTATACAGACGGATCCAAATCTTCATCTTACACTAGTTTTGCATTTTATGACTCATATAACAAATTTGGTAAAGTGTTTTCGTGTGATGAACATTTTTCAATTTTTTCTGCTGAAATACTTGGGTTGATTTTTGCCTGTAAATATATTATTCAAAATTTTCTTAGTTCTAAGTTTTCTAAGTTCTTAATACTATGTGATTCTATGAGTGCTTTACAAGCCATACAGTTACAATGTATTAGTTTTAATTGCAATTATTTAATTTATGAATTAAGATATCTTATTCAAATAATCCTTAATAACAATATTTTTGTAGAATTCTGCTGGGTACCGGGACATTCTGGCATTTTCGGCAATGAGTTGGTAGATAAACTCGCGCGGTCTGCTAAAAACTTGGCGACAATCTGTGATTATAACGTACCATGCAGCGATTTAGTAATTTATTTGAAAGATAATTTACTTAAACGATGGTCTTTGAATTTGGAAAACACACGAAAAGTTAAAGGCAAATGGCACGCTGAAATTGTCCCTGTGCCCAATACGAAAGCTTGGTTCGAAAAACTAGGATATCCTGGTAGAAATTTTATAACTAGTTTTTGTAGATTAAGACTTGGTCATTGTAAATTCCCATCTCATCTTTATAGACTCAAACTTACTAATAATTCTATTTGTAAATACTGTTCTCACGAAAATTGCGACCTCCAACATTTATTTTTTGATTGTAAACATTTTAATTTGCAACGTCTTCTATTAATTTGTTCTTGCAATGATATTATAAACCAAAACTATGTATTTCCAACTAATGTACAAGATTTGTTAAAGCGTAGAGAATTGTACAATATTGTTTTTCACTTCTTCATCAACACTTTCGGTCCTCTGTAAATATTCAATTTAGGTAATTTAAATATTTAGATTTAAGTTTCTTACATTTACTAATTATTTTGTTTTCTTTTCTGTTTCTTTGTGATTTTATTATTTTTATTTTGTGAACATCACATTTATTTTTTGTAATTGTAAATGTTTAAGCAGATGGCCATGAAGCCAAAGCTTTCAATAATAAAAAAAAAAAAAAAAAAAAAAACATTTATTTATTTTAATCGTTTTTATTCTTATTAATAAGTAGCAATATATTCTTACTTTAAATAACTTTGAGTTAACTATAATACTCCCTTATTTATTATTTTAGTTTTTTATATCATTAAAACAACGAGAATAAGGTATATTTAGATTAAACTTTACGTTTAAAGATTTTTTTACCGGAAGTTGACCGCGGAAACAACCATAAATGTTCCTCGCTGTTTTGAGGTGCAAAACTGTGTGTTGCGCTCGGCAGAAAAGTTTTTAACGTCTTGTACCTTTGAAATCCTCGCTTCGCTCAGGATTCAATCTTTTCAGATTTCAATAGAGGTAACTCGACGTTAAATAACCAACTTTCCAGCTTTGCATAACAAATAACTATTATTATCGCCACGAAGAAACTTGAAAAAATGGTACAAGCAGTGAACAAATTTTTTCAGTGCCAAAGCAAACATGCTCTTTTACTTCATAATATACAACGTGTTTTTTTTTATATCCCTTATCACATCAAAAGTTTTTTACACTTTCTCATAGAAATGTGTTCGGAGAAACTTCGTTTTTGTATGAAAAAGTAAATAAAAAACTTTTGGTTTGGAAAAAATATAACTATGCCATTTTACGATTTTAATGCTTTTTTTATACTTATGTTAAATTTTAAATAGAAAAATATTAGAAAAAATCTTAAATTTAATCTTACTAATTTTGCAAACAACAACATTATCTACAACATTTAAATTGTAGTAGTTTCTAATATTATTATTAAGGTAATAACTACATATAATTTTAGATCTTACATTAAAGTCGTATCTAGCTTTTGAAGATGCGTTAGGACTCGGTCCTGAACTGCCCAGGGGAGAGCTTAAATAAATCGATGTCCACAAAAATATGATAATTATAATTTTGCATAAGCACGCAGGGGTGCACCAGCATTACTTTTACATTTTTATAAAGCATATAGTTTGTTTTTTTTGAGCTGCGTATACGTTGAGATCTACTTGGTATAGTTATTTAAGGAATCATTATTGATTTTAATCAATAATGTTTCCTTAAATATCAAAGTTGTATATATGAGTGCAATCAAAATGATATTTCATGACTTTGTATAGAAATGTATAACCAATAAGCATTCTACGCGATCTTTAAGAAAGCAGAGACAAGTTATTGAGAGTTTCTATATAAGGCTAAGTAGGACGAAGGATGCTTGAAATTTGCACAGCCATATATTTGAAAATCTTTGTTTACAACATCTATATGTGCGTCCAGATGCAATTTACTATCTAGAAGTACACCTAGATTCCTAATTAGGGATACTTTTGTAGTGGAGTATTACCTATGGAGTATGTACCTGTTGCATCTCAATCGATCGTTAAACATCTGAAAAGATGTTTCTTTCGAATGCAAGGATATTCTTAGCATTGATGTGACAACGCTAGCCTACAGCGTATTATAAATATAAAAGTGTTAGAGAATTTCAACGGTGCGGTCCGCAAGTCTCGGTGGCTCAGTAGTTAGATTAGAGCAGTGGACCGGATTTCCAAAGGTCGTGCGGGTTCGAGTCCCTTCTGAGAATTCACTTGTGGCCGAGTTGATTTTTTACAATATTTTTCTATTTAAAATTTATCATAAGTATAAAAATAGCATTGAAAAAAGCAAAAATTCAAAATCATAAAATAAATCAAATATTAATTAATAATATAATATTCATTAGAACGCCATTTAATGACTGTTCTCACAAAAAATGCATTTATGTATTTACACATTATCCCACTATCGATCGTTACCTAAAGATTCTCTGTTTTCATGTATTTTTGAAACTAAAGTTGCAACTTGGAAAGTATCAATATTAACGTGCTATAAACCTTCTTCAGCGTCCGTATGTTACTCATCTAACTACCTGACAATACATCAAACATATGTAGGTATACACGGGCTATTTGTTTGGTGGCGGAGATCTCTTCATCCATGGCCGGCGACAGCAGCCGTGTGTGAACTGGAGAGCTTTATGGAAGAGTAAACAATTTAAAACACTAGAGGCCCGGTGTTGGTCCAGCACTCTCATCCATTAGCCTTAGTCGACACCTCGGCGCTTTGTCGAAAATAATGTTTGTTTTGAGCCTAGGGTAGGTGGCGGGGGGCACAGCCCTCTCCACCGTTGGATGTGGTAGTTATAAAGTGGTTAATCTATTGTATTTTTATAATTGGCAAGTTTTAACTTCATAAATCAGGACCAGACTTTGGAAGTTATAATAAGTACCTACCTTACAGTTTTTCCGGAAAATTTGTGTAGAACTGAAAAAAGATACATGAGATTGAGCGAGCGTAGGTTACATTGCGGAGTTTCTGAAGAATACACTCACGAGTAAACTCCTACTTTGTGATTTTGATGTCATATATCGAACATCGAAAAAAAAATCGGCCTAGATACACATTTTTTAAGGATATGGAAAACGCCAAAACTATCGTGCGACTAAGTTAACAATTAACACCGGATATTTACTTTTGAACATTCTTGAGAATATAATCCCTTGGTATCCTTTCGAGAAGCATGAATGAGTTGGTAAAGTTATGAATTAAAACAACAATAGTTCTGTTTATTGGTGCTTTATTGTGTGTGAATATTGGTGTCGCCACAGTGAAGAAGGAAAAGTAGTACTTTTAATTTAAAGTGTTTCGTGTATGATAGTGAATAAGTGTTAAAGCTTTTGTTCGTACTATAGGTATTCACGTTATTGTTGTTTTCCTTAGGGACTATTGTAATTATAGTAATTAGTAAAATTTTAAGTATGAATATGACGATTTATATCTATCAATGAAACGAGAATAAAAACCTCAAGGTTTCATCAAAACAGAGAAAGGTTTGTTGTATATAAACTTGTAAAAAAATGATGGATTATTAGCTAAGGCGTGACACTATGGCTTAACTTCCCGATTGAATTTTCGTTGGCCAACAACATTAAGCCAATGATTTTTTACTACTTTTTGCTAGTAACCATACATAAAAAATCAACGTCATACCTAGGTACAGAGGGTTTATAAAAGTTTGCATATATCCGAACGTTCCTACCGCGTTGCAGCGCATCTTTTTTGGGGTCCGATTAGTGAAATTTTTTAATAGTGCAAAAAATATTGTACTTGTAGGAAATTCATTCGTTGGCCACCAAGGTCCTTTTATTTTTGACATAATCAACGAAATCTGAGCAAGTTAATGGATCTAACTTTCTCAGTTTCCTATAGTTATTTCAAAAAGTGAGAAAATTTAAATTACGATGAAAATATAGTGCTTCTTCGTACTTTTTACTAGGTACATATTACATAGCAAAATGGACTAAAATATAGTGTGAGTGTGACAGTGTAGAATTTTTTTTCTTGCCCCTACATAACAAAACGTTTACTTAAGCTAAGACTCACCTCCGAAACCTTTAGAAACCCTTACAGTTGCCTACTGTGTATACGTCAACTGTGATATAACGTGGCTAGTCGCGTTATCCACTATCAGTAGTGGCGCCAGGGTGTAATAACCAATAATTACGTTGCAATAACCTGCCATTGTTAGCGTAGGCGTGACGCTATGGTGTTACTTCCTGACCGAATTTTGGTTGGTCAAACATTAGACTAATGTTTTTTTTACTCCTTATTAATAATATCGTTTTTACTGGAGCCGCCCGTGGTTTCACTCGCGTGTTTCCTAATGAATTATGCCTATAAATGTATCCTATGCTTTCATTCAGGCTATAACTACAAGCTACTTAGCTGTCGGCAAATTTCATCCAAATCCGTTCAGCCATCTTTACTTGATACTAGAATTTGGTAAAATCGCATTAAAAGCTTTAAATTTTCTGCACGTTTTTATTTTAGTTTCTTCGAAAGTATTACTTAAAAGTTAAGTTTAGTTATTTTCCGAGTACCTATACTGTGAAAAATGTAACCTATAAGTTGCAAAAAGCACCTATAGATTACATGCAAAATGAAACGGTAATTCAGTATCTTTTGCAATGGCTTTCATGTTGTACGTACTTTCTTTTGTTCTGTGATGTGATACATACCTAGCTGCTGGAACACAAATCATCGTAATGACTAACTGTATTAGCCAGCGACGAATATCTTTGATTAGTAGATACTTAAGCATGGAAATATATATAAAAGATGGCCGACGGAAGTGCTTAGATTAGCAGGTACTTAACATATAGAAATATGAAAGACGGCTGTAATAGTGGTAATAGGCAATTGAGCAGATGAATATGAAGCGCCAAAACACGAGTTCTTTCTTTTATGCAAAGTAGCTTTCCCCCGCGGATTCACCCGCGTGGTTCCCGTTCCCGTGGGAATATCGGTATAAAAAGTAGCCTACGTTACTCTCCGTCTTTTCACTAACTCCATGTCAAAAATTAAGTGATTGGCTGCTTTGTTAGAGCGGCGTTAAGGAAAGACAAACAAACAAACACACTTTCGCATTTATAATATTAGAGGGTTAATAACTTACAGGAAGAGGAAGTTACACTGGTAAATTCCACAGGTGATTCACCACCGGTCGGGTAAAAGTTCTTGGTGGCAAAGGCCAGTGGATTAGCATTGTATGTTATCTTATCACTGCCCGATATGGAGATTTGTATTGTGCGTGGTTTTTGCACCCTTTGTTGAGATACCAGTTCACACGCCTAATTCTGAGTAAGTGATAACAAAGTGTGAAGACTCAATAACTTGTCTTTGCGTGTTTGTATTGACGTTTGCAGGAATCCACGGTCTCTTTCTAAATGGTATTGAACAAATAGTGGGTACAATGATGTGTTTTTATAACTTATGCTATGTGCTTAAGAAATATATAAGAAAATTGCACCTGTAATCACTCACTTGACTGAAAACAGCGGATTTTGTTGGGTATCGTATTTGCAGGTTTATTTGTGATTATTAAATTCCAGAATATAGATGGAAAAATAATTTGTATATCTATACTAATATTATAAAGCTGAAGATTTTGTTTATTTGAACGCGCTAATCTCAGGAACTACTGGACCGATTTAGAAAATTCTTAGACCATTAGAAAGCTACATTTCTCCCGAGTGACATAGGCTATATTTTATCCCGATATTCTCACGTGAACGGGCACCACGTGGGTAAAACCGCGAGGATCCGCTAGTATTGTTATATAAGCTTTTTCGCAAATCAAAAAAAGCTTTCTACGACTAAAAACCAAAGCTACTCGTATGATATCGTCGTGATAAAAATGTAAATTTCTTGATTTTTTGCCTTAGTCGTGTTACTTTAATCTGAACATAAAAAATACCAACAGATAACTGGTATTAAATTCAAAATGAATTATGTTTGAAAGCCGTGTTGTTTAAACAACTTTGAAATTGTCTGGAAATATCTTAGATTATTTGTCGTTATTAGCTTTTTTCTAGAAAATACAAACAACATGAGAAATTCCTTTCCTTGTGACATATGAGCGGTTTATGCAGCACATATTTTTATTGTATTGATGTTAGAGTTTGTGCGTACAAATCGCCCCAAATAGGCACTTTCTGTTATGTAAATGTGCATATAAATTTCCCTAGTGAAGATGATTTTCCGGGTCAAAACTCAAAGGGAAGGCAGTGCTTACTTATTTTTATTGTTCGGTCACTGTGGGAATGAATAATACATCTATGAAGAGCGGGCTATTGTTTCCAAATAGCTTTGTGTTCCTTTATCTCTTAGATATTTGATTTATCTTTCTTTATTATTGTAAAAAGTGAAGTTAAGAAAACGTAAGTAAATTCTTTCGAATAAACTATTATTTTGCACAGGTTGAGTAAAATGAATGACGATTGACAAAAGACAACAGAACAGAAATTGAATTGATTAGAAACTTATAGGTTTCCGATGATACCTTTTACCCATAATCTTTGATCATTATCGGAATTAATGCAAAAATTACTATCTGCCCTTTGGCTGGCCTTCGTCTTTGTCTTCATCTTCATCATCACCAAAATATGAGTCTATAGAACTAAGTATACTGCATTGCATGGGTCCATTCAACATAAAATTATTATAAGCATCTTACAAAGTGATGCTTAAACCAAACAAAGGATCGTTACTTGCCCAATAAGTTAGTTGACGACCTCACCGCACTATCGGTAATCGGCACAGCGAATTTTAAACTTCACGCCAAGTTCCCCAAGTATGACAATTTATTTAACTTAAGTATTAACAGAGTGTTAACGTCATATGCATTTCCGTGTTTGCGATGTATACCTCAATGATTAGTTGTAAGGTAGGTATTGACTGTAACTTACTTGCTTCACATAATATATGTAAGTCAAACAAAACGAGAGTGTAATAATTTTCCTTGGGTCATCAGAAGGGAATATAAAGGTTTGTAGTTTATATCGAACATTAGGCCTGTTTAAAGTCGAAAATAAGTGATACCTACCCCTTTCGGTAATTGTTTAGTACTATCGATCGTAATTTAGGATGCTGTTTATAAATCTAATTAGTATGTATTGCTAATCTAGATTAGCTAACTAATATCGCAAGGCACTGTAAAGTGAAATAATAAAATATATATATATATTTAAAAAAAAAACCGACTTAAAAAAGTAATAAATAAGCATTTGGAGTCGGTGCCAGCCAAGGCATCGATGTCGCATTCTTCAAATTCTGAATTGCACTTCTATCCTTTTATTTTTCTTGCCTTCTATACTTTTATTTTTATAAGTC
Source organism: Chrysoteuchia culmella (assembly GCA_910589605.1). Taxonomy (NCBI): domain Eukaryota; kingdom Metazoa; phylum Arthropoda; class Insecta; order Lepidoptera; family Crambidae; genus Chrysoteuchia; species Chrysoteuchia culmella. The sequence goes on from OU342648.1 coordinate 11,088,525, forward strand.
CCGTACTCGGGCAAATGAAATTTTATTTTAAATCGGGCTGTTAGAATTATGTCATCTAGGTAACGAAACCGAAGATTTCCTGAAAATTGCTAAAAGCTTTGAAATCAAAACTTCAAAAAATAGGACCGACTTGGGAACAATCCTGATGTTATAATAACTTTTGAATAATTTCAATCCATTCAGCCGTCTTCGAGTAATCGGTAAACATACATTAAAATACGCGACGAATTGATAACCTCCTTCTGTTTTGAAGTCGGTTAAAAATTGAAGTGTTTTTTTTGAGCTCATGCGAAAACGAGACACAATATATATTTTATTGTTTTGAGATCACCGGCGGTCTTGTGATGCTTTGAGAATTAAATAAAGTTAGCGTAAAATTTTAATTGGCGTTAATTAGTAGTTGCGAGTTACAAATTTTGTTTCTCAATAGAAAAGAAAACTTACCATACTTTTCTTATTATCCTATTATCAGAGGTCGTAGCAGTCGTAACTGTAAGCTGCCCATACTAATATAGCATTACCACGACCACAGCACATAAGAAAGAAATACTTTCTGTGTTCATTGAGCATTACCTACTACTGCCGCCATTTTTGATGTTACCCTTCCCATGGACGAAAGCGATTAGGGCTTTTTTAATGGCGAAAACGCTAAGACATTAGGTCAGAGAGCCAGCCTTTAGATAGGTACTAAGGTGAATAGGAACACAATATTGTTACAAGTTATTATATAGATAAACCTATATAATAACATGTAAAAATATTGTCTTTCTATTCAATAACGACTGTACATTACATTATGTTATAACATCCCAGTATGTACGTTAAGTCTATATTGGACATTACAAATTGCAGTTATTTACGTTAATTTATTATACTGGTGATGCAACCCGTTTTCACACCTACTTGCGAGTATTTCCGACCATTGATCACAGAATTATGTATTTACCTTTCAATGTAGGTACATTTAAATCGTTTCAGCCGTCTTCAAGCTATCGGTGAACATATTATATAAATAAATAAAGGCGACAAATTGAATAACAAACTTAAAAAACACTGGAGTGTTTGTTAGTTTTGTTTTTGGGATAATGATGAGAGTTTATAAAAAGATTAATATTTATTTATTTAAATATGTATTCGAGGGTAATAATTATTATGAAGTATTTGTTTTTGACTAGTCATGAAATATTTTTATTTCTATTTGAATCTGAGTAACACCAGTCGTGACACACTATTTTACTGTTAAATTGGGATAACCATGATTGATGTAACTCTATAGAAATAGTTATTTAGAACCCTTTTTATGTGTGGTCTGGTTTTTCCTTTTGTTGGAGTGTATTTTCCACAAGTAAACGATGTTGGACGTTGGACTTTAATTAAAAGCCATACAAAAACCACCAACTCTCGATTAATTTGCATTTCAATCTTGCAGCGGTTCAGTTGGTTACTTCGAAAAACTTGTCATTGACATTATACGACATGATGTTTATTTTAGATCTAAACTTTGCATGCCCTGATAAAATAATGCTGATAAAATATGGATTATGCAACTATGTTTTTTATGAAATATCTCTGTACCACCTGTATTTGCGAAAATGAAATTGAATTGTATTTTTTATTTTTTTGCATTCACCGTGCTAGAAGAGAAGTAGTAATATAGACTGTGATGGTATTGAGTAATAGAACAAACAACTAGTCTGCAAATGGCTCTGATGGGGCATTTCGGAGACTAAGGCTGGGTTGCACCAGTTAAAGTGATAGTTATCGTTAAAGTTACATGGTGCAATTCCACCTAATTTTTTTTTAGTTAAAGAATTTGTAATTTCTTTGGTCGACCATTTTAAGGCGATGTTCGCGTGCGCTATATTTGGACAGTCGTATGGTCTTACAACGTCGTCCATTGACAACCGTTCGAGGGATTTAGCGCGATTATGCTATGTACCATTAATTGGATTGCCCGCAGTTCTTTGGGAAGGAATATTGGCTATTTTGAATAACACTCACTTTGAACTATTTAAACGTATTGAATTTCGCTATGTTGCTCTTTCGATGCGGTTTTTTTATTTGATTAACCCCCTGATTACGTAAATCTCTGTTGCTAACAATAATTATTGTCGTTTAAAATTAAAGTTCTTTTTTTTTACTTTTGGGGTCATGAATGAACGATTTGACAGTTCCATTGCTATACTATAGGAATCCGTTAGCAACCAAAACTGTCAAATCGTCCATCCATGATGGTTATATGCAAAAGTAACAATTTCATTAATTGCTATCGATAATTGTTAGCAACAACCTTGCATAAACAGGTCATTGATAATAGGTTGCAGATAATAATAAAGACGTTATTTTCATTTCTATAGAACGGCCATAAAATATTACATTCTAACACTTTACTAATTAATACTTATATAACTTAATATATCTTGAGATAAACGTGCTCGTTTTTTACTATAACCATTTCCTGAAAATTACTTTTTATAGATGCTAATCATATCAAAATTATTTCTACATGAGGAAAACAAGGAAATTAAATTGTTTTTTGTCATTAGTGTTTATGCCATCATGCCTATTTATCCTACTAAATTGGAAATGATGTTACGTTGTTATCTTGTGTTGTAGGTAGGTACCTATATAATTACTATTGCATTGATGGCGTCTTTACTGGTATTATCTTCAAAAATCATTATATATTTTTTAATTTCACAACACAGTCATGTTGTTGGCTATGACTTGATCCGCATGGGTGTATCCTTTCTTTCATCCCCACAGATTTATTTTCGGGTTTAGCTCACCTCACCAGTTAATAAAATGTTTCACGTGTCTAGTTCTCATTTTAATTAATTTTATTTTGGTTTATTAATTCATCAACTCCATAGAATTTGTAGGAGTAGTAAATTATTTTAGTTTTAATAAAATTGGCAAATGTTTATAACTATGGTGATTTTCCTTGATTTTCAAATGAATATTTTCGGCAGTTTTGGATTTCGTTAACTGACGTATTTACAGGTTTTATTTATATCTATCTACTTTGGCCTTCATTGAGGAACACTTCTTCATTTGCTTTCGCAAGTCTAACAAAAGATCCTTTAAACTATTATACAAAAATGGCGTGTGCAACGTCAGTGCAAAGGAAACAATGAGATTTTCCGGTGAGATGAAAGGCGGGCAGCGTGCAGCGGTGGTGACGGCGCGCGGACAAGGGATGCACCGTGGTGGAGGATCGCGGCTGGCTCGGCTCAGTGTCGCTCAGGTTGCGGCGCGCGGTGGTCGTGCGTCGAGCGCGCGTGAAGTGATGTCTGCGAGATGAGGCTGTCCGTGGTGCTACTGTGGCTGGGCGCGGCGGCGGCATGCGGCCCCGGCCGCGGCTTCAACCGCCGCAACCCCGCGCGGCGCATCTACCCGCTCGTGTACCGGCAGCACGAGCCCAACTACAGCGAGATCAACAAGTCCGCCAGCGGCCCCCCTGAGGGCCGCATCACCAGAGACGATGACAAGTTCAAAGACTTAGTGCCAAATTACAATCCGGACATAGACTTCAAAGACGACGAGGGGACCGGCGCCGACCGCCTCATGACGCAGGTGAGTCCGAGCCTCGAAGCGCGCCATCCTCAGTGAAGTGCTACAAAGTTTTCGACCGTTCTCGACGAGTGCTGAATATCCCCGTTGTAAATGTTTGATTTTGTCTCGGAAACAATGGCTTTTACGAAGTCTCCTCTGTTTTGAAAACAGCTCCTTAGTGCGCGGGTAGGGACAATCGGCGATGTAAACATTACGTCCGAGGAACAATAAGCACAAATTGCGGGCGTTACGGTAGCTTCGTAGCGAGTGTTTCCGATTGTAGCACTGCAATTATGCAGGCTTTGACAACAAATATTTTGACTCTGTAACTAATCGATGAATGATGAATTCTTTTCAATTTTGATGCCAGTTTCGGTGAATATATGGCCGCCATAAAACTCGGTGTCGAAGGCATTCTCCGTCATGCGTTGTCGTTCACGATGCTTTGTGATGCTTACGGGAAACTTATTGACGAGGGTTACTTCATTGTCACTCATTTTAACGCCTAATGTTTTTTAGGTTTTTTCTTGAATGTTTTGTAGGATTAATTCAAGTAGCTGTTAACAGTAAAATTGTTTATTTACTTTTTAAATATATGTTTTGAAGTAGAGGGTAGGGTCAACATTTCTGTCAAATTAGGTATTGGCGTTCGTAAAAGGAATCCACACAATTACTGCTTGATCAATTTTCAATTAATTAAACGATAAATATGTATTCTGTAACTTACAACTGTTGTCAGCAGTTGTAAGCAGCGCTTTTTTACTTTGAAAACTCAATTTTCATTTTTTTTTTGTGATTTCTGTTCATTTTCATAATAGTTTTAGAATAAAAAATTACATTATTTTTGCGCATTGTTTAAACGTCGATAAAAAAAAATTTTTTTTAAGGTAGCAAACTGTCTTGGCTTAATTAATTATGCGTCGGCAAAAACATTTTATTTGTGACTTTCATTCTAATGTTCAGTAGTTTACGTTGGTAAAAGAAAAATAAACTGTATAACATAATTCTCTTCAGTACAATCATACTTCAATGTTATGAACAATCAAAAACCGTTTAATTTTCTTTCATGCAATGCTGTAAAGAGATCTTTGTTACTGAAAGTTTGGATTGTATCACCATCACCATTTATTATATTTTTTAACGGTAACTGTTACTTTAAAAAGGTCGGAAAATTCAGAGGATTTGGATATTGGTCTCGATTTCATCAATTGCATGGATTTTGAATAGTTTTTGCATCGCTACAGCCCTGATGATGACGGCCGCTCGGCGCTCGGCATAGTAGGCGTGAGCACTAAACTGCGCAAACGGCTTGTCATACAGTTTAGTGCCAATTTGCCCGCCGACTGTGGTTCACCGTCACTTATTTTCATTATTGATGAACTTTAGCTAACACTTATAATAATAATTTTCAGCTAGTCCTTGAACTTGGGCTTGAACAGAAATAAAGGAAAAAACATAACTCTTTATGTTATTGGTTGCTATTTATGTTATTTGGTATCTAAGTGTAATTTAATGTTACTTACATATTATATCTCGTAGCAACATTATTTATAATTTCGTAAATACAAAAAGAGGAACTCGTTGGCACAGTGGTTCGCGCTGGAAATGGTTGGTCGCGGGATGGGTGATCAAGAATGTATTATGTATGTATAGAGCTCCTCGGTGCTTCGGAATGCATTTTAAGTCATAGACATCGACTATATTTCTTAAAACGGACCAACCCAAATCCACCATTCGGTCTGTGTGGTGGGTCATGTCATGCATGACCCAGTCTCCTTATCCATTCATAAGGAATGCCATGTGCCCCAGTAGTGGGGACATTATAATGACTTTGATGATGAACTTTAGCTACGTATCCTTCTTTGAACTTGAGGTAGAACAGAGATATTTGAGTTTAACCCATAATTATGCGCAAACATCGATAATAATATATAATCGTATTGTGAACCTTCTCCAATAGTTATACTTCAGTACTTAATGTAATCTTTAAAACTATGACATTGCCGATTTCTATAAAAAAGTCGAAGAAATTACGTTTTTCATATTTCCATTATCAATTTAAAAAAAAGTATGAATACTGATGAAAAATTGATAATTATGGATAACAACAAAAAAATATATATAAAAAAGGGAGTCACTTTAATGTCAGAATTGTTGTAATATTTTCTATGAGTGTTAGAAAACTGTTACAGGGATTTAATTTTATCAATTAACTATAGTTATTAAATGTCTCAGATAATTTGTGTCTTTCATACTTTTGAGTTATGAATATTAATTAATTGCTTTCGCCGTATGTTGTTTTCAGTTGATGCATATCGGTGCATGGTGCATCTCATTTGTCTTACTTGTTTTCATATTCATTTCAAAAGATTGTCATACATTAAAAAATTTAGTACCCATTGTTCTTGGGGTTTTTCTTACTAACAATGTTTGAAAATACTATTATGGCTAGTGATATAATGTCTATAAAGCCAAATGAATTTACTGAAATTGTCTTCTTATATTATGAAATGTTGTGTGTTCTTCGATATTAATACTGAAAAGGTTGTAAAGTTAGATAGGTTTGATTAGCTAGTCGTATAAGTATACTTTACAAAGCTAATCATTGTCGATGTTGAGATAAATATATTAGTGATTTTCAACAAACAGCAATATCGATTGCGGTCGGCAAATAGTTAAGCACATAATAGCCAAAGGTACCGCTAAGCGATTTCAATAATGAGTTAATATTTACTATTATATTTACCGAAAGTAAATATTTGAAGCGGAGGTACGTTGCGATTCTTGTGTAGGGGATATTTGAGTTCGTTTCCCACTTACTTATAGCGAATTTTAATGAACTGTATTTTTCTGTAATAGATCGATTTAGGTATTAGGTTTAGATAAGTAAAGTGTAAGTATTTTGTGAGGTGTGAGGACAATATAAATTGCTAATACCGCTTTAAATAATATTCTGGAATATTCAACTATTGTAGATTGTCTTTTTGATTTGTTTAATGTTATATTGTTGATATTCTGTTTATTACTGATTTCCGATCCCTCTGTTAAATTTATACCTCATAGCTTTATGATAAATTCTATATAAATTCTAAATAGGAAAAAATCAACTCGGCCACAAGTAAATTCTCAGATGGGACTCGAACCCACAACCTTTGAAAATCCGGTCCAATGCTCTAAACCCTGAGCTGCCGAGATTTTTTCATAGCTTTTTTCCTTAAATTTTAGTGTATTCTATCGGTGTGTAACTATATGTTGAGAAGGATTGCTGTTAGTATTTTGTTTTATACAATGCTTTAAAGGAATTCTATTCAGGTTTTTATTTTAATGTGGAGTTAGTTATATTATTGTTCTTTATATATATTATTGATTTTGTTTATGAAAAATTGCCGAGTACGGTTTTGAGTTTGAAATAAATTAATGTCAGCTGAACCAAAATACACACATCAAAAGTGTTTAGGGATCAAGTCCTTTTTTTAACTGTAAAACATATACAATGAATATTACCAAATGTATTCCTAACTTTTTACTTTAATTCTTTCTTTATTCTTATGGTGAAATTTACAGGAAATACTTTAATGATCCGAAAAAAATACCCTCTATAACGACGATACCCTAAAAAGTTTTTTTTTTAATTTACGATGGGGAGACTCTAAACCTTCATCATACCTGATGTTAAGTATTGATAAGGCTGAAGATGGAAGCGAGCCTCTCCCGAAACCCTTGGACTGGCTATCTTATCTCTAACTGCCGGAACACAACAATGCTGAAAAATTGTTGTTATGGCGTCAGACTTAGATAAGGTGGTGGTAGCTAGCCAGGCGGACTTACAACAAGTCTTACCACCAACCAAACCGAATACCCTCCTGGGAATCGAACCCGGGACCCCTGGGTCTGATACCGGTGGTTGTTACCGCTAGACCACAGAGGCGGGTTGATCCCTAGACATGGCTTTTGATGTGTGTATTTTGGTTTGGCAGACAGTAATTTGTTTCAAACTCAAAAGCGTACTCGGTAATTTTTCATGCAGGATTTTACTTCATTGCGGCCTACAGTATTATGAAGTGCTTTTGCAGTTCAGCTAATCTTTCAGTGAGCAATATTGGAATAACACCGATGGCCTTAGACTAATGGATCAACAAACAGCGTGTGTTTACTAACAAAAGAGCAAACATTCCGTTTGTCGGTCATTATTTTCACGGCTATGTAGGTCACAGGACTGTACAGGTCTATCAGACGAGCTTTAATTACTATGGAGTCTCCTTCATTGTTTTTATTGGGTACTGTTTTCTATGCAACTATCCAAACGGATTCAATGTCATTGTAATTTATATGCTTACGTAGGTACTAATTATGTTATCGTTTTAAAAATTAGTGTCTTTTATGTTTCCTTTTGATTTCCCGACGTTTCGACAGATTTTTAGGGACTATGAAGGGGCCACTGCAAAAACCAAGAATATAAAACCAATATAACACGCAGCTTTAAAACTAAGGTGTTTAATAAATAGCGCGTTCAAATCCGTAAAAGTTTTTTTAATCATTGTAATTCGTTAAAATGTTGTAAAATAAAACGCCATATGAGTAATCATAGGCACTTTTGAAAATTAGTTTGACCAATCGAATCGTTATAATAAAATGATTATTCAATTCCCTTCCCATCTGAGTAAGTAGAAGACAAGTCTTTTTTTCCTGGAAAAAATCAAAGCCACTAAAACAAAAAAAAAAAAAACATAAATATTGATGAACAAGCAAACCACTTTGAACGTAACAAGAGTTTGACACATCTATCGAGTTTCCTATTCCGAGTAATAGCTAAATGTAATGTCAAACGGTTGTTTGGCAAAGTGAACTTGATTCATTGTAGGGGACAAGGTGTTTACGATTTAACTAGAGCGAGCCCAAACTCGGTCGGCGGACGTCATCTGGGTATATTTCAAAACGTCAACTTCAGTACTGAAATAGTGGCCGGTATTTCAAAGGATGCTATTGTTTACTCACTCATTTGCAAATAATGACTCGTATAATAAAAAGTTGGAGTGGATTTGCATGGCAAATATTTTAATAGTCTAATGTACCTTTGCGTGGAATCCAGTTATATGGAGATAATAATCGGTATAAGATGGGGCGCGCGGGCGATAGGGCGCTGGGCGCAGGCCGCAGGCGCAGGTGTGTGCGTGGAAGAAAGGCCGCGGCGCGAATCTGCCGATGGTTATGTTATGTGCCCGCTGCGGGCAGCACATAGCCGCTCGCTCGAGAGCCTTGCATTCGTAAAAATCTCCAAACCGGTTCGATGCGCCTCCATTACTTTCTTTCTGCCTCCACCGTGCCTCCCATTTTAACTCGGGCCCACTTTTTATCAGGAATCGGTATCTCAGTCTAATAGTATTATTTATTTCTCATAAATAAGAGGGAATATAAGTAAAGTTAATGCGTACGGGAAGCGGTATGTTACAAGCCAGATGCTTCAAAGATAAATGTGCTATGCTCTTTTCTCTGACGTTCTATGGCGTTGCATAACTTGAGCGTTGACAGTTGTAAATTTATACAGCCTCTTTAAGCGTTTAATCTTTATTTACAAACAATTTGTATGTAGTATATAAATAAATACATGTTTTAGTTTTCTGTGAGGTCGAATATCTAAATGTAATTTATAAGTATAGTACGGTAGAGCACCCTGATTACAGTTAAAATATTCTAACATTCTTTCATATTTTTCTTAAGGTTAGGTAGTCTAGCTTTCTTAAACGATTAACTTATTTAATCAAACCGTCAGAATTCTAAAATATCGAGAGATATTTTTCTATAGTAATATTATAAAGAGGAAAGATTTGATTGTTTGTTTGTTTGCATTGAATAGGCTCCGAAACTACCGAACGGCTTTGGATGAAATTTGGTAGACAGACAGTAGATAGCCTGGTTATGAACATAGGATTTTTTATCCCGATATTCCCACGGGAACGGGAACCACGCGAGTTAAACCGCGAGCGGTCGCTAGTGGATTATATAAGCCTGACTGAAAATTAAACCTGGCTGTCGGCTGTGATAGCATCCTTTGCACTTGAATAAAAAAATCCTTCATTACCTACTACATTTTAGAGGTAAACACAGCCAGCGGAATATTTCCGTTTGGTAAAAGAAAAATTTTGCTATACTAGTCATTTGTATTATAATAACGATCATATTTTCGGCAGAGTTAATATTTCCTTTTTTCCTTTTTGAAGACGAATTCTTTACCTGTCCATTGGTTGTTTAAAGTTCAAACCAGTGAAACCGCAGAATAGTTGCGTGTGCACAACCGCATAACTCGCCTCTTGAGCTCCTCCAATTCCAATCGGAATTACTTACCATTTTATGTGTGTTTTTATTTATTATTTTATATCTCTCGGCGCGAATAAGGCCAGGAGGCTCGAGGGGTGCGGGGCGCGGGGGTTGGGACATAAATATCTCAGTGATTTACGGGCCAGGCGGTCGCGGGATAGGTCAGCATTATTCAATTTCGTATTTGAAGCTCGGGTTACAATGAGCTTTTACTGCGGTGCGCGCGCGCTGCAGATAGCGAGCAATCCCAACCGCCGCACCGAGTTTTGTTATATCTACTTTTTCTTGTAATCCCGAGATTAACTTATTTAAAATACCTCTATTGACGTAACTGGCCATATCTGGAGTATTTTAAACAAGCGTCTAAATAGGTTGTTTGGAAATGGTAAACGGAAATTTTATAATTCTAAATCGATATATGGACACTTAATTATAGACTGTTAATATTGACTTTAGTTCATTAACTGATACGCTAAAGTAGTAAAATTTGTTAGCAGCAAAGACACCGCCGTCTCAATAAGATGCTTTAGGGATTATTAGCGCAGGATAAAAAAATGGAACGAGTCTCGATTGCTTTGTGAATAATTGACCATAATCAAATTAATCCTAAATTCTACGGTGGGTTTACAATGTTGTAAAATGTTATAAAGACCTCCTAACGGCCGTATTTAACATTGTGTGTTCGATACTAATAGGACTGTTAAACTGATAATATTTGTTTGTTTATGATAGTTTAACAGCCGTTGACGAAAAATAACTTAAGTATATGAATAAAAAATAAAGTTCGAACATTTTTGCATTAAAATGGTTGACATTTCTTCATTGAAAAATATGATTTCACATAGACATTTAATGAAGAATATCCTTAGTGATTGCGGATTCCGGGAGACTCGCTTCCACCTTCAGTCTTATCAATACTTTACATCAGATATGATGAAGACTAACACCCATATTCTAAGTCGTTCCTCCAAAACTTACTCGTCCTCGACTTAACGAAACCTCATTGAAAACCTCTTCGAAATACTCCTAGAAATCGGTGTTCTAAGTCATAACTCCGTAAGGACCTGGAGAAGCCAAAGAGTACCTTCTAGTTTCTTCTTTCTTTCTTTCTAAAAAGTTTTGGAGGAACGACTTAGAATATGGGGGTAAGAGTCTCCCCGTTGTTCATAAAAAAATCCTATAGACATTCGACTTCGTCGCGTCAGCAACGTGTTGAATGTAATTCGAGTAATCTAGTTATAAATCTGATTTGGCTATTAACAACCTCCAAATAACCATTTCGGTAGAAATAAATTGAACATGCGTAAGAGCAGATTACGAGCTGTAAACAACTTCTTAACGTCGGCATTACGGAAAATTATATGTACTTATGTTTATTTTTATATGTAAAAAATAAACTTTATTTGTAGTGCGATTGAGATTTTATTTGATGTTAAGCATTGCTGGTCTCTTTCATATCATACCGACTAGGTATTCGGAATAATAATATTATTATTATCACACTAAGTAGTACTTTTAATGGCTTGCATAAATGAAACAAAATAAAAACATAATTTTAAAGTAGAAATTGTTATCCTATCTTGAAGTGGTTCAAAAGTGGAAAAATAACAGGCGAAGACACTTTCTTAGTAGAAAACGAAAAAATGTAGCTTAATTCCGCAAAAAATTTAATTTTTTGCGGATTAAGCTACATATTTTTCCTTTCCTACTAAGATGCGGATTTCCGCTAAGTAACACCTGATTCTATCAAATCGATACACTTTCATTTTTTGAAATATTTTGATGGATGCATCACTCATCATTTGAAAATGTCATAACCACTTGTTCAAATACCCTATAAATAAAGACACATTCATTATTGTAAGACAAGAGAAAATCTGTCGTTCCTTACACCTCAGGAATAAATGAGCGGGAAAACTATGCACCTGTACGTTGAAAGAAGTAAAAGGAAAGTCAGAGTTAGGTCCAAAGATAGGTCTTTGAACCCCGTCATGTTTGCAGTATAATTCATAAAGCTGTTAGTTGGCGATGAATTAACGATTTGCAACTCTTCAGTTAGCATAAACACCGGTGATATATGTAAACATGGCTGTGTTAATATCTGCAAGAGAATTTTAGGAATCTCTTAGGTGCCTATTATTTGGTGTATTTAACTGTCGAGAGCTGTTTAGTGCTAACTTGTCCGCCTTAATAGCCGGTTCTGTAGATCCCAACTGCTTTTGTGAATACTTTAAATCCGAAGAGAGATTCAAAAGATAATTTTCGATAAGCACATGAAGTTTATTTTTTTGTTTGCTATGCAACTTCTTATGCCTAAATGGTTTATAATTGTAAAATGTTTCAAAAGTTGCTTTTTAAGCTTACGAATACTTTATGTAAAGGTAAACCTAATTAAGCTTAATTTCTTTACGACGTTAAGCAACGTTCTTACTTAATGAAAGCCTAATTTTGAAGAAGTTTCCGAAAGGAAATGTAGCAAAAACAGAAATGCGTGTTTGCGCGGGCGGCGGCGGCGGCGGCCTGCGAGACGCATTTGTTTTAATTACTTGCGCTAATATTTGATCCTCTTCACGGTTAAGGTAGGGTTGGCATTAAAAATATAATTATATCAATCGTTTCTTTTTCATACAACCGAACCAATTATCTAGCCCAAGGTAAGTTTCATATGAACTTGTGTTATGACTAGATAACGGATAAACATACTTATATACCTACATACGGTGGCCAACACCGTAGAACGGTGAATATACTAGAAAAATTCGACGTGTCCTCATAGGTCTCTGTAGCATAATTGGTTAGTGCATTGGGCCGGACTCCCAAGGATGCGGGTTCGAATCCCGTCAGGGCGACATGAGACTAGTTGCCTTTTTCTAGTATATTTTCATGTTTAATATTTATCACATACTTATATGCTTTTTTGTGAATTATGTACATAATAAACACCCATGTCACACAGACATGTTCATTCACATACATTTTGTCTTGTCCGGGGATGGAACCCGGGACCATCTGCGTAAAGGCAAACAAACATATAGAACCAATCTTTTTGATTCCTCTTTTCTACAAAAAAGTTCCGTATTGTTAGTTACCGACTCAATATTTTTCAGATCTAATAGCATATACAATATCAAAAACAAACAAGAAATTTCTTTAAGGAAAAAAATAATTACAAAATAATTTTTAAACCGTAGGTCGCCGGTGGCCTACGCGGCAGTAAACGTGTTAATATATGTTTCAGCAGGCATAATAGTTATTTTGGTGCGCATTGTATTAAGGTAATTTTTTAACATACTTATTTATCACCACACCGTTTTTTTGTGAGAACACTAGCAAATCTAACAAATGTCAAAAAACTCAAATATCATTAATTGAAAATTCAACCAACACTCCTGTGAGGGTTAAAAATGAAGTCAAATTCTTTAGACATTGCTTTATTTGCCGACTTTACATCAGTTAGCTTATCTCCATCTTATCTGTCAAACCTCAGTCAATGCTGTGGCACGAGCCTAGTTTATAGCATACGTAATGTTATTATAAGAACTCTGTATTTATATTAGATTACATTTTGTTTCATAAAAAGCCGCTTTACATATTTGTTTCATAAAACACTCTTGTTATAAACGTAAAGCTACTAAAGAATAAGTAATACTTTGTAGAATTTTTATGAACATTCTTAATCTGATATTCCAATTGAGGCCAAGAGTAGGTAAGCCCATTAAAATTTAATATATAAAAATACTAGTTAATCTAAGAAAAATGTGCATGTTTTGTCTTTATTACTTTTTATTTAGCTGTTTATAGTTATAATACTTTCCATCTGAACGATTTGGATGTCATAGCTTTACATTATTTTCAATTCCACAGTAATTTATTAACTTAATTATAATGTAATTTAACGGTTGTTAACTTATCAAGTGCTGACAGTGGCTTGAAATGTTTACATGAATTTATTAATTTAAGGGATGTGCAAATAAATACATTTTATTATTATTTATTTATTTAATTATTAATAACTACTATCCTTGAACCAGCAAGGATCTCCAACGATGTGGTTTGTCAATATAGCTACATTATTTTGCTTATGTCAATAAAAGTCACACAAAAGGCACAAAACTTACAAAGACTAAGTAAGCAGTAAAACATATGGTTTGTGAATATATTGCCTTGACATATTGCTTCGAATAATGCCATAAGAAGTTTTGCTTTTAGAATCTTGCAACTAGTACCTAGCAATAGGAAGGCGAAGAAGTTAAATACTTACTGATTAGGTAAAGGTTAAAATGATCTCTCTAGATGTCTATCTGACCTTAAATATAATTCCACGGAACAATTTACTTCAAAAAGTTATAATTTAAAAACACAGACTTAAAAATATATGTATACCTAATTAGTTTCTTTACCTTTTAGGTCTAGTTTAGTTTTAACTGATCATACTACTATAATCATTTAATTTTCGCTGAAAATAGGTCGTAGGAAATTTTGTTCGTAAATTTTATGTAGAATTGCAAAATATTACATTGTTGATATGAAATCACCAATCCTTAACTAGGGTATCATCATATTTTCAATCAGTAATCAGGTAGATCATACGCTCGTGAGTGTTATCCGCTCGGCGCTTTCGATGGCTATTAGTAATTTATTGCTTTCAAATGGTAAGCGCTCTCTTCCTTGCTTTCGCAATGCGTTACGATCTGTTTCCTTTGATATATGTAATAAAGGTGATTCACCCGAATAAACGAGTGATTTACGAATTTAGGGACCGCTTTCATATTCAACATACTGGAACTTGAAATAGAATATGGTTCTTTGGTAAAGGCTGTAAAGTGTTGTAGATAAAGATTTTATTGCCTATCTTAAACGAACCGTTTATAAGGACGAAAGTGTTTTTATTAACTGCTCATAACTAAACTGTTTATCCCCAAAATATAAATTTAGTTACTGTCTTAGAGTTTGTCTCTGTGAAATTTTACTAGTATACACTGAAATTTTCCTCATTTAGCAATAGACAACTTACATTCTCCACTGAGGATCCTTAGCTACAGACAAAATGACTTAAGGCGGTACCCCCACCGAAAGTGGCGCCGCGTTGAATTTTATTTAATATCGTAATTCTAATTCACAATTTTAATAAAACTAAACGTGGATTTTTTAGAGCCTATAGTCTAGTATTTTTAGACGGTATCATTACATTCCCTCGTAGTCACTGCTAGAAGTAGATAGCAAAACTGCTAAAAGTGGCCGTTTTTGACACATTTGCTATCTACTTCTACGAATGACTATGACGAGATGTAGCGATACCTTCTAAAAATACAAGACAATGGGATCTAAAAATTCCACGTTTAGTTTTATAAAATTGTGAATTAGAATTACGATATTAAATAAAATTCAACGCGGCGCCACTTTCGGTGGGGGTACCGCCTTAAAATAAGGTAATTAGGCATGTGGACCCTGAACACATTGCATAAAACTTTCTAGAACTTCGTAACTCAGGAATATATCGAATTTCCATTACTTCAGTCGTAAGATTAAGTAGGCCCGACAGCTTACTTTCATAACTCTTGTGCGTCGTAAAAGTTCGACTCATCAGATCAGCGCGCGCGGCGACACTTAAAACTTGCACCCAATAAAAGTGCACCTCGCTGGCTAAAGCACCGCAATTGGTCCTGAACATAATTACAGTCGTCGCGGGTACAACGCGATCACACGCTTACAACTCTCATTGGTCCTATTTCATGACGTCACACGACCAGATTCACGATACAATGACCTTATCGTTGCATTTTAAAATAATTCGCAATATCCAATTTTCATAATTTTATGTTTGGTCTGAAAAGATACTGAATTATTTACCTGAAAAGCTTTTAGTAACTGTTGCAGCTATTTTAACATGATAGGTAGATTTTACAACTTTCTTACGTTTTTTAAATCCGTAGAGTTGATTTAGATGTGGGCGATGCGATGTTTGTTTAATCGACAAACGTTTGTTTTTCTGCGAAAAAGCGAAACAAGATAATGTTCGAAAGTTTTTAAACATTCTTTTTAATTTGAGATAAGTATAGGTAAGACAATGGGGAATATGGGATACAATACAATTTGGTGCAAGTATAAAAACTAAATTCTTTCAACACATCTAACATTTTAAAAGGAGGCATGTTAGGAGATGCGCGCACGCACAGGCGCCGCGGGACACCGCCCGCGCCCCTCACCCGCGCCTCACCTTTATTTATATTTATTTACCTTCCCTTCATTCACCAAGGGCCGCCCTTTCGGCCCTTTTTGTCGCCTTGCAATATGACCGACACAAATATTGTAAAAGAACCTGCGGTCGGAGTCAATTTATTGTTGCACTTATTTTCCCTGGGATGCCGCAAATCTTCATTGCAGTGTTTGCGTAAAATTTATTTGTCTATAAAGTCTCACATAGTGAAAATGGATGCTAATCTTAAGTTGCCGCCTTTTATCGGCTTATTAACATACATTATTCATTGGTTTTCTTATAGTCATCTAGAATCACAACATATCAAAATCGTGTTTTATTTTTGATGCAAAATAAAAAATAGATTTTGTTGTGAAAATTGCCAAAGCACGGAGCTAACAAAGTTACAGCAGATGAAACATAACAAATTATTTTGTTTTCAAGATCAAATCTTCACTCCACCTGAATCGTGTGACGGGCGACGTTCACGTGCATCAGTTATCATGATAAATGGCATATTTATTTATCCGACGAGCCTAAATAGCTATGGTAATATTGGCCCTACAACGGCACAAAAGGTAACAAAACACAAAAGTTGAAAAAGGTAAACCGCGCTATTTACAAAGTGGCTAGCGAGGACCACACAGCCACAATCGCGCCGCGCGTGCGACTCACCCGCTCCCAAGAAAAAAAATCATTCTCAACATAGATCTTTTTTCGGTTATAGATCTCGCATTTTGGTGGTGTGATTTGTGACTTTCGGAAACATTAATGGCACCAAAGATTGTCCTTTTGTGTTTGCCATTGTTTTAGGTTCGTTAACGAGGCTCTGTTACTATATTAGAGTTCAATTGGAATTAGGAATAAATTGATTTCGACATCGTATTACGGGCGCGGTTTCAGTAAAAACGCAAACTGTTTAGTAAATGCGCACGCGGTTGTGTTTACGCGATCGGCGCGGGCGCTGACGGACGATGAACAAGCGCGCGTCTTTGACACCGCGGCGGGCCTCGAATTCTGCCCCAGGCTATTTTAAGTCAGTTCTATCTCACAGACATAATTCCCATTGTTTTGCTATTTTCACTTTTGTTCCCTCATTACCACGAAGTAGTTTGCCGTTTACCAAACGCCTACGACTAACGAATACTGAACATTGTGTTAGAAGAAATTTATTTTCTCTTCAAATACGTTGAAACGATGGGTTAGTTAGTGGTTCTAATAAGTCCACAAGTGATCACTATAAAGTGACTTATATTTGGTATAAGTATGTGTGGTGTGGTGATGTAGCAAGCCTCTCGTAATGCGCTCAACGTGGAGTGTATCGGCGATCTATCCGTAGGCGGCCGCCTCTGCCGTTGTTGTCGAAACAATTCACGGTATGCGCTTACATCAATGTTTCTCCCGAAGATCATTACCTACACGTGGAAGTTGATAGGTACACGTTATTAGTTGCGTTTACATATGCACATATGCGCTACTTTGGGGTTCGTCTAATTGAATGTGGGCGCGGCGGCGGGCTCCCTAACCTAATTTACATTAATGCAAACGAGGAGCATTGTTCAGGTGTGAAACGCCAGTGTCAACACGAGGCCGCTGCTCAAATAGTTTATTAGCTCCACCCAGCGGTGTTCTGGCGGACAGACCTTTGTTACACTGACAGCCCTTTAAAAGACACGCATACTGTACGCTTAAATATAAGTATTCAACAAGCCGCGACGACACACATCGGTTGAGCAATGCGCTGAAACTAATCTATACGCAACTACGTGGTTTCCTATTTAACCTTTTCCTAGGCAGCTCTCGACATTCCTTCATAGTTAATTGGCTGGATAAAAACCGCTATGGCACTTTTAAGTTATCCAGGTGTTGCATCAGTTACAATTTCACGAAATGCATTAATGTTTTATGAGCTCTTACTTTACTTTATAGGAGCGTTTCAGGGTCGGTTTAACGGCTATAAATGATTTGAGTGCAACAAATTGTGTTGGTCAGGGTGTGTCAGGTTCGTTGACTCGCGAGGGCTGTGGTCGAGCTGAAACTCAAGAAGAACGTAGCGGTCACCAGTTTTGTATCACATCGGCCGCTCGCACGCAGCTGACCGCGGTGTGATCGCATGGAAACATCCGACTTGCTTGCATAACGTGCAAGGGAGATGAACTTAAGTGCACTCTAACAAGCTAATAATTTTTGCATTCAATTTCTAAATGTTCCTCAACTCCTGTTCTTGAATGTTAATTGAGTTTATTTCATTCACATCTTCCTTTATTGTGGGTTCAATTTCATTGTTCAACATTGACTCATACGCAAGATGCGATAAAAATGACATTATCAAATAATTATAAATGTGAACATCATTTTTTATGCTCGATATCCGATAACAGCCAGTGACATTGGTTTGAAAAGATGTAATTTAATCGGACGGCGATTGCGAACCGATGACGTCACGAAAAAGACAATGGGCGATCATAAATTAAAGTGACAATCTGCCACCTCGGAAATTAATCTTTGCATGTTGTGTCGTGTATCGCCCGGGCAGTTCGTAAACATAAAAAAAATGCCGTTTGACTCTCAGCGGAAGGTAAAGTGCATTCTTGTGTTGTTAAAGTCAATTCGCAGGGATGTGCGAATGTGTTATCGTCAGTTGTTAATGTTGTTATTAGCCATCAACGCGGTGTATTAACATATTTTATAGTTATGAATCACCTTTATTTGATCCAATTTTATCACAAATAAGCTAAAACTCGAAGCACGACCATCCATAATACCGTTGATTTTCCCACTTACTAGGTAACCACTCTCGGTTTCGATAAAGTTATGTGATATGACAGTGTCTTATTAAATTATCATTTCCTATAACTACTAGCTTTTTGAAAATTTCTTAAAAGATAACGTATAACTGGAGAGCAGAAATTCTAATATGAAATTATTATTTTATATAGTAACTTTTAAAACAACCTTAAACGAAAATTCCATATAAAATTCAATAGCAAAAACTTTAGGTTTTATTTCTCAAAAAATCTAAATTATCTCAAAGATCCAATAAATAAGAAAGATCTCTAATTTCCAGTGAATTGAATTTATTCAAAAGTCAAAACTAGCTTTATTCAACTGACCTTATTCCTAAGTATTTTTGAAACGTTATATTTTTACTACGACTTCATCCCATTCAATCACATTCAGGACATCTTTCATCATCAGAAGAACGGGCACCAGAAACTTATCAGCTTTTTAACAGAAGCGTAACACCACTAACAAATACACCATATTACCAAACCAACAAATTACATACTTACACTATAAATATTACGAAACAAAACATTTACAAATTTCAATTTTTTATTTCATTCATATACTCCTACATTATTTATTTAGTCATTGTTTTAATAAATGCAACCAGTATAATGAAATCCATTATCGTTCCGACTCAGAAATATGTTCAAATTGCATATTTTTTTAAGTTGCAAAATGTACAAAAAACGCAAAATTTTAAAGTTGCTTCATGTACAAGCTTCGGTTCAACTAGTATATACTACCACCGTTAGCCAAAATATTCCAAACATACGGTCACCGTCTGTCTTATGTACGTGTATATGAGTAGGTAAAAGAAATGGCTATTGATCCATAAATATCGTCATATAACTAAGTAATTTCAGAGCAGTCCTATTTATTTATGAATGTTGCAACCCATTTCCTGTAGTTCATAAAATCAGGTTGAGATAAAGTATTTGATCTAAAGTGGGCATATCGTTAGAAACGAATTAAATTACAAAGTATTCATATGTAAAGAAATGTAAAGAGTTCATGAAAGATTACCGCAAAATCAAGTATGTTTAAAGTTAATGAATATAACAATATTGGAAATAATATGACTATACTGAAACTAAACTTAAAAGTTACTTTTAAATTTTTCCTTTTATTTCCCATGCATGGGAAATGACGTGCAAGCACTTAAAAATCAGATGTTTTTTTAAAAATAGTTCAGCAAAATGAACAAGATAGTTTATAGGTAATTGGCATTTTGTTAGCAACGAAAACAGAAAACATTTTCAGGAAGTTTACTCCTAAGTCTCAACTGTAACAACACTGAAAATAGGTCGTTCGGTTGATAGATTTATACGGTTTCAACAAGATCGCCCGTGAAATTGTGTCAAACGTAATTTTAATTGTTTTCAGTTAAGTTTTGCGGTTGGAGGTATGCAATTCGTATGTTGTTGAAGTTGTTCCATGGGCATATAATTGGGTTTCTTTATGGCGTCGTTGTTTATATAGGTAGGCATTCGTACAGGCTTTGTTTACGACCGGCTACCATATTGCAGATCATTTGCGAGCAATCATATAGAACGCCTTACGTTAATGTTATTCTTATATCCAGTTTTGAATGGCTCATAAATTCTGAATTTGTGTATGTAATTTAAAGTTGTTTCACATGCCGGTGTTGTTGGATTTGCTGTGCTGTGATTTGAATCTGATACTTAGAGATAACTAAAAGGAGAAGTTTTCGTAGACGGAGTAACTTTGCATAATAAGAGAATGCAAATCTTTTAGAAACTGATTAGATATTGTATTGTACCAGATAATATACTTACAAAAGATTGACTAAAACTATCTAAAAAGCGAAAAGAAATCATGCTACGAGTATAAGAGCAAAAAGGTTCCAATACGACAAGATATGTAAATATGAAAGACAGTAACTTCTGCATTGTAACATTTTCGTGTTTATAGGAGCGAGGCATGTGAGCCGCGACCGCACGGCCGTGTTCTCACGGTGCTCGTCTTTGCGTCCCACTCACTCCTCCCATCGTGCTCATTGTATATCTTTGTCATTCAGAATCGTATCTGAGTTATTCCTTTTTGATACTTGTAAATTATTATTTTTTGGCTTTCAGTAATTCTAGATAGGAAAGTGCGTTCCGTTTTTCGTATTACTTTTCTTTGTAACTGGTATTAAAATATGATCAGTGAATAGTTTTAGTAATAATAAGATTTAAGATTATATATTTAACACGCGCTTACGGAGTGGTTAGCAACGCAATATCCACCGTGCGTGTACTTTTCTGCTATACCGTGACCGTATTTAAGTAACCTGAAACGTCGTTATTTGGTCTAGCGACGATTGTCCCCACCGGAACAATGCTGTGTTCGGTAGCGATTAATAAACTAATGGGTATAATTGTTACCCAAAGCCCGAGACGTTATTTTGACTATGACCGATCGCTTTCGAGACCGATAAGGCATACTCGGTTCTTGCCATTCATTTAATTTTATTGTTGTATAAACTGTCCCGTGGCAACGCGACTTCCGTCTTCGCGAATGATAACATCGGTCCGCTTATGAATTCGGTGCTCTCTTTAAATCAGTCTAAGAATGTCGAATATAACGCTGGGAAATGTTCGAGATACTTTTGTCCCACGGACTTCCATTAATTTAATGCTCGCGTTTGGAGGCTGGCGACTAATAGCGGCACAGATAAGCCGACGCGGGTTTACGCTACTTTTCCTGCCCAATGAGACATAAATACAAAGTTATTGGTCATTGTTTTAATACAACGGCCGGCGCACCGACTCAGCTATTAAAACGCTCTATGGACGATGCGTTGACCTGAAATGCGCACAGATACTTGAAACATGCAAAATCTGATTATTTACTGATGAAATATTTTTACGTTTAGTTGCACAGTTGGTTTCGTATTGTTTTATGATTTGCTTTGAAAATAATTTACGTACTAATTGCACAATTAGTAAATTTATAACTACTTGTTGTACTTATAATACAGACCAGCATTTAAAGACCGAATCCACTTTAGTATTTCACACTTACATTACGTCATATTTTGAACGCCAAATAAGTACTTGTGAATTATAAAATGCCTATTTGCCAAGAATGTCTATGTTACTTAAAAATTTACAAAGTTCTGGTCAATAAAACAAATCGAAATCTACTCACCGTCATTGACGTTGTATGTAATGTTACGTTAGTTTTCACTGCGTTTATATTGTACAGCTTTTAAACTTACTTATAAATAAAAAAGCATTCTTTTTTCCTTTATAAGTAAAACCTTATGGTTATCATGAAAACAAAAAGTGGAATGTTTCAGGACGTAAGTAAGTACTTATTATGAAACTTGAGATTGCTGAAAAATATGAGTTTTCTTCAAGGTACAGTGAACGTGAAAATTAAAAAGCAATTATATAGAAATTAGAACGCAAAATAATAAAATTTGAAATAGTATCGTTATGTTTGCAAGCGCAACTTTTGTTGGCTAATAATAAATGATGGTGTTGGGACACAAAAGATGGCATTGTGAAGGCGACAAGGCGACGCACGATAGCCATCGCGACCGCTCCGCGACACTTCGCACTCCCATTCGCTAGGGGTCCATATTCGGTTGCATAAATCAGAAAGGCATATTTTAGAGTTGCATAACGTTTTTTGGCATACTCTAAATATAATACTCTACAATAACCAAATTTTTGAGTAAACTAAATTTGTTCGTATTTAAATACTCTATCCATTTAATTACGAAAAGGCAGGCATTTTCGAAAAGGCGCCAAAACTAGGGATTAAGGATTAAGGATTAAATATTGGAAAAATATCTACTCGGCCACACCTAAATTCTAAGAGTGGAATCGAACCCACGACCTTTGGGAATCCGGCCCACTGCTCTAACACTAACACACAAAAATTCAACTTAACTAGAAATAGAAAAATATTTGAAAAAGTCATGGGCTACTTGGCAAAGTTAGAGACTTAAGTGTTGGTAGCCCAAGCCTGAACCACAAGTAAGAATGCAAGCAAGCATGCAAGTAAATATAGGCAAGCAAACATGCAATCATGCAAGCAAGCTTGCTTGCCGAAGACGTGTATTTCCTATTTGCATGCTTGCACGCAAATGGGATATTCACGTCTCCGGCGCTGCGGGAAGTGCAGCCCTTAGCCCTTGCGTACCAAAACACACAGTGAGTGCGTTTTGCTACGGCGGGCGGGGGCTGCTCTTCCTTTGCGCCTCCGGGCTCTAAATTGCACTCTAGTATTGGGCATACAAGTACCACGGCAAGGTGACCACGACAGGTCGAGATCCCGATCACGACCTGAATAGTTCCCTACCAAACACGCTAACTTAAACTCTTATCCTTAATTGTTGATGTTTACGGACGGTATAGTTATGGATAAATCTGTTATGCATTTCATATTTTATGATACATTTCCTTTAGACGTACAATAATAATTATGATCTTTAATTTTAAGGTTATTATAATTATGTTAAAGGAAATTAGAGTAAGTAAGAATTATGCCGATGAAACCATTCTGCGTTCATAAAACTCTGCTTATCATAAATTATGCGAAAAGACTTTACGCCAAAACTGTTATGCCAAACGACATTATAACTAAAAACATTATGCGACCGAAAGGGCATCCTTCGCTTGCGCCTGCACATCGCTAATCCCTCAAATTATACACCTTGACGCAAATACAAATGATCGTGCCCCGTAGAAGATAATTTTTTGTCAGTTACACGTATTCTTATATGTGTGTTTTTGTTATTAAGTTTTGTCAAAGTATTGAGATACTACTTACAATAACACTGCAGCATAACTATAACTGGTATCTGGTGTATTGGTCGGGCCTCCAAAGTTAGATGAAAATTTTACTTTTCATCAGTGCATTAGTATTTCCATTCAAACTACAAAGATAGTTACTTACGTACATTGTCGTGAAGTGTAAAGTAAAAGCTCAGACGCGACAGTAACTGTTTAAGAAAAACTAGAAGATGAAAAACCTGATACTGTCAGAGAGCTACTATCACTATCAGCATGGTGTGCACGGAGGGGCAGCCCTGGGCCTGAGTGCGCGCGAGGCGCGACACGGAGCGACACGCTCGTGTGTCCACCGCACGTCGTTTTATGTCCAATTAATTTAAATAATAGCCGCTTCCCGACCTACCTGCGACTACCACGACCCTTCTCTCGTATCATACACACCGCTATTTTTGAGACAAGCCAAATGTTTTGACTGCCCTTTCAAATTCTTTCAATTTGTCCGTCGACAAATTATCCTGGGGTAGTTAATGAAATATTGCCACTTCACTTTTTTTTGTCGCGCTTTTTCTACGTCATAAAACTGCCTAAAACAGAAGACAACTACTATACGTAACTTATCGGATCATCAGTCTGTTCAATTCTTATTCTTAATAGTAACATTTAAGACTTATCCGTATTCTATTCACGACAATGTAGTCGATATCTAATTTTACTATTTTTAAAGTACTTCGAGAGGCAGTTCTCATTCATATATGCACTTCATTACGGCCCTAAATAGGAATAAAGCGCTCTAGACTTTCAAATTAGCATGTCTTAAAAGTGGATTGATCGTTTAGAGGTCGCTCATTGTGTTCGCTAAGGGGGACATTTGTCTACATTATTATTTGGTGCCGGTTTTTTCATGTACCTGCCTACATGGCGCTTACCTATTCATATTCAAATAGGAATTTCGTGTTGGGTAATTTTTAACATTTATTTACTGTTGTGTAATCGGATAGCCCGAACGATAAATTTGAGTGAGGCGATATTGATGAGATAAATTGATGTGCCCACAATTGGATGTTGATGTGGTCATTTTTAATGTAGTTTGTTCGGTAACAAAGAATATTCTCAGTGAAAATGAGTTGTCAAGAGATAATCTTTGAGATCGATAACCACTTGGGAAGTTACTGTAACCGTTTCGCTTTATTAATCTTTTATGATTTCTATATCGCGTGCTTCTAACTGTAATTGTTATTTACAAGTATTGACTATGCATATAATTTATTTATATGTGAGGATTTATTCAATCGTCAGCGTTGGCCGGGCTGCGGGCTGCGCGGGCGCTCCGGCCAGTTTATTCATTAGCGCAGTGTTCCTCCCACCGAACGGCGGTCATTTTACTTTATTTATCGCCGCCGAGTCGAGGTGAGACCCCAATTTCGCATGCGCCTGTGGCTTGATAATTATACCCTAGCCACGGCTGAAAAAGGACGGCCGTTTTATATTGAATATGAGCGGCCCGACATCCTTGGATTCCATAACATGACTAATATACCAGTTTAAACGGTTCTGGAGGGGGCCATATTTTTATGTCAATTATATATGTATTTGAAGCTATATAAGTACTTACATCTGGTGGTCTGTTAAATTTATGATGAAAGAATTCAGTTACTTTTCTCTATCATCATGAAATAGGATAATTTGAGGAATGAACGTTTTTATTTTTCGTAGCTAAGCTAGTTATGTTATGATAAACTTTAAGAATAATTTCAAATAGGTGTTAAAATTTAACCTGTTCAGAAACATATTATTATCGTGACTATCCAAATGAACGGATAGGTACTAAAAACGGCTAGGTACCTACTAAGTAATCGTATCGTCGACGATGTTTTTTTTTTTCAAATAAGTCGATCGATTGTTAATTTGGGATTTATGCCGTCAGCTCGCATGTTGATACAAGAAGGTCAGATCAAGGGACTCGGTGGCAAAAAGCTCTCTCGTGTCCGCGATGTTAAGATAACCTTAAACTGGACATTTGTTATCCTTATCTGGTGCTCGACCGTGGCTAATGCGGCTGCAGGCTGATACTCGATCGATTTATGTCTCCCTGGCACCCACGACAAATTGATAATTAATTTTCGAGCGTCGCCTTTGATCGCACCGTACTATTTGCGTATGTTTACGATTAATTTTGACTACCGTTAAAACAGTCGATAAATATTGTTTTCAATTCTAACTGAGCACCTACTTGTGAAGCCTCACGTGTGAATGCTTTAGAACCGGCTATTATGGCGCCTCAACATTGTAGTTCAAACTTAGTTCAAATTTTTGTGCTTTATTCTTGATCAGTTTTGAAAGTGCAACTCTAGATTTTTATCAAGAAAGTACTTGGAAAACACCCTGTAGTCAGGTTATGAATGACTAAAGGTAAACTGAGATTAAAGAGTATAAGGTGGCAAATGAGCATAAAATTCCTTTTTTCTATTTTGCAATTTCATAACTCAGCAATCTCCGCATATAAGGTGGCTCAGTAATTTTTCTGCAGATTCACAATAAGAGGTGTAAACTGAGAATTCTTCGTGAATAGAGAAACTTTCTTTTCATAGTATAATTCATAGTTCCCAAAAAAATAGTATTACCATTTTGCCTAAATAAAAGGTATTATTTCGTGCGACTACTCCGATTTGGTTTTGGAAGTAGTCCTCATGATGGTTAGGTACGGGCAGCGAGACCAACGATACCATTTGACTGATGCCCAGCCCGGCAGCGCATTGTTCCCAGATAAGCGGAATAAATAAATCGACTCCTCCACCACTGACGGACAGACTCACGGAATGTTTATGTTATGAGAATTGTTTTCTATTTCCTTGGGACACGACGCGCCTTTATTCGTTCATTTTGTGCTATGCCTCTTCAGTTGAGATTATGACTTGTATTGTGTGGCCCTCGTAAAATGTTTAAATTACCTTTTTGCGGTGTAACAGATTCTCGTTTAAGTATTTTCTAATGTAATAACAATTTTATGTTCACTATTATCAATTCTATAGTGACCAAAATGACCCTTAGTTAAAATTCCAATTGAGTTTTTATTAACACACTTTTTATTTTATTTTGTCTGATGGAACCCGCTAAATTCCTTGAAACTACCGAGGCAGACCCGACCGCAACATTATAGTCATCTCAGATGTCAATATGTCTCCTCGACAATACATCAATCGGTTTCAAACGCGTTACCGTAGCGTAAACCAATATGATGTGGAGCTTTAAAAGATGCATCCTTGTTCATCAAGAAATTTAAGATAATTTTAATGACCAGTGAATAGAGTTCAATGTTAATAAATTGCAAGATTTTACGAAAGTGGACAGCTCGGGTCTGTACCAAAAAAAACTCACCTCTGTCATCAGGCAATTCCGTCAAATTACTGGAGGTATCAGTTCTGATTCGGGCATCGAAAACATTTGGAAACTTTAGTTCTTTTGTGTAATACGAAACCGAAACGCAGTCGCGGACTCGAGTCGCGACGTTCGTCGCTCGTTGGGCAAAAGCTAAAAAAGTTCCAATCAACGTTTTAAGATTGACTCAGGAATTTGTCAAATATTACGGTGGCACAATCTTCGAAACTAAAGGCGACGAGGTGACTAAGACGTAAAAAAGTAAAAACATCGTTATCTGTTTAGACTCGGTAGTCTTTTCAGATTTATTTATTTAAAATAAAACGACATGTGTCATAAAAATATGCGTGTCTTATGATTATGACACGTTGGCCCACAAGGAATCTCGTAAACGCGCTCTAATCCCTTAAAACAATGCTAATGGAGGTGCGTAAAGTAGCCCGCCCGTAACTGTCAACGCATCGAACCCTCCGCTCGAGCGCCTTAACGCTTCGTTCGCACCAATTAAGTTGACACCAAATTAGAACTCTCCTCCTTTTTTAAACTAACCCACAAAACTGTGAATTAATATTTTATTATACGTGTTCATTGGACGCATTTTAGTATGAAAGATGAACACGGATTCATGTCAAAACATCTTTATCGGGTTATTTGTCTTATAAAATATTATCAAGAGGCTCTTCGGGACCGTCAGCAAAAGAGGACGTGCGATGTTGACTTTACGCCCACGTGACGTGATCACTTCTGCTCGGGGCGAGGGATAAACAATGAAAGCGGCGATTACGTGTCAATGGCGTAACAAAGATAGTTTATCTTTCTTCAGAGATGGGCTCTTGATGAGAGCAGTTTGTTAGGTGTGAACCGCGGCGGACCGTACCGGCTGCGCACCCGCCCGTGGCAAACGCGACGCGACGCCCGTCTGCAGGCATTATGATATACTGATAAATCAATAACTCACGAGCAAAAAGCTTGTAGGCATTCGTCTTTTGTAAAGCTCTCGATGTTCTTTCATTTTCTCATGCAAGATTTTAGATTTAAGCGGTCAGACGATTACTTACTTATCTACTTACTTACTATCTTAGGATACTTTGCTTTCTACACAGGTGTAGTGCATAAAGAAGTGCCTAGTTAAGTTGAAAATTATGCTGATGTTAATGATATTAGCTCGTATCGCGTAGATAGACAGTGGCTTAAGGGCGCGCACAGAGCGTCGCGGGCGCGCTAAGTACAAGGCGGCGACCGACCGGTTGCGTCGGAAGGGGCGGGCGCGCCTCCCGCAATCACGCGCTTGTCGCGTTTTCATCACCTGCCTGCTAAAAGTGACGTAATTACGGATGCAAATCGATCAAAAGCAGTTATCGGCTCGACGAGGGTTGACGCTGTAAATTAGCACTATACACCACTTAATTTTTATAGCTTTCCGCGCGGAAAACGATTTAAACGCATCGGTAATTGTACAGATAGGCGTGTTTCGTTAAAGATTAAATTTCTCTTATTTTATTACGTGACAAAAGTTAACATGTGATATCATTAGCATGAAGCAACATGCTTGTCTAGAAATAACAAATAAAAGTATTAGTATAAAATATTAATATTAGCCTTAATGATTTTACTCTGCTATGCGTGTAGCCTTAACAAGTTATGAAGCTAAACATTTCATATTGACATCGAATGGGCATCCATCGGTACGAAACAAAGGATAAATACGAATTTGATCGATGTCGGAAGCGTGGATTCCATCGCTCGATCGGATGACTTGCAGCAAGTGAGTATGCTCTCACTGACTCCGCCATTGACCCCGCGTCACCCAGCGTTAGTGATCACAATAATATAAATAATGGAGTCACATCCGTCCCGTGGGTATTAACCACGAACATGCATTCTTAAGAGAAAACATGGGTTTAACCGATCGTCCCCCAGGGTGAAGCCGCCACCGCACAAACCAACTGTGAATGGCGATGCCATGAATAGAGTTTTGCACCTGGTATTACTAACAGGATTTATGGAGTATTATGACATTTAACAGCACTTACTAAGCAGTGAAAAATTCTAGTTCTATGATTTAGAAGAGGTCTATTCAATTCAATTCATTTATTTGACTACATAAGAGGTCACAAGAGAACAATATTTAGTCCGTCATATTTTACCCATAATGAGTGTGCAAAACAGTAATAATAATAATAAAGATTATAACAATATCAAATAAAATATTAGCAAATTAATTAATATCATGTGTCAGAAATTTAAAATAACAAATTTTATATTTTAAAGTGTCAGAAATTGAAATTAAATAATGTTAAGTTAAAATTAATACTATACCTAATGTCCAACATTAAAATTTATATTTTTAACTGTCAAAAAAATTATACTTATGTTATATAATATCAAAATGCATTGTGTCCAGATTTCAAATATTGAAAAAAATATGAAAAAAAGCTACTTGTCGACGTACAGTATCAATAACGTAGGAGTACCACAAGGAAGTGTTCTAGGCCCGTTACTCTTCCTAATTTACATAAATGTCCTTCCTGATATAACAGAGCAACAATGTGTCCTTTTTGCCGATGCCATAACACTTATTATATCAAATCATGACAAGACTAAATTGCATGAAATTGCAAACACTACCATTGCTAAAATTATAAAATGGTTGATTGTCAACAACCTAAAAGTAAATATAGATAAAACTAAACATATGACATTTAAAACACGAATTATTAATAGATATAAATTGGACATTAATTATAATAACGAAAAAATTTACGAAGTGACTATGACAAAGTTCTTAGGTGTAGTTATCGATGATCAATTTAATTGGAAGGCTCATATAGATTCAATAATATGTAAACTTGACAGATTCGTCTTTGCGTTAAGGAGGATAAAAGAAACAGCATCCGGGACTGCAGCATTAACACCATACCATGTCTATGTAGCATCGGTGCTCCGTTATGGTATTATTCTATGGGGGTACTCTGTTGATGTGGACAGGGTATTCAAATTACAAAAGAAATGCATTAGATCGTTATGTGGAGCCGGTTACTTGGACTCTTGCAAACCATTATTCCGAGACCTTAATATTCTTCCTCTATCGTGTCAATACATTTATGAAATGGCTACTATCGTTCAAAAGTTTATATTCAACACAAAAAACTTGACATCAACAAAATTCAGAAACAATTGCATAAATTTCTAATGG
This sequence comes from Chrysoteuchia culmella, assembly GCA_910589605.1. Taxonomy (NCBI): domain Eukaryota; kingdom Metazoa; phylum Arthropoda; class Insecta; order Lepidoptera; family Crambidae; genus Chrysoteuchia; species Chrysoteuchia culmella. The sequence goes on from OU342648.1 coordinate 11,118,700, forward strand.
ACAAAATGTACTATACTGTTAATGATTTCATACATGACAATTTTTCTACTTTTTATTGACATTATTTAATTTCTATTGACATTAATTAATTTATATTGACATTATTTTAATTTAATTTCTATTTACATTACTTAACTTAAATTGAAATTACTCGTACTTTTAACAGATATTATTATTCTGACATTTTATAATTTGAATTATTTATTTCAATGCCACTTTAAATGTTATAAGTGTCATGTTAAATTAGCAATTATTAATAAATATCAAGTAGCTTCTACTTTTAAAATTGTCAAACATTTGTACATTGAAATATCAGTAGAATATGAAGAAACTTTAATGTAAGAAACATCAATTTGTATCATATTCTGACAAATAAAGAATTTATGATTATAATGATTATAAAAAAATATATTAATTAATGAAGCAAATTATCAAATTAGAACATATTGTATTTATATTAATAAATTGTCACAAAGAAAATCCTGTATAGAATAACAGCATTTCTCAATTTACTTTAATTTTATTCTAAATATTGGTTTTAGTGGTTATTTATCTTCGACGTCTAAGAATATTATTTTACACAATGGCTACGCTCGCTAGTAGTTATCTCTTTTATTTACAGCCACTAACTTTTCCTTTGGGAGTGTGTGCACTCTCAATATTTGTATCTTTTCTTAAGTCGTGTGTTGGTGGGCCCTATGGCCCTATTATGGTCCGGGCACTTGCTCCAGTTGAGTGAATGAAGTGTAACGTTTCATTAACAGAGCTGTGTGGCAGGCAAACACCGCATATCGGTGTCTTGTTTCAAGTTTTTTGAACGGGTGAAAGGCACCCGCGTCTCCTTAAAAGCCTTGTGGATTGTGTTCGTTAGCATGCCTTTACACACGATGTAGCGGTCAACGCGACAAAAGGTATTTTTAACGCATAGAAAACACGATATCATCTTTATTACAGTCTTGACTTGTATCATTGCATACCATCTTTTGTCTGTCTGTCAATTAAATGAGATATTAGGGAAATGGAAATTGTTAAGTTTTCCGTATTCTGTTGTTTCAATATCTAGAAGTATGACTACTTCATAAAAAGTACATCGGCCCGAACCTGACATTTACTGATGGCCGTTTGGTCTAAAGGTTATTGACCCATACCATAGTATATGGATGTGAGTTTCAATCAGTTTCAATTCGGCTAAAATGTTACTATGTTAACATTTATTATCTGTGTGTTAAAATATTCTTGGTACTAAGAATTCTTTTTTTGCATCGATAAAATTGCACTTTTTTCAAATATTGCAAATAGACAGGTTTAAGGTTTTACTTACAAAGTATAACAAACATTAGTATCGAAGAAAGTGTTGTTCTTACAATGCATTAAGAGTGCACTAGGCGAGTAGGTAACTGAGTGCAGTGGCGCGGCGCGGCGTGCCGACGACAGCCGCATTATGACAACAAAGGGTGATATTTTTCGTGGACAAACATCAAGAGGTTTTGAACACACACGGTACAGGTGATGCATCCTCACGATGCATATTTATGATGTGTTCGACAGCCGGCGCGACACTAGGGCTTATGGTCAACAAATATTTGTAGAGTACAGCTACGAAAACTGTGCGTTCTGTAGGCAAACGAAACAGGACTTAATGATTTTCAATCTGTCATTATGTAAATGAGTGTATATTGGTGTATATGAAACTGGATACTTGTTTGCCTTATTGATTTGTCGACATATTCCTTTTATCACAGAATATATAATAAGATCGAAGGTTTTACATATGCCTTAGTATATCGCAGTCCCGATTTACCACATAACAGGATAAATCTGAGTGGATGAAGTTGTAAATAGTTGTTTTTTTCTAGTATTTACATAATTTATCGTACTGAATCATGAATGCAAAACTGAAAGAAAATAAATATAATTAGGTAGGTACATAGGTAAATAATAGATAAAATAATTGAAGAAAAATGGTGGCAAATCAAAGCAGTTACTTCTTGTTGATCATAGATTACTCGTACAATCTAAATTTAAATCTCCAAACGACTCTTTCAATATTACGCCTATATCATCATTTATTGTTAGTCTCTACGGAATACGATCTTCTTCGTTATCATAAATTTACATAGACATTACTTAATTGATGTAATATTATTGGTCACAAGCTATATCTGTGACAAATTGGCATAGTAAGAAATTGAAAGCTGTTCCGAGAGGTTTGAAAAATATTCAAGATGGTCGCCGGCTGATTCACACTTGTGGTTTCTATTTTGTGAATGAAATAACGCGTTGCGAGGAGTAGTCCCTCCCAGCCCTATCATCCACCAATAAGAAAAAATAATCCATCGTTATAAAAACAAGGTGTTACTCAGACACTGGGCATATTACCGATGAAATTATACTTTGCGACGGCGAAACGTTATTGAGGCCCGACGCCCGAGTCAACCGCACATTTTAGAAGCACATTATTTGGCAGGTAGAAACCTAAATATGATTAAGCCTACTTAAATACCCTTTTTCAGAATTTTATAGAGCTGATATGGTTTTGCCATCATTTAATTTATTGGATGCTTCCATTATCATGATTATACCTAATTGAATTGATAAAATCTGCATACAAAAGGGTTTTTATTGTTATTATATGTTTAAATGCAAATTTTTATATTTATGAACGAGTTTAAAGGAGTTGAGCCAAAGTGTTTTGAGTTTTATTTTCGAAGACAATAAAAACGCCTTAAATTTTCGTGTCATGTTATCCATAACTGCTGTTTTGACATGTTTGCAGGAAACTCAAATTCACGTTACGCCATATAGGGTCGAAAGACGGTTCGCGTGAACAAAATGAACGGTCGGTATCACAAAAAACCGCCCTTAAACTATTTGTTGTGGTTTCCACAAAGAGAAAAAAAGTGGAACATCAAAAACCAGTCAGCATTGGTCGGTGCTTTTCGAATGCAGTGGCCTTGTAAAAAAACGACGTGTTAAGGAATGTAAAGAGCCATTTAATTATCCTAATATATTGTTATGGTCGCAGAGGGAGGCGGTAATAAATTAGCGGGCGTCGGGCCGTGCGAGGTGGCGAATGGTCCCAGCTCGCTAAACGCCTTATCTAATATGTTCGAACCGTCATATATTTTCCTACCATTTAATGCTTGATGATGTCGAGGACGCATAAATCAACGGGGAAATACAATATTCATTTCATGCGAGTTAGAGTTCGGCCGCGGCGGGTGCGATCCTCCTCTCCTTCAGCGTGATGATCCTCCGTGTTTTTATTCCATTTTTACCTCACTTCCATCGGCCGGCCTTCATTATGTGTCCGCGAGTGCTTCGATCGCCACCGGTTCAGGTAGTTCTCTGTTTCGCTTCAAAACTTTGACCTTAGGTATTCGTTTCGCTTGTTAATTTTTTGTCAATCTATATCAGCTTTTGATGTGATGTAATTTGATAATTTGCGAAAATTATTAATATAATTTTACTCGAATCCAGCGAGGGTATAAAAACTGGTTTAATATCGGGCGCCTCTGCCTGGCTGATGATGGTCGGGAGAGGCCAAGACGCGGCCGGCGGGCGAGGTGTTGGGGGCAGGGTGCCCCGCTGCGCGCGAGCATTGTGATCGACAGCTTGTTTACTAAAAATATGCATAATGAATTTATAATGGCCCGCTCGATCTGTCGCGACGCCTCGTTCCCGATCCAGACGCACTCACACGATCAATAAAAATAAACGAGCGCTGGCTTTATCCCTATTTATTTACATATAGATCGAAATCGATCATGTCCACATGGTAAATAAAACAAACTTTAATGTCACGGCAATTTATTTGTCGTTTAAAGTAAATAAGAGAATCGATAAGTAGAATTGTTTAAATAAAAGTGAGAATCCCAGAGTTGCGATGGGTGCAAGGTACCTAATTGCACCACCGATCGTTCCCACGTTTAAATGCACGAACTGTTTGAGGTTGTATTTAGCATTCGATTGTTTTAGTGCGCAGCGAGATGTCGGAGAAGCAAACATCGAGCTTCCTGGCTTCTCGCGCCGGCTGCCGCTATCTGCCCAACACACAGATTTTCAGCCTTGATTTTGATTCATAAAAGTATTTATATTTTCTAAATCTAACAAAAGCCATCGACTTATCCTGATTTGTCATGTATACCAACATGTTGACTAGATTTGCTGTTCACAAGAAACAATGTGTTTGTTTAAATAAAAAGACACCGTAGCTAATTCGGAATTACTGGCGAATTGGACTCTTTGTAGTTTTCCCAACTCTTTATTAGGTGGTTGGAGCATTCGTAGAAATAATTATGAACGGTGCTCCAAAGTATCTGGTACATGAATGCGCCGAGCAAGCGGGGCGCCCGTTCGTGGCGATTCGTTACGTCAATCTCAACATTTTTTATCTACGAAATCTGCATAAAGTGAGTTGACATCGGACGACAAAGCCGACACGCGGAGCGCTCCGCATTGTCCGCATTTCTTTATAAATATTTTGACATTTCCTCTATTTGTGCCGCGGAGTTTCACAGATGAAATTGTGTCGATCCTTTTCGTGCGGTGCGTTTTAATTTGATTTATTTCTTCACAACAGAACGTCCGACATCCTGTGTTGTCTAGTCGTGGGGCGGCGGCGTTTGTCGATTTGTTAGCACATGTATTGGTATTTTCTTTAGTAGGTGCAAACAAAAAGCTTCGCATGTTTGGAGTGTCGTCATTGTTATTTAAGTTGTTCGTTCACTTTAGATGTTTTAGAGATATTTGCAAAAACTATTGCTTTTGTTCAGTGTAATTGTTAAGTCTAAAATTGATTACTTACTTTGATAAATGATACTAGGTCCATTTTATAACAGCATTTCAATTAACACATATTTCAATGATTATAGAATCATTTCTAATATTTGTCCTATATAATTTCCAGAGATGTAAAGAGAAGCTGAACACGCTTGCAATAAGCGTGATGAACCAGTGGCCGGGCGTCCACCTGCGCGTGATAGAGGGATGGGACGAGGAGAATTCGCACGGGGACAACTCCCTGCACTACGAGGGCCGCGCTGTGGACATCACCACCAGCGACCGGGACACCAGCAAGGTGGGCATGCTGGCGCGGCTCGCGTACCAGGCCGGCTTTGACTGGGTCTACTATCGAAGCCGCTCGTACATACACTGCTCTGTTAAAACAGGTAAGCATTACTATTTCTTTAGCGATCTTCTTTTGTTATTTTTATTACCTACAAATAAGTTTAAAATTGGGAGTATGAACTATAGTTAGGGGAGGCCAATTCCCAGTAGGTGTCATGATATAACGATGATGATGATATTACTCTGTGATCACGCGCATGCAATGAACTCAAAAGGAAAAAAAGCATTAAGTTTGTGGGTACGGAGAAGGGCATTGGTTGGTTTTTTTGGCTCGTTAAAGTCTTCACGTTTAAGCCAAATTTTTTATGTTCAACGACGAAATCAGGATGACTAGATATTGGTACTTTACCCTCTGATAAGAATAATCGAGGCACCGCAGAGGCAGTTACAAAACGTATCAACATAGACTTATTAACTTTTTACTTGGATTTTATTACTGAAAGCACAAACATTAATATTTTAATGAAACTGATCAAAATATATATTTTAAAATACTCAAAAGTTTCCTTAGTCATAAAAGAACGATGAAACCATATCAAACAAGGGCATCGAAAACGTTTTTAAGTATCGTTTCGTTGTTCTACGATGCGTAACGCGTTGATGTCTTTTATATGGCACCCTGTTATTCTCACTGTTTTCTTTCGGAATTTACTCTTTAAATTAGTTTGAATGTATTGCAAACGTTAAACATGGCTGCATTTATCGTCTGCATAGGTTCACGTAATCATCAATAATTCAAACGAAGTTTAAGTTTAAAGAATTTATTTTCAAAAAGACTTACGTAAGTCACTTACATGAAAAAAGAATTATAAAGGAATTGGAAAACCATCACCAAAGCATATGAACAAAGTTTTGCTAATTAATATAATAGTTCTAAAATTAATGATCACTTAACAGTAACACATATTTATTTGAATAGTGCGTAGTTTTCAATAATTTACTGAGACAGTTTAGTCTTGAAGCTGTTATGTAATTTAATGTCTTTAATTTGTAAAATACTTATTAATTATTTTATTTGTGATAAACGTGTATATTACAACGTGTTTATCATTCTACCGTGTGGGGCCTAGAAGCGGGGATAATATTAAAAATCATTATGGTCCCAATTAATTAAAAACAAAATCTTTACTTTTTCATTTTTAAAACTTATACTACTAAATTCAATGTAATGCAAACAACTGCTCAACTCTTTCGGAGCTACTCGGAACGTCTTTTTGACAATTTATGTGTCAACTGATAGAAAAATAATTCTGTCTTACTATCGCACTTCATGAATCCACGTAGAAATTGTTTTTTACTGGAATTATTTTTTTCACTCAAAGCCATTTTTACATTTAATTAAAAATTGTGTAAATATATCCAGTTCAATTAAATTAAAATTATTTAAACTGAAACCAAAGAATATCCTATGGCAATATTCTGACTTTACAAATCTGAAATTATTCTTCTAATTTTAGATTTTTTTTACACTATAATCTTCTTTTTAAAAAGATCATTATGGTGAAATCCATAGAATTAATAGGTACTACGTAGTAATACTTGATAATTCCATGGCTAAATCTACTTAATACAAAGAGAATACTTGGTATTGATTGAAATGACATGTCATGCATGATGGATAAAATTCTAAACAGATAACTGTCATTGCGATATTTAATAATAAACTACAGATTTTAATTAGTTTGAAACAGTGATTTTAAGCTGTGGGAAGTAGCGGGGGCTGTTGCTATTCAAGGACCTGAAGGTAAATTTACTAATGGATAGTGATATCATGATGTCTTGCGGTAAGTTTTTTATTGTCCCCTGTATCACGATAAGTTCGCAACGTTAGCGATAATACACTGATTATGAATCGTAACTTTAAATTCTTATTGTGAGTAACGCATGGGTTTTGATAAACTGGAATCTTTTCAGAATAAATATGTATATTTTAGAGGGTCTCTATTTTCAATATTTTCCCCGGTTCTAGGTCCACACGGTATAAATCTATTACTTTTTTAAATAACTGCCCAAAAAATGTCTACTGGTCTACCGGGACGTTCCTCGATTGTACTTACATCGAAAGCATCGAGGAGAATTTCCATTGAGTAAAACCATTTCCAACTGCCGCCGCCCTAAAATATTCAAAACGGGAAAAAGAGTCATAATAACGTGACGCGTACATAACTGTTCGACGGTGCCTACGGGACGGTCCAAATATATAGTTGAACTTTACAAGAAGAATGCATCTCAGACAGCTTCCCGCGCCCGCGCCGCGGCGGTGTCGATCAAACGTACGAACAAGCCTCTTGTTAACGTCCCTCCTGCTCGCACCCGACCCATTAAACCCGTCTCGTCCTTGTCGCACACAGCCGCATCGCAGCCAATCCCCCACTTCTATAATTACGTCGGTGATTCAATGGCTACTTATATCTATATATGCGTACAGCATAACGATGAGAAGCGAGTGTTTATATGTATGTGTGAGTTTTTAGATATTATGGAGGCATTCCGCCGCTTGCATAGTTCCAATTAATTTTGCAGATGAGCCACGAGATGCTTGGCTTTTGAAAGCGAAAGCACTTTATAACTGTCACAATATTAGGTTTCAACCTAATTTGCAGTTTTCCCTGTGCTCTGCTTAAAACAAGTAATAGAAATAGCACCAGTTTTAGCGAAATTTTAATTTGATCGTTGTCGTTTACATAGTTCATGCGAAGATAATTTTTTAAGCTATTTGTCAGCATTAAAAGCACTTTTATTAATATATCTACCTACTTAAAATAAGATGTAAAATTGCAGAAAGATCTTTACTGACTGAAAGGTCTTTTATGCATAAAAACAAAAAGCAATCGAATCGATGGTTCATTGTTTCGAATGACCCGCGACGGACGCAGCCAATTTGTTGGATGTTTATTCATTTATTCCAGCGTTTTGTTGGAGCGTGGCCTTTTAGTATTAATTTGGAGTTTATGAATAATTAATGGGGTGCTCGTATGTACGGGCTCGGTGCTCGTGGTCAAGGACGACGGTGCACTCTCTCTGCCAATGTTTTATGAGCAATCTTCGATTCGCGCACGAGTTCCGTGACTCGATGAAATTGAGGTATGCGAGCTAGGCCTCGCTATATCGTGTTAGGAATCACATTAGGTTTTCCGCGGTCAATAAAAGTAGTAGTAAAGTAGCGGCTGTAAAATTTAATTAAAACAACGAAGCGCTTGAATTATTATATGAAATTAAGAGTAAGTAATCGATTAAACCAATGTGTTTTTATATGCAAAAAATCTAAAGCCGAATAACTTGTTTTTGCTGAAAGATAGAGTGGTAGAATGTAGATAATTTCCTAATCGAATAACATTAAATTATCTTGTCGACAAAGCGCCTCCTCGGCAAAATATGAAAAGGATTCTCACAGAAATTTTATTACCACTACCTACCATGTTAATTTTATTATCAATTGTATCTTTTTGATATCACCGAGAAACGATAAATCGTGTTTAAACTATGCATTGATGGGATCGTACGTTAAATTAAAGTATCGCACCTATCACGTGGCCGCTAATAAAACTATACCTGCTTTTTATATCAGTTCGATTAATTGGTTTTCATTGGTAGGCGCTCGGCTCTTTTATGTAAGCAGCTCTAGTTTTTATTGTCGTGTCTGCTGCTGATTTACTTCTGTTTCATTAAAATGTATGAAGGAATGCGCATTTCTATGTAAGCACGCGTGGCAACTGTAAAGTGTCGTCGCTTTGTGGTTGACAGGTGCTTTTACGCAATTGTTTTCGAAACAAGATGACAACAAAGTATTACATTCACAAAGCCATCGAGTGGTAAAGTGTTGTGATTTTTCAACTTTGAATTCCTTACTTTTATTAAGTAAGGAATTCAACAGTTTCTTTACCAGTTTATCTTACAATACAATGATTTTATTTGACAAATGTTTTCATACAAATCCTGTCCTACTTTTAATTTAATTTTAGTCAGTACCTAACCGTAGCATGCATGGCAAAACAAATGTAAGAAGTAAGCTGCCAAAAAAAATAACTTGAAAAATTGCCTTCCAAAAGACATCAACGCGCCTACGAAGCCAATGCTTCGTCGTATCAGTCTAAATTACCAACATTTGTATGCTAACGATGAAAATGTGCTAAAAGCAATGTAGAACAATGCGATGAGTGGTGGCAGGGCCGGTAAATGGGGCGTGACCGGTGACCGCGGCGGGTCACGAATTCTCGATCCACTAGACCAGCGGTGTGGAGGATATTATTCTTCATGGCAACGGTCGTGCGTAGACAAAGCTTACTTTGACATTGTTGTACAAAGTTTGATATAGAAGGAGGTTGGTAGGATACTCGAGTTTTTAATCCTGATTCATTAAGCTGTCGTTATGGAAATTAATTTTAATACGTTTTGATTTGTGGACAGTTCCAATAGGATATTGTCATATGAAAGTATTTTACCTTTTTTTGTGATACTTAAGTAACGAATAACAATACTGTGTTTTCAATTAGGGAAAACCCTAAATATAATTAGTTCTTTTTGTTCGGTAAGTAATGGATATAAAGTTCAAAACGTAGGTAGTACGTAAGGATTTCATAATGTAAACACATCTTTTTCACGCATTTGTCATGGTGCATTTTTGTTCAATTATACTTCCTAATTGAACCATGAAAAAATAATAATATTAATTACTTACTTATTTGTTGAGAAGGTAGGAAGGAAGTAAAAGCTGTAGTTTTTCACTAGCACCGAAAGGGTAGGTGTACGCTGCGCGCTGCGCGTGAGTGCGATCGTGCGAAAGGCGTGTGATACCCGAGACGCGACATCCCGGAAGGCTGCGGCCGGCCGTTCCCACAGGAGCCTTGAGAAACGGACTGACCACTTGCGTCATCCACACTCCTTAGAATATGAAATAACCTATATATCTGTACAAATAAATATTTGTACAGATATATAGGTTATTTCATCTCTCTCTTATCTCTCTTATCTCTTTATAAATTATAAAGAGGAAAGATTTGTATTTTTGTATATTTGCTACGAATACGCTCAAAAACTACTGAACGGATTTTGATGAATAGGAAGATAGCCTAGATTAAAACATTGGATACCGTGACGTGAGCAGCCGTTAGTACAAAATAAATAAAAAGCATTCGATTCTTGTTATGATTTAAATAAATAAATTCTTATTGCTTCGAATTTAATTGCGGTAAAAATCTGTGTTTCAATATTTATTGAAAATATCTATTGTATGGCATGACTGTGTAATTATTTGTACTTGTGTTATTACACAATTTCTGGCGTTCCTGTACTGATGTAATCTTAAACTATGTAAAAGGCATTTATATAGAGTCAGAGTAAAAATGCCACTATTTTTTTCAGCAATCAGACTGAAAACTCAAAATTCAAAATAATTTATTCAAACATAGCCATCTTAACACAAGTTCAAAACTCGTTTAGTAGTTATAATGAATTATCATTTGCCACAAAATGTTATTCCGAAAGTCATACATAATTTGCACAATCTCACAGTGACTTATGGTAATCCAGGCATAAATACGTATTACTTGAGAAAGTCAGTGTCGGTTATTTGCGCACTATATCATTTCGCTACCTACGACTGCAATATGGGTTCCAATTTAATTGGTGTCATACATTAAGGAATTATTTTAAACGATTTGAATTTTCATATTTATATAATCTTGTGGTAAATAAACGTCTTAACAGCATACCATAACTAGTTTTTCGTAACAATCTTTGACTTAAACTGAACAAATAAAATCTATGTAGCGATAATTCAAATGGGTACCTATTATGAACAAAATATTTTATACATCACCTGCATATGTAGCACGTATTAAATATCAAGTATCCTCAATTTGAATGTAAGCTATTAATGCCCGAAGGGAACTAATGTTGTATGGAATTTACCTTGGGTAATTATGATAACATTTAAATTTGGAACTTCAAATGTCAACAAAAATTGTCTTAGCCTTGGGCAGACTTGAATCCTTCGCTTCATTCAGGATTCTTACCAGAATTGCCGAGCGAAATCTTAATTCCCTCACTACGTTCGGGAATTAACTACAGAATCCTTCATTTCGTTCAGGATTCAATATGCTGCCCGTGACATAAGACGCTACTCCGACACTGAAGGGGATATAACCCCTTAGTGCATAATCTACTATTACACTACTATTAAACGAGTATAATAGTATTTCATATAGCTACCTACCTATGGTGATACATTATTTTTTTATTATAAAATATTGCAATTATTTTTTATAAATTACCTACTTTAAATAAATAACAAGTGTAAACGGTGTATTGTGTCTTTCGCTACCTAGGCTGATGTGTTTATAATTTAATGCAGCTATAATTGAACTGAGAGAATTAGTATGAACGAGATAATGTTTCCCTTAATATCTAATGGTTTTAAATTAACTTAATGTCTTCTGATAATATCGATAAATTATAGGAATATAATAGTAGATATATAGATTGTGGTAATATTATACCAAAAGTAACTCTTCCACAGTTTGCATGTAATATTCTCACGCCCGCCAGTACCATTTAACCAAAGTTATATAAATTTTGGTAAAAATAAATATTAGACCTTATTAAAAGACTATTGCAATAATAAAATGTGGATAAAAAGGAGCGATTATTTGTTTAAAGAAAATTAATCAGATCTTAAACTTTTAAGGGAAGTATTCATTCTGAAATTATGTAAATAGAAAAGTTTTTTTTTTTTTTTTTTTATCTGCTACGGGGAAACCTTTAGCCTTTTATTAGGTAATGAAAGAATGTCTTCATGCATTTAAAATCTATAACTATTCTGTTTTATTTTACTGGAAAAATAAAGTCAACCAGAAAGCAAGATTCCTAGGAAAAAGTACTAATGTCCTTAGGAGTCCTTAGGACTCCTTGTTATAATACTAGCAAATTGTCAAAAAATAATCATTCTAACTAATTTATTTATAATTTTTTTATTTGAAATAGGAAGGAGTACTTTCAATATTTAATGTTTATGGGCAAAGTGAATGGTACTTGGATTTTTTGCCATGCAAATGAATCGATGAGTTATTAAGTACTTATAGCCGTGTCAGTTACGTGAATCATAATCATGCGGCCATCATCTTCAGCGCGGCATTTGCGAGATCGTCCATCACCCTATTGATATTCTATATGTAAATAACTACTCTCAATGTAATTGGTCGAATCAGTTGTTGTTATTCAAATAGCGATTCTGGTTCAGTTAAGCTTCCACGCGTTCCAGTTTTTTGTACTATCTAGACATCTTTAACGCAGTTATCTTGATGGTTCTTGTGACAAATTAGCGTGCTCCATATTTGGATGTTATGTAATAGTTTTTGCAGAATATTTAGAATTTATATCTTGAAACCGGTACGAAAGAACCTTTTGCAATTTGAAATGGTAAAACGTAGAACACCTTTGCATACTAGATTTTGTTAAGTACAGGTGGGAAATTTAGAAAATTGATTCAATTAAATAGAAACCTGAATTTCGGATTTAATATCTTGGACTACTGTAAACAATAGGCGAGGGATTAAACATTGACTCAAAGATTTTCCAATCCAGGCGATTACAGAGGTTTTCCAGAAAATTCCGAGTCAGAGGTTCGCATAAATCTTGGAGAGGTCCCGTGGAGTCACGTGGAAGTGGCGGGGCAGGCAGCGCCGCCTAGCTACCCCGGTGGTCTGCGGGGGGCGGGGTCAGCGCGGCCACTCGGCTGCGCCCGCGCGCGCCCGCCCCCCGCGCTCTTGCCCCGCGTCGTTCTTATCGTCGCATCTTCGGACGCGTTACGTCACTGTGAAATCGTACTTTGACCGGTTTGACTTCAACGCTTTAGGAACTTATGAGGAATGTTGATTGTGCGGAAAATACCCCCATATGATCGGGACATACTAATAAACTATTTTTTTTTCAGTTCATTTGTATTTTCGACTCTATATAACCATTAAGAAAGAAAGAAAGAAAATTATATTTATTTGAGACAAACACGATAATGATACATAAAAATAACACAAAAAAGGCACAGGTTTGTCCCAAGTTTGTACCGACTCAGCATAATGCTTGGTTTTTTGGCCAGCGCTGGTCTTCCGTCGGTAGCGTTTTGGTGGGGCTGAGAGCCATGTTAACCGGCACAGCAGAAAAATATATTATAATTTAACTAGTTAATATAAAATTAAAATCAACTTAACAGCCTTTTTGACAGATCACACAGGGGCACCAACATGATACAATATATAAACTATGAAAGTATTCTAGTCTGTGTGTGTATTCTTGTGTACATTAACTTTATTTTATTAGGATTTGTTTAGTGAGTATTGGCAGGGTCTAGAAAAGTAATATAATCTTTACTTAACATTTCAACTGAAAAACTTATCTAAAAAAAAACAGTTTTCCAAGTAACAATAATGCCTATGTTTCACTTGTGACAAAATCCATAGATCAAAATGTCGGTTAACGTTGACTCTCAACTTAACAATTGAATAAACAGAAATAACATTTATCTTTACAAAAGCTTCATGAACATTAAATAGATGCTATTTACGTTTCGAAACCCCGGAAACCCAAAATATACGTCAATAAATAAATTGCATTACCCACATAACACGCAAGCTGGGATGGGCGTAGAAAAAAATCGCAAAGGTGGCCGACACCTATTCAATGAATCGTGTGATGTGTTCGACCCGCGACAAACAAAATGTCGACAATAACCGCTTGACTTTGAACGAAATCTAATTTGTGTGGTTATTGTGTAATGCGATCTGTTGGAGTCCATTGTGAACAGCTTGTGAACGGGGATCTGAATTTATCGGTCGGTTTCACAACAAATCAAAATTTAACGAGCTCGCGCAAACGACGCCAATGGCTTTGCCGATACCTCCGTGCTCATTTGCGCGTGTAATTACACCACCCCCTGTAATTGTAAATAAAACCGAGCCTTCTGCGGCGAGCTGTGTACTTTCCGTGTACGCTACTTATAACTTCTCGGACCATTGTACTCTCACACTCGAACAGCGGCTGTCCACGTCACCGAAGCTTAAAGCTAAATCCGTTTCGACTTATCTCTCGAATACCATTTACGCACGTAAATAGACGCTTTTTGCTCTCACCAGAGATTATGCTCAGGTACAGTTCATTCGGGATAGGTAAATACTATTAGCTAATAAACAAACTAGTTCAGAAAGTCAGGCTCCGTATTTTTTCATTTGTTAATATTATTCCAACAATACAGTAAAAAATGTTCACAAAACGGATTGAGTTTGTTCATCGTCTTAAAAAGTTTGTCTACGAGCTTATGATTAGATGTTTCCTCGAAATCCTCCCATTGTTTGCGAGCGATATATCCGCACGACGGATTGTGGCGAGCTTACCTGTGCCGCGTACAAAAGTCGCTGGAGATAACCCTCTCCGTGGCGTGGCTTTGGAAACGCTGCGATTCTCTTTTGTTTCGTATCTTATCGGATTTTAATTACGAGCGTAGAGAAATCTCGTTATTCCTTAAAGGGATATGACTGCTCCGAGCTAATTTACTATCGACCCTTGCACGATTTTATGTTCTTGAGTTTATTTTATTGCTTTTGGTTTGACTTTATGTAGGTACGGCACGCACGTATTATGTCTGGTTGATGCATGGTCTTTACATTTAATATTTCACGGACGATTCAATTCAATATCTTCATGTACAATAACTCATTTATACTGTATATTGCGCGATGGATTTGACAGGGGAGATGATTTTTTCTTTTCTTGTGCAATGAAAGGAGATATGCTTATGCGGATTTTTTTCTTTATTTTCAGAGTCATCAGTGGGCACCGGGGCAGGGTGCTTCCCCTCTGGTGCGCTGGTGCATACGGAGGATGGTCCGCGAGACATTGCCACTGTCAAGAAAGGAGAGAGAGTCCTGGCTTCTGATGATACTGGCAAACTCGTATATTCAGAGGTATGTAAAACCTTTTTTTTCTTTGCGTCATATATTTTGGAGATTTATAATGGTAATTCAAGGTTCTCCAAGATGCTAAGGAGACTATGTAGAAGTTTTGATTTAAAAAAACTTACAATTTAACATTGCGAATGCATAAAATTAAATCTTTAAATTGGTAGAAATGAGAAAAAGATGTAATTTTTTTACAATTAAAAGTTTGCACCCTTGTTTCTTTATACATAAAATAGTTATTTGTTATGCAAGAGAGCAAAGTAAATTTTTGATGCGAGTGCTTCTCGCTACGCTTGTGATTCAATTTTAGACTACATCGCTAGTTCGTGATTTAAAGGTACAGGACTTCAGAAAAAGTTGCTCTAGTGTTAAATATACAACTTTTCACCTCTACCAGCGAGAAAAGTGTTACAGAAGAAAAACAACATTGAAGGCAACATTTAACAATATTATATTTTATAAAGAAAACATCAAAATTACAAAATTAAAAGAAACATTGGTGCAATAATGCAAGTTGAAGGTTAGTGTTTTGTTTAGAGCTGTGATCGTAGTATTGTTTATTTGAGAATTAGGTAAGGCTTCTACATTTGTGCATTGTGGTTGTGGAGGGCAAGCAGAAGGGCCCGGTAAATTGACACGAATTTCAATAGTATTTTCTCTAGAAGTAGAAGGGCGTGACATATTCATGGGTGTTTTTAAATTAATAGATTCTAATATGCCTTTGCAAATTTTGGATTTACTCTCAATGGAGTCCTCAATACAGCCTTCCGCAATAGTGCTCGATTTCCAGCCGCCATGGCGTTTTATGACAGTAAGATCAGCTCCAGAATTGGCCAAAAGCGTGGCTGAAGTTCTTCTTAGGCAGTGACCAGTATATAGATGAGGGTCTTGAAGCTCTAGAAAAGTTGCAATTTTTCTGGGTTTTTCGCCAATTTTGTTGATCCCCATAGGTCCATAGGATCCCTTTCTTACATTTTCTATTGGCATATTGCAAAAAAAATCTAGTCGTTTTTGTATGAGGGACTCAACGCCATATACTTGTCTATAATATTTACGTATTTTTCACGAATTACAAAAGATCTGTCAATATTAGTCTTTGTATTTAGTAACTTTACCAATATTAAATTGTCTGAATGCTTCTCAATGTCATCTACTGTGAGTTTCAACAATTCGTTAGAGCGGCACGCTCCGTTTATTCCAATAATAAGACCTGTAACAAAGCATAACAAAGTTTTACACTTGTTTTTAGCAAAAATATTAAGCTAGCAGGTACCTATTTTTTTATTTATTGTTTTTGATAACTCCATAAAATATGACAACAGCACAGTCTCAGAATAAGTTTTAGCACCTTTTGAAATTCGACAATTATTTAATAATTCGTACGCGTTAAGATATTTTTCCCATGACTTTTTTGGTAAAAAGCCAAATTCAGCATTAGAAACTTGTTCTCGCAATTCATTTGGAGTTAGACAACTATCTTCATCACTGGATGCACTCATTTTCGCAATAATTTATACCACAAAATTCACAAAAATCATTGAAACGAAACGAACGAACGGTTTTTTTTACCGCCTTGTTTCGAGCAGACAAAAAGTCGCTAAAAGTTATCGAATTTTTTGGTGCGTTTAGCAGATATTCGCAATAGATATAAGTCTGCTGGAATGCACCCATTTTATGTACTACTATACCTATTATCTATTATATTTGATAATTTGGAAAGTACTTCAATTATGAGTACGTACTTCAGGATGGGGTTATTTGGATAAGCATATTCTGATGAGAAAAATCATCTTTCAGGTGGTGACGTTCCTCGATCGGGAGCCGAACACCACAAGAGAGTTCATCGAGGTGACAGCCGAGAACGGCGTCACGATAACGGCGACGCCGTCACACCTGCTGCTGCTGGCGGCGGCGGACGGGTGGCGGGAGGCGTTCGCGGCGCACGTGGACGTCGGCGACGTGCTGCTGACGCGCGGGCCCGGCAGCGTCATGCGCCCCTCGCGCGTCGCGCACACGCGCGTCGTCATGCGCCGCGGCGTCTACGCACCCATGACGAAGGCCGGCACCATCATCGTCGACGACGCCCTCGCGTCGTGCTACGCCATCGTGCGGAGTCAGTCGCTCGCGCACGCTGCCATGGCGCCTCTCCGGTGGATGGCCGGCTGGAGCTCCGACGAGCTCCCCCGCGGCGTCCACTGGTACGCCAGCGCTCTGTACTCCTTCGGCGACCTCGTTCTACCCACGTCGTACAAGTACCGTTAATGTGAAAGGATTTTTAAACGCGCGCGGGACGTGCAGTTGGACTTGTACATAAACGTTATGTGTAAATAATATTTCCTGCGGACCGAAAAACTATTATCGATACCGCGAACGACGATGACATCGATTTATACCTACTTATCAAAGCCCGAAATTATTTATTAAGTAGTTTTAAGACCATATTTGCAAATTTTGCACATTATTTAGTTAAAGTATGAATATTTGTAAATTGTGTCGGTATTGTTATTCTGCACAATGCAGAAATACTTAATGTATGCGCTTATGTTTTTTAATTAAGTAACTGTATAAATAGGTATTTATAGGCATTAGCTGCTCCGAGTTGTATTTCATCTGAAAATAACCTCTATAAGAAAAAGGAACAATATTCTTTCCATACGTTCCTCCGTTAGACCCAAATGTGACTAGAGTTCTAGCCACTTCGTTTAAATTCTATGATCTTCTCACTGACGGACAAATTAGAATTGATGAAATTGTGATCGTGGTACCTAAAACTGTGCCTTAAGATTTTATTTATTGTTAATTATAAGCTAGGTATCTATTAAAAAATTTGACGCAAATGTTAAAATCTAACACATAGACGTAATTTAATGCATTTAGATATCAATCAATCGCTATATCTCAAACTATAGATGTTGATGCTATTTCCTAACACTTATAAAAAATCTATTTACTTCTTACTTTAACTACTTTGATGTTCCTGTAACAAACTAGCCTTCATTTCTTCCTTTTCATTTGTATGAATCTCTCCTTGTTTGTACTTAGTGATTGTACTCAAACAATAATTATAATATAGGACTGTATGACGGATACAGAAAATACTTTTTAGTATATGGACGTTCGATGTAACAATGCGTTTCGTCAGTAATTTATTATTGCGTCTAGCCAAGTGACGCGGATCGCTTTTAAGATCGTGGACTGATGCTTGGGTTCCTATAGTATGAATTAGTGGATCGAGATCTAATGACTGGCAATCATCATTTTTATAAATGGTTATAGATTCATTTAAATAAACATAATAACAACAGTACCTTCCTGTTCTTTGGATAATTGTCTTTTTATAAGAGTAACAAAGTATAAGTAAGTGTTTCAGAATCTAGACTTGAAACAACCAGTGACTTTTTATCTTGAATATACAGTTAATCAGTTAATCTTGAATAAAGTTATAGAATCTATTGAACTAACTAGTATAAGATCTTATGTAGAATTTGTACTTATTAACAAAAATATATAAATGTACCTATTGGAAAGCTTTAACTACCAACGTTTGACAACGCATTTTGCCATAAACATTGCCATATTGTAATTTTTTAATGGGACGTTCGAGCTTTTAGCTCTTTTTGTAAACATTTATACACTTTAGAAAGCACTAAGTAAGTGTTACTAAGTTCATGTACTGAAAATCATATAAACTATACATGTTGGCATGAAATGTTCTTTTGTAATTATAATTATTAAACATGAAATAAGTCTGTCAAAAAATAATGTATCAAAAATACCTTAAAGTTTCTATTTATAATAACTATAGTTTGTATTTCCCAAATATCAGTATTTCTAATAGTAAGTGAATTTCAACGACAAAATTATTGTGACATTCTTTTTTGATAGACATTTTTTGGTGAATTGAATCCATCGTGTAAATTAATACAATATGTAATTATTGTGCTTTTATATTATTTATTTATTGATGTTATTTTTGTATTGATAAAAAGTCGCTTCGTAGAATATTGTATTTTCTTTCCTTTGCCCTGGCATCATTTATGTGGATATTGACAGATCCCTGATGCAACTTTTCTACTCTTCATAACTCAGAATGCTTGTAGGAAGTCATCAGCACCTAACCTAGCTAATAACAAATATTTGGCAGTAAAACTACAATGACACTGTTGATCATTTCGAATGTACGAGTTTTCAAAGGTTTTATTATATTATTTTAGTAAATAAAATAATATAATAAAACCAAAACGAAGTATTTTAATGAATTCAAAGTTATTTAAAATAAAAACAAAATGTAACATAAAAATCAATAAGTAGTGCTATTCGGAACGCATTAAGATTTAGGACATATTTTTAGGTTTTAAATTAAAAAAGTACTTTACCACGCTAGGCCGCAAAATGCGGTTTTCCACGTAGAAATTGAATAACAAAACCTCCTTCTCCGAGCGTGTAAGGCGAAAAATATTTATTACCTCACACGCTCACCCTCGCTACGCTCAGGATTATTCGCTTGCTCAGTTTTCAATAGAAGTATCTCGCCGCGACATCCATCTTTACACTATTGCATGACAAATAACTATTTTAATAAAAAAAAATGCATTATCATTTTTATTTTGACCTACGGTGCCGAAACGTGGAACATGACGGTGAAACTGGAACACAGATTACACGTCGCTCAGCGAGCTATGGAGAATTCGATGCTGGGGATCTAGTTCAGGGATAAAATCCGAAATGAGGTCATTCGGCAGAAGACCAAAGTGACGGATATAGTCCAAGCTGAAGTGGCAATGGGCTGGTCACATCAGTCGTAGAACCGACGAACGTTGGAGCAAGGTTCTCGAATGGAGACCACGTCTCGGTAAACGTAGTGTAGGACACCCCCTGTTAGATGGACTGACGAACTGAGAAAGGTTGTGGGTAGTGGCTAGATAAAAAAGGCGGGAGATCATGTTTTGTGGCGCACCTTGGGGATTACGTCCAGCAGTGGACTGATAGACTGAAATGAATGAATTAATCAATTTTTATTTTACCCTTATGATTTTACTAGAAAATTACCTATACTAGGTAAAAATCTACTCTTCTCACAAGTTGCTTAGACGGGATTCGAACCCGCAATCTTTGGATGTCCCGGTCCACTGCTCTTTCTCGTAAGCTCAATTGAAAGAGCATAGGACTTTTTGGTTGGTGGTAGGACTTGTTGTAAGTCCGCCTGGCTAGCTACCACCATTTTATCTAACTCTGACGCCATAACAATATTTTTGTGTTCCTTGTTGTGTTCCTACAGTTAGAGATAAAATAGCCAGATCCTCAGTGATTGAGGATTCCGGGAGAGGCTCGCTTCCATCTTCAGACTTATCAACACTTAACATCAGGTATGATGAATGATGTTTCCCCGTCGTTCATAAAGAAAGATTACTAATTTTTGTGAATTGATAAGGTTGAAAAACAAATTGGAAACGCAATTTTAGGTACTATTCATACAAAGACACGAAAATTCAAGTTTGAAGTAACTAAGATATTTTTTATTTAATGTTACGTACTTAGAAAACAAAGTTATATTTACTACATCACACGGGTCAATGAAATAACCGACCAAAACTACATAGTTAAAAGGGCTTTATCAACTAATTGTGTGCAATCAATTTCACCCCGAATTCTCGGTTAACTAACCGACGTAATTAATGGGCCGTAGTCGCTTGTTGGTGGACATTAATCTCTTAAAAACTTTAGTACATAAATAATTGCTAACTATTTTACTGATTTGTTATTACAAAAACCAAAGAGGTGAATCCTATATGGATTACATTTGGATAGAAACCGAGCATGCCACTTCTTGTCTTCTACGGTCCACCTCATTTCATTTCGACAAAATGTTGAGATTTTGCTACAAAATTTCAATTGAGTAGCATATGAGCAGTGTATCTTTGATGCTTTATGAATATTAATAGTTTAGAGCAACGGGACTCAAACGCGACGGACATAATGTACTTACAGCTTGACGTTTCGGCTGTGTTGATACAGCCGTGATCACGTGGTTACAAGCACAGTCTGCTTGTGACCACGGCTGTTGTGGCCACAGCAACACAGCCGAAACGTCAAGCTGTAAGTACATATCGTCAGTGGAAAGGCTAAATTACTTAAACGCCAATTTGGCCAAAATGAGTTATATATATATTCGGAGTCAGCGAATTGTTCTGCGTCGACCTATCTAGGTATCATTCTAATCAGAGCACTTTTGTGGCGCTTCAGTAACCGATAAAAAGGCGGTTTTCTTTGTTTGCTAATTACTGAAGCGACACATTTTTCGGTATTTTTTTTACGAGTGGCGTTTAAGTCATATTTACTTCCTATAAATTCACAATTGTCTTTCTAAGTAAAATTGATTTTCTGGTTTTTTTTTATCGATGTAGTATTAGTATTTTTGCTCTTCTTGTGATTATAGATAATCTAAGATACCTAAGTAATTTTGATTACGTCAATCGGAAAGGGTATGGCGTTTAAGTAATTTAGCCTTTCTGCTTTATGACTGTTACTGAGGAACTTTGCAGGCTTTAAGAAGATATGTCATATAATTTTTGTCAAGGGAATATGCGTTTCAGTAATTATGCCTTACTTTTATTGAGCAAGATTGTGACCTATCAGCAACTTTTTTGGAAGTAAATTTTCTCTAAATGACTATCCAACATCAGCCCTTAAATTTCAAATGGGATTTAATGTACACCTGCTGCCCTGATATGTGCCCATGAAACAGAATGACTTCGCTCTTGTGGACCATGACTTTCAATCCAATAAGACAAAACCTACCAATAACGCCCCCCTCTTGAATCCGTATAGGTTATTGGAGAGGTTTGACCCATTAGGCTCTTATGTTGGCTGTAGATGCTATATTACCCTGTCTAATTTTATCTTCTCAAAAACCTTGACCAGCTCATTGAGGGGCACTATAAGGTGGTAGGCCGAGGGATCGTCCGGCGATCGACCATCTTTAGTCAAAAGACGAAGTTTATTCTGTTTCCAGACCCGCGGAAATAGGCCGGCTTCCAGGCACGTGTTCAGGAGCTCAACATAGTATTCCCCCAAAGTGATTAAATGCTATGGAGAGAATACGTTCTGGCACGCCGTCAGGACCCCGGGTCCTTTCCCCTTAGTCGGTGCATGGCTAGCTCTAACTCCTCGAGCGTAACTCGCGAGTATTCCTCAAATTTATTCTCACATCATTCATTGCTGCGGCTGCAATGAGGAGAGGAACTTTTGGCAGCTCTGATGGAAACGGTAGAACTTATCTTCTCCAGTAGTTCGGGATTGAAAGCATCGGTCCGTGGTGCTGATTGGCGTGGTTTGCTTTGTTCCCATTCTGTAAGGCCGTCCCGATTTTGGCTGTGTTATTAGTCTGATACAGCTATTTCTCTATGTCAAGATCCCTTCTTTTTCTACTATAGCGGTGGCGCATATAGGATATTCTGGCTTTTACACAGGATATTCGCAAAGTGGCCACCTCCTCATTCCATCAATATACCTGTTTCTTGGTGGGTGGATATCTTACTCTTGGCATAAACGCATTGTATTATAGCTGACAGACACTTTCCCATCTTCTTTTGTTCCTGTGAAGGTATCCGAAGCAAAATTCAATGCTCGAGTCAATAGTTTCCTCCTCTAATCTTTCTTTATCGAGCTATTCGACGATGGTGCTAACCGAAAACGAATATAGATATGTACCCTTAGTACGAGTTTGGCGAACTAAAATCGTTTTCGAAAACTATCGCTTTGTCTCTTTGAAATCCATAGACTGCTTTACCGACATGAGTAGAGGATTCGATAGTTATCGAAAACGTTGACAGTAAATGTCAACTCGTACTAAGGGCTATGGTCTGTTCAGTACGAGTTATCGTCGACTACCGGATACACTGTTCATGTCGGTAAAGCAGTCGATGCATGTATATGAAAGAGACGGAGCGATAGTTTTCAAACAAATATGATTTGACAAACTTGTACTCAGGGCACTGAAAATGTTTCCACATATTCGACGGCTCTCCATCTTTGTATAAGGTTGGCTAATGCAGAGGAGGTGAAGGTGATTGTGTGTGATCCACCAATGATCCTGTGATCCTTTCACATACTGTATGTTGTGTGAAATAAAACAGGGCGAAAAAACAACCCTTGACAAGTTTCTTGCCGGCTCGTCTCATTACAAGTTCTCCCGCTGTAGGATTTGAATTCCGATGGCGTAGCTTCTATGACGTTCATTAGTGCTTGTAACAATTTAAACTGAATAAATTATTTGAGTTTGACTTTACTACTGCCAATCCCATTGCGCAGACTAACTAAGGACTGCTTTTATCTTGTCGGTGACCATAAAGCCGCATCCTTGGCATTAACGTCGCCTAGTACTATAACTGCATTTGAGGTTTAGACGACCTATGACACCATAAAAATTGTTCAGACAACTTTGCAGATCCGACAAATCTTTGTATGGCGAGAAGTATGCTGCTATCCATATTTAACCCATTCCAAGTGGCAACCACGTATACCGGTCTCATTTCTTTAATTGTGAGTAGGGAAGAATAGGATCTGTGGGATGGGATCACTACTGCCACCTTGTCCTCAGTATTACAAGCCCAGTAGGAATGATTAGACACACAGTATGTTCCGCAATTACAACTACCTACGTCGATCAACCACTCCGTCGGCGACTGGATCATGGAGTGGTGCAGTGGTTGAGGTTTCCTTAGAGAAAGATTATGTGACCTCTCTCCATTAGTGTGTATCCATAACCTCCACTGCTTTGAGGCTGATCGTCCCCTTACGAGAACTGAATTTCCCCCTCTAGATGGCGGAGGAATACCATTCCTTCCGCCCATCTTATGATTAAGTGTTAATTTTGCATCAGTATATATTCCACATTTTGATTCAAAGGAGCAATAAGCGGAGTTATGATCTCAATGATTTTGTTGCTGTTCTTTTAAATAATGTTCTATTATCAAATTCTTTTATAATGAGTAATGACGTCTGTATTGGTAACATAATTTTCCAAGTACCTATCTAACCGACTTTAATTTGCGCATTTCAGTAAAATGGAAGCTATCTTTCAAAATCAACAATAGTCTTCAGTATTTTCATTGTCGTTTTCCAAAGTATTATTAACCTATAACGTCATTTTACCCGAATTGGAAGTACGAAAAACCTACTTTTTACTCATTATAGCAAACTAACATAAATCTAACTATATTAAATCAACTAACTAAACTGATCACCTTTTAAGACGTTTTGATAGACGCGTGAAAATGGAAGACGTGTCCTGGAAGTAACTCTGGTTCACCAGCTTAGCAGTAAACTTATATTGAAAGTATTTTTACCATACTTCAGTTTCTATATTTCTGTGTTATCAGGAATGTTAAACTACAAATAAAATTTAACTTGACGACTTTAAGTAAATCTGCCTTGCTCTGTAATGAGGCTGCTTTTACTGAACTGCCACTTATTTCCTAAAACTTCAATCAAAACCGGAACCACCATACTACTAAAAATAAAAAAAATAAAAATCTTGCCTAAATCAAGTTATTTTATTAAAATCGGATGATATGGTAAAAAGAAATGTTTTTTTTTGTGAAAAAAAAAATTAAATGGCTTTTTCTCGAAATGGTGTTTTGGCGTTTCAGTAATTTTGCCTTTCCACTGACGATATGTACGTACTGTTTAAGACCTAGGACTACCTAACAATACTGAACTGGAACTTTGGGTACTAGTACTAAATAAAAAACCGGTACTATACTTGAAATGGTATATTTGCAAACAGCTCATACAAAATATTCACAATATTATGGAAATTACATGCAGTATACGAAACTGCGATTCAAAAAGGTTTAGTGACATCTATTAATTAACGTAGGAACTAAAATAGTAGTATGGCTACTATACTAATCAATTCCGGGAAGGTAAAACCATATGGTGATCTCTATGGGCACAACGCCATCTAGTTGTTCAAATAGATCTATACGACTTGAACATACCGCCCCCCAAGGACGATATTGAAGAAGTCGTCCTTAAAAATACAATGAAACTGTAAACTTAATGATAACTAACAGTTGAAACTGTACATAAACAATAAATGAAACTGAATTTAAGAACTAAACGTGACATCAAATATAAACTTAAAACAAAAAGAACTTAATACCTAAACACTCTTATTTCTGCATTAGGATGTTTTTAAAACAGCTCGCCCTAGTAACCAGCGATTGGGTGGCTAATCACGAAAATCTGTTTTTTTTATTAAAACTACCACGTCACCAATTTGTGGTTGTGGAACTTGATAAGACCATTTATATCTAATGTATTTATACCATTTAATCATAAATTCTAATGCACTAGTAAGCATTAAATCAACACAAAGTCCTAATCGTGTGATTTGTTTCATATCTATCCTTGTTTTTACTGTTAATAAGGAAACATGAACTTGACCATCCTTATTAACTACCCATATGCACATACATGTAGCGTTAGCTACACCTACAGCATCGCGCAAACAGTTAAGTTCTACGTAAGCACTATTCGATTCAATATGAAGCCATCTGGAAACTCGCACGTTGGTAAGTCGTGATAGCTGACTAAGGTAAGTTTCCCATTCATCATTAATATTCCAAACAAGTTGCTCAAATAAATATGCAGTGTCTAATGATACAGATCTTCTTGTTTCAGGTCCAGTCTCCGTTTTCAGCTGCACAGAGTACTTGACGGCGTCTTGGCGACGAGACCAGTAGGCTTATTACGAGTTTGGCAAACTCGACGTTACAGTAAACGTTAATGTAAAATGTAGCTCTGTCTCTTTTATATTTAGCGACTGTTTTACCGACATGAGCAGTGTATCCAATAGTCTACGCTCACGAGTCCTGTAAATGTCATGTTAAGCAAACTCGTAATAGTGGTACAGGTAACTCCAAACTTCTGTTTCTGTTTTTCATTATTTTCTTTCCCTATAATAACTACGTTCACAATGTTTCTTTCAGCACTGTTCTCTTCCAGATCTATAATTTTATTATTCCCGCTTTCACTACCCAATTGATTTTTATACTTAACTGCTTCATCCATCTTGTCCTCTGTAATCACTGCGTGGCGTGGTAAGTACACCGCCATGTTCTCCTTATTTTGTTCATGTTCTTTTACATGCTTGATCCGCTTCTGTTCTTCTACACCTTGTTCTAGTTCTTCTTTACCCAGTTCTTGTTTTTCTTCACTTTTATCTTCTAAGGTAAGCAGTTTACCTTTAACATTTGACTGTTCTGTTATTTCCCAAAATCTTCTTTCAGTATCATTTTCATAAATACGAACATGCATTATGTCAACTCATTTGTATTAATATTTTCCCTTTTTCTTTCAGGCACAACCGCTCCAGACAGAATCCAGCCCAAGCTGGTGAATTGCGCCAATAGTGACCCATTTGGAGATCTTTTGATGCCTTCCTTCATTATCAGGCTGTAGACGTCGGCTCCCAATAAAACATCTATTCTACTAGGTTTGTAAAACTCTGGATCGGCTAATTTTAATTGTTCTAGTTCTAGCCATTGTAATGTATGCACTTCTCTTTCAGGTATGTTGGACGTAATCGCCCTTCAACACATACGCGTGAACAACAATCTCGACATTGAACTCTAATAAAGATTTCAGTTTAAAAGTTACCATAAATTTCGATATAGTTGTTTTATTTGCACCTAGACCTGTCATTATTCCCTTAACCGGATTTTTCTTAAGCCCTAAAAGCTGTACTGTATCCTCTCTAATAAAAGTGGCTTGCGAGCCCTGATCTAGTAAGGCCCGGAGCACTTGGAACTCACCCACATTTGATTGAATCTTTACCAACTCTGTGGGTAGTAAGACCTGCTGCGGATTCATTGATTCCCCCGTCGATAAACATGAAATAATAGGCCCCTCGTCGTCTGGTGGACTTTCTGAATGAGTACTAGGTATAACCTCGTGATCTTCAGTCTGATTTTCATTAACACTATTAATGTGTAAAAGAGTATGATGTTTTCTTTTACATACATGACAAAAGATTGTTTTTTGACATTTATTAACCATATGATTTCCGCCTAAACAGTTAAAACAAATCCTATTATGAACAACAAACTCACGCCTCTTATTAACATCTAACTCTATAAATTTCTGACAAAAACATAACTTGTGACCTTCACTGCAATACTCACAGCTTATATTATACTGAGTAGCTAGCATGGCCTTAGGATTGGTTTGATGAGTATGTGAAACATTGTGCTGACCTGAGAACCTTTTAGGTTCAATGAACTCTAATGCCCTAAACCGACTTTCAAGGAACGTCTTGAACTGACCAAATGAGGGTAACTTTCCAGAATGATCATTTGAAACTGTTATTTCCCACTGTTTGCGGGTCTCTGGGTCGAGCTTAGAACTAACAACATAAATAACTATTAAATCCCAACTACTCACATCGATCTGTAAGTTTTTTAAACCATTCATGCAATCTGACGTTGTATCTAAAATGTCCTTTAATGAACTTGCTGACTCAACATATACACGCTTTTGGCCAAATAATCGATTCAAAATACAATTTGCCAAGTACTTTTTATTGTTATATCTGTTCTCTAATTGTTCCCAACATTGCTTATAATTATCTTCTGTGATAGGTATGTATCTAATTAATTGTTCCGCTTCCCCTGTAAGATGGCCCTTTAAGTAATGTATCTTTTGCACATTTTCCAGCGAATCATTCTTATGAACTAAAGACATAAATAAATCGCGGAACGTAGTATTTGCCCGAAAATGTAGGTATTGTAATTTTTGCCAACCTTACATTAAAAGAAGCAACATTCGATTGATTATCATTACTAATTTTACTACTAGTACTAGGTTCTAATGCAGATAATTTTTTATAACAAGTTTTTAACAATGTTTTATATTCCAAATAAGTTTCCTCAACACAACCATAAACATCTTTTAACATATAAGTCGATTCTGACATTTCTTCAGCGGGCGATATTTCAATTTACTTAGCATTATTATTTCTAAATTGCGACCAATCTTTTTCTAAATTTTCCGTTCTAATTTCTATGTATTCCAAAGTTATTCTAGTTTTCGGGGATTTAGTAAAATTGACCAAACTCCTTTCAATCGTTTTTTGTAAAGCAAATTGAAGATTTAAAAGACCTTCCATCTTTACAAGAAAAGTAAAACTAAACCAAACAAACAATTAAGTAACAAAGTCCTATTTGTATACAAAATTAACTAAAACTATGTTTGGTCCAAAAATAAATTAATTTGAATTTACTTACAGAAATTTTCTAAGTGTTTGAGAAATAGAACGTCGTCGGACGGAAATCGGGCATGGATTCCCCGTTCCGTCGTTTTCTCTTAAATTATACTAAGTCCCTAAACTATTCTAATTAAAATCTACTAAGTCCATAAAATCTTGAAAATTGTCTATGTTTTTTCTACGAAGCTAATAAGGTTCAAATTCTAATCCATAAAATAGGTATAAATTATTGTACTCACAGTTTTTTGGCACTCACACATCCAATTTCACTTTTACACGAACACAATGACACTATATACAAAACAATTCCAAGCCCGGTCACCAGGGGGCGCTCGCATAGCGGCGCTGACGTCAAACTGCTGATACGTCACCAAAGGGCATGATGACGTCACTGATCTTCTTGCTGGAAACTGCCACCAGGGGGCGCGGGGGTGCAGCACTAATCGGCACGCCACCACAGCCAACCTAAAGTAGTAGATTATAAATGTCGCGTTTGAATCCTGTGCTCTAAACTATTAGTATAATTGTACGCGAATGTTCAAAATCTTATGCTTTACGAATATATTAAAAGTGCGTAAAAAAAGGTTACAGTCAATATAATACCCAAAATCAATGATATTTTATAATAATAGATAGATATTATAAGTCTTTAATTTTTCATTTTACAATGCTATTTTTATGTGATAAATATTAAACAAGAAAATATACCTACTAGAAAAAAGCACCTTGTCTCATGTAGCCCTGACGGATTCGAACCCGCATCCTTGGGAGCCGTCAGGGCGACATGAGACAAGTTGCTTTTTTCTAGTATATTTAATATTTATCACATAAAAATACATACTGCACACATGGACAATTTGACAAACTGCCATTGTTTAAGGTATAAGCATAGAGTACTAAATAGTACAAGTGTATGCATGTACAAAAGACACAAAAAAGCACGGAAATGAAAGAGATAGCTAATTTGAATGAGTGCACATATTTTTAACCCCCGACGCAGCGCGGAGAGGGGTGTTATAAGTTTGAAGCCTATGTCTGTCTGTCTGTACGTATATTCGTAGAGCCTAAACGAATCAAGCGATTTCAATGCGGTTTTTTTTAATTGAAAGCTAAATTAATCGAGATGGTTCTTAGCCACGTTTGATGAAATTCCATCCGGCCATTTATGGAGATGGTCAACTGCCTGCCGAAACGGTAAAAGATACACAAAGGTGGCGCTTTGACTAAAATAATGTACACCTTGGACAAATTAAGGTACAGCAAAAAAAAAATGGCGGCAAAAATATTTTTTTCTTTCTGCACATAAAAACCCCCAACCTAAATAATACTCTTAAAAAGTTAAAAATAATATTGATTTACCCTAATTATTTTATTATTACGTTTATTAATTTTTACAGACGTGGAGAGACCACTATGATGAGCTCAATAGTACATATAGGTCCCCAACGTATGTGAAAATTAATAAACGTAATCAAAATCAAAAAATCAAAATCAAAAATATTTATTTCGTAACAATAGAAAACTACAGACTATGACAGTGCATGGAGATTCTCTTTTAAGTATAAAAAATACTTTTACTAGAAGATCTCGCTCCTCCTCAATGTTCTTACAATACTTTTATGTTACAGAAATACCATTAAGTGCTATATTACTACAAAATTAAACAAAAGAAAAGATGTAGTGACCGTAATTCACTGCGATATTGTGTGTGAGTGAGTTATTATATATATATTTTGCATTAACGATTTTATTTTAATATATTTTCTATTGCCGCATTGTCTTTACCCTTCAGCCACTCAAAGACAGCCATTTTACACTGTAAATTTTTTTTTGGGTATATATTCAGATGTTTATTCAGGAAATTATACACATAAAAGGAATGCGAGGCCTGTTGGCGTTTAGCGAACGCCGTTTTTACAGGAACTCTAGGAACTGCATGTGTTGAGAACCTGTTTGTTTATATATGTATTATAAACCATACAGGTTCTCAACACATGAGTTATACTCTCTTTGTGATCTTCTTACAGTCCGCAAGCTATATATTATTAATCTAGTTCTTAAACAGCACAAGTCCCTCATCTACAATCCTGAATCTGAAGGGTAAAGAAGGATGGCACATGCAGTTCCTATGATAAATTTTAAATAGAAAAATATCAAAATAAAATAAAATAAATAGAATAATCAAAATGGTTCTTCCTTAACCATACTTTATGAAGATCTTTAAGAGCCGTTTGAATGCCATCAGTTAATTTATATGAAACGGCTTCTGATCTTCAAACGGCTGAACGGGGGGGTTAAAAAGGATGCAAACGCAATATTGCTAGTAAATTCACTGACAATTCATTTTATTGTTTATTTCCTATGGAATTTGCTTTTAGTAAGTTTTCTTGCCTTCAAAAAATTAAAAGCAAATTCTTCTACACTGGCACTGACGCAGTTCTAAACTCCATAGAAGATGAACAATTAAATGAACTGTCAGTGAATTCACTTAGCAATATTGCGTTTGCGTCCTTTTTAACCCCCCTGATCTTCATAAACTATAGCTATGAACCATCTCGATCACGACAGCTTTCAAATAAAAAAAACCGTTGCCCACACACACCACACAACAAACTTATAACATCCCTCTTTTTGCGACGGGGGTTAAAGTCACCATCAATTTTCGCTTTTGACCTGACTAATCTATGTCCAATGCAAGCATCCTTCCTTACCGCTCTTGCGACAAAACTAGTATGTTCTCTCCTTTTGTTCAATGAAATATGGCCTCCAAACGTCATTCATAAAAATATTTGGAAAAATAATTTAAAATATGATAAATAGTCCAAATATTTATGCACACTTACTTGTGATACGAGATCCCATGTATTTTGTTAATTTTGCCTTAAAGATTTGTGCATTTCTGAAACACACACCACGATTTTAAAAAATTTAACGTAATAGTTGACGTTTACAATTAGCGCTCTGACGCCTCTACGCAGACTGACTTGCATGGGACCCTATATAGGGTCGAACCGACTATCATAATTCGAGCTCGTATGACATAATTATCTGCTATGATATTATAAGTGTGTACTACACTTATATCATTGCCCAAAATACTATTTCTTATATAGTGACCTATACAATTGCAAACGAAACAACCCCGTTGAGGCGATAAAAGACAAAAAGATATAAAAACAGACAGCATTAAAATAAGGAGATAATATTATTACTAACGTCAGTTTTATAGGTGCTTATCTTTAATTACATACCTCACATCTATTAATAGATATAGCCTTTTTATGATTCTTAATAATAGCTTTATTTAATCTGTTGTCCATCTTATTCTTTCGTCGTCTTCACAATCTCGATTATGAAGTTCTCTGCCTGAATTACTGTTACGATGATTTCATGTTGGAACTTTAGGCTGCCCTTATAAATGCCCGAATATTTCCCTGATTTCATAGAAATATAATAGTCAGCCATAGTCTGAAATAAGTAAAATTTAAATATACATAAATTCAATTATTTGCAATTTCAGGCTTTTTGTACTTATTAATATTTATTAGTGTAGGCGAGAACAGACTGACAGACAGCCAAAAGCATTTTTGGCCAATCTCGAAACCGAGACGCTTCGCTCGCTAGGTCTATTTGGAATTGAATTAAAAGCACCATCTAGAAAGTAACTTAGTAAGCTCACTTGCTTTCTAGTGCAGTCCAGGAAGGACTGCGCAGCAGAGGCGAAGGGTCCATACATGTCGATTCCTTGGACGAATTTCGTCCAAGGTCGATTCCCATCGGCTTCCCTTTTGGAAATCTTTCCCCATTGATCCACCACGCAGATTATAATTCACCGATTAGGAAAATATACGTGGATGCCTGGCATCCAGTGCAGTTGCAAAGTGAACAAAATTTTTTATTTTCCATGCTTACTACTCAATGAAAATACTACCAAAAAAATATACATTTTTTGGTCCGGCTTTGCCTTCGCCATATTTTGTCCCTTCGCCACTGCTGCGCAGTCATGACAGAGCAAAAGACGATACACCGAGCGACGGGCCACACGTGCAGATACCTAAGCAAGCACAGTCAGACTGCGCAGTCCTCAGTCTCTCACATCGCTAATTTTCATACATTTATTATGTACGTCATTGGAAGCAATGTTGACTGACTGAAGCGCGGACTGAACGACCGGCCACACGTGCAGGCAAAACCGTGCAGTCCAAGTTTGCGCGGTCCAAATTATTGAAATGATAAATTTCAATTATTACACAGGCAGCGCTTTCAAGACTGCACGGGATATCGTCTTGCCGGCTACACGCTCCGTCTTACTTGCGCAGTTTAGGCAGGTAAGACGTTGCGTGTAGCCGATACATAAAAGATGATGGTAGTTGCCAAAATGCCATTGTAAATTTAATATCCCCACTATTTCTATATCCAGGAGTCGTAGTGGCCAGCAACTAATTATCTAAACTTGTCACTATCATTTGTTTTCAGTTATGTACCGGCTACACGCTCCTTCATGACTGCGCAGTCCGGGACTGTGCAGTCATGACGGAGCAAAAGACGGAACACCGAGCGACTGGCCACACGTGCACGTAAGCATGCAGAGTCCGATTGCGCTGTATGAATTAAGTTAAAACCTCCTGCGAATAACCTCTTACGTACATTATAGTGAACAAGGTGACAATTTTCATATTAGTTTATCTCAAAAATAAAGATCTAAATATAGATTAATAAAATAAAGTACTGGTGTACGGTCAAACTTTACAAAAGTGTCAAATTTCTTCAATTAACTTTGTACTTGAGTTGAATTCGAAATGGTCTGAAGAAATTCGACATAATATTATGGTAAAGGCCTTTGCCGTTGACTGTACAAAACACCCTATAAACGTCGTATCCGGTATAAAAAATACCAATGTTTTGATTAGTGGGTAAAAGAAGTCGGTTAAAAATACCGATTTGCCACAGGAAAGAATATATGGTAATAGATTTTTGTATATTACTCTATGTATCTACTACCTAATACTGCACTTGAACACTGAATAGCATTTCATTTAAACTTACTAAAGTTGAAAGCAAACTTCTCTCTTGAGGCTAATGTTCTCTTGCTACCGGGAGCCATGCAAATTGTAAGTAACTTTATTACTTTTAAAATTAGTTTTTCCTCCCTCTTTAGTTTATGACATCTATGTAAGTAGAGAAATTTTAAACAATGTAACGACATTAAAACAGTGTAATAAATCTGAATACATATGGTGTTCACTAGAATAAAGGGGATTTTATTTAAAACCTTGTCGCTTCAGAAAACAGGTTGAAAATATACTGAGAAAGGGGTTTGATCGTTTTGGGCTCGTCACCGGTGCGCCATTTAAAAAATAACAAAATTTATAGGGAACGTAAAGATTAACAAAAAATATTACTCAACATAATGCCCTAAAGTGTCAGGTTAGTGAGATAATTGAAGTTAAAGATACAAAGGGTCGGCATTATTGATTTTTAACTCTAATTATCTGGCTAACGTGACACTTAAGGGCATTATCTACTGTCTGCTTTATAATACTTGAATTAAATAAATAAGAATAAATAAATCAATTATTGTAGGCCTAGAGCGAAAATTGTAGGCCTAGAGCCTAAAAACTTACGAGTAAGTATCGATAAAGTATCGTCAATAAAATGTATGACGTATTGATGAACAGCGTTCCTATCGGACGTAAACGGAACTGCGTTTTACTATACATTTTTTGGCGTGACGATTCGATTACTATTTGGAAAGTGTTTCGTGCTGGCCCTACTATACTTAAATTAAGATTGATATTTTAAGCCTAGTTTTGTTTTAGTTAGTACTTTACACTATAACAAAATTTAAGGACGAAAGGTCCGTGCCCGAGCATATATGATAACATTTTTGTTTTTTTGTGTGGCCCCTATTCATTTGTATTGGAAAAAAACAAAATGTCCTCTCATACTACGGCTTTGGACGAGGCCAGCCTCCATACAAAAAAGTACAAACCCCAAATGACATCTTATGCTGCTGATTGTATGTACCCTTGCCGCACCAAAGGGTTTCTCCTCCTGACCACACAACCCTACCAATTATAGAATACAACAGAAGACAAGAACAAAAGTCAAGTAAAATTAATTATTTAATATAAAAGATATTTTTTTCTTTATGGAAAGCATAATATCTTTTATACTCAATAATTAACTTTCTCGACTGACTTCCTCGTTCCTGAAAGGGAAACCTTTTAGGATTATTTAGCTATTTGTTATTTGCAAACACCTTTTTCTTTCGAAACACATGGAAGCTTTGAAGGGTCAAATATAACATAACATAAGTATTTAAGTAACTTAATCAAATTATACAGCCATTTCCATTACGAAAAACACACGACACCAATGAATCAAAAACTACATCTATTACCTATTGGAATCATAGATACTTATATGATACGCAAACTAACTTCTTCAGTTTCTTGTTTAAAATAATTTCCACTTTAGTTCCTTGTTACTGAAAACCCAGAATGGACTCTTTTTAATAAGTGCAGTAAACATAAAAGTAATAAAGAATGCCGCTGAGGAAAAACCTCGGGTTTGTTAAAAGCCCACAAGGCTGTTACTGTCAGTTTAGCACGCTGACCGTATCTGTTTTATGCTTCCTTTATATAGCTATTGTATCCTCCTACCACGTTGACGATAGCGCCAAACGACAATGTTAGAAATACAATACTTTTTATGAACAGATGTTTTTTGTAGGAGCAGTTCCCACTCGGAAATGGAAAATGAAACGAGAAAAGCCAGCGCTATGAAGTCATTGCTAGCAAAATGAGAGTAATGGCTACAGTGTGATGAACCAGTATTATTTTAGTCTCGAGTGGGAAACGACGTGCCTTTGGTTTCCAATCTTTGTGAAGACATCGTCGTGTAAACATTTTAAGAAAAATATAATTGAGAAAGCTCATAAAAATTATGTATAATACAAAAGTGTTTAAAACACTGTAAACATAAGTAACATTTAACTTGATGCTAGAATTAAATAGTCAACTTAACTAATTGTATGTAGCACAACTTTTTTAATAAGTCTATTGAATCGGCTGGTGATACACTTCAAAGAAAACTCAATATTTCTTTCTCAAGTGAACATCAAGAGACTGTGAAAAATATCTCCCTCAAAATGAGGTAAGTTTCAATTTATTTCAGTTTCTTGGTGCGGGGTTTAAGGAATATTTCCTTTTGATGTAACGTTTCGGAAAAGACAGTTGTGGACTCTAGAGATATATTATTATTTGAAAGTTGTCCGCAAGCGTTTTGTATGATTTGCTAAATGACATTCAGTTAAATAGGTAGTTGAAATTCTTACAGAAGAAATTATTAGAAAAGGTAACAAACAATATGATAATATAGGCAAAGAATTCTATTACTAACGCCCTACCCATATGTACTAGTAGTACCTATCTACATAGTAGGTACTAAAGAAACGGTGTTTTAGTTAATTACACGATTTTTTCAATACTTAGAAACCAAGTGTAAGCTTAATTATTCCGCGTTTTGTCTCTGTCCTTAAAATAACATTTTAAAAGTTTAAGTTTAATTATAAACAATAATACAAAAAATATTCTCGTTGGAAATAGCGAAATCAATCTTAAAGTGTTTTACAGGTCAAAGATTTTGTGATATGGTGTAGGTATTGGTCAAAATGGATTTTACTGACGCTTTGACGACCAAATAAAAAAATAATAAAATCATAATGTGTGCATCATTTAGCATTTTCAAGGTTCTTTCTCAGTCATAAAATTCCAGACGCAGAGCTTTAGAATATTATATTCCTTTAGCCATGCATTGAAATTTCGTAGAGAGTGAGTATTAATTCAGTCAAAAAAAATGTATAGTTCGTATAAAAAAGGATAATAAACTATGGATGGTCAATTTTGGATGAATTTTATATTATGATCACTCACCAAAAACTAGATTCTTTTAACTCTTATGTTCTTTCAGAGAAAAAAGATTTATTAAAATCAGTTGACAACTGACTACGTGAGTGACTTGAGAACCTTCTCCATTTTTAAGTCAGTAAAAAAGTAAATACATTTCACTATAATCTAATCTTAAACAATTTTTTTATACAATTTCTATTACAAATCTAAACCAGTCTTTCTTAAACAAAACAAGTGAAGGAAAATGTTTTATCATAATTAAGATTTTTCCTTTTTTTGTTTTTATATTTTATTTCATAGTATTAAAAAAACAGTACCAACATTACAAGTTTTCCAAACATGACATTTTACTATAGACGTTAGCGTAGACTTAGACGTTAGCCAATTATTATTATGACTACAGGTAGGCGTAACACGAATAACTTTCGAGTAAGTATCGAGAAAGTAAATTTAAAAAATGTATGTGATATTGAGCAGCGTTGCTACCGGACGTAAACGGCACTATATTTACCTATACATTTTTTGACATTACGTGCTCGATACTTACACGATACTATTTTGATAGTTATTCGTGCTAACCCTGCAGATATCCGCACATAGTTTTGAAGCTTTCGGTCGTAATAAATTCACAAAAAAAGTCTGTATTCGTATAATCTTTCACCACTACTAAGAAACATTTTCACAGATTTCAGAGGAATTCTGAAACTAGATTGCAAGTTCCCAAATGCAATGAAGCACTTCGTTAGTACTCTACATAGAATCTATTGTTTTAGTTTTCGTTCCCAGTTCAATTTTAACTTCAGCTCTGGGAAAAAATACAGTGAAACGGTTTTAATAATTCCAATCAAGAAGTAAACGTACTTTATTACCTTGTTGTTGATAAAGGTATTCAGTACCTTAACGATATTGGCTTAAAGTTCAGGGCCCTTATTCTCTATGACCACTTTGCGATTCCTTGCTTCAAAACCCCGCCAA
This sequence comes from Chrysoteuchia culmella, assembly GCA_910589605.1. NCBI lineage: Eukaryota > Metazoa > Arthropoda > Insecta > Lepidoptera > Crambidae > Chrysoteuchia > Chrysoteuchia culmella. The sequence continues at coordinate 11,155,935 of OU342648.1, forward strand.
TATCGTACATGGTTACGACATTTTCAAAATTCGTATTCTCTATGACACTTAAATGAAACCGTGTGATATGAACGTGACTTGCGCGTGGTTTGAACTGTCAAAAATTCCACGTTTTAGAAACGCGTGGAATCAACGTGGAATCTGCAAGGAATCGTTGTGACTGTGAAGAAATTTATTGTTTTTGTGCTAAAAACTATTTAAATAAATCTATAACGTACCTAAGGCCAAAGACCTTCTAAACACCATCTCTTTCTTTAAGTATTTCAGTGAAATTTAGTGTCAGCTATTTATATTATAATCTACTATTACTAAGATTTTGTAAATTTTGTATCGAATTAAACCACATGTAACTATAAAACTATTTTATTATGAACTTTTATGTAAGTATTTTGCACGCAACTACCGAAGACCATTCTTGATCTACACTTATGAATGAACTTGTGAATCACATTTTTTAACAAATTGATTTCAATGAAGTAAGATGTTTTAGTTTTACATCGCTTTTAAATCTGGAACAAATGCAAAAGACATATGTTAGGGGTTATGTAAGTAAATTAGATATTATAAGGCAAGTAACTTGTAACATTTTTGGGAGTAACAAACGATTAGGTACTTACAATAACAAATCGCTTCAAATAAAATACCGCCAAGTACATCAAAATTCTTCAAACAAAATATACTCGTAGGTACAATATTAATGTTTTGAAGTGTATGTATATATTTCCATTGAAATACTAAGTATTATTATTTCTTTCTTGTAATAAACATATATTAAACAGACAAAATTGAATCAATTAATTTTCATTGTAAAAATCGATAACAAGAAATAAAAAAGTAAAAAGGAACGTTCAAAAACGTTCGAACGTTTTGGTTTTGCTGCGTGTTTGTTTAAATTATTGTGTAATATTTTTTCTTTGTTATTGCTAAAATTGAATTGTTATGATATAAACGATTAAATATTAATATAAACACAATAAATCACGGTTAATTGTTAGTGAAATTAAATTTTGCAAGTAATAAATTTAAAATCTTAAAAGTTTTAAGTTTAGTTTTCGAACGCACTCGTGACTTCATAACGTACCAAAGACAATTTGTCTTGGAGGTGTCTTGGAGCGCGGTGGGACTTACAGAATAGAGTTGACCAGATTCCTTACCGTGACAAGATACGATATTGACGGGGTTTATGCGTGGTAAGGTTTAAGTGTGGAATCTAAGTGGTCATAGTGAATAAGGGCCCAGATATGATAGATGTTAATAGGGAAAATGAAAACGTATTTTACATACAGTTTACAGTATCAATATTATAGTAATTTCAGAAATTCAGTTTTTTTTTATATAAAACGGGGACACTCTTAGCCTTCATCTATCACATAAACACTAGACCACAAAGTATATTAAAAAAATGTTACGGGCAGAAATAAATTGTTAAATCTAGTATCATTTTATAAAGTAGTGTAGCCCCGCCTGTGTCAACTTTAATCCTTAACTTACATAAAGATTAAAAGGCATAGAATAGATACAACTTCGTCGTCATCTTCCCTTCCTTATTATATAACGTTATTGGTTTCAAGCAATATAAACTGTCTGTTTGTATTTTCCCGCCATGCCTGACGTTTCAATAACAAAAATATATTGAAGAAGTCGAAGGAAAAATCTTGAGAAGAATCTTGTGAAGCTACGACATACGTACCACGTAATTTTTCAGACGTTTGATGAATTTAAGTATTTTTCAGAACAATGAACTTATGTAATGATATACTAATGTTCATTCATACTCATCACATAACCAATTTTGTAAAGTTACAGTTACACAGAAAATCATGTTTTATTGTTTTTACACACAATACAATACAAAAGAACGAAACTGTACCTTATCATTAAATTCTGATAACAATTGGTACGAAGAAAAATTAAATGTGTTTTTTAATTGTGAATTCAAAGGACTTAAATTAATTGTGTTTGGTAAAGGTGATGGCTAAAAAAAATACACAGAGACGCCAGATATTATTCAGTGGTTTGAAAGGATAAAAAATATATATTTATTTATATTTAAAAATATATAAATACATATGATTTTTTCAGAATTTCCCAAACTACTAAGATCCATAATAGGATTTTTAATAGAATGGTATAAACACTCGTTGGACTATATTCGATTATTGAGTTCGTCAAGTCAAAATATTGCAGATGTAAGTTTGCCCTTATTTCAAACCCTAGACACGCCACTCCTACGAAGAGATATGCACCCCGAGAGAATGAACCCTATATTAGGTATATAGTAAAACAGAGAATAATAATAAAACAATAAAAATCTTTCTATAACTTTTGTCTTGCATGTGCCAGACAGGACTTGATCCAACCTGCGGGATTTTTTGATTCACGGTGTTAGATATAGATGTTTATAAGCAATACTTTTCAAATGTTTACATTATACATAATATAATTACAGAACAGACAGAAAAACATAATAAAAGAAATTAAAAACAATACAACTTACATTCAAAGTAGCAAGTTTATTTTTTCTTTTGGATTCCAAAGTTGTGATTTTGGTATGTGGATATTATAGTTAACCCATTGGTAAACATTTCATTGCTGGCGATTCTGGGAATTTAATGTATGAAATTTTTGCAATCTCCTTAGCTAGTCGGGTGGTTTAGTATTATTGTATTGCATTTTTCTAAATTTTTAAGGCTCTTTCAACACTCTTTCTAAGACATAATTAAAAACTATGACTAACTGCTTTGTTTCTAAAATTAAACAAATGTAGTAAACATTACCATAGCTTTTGAAGTGCTTTGAGCATACGAGTATATTACTATTATTTCGAATAGGATTCTTCTATGCCATTGTAAATTTGGACATATAAACATTCTGCCAATCAACAACTATGCTAAATAATTTTTATGCCTAAAAATATTCGTTTAAGAAATAAATAATAAGTAAATAATTTATTCAATAATCAAAACATTATAGTGTTAAAAACTTATAGCCTAGATTTTTTTACAAAAACTATAATTATATAATTATCCTGAACTAGGAATACCCTGTGTTTCAGGCAAAAAGGACTTACATTATACTTAAATTAAACAACCAAATACAATATTATTAATTAACAAGATCATGACAAACAAACATACTACTATATAAATAATACACATAACTTATTAAAATAAATATCATATTTACTAAAAACTTTTTATCATTTAATCACAAGCTTGGACGAATTAACCACTGGACGCGTAACGAGGACCGCGTTCGCCTTTACCCCTCTGTCACTTACTGAGCCTTTTAGACACAGTAAGCAATATGGCGTTGTCAGTATGACGCGAGATCTCGAAGTGGAACATTATCTCAAAAATGGGTAAATGCGCTGTGTTAATTTGTAAAAATCATACCGGACAATCAAAAAATGTTTCTTTTCACGCGTAAGTACAATTTTATTCTATTAGAGCAGCAATTTTTCGAAAAATAAATAAAATTTGGTATGTAAACAAAATATAATACGTCATTTCAAAAAGTAATCATTGTACATGTAAATTCTTCAAAGATAATTGCATAAGTAATTTGGTTGGGTTATATGTATCACTCATTCATTCAATTGTCATTTTTATGTCGTATAGGGCTTGAACATATCGAGAAACATATCGATGTATGTAAATGAACGAACGAATCCAATTTTAATGTAGGAACTATTTAAATTAATTTCAGATTTACAGTTGAACCCCTAACAAGAAGAATTGGGTGGAAGCGGTACGCAGGGAGATAACATGGACGAGTACTCAGGTCTTAGATAACATCTAAGGTCTGATGATGGAGCCAGAAGATGGCTAAAGGAACTTTGTTATTAAACGACGCAACCCTACGAACTTTGAGCTCGTTATATTTGAAATATAACTTCAAACTTAAAAAAAAATGTTGCTTATTTCACCCGCATGGTTCCCGTTCCCGTGGTAATATCAAAAATCCTTTCTTAGTGCTCGACAACATCGTTAAAAGAGCCTGTATGCAAAATTTCAGTTTAATTGATATAGCCGTTTGGGCTGTGCGTTGCCTTGCCTGTAAGTCAGTCACGGTATTGTTTTTTAGTATTAGACTTATGTTGTACATTATCATGGTGTGTTGTACATTAACATTTAAATTGTATCATAAGTATAAAAAATAGCATTGACAACGCAAAAATTAAAAAATCATAACTTATTAGCTGTTGAATCATAATATTGATCGTTAAACATTTGTTTTTTTTTCTCTTTTGAATGCAAGGAAGGATATTCTTACAGCGTATTAATAATATAAAAGTATCGGAGAATTTCGAAAGTGGTCCGCAAAACTCGGTAGCTCAAAGGTCGTGGGTTCAAGTCACATCTGAAAATTCACTTGTGGCCGAGTTCATTTGTTCCAATATTTTTCTTGTTAAAATTTATCATAAATGGTGGTTACATTTATTATTTGTTTCTAACATAGACCTTGTTAGGTCACAGCAAGAATAAAATTAATTATATTTATGTATGTACGTAAGCTATATACTTATACTATTTTTTAATCTTATAATATTTTAATTTTAAGCTCGTTTTATTATATTCAAGTAAAACAATCTTAAAACTACAATAAACTATTGGTTGAAATATTCTTGCAATTAGCATTTCAGCTAGTAGTTGCTAGAAAGATACTGCCTTGGCTTTTTCTTAAATATAGGTAATTTATATGCGATGTTTTGTTGATAACTTCTGGGAGTTTGTTGTTTAAAACTGTCATAGCGTATGCTGGACCATACGCTATCCAAACGCTAGTCTACTATTTCTAATTTGGGTTTAGGTTGTGCTAATTTTGTACGGTGGCGTAAATTTTGAGATCTTCAATAAAGTGAAAACAAGTTTATATTTTTTCTTACAAATATGCATATTTATTAAATGTAAAATGGATACTAGAGTTGAAATTAAAATGTTTTAGTCTTCGAGTCAACGAACTTCTAATGTCGATGATTATTTTCAATAAGTTTTAGTACTTATACTTAGATTTTTGGCTCCAAAAAATGTCGAATACGAGATATCACAGCTCGAGAAGCACACAGGGGGCTTATTGTCTAATTTTAAGTCTATCACAATCCCTTTAAAATTTTCATTTAAAAGGTACATATTATTCACATCGCATCACATCACATAGCATCGCGCCACAACTATTTGACCTTTGAAAGGGATTGCAATCGATTATAACACTTATGGAGGGGTTGCTATTGTGTATGTCCTATACAATGGTTCTGTAATGAACTAATTACCCATATTTTGTTTTATATAAAAAAGATCGAGTGATTGAAGAAGTTAATATAAATAATGAATTATATTATTATATAAACCAAATATTAATGTTTTTTACTCAGTTAAAAAGTGTTAGTAAGTAAATTGTAAGTCCGCCTGGCTAGCGACTACCATCTTATCCAAGTCCGTTCCGGCAGTTAGAGGTAAGATAGCTAGTTCCTCAGTGATTGAGGATACCGGGAGAGGCGCGCTTCCATCTTAAGCATATCTTAATGTATCTACCCATTTTTCACAAAAAAAACCCAAACACAAACGCTTTGGGAAACATTATGTATAGTTTTTATGAATTTGAGGAATTTTTTTAATGAGATTTTCATATTATTAGGTGCTTTTTATTTTTCCACGAAATAAACAATTAACTTACTAATTTCTTTAAATCACACATGATTTATTAAACTCAATAGATTTCATTCACTCCTTACTTATCGTGCTATTTATTTTTCCACGAAATAAACAATTAATTTACTATTTTTTTTAAAACACACATGATTTATTAAATTCAATAGGTTCATTCATTCACTCCTTACTTATCGATAAAAAAATTATCGATTACTTCAAGCACTACTGTCATTATTTGACATTAGTAATCGCCCCTCACCCCCGCAAGAATTGGTTGATCGTGTTTTCATACATTCTTCTCGGGTTTCGTGTCCAGTGGTTAATTCGTCCAAGATCACAAGCAATAATTTCTCTGTGTCTTCGTAGGACATTTTTTGAAGAGCTGCATACAGAATGCTCCTTGTGCTGTGATAATTAACAGAATAAATACCATGGCATTAAATCTATTATCAAGAAAAGGCCCTAGAAACATGAAGAAGCTGGAAGAGAAGGCAGATTTCATTCCCGTATTTTGTGGGCAAACTCTATCTTTCGTCTTTTGTTAGTAATTTCAGTGCTGTAGGGAAGTGCAGTGTGCTGTTTAAGGATAGTGCTCAATATAAATAATTGTCTAACGGTTAGTACATTACAATTCTTATAAAGAAGCTCAGTTGAGTAGAGGTAGGGCCGGAAAGTAGCAACTTTTAGAACCGCCCTTTGGGCTCTTTCCATTGAGAACAATGAAGTTTTAGACGTGCCACCCCATGACGTAATGCAGTAATTTATTATTGATTGACCTAGGGCAAGATAGACTTGCCGTATTACTGCGTAATCAGCAAAAGTGCGAAGTTTTTTGAATATATATATTAATTTACGTATTCTGCCACATAAAGCTTCAATATGGGTCTTAAATGAAAGGTTTTCGTCAATAGTGACACCCAAATACTTCAGATTGTTAGCAATACCTATATCTGGGTAAGTGCAACGGTGATTAGCAGGGTCCTTACAACGGTGGGCATGCAATTTTTGGTTAGTTAAGGTAGTTTTATATTCACGCATTGAGAAATATACATACTTAGTTTTGTCAGCGTTTAATGTTAGTAGAAGCATATATAAGAAAATTTCTTATATAATATATAAGAAAGATTCTGCCAAGTGTGTTATGCCAAATAAATTTCGGAGCATCGAAATTTTGCCAGATAGAGGGAACCCTATAAATACAATGCGACGGTGTACTCGCAGCACTTGACGAAATCTGATGTGTGCCGAAATTAATATACTTATCGACCAAAATTCAATATTTGCTTTACTCTGCAACGCTCCTGATAGCAATATCTGACGTGCGCATAATATCAGCTAATTTATAATGTGAAACCGAGGCGGTATTACACACAAACGATATGCTTTGATAGATTGATTCACTGGAGATTTCAGTCCTTAATTTGACTGTACAGTCGCAAGTACCTATTTACAAATTTAGTTAGAAAAAGTCAGAGATCAAAACTAATATGATGGTCATGATTTTAATAAAGTTACCAGTCTAAGCTTTTGTGTTCCGTATTGGTATTAGAGGTACCTACGTTGGTCGGACGTTATAAATTCGGAAAACAATAAGAAACCAGGAACATACACTACGTTTAAAGAAAAGTTATTTAAATGTCTACCGAAGTACCGTGATGTTTGCGATTTAATTACTTTTATTAGTAGCTAAATCTGGCGCCCAGTGCCACAATTATCCTTTTTAGCGCCCGGTGCGAGGCGCCCTATTTTATTTTCTTTATTTATATTAGTATTTCGCCGACAAAGTGATATGCACTGTAGCGAAAATTAGGTTTATAGTTGATTTTGGTATATTAATATAATAAATAAATAAAAAAACGAGCGACATCGCATTCGCAAAAAAAAAACTGTTTTTCTCAAAATTGCTGGACGGATTAGTTTTTATAGTACTTGCTCAAGGCGTTTTTAAAGTAGAGAAAGTTTGCCACAATGATTATCAGCCCATTATCGTTTACTGCTGGACATAGAGTTGTTCAACTGTACGCCACCGAGCACGACCCGCGGCCTGCGGGTAAGCCACGAAAAATCGAAGATCGTCATTTCACCTAGTCTGAGGGCAACCTACACTACGTTTGCCGATAAGTGGTCTCCAGTCTCCACTTAAGAACTCGTTTATGTCTGCTGCCACTGCCACTGTCGCTTCAGTTTGCTAATTCGGTGGTCTATGTCGATTATTTTAGTTCTCAATCGGAGTCTGAAGGATCGAATCCAGATCACCTGGTCCTGGATGCGATCCTTCAGAGAAACTCCGAGCATAGCGCTTTCCATAGCTCGCTAAACGACTTTAAACTTGCGAACGTCCACGTGCCGTGAGTGTCCACGTTTCGGCTCCATATGTCATTGAAGGGTAGGTATAGATAGGACGCACTGATTGAAGACTTTCGTCTTTGGACTCTGTGGAATGGTTGACGTAAAGACTCGACGTAGTTTACCATATGCTGCCCAGCCTAGCTTCATTCTTCCGTTGACCTCCTTATCGAAGTTGTTTTTACCCAACACTGCAGTAAACATATTCCGAAACAACTTCGAGAGTACCTTCCTTGTCCAATCGGTCGGTCTGCAAAACCAAAACAATACCGCCAATCGACTTGGCATCGATGCAGGGATTCTGGTACAACCCAGGATTACAATATAGTCAAACGCCTTTTCATAGACCTCAAATGCACAGGGGCTGATTATACTCTTTGGTCTTCTGAATAATCTGCCGCACTGTGAAGATGTGGTCTGTGGTGCCATACCCTCTTCGAAACTCGACTTTTTCTGTCTAGGTTGTGGATGTTGGGGTTGCCTCCATATAAAGCAATTATGACTCTCTTTCCTCCTGTTGCTGCTAGTAAACCTGGTGTTAAGACAAATCGCATCTTCCTTTTTAACGTCCGGATTTTTTTTATTACCCTGGACGTCATTTGCATATTTTGCGGTAATTATTGGGTCTACAGAGACAATTCTAAGCCCATATTATAGCAAATTTTGTGTTCTTTAGAAACGTTCAGAATTGTAACTATCAAAAACTAGTTATTTAAGGCTTAAATCACCAAAATATGACATTTAAGCGCATTTTTCAACTTTTAACAAAGTTGATTCCAAGCTTGAGAACACAAACTTCGAATATTTATTAGTCAACATCATAAACAAGCCTGCAAAATATCAGAAATAGCTATAATAATTGATGTAAAATCTGAAATATAAAGTTACTGGACAGTACTGATTTTCGGTTTAGATTTGGATGACAAATCAGGGCCGTTGGTCATTTCTGTGCCCCCCTAGGGTCTGCGCCCTGTGCCTGGACACCGCCGGCACCGCCCTGATTTCAACGCTGTTGGCGCTCACTTTGCTGAGATTTCGAAAATTCAATGTTATAACTTTTTAATTTTACATTACATAATGCTATTTTTATGTGATAAATATTAAATAAGGAAATATAGAAAAAAGCAACTTGTGTGATGTCGCCCTAACCCGCATCCTTGGGAATCCGACCCAATGCATGCCATAAAAATAGCATTGTGAAAAGCAAAATTAAAAAGTTGTAAGATTGTTTTATCTTTATCGATAGTCAAACATTTGTAAAAATGTTTCTTTCGAATGCGAGGATATTTCTCTCATTTATGAAACGACGGTGGCCAACACCGTAGAAAGGTGAATATACTGGATAAATTCGACGTGTCCTCATAGGTCTCTGTAGCATAATTAGTTAGTGCATTGGGCCAGATTCCCAAGGATGCGGGTTCGAATACAGTCAGGGCGACATGAGACAAGTTGATGGCTTTTTTTTAGTATATTTTCTTGTTTAATATTTAATTTAATGTTTCTCATGACTGAGACTTTGGTACCTCCTTTCTTCATAATAACACTTAGGTACCTTTTATTCTAAAATTAATAACTTCTTAATCTGCCGAGCATCTTAGGATTAAGGATCGTTTTATTATGTCGTTACCCATAAAATTACTGACCTTTTTAATTCGCAATTCATAATTCCTAAGCACCAGAACATCGTAGATATTATATTTATGAGTTGTTCAATGTTTCCTTCGGGAACAATGAACCGTATATTGTCACATTTTTTGTTACAAAGATAACGTGATGTAACTTTCGAGTTTGAGACAGTAAAATAAATAAAATAAAAAATAGTTATTTGGTATACAAGGCTGTAAAGTTGGATTTCGCGGCGTGTTACCTCTATTGAAATTTGAAACCTGAGCAAGCGAAGGATTCTAGGATAGAACCTCGAGCGCAGCCGAGTGGTTCAAATATTTAATTCTGAGCGTAGCGAGGGTTTCAAAGGTACGAGACGCTAAACATTTTCTGCCGAGCGCAACACACAAGTTTTCACATCACAACACCGAGGATTTTTTTGAGGTTGTTTCCGCGGTCAACTTCCGATAAAAAAATCTTTTAACAAAAAGTTTAATCTAATATACCTTATTCTTGTTGTTTAAGTTATATAAAATAAAGCAAAATAATAAAAAGGGAGTATTATAGTTAATTAAAAGATATTTAAAATAGGTATAAAATTTTACCTATAATAACAATAAAAACGATTCGGTAAATGTTGACATTGACGTGAGGTACAAGACAAAGATAATTTAAAAATAAAGGTTTATGTCACGTTCCGAAATCCAATTATAGGTTTTGAAATCTCACCTAGCTAAATTGAAAATTCTTATTACAAATAGTTTAATCTTATTGTTATTGTTTTATGGTTCGAGGAACTAAAATAATGTAATAAAACCAAAACGTAGTATTATAATTAATTTAAAGTTATTTAAAATAAAAATAAAATGTAACATAAAAATCAATAGCGCGGTTCGGAACATATTATCACGTATTTTTCTTTCTAAATTAAAAAAATTGTTTACCACGCTCGGCCGGTAATATGCGATTTTCGGCGCAGAAATTGAATGGCAAAACCTCCATTTCTGAGTGTGTGAGGTGAAAAGAATACTGGTGGTATGACTCTTCCATTTCACTTTGTATAAATCAACCTTATATTACACGTAGTACATATTTCCTCCCTTCAATTCGTGTTATTACACTCCAATGTCTCTTTGTTTGTTGTCGAGATTTGTAATATCATTGCAGTAAACAGTCCTACGTCTTCTTCTATAAAAGTTATTTAGTAAGTACGTACATTCTTTGTGCGGCGTATTACGTTAATACAAAACATTCCTACCTTAAACTTTATACTTATGAAAACATAATTAGGTACTTAGAGCGCTTACACACTACGTACGACCGTTCCGATATTTTCCATCCGTGAAAATACGGTACGTCATAGAATACGGTCCGTAGAATTATTTGTTTGGTAGCTTACGCAATACATCCGTTTTCCGTCATCCGATTTCTCTCCGTCATCCGTGAAATGCCTTTTTTTAGTTACTTCCACCACCACAGAATCATTTTTATTTATTGCACAACACTTTTTGTTAAAAAACATAATCAAAATCTCGAGTCGAGTAAACATGGCGGCTTTTCAACCGCCTCTGTGGTCTAGTGGTAACCACCGGTATCAGAGCCACCTTGTTGTGAGTCCGCCTGGCTAGCTACCACCATCTTATCTAAGTCTGACATCATAACAGCAATGTTTTCAGCATTGTTGTGGTTCGGCATTTAGTGGTTGAGGATTCCGGGAGAGGCTAGTTTCCATTTTCAGCCTTATCAATACTATATCAAGTATGATGAAGGCTAAGAGTCTCCCAGCCGTATAAAAAAACATAAACTCAGTATCTCGACTCGCGATTTTGTTTGTGTTTGTAAGAAATTTGTGATGTGAAATAAAAATTGTGCATAAATTTGTTCAACGTGGTGGTCGAAGTAAGTGGAGGTCAAGATCCTAACACCTTCACTGATAGTGTTAAAAAACTTTTACTGATAGTGTTAAAAAAGGAAGTTACGGATCAAACAATCTGATCATTCGCTCAGCACTACTTTCCGTTTCACGGACCACTAATTTACAATAGACTTAATGCTACTCTTCACATCTATCCACTCCTGACTACTAACTGCAAACGTACTGTGACCAAGTTTTTGACGACTCTTGACTACGACGCGACTGAAAAACTACTCTGCATTTTGAAATAATATTAATTATAAATGTACATACTCAATAATATTTATGTAATAAACTAAGATTATCCTTTAATAATTAAAAAATAATGGATCTCGTAAGGTTGCCTATCTCTTCGCTTTCACATATACTCATACATCCACACACACTTACACCCACACACACGCACACACACCCACACCCACACACACACTTACACATACACATGCTAACACTCATTCACAATGTCTTAACTTTGGGTTATCTACTTATATTAGTAATTTTATATAATTTAGCCTACCTACGTTGTTATTTTAAGCTACTTACCCTAAGTTCTAAACTTAAGACGTGTACTGTCATAATACACCCACTTATAATATTTATACGTCATTCTATTGTCTGTGGGTGGGCCTGGCGACCTGTAGCACAGGTTTCGTTTTCTGAAACCTATTTCAGGCACCAGTCCCTCACAAATGGTAGAAACACGTACAGTGTACCTATAATATCAACTAGTCTTAAGTTCTATTATTTGTGATGGGAAAATAAACAAATATTTTATTTATTTATTCAGCAGTGCGTAAGCGATATCTGAATTACGTCCGAGTTTTCTAGATCCATTTTATTTCACGGATACGGAACGGATTCGGATCGGAGCGCTCTTGAAACTGTTATTTAATTTATTTAATTTTTAATGTGTTATGGAAGTATTATTATTATTACTTAAGACTTAAACAATATTATGGAAAAATACATCAAAATTCACAATTTTAATTTAAGTTGACACTTCAAGTGGCCCAAATTATTTTCCCCAATAAATACATTTCTGATACGTTTGAGACGTTTTCAACTTGAGAATTTCAAAGAAACAACCCGACGATTTTTGCCACGTAATTACACGTACGTTAAAAGGTCCGTTACCTTTAAGGTAACTTAGGTCTTAGACCTAATAACGGACCTTATGTTCTCACCTGAAACACAGGATATATCCCAGCTCAGGCACAATTTAATGTTTTTATCTTTAATCATAATTTCTGTACTGTGATTGTGATTTTATGAAAAATAAAATTCATTATTACTATTATGACTTGGACTCTAAGGTAAATTTATAAGGTCTGTGGATTCGCACATTCTTTCTTTCCACTCAGAATTTATTTAGATAAGTACACGTAAACAGATTTTGCGACGCGGAAAATGAAATCTACCTATAAATGCAAAGTATTCGTGAAGTTTTTAATTACTCCGACCTAACTTCACAGGAATTCAGATTGAGATTTTCATTTTATAAAACAAGGTCCTTTAATTTTTTAGACTTTTACATCTTTCTAGCAATAATAAAAGTTAGAGGAATATTTTATGGAATAACTTTGTTGATGAAAGAACAAACATACTAGTTATAGAGACAGTGTGCAACCAGTGTACACCTATATGTTTTTTTCCTTTTAATGTTTAATAGAGTAATAAATGATTCAATATTTGTATAGTACCTATACCGATATCATCATACATCAGTCCATTTGTAAATGATAACCCTTCCCATTCTCAAGAGTATCATTACACGTGAAACGTTATTGTGTCACACTGTACCTATTACCTACGTACAAGTAGATTTTAATTAAACCATTGGACCTCAAAGGTCGTCGCGTTGAGAAAAGCAATTGTTCTCCGAACGACAGTCACTGAAATACCAAATTAGAAATTTCGATTTAGCCACAAGAAAGAGGTCGGGAGAACAACAAATCACAACGTTTGTTAGAAATTCGTCATAAGGAAAACGGAACTTTGAAACATCGAAAATGGATTGTTAATTATGAACGTTTCATTTGGTAAAAAAATATTGGTCAACGAAGACTGTACAGTGGAAAGCTTTGGCTGTTTGTTTTGAACAAACAAACGTGTCAGAAGCGTGATGGATCACGTGATACTTTTACTAATGAGCAAAAAATGGAAGCTCATGGTTTCGCGATGACATAGGTACCACAAAATATTTATAGAATATTTTTGGAAAATATACAACTGTAAGTACCTAAGTACTTATAAGATATATTTAAAAAATAAAAGGATAGATAAAAGGGCTCTAATGATAAACTACAGCGTCACAAAGAAAGTTGATGGAAATAAACATTTATTTCAAACTTCGTATGTCTATAACAAGAGATATTGCAATTTAAAAATTTGGTAGTAAGATCGAAGGTTAGTTTATTTTTTTGAACAAACGCAATATGATGGTATATATTTTCATCAATTGCTTCCAATGTTTTTCAGGTCTAACTAAATCACCACGTTTCCTCAATGATCTGTTGTTTAATAGTAACTTAACACATTTCTTTTTTAAATAGTAACACCATTAAGAGAAGAGCCGTAATAGCGTTGTCATAAGATGCTTCAGTTATTAAACTCAACAGTTCGCTTACGAGCTAATTGGCTCTAAAGTTTTGATAGTTTTCCGTTAGTTCCTGACGTTTCAATTTCTTTAGTTAAAGATAATAATCTTGCAATAGCTACACATAAATAATATAGTTAATACAGAATTAAATAAAGTTACAAGATCACCACATTTCTTTTCTGTTACCTACTTGTTTGGGAAATTCACGAAATTGACTTTGGTACTAGCGTTGTAAAAATTATGTGATTCAAGATACCTGCTAAAAAAACATTAAATCTTACAGAACGCTTTTCTCGACCCACTTTTCACAGGGCTTTTTAAAATTCACAATAAGGGAAAGTTAAGGTATTTCCTTAACTTTCCCTTATTGTGAATTTATTTTTTATTCTTCTATCTGCCGTACGTACCTATAGTGGAAGAGGTCCTAACATTTCTTGGGAGCTGAGCAAACGATAGACATTTATAAAAAGACACTGACCCAAACGTTCAAAAGAATTCAACTTAAAGATTAATATAAATTGTCAATAGGTGAAAATACCTGTTGGTATTGGAAACGCCTAGAACTTCATGATTATGGGGAAAATGTTTTAGAAAACCGTTTAATTGGTAAAAAAACCGGTCAAGAGCGAGTCGGGCTCGCGCACCGAGGGTTCCGTACCATCATATATTTTCCACATGCATCGACATACCAAACCAAAAGCAAATAAGTATAAAACCACTTTTTTAAGATTTCTAAAAAAGTATGCTATCTATAGACATGTTTTATTTTTCCTGTAATCTTTATATAAACTTCTAAAACAGAATAATTTTAGATATTTTCTATGCAAACTTCGGAGATAAGAGAGGGGAACAATTTTTTTTTTCAATTTTCGTCAAAAGTCGAAAACTATGCGGCCTAAAAACAAAAGAAAAAATGTTTGAGCATGTGCTAGCAGCGCTCTTTGTCACATGCTTTAGTAGCCACACTTTGAATTTTTAAGACCCCCTGTCAGTCCTGTTGTAAAAAAATAAATGTACATTTATTTCTCTCTTAATTTCGAAATAGTTGGGCAAACGTCATCTAAAACTATTCCCAAGTTCATAGCAGCAGTAGTTCTTGAGATATCCAGCTGTGGAAGACAGACAGACAGACTGAGTCGCACTATAGGGGTTCCTTTTTACCATATTGGTATGGAACCCTAAAAAACAAGTTTAGGCAATAAAGCTAATGGAAATTAAAATACGAGTAATAGAGAAAAATAATTTCGAAAAATCCGGGAGTCTCATTGAAGACAAATGTGTACCGTTGCTCGCGGTGCGGAACCACGGCTGCTGGGCAAATGTAATTATCTGAGCACTAATGCTCTAGAGTCTAGCTAGACGCCACTAAGTGTCCATTATGTTACGCCGCCCGCCGCGCAGCCGGTGACGATATACGTATGCTATATATTCATTAATTAGAGTTCCATTCCATATGCGAAGTCAACATGAAAGAATGGATACCTACTACAAATAAGGAGGTATCCTTATTAGTATAATTATTATAGCCTAATTCAATAATATGTTTATTTTCTTGTAGATCAATGTAACTTTCGCTCGAGAAAAATATTGTTTCTCAAATAGTCAGCGGTAATCTCAAATCATTAAAATGGTAGTAGGAAATAAGTAGGTACATCTTAAATTTTACATCCCGAGACCACCCTTGAAAAGGTGCGGCAACGTTGGGAAATGTAAAAAAACATAAATAACGCGATTGAATTAGGAAAAGTTAATTTATTCAAAGAAGTAGAAAAGTCAGTAAATTGATGCTTAATTTTAATAAACACGATCCATGCTATTATACATCAGATCCAAAACTTTTTCAATCTGAAAGTTGCATTAAGTCAGGGGCGCTCTTGTACTCTGGGTAAACAATCATTTTGAGTATTTTTTTTGCATTTGTTCAATCTGTTTTCGGCTAGTCTTATTGCTAAGAAAATGCAGATTTGCTGTGTCTTAGGCTGTAAAAATATCGGCAATAATTCTATCCCAAAAGATGAGCGTCGAAAACAATGGCATGTAACTATGCGGTGCCATAACCTCACTCACAGACTACACAGCTGATTCTACGATTTGTTCTGATCATTTCAGGCCAGAAGATATAAACGATTCTAACGGAATTCATTTATACAGGTGTGTTTCACATAATCTCCGAAAAGAAAAGCATGATTTGTGCGAAACGAGTACAGTACGAAATCCTAAAAAGTGTGATAACCACAATCATAGAATGCAATCACCTGTATATTCCTGTTCTATTTACAGGATCAACATACATAGTCAAGTCAAGTGATAAAAAAGTGGTTCCATCAGTGTTTGCTTGGACTTAAGAAAGTATTGTGACAAAACAGAGAAGACTGAGGGCAGAGCACCGTGAAGACAGTTGAGTAAAGTTGATGCAGAGGCAACAGTATATTCTGTCACAGGGAATGTTCATGACAATATAGTGGAAGTTGTACTAGGGACTAAAATGCAACAGCGCCCTTTTGTTCAGTCGGAACCAAGAACACGTGATGTTGGCACACTTAAGCGCTACCAGTTTCTAACTGCTGACGATTTTGAAGATTCTAATAATTAGATACGCTACTATACGAGAAATTCAAATTTGTGCACTCCTCCGTTAATATAATAGGTTTTTCACAAACTTTTTAACCGACTTCGAGGAAAGGAGCAGGTTATTATTTCGTCTCGTATAATTTATTTACCACTATGCACCGATTATTCGAAGACGGCTGGACGGATTGACATGATTCAAACGTTATTCCCAAGTTGATTGAATTTTTTGAATCTTTGAAATCAGAAACTTTCAGTAAATCTTGAAAATACGTTTTCATTACCATAGTCCGGATGTTTGACTATAACTTCTTGGAACGATTGATGATTCTGTTTCCTTTGAAACAACTTCAAGAATGACATAAAAAATACTAATTTTGTTTTTAACAAAAAACTACTTCAAAAAGTATAAACAGCCTTTTGGAGTCGGTACCAGCCCTAGTAATTTTATTTTTCTATCTCAATAATAAAAATCAAAATCAAATCAAGTCATAAAAACTTTTTACAGTAAAATGTCGTTCTTCCGGACTCTTATTTTTCACTTGCCCCCAAGAAAAGTTTTGTAGGTCAACGAGGTTAGATAGATTTTATTGAAACATTTTAAATAGAAAAATATTTGAAAAAATCAACTCGACCACAAGAGAATTCTCAGATGGGACTCGAACCCACGATCTTTGGAAATCCGGCCTAATGCTCTAACCACTGAGCTACCGAGACTTGCGGAGCACCGACGAAACTCTCCAATACTTTTATATTTTACGCTGTAGGCCACCGTCATGTATCAAATCAATGCTAGGAATATCCTTGCATTCGAAAGAAACATCTTTTCAGATGTTTAACAATCAATTAAGATGCAACAGCCAATTATTTATGATTTTTTAGTTTTTGCATTTTTCAATGCTGTTTTTATACTTATGATACCTACATGTTAAAAATAAATAAAAACTTAAAAAAAATAAGTTCAAAAAGACTACTTACTGAAAAATCACGCTCTAAAAAGTATGAAACAAGAAAATATTCTCATCTGAAATTGTCGTGGTCGTATGCCACTTACTCTAACAAAACAATACATTCTAGGGAAAAGTGGCATGCGTGATTTTTCAGTAGTCGGGTTTTAGTTTTTAAACTTATATTTTATTTAAATTCTTTTGGAGTTGTAAAGTAAGTTCAACTTATAAAAAAAAATATCAACGTAGATGCTTTGATATAGATGACTATATTTGTATTTTGGGTAGGTTTGGAGAGAAATTCAGTTTAACGTTGAGTTTTATAAGACGTAATCTTATGGAAATTATTAACAAAATTCGATTTATGCAAGCAAAGCCGCGAGCAAAAACTAATAAAATATATGTTTTTGAAACGTGCTTACCAAGAGCTTTCATATGACACCAAACACGATATTCTTTAAAAAAAAAAGTTTTCTTAGTTCACAGATTTATGTCGTCTAGAGGGCGCCATATTCAATTTCATGTGACTTGACATACTTGAGACGCTTCCATCGATACCTCAATTGTGAATATATAATTAGCATTATTTATAGTAAATTTTAAATAGAAAAATATTGGAAAAAGTCAACTCGGCCTTGTGGTCGAGTTGACAAGTGAATTCTCAGCTGGGACTCGAACCCACGACCTTTGGAAATCCGGTCCAATGCTCTAACAACTGAGCTACCGAGACTTGCGGACCACCACCGTCGAAATTCTCCAATACTTTTATATTTTTTAATACGCTGTAGGCCAGCGTTATAACATCAATGCTAGGAATATCCTTGCATTCGAAAGAAACATCTTTTCAGATGTTTATTATGAGTCGACCATCCCGAGATCTAACGTTTACTTACTTTTAATCGTATTTCAATCGGCCGGCCCATGGATTAGAGCTTTCGAAAGTATTTCATGCTAGCTCCACAATTGCTTCTTCTTCTAAAGCACCAGAGACGGCCTTTTATAAACTATGAATAGTTAGATATGATTTCCGTCAGGTTACACGAAAAACTTTAGTTTTACCAAAAACTTTTTTCCTTTAAGTCTTTAGCTAATTTGTTTCAAGGACGGCGGTGGTCTTATAAGAGTTCCTTTCAATTTTGTGTAATATAATTCTAAAAATGGTAATCAATATCAGAAAAGACAAAAAGCAAAGAAATATGACATAGCAGCGGCGATGTTAAAAAAAATATCTTTAGTATCTTTAATGAAACCTACGATCGTAGTGAACTACGCATTATGTACTTGTTCTAGTTTGATTAATAGATTAAAACCCTATCTATTTCACTTTCTATTGAGACTCTTGGCAGACAACGAATTCGTAAAATTCTTAAAAGCGTCGTAAAAAAACATTGCTTTTAAAATAATGAATAGGCGGACGCCTATATTTTATAAAATCATGCGTTAGTAAGATTTATTCAGCCAGAAAAGGTTACGAGCGTTTACATTAAACAGCGCTAACATCGCCGGGTTGTATATTGTTATTTGAATACATTCATAGTAGACTCCATCGGGATGGATGACTGAATGGTAAATATTTAACCAAGCGGATTCTTTCCGTCAATTTCGGCGATCCAATAATTGATTTCTTTCACCCGTCTTAGCATTAAGCAAAAAATATTGAAAATCAGAACTGCTTTTAATGGAAAATTAGCCAGTTTTAACGAACCATTGTTTTTATAGGTTTGTAACTTCTTATTTTATCATGATTTAAGAATTAAAACTTCGATCATCTATTATAAAAGATTTATAAAAGTAAAAAAATCTAGAAAAACAAATTATTTTTCCTGATTCTTTCAACAGATATACAATTAAAATCCAATTATTTTATTTAGTCATTAATTTAAAAAAAATACATTATTGTGCTATATTAACTTTTATGGCAAAGGAAGTCGCGCCAATTTTTCCTGTGTTTGCTATTTGATTACTTATTATTAAGTATGATAATGTAAACAAAAAAGTATTATGATTTTTTAATTTTTGCATTTTCTGTGCTATTTTTCATACTTATAATAAATTTTAAATAGTAAAATATTGGTAAAAAACAACTCGGACACAAGTGTATTCTCAGATGAGACTCGAACCCACGACCTTTGGAGTGCATTGGACCGGATTTGCAAAGGTCGTGGGTTGGAGTCCCTTCTGAAAATTCACTTGTGATCGAGTTGTTTTTTTTCCAATATCTTTCTATTTAAAATGTATCTACCTAGACAATTAACTGTGTAAAGTTATAGGATAGTCTGAACCATACTAAATAAGCGTTTGATTAAAAGGTTTATTCACATACCTAACTAGCAAACAATGATTTACATACACTTTTCTTTTTAGACTGAGAATTTAATCAATTGATATCTGTTTAAAACTGAGTTAAAAGAATTGTCTTGTAAAAAAAAACTACGAAATGTAACAGTTGTGTCGTTTTTGTTGCGTCAATTATGAATACAATCAATATAGTTTTGCTTATTATTTTAACAAAAACATTCTTCATCGCTTAGTCAATTGAAGGTGCCGTTGTCAATTCGATCACCTTTATGTAATAAAGTGACTCAATACAGTTTGTAAATAAGTATTTATTTGAGCAATGGCAAAGACAGATACACAAATTAAAATACATATTTATAAAACTGTAGAAGGTTTTATTTTAAACTCTAATAGGACTCCATTGGGACCAATATTGTTGTGTTAAATGTTTTGTGCAAACCTTTGATCGAGTGAAAACTTTTCTGAATCGGTCAAATTTGAAAAACAGGAAAATTTTTGGCGAATACTTTTTGCTAAATTACTTTGTCAAAAATAAACGCTTGCATTCTTAACTTACATATGTGCATACTGCACATATCATTTTGTACCTACGCTATATCTACTAAGAACATATTTGGTTATTTTAACATTAAGAAGCTCTTTTACTGGAATCTCCTGAAGCTAAATCGGTAGCAATTTTACTTTGTATAATGTAGGTAATCTTTAACAAAATAGCGGATATTTTCAAACCTGGTCCCAATCCGGAATATTGCTCTCGGCTATATATATACAATACCAACAAAGGATTCGACCTTTTTGGGTTGACTAAGATGCAAAATGAAAAGTTTTTGCAGTGAAAATGCTGTGAGTGAACCAAAGGAATCTCGAGGAAGGTTACAACTTATTACAAGTGAAAGCACCCGTAACTACTTGGAGGTACCACAGAATATATTCTGTTCTGTCTACCAAATAATTTTGTGAGTCTTTGACGTATTGTAATCAACTCAATTCATAGTTTTCTTGAAAATCTTAGCAAAAATCCACTAAACAAAATTGCAAATGCAGACAGATACGTTGTAATCTAAAATATTATATCTAGGTATAAACGACAGAAGAATAGAAAGTCAACAAAAACTATCTAGAATAATAATCTGAGTAAAATGAAACCATCAGAAATCAAAGAGAACTCGTAAAGGCAAATTAAAAAATTGGGAAGCGTCTCTTATCATTTGATACGTTTGCAAGTCCAATTTTCAGCCAAGTCCCAGCGGAATCGCAGGGGCAAACATCGAGCGTTGTTCTAGTTATACTTACTCGTGAATTCGTTAAGAACGACACGAATTTAAACAAATGAATTCCGAGTAGACATTTAATAAAGTTTAAACTGCATTTCAGCGTAAAATTTTGTGAAACTTACTTCGTTAGGACGAAAGTAATTATACCTACATAAAACAATTTTGGCGAAAAGCACAAATTGTCATATGCTAATATTAGTTTTTAGTATAGTTATACATATTTAGAATTATTGGCATCTTTGTTTAATACAAGCATGGTGCATGTAAGTTCAAACTTTTTTTGACAAACCGAGGAAATCTCCATAATTTAAAAAAAAATGTCTTGTCGTAAAAAATTTATTGTAGGTATATTGCTATTGGTTAAATAAGACTTTTAATAAAATAATAATAGTGTCAGGGTAAAAAATAGAGCTTATTACTGCGTTATTTTCAACTATACTTAACTTTATATTCTTTTAAACAAAACCAATGCCAACCAATCATTTATTTATTAATTTACGGAAGAAACGACACTTAAGTACTCGTATTTCTTCAAAAAAAGTTAACATTACAAACATTTAAACCGCCTTTGTGGTCTAGTAGTATAACCACCGGTATCAGACCCAGGGGTCCCGGGTTCGATTCCCAGCGGGGGTACATATTGTATTCGGTTGTGGTTGGTGGTAGGACTTGTTGTAAGTCCGCCTGGCTAGCTACCACAATCTTATCTATGCCTGACGCCATAACAACAATGTTTTCAGCATTGTTGTGTTCTGGCAGTTAGAGATACGATAGCCAGTTCCTCAGTGGCTGAGGATTCCGGGCGGGGCTCGCTTCTATCTTCAGCCTTATCAATACTTCACATCAGGTATGATGAAAGGCTAAGAGTCTCACCGTCTCGTTCATAAAAAAAACCCTATGAGAACACAGTTTTGGCACGACAAGTGTGGCGGTACCTTAATTAAATAATACAACTTTTCGGATGTAAAATAGTTATTTGTTATGCAAGGCTGGAAAGTTGGTTATTTACGAGTGGTTAAAAAATTTAATCCTGAGCGAAGCGAGGATTTCAAAGGTATGGGACACTAAATACTTTTCTGCCGAGCGCAACACACAATGTTTCACCTCAAAACAGCGAGGAACATTTATGGTTGTTTCCGCGGTCAACTTCCGGTAAAAAAATCTTTAAACATAAAGTTTAATCTAAATATACCTTATTCTCGTGGTTTTAATAATATAAAAAACTAAAATAATAAAAAGGGAGTATTATAGTTAATTCAAAGTTATTTAAAGTAGGAATATATTGCTACATATTAATAAGAATAAAAACTTTTAAATTAAATAAATGTAAATGTTGACACTGACATGAGGTACAAGACAAAGACAATTTAAAAATAAAGATTTATGTCACAGTCCGAAATCCAATTATAGGTTGTGAAATCTCACCCAGCCTAATATAAAATTCTTATAACAAATAGTTTAATCTTATTGTTATTGTTTTTATGATTCAATGAACTAAAATAATATAATAAAACCAAAACGGAGTATTATAATAAATTTCAAGCTATTTAAAATAAGAATCAAATTTAACAAAAAAGTCAATAGTGCGATTCGGAACGCATTTTGACATATTTTTAGGTATTATATTAAAAAAGTACTTTGCCGCGCTATGCCGCAAAAAGCGCCTAAACTGATTGACAAACCTCCTTTTCAGTTACTTTGTTAAATTTTGCCACCTATTTTTGTTAATAACACAAAAAATGTGTTATTAATAAAAGTGTTATACAACGTTATTTTATGTTTACCCTAAACCATCACCTTTGACACGGTACCCTGAAAGAAATTTATTTGCGCAGTGAACCGTCCGGCTTGGGACGTAATCTAGCTGAATTAAAGAGTATCTTCTATCTTTGGCCCGGATGACAAATGCTTTACCAAAACAGTTGTGAAACACTCGATTCGATCTCGGTTCGCATTGGATAAAAACCTTCACACGTTTTTTGTCATTGTTTTTTTTAATTACAAAAACTTTTTAGTGTTTATTTTTCAAAATTTTATATCATTTATTCAGTCTAGGCTGTTACAAGCAATTATGACTGTCAAAGAAGCTACGCCATCGGTTCACATACCCTACAGCGGCAGCGGGAGACCTTGTAACAAAGAAGAACCGGCACGAAACTCGTCAAGGGCTGTTTTTTTCTCTCTGTTTTATTACGTACAGAGTCGTCAAATTGAAAAATGACCTTAAACGTTAGTATAAGGTAACTTTCCATCACAATCATTATGCAGAAAATTATAAAATCAAATAAAAAATAAAAAGTACACAATCCGATAATCATAGCAGCAAACAATTTTAGAAGTCTACCTAAGTAAAAATTACAACTACTTACATATTATTAGTTACATAAAATTTTAATGTACATAGAAGCAAAGATTATAAAATACTATACTAGATGTCAAGTATTAATTACAGTAGCTCGCAATCATTTATCCGATTATTAATATTATTATTATTATTATAATATAAAAACTTTGTTTAGTTTAGTTTCTGAGTCCACGTAAATACTTATTAGATGTCTCGGTGATAATGTCACAAACTGTCGATTGTGTTTTATGTTGTAACAATACATCTCGTTAAATTGAAAATATCTTCGTCGACTTGGTGATAGCAATTAAAAATGACTCAGCAGAATTGAGCTATTCAATAGGGAATCAAGATATTATTCAGAGAAAAATAAAAATAAATAAGAGGTATTGTAAAGGTACCTACTTATAACTAATCAAAGTAATGTGAGTGATGTGAAGTATTTTTGATATTAGAAATAAAACGAAACCTTGAACACATTATTAAGTAACTTATAAGATATTTTTTTCGGTTTAATAAGTAATAAGCTAAACACAATGATAACACACATATTATGATAATATCATTGGCTAAACACTTAAAATTTAGGTTGAAACCATTGAAAATAAATTGATTATAAATTTAATCACAAAACTAGTTATTAAAAATATAAAAAAAGCTCTAGTAGCAACAAATATAGCTGCACATGTAGATCCCAATCGCACCCTACCGGGAACGAAATTAGTTCTCTGTATGTTATCATCTGGTAAGGTATCTGTTCCGAAAATAATGGGGTTCTGTACGAAACTCGGATAATTGACGTACTTTTAAGTTGATCGTTTATTCTGCGCTAGTACATGTATTGTGAGTCAAAGAACGGATGCAGGTTAGCCTGCCTTGCTATTCTGAAGGCTTAGTGTGAGTTTGCAAATGCCCAAACGTTTGACATATAGCCTTAATATTATGGAAATAATTAAAATAATCAATAAATAATCAATATTGTAACCATATTCTTGCGAATAAATATTTTTTTTATTTATTGTTTATTTAAGGTTGAGAATTAAGCGAGTAAGGTGATAAAGCTCACACTAAGCACTCATAACACTTTCGCAAAATCACTTTCGAATTCGCACGTGAAATGCCAGTTTTGCCATACAAAAATAAAAACTTGGAATGTGAATTAGAAAGTGATTTTGCAAAAGTACGTATCAGAATAGCAAGGTTGATCCTTCCACAAAGTCAAGCCAGCGCGTGCCGCGCCCGCCTTGGTCAAAGAGGTGGCAAGTCCTAAGCGTAATTTTCAGAACTTCGTTTATCTCTTCGAACTTCGTTCTATCGAACATGTACATGTAATTTTTTTGCACGAATTTCTGATTGCTTTGCAGAACAAAACAACAACAAAAAATGTGAGCTGTTTGAGTGTTTTTGCTTCCGAAACTGAAGAATGGGTTACAAAAAAAAATAAAATTATTTAAACTCGGAGATTTTCATTCGCCAGCACCACCTTAACTTTGATATGCTGGCGATTATACTCAATGGGAATGCAGTCACCAATGCAATTAAACTCGAGCATTAAGCAAACACATAGTTTGTTATTGCATAATAACGTATCCTAACTAATCAGCAGTTCACAAATCAAGTTTATACGCAGTTAAATTCATTATAATAATAAAAACATGAACTATTTTATGATTTTTGAATTATTGCATTTTTCGATTCTATTTTTATATATTTCGATGTGGGCGAGTTGTTTTTTTTCCAATATTCTTCTATTTAAAATTTATCATAAACATAAACTATGTTAGTATTTTTTATAATATGTATTCAACATCAGTAATTTACTGTTTTTTACCGACTTCAACAAAAAGGAGGGAGGTACTCAATTCAACGCGTATTTTTCTTTTTTTTTGTCTGATGTATGTATACCGATTACTCCGGTGTTGGTGATCCGATTTTAATAATTGTTTTTTTGTTCGATCGGGTACACTGTCAATTTGGTCCCATATAATTTTTACGAAGATCTGGCTAGTAGTTTTTTCATAATCTTGAAAAATATCAATCACCTTTTGTGTTCACATGTAGTCGTTTACCTAGATGACATTGTTGTGTATGGGCTGATTTTTATTGTAAGTAACGGCACATGATGTAACTAAAAAATCTGAAATAAAAACATTTTATAAAAAAAAATCAAACCGACTTCAAAAAGTAAAAAATAAAACTTTTGGAGTCGGTGCTAGCTAGCTAAGGCCAAAAAAATATATAGTTAATAGAAGTGCAATGTAGAATGCCCTGGCTGGCACCGACTCCAAAAGTTTTATTTTTTACTTTTTGAAGTCGGTTTGATTTTTTTTTATAAAATGTTTTTATTTATCTTTGCGATACTAATGTTTCTATTCAATACTAACTAGAATTTATGTTGGGTGTTGCAAGTATTTTTAAAAGTTTATCCCACCATTTATGAGGATATTTAGGATTCACCGCCAACCTATCGTAACTATTTCTAAAATCAATAGAACTGATTTTGCTTGTAATTTTTCAAAAACTTAATAAATTTGATAGAAGCCTTCTTATATCCGTCTGTAGAAATAAATACAATTTACCTGTAGTCTGATTTTTTATTTGACGGAATTGTGACAGATGAAATTTTTTGGCATCTTCATCATGAAAAACCTTTTTGTCATGTACTTTTATAATTAATTTATGGATATGAAATAGCAAAGATTAAGAGAGAGAACGAGTCGAAGTAAGCTATATTGAATATGACAATATAAAATAAAATAGTTTTATTCTGCGTGAGTTAAATTTAAGTACTTACCAACTTTTTTCAAAAGGCTAAATAGTAGGAGAACATTATTTTCATAATAAATTGTTTCTTAGCATATCTTTTTCACTCATATTATCATCGTCGTCGTCATCATCATTATAAATATTAATAGTTTATTTAAAAGAAATAAAAAAATACACATGAATGAATTTCGTACCAAAGATTACCAGAGACCAGTGCATTGGGGTCAGGGATTCCAGTAAAAGAAAAATAACTTCCACCCTGGGGCCCAATTCTGCTAATGCTTAATCACAATCGTATTCTAGTGGTGTTCCAATGGAAGTCCTGTTTTGCACAGTTCTTGTTACAATAGTGTAAATAAACACTACTATTGAAACACCACTGAGAGACGATTATGACAAAAATTTTGCAGAATTGACCCCCTGGTCGTAAGTAGTAACTTCGATAATTTGACATAAAAACATCGGATAACTTACTATTTTAAAATGTTAAGTTTTTAAGTCTGAGTTTTTCTAATTGAAACAATTTCTTTTTTAATTTGCTTAAATTCGTTTGAATGTGTTCCGGTTTTAGCGGGAACATTTTTTCAAGGGCCACACTCAGAACTGTCAGAATAAAAAATCAGACTATCTATAGTTATTAATTGCAAACTTTGCCATGCGTAATACTTTATAAGTAATAGGTGCTATTGGTAGGTACTATTATTTATTATCGTATGACTTACATGGATATAAAATCAATAAATAAGTCCTCATAAATCATAGTAAAAATTCGGACCTACGACGATTTCAACTTTTACAGTTTCCACTTCAAATCAAACAATAATATAATTTGAAAAAACTGAGAACGAAAATTTTCAAGTTTCATAAATAGCTAAGTACTTGAAAACCTTATCTACCTACATGCAGAAAATTTCGAGATATCTCTAACAAAGTTACGAACGATAGGTATTTTAACCCGTGTCACTAATTTTGGATTTCGCTAATGTCCAGTTCATGGCTCAGTGGGTTGTTTCCGCAGTCTCTGCGCTTCTGCTAAGTGTCGTGAAAGAGTATAGCGAGATATATAGTACAGAGTCCCTGTGTCCCTTTCTAATAGGTGATATTGGTATGTTTGGGGATACAGGGAGGGGGGGGGGGGGGGGGGGCAGAAGGTCATACAAGGAAGTTGGATACTTGGGTGCTGAATATCAGCGAAATGCCAACCTACTGTTTTGCTGTTTTCACGCCACTGGTTTTTCCGACAAGTTCTCATGATCTTAGTAGCCAAGGGCTGTAGGTTGTGGGAAAACGCTTTGTCATACACGGTGCATCCGTTGGCGGTCGACTCTTTCGCTATAAGGTCTGCAGTCTCACTGCCCACAATACCAGTGTGGCTCGGTATCCAAGCTAATATTATTTGAATTCCGCGCGTGGTGCACCTAAATAAGATTTCTCTAATTTTGAGGATATGAGGAAAATTGGATTTGCTACGGAAAGGATTAGATAGGATTGACTGGAGGCAGCTTTTGGAGTCTGTAAAGATGACTGTTTTGTCCAAGTTATGCGACTCCGCATAGAGGACAGCCTTAAGGAGTGGGGTAGCAGTAGTGAGGGTGTGACATTGAAAATTCAGGATTATTTTATAATTATTATCTGGGAATCCAAACCACAGCGCCAACACATCCTTCATCAGAAAGTTTTGAGGCGTCCGTGTACATCACCAGCCAGTCTTTCCAATTTTTATCAATTACTTCTTTAAATTGAGCTTCTGAATCTGGTGAGTCCTTGTTTATACCTAAATCAAGCTGTATGTTGGGTTCGAATGTTAGTGACGGGTATGTATGCTCAAATATAGATATAAGGGAACATTGGTAAACAGGACAAGGAAGGCGGATATATTTAATAAAACTGCGGAACAGATATGGAGAATCTTTAAGATTCCAAAACTTGTCAGAGGAGATGTATTCCGACAGTTAGTGCAATTTGACGAGGAGGAGATGGGATGACTTTTGGGCGATTTTAAAAGGAAACTATCTGCTAGATACTGCCTTCTAATATACAACAGGGGTCTACACACTCAACCTGCAAGCCATTGGTTGGGGAGGATTTCATCGTTCCAGCAATGATTCGAATTGTATTTGGATTGTATCTTGTCGAGCGAGTATAAGGCAGATTTCAGGCATGGCTCCAGAAGGATAGATCCGTAATCCAAATGCGCTCAAATCAGTGCATTTTAAAGGAGCTTTGGACAAAAGGGATGGGCACCCCACCAGGTACCGGAAACGGGGCGAAGGGTGTGAGCGTTTTTTCACACTTTTTGGACACACGGGACGCGTGTTGGGAACCATTTATTTTGGAGTCCAGAACCATACCAAGGAACTTCACCATAATATTACTTAAAGGGATATCTTGGTTATCATACTTGACTCGCATAACGGGATTCCGCCTTGCACGACTGAAGATAAACATCTTGCTTTTGTCAACGGAAAGTAAAAGACCATGTTCTAATAACCAATCATGCAGGTAGGTTCCAAAGCAGTATTAAGAAGGGCAGTAACTTGTTCGGGGTCGCTGTTAGATACGTACAAGGCAAGGTCATCGGCATACTGTAGCATATTACAGAACGGGTTCAAGGACAGCTCAAGGTCGTAGGTATGCAGGCTGTAAATTAATGGACCCTCCAAACGGTTCTTGCGGCTTATAGGGTTAAAGAATACCTGTATGGATCGTGACGAGAAGATATTAAAAACTATGGTCACGAGCCTCACTGGGATACACAGATTGAGCATTTTCTGCCTGAGTACCGGAAGCAAAACATTCTCATATGCAGATGACACATCCAAAAAGATTCAGGAAGACACTGAGAATAGTCTCAGTGTCTTCCTGAATCTTTTTGGATCATGAATAGTCATGGTGCCCATTCCTTTGCGGAATCCGAACTGACTTACGACGGCGGAAGAAGACCCTTACTTTTCACTATCCATTCCAGTCGTTTTTTAACGAGATGCTCTAAAACTTTGTGCGTTGTGGATGAAAGGGCAATGGGTCATTACCCATTAGGGTCATTACTGAGCTTTCCGGGCTTAAGGATGGGGATAGTAATTTGACCTTTTACACCTTAGACCACATCCTGTTTATTTAGCACAATGGTGGTGAAATGCCCAGATATTATAAAAAAAATGTCTAGGAAATGAGAGGATGAGTGGTCGAAGTGGTAGGCACCCCAGGGCGTTTGGTATATATTAAAAGCACCTAGGACCACTAGTGGGGATGAGAGCGAGGAGAGCAGTTCGGAAAACTCAGCTAGGCATGCAAGGTTAGGGTGGGAGATATACACAGATAGGAAAGTAACATTGTGGATTTTCACAGCTACAGCATTAATCTGTTCTGGAGACCAGGAGGGTGAAGCCTCCATGCTCATCGCTTCTATCGACTCGAAGGCACGAGAAGCCTGGGAATCGGACTCGATCGCCAGGCTTGCGACGCATCTCCTGAACAGCAAAGATGGTGGGGGAGTATTTATTAATGAGATGTAGGATTTCATGCTCCTTATTCCTGCTGCTGTTACAGTTCAATTGGAGGAGGAAAGGAGCCATTGGGACAGATGATGTTAAGGAATTGAGACAGTTGGTCTTGGACATTCTTCGGTATCTCGCAATCATTGAATCGGCCAAGGAGATTAATGAGAGTCGAGAGGAGTAATAATAATAAATTATCATTAGGTGAGGCCGGGCTATGGCATCAATAGGGAAAGCACAACTGTTAGGCAGTTAAGAGGGTGGGTTTTCAACAATAGCTCTATGTGCTTGGGCATGGTAACCAGGACCTGCACCAGGAAAAGGTTGAGGTCTGGGTGAGGTAACCGTTTTACGGTAAGTCAAACTACTAGGGACCTGAGGGGGATGAGCAATTAGATTTTGGGAGGTGTAGGGGTAGAGCAGGTTTATTCAAATCTGGCAGTATCTTCAAAAGATCTCCTAACTTGAGCAAATCTGGCAGATGCCTCAGAATAGGTTACATTCGCTTGGGATATAACTAATTTGATCTGTTTCTGCCTAGACTGTTCAGGACAAGAGAAATCAGTAGCTTATGAGGTTCAGAGCAAAATAGACAAGTAGAGGTTTCCTTGTCACAAGTAATTCCCTCATGTGGTTGTGCGCAAATAAAACAGCGGACCTGAGACCTACATTGCAACTGAATATGACCAAAGCTGCGGCATTTATTGCACTGAATGGTAGGGAGCAGATAAGTTTCAGCCGGGAGTGACGTGAAAAAACAGTAAACATGAAGAGGAATCTCAACAAACTCTCCATTAGGTACTCAAGAGTCCACTCTACAGGGACCTGCGAACAATACCCATCCTGTTTACCTGTGTTAGGTGTTTAAGAAATGCAGTGCAACATAGAAGGAATAAAACTCGACAGATATTCTGTTCCTACCTACACGCTTCACACCATCCATTACTACAATTTTATTTTTATTTTTTTATAATTTGTTCAAATTAAGGACCCATTAAGGGTCGCAAAACTGTACTAGAGGAGCGATCAGTCACGCGCTTGCTGTCATTGACTAAGAATGGTGCAGTTTTGGGCCGTATACGGCATATAATTTGAAATGAAATATGTATATTTCATTTTGTTTCCTTCAAATTCCGGACTTATACTTATATATGGATTTAGTCAACAAAAATCCCAATTCCATCTTTGTCGACCCAATCCACATAATATAAATCCGGAATTTGAAACATTTGACTTCTTATGGGATTGGGAAATAGCCTCATCGGTGATGGTACGTTTCCGGTGAAATTTGAGTGTTCCTATCTACGTCCATTTAGGAGAACGGAGGGGGTGAAAGCTGAGCACGTGGCTCAATTTTACCACCGCCGGGATCAGGAGGTTTAGACATTTAAGCGAACGAACACAAAATAAATACTCGTTTACTTACCAGTCAAGGTAAAATAAACTACCAACACCATAAACACACTAAGTAACAATAAATCAACAGGATCAAACAACACGTAAAGACACAGAAAACACCACTTAAACAAGAGGTACGTTGTTTCTCGCACTCAAGTCACTAACCTAAACCCAGAGGTAAGTATAATAATATTGAAGATGTCAATGATAGATTATCTTCAAGTTTTATTTTAATAATATAATCCCTTAAGTACAAAGCATTTATTATCCTCTCGCGATAAAAAAAATATTACAAATAGTCATTTTCAGTTCTTCAATCCACTAGACAAATAGCAAACGTAAACAAAAATTGCTAGCACAGACATAGGTACTTAAAATATCCAATAACAAAGCGTCGTAAAAGTACTCGATCTCTTAAAACGAGTAGCTATTGACCCCGTGATTTTATTACGAACATAAAACATGATATGATAGAGCTTTGACGATTAAATTATATTAAATCTGCAGTTTGTTAATCTTTGAAACTTTAATATAAATGTGACTAATCTATTGTATTCTTATAAATCGCATAGTAAAAATCCTACCAGACTCTTTTTCGGACTTGTTTAGTAAAGTATTTTTTGTAAAGCGATACGAACTTCGCTAAGTAAGTAAGTACTTAAGTTGGTATTTCGTAGGATAGAAGGATAAAGTGAGAACTTTCGGTTGTTTCGTAACGAAGTCTATTGGAAGTGCTTATAGAAATATTTTAAAATATTTTATTAATATCTTATTTTGATTGACAGTTTTATACACGCAATCGGTACCAAGTACGATACCTAGTTACTTATATGGGTTTTCAATGTCAAATCCATTTCTTTAAGTTTTGATACCTAAGTTGTTCCGAAAATTTATAGCCTCAGAATAAATACAACCTCTTCTTTCATGAAACTAT
This sequence comes from Chrysoteuchia culmella, assembly GCA_910589605.1. NCBI lineage: Eukaryota > Metazoa > Arthropoda > Insecta > Lepidoptera > Crambidae > Chrysoteuchia > Chrysoteuchia culmella. Next base: position 11,188,077 of record OU342648.1, read on the forward strand.
TTAGAATTGACAGCTAATTTCAACACAAACTTCCTATGTGAAAATCACTGGCCACCTATGTGTATTATTTTTAAAGATTATCTGTCATATTGTTTGCAACAATGGACATCATTTTTTTTTGACGCAGTGGACCAGTAGCAGTAATTCCGTTAGAAGAACGCAGAACAGTTACTAGTGAATGGTATAGAGAAGTTTGTCTTCGTCAAGCTTTCGGGGCGTTGGATAGCGAGCTCCAAGGAGCGGCGTCTGTGGCATTCTTTTTCACCAAGATAACGCGCCCGCTCACACAGCTGCTAGAACCATGGACTACTTGACGACTTCGGGGGTACAAATGTTACCCCATCCTCCCTACAGCCCAGATTTAGCTCCATGCGATATTTTTTTATTACTTACGGTAAAAAAAAATGCTTCGTGGGCGAAAATTTAGCACTGCAGACGAGGACGTCTAAGAATTTCGGCGGTTATATTGTTCGACCTCCCGCAAGACACGTTTTTTAAATGTTTTGAAAGCTGGTTCACCCGAATGCATAAGTGCTATGGGATTGGAGGGGGATATTTTGAAAAGCTGTAAATAAACTTTTTTTATATTCTAACTATTTTTTATTTCACTAACTATTTTTGGAACAGCCCACGTAGGTATATAGCAAAATATCGCATACCCTAGGCGGACCCGCTTTTGCATTATTTTGAATAAGGATACTAAAGTAAAGCGATGTTCATAATTTTAATACTAGAAACAAGAATAAGCTTGCCGTTCCAAGATTTCGGCTTGAAAAATGCTGTCGCTCGTTTTTGGGGAAAGGCATAGCCTTTTTTAATAAAGTTCCAAAACAAGTGGCTGCCTTTGCATAAATTTAAAATATATGTTAAAAAAACGCTCTTAAGCAAAGGTTATTACAAGGTAGATGATTATTTGAAATACCAAAATGCATGGAAGTGATACTAACATATAAAACATGACTATTGTAATTGTATAAAAGGAAAATATTCTAATAACTGAGTATAAGAAAATTTTCCTCTTATATTAAATATGTTTCAAGATTGTAGATTTGTGTTTGGCAACGACATGTTCCTTTGTAAATGTCGTTGCTTCTGTTAAAGCTGATAAGTTTCTTGCGGCCGTTCTTCTTATCAGTTAAAAGATGTCCTGAATGGCTGGTAAGAAAAAAAATTGGACGATTCGAAAGCACTTATCTATAAGTCTATTTGAATAAAAATCTTTGACTTTGACTTTAAAATCTTAAGTTTAATTACTTGTGTTACGGATACCTTTAGGCTACGTTCACACGTAGACAATGTTGGATCATATTTTGCAGGATCCGACAATATAATTTATATGAATGAGTTCACACGATTTTTAGGTCCGACAATTCAAATAAACTAAAATCGGATCCAACATGTCTACGAGCTACTTACTTGGTCGCGTTAACGTAAACGCGACTTATTTATGAAATTAGCGGCTTGACGTATAACAGAGTAGGTACGCCACGAACTACACCAACGCTACACAAAAACCTAAGGCGCTAAATTATGATCAATCGTGAGAAAAACTAAAACTAACGGAAGTTACTACAATATAAATACAAAACAACACCAATACAAACTTAAATTTTCATCACATAAATATTACCTAGTCCCGGTTGGGAATCAAACCCACGACCCCGGCTCAGTAGTTTGAAACGATCAGGTACAACTGCGGCATCGGAAACGTCGTAAAATTCAAAATACTACTTTTTTACATTTGCACAACAATGCTATTGTTTAAGTGATTAAACAAGAAAAAACAACTTGTCTCATGTAGCTCAGACGGGAGTCGAACCCGCACCAAAGAATACTAACTATTACTCATCCTTGGGAGTCCACCCCAATGCTCTGTCTAACCAATTAAGCTACATGTCGAGACATGATTATGAGGACACGTCGAAATTTTCTAATTTAAGTAATAATTCTTACTAAAGTGGCGTGCTTTTAAAGTTTGGCAACTATTTTATTTGCAGATGAAAACCTGCCCAATTGGCAACTATGGGTCGGAACTCCGGTGGAGTGGAGTCTAACGGCGAGCTCCGCATACTCCTGGTGGTCACTGTCGTGGTAGGGTTGCTGCTCATGCTGTCTCTACTCATGTGCTACGCCTGCGTCCTCAAGCGGCTGTGCTGCGGCACCCCTAGGGAACGGGCGAAAAACATGGCTGCCGCCAGAAGAACTGAAAGTTACCCTATGGGGGAAGTTACTTTACTTTCTCAACCTACTGAAAGTGAACGGGTTTAGGTTGCTAATTTATTAGTGGGTAGGTACTTAAGTAAGTACTAAATGTCAAACATTTTCTTTTGACGCAAATATATTTGTAAAGGTACTTATTTAGACAATTTATTTAAGTTACTAAAAATGAGAGTCGAATGGCGAGCTCCGCATACTCCTAGCGGTCACTGTCGTGGTGGGGCAGTTGCTCATGCTGTCGTCACTCATGTGCTACACCTGCATGCTCAAGCGGCTATGCTGCGGCACCCCTAGGGAACGGGCGAAAAACATGGCCGCTGCTAGAAGAACTGAAAGTTACCCTATGGGAGAAGTTCTCAACCTACTAAAAGTGAACGGATTTTAGTTTTATTTATAATTTATTTTTATTTCTTCTTTGTATTATAGAAGGTTATAAACGACGACGACCTGTTTGGCGCAGGGGTACTAAGCCTGCCTTCTGCGCCAGAGGTCCCGGGTTCGATCCCCGGACAAGACAAATATTTGTGTGCATGAACATGTCTATTTGTCTTGGTCTGGGTGTTTAATATGTATATTATGTATGTATTTACAAAAAAAAACGTATGTTTATCCGTTATCTAGTAACCATAACACAAGTTCTTAATGAAACTTAACGTGGGCTAGCTAATTGGTGTGTTTGTATGCAATTATTTATTTATTTATAAACGTGTTAATTTGAATTAAGTTATTTGAACTTGAAATTAAAACTGATGTCTCAAAATTTTTCAAAATTCTTTGAGGTAATTGTATACCTATTTGTAACAGTATTTACTTCATTAATTGAAGTAACTGAAAATGTAATGATAAAAATCTTGTTTTGTAATGGATATTCCTGACTAGCTAATCAGTGATTCGCTATAGGGTAGTCTGGGTAAATACGGTACTTTCCGTTGCTATGGTTCGGATATCTGACACCACTTAATTACATGGACACTGCCAGTGGGTCTTTATTCTTAAACAGTTGTAAGTATATAAACTACTTCACTTCATCAGCCTTTGGACGTCCACTGCTGGACATAGGCCTCTCCTAGCTCACGCCTATTGTGGTGATAGCTTCTTAAAGATGGTGTTGTACAATGGCAGCAAATGCAAGGGAACGGAACGTATCTTAACTTTGAATTGGGAATTATTGAGATCTTAAAATAAAATATACACAATACATAACTTTATAAGAATTATTATACTCTTATCTATTCATAAAAGGAATAATGCTTAAAAAAGAAAAAAGAAAATCAAACCTAAAAAACTGATATTTCGTGTAATGGAACGTAATTAATCAGTAATGACAGATGCGTGTAAGCGAGATAGTTTAATTTGTAAGAAAGAGAAGAAAAATAAATGTTAAAATAGCCGAATCGTTTCTTTACTTTCAAAAATTAATGTTTTTAATCAATCATATTTGAACAATGTCATATTAGAAAATCAGCTCTTTAAATATAAATTAATTAAGATTAAATAAGGAATTAAGATTTTGTAATAAAAATATTATTTGTTTCCACCGTACAGCGTCATCTATCGAGTTCTTAAGAACTATATATTTTTTTAAGAAAATCCCTTATTGTTTAGGCTACGAATTTTACAGGCGAATAAAGCGCGAGACACACCGAATGCAGTGTGCAGCGCAGCACAACACAGCACATCACAAATTATGGCGTTGTAAAGTATAGAGTGTGATGGGACATGCATGACACACCAAACACGCGATGTTGCACAGCGCCAAGTATATATTCTTTGACAGTGCTGCGCAGCTACGCGCGTCACACCACACAACGCAACGTCAAAAAGCTGTTATTTTGGTATTTTGTAAACAGTTGCTATGGTTTCCATAGAACAGAACCGACCGCGCCCTCTGCTTTTGTAACTTGTTTCTGTCAACCTTTGATTGAAACTGCAGTCACAATGCTGCTTTAGTAAACATCAATCAGACAACTATCTTACTAAAGCACTAATGTCACTGCAACATATGTCAATTTCAATCAAAATCTGTTAGCAACAGTTAGATAATCAGATGTGACAGTTATGACAGTGAGATAATAACAGATAGATGTCTCCACATCACCCTAAGGTTGACTGGTAGAAAATACCTAAGGCATTAAGTCCGCCTTTGTACAATGTGCATAAAGTATTAAATAAATAAATAAATAATCAACTACCCAAGGGCAGCCCAAGGGTAATTTAATATTTGCAATTGGGTTTTGAAACATACTTCACCTATCATCTTGATATATCAACATGGCCGTGCGTGATGCAGCTTAGTCTGTATATTATGGAACTAAATTATCTTCATAGAAGTAAATTTTATAATACGGATGTTGAATGCGACTTCAGCGCTACTCTCAGGAGACTTCTTTCATGAGACGGACTGTATGATGCAACGCACGACAGACTGGCCGGTGTGCATGGTGACGCGTGGCGCTGCCAGCGTAAGTGTATATATTCTTTGGCGCTGCGCAGCGACGTGCAGCGTGCAGCTGCTGCATTTGGTGTGTCTCACGGTTAAGAAGGTACTTATCAAATTTGAAAAAGTTTTACGTGACAATGTACCTACACATCATTGTGATAGTAACATTTTAAATCGTCGTCGTCGTCGTGTCAGCCATACATTGCTGTGTATAGGCCTCCCCCAAGGATCTCAACAACGATCGGTCCTGTGCTGTCCGTATCCAGCGCCTACCCGCAACCTTTACCAGATCGTCGGTTTACCAAAATGTTAAATGCCTGTTTGTAAAATTTCATGCGTTTCGTTTTCAATTAATGATCTTATTTCCTTACAATTGAATGTAAAACATGTCTGTTAAAACTTGTACGTGATATCTAGTAGCTTTTGGATATTTACAAACTTACAAACTCAGCAATATCTTTATAGTCAGCGACTATAAAAAAAATATAAAGTTTTGTTCTAGCTTTTCCATCCAAAATAGTATTCCTTTACCGCAACCGTCCTTACCAGGAATTTCCCCGATTGTAACGAATAAGATGTAAGCCGTTTTGGTAGGTAAACAAAAGAGTTACTTACGTTACTCCTTCGAAAACGAGAGTGTTGTATATGTCGAAGGCGGATTGTAAAATTCGCCGTTTTACAAAATGTCTAGGCAGATTGTAAACACATACAAAATCTGATTAGCTAATTGTATTGTTATGATTCCCAATTTGGCTTGGACGAGTTGTTAGGATATTGTTAAGTTTTCTAGTGCTACAATATAGCGTGCTGGTGCAACAAGCTCGCCTCTATCAGGCTTTTAAAATCATGTTTAACAATCTGCCTAGGCTTTTTGTAAAACGGCAAATTCTACAATCCGCCTTCGACATATACACAATAAAATTTATTTTGACTCATATGACCAACTAGCTGGGCTATAATAATGATCCATTGATATGCACTGAACTTTAAATAAAAAATATCGATCTTCAGTGTTTAGTGCGAGTTTTGTCATTTGCGCTTAAGCCGAAGTTTGCGAATAGTTTTATTTTCAACTTAATTTCTATTGATTTAGGGCCGGTTTCAATAATCTATCCATAACAATAGGTAGGCCTACCTTGGTTACGTTACTTAGCAACCGCTGTTATTTTGGGTTATTTTAGGCTGATTAAGAAAAATATCTAGGCAACAAAGCTCTAGTAAGCCTATCTCTTACTGAGGATAGGTTATTGAAACCGACCGTTAAGTACTAGGCCCTCACCGTAAACGAAAAATACTTATATAACAATTTTGTACAGTGTTCTGTGTTTTTTTTATGTTTATTAGTCAAAAGGTCAAAAGTAAATTTATTGAAACGAATAAATTTTCTTTTTTGTTTGAGTAAATTTTTAGAAGAAAAGTTTTTGCCACCGAGCGTTAACATGATTAATTACGCCCACCCTATTTTCTAAAGCTTAAACCTAGGTTAAGTATCGCTTAAATATATTTGTCACATTTTTTGTTATTTCATATATGGATATAACATTATTAAACGGTCAACCGCACGTCAGGATTTACCAAATTTAAAAAATACGTCGAATTACTCCAGTCGACTTTCAACTTTAAGACCTAAGACCTTGAGTTTGATATTGTTTGAAGAAATTTGCCATATTGTACTAGCCGTAATGGCCGTGCTTTGCTACCTTATTCTACAGATTCCGTTTCATATCAAAGCAGTCTTGAAACTCTATGAACAAATTGTACATTTTACTTTGACCTAATATATTATTATTGTTTTTAATTATTATGTAATAAAAATCAGATCTTTTATATAACAAACTATATATTTCATTTCAAACAGATTTTTCAGAACTGTAAGGCAAACCATGTATTCAGGCACTTACTAGCAAAAGGCACAAAATATTGTCATAACACAATGTCGTTTTACAAGCCATTTGTCTGAAATATTTATCTTTAATTCATTTAGAACATATCCTGATAAAATTGTATTAAGAATGTAGTCCTACAATAAAAAAATAATTTCAATAGGCACCCATACAAAACAAGTAACGTAACAAATTATGTATAAATCGCTCTACATCATAAAAATATCCATTTAAAAGTTACATTTAACACACTACACCTCATCAAACAGGTGTATAGATTTTTTATAAAACTACATATACATTTGTAACCTCCTTATAGGTAATCTTATCTATTAAATTATATTAGACAATAATTTTGCTGTACCTTTCATAGGTATAGAGATATACAATAAATTATATAAGTAATAAAGGCCCAAAGCTTTATATAAACATGATTTTAAATATATACTGAACAATGTGAATGCAATAGGAAGTATACTATTGATTACATAATTATTTTAAACGACTTCTTTTCAAGTTAATCTAGTGACATTGAAAATATGGCGTGTGGTACGTACTAACTAATGAAACAACATTAAAGCTACTTAGAAATATTTTTGCATAATAAGACACAAACTTTTATAGCGCCCAAAGCGTCAAACACAAACAGTTTTGTAAGTTGACTTAAATTATCCCCAGAATACGAATTCTATTTATTGCACATAATCTGCACTATTTAGATATGCAATGGTAAATTGCTCATTCGAACTTAGCCGAATCGTGATAAAAAATAATTGAACTTATCAAGTAGACAGTAATTACTACAACATGTTACAACATGTACCTACCCTTGAATTTCAAGTAGCCAGTTATTACTACAACATGTTTATAAAAAGAAACAAAATACATTGAAAATAATATGATTCCGTTTGATTTATTTATCAAGTTTTATATGATTCGACTTATGTTAAAAAAAATATATTATGTTAATGTAAACACGTCTTTCTCTCACATGTCAACGAATCGTTTTGAATCAAAATTAAGTCGTTTAGAAAAGTAAAAACTTTATTTGTGACGAAAAAGGTTAGTGCCGGTATGTAAGAGAAATTGAGCCGTATCAGATACAAGGTACTGTTCGCGACAGGTCAACATGGCAGACGGTATAGGAGGTGAGAGGGGGGGGAGGGGGAGGGGGGGGGGGGGGAGGGGGGGGGAGGCACGCCCCGTTCACTTATAGCCTTAGTGAAGCACTAGTACAGTTCGACAAGGATTATAATGAACGTGGCAATAAAAAAAGGAACTTACATGAAACGTCATTTTTGACTGCTCTGCAGCGCCTCTGCCTCCGTTTATTAGTGTCCACGCCACGAAAGAAGTCCCGCGGAATAAAAAGGAACTAAAATTATCCCCATAGTAATACAGCTTATTTTAGAATGTTTAACAGGACAGGCCATAGACTGCAGCGCCTCTCTCAAGGGACTTCTTTCGTGGCGCGAAGTCTTGTTGCTCGAGCGACAAGGTTTTTAATGTGCCAAAAAAAGGAACAACACCGTCATCTTGCGTTAACGTCATTTTTGACAGCTAACAGCGCCCCCCTCCACGTTCATTATATGTCTTGTAGTACTGTACGGATTGGCCATGTTTATTGGGTTGATTATCTAACTCTGCTTCTATTAGTTCTCCATTGAAATTAATGTAATTGTATCCTTCAAGTCAGTTTTGCAATTATGTATGTACATTTTCACAAGTTGAAATTACAATTACAATCCATTGCAATTTTGAATTATCGATTGAAATTGTTCGCATCGAGCACCGATCATGTAAGCTTGTTGCAATCAAAGTGACGGCTTGGATTTGCAGTAATTTTCATAGCAATGGAAACTATTCAGACCTTGTTTCTTATAATAGAAAACATCTTTTTATCATTTTAAATCTTTGATTTTTATTGTATTATGATACTTATAAAGAGTTTACATAAAAAATAAACAGTATAAAAGACACTGCATCTGTTTCAACCCCGTGCTAAAAAAATACTCATAGAAAGATTTTTTAGCCTTTTTATACTTTAATTTTAATAAAAATCGTAGGAGCTCGGTGACGTAGTGGTTCACGCCCTCGGCCAGCAATTTCGGCGGTTAAGCAACTTTAATTTTGGTTGATCACGGGATGGGTGACCCAATTGTATTGCAGTCGCGCAAAACTCACCAATCCGCGTTGGGCCCGCGTGGTGAGTCATGCTCATGGCCCACTCACCTAATCAGATGAATAAGGGGGGTCAGTGCCCTAGCATTAAAAAGGCTGTTGACGATGATGACGAATAAAAATCACAGTAGCTAAAGGTGGGCTTTGAATTTCGGATAAAATATTTCAACACCCATACAAATAAAATAATACGCTTTCAATCCCACTACTTCATTTTAATACCTTGACTTAGCATTGATCAATTCATTATTATATTTAAAGAAAGATAAGTTAACACGAAAATACTTTACAATAATCAATTTTAACTTATTTATTCTGTGACTTCCTTTTTTTTTGTTTTCTATACTGTGTAATAATGAAGAGTAAAATGTGGATGACATGACCATTATCCATAAAAATCTGTGGCTTAATACTGATAAATTATGAACGTACATGTCACTGTTGCAATACTGACTTTTTTAATAAGTCGTATTATCCGTATTTCGTAGCAACTTTATGTTAGAGTATAGTTTATATAGTCTGATATTTTATCAATAGAATGTGAATAGAAATTACAAAAAAACCGTTTAAGTAATCGCATTTCATCGATAGATATTGTTAGGTGTTAGTTACAAATTGTTCATTGGAATAACTTCAATCAAAGTTAGCTAATCAGCCTGCAGATAACTTATATTTGTATTGTCAATTACTGTTAAAACCGACCACAAAAAATTGCCATGTTAACCTGTCGCGAACTATACCTACTTGCCTATGTATTTCATTCTGACGTTGACGGTACAATTGTTACACTATAGGAACACTTACGGAAGGCGTTGCAATATTCAATATTGTTAAGGCGTATAGTTTTGTTCTCGCAACACATCGTGAACCATAGTTCTTAGTGAATTAGGTTTGCAATATTCTTCTAGCCAGTTGAACACACCAGCCGAGAACTCGGCGAAGTTGTTCGTGGGCACCGACTCAAATGATTCAAACAGCTTATCCATAATACCCTGAAACTGAATGCAAAAATGAATTATTACTTTAAGGTGCTTTCAATAAAATATGACTGCACAATCGTTATAATCGGGGAACTTCCCGGTTGACTAGTAGAGTTTTTTTGGAAAACGTTTTGGAAAGCACTGAGGTATACTGAAATAATTTATTATTCAAATGAAATACCTATTAATGTTCTATTATTTGTGATATAAGAGTTTGCTATATATCTCTTACTTTTTTAAATATTGCTCCCTAAAAAAACTCTACTGCTCAACCGGGAAGTTCCCCGACTGTACATTAAAATAGTGACAAGATACTACACGACCAAGACAATTAGGCGCATGACAGGAATGCGGTTTTGCACTTTTGGCACCTGCAGTCGACTTCTGTCACCGCACTTCAATGTGATTAATTAGCGCTACAGTAATTAACTGATAGATCACCGCTTTTTGAATTTTTGGTTTTTACTTAGATTTTTTTTAGTTTTTCTCAACTGTCATGCGCCTAATTGTCTTGGTCAGATAGTACAGTGATTTTCAATGGAGTTATCATTAGAAACCAGGTGGTTTGGCAAAGAGAAATCACGTGACTGTGTTAGGTCTTTTTTTTTAAGCTTAATGTAAATATGCAATATTAAGGTAAAAATGCAATATTAAGGTAACATTTTTTTCCTTTATTCGAAAGTTGTGTGTTTCATTGTGAGTGGCGCCCTCTGCAGTGTTAGTTTGTGATAAACCAATTTGGTGCCGGAACCAGAATAATTTCACGGAAGTGTATATATTCTTTGCCGAAAGTGTACAGATGTCGAATCTATGCCGGATTTTCAAATGTGGAATTGTTTTCAAAAACAGAAAAATTTAAAAGATTTTTTTGGACTTCATGAACTTCGTAAAAATTTTTTTTGATCTTTTGATTATACAAGAAGATAGACTTCAGAAAATAAATAAAGCTGAATCTAACTACAAGAAATGTCCAAAGGAAAGAATAACTACAGGTTATAGGCAAGATTAAAAACTTTAGAAACAGTTTGGAAAGATTTCTTTTGAACAAAAGACATCGATGGTTCATTTCACCTAATGCCAATAAATCGTTGGTTTATTTGAACTAAACACGTGAAATCGAATGACGTTGGATCGAAGTGTCACTTCTCAAAAATCTTCTTATCTGTTCATCAAAAATCTTCCTATCGTTGACAACTGCTCGTCACTCCATTCCAAAAGTTCTCGAATCCATAAAAGTCTTCGTCCACGATTGCCATGCTGGAACTCAAAGTGGTGTGCGAGAGTGAAGACCGACTTCATGTTAACTTCTTCTCCCAGTTTGGTCACTCACTAACAATAATTGGTGGTCAGATGAGTCTTCATAGCCATTACATTGGGTTGTCTCCTTGCGATATTTCGTAGAAAACGGTCATGTCCAAGAGTGGTAACGCGTTTTCTGCCAGAATGCCGTTCCGCAACATTTATCGTGACACGATAGCGTGACCATAATCAGGAGATCACGTTTCGGTGGGTTTGAAGGGTCAACTCAAGTCAGTTAACAGCCATGCGTTGGATAGCGCCAGCTTTCAATATGTCTGCAGCTCTAATTTGTTCTTAACTGGTTAAATGTCGATGTGGCATAATACAAACAAAACAAATTTTCAATTAAAATAAAAAAAGGTTCAAACGCCTTTAATTTTCTAAAATAGCGCCGGTTTGATTATAAGAAAAACTAACTTTTGCGATAGTTATATTCAAATTATCAAGCATTTTTATTTATTAATTTATTTTTATTTTATATTTTTTATTTTAGACGGAAATTAAGAGGGTTTATCCCCTATACAAACTTTTTCTGTACTGTAGATAGTTTTTGAGTTATGAAGAATTTAATATAATATCCCTAGCCAGTGTTGATGCGTGTATTTTGTAAGGGCCCAAACATTTAAAGCAACCCTACACTTCTTCTACTTTGGCAATTTCGATTCTCATTTGTCACATTGAGTGACGTGAACTGAGAGAACGCTGAATCCCATTATTTCATTGGTCGAGACACTGACATATGATTTATTCAATTCGTGTGACTTTGAAGGTTTTATTTTATTAAACTGCAAAGGAACTACTCAGTACAGCCAGAATACACTTGGTTTAATTCTCTGTACTGAATAATCTGTATTAAAACCTCAAAATATCTTGTAGAATGTACCAAGAAACTCAGAAGAATAAAATAAATCATTAGATCATTAATTACAAATTTTAAGAAAAGCATTATGAAAGAATCAAGATTTCAAGTTTTTAAATATTGTTTAATTTATGTAAGGACCCATTTATATTTATTTTCTTATTCGAAACATTGCCTCAGAAGGTAGGTCTATCAAAAAAGCATCACTTCAAAACTGTAGGAACATAAGGGCCCAAAAACGAACATGTCCTTTATTTCATAAAAAAATAATGATATACGGTGCTTCTGTAACTGTTTTTAGACGAAATGTGCATTAGAGATAAAGTGTTTACATAAAATGTAGTATAGACAAACGTACTTTGATATATTAAACGTAGGACAAAATTAAATGTCAGTGAATGGAACTTTAGATAAGTCGTCATAGATAAAATGTTACTAGATGAAACGTGGTTCGAAATTACATAGGTTAAGGCGGAAAAACATGGCGCCGACAAAATTTGTTCCGTTGTCGCAACATAAGTCTTGACAACGACCACGACGTCCGACAAATCTCCGAAATGCAGCGCTGAAGCATTTCGAGGTCAAATCAGACACGGCTTCGATATGTATGGCACGAGTTACTATACAAACAAACAAACATATAGCCTTTGTATGCCCTGCGTGCCTGCTTGCATTATTGAGTCGTGTCATCGATAATAAGCTAAGTAAGGAGACTTATCTCAGGTAATATCAAAGATGTCGCTGATCGTAACTCAATTTTGCCATTTCAATACGACCACCGACTCTTAAAAGTCCCTTTTCATCTAAAAAGGGATTGAGTGTGTGCAATTCACTTCTTTTCAGGACACTATCAACAGCTTTTAATTGTTTAAATTTTTCCTTAAACCTTAAATCATGCACTTGCCTAACACATATTTCTAAAGATCTATTCATTTCATTTACAGTAGGTAACGTACTTCCGATATTTTTCTATATCACTGCTCTTCAACTTCAACAAAAGAAACCATGTATTTGATTCTTAATTGATCATCTCCCAGACCTGACACACAACCACTTACCGGCACTCGGTTGAGACCTAATAACTGGACGGTATCCTCAGTCACAAATGACACCTGTCTGAGTTCATTGGTCAATAACACACGAAGTAAGTTCGATTGACCGCAGGCTATTTGACAGGTTTTGATAATCCACTTTATATTATGTAGTGGAGTTTAAGGAACCAGTAAAAGTTGTTTTTTTTTTAAATTCTGGTACATATTTGCTGAAAAATATCAAATTAAAAATTCAATATTTAAATAGCGCGCTAAAACGCTACTTTGACAATATGGCGCTGCAATGGGTTCGGTGACGTCACTTGCCTGTATTCTGCATATCATCCACATACGTAGGCAAACGAGGTTTACAAGCAGGTGACGTCATTATAAACTCGACGAATCAGGAGCGTTTTGTGTCACGTGACAAAACGTTTAAAAAATGCATTTTTATTTACGGATTTTTAAATAAATTTATAATTATTTTCAACTTACGTTAATAAAAAACCATTTTTAAACTCATAATTTATACTGATAACAGTAATTGACACTTTATTTTTCGCATTGTCAAATAGCCTATTGCAGTTGCTAACAGAACATCGGACATTCCGATCACTTCCTGTTTCTTAGCAAAATTAGCAAACACATTGACTTGGTTCGTTGTTCTTGGTTGATATTCTATTTTTGGCAGTTTTGATGAAGTGTGTGTTTTTTCTATGTTATTTGTAGTATTTGTGGGCCCTTGATAATAATTTTCTCTTTCAATGTGTAGTAATAAGCGATGTCTTCTGCCACATCTACGGCAACACGTTGACTGGCGACAATCTCTGAATTTAACTGAATGGGTGGGCGAAAGACATTTAAAACATAAAGACTAAAACATAAAGATGTTTGCACAACATCTTGTCTCTCTAGTGGTGTCAGTTGGCTAAAAGTCTTGCACTGGTATAAGTAGTGATCGCCTGAACACATGGTGTATGTAGAATTGACAGCACCCTTCTCATCATTCTGTACAGTTGCAAATGTCTTGACTTTATCAACCCGTTTGGGATTCGCTTGGTGGACTTTTGCAATTGATTTGTTGCTGTCAATTATCTCTAAGGTTCTGAAGCTTTTAATAGCATTCGCTGATTCTGTAGTGATTGGTTTTTGTGAAAATAGTGTTCTCAGAATCGCTCTTGATCCTTGTCTAGCCCGGAGACTAAAGACAGGATCTCAGATGGAGCGAGCTAACTCAGAAAGTGCCTATTCACCCTTGTTTTGAAAACGGGGTTAAAGTACTCGGAAATACAGACGCAGGGAGGGAGTTCCACTCCTTTGCTGTGCGCAATATAAAAGCCGTTAAGTAGCGCTTGGTGCGACATTTAGGAATATCAACCAAGAAGGGGTGGTAGCCCGCAATGCATCTGGATGTCCGATGGTAGAAGGGGGATGGCGGTATGAGCACATGCAGCTCATGAGCACATTCTCAAAAGTAGAGTCTGTAAAAGACCGACAGACAGGCAACTTTGCGGCGGTGAGCTAAATAATGTAATATACTTCCAACTAAATGGATTCTTGGTAGAATTGTTCAGAAGCATCCTGGCAAAGATAACATTACACGTGTTGTCACTATAAAATGCAAGGACAAATTGTTAAAACGTCCAGTAAACAAACTTTGTCTTTTTTTACCAAAGTCATGATTAAATTGTTTGTGTTTTTGATCTTTTAAGTTTCTCTTGTTATGTTTTATAGTAAACATGGTTTTGTAATAATGAAGTTTACACCTACACATTTTTATACCTTGTTAGTTTAGTTGTGTTATGTTCTTTCACGGTGGGCGGAATTTTGATTGTTAGACATTCCTTAGTTTATGTAATTGTTTAAATCCTTATGTAATTCTTTTTTTTTTTTAAGGATAAGACCTTGGTGGGCGGTATGTTGAAGTTTAGATTATTCTTATTTAGTTTCCCCCAGTCGTAATAGATGTCGCTTTGATTTTCTAGTTCGCTTGTTTTTTTGCTACGGGGCGGTAGCAATATATTCTTTATTTGAAAGTTGTGTGTTTCATTGTGCGTGGCGCCGTCTGCAGTGTTAGTTAGTATGTGAAACAGCTACTTACCACTTGGAACTTGTCTTGGTCGGTAAGTCTCTGCTCATTGTGGCCTGGGACAGAGTGCTGAGCCTTCACGATCTGTTCGTAGTTAGCCTGCATGATACGCAGCGCAACTACGTCTTTGCGTAAAGCATTCCTCTCGTCTTCCTGCCTTCGGCGTTGTTGGAGCAAGTACTGAATGTAATCTATGGACTTTTGCAGAACCTAAAAATACAATAGGAAGTCACGTATATTTTAATCATTTGTAATGTTAGTTTTTAATTCATATGAGCCTTATTATTATATTAACGATTATACGATAAAATAACGATTTGCGAGCGTTCTACGGGCGGATCAAAGGCGCAGAGATGACGCCGAGACTGCGCGGCGAATTCACAACGTAAGTACAATATACTCAGTAACAAAATAGATTACCTTACGACGAAGAAATAAAGCTCAAAATTGATGCTGCGCAGCCGCGGCTTCCTCGCTGTGTTTTAATAAATAAATAAAAATGATTAAATATTTAAGCGAAGGGTCAGGGGGTCGCGACATATTTTTTCATACTGAGGGGATCGCGTCATGAAAAAGAATGAAAAACACTGCTCTACAGCATCACACGAACGCCGGCGGTCTCACAACAATGAAATATTAATTGTCTCGTTTTCCGATATCTGTCAGGTTTACGTCCCCATCCTGGGGCAGACCTTATGGATAAATAGGGCAAATGTGCCACGACCCAACACGCGGGTCCAATGCGGAATGCAGCCGGGACCAACAGTTTAACGCGCAATCTAAAGCAAGCAGAAGTACGAGATAATACATTTTGGTCACCCTTCCCGTGACCGATTTTATCGAGAGTTGCTTAACCGTCGCAATCGAAGGCCAAGCTAGCTAACCACTACGCAGCTGAGCTCCTCAAATAAATTAATATCCGATGGTAATAACGGTCAGTTTCGAGTAATCACGATCGATCACGCATCTACCGACTGAACGCGTTTAAGCTATCTTTTTGTTATCAGGCCGCTTTTTGTCGCCTTTGATTTTAAAACTACTTAAATATATGTAATTGAACCTAGTCATTTAAGCATTTTTTTATATTAATTACGATTGCGAAGAGGCAATATGAATAAGAGAACAAATAATACTACTACAAATTTTCTATTTGTAAATGAAAATAAAATTGATTTATTCAATTTATGCTGTTACTGATACAAGCACTTATAAACGTCAAAGAAACTACGCCGAGTCGTAAAATACTACGGAGGGAGACCTTGTAACGAGAGAACATTTAGTGTACCCTATGAACCCGTGAGATAAATATTAATTTTGTGTAACAAAAGCATCAGAGACGAGATGAGAAGAGAACCATTTTTTTACTAGTAAAACTTAATTATTATTAACATGAAAATGAGACAGTAAATATTTGATTGTGTTGAATGGACTGGACACCAGATTCCGTTCGGGATTTAATGAATTTATGTTGCTGTGTCTGCATAAAATTGTGTAACTTACAGCTGCTTTACTAGGTTTATAGCCAGATGCATCAGTCTGCTGACAAGTTGGAACTAGCTCTTGGAGCGAGTCATACCCCTTCTTGATGGCATCTCTTCTCTTTTGTTCAGCCTTTAAAAGAAACCATGACATGGATATGAATTAAAAACTTAAAATCCTTATAAAGATCTCTTCATAACTATTGGGCACTGTAAAATATTAACATTAGTCAATAACATACCACAGTAAATTAACAATAAATAAATTCTTATTAAACAAGAAAATATATTAGAAAAAAACAACTTGTCTCATGTCGCCCTGACGGGACATAAGGCAAGTTGCGTTTTTCTAGTATATTTTCTGGTTTAATATTAATCACATAAAAATAGCATCGTAAAATGAAAAATAAAAAACGTATAAATAAATTCTTATTTATGGCAGCATATCAAAACTAGGAAGTGCCTCCGCTGCCGGCGCCGGTCGTTGATTTGGGAGCCGGCACTAGCGGGTATAGCAAAGGGGTTGCACGACCCTAAAAAATGTCGAGCAAAAATCACTCTTACTTTTTTTGACTAAATGACGAACGACTCTGCTTTCGAAAGCGGGGCGAAAAAAGGTACGAAAGGTATATCTAGGTTAGGTTTTTTTAAGTTTAAATTGGCCTACAGAATTACATTTACTTATTTTATGCCTGCCAATGTTACTTCAACAATACTGCTGGGCTTCAACATCGAAACGTCGCTTTCGGTATACAACCGAATCAATGCTGAATAACATTTCCATATTAATCTCGATCGTGAAGTCATCGTAGGTATGGAAAACTCGACACGCTAGGTTCTCATACAGTTTGAAGCGCTCTTTTCGTCTATCTCGATATAGGTCTGTGCAAGAATAATTAATTTTTTTGAGTATTTTTGTACACAAGTTCAAACCCTCCTTCCCGCTTCGGGGGTGGAATTGTCAAGTACTCAAAATTAGAAGATCCTAACGAAAAACTGACGGACTTTTATACAAACTTTCATCCCCTATTTTACCCCCTTACAGGTTGAATTTTGAAAAATCCTTTCTTAGTGCTCACCTACACCATGAAAGGAAAAATCACCTCCAAAAATGTTGTCTCTACTTAATGATTTATTTGTAAAAACTATAAAACAATATACATTTGAAAATAGTTTTCAGCATTGATAGTATGGAATATCTCTAGTTTAGAATCTACGCTGGCAGCATAGATTTCCCAGTCCGCTAGTTTTGTTCTATACTTGAGAAGAGGGGGAATGTCAATTTTTGGGGGAGGAGGGCAGTCTGGTGTGGACAAGATGGGGAGATGGTCGTTGCCATAAGTAAGAGGCATAGCACTCTAACTTAAACGTGACATCAATTCTGGGGAAGCTAAAGTCAAATTTACGCAACACTTTCTTTGGCCTGGAGAGACTCTGCGGGTCGGTGAGCCATCATTACATATGTTTATCTGTGGAAGTTTGTAATTAACTTTTAAGTGCTTGCTTATTCAGCTAATTTGTTAATGATGCTGTAAGCTTCCCAAAAAAAAGAAAACAAAAACAATGATGTAGATGTAGAAATTAAGATCGTCGATCAATTCTATTAGAGAGGCAGAGTTAGAGCAACTGTGTACAGAGCCCCAGAGTGGATGGTGGCAGTTAAAGTCTCCAAAGATAAATGTATATGGAGAAGAAGATACGACCTTGTATATGGAGAAGTATATTGTTTTTTAAGTTTAAGATTATGTTTGAGAAGGATAAGGCATATAAATGGAGATGAATGTTATACTCATTGCTTTTACAGCTACTATGTGGTAACTATCAGAATGGATCTACTACAGTAAACGATAAATTTCGACTAATTAGGAGCCATCCTTGCCATCATATCTGTCATCCCTGAGACATGCATACCCCAGAATCCCAAACTTGGCTTACAAACTAAGCCATGTCTCCGAGACAGCACAAAGAATAGGTTTACATTTATTGATAAGGTATATTAATTCTGTTTTTTGTGCCTAATACTCTTGCAATTCCACTGCATTAACTTCGCCATTTTTATTATTCAATGAGGATATGAAAGCTTCTAAAGTAGGAATAGGGCTTCGGGCGGTATGGCATCACTGAACTTTTCTAGCATGTTGACCAGCGTTGAAACCATTAATTCAATAAGGTTGTCATTAGGGAAGGGGGAGACGGAGCGTTGCCGTGAGCTAGGAAACCCACAGCCATTTGGCATTGAAGAGTTTGGAGTACGAGTTATTTCATGGGCTGCAGCATCCCAGTGGCGAAGAGTTGACAGTGACAACTCCTAGACCTGCCCGCTAGAACTAGCGGGCAGGTCTGGGAGTTGTCTAAGTTTTATAGGAGTAGGATTGAGAGGAAATCGGTTTAGATGGACTTGGGCTCAGGGTGTGCTGACGAGGAGAAACAGTTGGTGCAGGGGTAGAATTGAACTTCTCTAAGTAGGATGGGCGTGATGGGCGGAAACGTTGGGAGGCATACGTAACTAATGTTCTCCTTTGACATGACTAGTTTTATGGCTTTTTGCCTTGCCTTGCATGTTCGGGCCAGTTATGATCAGTTGCTTTATGTGAGCCTGTACAAAGCAAGCAAGTCGCTTCACTATTGAGGATAGACTACTGGGGTAGAGCAAGAAGTGCCTGTGTGATTTTGACAGCACTTGAAACATCTGGGGGTTGATCGACATTGATCCGAAACATGACCGAACCTGCAGCATTTCCAGCACTGGATTGTAGGCAGTTTATATGAGTCAACATTTACCTCCCATCCGGGATACGTGGAATTTAGGGATCATACATTCGAAGGTCTTGTCAAGAGGATTGTTGTTAATTAATTGATTGGCAAGTTCTCCTGTCAAATTCAATGCAAACCTTGTTTCTTGCGACAGAGGTGATTCCACCTTTGATAATGCTACGTACCTTATTTTTATGTAATTGTTGGGCCAATTTAAGTGTGCACGTGTAACATTGAAAGACCTGTGTAGGAGTCCGGTTTTTTCCTAGAGATGTGGACTATAAAGGGCCCCTTGATATCTGAGGTATACGTGAGAGGAGAGTCTCCTTCAAATTCAGGATTTACAAAAATATTTTATTTTTACTCTGATGGTAAGGTATTTCTTTTAGCAAGTAAGGTTAAAGAGTCAGATTCCGGCGCAGGATGTTTTAAAGATACGCTATTGTCTGTGTCCAATTGTGTTAAAAATAAAGGTTGCGAACCGTCTGCTATCAAACCAAACGAAGACTCACCTCCTCCTCCCCCATCAAGGGGTTTCTCGTCGGACATAATTAGCACTCAATATTTGTCTAAATCGGTTAAAATATTATAAAACCACCAGCACCATACAATGTTAGTAACACTCACCAATAACAAAAGGACAACACAAATATTTGAACACTCAATGGATAAGTTGAGAAAATAACAAAGGGGTTTGTACTTTTTTTATGGAGACTGGTTTTGTAGTATGAGCTGCCATTTTGCAAATTTTTCATAATGACGTCACATGTTAATACTTATTTTAAAAATTAACAAGGGAAACATAGAGGAACAAAAAATGTTATGATATATAATGCCCTAAAGTGTCACTTTAGCCGGATAATTAGTGTTAAAAATTAACCAAAAATATCACCTTTGTATTTTTAACTCCAATAATCTCACCAACCTGTCACTTTAGGGCATCAAAATGTTTTGTTCATCTTTGCGTTCCCTATCTATTTATATAGGTATAATCGTGAGGCGCGATTTAGAAATTTCTTTAAAACGGCGGACCATTGACGACTCCACAACGTTTAAACCACTTTACGCGAGGACGTGTGTCAATTAACATTAACACCGAAGCAAGCAGAATCGAAAAGTAACTACAGAAGTATGACATACTTTTAATGAACTGAACATGGATATTTGACCCTTTGCACGTGTCAATCTTGTTTTGCCGGTTGCCATTTTGTGTGCCGGCGCCGGCAGCTTGTTTTACATGTCGGCTGCCGGCAGCGTATCACCGCCGGTTCTCAATGGCGATATTTTTGGCAGCCGGCGCCGGCAGCTGAGGCACTCCCTAAAAACTATGATACATGTTGCTCTATTTTATTAGCAATAAATATTATCTTTGTTTTAGAGTAAAAATCTAAAGGGTGTTAAAGACCCATACCGAAGCCGTGATATATGAGTAGTGTACATAAACTAAATAAAATTATGTGAAAATAATTGCTGGGAAACGACTTTTATTTTTAATAAAAAAATGGGTGTTATTTTTCTATCTATAGAATACGAGTAGGTGGCCGGAGCCCCGTATCATTGAGTGTTTTTGAGCTTCATTACGGTTTTGTTACTTTCAACGATAATCTTTAGAAGAAATAATGACTTTAATCCTCAAGAACTCCTTAACTATCAGTTCCCCAGGTTGGCCTCCATACAAGAAAATGGTAGTGACGATGGGGAGAATACGTGATTTTCGTTTTACGTTATGGGTCTGTATGCAGTTTATAGGTACCTACATCACATTGGGTTTTGTCATGAAATTGTCTCTGATTACTTATTAAAAGATGTTTCGCTAACCCCACGAGCGAAAATACTGTAAAGGTGCCGAAACGTCGGGAAAATCAAAAAACCCCAAAAAAAACTAAAAATACGGACAATTACAACTTAGTTTGTAGAAATATAGCGCGTTTGATATCCGTAAAAGTTGTTTTATTTCAATGAACAGTGCGCGCCAAAACATAAGATGTACATAATACTACATCAAGCCTAGACCCAGTTTTGCTTCTGCACATAAGAGGCATCCGCACTACGTCTAACGTAGTGGTACTAGTGATTATAACAATAATATGTAATGTAAATTGTCTAATGTAATGTCGGCTCTTGTATAAGGCAGTATGTCTGCAGACTTCGGTCATTTTAAAATTTCCTTTCATTAAGATATATATATATATATATATATATATATATATATATATATATATAATATATATATATATATATATAAAAATATATAGTAGGTGAGGTGGATAGGTAGGTACGATGGGTGGGAGCTAGTAGAAAAAAAAATGTAAAGGAAAAGAGATGCTTAATTCGGTGAATGACTGTATTTAAATGTTTTGTTGTGGTGGCCGAATCGGCTCTTCGAACCTTGTTAACTTTACAGGTTTTCATTGTTCAGAGGTAGCATCAGCCTTGGCTTTTAATTTTGGCCATAGTACACCAGGAATATTATCTTCACTGATTTACGTTTTAATGCAGTGCAAACGCACGTAACGCCCCATCTGTCAGATCGACAGTGACAGATATGACACTGACAGGAGATTGTCAGATGGTCTGCGATTGATATATGACAGAAGGTCCTTGCTTTTTAAGGTTACTTTAATTAAACTCTTATTGATTAATTAAAATTGTATTGATACCCGTATAAACAGTATAAGAATATAAACAATTAGAAGGAATATGTAATGATGATAAACGAATAGCTGAAGCCGCAGGTTAGTGTCAGTGCACTTCACATCAGAATTTCATAATCAGTGTCCCTACCTGATCTTACCATTATACTTGCCTAATCCACCTAAATTATCAAGTTAAGCCTTGTAATTGATACAAAGGGACCCCCTAGGGGTGTTACTTTCTCTTTTTATTAGTAAACTTTCATAAATAAGTCACTTCAAGAATGCTTTCATGAGTGCACACCATGTGGCATGGAAGCCCTCATGTAAGCATAATTTGGGCTAATCTCTGTAGCCAGAGCTTCCCTGTAATATAAACAGAAAGGCATCATACTGTGGAACATAATTTATTAACAAATTAAACATTTACTTACAAATAAGAAATATTAAAAATAAGTCACAGTATCATAATCGGTATGCAAGTGGCCACTTTAGAGGTCAAGTCTGGGGTATCAACCTTCCCCTTGCTCTGATGCTTTTTAGATGAAATAGGGCCCTTCAGGCTTCGTTGGTAAAGACATTACAGTAGGGCCCCCTTTGTGAGAATTCACCGGTTACAATAAATCACCTCCGTTCATAATCCACTCTCGCAGGTGACGAGACGCATACGGCGCCCCTCCGAAACACCACTCCGCCCGCGAAGCAGAAAATTCCGTACGCTCGGCGTTAGAGGACAGATCAGGGAAGCCCGGGAGTCGCCTCCGGCTGTTTTACTATCCTGCTAGTATCAAGCAGTGAAAATATAATCAGAGGATCACACATGGAGCGGTGACCCCATTCCTCTATTAAATTAACCCAAAAAACTAACATTTAGTTTTATAATTACATATATCCATATCAACAACCACCATTCATTCACATCAGCAAGCTTAGGAGTTCACCCATAGTGTAGCATCATCATCAATTTAAGTTCCATTTCTGATATCCTTGGGCAGGCATTCATGAACCTTCAATTTTATTTAAGATATCACTAAAACAGTAACTTTAAATTAATTGTTTTAACAGTGTACCTATTTTTTATGTTTTTTATGTGTGGATTACAGGACACCTTTTTAGTTTTGGTTTGTATAGAGTCAGGATAATAATAAAGATCAATTTACTTGTCACTGGATAATGTTTTGTCTCATTTCCCCGTTGTTGTCCTAGCCGAAAAAGGTAAGTCTATTAAGTAAGTTCCTATTATTATTGAAAATTGGAAAACCACATTACACTAACTAAATACCAAATGTAGCTGTGTGTTGCAACTAGAGTTGCAAATAAACCGTTTTAAACTAAAATCAGTGGTTTTAAACGCATTTTAAATAAATTTAAAACGGTTTAAAACCGTGACCACGTGATTACTAGTTTCAATTCTATTCAGCCAGTTGCCTAGTTTATTAAAAAATTATTTTTTTGAAAGTAATAATAAAAGATATTAATTTTTTTTTTTTTATTATTGTTAGTTTAAATGACGTTTTACAATATGATATTTAGAAATATCAAAAAACTTAATATGCGTATTTATTTATTTCTTTTTCCTAAGCTGTAAGTAGGTACCTATGCTTTTTCTTATTTCATAGTGCATTTTAGTTGTACAATATAATACGTTACGGAGTGGCAACGTCGCTTCGTATATTTCCTTTCTTATTTTTACACATTACTCGCGCCGAGTCGCGTCACGTTCGATAGGATTAGAGGATCACCTTAAACAATTATTTTCCATGGTATAGTTTGATTTTGATCAATATATTAAAATATGTAAGATAAGTATAGTTTTTAATTAATAATTATTCACAATGTTTCATAAATGGTAAATAAATGTTGATTATAAAAAAGCTTTTATTTTATTTTTCATTTCAATAACTCAGTTATATTATAAACAATGCAATAAGTTTATTCTGAATTGTTTTTTATGAAAGGTTAGTAAATTCTAATAGAAAATCGATTTAAACCTATATTAAACCTCAAAAATTGGTTTAAAATGTTTTAAACCAAAAAAACGGTTTAAAACCAATACTTTTTGCATCTATAGTTGCAACAAAACAAACAATATTCTATTCTAATCTATCCATTAAGTACCTACATCATATTGTTGTGAAGATTGTTTACAAATAATAAACAGACATACCTGCGTGTGAGCTTCTCTTCTCCTTTCCTTGAAGCTGAGAGCCGATGTTTTGTTATCTCCACTATCATCCTCATCTTCTGTAATATGAGATTTTACTACTTTAAAATTATTAAAAATAAGCTCAAAATGAGTCTGAGAACAGGTTTTGGCATAGTTGCTAGTACAAAAATAATACCTCAGTCTACCGACATGCAGCAAATGAAGAAACACAAATTGATTTGGGTATCTACATAAATATGACATGTCCCATAATATTCTATAATAAGCTTGCTGGCTCTTAAAATTATCAAAAACCTAAGTAAGTACTAGTAATTGCCCAGAACTAATTTAATACTAATTAATTAAATGACTTATAGGTCTAACACTAAATAAGTGCTAAAATACCCAGTATGATATATTAAAAGATAAATAAATATGTGTGATAGGTATAGATTGGAATGAGTGAAGTTGTTGAAAGGAGGTTCTTTATGGAATACTGTCCATTAAGAACCAGTGTTATACAATCAATTGCACATACACCAGTTGTCCGTGTGTTTACAAACAATGGCGTAGACTTCAGTTTCGAGCTTCATACCGATAAGATGTAAATTGTGTTTTATAAAGTATTATATTTTGTGAGTTCTCCTTATGACAATAAATCAGTCTGCCATACGAATCCTAGTTTTTCAATAGAAGTCATACTGGTCTTGTGGTTAAGTTTAGGAGAATATCCTTGATCTGTGATAATTTAAATACATATGTAGATACATACACTCACACTATAAATCCTTTGATGGCTTGGGAGTGTATCAAAGGTGCATCATGAAAGTGAAATGTCTAAATATTACTCTTCTTCTTCTTTCTTAATTAACAGCTTGCTCACAAATTCACCAATGTCAAGTAAACTTACATATTTTGTAGTATAAAGAAATTGTATGGTAGATAGAGTTAAAAACTCATGTTATAACGAAAAGAACTCGGGTGAAACTCCTAAATATTACTTTCATAGCCACACCGCAACAATGCTACATTTGACATTGGTTGGCTAGGGTCTGAGATGTTGTCCAGACACCAAAATGACAGGTTCCCAGTCAATCTTTATTAATATTATATTATTTCCTGTCCATTGATAGGTTTTTAGCATTGGAAAGCTTGCATTACAGCTATATGTATCTCTTTCACTCCCAGTCGAGAATGCGAGCAATTTTTACATAAGTATAAAAGTCAGGCAGTCTTCTATTACTTACATTTATCATTAAGAATTTCGTATCGACGCCTTCTCCGCCAACTACCTACTAGTAAAGGGCTATGACTATGACGTTGAAGTTATTTAAATAGGTAGATAAACAACACATAAATATCGGTAAGACGAGCGTATATATGTATGTTGTGTGGCAGAGGAATTTGATGCGACACATCAAATATCTACGTGATAAATCAATAAATGAATAAATAGGCTTTTGCCTTACTGCTATTATACTCCTGTGTCTAATATTTTCCAAATTATTGAATTCTCTGATAACCAACGTAAATTATCTTCGGAGGAGAATAATTCTTCGTCGAAAGTATGTACCTGTATTTTGATTGGAGGATGAAGGAGTCTGATGAATATTCTGGATGGAACCACTGCTTCCACAACGAGAGTACATATTTTTATTTAGGGTTAGAATATTATCACCAACTAAGCTAACTTATTTTTAATAAAAACAACACAAATCATCTGAATTATTCCATGCATGAGGAGCATGCATGCATGACGTAAATATTAATGACATTTAGATAAGATCTGACAGCTGACAGTGACATTGACATGGCATTACAAACAAACGACGCCTCTAAGGGAGTTCACCCGTGTTCTTATCGTAATAACACGTGTTGTGAGGCTCCATTTTTAACTCAATCTACCGTACAATTCTTAAATATTACAAAATATATTTACTTGACATTGGCAAAATTCGCGTATTTAAAGCGAGCACGCCATTAATTAAGGCGTAATTTATACGGCTGGTCTCACACAGCCGGAATGTTACTCTGAATTCATAATCTGAATCCATATTATTAGTTCAGAAAGACCGGAATACCATACAGTATCAGTACGGAGCGTACTGTACTGTACACACATTCTGAATTTTTCAGATTATGAATTTCTCAGATCGATCTGTAAGAATGATACTGACGTGACAAGCGTTCTGAAATCTGGATCGAAATATTTAAGATTATGATTTCATAACGTGTGTATCTATTCCCATACATTTTAATAGAGCGGCACACACATACTGGAATCAGCAAAGCTATCACGTAAAAAATCTGGGTATGGATATGGGCTTCATTTGACAGTTGAAGCTCATAAAATTACCATATATATGGTCATTTAACTGTCAAATGAATCCCATGTCCATATCCATATTTTTATGCGATAGCCCCCCATATTATGAATTATTTCAGTTGACACTGCAAGCGGCTAACCTCTGGACGTGTTGCGACCTGTTGGTGTGATGTCTGACACAGAAAACGGATGAATATCAGGCTACCCGCTATTATTACAACATTTGAGTGATGAAATCATTTGACAGTTTTATTATGTGTGTCTCTACAGCTTCCTCCATAGAGAAATTAATAAGCAAGCCATTTTCTACCTATGACAAAAATACTGAAATATGACTTTCTGGATTGACCAATAATTTCTTGGATTTCTAAAAACTACTCATTAGTATATTATTGCACGAATAAAACAAGGTTTCATATGATTTATGTAATTTTGATAAATCTGTAGGAATGTTGGAAGGCAGTATCAGAAGGATGAAGCAGCCACTGATAAAAACACAACAGCGGTGAGCTCTTCTTCCAGACTATGTTATTCGCCCGGGAACCGGGATCCAACCGATGGAAGTCTTCGTCCCATGACGGACATCTAAAATATAACAATATCGATAACTAATAACATGACAATAACACAGCACTATGACAATATAGTACAAACACTACGATATTGTAATTTTCATAAAATTATTACTTAAATGCATAATATTTACTGACAATACTATGATTATTAACACTCCTTTTACTCAAATGGACTTTATACAATGTTTTTATTAAAACAAATGATTATATTACCTGTTCAGCTCAAGCAGGAATTTAGCCAAAAATATTACCTTGTTCAACCTTCTCACTCTACTGACACAACAAATATCGCACATTCGCAAAGATTTGCCACCCATTATAGAAATATTTTATTAATGTTGCTAATTACACAGAGACCTGTCTGTGTAATTAACAACATTAATAAAATTATTTAAAATTAAATTAAAAACTTCTGAGCAAAATATTACGTTATCACTGACAGATAAAGTTAAATTTGGCGGCGCGTCACATGCTGGCCAACATGACGTAATGTATAATGCGGCTAAATTACCGTGGCGTTATAATACGGTAGGACAAAGCGATTAAACTTTATTTTTCATTAGTCGGACTTTTTCGTAATTTAATGTTGGCACAAAGTACGTTCATAAATCAATATATTTTACATTTTTGTATGAAGTGTAGAATCCCTGGGAGCAACCACAACTTCGTTAGGTACTATGAATTGTTTTATGTGTGTTAGCTGGAAAAACGTGTCCCCAGCTGACACATGCCGTTCGGGAAAACCAGTGAGGTTAGGTAGGATTGCGAAATCGCTGCGCTACGGTTTCGCATTCCGCAGCGGACAGCAGAGCGGAGTGTGAAAAAGGCGTTAATTTAATACCATTCACACGTTAAAAACCGAAATGCACGCTGACGAGCAGCATCCTATTACTGATCTTAACAGAAATGTGTTTGCTGGTTTGAGTGATGAAGAAATGAAGTAGTAACGAACGACTCGAAACGGTCAAGGACAAGGTGTAGAGTTTGTGAAGCGCTTCGAGAAAAGTTATGTTGAGTCCGCGCCACGAAAGAAGTCCCACGAAATATTAAGGAACTAAAATTATCTTCATAGTAATAGAGCTTATTTTCGAATGTTAAATGGGTGAGGACATAGACTGCAGCGCCGTTCCCAAGGGACTACTTTCGTGGCGCGCGGGCTCTAGGTTATTATAAGTAGGTAGGTAATTAGTACCCTTGCGTTTTACTTGGCTCGTCTTCGTCTCGTCTTGGCCCTTGTGACCTTGATGCGGTGCTACAAGTCATTATGTCATACAAGAGCAAAAAATTGTCTTTTCATAAAAAACAAAAACTTATGTAGAAATACGTAATAGTGGGGCGTATGCTCAGCTTCTACACCTTGTAACATAATGATTAGTAGGTGTGGAACTTGTAGGTAGAGCGTTTCGAGTTGTTACTTTTGAAGTCCTAATTAATGAGTTATGGTTATCATGCATGATCCTTAGGTTCTTCAGTAATGAAACTGATAAAATGTGGTCGTCCAAATCAAAAGAGACCTTGTGGCGGGAATAAGTTTTCTACAGGACTGCAATATACGTAACCGTAAATCCAAGACCAACCTCCTTGCCCCTATGCTTATTTTTAATTTTTTTTAAGTATCTAAAATAAAAATATGATCGATATCTTCAAGTTTGCAGACCTAAAAAGTTATCTTTCAGTGCGAAGATGTAGCTGATAGTTTAGTATAAATTGAATAATTATGACAAATTTTATAAGAAAATATCGCAATTGGTATATGAGTTGGGCACTCATACTTAAGAAGATAGTGACGCCCAAAATCAACGAGGTGCAAATTATGCACTATATATTAAAAATACGTTAACTACTATTCTTTTCTTCGGTATTTTTTACTGTTTGTAAATAGTAAGAGGAATTTTGAGGAACTAACCAACTACACTGTAAGGGCAGAATACAGTATAGACATTCTACGTACTTGCATGCTAGTTTCGAGCATGTGATACTTAGTAGCAAGCAACTAGCATATGTAGACATGTATACGAAAAGGGCATGTTTGTCACATGGACATCATATAATAACAGGGGGGGCTATCGCGTAAAAAATATGGATATAGGCTTCATTTCACAGTTGAAGCTCATAAAATTACCATATATGGTCATTTAACTGTCAAATGAAGCCCATGTCCATATCCAATTTTTTTACGCGGTAGTGCCCCAGGACTGAGTACTGCCAACAGTGCCAACATTTTAACTTACAATAACACACGACTCACTCAATTTTGTCAAGCAACATTGACAGAGGCAAAACAAGCCGAGTGAGATATCTACAACAGAGGCCGTTTGTCCCTTTCTAAAGCTTGCCATGCGGTAGAAGGATGTGTTTCATTTAATATAATTACGAATGAACTAATTTCAATGGTTATTACACTTCCTATAATATCATTACGTATAATATTCATTAAATATAATATTCATATTATATAAATAAACTTTTACAATAAAACTATAATGGTATAATAATTATAGTCTATAATTTCATTATATATACAGTGCGACAGAAAAAAGTTTTAAAAAATTGAGGAGGCCACTAGTCATGTACTAGACTACAACTAGCAACACTGATAATACCACGAAAACAATTTTGATACTTGGCATATTTTTATATATTAATTATTTGTTCCATTATTGTATAACCACTAAATCATTAGAACTTACCTACCAATTCACCACTGAGCGGTAACTGGTTACTGCGTTAGACCTTTCGCGCTAAACTCTTATCATCTAACTTCTTATTTCATAACAAATTGGAATAAAAAAGTTAATTAAAACATTTTTTTCCAATAAGAATTGGTTTTATAACATCAAAATATTTTATTCGTATTTTATCGTAATAAAAAAAAAATATTACTATAGGAAGTGTATTAAGGTCAAGTAAAAAATATATCCAATGAACGTTATATTCATTGAAATTAGTTCTTTTGTAATTTATATAAAACACAACATACCCTTCTACCGCATGGTAAGCTGTAAAAAGGGACAAACGGCCTCTGTTGTAAATATCTCACTTGGCTCGTTTTGCCTCTGTCAATGTTGCTTGACAAAATTGAGTCGTGTGTTTTTGTAAGTTAAAATTTTGGCAGTACTGTGAAGACCGTTTCGTTTTGTTCGTTACTACCAGCTGTCTATCTAAACGTGGCATCAAGAAACCGCTGCAATTTTAAAAATCTCTGATGAACACTGACTTAGGTCAAGAGTGTCTATAGTATTTGACTATTTGCTTACTCGCTTGTGTATCTATAGTATTTGCTTAGGTACAGTCTGACTAAACTAGGTTGACACTCTATATTGGGATTAGGAGCCAATATTTATTTTATGTTACACAATTTTTTTATGATTCAGAAAGCGTTTTCAGTAAAAGATTTTAAAAATTGCCGTGGTTCTTGATGTCACGTTTCGTTAGACAGTTTTTTAGCCGAAAAGTAATAAACGAACACTGAATATTTTTTCATCTTTGGTCCATGTTAATGTTAAGGTATAAATATGATAAGGCGTGTAGAGATATCTAGAAAGGAGCCTTGGCTCTACTTGAGATGATAACTTTTTGACAGTGATTTTAATTATACGGTGATTTCTTGGCTTCTTATTTTACATGAAAATGTTTTGATGGGACGATTTATTAGCCACTGTTTTTAGTTGCTAGGCTGTTCGCCGTTCGCCTTTACCTACAACTTCATGCTCGTTCGTCAGGATTTGTCTTTATTCAAGACTAGCGGCCGCTCGCGGTTTCAACCGCGTAGTTCCAGATCCCGTGGAAATATCCGGATAAAAATTAACCTTTATTCATAACCAGGCTATCTACTATCTGTGAACCAAATTTCATCCAAATCCGTTCAGTAGTTTCGGAGCCTATTCAATGCAAACAAACAAACAAATCTTTCCTCATTATAATAATATAGTGTAAACAAGACCAAATTACTTTACTCTTTAGACAAGACCCAAAAACAACTTGAGGCCGCACTCCGGCGCCACACGCTACACGCAACATACACTTACGGCACCACAATTATTGCGACACAAATTACGCGGCGACAGATGTATCGTGTAACCGCACATCGGAAGCACAGTTGTAGCGTGGCACTAGCAACAGAATGTCGACATTATCGTCTGACAACGTCGATTTTTTGATGTGGCGATTAATGAATGGCAAAATAATTACACGGTATAGATAGGTATTTTTTCTTTACTTTACTGTATTAGATTTACCCCTTTCATTGATTTTTTCGCCGATCTTAGTCCAAATAATTTCTGTCATTCGTCTGCCTCGTGCGGCCGTACTTACAACTTAAATATACCTACCTATACCGTGTAATTATTTTGCCATTCATTAATCGCCACCATCGTGTGGCGCCGGTGTGCGGCCTCACTTATTTATTTATTCCTTTCATGGTACAGTCGGGGAACTTCCCGGTTGACCAGTAGAGCTTTTTCTGGGAGCTTTATAAAAAAAAGTAATAGACACAAATAGACCATTATGAGGTATTTCATATGAATAATAAATTATTTCTTTAACCTTAGTAGTTTCTGGCAAAACGATTCCCAAAAAAACTGTACTGGTCAACCGGGAAGTTCTCCGATTGTACCTATTTTTAGGGTTTCGTAGCCTAAAGGCAAAAAAAGAAACCCTTATAGATTCGGCCAAATCGATGTATGTCACAGCCACTTTATTCCAAAACTATGAGCACTACACAGTTGAAACTTGGTCGGTAGATGTATTCTGTAAACCGCTGTACACAAAAATAAAAAAATATATGAAATACATGGAACTGTTACTGAAATATTTTTTTTCATCAAACCTATACGTGTGGGTTATCTATAGATATGTCTTTAAAAATTACATTGAGGTTCCTAAAACAGTTTTTTCTCAAAGCCAACCGTTTGAATGATATACACTTTCAATGTGAAAAAATGTGTGTGTCGTCGTCGCCCCCCCCCCCCCCCTCTAACTTTTAAAACAAGAAAGTGAAAAATTTAAAAAAATTATGCTGTAGACTTTTATAAAAACTTTCAATGAAAATTAGTTTGAACGAAATATATTATGCAGTTTCAGAGCTATAGCACATTTGCCAAAACCGCAAATATAACTTTGTCATTCATACAGACACTATAAAAACAAAGTTATTTTTGCAGGCGAAATATTATAGTGGCATTTTGGGTAGGTAGGTGTATATAATATAATATTAGAAACTTTATTGCACACGATACAAAAACAAACACATACAGAGAAAACACACAATAGGCGGTCTTATTGCTACATAGCAATCTCTTCCAGGCAACCTTGGGTGAGAGACGAAACCCTTCATGTGCGAGTTCGACTTGCACTTGGCCGATTTTTATTTTAATCAACAATCAAGTAAGTGTCGGACTCGGAATTCATTTGATTTTTATAGTCTGTGTGTGGAATTGTTTTTTGGGTAGGTAATTTTTACGCTCTCGCATCGCTATCAGTGTTGCCACTTTAGCCAATTTTTAGCTAGATCTAGCCACATTTACGAAATAGCTAGCTACAAAAAAAAAATTGTGGCCAAATTTTTAAGCCACACTTTATACTGCTACTTTCAACACTGTTCAGGGTGGCTATCTCGTAAAAAATATGGATATGGACATGGGCTTCATTTGACAGTTAAATGACCATATATGGTAATTTTATGAGCATCAACTGTCAAATGAAGCCCATATCCATACCCAGATTTTTTTACGCGATAGCCCCTGTTAATACTTAGGTAAGTTACCACTGTTTCAATCAATTTCAATTTGTATTGTAAAATGTACTTAAGCGCATTCAGAATGCAACGAATGTTCTGGTAAGTTTTTGAGTTATGAGTGGCAAGGCAACCCCAAATGCCTATGGTCTAGGTAATACTATCGGATACTTTGATTTCTCAGGAACAGCAGGGCTATCGCGTAAAAAATCTGGGTATGGATATGGGCTTCATTTGACAGTTGAAGCTCATAAAATTACCATATATGGTCATTTAACTGTCAAATGAAGCCCATGTCCATATCCATATTTTTTACGCGATAGCCCCCCAGAATGGGTCTGCTGACTTTTTAAATTCAATACTGCGAACCAGAAATTTTATGAAGAAAAATTCAGAGACATACGCTTCCTACGCTATTTCTGAGAATATCCTTCAAGAAATAGTAAAAACAAAAAAAATTAAGAAGCCGGGCCACAATCACAAGATTCACAAGATGACATCGATTTTGACAACATTTTTCAGTAAATAATAAAATTAAAGACTTATATCCCATGTTGCCTTTTTTTTTGTTTAGCCACTTTTGCCAACTTTACCAGTGTATTTTTTTTCGAAACTAGTTACTTCGTACCATAAGTTTAGCAACTTTTTCTTTGGACAAGGTGGCAACACTGATCGCTATCTTCAATTTACTTCTGCTGGTAACACTGTGTGGTGAAATTAAAAAATATACTATTTTTGAGAAAGCGTACCGTACCGCACCAAGCAATTGCGTTTCCAATAATTTCTTGTTAAAATATTACTGCTATTTATTATTAAAACATGTGCATGAACTCTTGAGTGAGTGATTTCATCATATAATATATTTTATTTGCCAGACTATGCGTCTGTATCATACAGAAAATTTCAAGTGATTAGTTGCGATCTAGCCATCCATGGCCTCCATTTTAGAATTCGCTTGGTAGTGTTCAGAAATAAATTGTTTTTATTTTCACTGTTTTTACTAAATTTCTTATTAAAACGTGTTCTGTCTATTCATTAATTATCATTTAATAGAATGGATAAATGATATTTGTGATTAATTACTACGATTTATTTTTTATTCATTGAGGAATAATGAACTCATCGTAAAGGTAGAACTTTAGTTTTCAGACATAATTTGTTAAAAAAATACTGGGCAAGATGGTGTCTACGAGGCAGATGAGTAGTGTGGTGGGCAGTAATGGGAACAACGAAGGCGCTGGCCCATCTCATGCGGAACCTGTGGCTGTATCTCGCGTGACTCGACATTCTAGCGCTTTGCTCCCTGGCGGATCGTCACCGCACGCTTCCACTTCTAAGTGCACCAGCATAGTGCCGGTCCCCAAGGCCTACACTACAAACTTGCTCGATCTTCCGATTGAAGTCATTGAAAAGATCTTTGGCTACTTGGGATTCAAAAGTGTATCTCATCTGAGAATGGTTATTTTTTTTTTTAATTTAAAGTTACTGTTTGATAAATTTTATTACCCATATGAGATTTAGCTTTGTAGGGGATATATAATATCTATGTGTTTTACCAAATGCATCAGAAGCATTACACAATAAAGAATATCAAGATCTTACTAATACAATTCTTTCTTACAATACCAATGAAATAAGCCACAAACCTTTTTTCTAATGGGAAATTTTTATAGTATAGATGATTTGTCTTCTGCTCATTCAGATTTATAAAAAAAGTAAAAAATGTGTTTGCCCATTGCTAAATGATTTTAATCAAATGCAGTAGTATAGTTCAATCAGGCTACAAACCTTTCAGGCCCCAGATTATGAGACAATAGATTTTCTATTGTTCTCTGGACACCGGTTCGGGTTTGATGAATTAATCTGATTTTTTTGTAGTTTGATTTACTTTACAACATGGGAACACTACTTTTTAGCAGAGATCTAACCAGATTTTTGTTGTAAATTTTTTGTCTGTTTGTTTTGAATTATTAACTTGGATATTGTTCTATCAGAATTATATGATGACAAATTGATTGTTTTCAGGTTAATCGCCAATTAAACACAATATGTAGCTCTATACTAAATTCCACATTTCAACGTCTACAAAATCAAATGTTGCACAGATTTCAATCTATTAAAGCAAAGATGCCACGTAGAGAAAGTGCTCGTAGGAGTCATCCTCTTGCTTGCGAATCAGATATTATTGAAACTCTACATATGCGACTAAGCCTGTTACAAATGACTTTTGGAAAACATATTGAGAGGAAACATTGCTGTTTTTTCCCAGGAGAGGTAAGGAATTTATTTTTTATACTTTAATTAACCCATTAGGTACAAATAGATATTTGTCCGGCCACAGGTGACCAGTTTGAATTTTGTGAATTAAGTAATAAATATCATTGATATCATTTAATGGAATTATTCCACTTTGCCCCACCAAGCGGAGCCGCCCCACTGTTGGGTCAAAGTGAAATGCCTTAAATTAGGTGTGGAGTTTGCCCCACTCTAGTGAGGCAGTTTACACGCATAAAAATGAGTGGACTCTGCCCCACTAGGCTTGCACTTAAGGTTTGCTTGATCATATTTGAATATTTTTTTGTAAAAGAATGTATGAATTTAATTAATATACTAATAACTATGGCTGGTGGCATTTAATATAGCAAATTGGTGGGGCAAAGTGGAATAATTCATTTTATGCCACCTGGGATACACACCTGGGTATTCAATCATTCATTTTGTGATTTACACTTACAGATTTGTGTAATTCTTATAGCTTATTTCGTATATGGTAAAAAGATAAAGGAGATATTAACTGTTTGCAGTCTGGTTTTGTGATTGAGTGTACTTACTAGTCAATAAGTTCTTTTATTTAACTCTCATTTGTGGTGACTATGGAGTTTTCTTTTTAATATTGAGTTAAAATCATATTTAATTTTCTTTGATATTCACGTTAGTCTAGATGAGATTTCTAAGGTAAGCTTTTCTGAGGGTCTTTGTTATCGAGATAATAATTATTTTGGCGGGCCAATGGCTAGACCGGCCTCCGCGCCGTTCAAGTGCGCTCAAGCTATATTTCGTCATGAGCCATTTTTAATGGCCCCACTGCTGGGTGCACTGGCCTTCCTTATGGGGATAAGGAGAACGGGCCAGACCCACCACGCTAGCCCAATGCGGATTGGTGGGTTTTAACGGCTTAAAGTGCCTTCCGAAGCACGGAGAAGATAGTAAATTTTTGGTCACCCATCCCATGACCACCATTGCGAAAGTTGCTTAACCTCAACAATCATAGGCTGAGCGCGTGAACCACTGCGCTACAGGCTTCACCTAAGCTTTATAGTTAACGTTTATTGGCTGACCAGTGTGACTTCATTTCAACACTGTTTTTTTCGAGTGTAGGCTTAGCATGACCGGCTTTTATCGACTCGATAACTCGATAACTCGATAGCGTGTCACTGTTCCGCTCACATCGTAGCCAAGGATGCAAGACAGCATGATGCGCTATATCACATAGCATGATATTATATCGGTGTTCATGGGCCGTTTATTGATACATCTCTACAATACGAACGTCACTGATGGCAGTAAGTTACGCGAGGCTTAGGGCCGTGCCTGGCTAGGGCCGTCCCTAACCACGGCGAATTTGAAGTACGTTCTCAGATTATAAATCGAAGAAAAGATATTTCGCTAATATCGCTAATAATTACGCTAATTTGCTCATTATTGCTTATTTTGTTATGATTTCTGCACTCTCTCGTCGTAAGTGCTATCGTTCGAGCTCTTTCAATCTCAACGTCGGGTCTCGGTCGAGAGCTCATGTATACTCTCCTTATTCATCAGTTAATACTATCGTTCGTCGCGCCATGTAATTGTAGTGCCTCCTTTCCTTTACATAGTTCTATGATACAATATGAATTATCAAAGGAATAGTATCACTTTTACGCGATAGCCTATCTTGTTACTACAGTGTAAAACTACTACAATTGAAACACGATTGAGATACGATTTTGACTAAAAGCACAGTTACCCCCTCCCAGCTACAATGTGTGGCACTGATGCGATACTGTGACAGTTACACGCTCGTAGTCATCTTGATTTTGTTTCAATATTTCTTGTCAAGGGTACACCCTACTAGTGAGCATAAGGTTTTACCCGCGTGGTTTCTGTTCCCGTGGGAATAACGGGATAAAAATTATCGTATAGTGGCAGCCTGCGCTTCCTGTGGGAATATCAAGATTATATGTATCCTGTTTCAATCTTGGCTATAAACTATCTGTGTGCAAAATTTCATCCAAATCCGTTTACCCTTTTAGGGTTGACTGAGTAACAAACATCCAAACTAGCATTAGTATTAGTAGGATAGTAGGATTTCAGTCCAGACTCTTAAACTATGTGTGTGCCAATTTTTATCCAAATCCGTTCAGTAATTCTCGCTTGTTAGTAATAAACATCCAAACTTTCTTATTTATTGAAATGAGCGTGGTCACGTGGTCATCTCGTGACCACGGCAGCTGTAAAGGTGCCGAAACGTCGGGAAAATCAAAAAACCCCTAAAAAAACTAAAAATACGGAAAATTACAACTTAGTTCGTGGAAATATAGCGCGTTTGATATCCGTAAAAGTTGTTTTATTTCAATGAACAGTGCGCGCCAAAACAAGATGTTTCTCATTTATGTTATTTCGAAATTCATTTTGAAGAGACTTGCCTTTCGATGCTGCTGCCATTTCGTGTAACTAGGGATGGGTCCAGTGAAAATTTCAGTGAAATGAAAATTAAATTGATATGAAATTTATGAAAAGAATATATGAATTTTGATTTTACCGTTAAGAAAATTAATAAAACAATCTATTCAGTTACTAATTATTATGATTTTTTCACTTAGCTATTCATAACATCATAAGATTGATGATAGGATAGAGATAAACATAGACTAAACCAAATGCAAAACATGAATTTGACGTCACATATACTTGAATATTGTTGTTTCGACTATGAATCAGGACATTTGCGCGAAAAGCTAATAATGCAAAAGACTCTTACACGAAAAGCCGTTTGCTCGTAAGACACTTGTACGAATGAACATTTGCGTGAATAGTGCACAAATGTAATTAAATTTGCCTCAATTATTGGTCAGTTAGCCTTCAAAAACATTTTTACCGTACAGCGCATGAATGAAGGTGAGCGCTATCTCAGCACTCTTTTTTCTAGATTCTACTTAATATTACCTAATACATATTTAAGATACAAGTAGTTAGCACTTTTTATTTTATAACCTCTCAGGCATCGGAACGACACACAATAGATATTTAATTGTTTGCGACCACAGACAGTGGTCGCTGCGCTGCTTTACGAATTAAATATTTGTTGAATAATACAATTTCATTGTGAGCTAATAGTAAGTTTTTTGGGGCATTTTTGCTTACTCACCTGTTTTATGTATTAATATTTTATAGTATCAAATTAAAACGCGAAATTTGTTATGTAGTACAACTATGTACTTAGAGGTTGACGTCAAATTCATGTTTTGTATTTGGTTTAGTCTATGTTTATCTCTATCCAGGGGCGTGCATTCCATATAGGCAATTAGGCAGTGCCTACCTCATTCAAAACGTAAATAAATGTACACTATGTGTTAAAGTTATTTTATTTTAGTTTAAACTTCTATTCAACACTCACCTACTAAGATTTTCCTTACGCTAAATACTGAATACCTACCGGTAGGCAGTCTCGAAATTGCCTACTCGAAACAAGCAGCGTTTTATACAAGAATACAACTTATTTATAAAAAGTTGCTCAAGAATAAACCGCCAACGGCAAGAAGGGCGCTATTTGTACGTGTAACGTTCTAGCTTAAACTTCCGGAATATATCAGTATAAAGTAATGACTAGCGGCCGCTCTCGGTTTCACTCGCCGCGTGGTTGCCGTTACCATGGGAATATCAGGATAATTATAAATATTTGCAAACAATGTGGTTTTCTGATTTATAAGCTACATTGTTGTAATGTTTCATCTTAATCAATTCAGTAGTTTTTGAGTGAAAGAGTAACAAACATTCATCCATCCGAATATTCTCACAATCTTAAACTTATAATATTCGGTAGCAGGATAGGATAAGTGCAAAGTTACTAGTTAGATCTACAGTGCCTACTACGCTGGAAAACCAATGCACGCTCCTGTCTCTATCCTATCATCAATCTTATGATGTTATGAATAGCGAAATGAAAAAATCATAAGAATTAGTAACTGAATAGATTGTTTTATAAATTCTTTTCATAAATTTCGTATCAATTTAATTATCATTTCACTGAAATTTTCACTGGACCCATCCCTAGTTACACGAAATGGCAGCAGCATCGAAAGTCAAGTCGCTTCAAGATGAATTCGAAATAACATAAATAAGAAAGTTTGGATGTTTATTACTAACAAGCGAGAATTACTGAACGAATTTGGGCTGAACACGATACTGTGACTGTGATATACACGCTCGTAGTCATCTTGTTTTAGTATATATTGACAAGGGGTGTAGGCCATGAAGGAACACTTACCCGCGTCGTTTCTGTTCCCGTGGAATGTGATAAAAAATGACTATTGACTAGACGAGACTTTCCAAGTCTAACAATAATGATGCCTAAGCGAAGATCTTTTGTTTTGAACTGTCGATTGCGATGCGATCTACCTAGTGTGGTATGGGATGGTAACTGTAATCCATGCGTATTTTTTTTATAAATAAATCTCATTTTTTTTTTTATAAATTTTACCATCTAGTTCAGTTTCACCCGCCCAGTGTACCCCATGGGTAAATCGTAATTAAATGTATGCTTTGTTTTAATCCATAAACTATGTTCCATTCCAAATTTCATATAATAATATAACGGTCGCTCCCGGTGTCACCCGCGTGGTTCCCGTTCCCGTGGGAATATCTGGATGAAAAGTATCCTATGTTCATAACCAGGCTATCTACTGTGTACCTAATTTCATCTAAATTCGTTCAGTAATTTTTGAGTTTATTCGTTACAAACAAACGTTCAAATCTTTTTATAATATTAGTATAGAATAGATATTGTAGTATCAATAGAGGCTCTAATTCTACAAAAGTGATGAAAGAAAATGGGGAGACCCTTTAAACAAAAAAAATGTTTCATTTGCAATCAAGACTTTATTATACATCAACAATTTCTTTTAGATATTGGATGAAGTGTATAGTATTCTGTCTTATCTAAAGACCACAACTAAGTTAGCAAGACCTTACAAAGTGACCGATGAGTTGTTTGACTTGACAACTATGGCTATGGAATATTTCAAAGAACACATTGAACCAAACCTACCAGAGATTACATATTTTGGTACTGATTTCTTTGATATTACTACAGCATTTTCTCGTAAGTATCATTATGTTTTACTCTGTTTGATTGGTAAAGATACTAGGTACTACTAACTTGGCGATAAGTTTTAATACATAGTCAAGTTTTTTTACCGTTTTTTAACAGTTACAAAACGCCTTATTGCAATAAAATCTTTTTTTGTCTCTCAACCTACTTAATAGACCTTGACCGCCAATGATCACATAAATGATTTTTTAGCGGGCGAAAGCAGTAAATCGTACATTTGCCTGGATTCACCTCCGCCCAGTGGGTTTGAGCAACAGCAGCAGGGCGGCAGTGGGTCGGGCGAGCGGCGAGTGTCCTCGCTCAACATGTACATGGAGGAGAGCTTGCCGCCCTCCCCGCCGCCGCCGCAGAGCAATATGGTGCTCAGGAAGAGGATCCATCGGATCAAGCAAGGGATGAAGAAGTAAGATCAGGCTTAATTTTTGAATGCGATTATTGATGTAGTTTCGAGTGTTTTGTCATTGCTTTGCGACAAACAAGAAAGCAATGTCTTATCCTTCCTTTTTAATATGTCGACATCAACAATAATTAAGGAACAGGGAACTTTATCAGATTTTGTATGTGCATTAGTTACTTACTTATGAAATGCTAAAAATAGAATTTAAAAATATATTATTATTATTTTTGTTGTTGGCCATTCATAGCATCTTTTGTCATCTTTACTGCAGTACTAATGACGAAAATATCAAAGTTTTAATCAATCACTGTGCGATTTCAGGTACAACGATCAGCTTTCAGCTTTACGTAGTGATCTGAGGAGTTGTAAGCGTAAGACGGCTTTGCAACAGAAGCAAATTGCAGAACAGCAGAAACAAATTGCAGAGCAACAGAAACAGACCCTGGAATACGCGAATCGGCTCGATGATTACGACAAGAAAAATGAGGAGACAAGCCGTAAATTTCAAACACTATTGCAGGTATTTACCATGTTGATATTTGAAAACTGATGTGGTTTCGAAAATCATTATCTAGCCACTAGTACGAGTTGACATTAATTATCCTCGTTATCGGAAACTATCGGCCATGCACTCTCTCAGATCGGTAAAACACTCTTATGGAAATGAAGAAGACAAAGAGCTATAGTTTTCGAAACTGAATATGGGTAATTTACCAAACTCTTACTAGGGGAACTAATTATTGTCTCTTCTAGTTTTATTGTCTTTGTTGAACTCATTATTATAAGATAATTTTAGGCATGCTCTGATAGAGAATAGTTTTAAGAAGTAAGTACTCGCTTACTTGCTTCTTCGAGTTCAACAGTCACAAAATCCTCATTTTAATCATATTGTTAAAAAAAATGAGTTCTTGCTAGCTGATAACCCAGAATTGCTGTTGCTTAGTTCTATTGTTAAGTTCTCGTAATCTTCTAACGTATATAATTAATAAAATTGTTGTTCATGTTACATTCTACAAACAAAGAAAATCTAGTAGCGTCCAGCGAAAACTAGTACTTTTTTCTTATCAGTAGTGCAACAAGGCACGTCACAAACGTCAAGTGAATTACAACTTGAAATCTTGCCTAGGCCTCTAGACTTTTCTTAAGTGGTCTTAAGTGGAATGTAACAAGCATGCGTACCGACTTAGTGTTTAAAAAAAGTCTCGTCTTAAAGACATTGATAGGCGAGAAGTTACCTTATTTGGTCATTCAGCTGAAAAACTACATTGTCTATAAACACGAAGTCACGGGCAAACTACACCACAGCAAACAATGAATGAATATCAGTGCCTATATTATTTTGTTATTATGTTAATTTATGCTAATGTGTCCAATTAAATGTTTATTAAACCTTAATCTAAAGGCATTAAGGTAATTCCTTATAGCAACTATGCATTGTCTGTTTCATATTCAAATAGCGTGGGAGATGCAAGCGTAAATCCATAGAGATATATATCACGGATGTAAGCATAATTGATTTATTATTTTCTAAAACTCGTTAAATATTTGTCGGAATTTTTTATTCATATTATGTTTAAAATTTTAAAAAATTCAATGGTTCCTAGGCTTGTTGTAAATTTTATTAGAGCATGAGAAAAAATTATAAATTTTCTATTTAATAGGTGCGTAGTTTTGCTTCTATGGGTTTATAATGACTGATGCCCATTTGAGTTACAACACTTATGTTACATACCTCTTTTATGCCAAAATGGGTACCTAGTAATTTTTTATTGATTATTGGTAACGATTTATGCAACTGCCATCTTTGAACACCTATTCATATCTAAAGATACGGAGTTGAACACCATAGAAGATAATATGATATACAAGCTTACTTTCGAGACAGTGCGAATATAAAATAGTCACATAATCTTTTACATTGTTCTGAACAGAAAAATCGTGACTACTAGTTCAACAGAGTAATTTTGCGCTTCTCATTTTCGTAATAACTTCATCAATAGTGTGATGATTGTAATGATTGCGCGCATTGTCTCCGAAGTAATCCTGTATGTAGGTGTCTTCATGTACCTTTCTACATAATGTTATTGTGTTTGTTTGTAGGAATTGAATAAGTGCAAGACAGAGCTGCAGTACTGGCGCTCGCGCTCGCCCGCGGTGCCGCCGCTGTGCGCCGAGTGCGGTGCTTCGCTGCGCGTCTCGCCTGCTAATTCTTTGGCCCAGGTATGGAACTGCGCTGTTTTAACATCCATAGGTATTTAGTAGTAAAAGTTAATTAGTATACACCAAACAACAAACATCTAACCAAATATGGGCGTGGCGTAGCAGTTTCCGACGTGTGCGGAAAACCTCCCGGTGCGGAAGAGGGGTTTTCTTTATATCATATCATCCAATAATTCTGCTTGCGAATATTGCGACGCTAATCTTGTCTGTTATGTCACAGGGACACATGTTTTGTTATATTTATTTTTTGGAGCACCAGACCCGTCTTTAGGAGAAAGGGACACGGCCCATTTTTATTGCGATGACGTGTGTCCCTATTAACGAAAGCACATCTTATATTCGCCAGTGGGCAGCCGGCAGCAGCGTGGAAGCATCAGAAACAGAAGCATGTGCAAGCGTACCAAGCGGCAGTTCCGTCGTAGTAGAACCCGCTACGGAATTACCAGCTAAGGAGTTGAAACCGGAGTCGGAGCCAGAGATAGCGACTCCTCCAGCTCGCCGCCGCGCTTCAGACGACACGGCCACCACCACGCCCGACCGCAAGAAGCGACGCCTCACTCGCCCCAGGAAACTTTGAGCGATAACACACCTGAAAATTTACTGCGAGAACACCACGTGAGTCTACGGACACGCTTTTTTCACTCGGAACTTCCTAATCCATTTGTGTTTTATATACAAACAGTAGGCTATATTAATTACGTTTACGCCTTGCCTACAAATATGGGCTGAGCGACGTATTGTATCAGTTCACAGACAAATTAACCCAATAGATACTTAAAAGAGCCATATTCGAACTTTCAATTAGCAATAGTCAAAAGGATGCAGAAATGACAAACGGAATTGTTACTGCCTCCTTTATGTCACGTAGGTTGTTTGTTTTAATGCGTCAAAGCATGGAAATGAGCATTAGCATTTATTTTTTGGTAAGAAGTTGCTCCTATGTGGTGTCTATAGAGATTGTCTGTACGTCTGGTCCGTATTTAAGACCCCTTTGCGTGTTTAGTGTATATGCGCTTAACACGTGGGTTAACGATAATGCTTTTTTCACTTTTGGGGCCATTAATCATGCCCGAACCAGCTGATGGCCTTGCTACACACACCTAATTCGTGATGTCCTAAGACGTAGGTAAATTTTGAGCAGGCTCACGGACTAGAACTAAAAGATCACAATACCTAGTTGAAAAAAGCGTTTTCGATAATCTGATCGCTAAGGTTAGTTATAACTAAACCACATTTACTTTGAAGTATATTATAAGAAGTTCATCGTTAATTTGCTTTTCTGTAATATTCAACTGCAACTGATTTGTGTGTATACTGTAATGATCTGTCAGTAAGAATCGAATGTTCTAAACTATTGTGAAGAGTTTATGTGTTTAATATAGTGTTCAGTTTACTAGTGTCGGCATGTTTTTTTTTCAGCGTCAAAACAGAGAAATTATAACGCAAATATTTCATTAAAGTTTACTGTACGAATGTAATCTTTACATGTCACAGGTATCTTAACCCTTAATTACTCGCGCTCCAAATGTTACGTAAAGACTCGCGCGGGATACATCAAAGCTAAAATAAAACTACCTTCACTAAGAAATCAGATATTATTATTACAGAATATTTGGAAAACTAATTTGACAATAATGTCATATACATTAGTCTTTAGGAAATGTTTTATTTCTAAGCAATTTACACATAGTTTCATTAAATAGTCCTTACAGGTGAATTTAACACATTTTGTACACAAAACAAACAAAAACTAACGTAAATACTCGCCTACTCGGA
Source organism: Chrysoteuchia culmella (assembly GCA_910589605.1). Taxonomy (NCBI): domain Eukaryota; kingdom Metazoa; phylum Arthropoda; class Insecta; order Lepidoptera; family Crambidae; genus Chrysoteuchia; species Chrysoteuchia culmella. The sequence goes on from OU342648.1 coordinate 11,232,464, forward strand.
TTACGCTCTTAACTGATTTCTGTCGCGTTTTCTGTTTTAGTAAGCTACTGAGCGCGCGGTTAGCCTACCCTCAAAATATAAGATATAACAAACGTTTAAAGTTGCGCTGGGGTCCAAGCGGACCCGCGCGAGCAATTGAGGGTTAAAAAGCTTTCAATTTATTAAAGTCAAGATTGCACTGACTTGTTGAGGATGACGAGATTTGGAAACGAACCGTAACCATACTCTTAAAATCTTAGGCCGTATACCACAGATACGACAAAATGCGTTGCTATTGTCGGTTGTTTTTGATTATTTAAAGTAAAGTGAGTGTGAATTAGTTGAGATCTAAAATGAATGAATTTTTAAAATAACAATTTGTATTTTGAGTATCACGCTGACTCAGTTGCCTGCAGGCCTAGCACGAACACCGCTATACCACGCGATATGGCATACCATGCACCAGCATCAACTGTCTTACATACCCCGCTAAGGTGTGAGCGGGAAAATGACACGTCATCGAGCTACGAGTGTCGATAGATGCCATTCATGCTAGGGCTACTAATGCTTATTATTAGGATTGCTAACATAGGCTGAGTTGCACCAGTTAAGTATAACCGATTTATGGTTGTCAGAGCTGTCAAACCTATACTATACATTTTTCATCCTTTAAAGTTAAAAGGTGGAATCAACCCTTATCGTCAGACATCATGTCTAATGTCTCTTTAGTACTTTTCTATAATGTTGACCATCAGAATCCTTAACTGTCGGTTAATCTGTTCTAGTGGCATAAGTCAAGTTTCTAGTTATGACTTGTAATGGTCTTCGGCTTTAGCACAGCTTCATACAGAAGTATTGTAGTATTTTAACAATATAGGTATCCAGACGTGGGTAAGGCAAGTTCATAAATAGGTGGGTATAAAAAATGGGCATCCACTTGTTCACCGTGAAATGTTTGTGATGAGAGTGATAAATTGCAACAAGTCAGTGTGGTTTTGTGTAAATCTAACAGAACTGTTTGTGTCATATCAAAACTTGTCGTCGCGGTATGTAAATATTGTAACTATAATAAATCGTTCAAAATTAACGATATTTGTATGTTGGTGCCTTTACAAACCGGGCATATTATTTCGAATGTTTTTGCATAGGAATGAAGAATTTTTAGAGTGAGGCATCAAATTTAGGGCAGTTATATACCACTATTAAAAAATTGCACATGCGACTTGTATAAACACGGCACGTACAAATATGCGCCCACTATGTAAATGTCATACTGAGGTATGGGTAAAATATGTGTAATTATTTTTATAAAAACACATGAATCAAAACTGCGCTCTGTGTTTCAGAATAAACATACAATCAACGTAGTTGATTTAAAAATGAAAGTTAAAAAACTGATTCTATGTAATAATATATATTGTATATATTATTATTATATGTACTGTGTTATCATGAAGTTCACTGTGTATATTAATATTATAAGAAACATAGACACTTAGAACTTTAATAGTTTGGAGCAGGGCCTCCTGAGAATTTAAAAACACTGTTTGTAATTTAAAGAGTGCGTTTAACTTCAGGATTTTTATGTAGCAATATTTCATCAGTATTTTGTTCCCAAAGACCGATCAAAGTAAACCTAATGTCTCTGTTTTTTTTACTACATACTTATTTTAATCCTAGTTATGGATGTTCTACCTCAGGAGCGACGTTTGTTTTTATTAGCTGTTATCCAATGTGTGAACACAAATTGTTTCAGTAGACATACAATATAATCTATCAATAAGTTTAATCAAAATGCTTACTTTGCTTAGATGCTTATTCAGAATCTATTCTGCTAAAAAGTGTATTTTCTGCATTTATAATATTAAATATATACAAGTGAATTCATATAATTATACCTATGCACAGTAATTGAAAATTTCATTGCGTTCCTGACCGCTAGAAATTTTATTTGCAGATTTTGTTCAGGGCAGTATTTATATACCAAAAGGCTAGGTTTCCATGATGAGGCCCTAAGTATAACATTGTAAATAGAAATGTTATGTTCACAACATGGCCGTCTAGATAAACATAATTTGAAAGATTCAACTGCAAATAGTAATTATTTTTAAGTTATTGTCTCTTACTGTATTAGTTATACTATTGAAATTTTCTATATTTATTCCTTAAACTTTCTAAACCTATTTATTTTCACAATTATTAAAAATATTAAAGACCTGTTTCACAATCTACGGTTAGATACTGAATTCTAGACATAAAACGGGATTTATATGAAATAGTCTGTTGAATAAATAACTAGAAATTGACCGGTAATCGTGAAACAGGCCCTAAGAGCTAAGACCTAGTTTGGGTTCCCTTCTAGTAAATATAATGACCAAATGCAATACTTATAAAACGTTATAATTATGATTAACTCATAGAGGGCAATTAATCTATCTGAACCATGTATCTATCTGCTATTAAGTTCTTTAATCATTTTTAAGTTCATTCATAAGTACGTTTTTTCCATTTACAAGGAAAGTGCTCTTAACATTCTCCATAAAATGAAACAACTGTCCTCTGACCATAACATTTTAATTTAATTCTAAATTTTCATTTCATACTATAGGCAGAATCAACTATTTTAAATTTTAAATTATAACTATCAATAAGATAGAGTTTCAAAATTTATGGGATAGTGTTTTAGATAAAATAAAAATTCGAAAATTTCGTTAATTTAGTTTCTACAGCCCTTATTATTATAGTTTTAATTGATTAGATACTATTGTGAATAGAGGTGAAGGTTGAAATGTTGTGTTAATTTGTAAATAGTTTAAAAGAAAAAAAAATCACACGTATAATGTACAAATGAATATATTTATGATTATATGAATATACAACCGTGTAAATTAAATATTTTTGCGACATGGTGTATAGATAAGCGACAGTAGTTGCGGCAAATAGTTATTTTCCATACATTACGTGTTTTAGAAGATGTGCTCACAGGGCTTCACACAGTTTTTGCATCATGTCACAAAACGACTTGGAACATATCAACCGATCAACGAGTCATCCTTTTCTGGTTACCCTAACAATTTTAAATCATTACGCACAATCACTAATTGTACATACACGAACTATCCTCTGTTAACGTTTTAACCGACTTCAAAAAAAGGAGAAGGTTCTCAATTCGTCGGAATATTTTTTTTAATCTATGTTATAATAATATGCGTGTATTGCAATTATTTCATTTAAACTCATTTTTTGGAGTCATTCACCTTTAATTCTTAAATAAATATCAACTACAGTTATATATTGGTTGAGATAGTGGTTCTCGTCTAATTTACTTGGGCAATAAGAATTGTTAGTTACCAGTTGTTTGCCAAGTCTGCCACATTATGTACGAACATGCATTAGATTCGCCTTATCGAATGCTTTAATAAATACTTTCTCGAAGTAGCTTCTTAGTTGCAAAAAATATACAAGTTATTACTATTCTGAGTTCGATAGTACATTCTGCTTTTGCGTGTTCACAGTATGGCAAAGTAGAGCTCTCGTTTGATATCTTTGCCATGATTGTATTTGTGTATATAGTTACGATTGTACATACTATGTATGCTGTGTGTAGAACTGTAGATTGTTTCATGTTTTAGCGATGTAAGTCAAGTTGTAGAATACAATACAAAAAAGAGTACACAATAATTTCATTTATTTGTAGCCGTGGCAAGGGAAATAAAATTTTGTCGTAGCTTTTGAGTTCTAGACGTTACATGAGCATGATGTTTATGAAATGTTAAAAAATTACAAAATTTTGACCTTTCGTGATAAAATCAATAAAATATTATTGTTGGCGGTGCATTTGTTACATTTATTTTGGTATAAAGACGATACGGTTATATTATGACGGCTATGATCTATTTGTAAGGGTGTATTCCTCGGTATGTATAATACGATAAATACATTAATAATAATTATTTTTAAATTATTAATTTACAATCTCTATTAAAGGTGAATGTTACAAATGAGTTTGACTAATATTATCGTTTCGCCATTTTATTTTGGTTACATTGTGTACATAAATACTTAGTTTTAGTAGTCCACATGAAATCATTAGCCCGTGTGCATGGCGAGCTTGCTTGCGTGTAACTAATAATAGCGTAGTCATGTCATGATGTGAAAGATATAATGTATTTAATTGTTAATTTTTGTACTATAAATTCGTGTCAAGTTGGTAATAATGAAGACAAAATTAACACTTTTCTAGATGAAATATGTTTTCTAAAGCATTGACCGGACCGTTACTAATGTAGCAGTGTTACATTGTGTTAATTAGCGATTCCAACGAGACGTTAGGAATAGCAATTCATCTTATTCATTTTGCGCTATAATTGTTACTGATCTGTCATAAATTTGAGTAAAACGCAGTAGTTGTATGCTGAGAAATCTCATTATTTCATGGTCCACTGCAAAAAGCAACGAATTAATTAGATGTGTTAAAATCGGATTTTAAAATGCTGTTATTAAAATCTAAGATATTAGGATAATTTGAACAAACTAAATAAAAAACATTTTTGTCGCATATTGAATTGATCAATGTTGAAAAAAAAAGATGAGCAGTTTTTTCCAAAGACGTTAATAGTTCTCTTTAAAAAGTTGAAATTTTGAGTTCAGATTTTTGGTTCAAATCTTTTATGTTCAAATTAAAGAAAAGTTATTTAATAAATAAGATACATATTTTGGTGATCTTCAAATTTATTAAGTACGCACTGCAATTGGATTATTTTCGCCAATAAATTCCAGGACTGGGGCGGTGGTTTGCTTTCAGTTTTAAAAGTTATAACGTTAAATCTATTGGTGACGATAGTTACTACCTGCAAGAACTTTAAACGGGCTTAAGGCAACGTTAATTTTAATCAGCAATTACTTAAAAGAATTGTGTTTCTTAATTTCAAGTCTACATTGCTTTTTTTAAGGTCTCGTTGGTTCCAGTATAGATATATAATGTGTCGTTAGATCATAATAAAATGAGAATCTGAAATTAGATTTTAGTTTTAGTAATTGGAATTCATCGCTGATTCTATTGGTGTGCCTAACTTATAAATAGTACTTAAATATCAACGCAAACGCCGAATTGGATAATATACTAAATATCGAAATATAGAACCAAATTGTCTAAGCACATACTTATTAAATGTAATTGAAACCCCATTGTATTAAATTAAGTGTCAATATTTCCTGGTTTAGTAGTGCAATACATATTAATTACCCATTGAATGGTGTTATTTCGAAAGTGTAGATTTTTTCTTCAAAACTTTAAGATAGTTGTGATAGGGCTGTAAATTAAGGTTAAAATATCCTGTTAATAAATCCTTGAAAGTGCTCTGAATGCATTATGGGAGTTTATTATGTTGTGCTCTGGTGAGTGTGTACAACCAGCAAGACTGTCAATTGCTGTAGATATACTCTTTATGATAGTTATATGATATAGTATTTTTATTAGACAAAAATACAATAAATGTGTGAAGTCCATTTTGTCTTTTATTGAACCTGTTTATCTTTAGGTTATATTTATAATCGATGTTGGTTCTGAAAGCCTACAGACCCTCGTTCGTACCGTTACTTTCGGATCGCTCTCATTACTTTGTCACTTATTCCTCACCGTTCCACCAACTTCTCATTAGGTTCTTCGAGTATGTCCTGCTCCTGATGTGCAAGTTAAGTTTATTAATTCTAAGTTCCACACACTTTAGAACACTGAATCACTCATTACACAGTTTATAATTAATTCAAGCTGCGGTTAATGCATTTTATTTTAAATTATATCGGTTGTCGAAGCGGGCGGGTGACGTGACGAATCACGATGCACTGCTTGATTAGTTCTCTCACTCTGCGCACGATGGTGTGAGTAGGAAAGGGATAGGAAGTAAGGAACCACATCATGAAGCTCGCGAATTTAAAATAGGGAAGCCGGAAATGGCTTAAACATCCTCCCGGCCTTGATAATACGTCGTATTATCATAAAGCGGTTAACATCAAATGAAAGAAATTTATTTGCGAAATATTTATACATAATTACCTACCTAAAATATGGGATGAAATATTCTAATTTATTGCGAAGGTAGCGGACAAAGTTTTACGATAGGCCGTTTAAACATGCCAGAAGCAGTTTTGACTAAGGCGACGCGGACTCTACCATCCTTACCCGGATAAACCTCCTCTATAATGCCTAAAGGCCAGCGGAGCGGGGACACGTCATCCTGATGTATCATTACAATAGTACCCGGACTAACGTTATCAGCATTAGTAAGCCATTATAAAATGCGCGGGAGTAAGAGGCTCGGGATGCGGGTCCTCTGATAGAATACAAAGCGGTCTAGAATTTAAAATGGTTTCGACTTGAGTCAAAACTGTTAACAGTTCTTCATATGTAAGTAACTGAGAACCAATAACGCGATATAAATGAAGCTTCATACTTTTAATATTTCCCAATTTAACGCTTTGGTCACTAAGCAGATAAACAAACAAATGTACGCCTTTTGACTTCTTTGTCCTCGGCGTCTACATAAAGTAATATTTATAGGACCGGCATAATCGACGCCCGTATGAACGAATGCTTTAGTTTCTTGAATGCAGTAAGATGGCAAATCCGCCATTAGATGGAGAATTTTTAAAACAAGAATTACAGACGTTGCCTAATTACATTTCTTGAAGATAGAATCCAATATTTTTGGCGTAATAAAGAACTTAATACATTGACACCAGTGTGACAATGCAGGCGGTGATAGTAGTCAATTAAAAGGTGAGTAATATGGTCATGTTTAGGTAATAACGCGGGATGTTGATCATTAAAGGTTCGAAATAAATAATGTAGCTTATCAGACAAGGGATCGTCCCAACCGACTTTAAGAAGCCATAGCTCTTTAATTAAGAGTTTGGCAAATAATATAACTGGAGCGGCGAATCCAAGTACGTCCCATAAGCGGGCTTTGCTTGAAAGAATGATCCTTTTAGTGAACGTTTCCTTTGTAGGAGAAATTGAAAAGGTAAATATATCCTGAGCGGGTAACCATTTAAGGCCTATAAGACCTTCATATCTTCGCTATCTGAAAACTATTGCAGCACGGTTAGACTGCGGCACCGCATCTAATAACTCCGGTGAGTTGCTGGCCCATTTTATTCAAATAAACCCACCAGACTTAAATAAGTCGATGAGTTCGCGTGAAAGAGATTTTCCCTCGTCCACTGTAGGGACAGAAGTGGTCAAATCTTCCATAGTTCTTGAAATGCAACCTCAGCGGCGCGCGGGAAACGATCGCGTTCATCGATCGATAGCTGTCGCACAGTGCGCATAGCTAAAAAAGGACTGCATTTTAAACCGAACGCGACTCAATTGAACTGAAATTCGCGTATGGGTTGCGCGGGGTCAAAGCGGAATAAAATCTTTTGATATTTGCGGTGCTCTGGTTGAAGAAGAATTCTAAGATACATTTGTTTTATGTTTGCCGCTAACGCGATTGCAAACAAGCGGAAATTAAGTAAAAGAACAAAAATGTCAGCTTGGAGATTCGTTCCTGTGTGAAGAATGTCATTGAGTGAAATGTCATTATGACATTTAGCACTAGCGTCGAGTACAATACGAACCTTCGTAGTATCTTTATCGCGGCGAACGACGGCATGATGCGGAATGAAATATCCTTGCGAATAATCCTCGCTGTTAGGCGGGACCTCGGACAAATAATCGTTATCTAGGTAGTCCTGTATAACCTCATTATAACTGGCACGCAACTCAGGATCCTGAAGCTTGCGCTCCAATGAGAGCAGTCGGCGAAGAGCAATGGAGCGCGAGTTCCCTAGCTCAGATGGATCGCGGCAAAAAGGTAAAGCGGTGCAATAACGACCGGTCGTATCACGCGACACGGTAGCGGTGTAAATATCTTCACATTGACTATCAGCTGGACTAAAAAACCTCTTGGAAGGCATTTTCTCCATTTCCCAAAACTTAGTCAATATTTTGTCAAGATGAAGTTCATCGGAGCGGTCACACGTATCCACGCCACTATAACACGTGAAGAAAATAGCGGTGTTTATATTTTGGCATGCGGTGTAATTTTTATTAAATTTGCTGGCAGGAGCGTCACCTATTAGAATATAACCAAACACGGTTTCAATAGCGGATGGTGCAGGGGGAGCGATAACCCTACCACCTAACAACAAATGCGGAAACAGCTGAGCGCTGAGTATCAACACGACCTCACCCGGAATGTGCCAATACGGATCAGCGAGCGGTAAGTCAACCAAATGTTGACTCACCGAAGTGTCAACATATTCGGAAGGCATGCGGTCGGTTATGTTATCCACAACCAAAGCGGTAATATCGTCATAAGAATATTTCCTATCTATCGTGGTCACAAGCAGCTGAAAGTAGCCACGAACCGTTTGTGAAACGGACCCGATACCCTTAATAAAGGAATTTGAAAGCGAGATTGGTTTTAATTTGAGTTGTTCAGAACATGCGTAAGTAATCATGTTATTTTGCGAAGCATTATGAATCAAACATCTAACCGAAATATTTGGTTTGGCATTATTTAAAATATTTACTTGAGCAGTTGAAAGCAGTACAGTAGCACGCGGCGAGTTTATGGTTTTATCCGAGCGAGCACATAGCGACATGTGTGTGTCTACAGCTTCCTCATAAGACATAGAGAAATTCTAAGCATGCCATATTTTTGTGCATATTAGGAGCAATCAAAAAAATAAATAAATAAAATAAAAATTGTTTATTATCAGACTTCAGTCCATATTTTGTTAGTAACAATATCCTTATAATCTATGTTAGTAAAAGACATGTTTGTAATTTTTTTTAATTTTATTAAAGAATTGCCCGACCACAATATTGATAAAGGCACCAATCAACTCACGGGGCTCTTATAACATGAAGTCCCGTGAATCTGCTGAAAAGGGCTGTATCAAATCTGTCACTTATCATACTAAGGACACGATTCCGACTCGCTTGCACTCTCCGCACCAGTGACGCAACTTTCATGCGCATCAGTGCATAAAAATCCTCCACACTAGCATCAGCAAACATTCCCGATGCACTACAGTAACGAGGGAGCCGAAAAAGAGCCCTAAATATATTATTGTATTGGACACGCAGAGCTCCATAGCTTTTTTCTGTGAAACTAGCCCATAGGCTGCTAGTGTAAAATGTTTGGCAGTAGGCCTTAAATAGTGTGATTTTAACAGGTACCGAGCACCGAGCAAACCTATGCACTAACATATTGCCACGAACTGATAGAGCTCTGCGTTCCCTTTCAATATCATAATTATCACACAGATTTTCATTGACTATGTGTCCCAGATACTTAAACTGTGTAACACGGTTCAAAGGTACTCTGTTTAATAATAGTGCGGTGGTATATCTGTTGGGCTGGTGTTGTTGGCCTTGAATACCATGAACTCACTTTTCTTTTCATAGTACCTTAAGCCGTGCTCCACAGCGTAAGACTCACATACTTTCAACAGTTGCCTCAACCCACCGATAGAGGGGCTCAGCAAGACCATATCGTCTGCATAGCTCAAGTTATTGACACAAATATCATCCACATGGCATCCAACATTGTGTTCCACTGAGCTCCTCAATCAAATTGTTGACATAGATATTAAACAACCTAGGCGAGGTCAATCCCCCTGCCTGACTCCACATTCTAGACTATAATCATCAGAGTAAGTATTTCCCCATTTAACAATGTTTAACTGATTACTATACCAATAAGAGAGAATATTCACTACATCAGGAGAAACACCCATGCACCTCAGCTTTTCCCACAACTTGTTATATGACACAAGGTCAAAAGCCTTGGATAAATCCAGAAAACAAGCGTATACAGGGGTCCTTCTCCTAATGTAGTAGCTCACAGTGTGTTTTAAAGCCAATACAGCACTTTCAGTGGATAGTCCCTCACGGAAGCCGAATTGGTTGTCATGCAACGATGTCATTTGGTCAAGTTGTTTATCAAGCAATCCGTCTAAAACCTTTGCAATCACAGTCGCTAAAGATATGGGTCTGTAGTTTGTCTTATCAGAACTATCCCCTGTAGAGTTTTTCACTATTGGTACTACAACAGTTCTCATAAGGTCCCGAGGCAGATACGAGTGACGTAAGCAAAATGTATACAACATGGCTAGTACTCTAGACAAGTGCACTCCAGCATGCTGTAGGTGCTCTATGCTGAGTCCATCATGGCCGGGTGATTTGCCCCTCTTCATGTTTTTGATAATGCCATTTACATCCTTAGCAGAGAATCTAATTGGTTGGCCAGTCATGGTGGACTCAGCACCAGACACCACAGACAAGTCGGACCTAACCTGTAAGTAATCTTTGAAAACATTAGCAATACCTTTAGGTTCACATACACCATCAACACTCACTGGCAAACTGGCTTTACCATTTAAGGTTTTAGTTCCCTTCCAAAACTTATTGAAATTTTTAGTTGCATGTTGCGCTGCAAGAATGTCCATTTTGATTTGCTCTTGGTGATCAATACAGTACCGTAACTGTGACTTAAAAATTTTACGACTCTCTCTCATTCTTTCAAAGATAGGACCATTATGAGGCCTGCCATAGTACACATACATTTTATAATCCAACCGTGCCTGTTTATGCGATTCTCTAACATGTTTATTCCACCCATACACTATTTTCATTTTGGCTGGTTTCTTAACATTATTATTACAACTGCTTTTAGAAGCATAACAAAGTATATCAACAATATTATGATAAAACTTATCAATCAAAGCGTGTCAGTGATATTTTAGGTGCAACCATAACTTCGTTACTAGGAGTTTTTTTTTGTGTGTTAGCTGGAGAAACGTGTCCCCAGCTGACACATGCCGTTTTAAGGCAAACCAGTGAGGTTAGGGCTTTAGACTATAGTCAGAAATTTAGTGCACAATAGGAGCAATGAGAACCAAAAATACTAACAGTCACACTCAAATACTGTTGAAACTACCATCATTAAAGTGTGTGTTAGCGGGAGACCCGTGTCTCTGGCTTACACACACCTGTATCTTCGTAATTATTTGAGGTAGGATTATGTTTTATACCTCAATTTTTTGAATCTAATTGGAGCAGTAAGCTCCAAATTTTTCTAATCTCTAGCTCGAATAGTTTTTAAGCTACGAACCGATAAGCATGTGTAAGCTGGAGACACGTTACACGTTTTGAATCACTGTAACCGTATAAGTTAGAGTCTCGTATTAAGAATCAAATGATACCTTATAATAGGTGCACACGGCATGCAAAATTTCAAATCACTGGGCTTCTTAGTTTCAAAATTATAGGCAAAAAACTGGTTTCCCGCCAAAAAATTCAAAATAAATGGCTCGGATTCAGCTATAGCGCGGTTGCCTTTCCATGCGCTACACTGTTGCAATCGACTTTGAACCTAACGGCTGGTATTAATTCGAGTCACTTTAGTTTGCGCTTTCGATCGTTTTAATTTCTGTTTTGAGAATTTCAGACCAGGAGCCGTCCGATATATCTACGCTGATTACAAAACATCTATAGTAGTTACTTATAATTGAACTATCTGATTCTCTTATAAAGTAGTTTTTAAATGTTAGTGTTAGAAAATTCACAACATTTGTTGATATATGGCATGGATGATGGGCAATTTTCTATGAAACCTAGGCGTTAAACCAACAGAAATGGAACTACTATACTATTTAGTACTTAGTACTAGAAATTTTTTTCTTGTTTATTAACTATCATAAGCCCCCAGGTTTGCTTGAAAATAACCAGAGGGAATAACACTATTATAAATTCTGTACCTAACTATACTTTTTCTCTCTTATTAATTCAGTGATCGGAATAGACTTTTTATCATGTCTCCAGCTTACACATGCTTATCGGTTCGTAGCTTAAAAACTATTCGAGCTAGAGATTAGAAAAATTTTGAGCTTACTGCTCCAATTCGACTAAAAAATTTGAGGTATAAAACATAATCCTACCTCAAATAATTACGAAGATACAGGTGTGTCTAAGCCAGAGACACGGGTCTCCAGCTAACACACACTTTAATGATCGTAGTTTCAACAGTATTTGAGTGTGACGGTTAGTTTTTTTGGTTCTCATTGCTCCTATTGTGCACTAAATTTCTGACTATAGTCTAAAGCCCTAACCTCACTGGTTTGCCTTAAAACGGCATTCTCTATGTCTTAAGAGGAAGCTGTAGACACACACATCATAGCGACACAGCGGGCTCGTTTCTGTCCCAAGATTTCGAGTGCGCGCGGGACGGCAACGTCGGTCGCGGATTTGGCAGCGGGCTCGTGCCGCGACGGCGGCGCAGTGCTCGTAGCACGCGATTGCGCGGGCTGCACGGATGCGGCCGGGTTCGATTCTTGTCGTGGCCATGAGTGCGAGTTATTATTATTATTGCTACTCTCCAAATGTAATAAGGTATGATAGGGTTTATTTTACAGGATTTGCATGATTATGTGGAATTACAATGCGAAGCGGTATGAGACGAACTGAGACAGTTTATGCAACCTCGTTTGGATTTAATGAAATCGAAACGACCTTTAGCGGTTAGTGATTTAAATACGGGACATTTGTATAACTGCTGATGATCAGACTTATTACACATCAAACAAGAAGAAGACTCAACACCCCTGCCGTCACTCGTAACAAACGTCTGTGCTTGGTAGGTACTGCGCGCGCGGGTTCCACCGACGTATGAGCGCGGTTCGATTGCGATGACGACGCAAAGATACGGTCTAATATTTTTACTTGGCTTTTTGTAAATTCTATGAAATGCTTATAGGAAGGAATTTCCTTGTCTCTGATAAAAGATTCAAAGGCGTGGGCGTTAGCAGCATCGATTTTGCGCATTGCAATATTTAAAAGAATGAAATCTTTTAAATCGTTTATTTTTAATTGCTCTAAAGCTGAAACAGCAGCGTCGAAAGTTTCAACATAACTATTTAAAGACGAGGAAGTATTAGCGGCGGGTTTTATATTGAACAGTATTTTCCCAAATTGATGAATAGTTTTCGCCTGATGGAATGATGCCTGCGATTATTTTTAAAGCGGGACCGGTCAATTTACCTGTTAAATATTGAATTCTTTGGGCATTTAAATGAATGTTAGCTTTAAACGACTCATAAAAAATGGGCCAACTATTATCGGTGTAAACGCACCTTTATTTTCACACGATCGCGAGTTTTGCTGTGGCGAGATCTCAATGATACGGGAACGTACCCTCTGAATCCTAGCATAGACATCTTCAAATGCATTTAGAGGTTCATAATTAGGCACAAACTTAGGGTTATTATAGAATCCTAGCTTATTGCTGGAGTCTAGATTAGCGATGAATTCCTGACGGATGACCGACAATGTTTCGGATTCCGCCATGAATGTTTCCGTGGAACGAAGATCTGCGGTGGATAAAGGTAATTTCTTAGCTAAATCACTGAGATTAGTCAAGCGAGCGAATATTACATTGTTTTTCGCTTGTAATATTGCTATTTTAGCTGCCATGGTGAGCTAATGATGCGTAGGTACTTGGAAAAAGTGGGTAGGTACCCAAGTTAAGCGGTTTCGATTAAGTAGGAATACACAAGATACGTGTAGTATGCCCACTAATACTGATTAACGGTAGTCCCGATAGGTAAATAGGTACTGTTTTTTTTTTTTGGGTAAATACACACACAGTAGGTAGGTTTAATGAGTAAGTATGGTAGAATGCGGTGTAAAGTATGTAAGTAGGTACCTACGTAGGTATATGCGGTAAACTTTTACGTTTTCTTACGGTTAGCGTGTGAAAACAACAAAATAACGAAGTATTTGGTAATAAGAGAACACTTGAATAACGAAATAGATTAGTGCTTAATAATAATTAGCGGCGCGGGAAACACGCGGGCGACACGAAGCGTCGTGTAGGTAATTACAAGATGGCGGTACATTTACGTGCAAACCTATCGGAGTTTTGCACCAAATAGAAATGAGATAAGCGGGTTGAGTACGTGTAAACCACAGAACAGAATCTGTGGTGTAAACTATTAGAGTTTATCACCAAAATAATGAGAACGCGAAATTATCCGGTTCGAAGTCAGACCAAAAGAATGGGTTGGCTGGAATTTAAGTGGACTGTATAGCGGCTAGCGGGGCGGTTTGTGATTTGTGGTTCAGAAAAAAAATTATGTGGACCTTAGATATTATGGAGAGGGAAGGGGACTCACCGAGCGCGGTTCGATTCAGCTCCTGGAGTATCTTGCCTTCAGCTGCACTTCAGGAAACGCCACTCACTGTCTCACACATGCCGGATGGACAGGAACCCTAGGCCTAGGTTACTCTGCCGGCCGGCTAAGTTCCACACACTTTAGAACACTGAATCACTCATTACACAGTTTATAATTTATTCAAGCTGGGGTTAATGCATTTTATTTTAAATTATATCAGGAGTCGCACGCACATCGTGGCGACGCGGTACGGTTGTCGAAGCGGAAGGAATGACGCGACGAATCACGATGCACTGCACTTGCTTGATTAGTTCTCTCACTCTGCGCACGATGGTGTGAGTAGGAAAGGGATAGGATAAGTAAGGAACCACATCATGAAGCTCGCGAATTTAAAATAGGGAAGCCGGAAATGGCGTAAACAATACTTATCTATAAATTATTGTCCTTACAATAATTATATTTGTATTTTAAGATCGTCGGCGAATAGCTGAAATTTGCAATTTTTTTATGACCGATGAAATGTCGTTTGTATGTACAGGTGAAAATTTTAAACTGGGCACGAAGGGCAGGTACCTTAACCGTTGTAGCTACATGTAAACGTTCTTAGGAAACCTGACTGTACATTTTTTAAAAATCCGTGAATGCAGTTCAATGTTTCTCAAACAAATAAAGATGGTTTCCTAAGAACGTTTTCATCTAGCAACAACGGTTAAGGTACCTGCCCTTACTGCTCCGTTTTAAATTTCCTCCATGTATATGGAGAATAAAATGGATCCAAGAATAGAATCTTGTGGTACATCGGATGTGCAACGATCTCGTGTGAGAAATAACAGTTCACACTCACAAACTGAGATCTTTTTTCCAAATACGATGCACGCCCATTAGTTCCAACTTACGTATTATGACCGAATGGTTAATTTTATCAAAGGCATTTTTAAAGTCAGTGTAAACTGCGTGTACCTCATCACCATTGTCCATCTCTAGTCTCCACTGATACATCAGAAACAAAAGAGACTAAAAATCTGTTATTTTTTGTTTTATGTGCCTAGTTAAAAACGGCGAGACCAGTGATTCAAAGATTTTTAAGAAGCAGCGTAACATTGAGATCGGTCTGTAATTTTCAACATAGCTTGTGTCACCTTTTTTGAATATTGGAATCACTCTCGCCCTATTCCACACGTTAGGAAAAACGCCTGTTTGCAGAGAGTGATTAAATAAGATAGAGGCAAAGCAAGCACCGATCTACAACGTTTTATAACCCATGGGTGTACGTTATCAGGACCACTACCTGTATGGGTATTAATTCTTTTTAGCATTTATAAACTTCGCGCTCTGTAATATAAGTAGATCTTTCCTAAATTCTGAGAGAACTCTGTAGGATGGATATTTGTAGTATCATTATCATTAGAAAATACCGAAGAAAACTGAGCAGCTAACAAGTTAGTTATATCGGATCCCGTATCAACGCTTTTGTCATTCACATACATCGTAGCCGGTTTGGTAGATCCGTTATTCCTCTTTTCTATGACATACGACCAGAACGCCTTGGGATATATCGGATCCCGTATCAACGCTTTTGTCATTCACATACATCGTAGCCGGTTTGGTAGATCCGTTATTCCTCTTTTCTATGACATACGACCAGCACCCCGACCGCCTAACGGTATAGCTTGTCCTAACGCTATAGCTATCGATTTTTCAAACCCCCTACAAGGGCTCTCGCTGACGCTATCACTTTCATACTAAAAATGCAATAGTGAATCTAATAGATGAATAGAAATATGTAGGAATTAGACAAAAAATCCTATCATTGAAGGGTTTTATGAGAGCTTGAAGTTTGATAGCTATAGCGATAGCACAAGCTATATCGTTAGGCGGTCGGGGTGCAGAACGCCTTGGGATTATTTTGGAAATTTATTACAAGATTGCGTTGGTACTCGCTATAAAGCTTGTCATGTAGCTTGTGACACGTTCGCCTACTATATCAAACTCCACCTTATGTCTCGGGTTTTTATATTTACGATACCTCCGATGCAAAGAATGCTTCTCCGACAGCATGCGAATGAGGGAATACTTAAACCAAATGGGATACTTGGACGGTTTCTTAACGCGTTTTGGTACGTATTTTTCAAATACACCAATATGTTATACAAAATTGAAACCATATCGTTTACATTATTTTTGTCACTCAAGACTTGTAGCCAATCGACTTGAGCCAACTCACTATTTATACATTCAAAATTGGCCTTAAAGAAATTGTAATCAGTCCGAGGGGTTGGCATCAGTACTTCCATAGGACCAGGAAAATCGATCGACAATAATAGGGGCGGATGGAAGTGGATGAAGTGGATCAAATCTCGTTAGAAGATCTAGGGGGCGTTCAACTGACATATTACATAAATTATTTTTATGTAATGTGTAGCATTTTAAGGGTTTCGTAGCCTAATGGCAAAAAACGAAACCCTTATAGATTCGTCATGTCCGATGTATGTCACACCCACTTTATTCCAAAACTATGAGGATTACACAGTTGAAACTTGGTAGGTAGATGTTTCTGTAAACCGCTTTACGGTTTTTACACAAAATTAAAAAATATATAGGTATATTAAGGGGGGGGGGCTCCCCCCCCCCCCCCGGGTCCCGTACTTAGTTTCGAATGACGCTGTAGCGACACACGTTGTGGCGAATAAATTTCAGCGTGGTACGCTGGAGCGAAAAATCATTGGAGCGAAACCCACACGGTCGAATGACACTACAGCGACAAACTTTGTGGCGAAATATAATTGTGTGCTAATGCTAATAAATATGAAAAATCGGCCAAGTGCGAGTCGAACTCGCACATGAAGGGTTTCGGCTCTCACCCAAGGTTGCCTGGAAGAGACTGCTACGTAGCTATAAGGCCGCCTATTGTGTGGTCCTCTTTTTGACATTTTCTCTGTATGTGTTTGTTTTTGTATCGTGTGAAATAAAGTTTCTATTATTATTATTGCCAAAATGCCATTATAATTATTCGTCTGCAAAAATAAGTTTGTTTTCCATAGTGTTTGTATGAAACACAAAGTTAAAAAGTGCTATAGCTCTGAAACAACGAAATAAATTTCGTTCAAACCAAATTTCGTTAAAAGTTTTTATAAAGATCTACATCATATTTTTATTTTTTATTTTTCACTATCTTATTTTAAAAGTTAGAGGGGGGGGGGGGGACACATTTTACCACTTTGGAAGTGTACATCTTTCAAACGGTTGACTTTGAGAAAAAATCGTTTTAGAAACCTCAATGCAATTTTTAAAGACCTATCTATAGATACCCCACCCACACGTATAGGTTTGATGAATAAAAAATGTTCCATACATGGAACATTTTTATTGTGGGGAGCACCCCCTTAATTCATTTATTTTTTATTTTTGTGTAAAAACCGTAAAGCGGTTTACAGAATCTACCTACCAAGTTTCAACTGTGTAATCCTCATAGTTTTGGAATAAGAAGGGCGTGACATACATCGGTTTGGCCGAATCTATAAGGGCTACTAACTAGTTGCTTTTTTCTAGTATATTTTCTTGTTTAATATTTATCACATATAAATGGCATTGTAAAATGCAAAATTAAAAAGTTATAAATAGTTGTCAGTTTTAGAAATATAGCAATTCCCCAAAGTGAAATGAAAAAAAAATTTTTTTCATTAAACCTATACGTGTGGGATATATACAGATAGGTCTTTAAAAATTACATTGAGGTTCTTAAATCAGTTTTTCTCAAAGTCAACTGTTTGAAACATATACACTTCCAAAGTGTTAAAATATCACAGCCACTTTATTCCAAAACTATGTGGATTACAAAGTTAAAACTTGGTAGGTATATGTATTCTGTAAACCGCTTTACGGTTTTTAGACGAAAATAAAAAAAAATAAATATATTAAGGGGGGCTCCCCATACATGGAACTGAAACTGTAAATATTTTTTCATCAAACTTATACGTGTGGGGTATCTTTAGATAGATCTTTAAAAATTACATTGAGGTTCCTAAAACAGTTTTTTCTCAAAGTCAACCGTTTGAATGATTTACACTTTCAAAGTGAAAAAATGTGTGTCCCCCTCTAACTTTTAAAATAAGAAACTAAAAATAAAATAAAAAATATGCTGTAGACCTTTATAACAACTTTCAACAAAAATTTGTTTGAGCGAAATATATTATGCAGTTTCAGAGCTATAGCACATTTGCCAAAACAGCATTCATACAGACACTATGAAAAACAAAGTTATCTTTGCAGGCGAAAATATATAGTGGTTTTTTGGGTAGGTGTATTTAATATAATAATGGAAACGTAATTGCACACGATACAAAAACAAACACATATAAAAACAGGAGCACACAATAGGCGGTCATTGCTACATAGCAATCTCTTCCAGGCAACCTTGGTGTAGGATTTGCAATCCTGAAGAAGTTTCCACTGGCTCACCCTCACACCAAGACAGGCACACGTATCCACACACCAGAGAACCTGAAGCCGAATCCTCTTCGCACTCCACCAGAACTCCCGCCTAGCTATATGTCATCTGTCAATCTATCGTTGACAATGACAGCTACTAGTGTTGCCCTCCTGTGTGTGTGAGACAGGGTTGATTGTACCCTTTTCCATAGATACAAACACTACATCCCTTCCTTATCAAATAATTTTATTATTTTTATTATTATTGCTTTAATTCTACTAACTGACAATATAATATCATTGTATTGCAGTCTTTAGAAGTGTATTGACGTCAGCTTTAAAGAATATGAACATGTATAATATTACTGACCAGGGGGGCTATAAAATCTGGGTATGGATATGGGCTTCATTTGACAGTTGAAGCTCATAAAACTACCATATATGGTCATTTAACTGTCAAATGAAGCCCATGTCCATATCCATATTTTTTACGCGATAGCCCCCCAGTTATCATTTATAACAGACCCTTCTTAATACATGCCAAGCCATGAATTATTTATTTTACACATGTTTTCCAAATCTTTCAAACCAACATTTAGATCTTTATTTAAAATCAATGTTAATCAATCATGTAGTATCAATTATATTATTTCCCAAGAGTAGCAATTATATAACTTATTACTGGTTACACTACCATTTTACTACAGCAAATTATTACTCTGTTCCGGTCACCATTTTTCACTGCACTTGCACTTGCTACTAACAGAGTACTTATAGGTATCCTTCCTCCCCTCTTCCTTTTTTTATCTTCAAGTCATCTTTTATTTTTATTCCGTTCTCTTTTTATAAATACATAGCCAATACACTTGGTAAACAACCAGACCATGGCAAACAAACACATTGATGCAACAAATACCTGTCCCGTGCGGGAATCGACCCCACGATCTCTGTACAGACGGCAAATGTCCTCGCTTTTTGAACCAAATAAGTCATCATCCCTTTTTTCTTCTATACCATATTTCTAACAAAACGTGTTTGTACCGTCTCACTGATAAACTTCAATCTGATTTTCCCCTACCAGGACTCTAGCACCGGCCTGACCGATGACACCTTGAATCCAGCGCGGTGACACATTACTCTGCCATGGAGGTCGTCAACTTTGTTTTTACTTCTCAAAGCGAATTTATGTTTTATGATCTCCTTTCCAAAGTAATTGTCTACTTCAACACTACAACCATTTAAGTACAGCGGATGGCATACATAATCTCGCAGAAAATCATTTGGCAAACACTCACTTGTCAAAGGTACAGACCACAAATTAGATAGTTATTGTACAAGTAGTACAGACAGTTTTTTTTTTTACGTAAATGCCTACCTACACTCCATGTCCATCTATAGTCATTATAAGGTAGACTAGCATATCGCAGACAGTTAACAGCCAGATACTCTCTTAAAATACAACATTAAATCTTGCAATCATAATAATATGGCTTTATTATTTCGGACATATTATAAAACATTCGATCAATCATTAATTATATGAATACCTATTCGTTTACGAAAATTTACGCCAAGTGTGTTATTCCAAATAAGTTTCGGAGCATCAAAATTCTACCAGATAAGTATAGGGGACCCAATAAAAACCTCATTTTACGTTTCTCTTTTTTTTAGTTTTTTTATATTGCTGCTCTCATGGCATACCACGGCTATGTTTCTTCCTACCTTCCTTCCGGTATGGCATTATGCTGTGAGATAATTCGGTGGATATAATACGTTTATTTTGACTCCAAAAGAAATGCATAAGAGCGATTTGTGGAGCGGGATACTTAGACAGTTGCAGGCCGTTGTTTAGAGAGCTAAGAGTTCTGCCACTCCCAGTCCTTACTTGTTTGTTAAGAAGCATTTTAACTTAATTAATACAAATAAAGACTTTTCCATAGAGGCAGACGAGGAGATAAATTACGAATACCATACCAAAGACTACAATTATATTAAAAAAAATCTATTGCATGGCTATTCGTATTTACAACAAACTTCCATCTGAGTTAACAAGTTAAGCGCTATTTAAATTTAAAGATAAATTATGGAAATTATTATTGTTGAAAAATTATTACTGTATCTCCGCTCCAACCACTGAGCTACAGAGCCTTGTGCGCAATCGTCGAATCAATTTTAATAGAATTCAAACATTCATGTACCCACTTCTTACTACCGTCGCTTTAAAACAACGCATAAGTACAACACATAATTTATAATAATATTTAAGAAAATGTCGGTATTTTACATTTTACTAAGGTTGCTTAAAAACAACACTAATTTTCCGAATTTTCACAAGGAAAATATTTTTTCATATTTCTTTTACCACGTCATTTAATATTTACTTAAACGCAT
This sequence comes from Chrysoteuchia culmella, assembly GCA_910589605.1. Lineage (NCBI taxonomy): Eukaryota > Metazoa > Arthropoda > Insecta > Lepidoptera > Crambidae > Chrysoteuchia > Chrysoteuchia culmella. The sequence goes on from OU342648.1 coordinate 11,253,485, forward strand.
ACAAAAATCATTAAGTTCAAATGAAATATTTTAAGTCAATAACATCTGGGTATTAACCCATTAGGCAAATAAAGTATTTGTTTTTGTGTAATACATCCAATTTAATGGAAGTCCTCTTAATGTTTTTTTTTTTGCATTTATTAGTTTCACCCAAGACAACTGGAGAATCATTATAACAATTGACCTCTCAGGCTCCGAGCCACGAGACACAACAGACACTGCTCCCCAGACACCAGCATCCTGTCAGCAAATGACTAATGAAAAAAAACACAAGTATGCCAAAATTATTATTTGATACACTACGCCTTATTAACATTCAATTAAGTAAGAAAAGTCAGTAACAACAAGTATAAAACAATAAACCTATTACTTTAAATTAGTAAATTAAATATAATCTCACATTTCCATATTTTATACAACAAAAGCATATTTGATTAAATTTATTTATAGCCTTAGTTTCAGAGTTAATCATTAAAATATAAGCATGCAATGTTTTCTTGATTTTTTCCTCCAGCAAAACCTTCTCTGAGCTTATTTCAGTTCACCCTCTCTCTCAGTGGCTGTTCTCCTCGAACTTTAACTCGCCAGCTTTACCAATTATCCTCCTATCTCTTCAGTGGTCTTCCTTTCACTCTTTTCACATCTCTGTCTAAGGTATCGTTCGGTTATACCCTTACTCCATCTCTAATCACCTCTCATTGTGTGGCCATTTCCAATTACCTATATTTTCCTTAAATCATAAATATAAAAACCAAGTTAAAAGATACACACAACAATAATTTCCTTATCTATTTCAATGTGATGTTAACACACACAGTGCTCTCTTTTTTATTTAGTTATATTTATGAATGTATGTTGTTGTTGCCTTTAATTATAGCAAATAAACAGTTTATCCGTTTATTTAACATTAATACCAGACATAAAACAGATTACTTTTAATAAACTTACCACACACAATCAAGAATTAAAATAGTAGTCAGAAAGTCTTGAATACACTACCAACTTCCATAACTATGAACCAACCTCAAATAATTTTTAGTGTAGGTAGGTCATTGAAATCGTACCCAACAAAACGTTTCAACTCTGTAAATGAGTAGGTATCTTAATGCATAATTGTAAATAAATTTGTATTGTACCACATAATCAAAGCATTATACCTATATCTTTTAATTCAGGTTAGTACTTACCCGTAGGTGATAAGACTGTACTGTCAAAATTCAGCTGTACCTTATTAGGCACTAAGTTGCACTTTACTATTGTAACTCCTTTGTCACACTAGGTTTGCCAAATAAACATTTGGTTAGATTTCATAAACAACATAAAAATAATCAAAATACAGATAATTTATATTATTAAACAACAATAAAGCACTGTCTTTAATATTTGGTCCGCTTGTCTGCAGGGATATCAGCATGTGATACATAATATGTCTTAAATATTGATTTGATTTTCAGCCAGTATTATAGGGTAATTATGTGCATTTGTGTACGTTCTTCACAAATAAATACTTAGAATGACACACACAACATTCAACCGCTTTAAGAGTGAACAAAAGAATCCGCTTGGGATTTTAAAGTTTATCTTATTCTTTCTATATTTTTTACTAGTTAGGGACCCAAACTATGTTAAGAAATTACTTACCACTGAGAAAGATGATTTACAATATTGTCACACCTGTTAGTAGTACATACATATATCAATATTTAGGAGAATGGAGTTTTGATTTACATCTCAAGCTTAGTACCGACTAGGGAATGCAATCCCGACTCGAGATCGTAAAGTCGAGATCCCTCGGGATTAGAAATGTCAATCCCGTGGGATCCCGAAATGTTTGGGATCTCGTCTAGTTAAAAAAATCACATTACTGAATACGATGAAAACTGCTTGTTTGTGATAGTGAGGTTAATTAAAACAAAATATTATTTGAAAGAAAACAAAAGCCTTTATCCTTTACTATTACTAACCAAATAATTTACAGTTTTACTAACATGAACATAATCAAAAAAAAGTAGGTATAGTATAGCTCAAGGAGATTAGAAAGTACTTATGGTAAATTTTAAATAGAAAAATATTGGAAAAAAAATATTAATTAATTAAAATTTACCATAAGTATAACAATACCATTGAAAAATTAAAAAATTACAAAATCATAGATTAGAAAGTAGTTACGGGTGATTTTAAAAGTAACTTCTTAAAAAACAAAGTGTATCAAGAGTACTATCTGCTAACCGGCATCTAATATCCGTTGCAAATATGTAGCCAGCTGCTGAGAATGCCCTCTCCGACTCAACACTTGTTGGCAACAGCGTGACAATTATATGCAAACTGCAAAAATCTCCCCCATGATCCTCCACACTCAAATAAATCCATTTCTTTTTTTATTACTGACTCTAATTTATCTAAGCTTGTGGATCTAGATACACGTGTAAAAGGACTTTTAAACGCTCGCAGAGTTTCTTCTAATTCCTCTTTAAGTAAAGTATTGGTTTGTGTAGCAGTAGCACTTAAATTTAAATCGCCGCCCAATACCGTCAATCTCGAACGGGATCTCGTCATATTATGCTTCGGGATTGATCCCGAAAAATTACACGGGATCTCGCGAGATCGGGATCCCGCGAGATCGGGATTGCATTCCCTAGTACCGACCTAATAATTATATACTCTATTTTAATGTTTAGTACACAGAAGATTGCATAACTTAATTAATCCTTTTTTTCTAAATAGATGCTCAAAACTACCAGTACACAATTTGAGGTACACCTCCTCTCCCTTTATCTTTGACTTTTTGCCGCAGACAGGGTTTTCTATCACCAAAATAAGTTCATATTTTGATTGTACAGTTTGAGTATTGAGTACCTGCCTATTGAGTCAGAGAATCGTCTTGGAAACTATGCTTAACATTGATCAAAAGTCTGTTATTCTTATACATTTACGACCTTTACATTTATACATTTGAGCCCATGTTCACTGTTGCAAAAGGTACCTATCGGTCCTCTTGATACACAATTTAACTGAATACTTACGTGCATTTGACCCTCCATCTTTCCATGACAAAATTAAGAAAGGATACTTTTGACCTCGTCGCCACTTGTAGGATTTGCAATCCTGAAGAAGTTTCCACTGGCTCACCCTCACACCAAGACAGGCACACGTATCCACACACCAGAGAACCTGAAGCCGAATCCTCTTCGCACTCCACCAGAACTCCCGACTAGCTATATGTCATCTGTCAATCTATCGTTGACAATGACAGCTACTAGTGTTGCCCTCCTGTGTGTGTGAGACAGGGTTGATTGTACCCTTTTCCATAGATACAAACACTACCATGAAGCTATAGAGAATACTGGAGGCCAAACTCCTCATACCTACTTGAAGCAAAAAAAAATGACCTTGACTGCATTCTATCTCGCTCCATAGGTCCCCCTCCTCTCTGTCTAAATAGGGTGTCCATACAACTACAAAGTAAAGGAGACAAGTTTAAAGATTAAACTAGTAATATAGGTAAAAACGTATCAAAATCTGTGTAGGTATGCATGTGTACAGTTTACACAATGATAATAATAGGTCTATCTCGTCTCTTGGTCTAAATATGAAATTGTTATTATGTTTCAGAATTATCAGTTCAAATTAATGTCTATATACCCAGTTTATGCTAGAAGTAACGGTAGAATAGACGAATGGTATTATCGGAATTAGGTATTAAGGGAAAAATCGCGGTGGCTAAATGTGAATTAATTTTGCTTTTTTTTAATTAAATTCATTAGATTCTTAACATTAAATTAAGAACCTAATTTAATTAAATTAGCTCAATGCAATAAAAAAATAGTACATACAAGCTATTTTCAAATCATTCAAAAACTTAGTACGTATTATGAAAATTCGAATTTGCCTAAAATTCTTCAAACAATACTGCAATTTCATACTTAAAGACCTAATATTTTTAAATGCAGAATAGAATAACGTTTTGATAGCAAAAAACGTCGTATTATGAATCGCAACTTTCGAGTCGACAAAATTAGAAATTGACATCCGCCATATTGATTGATTGACATAGACACATACGGTGTTGCCATTGTATGAGGATGCCGGTTACCACAATAATGAGGAAATTCAGAAAAAGTAATTGAGATGATTTAATTTATGGAAATAGCTTAATTTTAATGAAATATAATTTAACAAATTACAGATTGAATTACAACTCGGGAATATTGAATAATGAAATTGAAATGACTGCGTCAAAAGTTACGAATTTCTATTTATTTGCAGCTAAGTACGTATGCTGCTACGCCTATAGCATAATTAATTTTTGCGTAATTTTTTTTACTAAAGGTTTTATCCAATTTTAGCGGTTGCAAAGTAATCTCTTTGTTTAAGTTTTTCATATTGGCTTCGATTCCATAAGCTTTCAGGTCTAATGATATTAGTGACGTCAAATAGATATCATTTATCAGTGATGTCAAAAAGTTTATAAACAGAAAAATGCTTACTAATATTATTATTATTATGAGTCTAATAATATTAGCAATTAATATCATTAACTATTATGAAACAGGCTCCGGGCAAATTTAGATTTATGAGATAGCCACACTGGAGTCCAACGAAAGGTCAATTGAGGTTATACCTACTTGGCTTCAACTTTAAGTACTGAGTTTGGCCTCCAGTATTCTCTATAGCTTCATGAACACTACACTTGGGTGAGAGACGAAACCCTTCATATGCGAGTTCGACTTCCACTTGGCCGATTTTTATAATTATTTTCAACACACTTGCTCATAAAGTGGCTATGATTTCACTGCAATTAGGCACATAATGACACCTATAATCAAACTGTGACTTTTTCATTACTATTATTCACAAGTAAGTTATAGATTTTTTTTATTTTATTGGTTGAGTTCACAGACAAGTTGCTTTGTTCTTAAAAAAGTTTCGATACTAAAAAGATCGTGTTCAATAGTACAAATAAATTATTATACCTATTGCTTGCTCATTTCATGCACTTCGTATTTAAATAGATAATTTCAACTTGTAAGTACGTGTTTAATAAACAAAACGTTCACTCAAAAATCTGTATAATAACTTTAAACTTCCCATTTTGTATGTGTATATTCCAATGTGTATAATCATTACAAAGTTCATAAATAATTTTAAAGGCAACAAAATTGACAGCGTTTTCAAGATTTTCTGAAAACTACTGTAGACTGTAGTAGGTGCGGTATGAGGAGGCGCAGTAGTTCGCGCGCTCGGCCTACGATTTAGTTTCGCAATGGTCTGTCATGGGATAGGTCACTAATAATTTACTATCTCTTCCGTGCCTCGGAAGACACGTTAAACCGTTGATCCCAGTTGTACCTATTTTCGGTCATGAAAACCCACCAATCCGAAATGGGCCCGCGTGGCGGATCATGTCATAGCCCATTCTCCTTATCTTATAATTTATCCTTCCATAAGTAAGGCCAGTGCCCCGGCAGTGGGGATATAAGAAATGGTTAATGACGACTGTTCAATCTGTTCATAGCTACTGAAAATTAAAAAAATGGGTCAAACTTGTGTAATAACGTTAGAAATTGTATTACGATAACAGCATCTAAAATTAATGACATAGGTAAAGGGCAATCTCAAGTACAAAGTATAAAGCCTGACCTACTGTTGACGACATAAAAATACCACGTGTATTCCCTCCTTTTTTGAAGTCGCATAAAAATTTATGAAAGAACTAAAACTTTTAGAAGTAACGACAAAATATACATACAACGCCATCTTTCATGCATCCATCCATGTCGCTAAAGTAGTAAAAAGCAGCAAAAAGGATAAAGTTAGTTACCTCAAAATATATTTTTCAAGAATTAAAATCAACAGCTGTTGCTTAGCAACGACGACGCGTAAACTCCAACTCTGTCTTTTGCATACGCGCGTCACAATATAAATTTCTCCGTCCGTCCTTTTTTAAATGTACCTAATTACTTTTGATAGAGTTGACCGATTTTGATGAAATAAAGCCTATACGGTGAGTTGAGATACGGACTTTAAACATATATATAATTCTGTGGACTCAGGTCAGTGGTTTTGGTGTGATGCTCATTTCAACACAGACATACAGACAGACGGACAGACAAAAATTCTAAAAATGATAAAAAAATTATGATTTTTGAATTTTTGCATTTTTCAATGCTATTTTTATACTTATGATAAATTTTAAATAGAAAAATATTGGAAAAAAATTAACTCTGCCACAAGTCAATTCTCAGATGGGAATCGAACTCATGACCTTTGGAAATCCAGACGGACTTACAACAAGTCCTAGCACCAACCAAACCGAATACAATATGTACCCCCGCTGGGAATCGAACCCGGGACCCCTGGGTCTGATACCGGTGGTTGTTACCACTAGATCACAAAGGCGGTTATAAGTACCCGTGTCATAAGAGCATTGGACCGGATTTCCAAAGGTCATGGGTTCGATTCCCATCTGAGAATTCACTTGTGGCCGAGTTAATTTTTTCCAATATTTTTCTATTTTTTCTATTTAAAATTTATCATAATGATAGAAATTGTTTCTGCTGCTTACTCGGAGTCCCCCTATATTCTTTTTTTGCAAATCCAAGCAATGTACAGACACGCTGAACTTTGATTCTTATTATAAGTATAGATTATAATAGTAATATAGCCACCTATATTGCTTTCGTTTTCACAGACAGAGCCATTTTGAACAAAAATTTTTACACTTTAATTGTATTTTTCAAAGTCATAAAGAGTTGCAAATTAATTTGCTGCATGCTTTAGATCAACAATATAACATTTAAATTAAATTTATACACCACCTGCATCTGTAGCACGTATTAAATATCAAATATTCTCAACTTGAAAGTAAGCTATTAATGCCTGGAGGGAGCTAATGCTGTATGGAACTTTCCTTGTGTAATTGACAACATTTCATAAAATTTGTCCTACGTTTATATTTTTTATTTAGAAATTACATATAAAAATAAGAGACACGTATTTTTTTCATTTTACATTTTTTTTACTTTAACTCATCATAAAATTAATTTGAAAAATTACTCATTCTCAAAGAGCTTAAGTCCAGTCGTACGGATTTCTGGCGGACATACCTTGGCAGAACTACAGAAATCATTGAAAAATGCATATATTTTTTTGTGTAAATAACGCCAGTTATAGTAAGGTGAAATGTATATTTTTTATCGATGTTTTCGGCGATTGATTTCTATTTCTATGGTGTTTATAATATTATACTGTTTTTGTTGTTGCAGCCTCCGAAGGGACTGAAATTCGAGGCAAACTAAAATAGAGCAGTTTTTACAGCAACATATTTTCATAAAAATAGATTTATTTGAACTCGCTGCTTAATAAAAAACTTGATTCCTTGTCCTTTTGTAATTTAAAAAAGTAAATCCACCGCGTCATCATCAGGAGAAAAAAATCCAGATTATTTTTAGACAAATATGTTTATTATTTAATGTTGACAATTGTTTAGAATAAATTTGTTTTTGCTAGCATGTGTGTTGAGATTTATCGCCTGCTTTTAGTTCCAAAGTATAAAATATATAATATTTGAGATAAATGAGTTATTTATTAATATTTTTATCGATATCATGTCCAAGTTGTTAAGATACTTCACTATTCTTTTGATTTTTCAGTTTATGTTGGTAGTACGATTTTATATATCAGGGTGGTAGAATCTTACTTACTCTTTGGAGTGTTTAATATAGATGGGTAAGTTTCAAGAAAAACATTTTTTTGTGAAATATTCAGAATTTTCATTTCGGAAATATATTAGTTTAAGTGTTTATTTTTGCAGTTTTATATGGCATTGAACCCTATCAAGGCTTATATTTGCATCAAAATTGCGAATAGTCTTAACTAGTCTATCTCTATCCTGCAATTTGTGAGTGTTTGGATGTTTAGTTTCAGTACTGATTCAGTTCAGATTTGTTACAAAATCACGCAAAAACGGCTGAACGAATTGATTTGGATAAAATTTGTCACTCAAAACTGAAATATTTCAATCCGTTTTGAAACATTTTATCGTTTACTCTTTGACTATATTGACAGCATTTTTTTTAAATTAATTTTTAATAAGATAACTTTTATAAGCAAAGGAATGTCATGATTATTCCGTGATCACGACAAATCGGGGTTTATTCCAAATATTTCGTTAAATAATTGAATAAACAATCCGAAAAAATACGTACGGTGTTAGAAATTTAAAAATCTCGAAATGGTTTTCGATTTAAGGTACCTTGTTAAAAATGAAATCATGTCAATTATGTTTACATTTAAATTTGGAACGCCAAAATGTCAACATAAACTTTATCAAAAATAGGTAGTTTCGAAAAAAAAGGCTGTACCCTTAGCACTAACAACTATCGAGAAAGTATCGAGCACGTATTTTTTTACTACACGTTAACTCATTCGATACGATTACTTTTGTGTTTTGGTAGCACGAAACGAAACATACCTGTCGAGCTGCTGTCGACTCTGTTAAAGGCATATCTTCCTGGTCCAAGGAGTTTTTAACTATAAAATTGACACTTTATAGAGATTTTACTCCTATGAAAAATATACACATGGCTGTATGTATCGGGGTACCTAGCACCAAGAAAACATTTGAAATTGGAATTATGTAATATAGTGCACACATTCAAATATAATGTTTTATCTATCTCTTTAATTTTCGTGCTTTTTCGTGTCTTTTGTCTTACCTATCAGTAAAACATGGCAAAGCAAATCATTAAATTGTGAATGTGTGTTGTCTTGACTCTTGGTCACAGATATAATTAAAAATTATCATTGCGTTGCCTACGGAACTAAATATCTAAAGAAAAAATCGATGATTTTCGATCCCTCCGATATTTTTTTCCGCGGATTGTTAATAATTTGTTATTTATTAGTTTTATTTATAATTTCTTTTTTATTTAACGTCACAGTAGGCACAGTAAAAGTGTCTTAGCCTTGGGCGGACTTGAATCCTTCGCTTAATTCAGGATTCTTAACATAATTCCCTCACTTCAACATCTAAATTCCCTCACTACGTTCGGGAATTAACTACAGATAATCCTTCTCGTTTTTTTCTTTTTTTTTAACAAAGGGCACTCTCTTAACCTTTATAATACCTGATGTTAAGTATTGATAAGGCCGAAGATGAAAGCGAGCCTCTCCCGGAATCCTCATCACTGAGGAACTGGCTATCTAACTATCTATCTCTAACTGCCGGAACACAACAATGCTGAATACAATGTTGTTATGGCGTCAGGCTTAAATAAGATGGTGGTAGCTAGCCAGACGGACCTACAACAAGTCCTACCACCAACCAATACCAAACCGAATACAATATGTACCCCCGCTGGGAATCGAACCCGGGACTGATAGCGGTGGTTGTTACCACTAGATCACAAAGGCGGTTAAAAGTGCCCGTGTCATAAGACACTGCTTTATCCCCTTAGTGCATAATCTACTATTAATACTTAACATTAGTCATAAAGCGGATGAACTAAAATGTATCTTATGGAAACTCTATACTATTACAATCATTACCAATGTCGCAAGGGTCGTCTTACCACATTTATATTAAACTAGCGACCACTCGCGGTTTCATCCGCGTGGTTCTTTTTCCCGTGGGAATATCTGGATAAATTATAGCCTTTGTGTTAAGCTTTGCGTGAAAGAGTAACAAACGTATGTCCATCCAAACATCCTTACTTTCGCATTTAAGTGTAATATTAGTAGGATAATCTGGAAACAATAATACCAAGTAGGCGAACGTCCTCTTAAGACAGGGGTCGTACATTTTATTGTGTTTTATTATAAACGTGCACGGCCGGCCTCCGCTGACAGTTGTCAGTTGTCTCTTGGATACAAAGCGCGGTGTCCTCGCGGTCGCAGTACAAAAAGATTGCGTCTCGTAATTTAATAAATTCATCACATAAAATGACAAAATTCTATTATATTCACTACAGCTCATAAATAAAAAGTGTTTTTTTGTTGTTCAACAAAGGACTGTTAATAAAAGTTGTTAGAAATTACCGTGATTGTGATGCAGTTAACAATATCGTCATTTTTCGCACTCACTCTTTTGCAAGGTACGTGTGCCTATTATAAAATAGAATATAATTTGGTTTAAGTCGATGAAGCTATGAATTAATCAGGCACTATCGCTGGTTTTAGATTATAACGATTTTATTACGTGTTCGTCTCTACAATTCTTGTATGTAAATTGGTTATTCCATAATAGTTAAATGTACGTAATAAACGCGTAAATGTAAAATAATATTACTGGTAATGCAAAATAGCTTATTACACATTATTATTTTAGCAGTAGGTACAGTCAACAGCACGTCAGGAGTCTCGCGCCTTCGACATTTTTTGGAGCCAAAAATCTGTATAAAACTCACTGAAAACATACAACAAATCTTCGACTTTGTAGGGTTGCCAAACATCTTTGAAACTAAAGGATTTTGACAGTAGTAGATATTTTACTTACATTTTCAATTATGAAATTATGGTTTGAAAAATGTTGAATTCGACACATTATTTTGTTATGTAGTGGTTACATTTGCACTACGAACATCTTTGAAACTAAAGGATTTTGACAGTAGTAGATATTTTACTTACATTTTCAATTATGAAATTATGGTTTGAAAAATGTTGAATTCGACACATTATTTTGTTATGTAGTGGTTACATTTGCACTACGAAAACCGTCGCTATCACAAGCAACGTTGAGGGAACTCTCGGAGTCAAAATGCCTGACGTTCTGTCAACTGTACATGGCAAACGTTGAATATTTTTTCACTTAATTATACAAAACAAAAGTCAAACACATACCCAGTTAAGACCTTGGTCGGAGCAGCGAAAGCGTAGACATACTAATAAATTAGATGTTCTAAGAATGATAACCGCTGGCTCGTAACAGACAGACACCACTATCAAACTTTTTAGATGTAGATAATTGTCTTAACCGCAGCAGCTCGGGAAAGTCGAAAGTTCTGTCCTTGAGAACATTAACTTTATTGTTTACCATAAGAGGAATTTAAATGACTGTGATCATTGAACATTATTATATTGATTGTTTGCCGAAAACTATTTATTTAATATAAAGATTTTGATAAAAGTTTGGTTAGGTATTGGTTTCATTAATTATTTCATAATTAACAAAGCGAAAAAAATAGATGTCAGGTCATATTAATTTGTTTAAGTTTATGGAATTAGAATTTGCAACTTTCGTTTGGAAGTGTAAGGTTCGAGAACTTTTATAATCGGAAGGAAGTGACGGACGACGACGCTTCCTACTTTCGCAATCTCGTGCGTAATAAATAAATAAGATGGCCAGTTGGTTCTGATTTTCAATATACTAGGCAGGATGGGGGGATGTGGATATAGGTAGTACCTACCTAGGACTTCGCTTGGTGTTTAAAAAGCAGCTGTGTTTTTAACAATTTCCTAAAATTGGAAATTGGAAAATATTTTTGAGCCCCGAAATCTATCTAAAACCTAAACCTTTAACTTTTAATGTTAAAAATGTTGAACCCGCAAAAAATATGTAATTTAGAGCAGAAAACCTTGTTGCATGCCATCTTTGCGAAGGGGTTCATTCGCCAAAAATCTGCAAAAAGCCATCTGACGGGTAATATTAACTACCTGCCCAGTGGCTCTCCACAGATCGTCGAACTAATCTCCTATACCTCCGGGTTTCAAGGTTATTTGCAACATAAGTCTATGAAAAAATCGTGACATAAGAATTTTATATTGCGCGACAGCTTTCATACGACAACATTAATGTGGTGATAAAAAAACTCCTCTTTGTTACTTTAATATACTTACATTACTACACCTAGTACCTACACATAAGTATTCCGCCGAAAACCTGAAATATTTTTTGGTGCTTCTTTGCTAAGAATCACGCTTCAGTAATCATATCTGTGTATTTAAAAAAAACTAAATTAGGTACCTGCTCCTGTGAGGCTTGAAAAATCCCGAATTAACTTTATATGGCTTCATGGCTTGTGTTAAAATTTTACGCATAGCATAAAACGTTGATTTTACTATCGACATATTGTTAATTCTTTTTTGTTCACTTTAGATCTGCAATCGGCTTCCCAGCCATAATCAGATTGGTTCCAAAGTAATCAGATTGTAAGTGCCATCTCATTAGCTGGCACTGTATAGTTTGTAGGATCAACTTCTTTGATCTAGGTCCAGGATTTGTCATCTCTTTAGGCGTTTTATGTTTCCTGTTTCATTGAGGAGTTTTTGGCCAATTCATTTATATGTGAGTTTAAACTGTATTTATATCTTTTGCTGCATTTGCTGACTTCCTCTTTAACAGTTGATATTGATATCTATACTAATATTATAAAGAGGAAAGATTTGTATTTTTGTATGTAACGAATAAACTCAAAAACTACTGGACCGATTTTGACGAAATTTGGTATAGAGAATCCTTAGACCCCAAGTAGTAACATAGGCTATAAATGATCCCAAAATTCCCACGGGAACGGGAACCACGCGGGTGAAACCGCGCACGGCCGCTAGTTGTTAAATATAAAGCTAATTTATCTGCGTATAATGGTTTTAGAAAATATGCGCAATAATTTTATATAATCCTAACAAATATTATAAATGCGAAAGTGTGATTGTTTGTCTATTCTTGACGCCGTAACTAAGCAACCAATCGACTTGATTTTTGGCGTAGAGCTAGTTGAAAGGACGGAGAGTAACATAGGCTTTTATGCCAATATTCCCACGGGAACGGGAACCACGCGATTGAAATCGCGGTCGGAAGCTAGGATAGAGATATTTTATCAGGATATCATGGTTTTTAGGGTTCCGTATCCAAAGGGTACAACGGGAACCCTATTAATAAGACTCCGTTGTCCGGTCGTCTGTCACCAGGCTGTATCTCATTAACCGTGATAGTTAGACAGTTGAAATTTTCACAGATGATGTATTTTTGTTCCGCTATAACAATAAATACAAAAAAGAAACATAATAAAAGAAATATTTAAGCGGTCCCATACAACAAACGTGATTTTTTGCTCGATATGAAATATTCACAGAATATATTAAAAATAAATAATTAAATTAAAAGTTATACAAATATTTAAGGGAGGCTCCTATACAACAGTCATGATTTGTTGTGTGACAGTACGGAACCCTTCATGCGCGAGTTCGCCTCGCATTGGCCGGTTTTATTTAAAATACTTAAGTGCAATAAGGTTAGTGGCATAGGACAACAAATAGGTTATTTTTTGTAAAATAAAACCGCATTAGTTTTCTTACAGCTTTTTTGGAGTCGCTTTACATCTTTTTTTATCTCGAATTCTTTAAAATGATTATTTATGAGCAGATAAGTAAGTCGTAAGTAGTACCTATATACTTATACGCATCCTCGAGTTTTTGCTTGTGATTTCAATGTAATTTTTTGTTCAGTGGTCTTGTTTCTTTTTGTGTCTACAACTCGTGGTGTGAGCTACAGCCTGCTTTGTTTATCCAATGGTTGATTGACTCTTTGTAACCTTATCCCAAACACTTAAATAAAATCTTTTAAGCAGTCCGTGTGGTTAGTGTTTTTCTACTCACGGTCGATATTGAGCGCGTTAGGTTTCGTTGGTGTAGTCCGTGGCGTAATCCGCTAGATGGCGGGCCGCTGATTTCATACAAAAATCAACGTGTTCACGATCGAACGCGACCGTGAGTAGAAAAAACTCGCACTAAGCACTCAGTTCAAAGTTGCAACTACTCAATATATGTTACTTCATATGGACTATACCAGCTGTAGGTACCTAATCAACCTTTTTTAGGGTTCCGTACCCAAGGCCAAAGGGTAAAAACGGAACCCTATTACTAAGACTCCACTGTCCGTTTGTCTATCCATCTGTCACCAGGCTGTACATATCTCATGGATCATGATAGATAGCTAGACTTTTTAATTTTCTCAGATGATGTAGGTACTTCTTTTGCTGCTATAACAACAAATAAACTCAAAACAGAATAAAATCAATATTTATTATTTCCCATACGTAGGTACCTACAGCAAACGTGATTTTTTTTGCCGTAAAAATAAAAGATAAAATAAAGTTTATACTATATCGTTATGATAAATTTTAAATATAAAAATATTGGGAAAAATCACCTCGGCAAATCAAATCAAATTATAATATCGTGTCTAATGTTGTATAAGTACCTATAAATGATGGTACGGAACGCAATTCACAATTCGTGCGCGAGTCCGAATCACACTTGGCCGGTTTTTGAAGGACCACAAAAGGTTTTTAGCTATTATATTATTATCTAAAAAAACAACTATGTATTTATGTGACGAAGTCTTAGTTATTATTTTATTATATTCCTACACTGCACTAAATATGTATGATATGTAACTATAAAAAGTAAAAAATATAAGTAATTAAATGGTTTATTAAAACGTTTTTTTTTTCTTCATTTTATTGTTATTGATAACAACGGCCAATACATAATTAAAGAGTTCAACACAGTTACATAATTTACAATAGAATTGGCCAAAAACGTCATCCATAATTGCAGAAATTATAAATATGCCTAATAATAAATAAAACAGGATATAAATATTTGTACCTTAATTTAAACTATAATAACAAAAAGCTAACAACAAAACTCCAAAAAAGGAAATTATGAACATGAACAATTATGAACGTAATTATGTATAATAGGTAGGTAGAGGTTGAAAATTAACAATGTCTACGAAGAATCATTTTGGTGGTGCATGGCTACACGAACTATTGTAGAAATTTAAAAGGACACCTGAAAAATAAGAAATTTATTTACATAATATTCTCATACTATTTCATCATCAGGTTCCAAGATTTTCTTGTATAAAGTTAATTGATCATTATCAACATAATAGTTACAAATCATACAAGGCGATGTTCCATATAGGCAAAAATTAAAATAGTTTCTCAACATAGTAATAAACTTAACAATAGGTCATATCCTATGTAATTAGCCACTAGTGTGTAGGTATCAACATTTGTGTAATTTTCTACATTAAGGCAGTAAATATTACGAGATTTTAAAAATGATAATTGGTCACTAAATCATCGTCTGCAACGCCTGCGATAAAAATCGTTAAGTAAAATTAAAACGATAGTAATTTTGTATTTGTACATGAAAACGTAGCTAACGTACAGTCGGGGACATTCCCGGTTGATCAGTAGAGTTTTTTCAAGGAGCTTTATTTAAAAAAGTAAAAGATATATAGAGAGCGTTTATATCACAAATAATAGACAATAAAGAAGTATTTCATTTGAATAATAAATTATTTCTTTAACCTTAGTACTTTTCGAGAAAATGTTTCTCAAAAAAACTCTACTGATCAACCGGGAATGTCCCCTGTACGTATCCTAAATTACGTCATACGACTTTCTCTTTATTGTCTGTTTGCCGTAATTGTGATAATAGCATTAATTAGGGTTACAATACATATTCCCTTGGACTAACTAACCACACATTCCTTAAGGAAGTTTATGAATTGATGTCAAAGTAAGTAGATACGTGCAGAACAAGGCATGAAAACAAACTACCTATTTTCAATACATTTTCTGAAATTATATTTTTTTCAACGGAATACCCGTAATGGTGTCATTGTTGCGCCAGAATTTATAAAAAAGGTAACCCTGTTGTTTCTATACAAATATAATTACTTAATGACAAAATAAAACCAATATGCGTTTAAAGAACTTTATGTATTTATTATGGTAATTATTACTTAGATATTACTAATATCAGTCGTATAACATTTTCTTAAAATACGAGTATATTGAACAATAGCACGTCTCGCAAAAGCAATCTTGGCCATGCTTTGATAATCTTGCCCGTGTATTTATTTTTAAATTTCCAATTGTTTTCATAATTAGTTTTAAATCCATTGATGGCACAGTGTTTTCTGAAATAAATATCCTTGAAATCACTAGTTTTGATAGCATTCCCATCGTCACAAACACGTCATTGTTGTAGCAGAAAGTAAAAAAAAATAAGCAACATTGGCATAATAATAATTGTCAACAATTGTGACGCTGTTCCACCTGATTGATATAAAATAATGTCATAATTACTAACGGTAACGACGATGTAGCACACAAACAAGTTCTCCTCATCTTTTATTATGCGAACAGCCAGGGAGTGGAACTCCCTGCCTGCGTCTGTGTTCTCGGGAGCTTATAACCCTGGTGTATTTAAAGCTCGAGTGAATAGGCTTTTTCTAGGCAATCCTGCTCCATCTTCGGCCGCTTCTTAAATCGCACAATTTAGAATGAGGCCAAGGTAAGCCTATTTAATGTAAAAAAAATATATTATCGTGATTTCCTGAAACTACTTCAAAATGGGAATTGGGAACAATCATTATCTAATAACGTTTGAATACCTAAGTAATTTCTAGGTATCGGTTCAGCGTTTTTGATATAGTGTTGGTGAATTCGAGGCAATGACTAAAAAGATAATTTTCGTGTAAGTAGCATAGATTCCAGTCCTACAGAACAAACAGGTGCTTTTAAAGATGAACTTCAACAAGGTTTTAGTATTTATTGGTTCTGTAAGTTGTATCGGAAAAACCCAACAGAGCATGGTACTCTATTGGGTTTTATCTGAATAGAGTGGGCCATATCCGCTTGAAGTGCTGAGCCAAAGGAGTATCTAAGTAAGTAAAACTCTTTTGTTCTACCGTGCCAGTGTCCTCATTACGCAGTCACGATCTATAAAATTGAGTTTAACAATGCGGATGTCGTAAATTAACCATAAAATATTGTATTACTAAATTAGAACTTTATTAAGAATTTCGTCGTCCGTTCTTTGTTCCGACCGTGTCTCATTTACCTTTGTAGTTACGTAGGTATGTATTAAAATTTAAATGCTTTTATTAAATGTTTTATTCAAACATCGCTAAGATTGTTAACCGCACAAATTATCATTCAATCTATAGTTAGTTATTCTGTCTGACGGATATGAACTATTATTCGGAATGAGTTTCGGGAGTTCAATTCAGATTCAATATCCGTAATCGTCGATAGGACTATCGCTTTGTCATCCTTCATTGGTGCCTACATTCAATTACTAGTTGGATACAAAAAGTTGTAATACCTAGTTCAAAGTGATGATCTTGCTATATTGCAAACGACCGTACTGATGAACCGACGCAGGCGCAAAGCGCGGTTCACGCTTGATATTGTTTATTGAGCGTAGCGAAAATGTAGACAGTGGGTGCGGATTGGTTCTATACTTATGGATACACGAGAAAATTACTATATATAGGCATTTAAATACAAATATTCGACATACAAATACTATTCATCGATATCTTGGTAGAATTGTTTTAGTAAACTACAGTACGTAAAAAGGATTTTACGGTGAATTATCTGAAACAAGTAGGTATCTTTAGCTTACCAGTCGTGTTAAATGTACCTTATTTATTAGTTTTTTCAGTTACAGGGCTTTGCTCCTTCTGCCTAATTAGGTTACTAAAGTAGGTTCCTAATTATCTCATCACCCTGTAATAAAATGAACAAATCTTAATATGACATTTCAGAGTTCTGCCATTGCTATTACACAATTGCCCATTTGCGAATATTATAGCACTATAATAGAAATCCTTGCACTGCTCTGCGATATTAACATGTAAAGGAGAACACGCAATAAATATTCCACAATCTCTCATTATAATTTATAAAACCTCAATAAATAAATAAATTTGAATACTTTAATAAAATTCGCAATCGTATCATAATTTTATGAGTGCATACAGTGTACCTACAAAATAAATCCTACTATAAAATATTTATTATTTGTGAAAGTTTGTTACATCACGTAAAAACGGCTAAACGGCTAAATAGTATTGAAATTTGGTAATCAGATAGTTAATAGCGAGAATTAAGACATAGTATATATTTATGCCGATGTTCCCACGGGAACGAGAACCACGCGGGTGAAACCGTGGGCGGCCACTTGTTATTAATAATAAATTAATGTTCGAAGTGTTCCATTTACACTGAAATATCTTTTGATAATGATATAAAACGATAAATTTAATTACCTTTGTTACCTCGCAGGAGTTATTAATTAAAATTGAATAGTTGACCGTAAACTAGCAACTGTAGTTAAACTAAAAACCTAATAAAATTGGTTTACTTAAATTATTTAACCAAATATCATTGGCACAATCAACCACCAACGCACAGCATAAACATTCGTAATATAAATTCGGGTTTTGTGTTTTACGACTCGCCTTTTGTAAGTGAATACAATATTGGCTGTTACAATGTTTTAAATCGATAATACCTATTATACCTACGTAAAAAAGCAGAGCAAATTATTTCTAGCCAGTATTTAAAATTTTTTAGTTTTTATTGAATTTAACGATTGCTATTCAAAAATATACCGTAATACTTACTACACCTGTTACTTTTAGCAGCACTAGGTACCTACCTAGAGCTGCTAAAAGTGATTACCTTCTAGAGTTTTTATTAAAACTCTGAACTTATTTCTTTCCGGTCAGATTCAGATGTCACAAAGTAATATCGATTTTGGGAACACCCCAATTTTAAAAAATAAATTTATCGGATTGAAAAATTTCATTCCGAATTTCAAAAGTCTGATTTTGAAAAGTCATAATTTTCATTTTTCCGACGGATTAAAATCCTGATTAATCCTGAAATAATCCCGATTATTCAAAATCACGAATTTAATTTTTCAAAATGTTATAAATAGAAAAATCAGTTTTCCGAATTTTGAAAGTATTAAATCAAAAGTCCGATGTTTTATTAGTGCGAAAATCGGTATTACGAATATCATAATTCCGAAAATTGAGGTTTTGAATAATCGGGATTTTAAGTCTAAAAATGAAAATTAGGCTTGTGAAAATCGGAATATTGAAATTCGGAATTAAGTTTTCAGATTATTCGGGTGTTCCCGTTAGGACGCGATGAACGATTGAACATGAAAGGGAAGTGGCAGTGGTAAATGCTCAGAAGCAGGTGACCTTAAGACTGCAAGTTTGATTGTCGTCGCAGATGGTCTGCGACCAGAGCCTTGCAGCGCCAAAGCTGTGACAGAAGAGTTTTATTATCTTGCAATACTAGTCAGTGGCAGAATCCTATTATTGTCTTGCATACTAGGCAGTGACAGAAACAAATCGCCAAAAAACCTACTACACGTAGTCTTGTATGCCCTATTCCTGGAGTATAATTGAAGCCCTGCCTGCGTGCTTGCGTGCTTGGCATGCTTACTTGCTTGCCTTCATGCATTATTGCTTGCATGCATCCTATTAAGAATACATATGGCTCATAAGGATTTACATAGGTTACTCTATAAATAAAATAATATGTATTAAGCAAGATGTAATATTGTTTTAAATGAGAATGTTGTTTAAGTTTCTGTTTAAGGAAAAGTTAAAGTTAATGTTAACTCGAAATGTTTAAGAAAAAGTTTTTTTTAAATTTATGTTAAGTTAAAAAAAAACTTTTCCTTAAACATTTCGGAAAATAAACATTTCGGATTACTAATATTCGGAATTTTAATAATCGGAATTCGTATTTATGAAACTTCGGATTATTGTCGAGTCGGAATTTCGATTGTTAGGGGTTTTGAAATTGGGAATTTTGAAATATGTGATTATGAATTTCGGAACTTTATTTTCGGATTTATGTAGTGTACCCCATCGATTTTATGTAATGATAAATCGTTGATACCTTGTTCACTTCTTATGTATTTCATTTAAAATTTCACATACAAGACAATATTTATAAATAAACTACTTAACTCTTGGGCTAGGAAAAAAAACATTTAAGCCAAGATGTTTGTATTTTCGAATAATACAGAAGTCCTTAGCTAAAGGCAATTACACCTTAAAGCTTGTTTTTTATAGCATAAAATAACAATTGACCCTAATAATAATTTTAGACTATTAACGAGGTACCTATAATATAAAGTCAATCTAGTTAACTATTATACGTTTATATACGATATTTTTTTCGCTGTTTGCGTTACCACAGAATACTTAATAGCACAAGTAGCTACATTTAATTTGCATACTTTCTAATGGGCATATATTTCATTAACCTACCAGGTAAAGTGATCTTATTTTAGACCGTTACAAATAGATCGTGTCACGGCTGCGACGAATTTGACGTGACGATACGTACCCTTTCATTGCGTTCGTTATTTATTTACATGATATAATTAAACTAAATCTTGGCTGCAGGCACAATGCAACGACCATAAAAAGAATTTATGGCATTTGGACTTCAACCAAGTACACCCGTTTAAATGGTCCGCTTGGATGGTTTTGGCGGTAATGTATTTCGGTTAATGACATTATTTTAGACTGTAGGTCAGCTAATAATGTAATAATTTTATGTACTTTGAACATACTTTGTTGCCATTGCATTAAATAATACTAATATATAAAAACAATATTATCTGTACTTCACGCACTTCATACATATACATAGATACTCGAAGATCACGTACGAAAAGATACCGGGCGCAAATAGCGCATTACGTAATTTTTTTTAAAACTATTTAATTCTTCTTAGTATGTTAAAGAATATATACTTTATAATATATTACTACTATTATAATACTACTACTACTACTATATAATATACTATAATAATAATAATAATAATAAATGTAAATACGATGCAAAACATGTATTACACTGAATGAAGTCCCCTATTTACCTATAGGTACCTAGGTACTATGTATTCGGGATTAGTAGAACTATTATTGTTTTATTATTCCTCACCGACGACCCGTGAATCAACACAGGTGCTCAATATAGAGCTAGACAGGTGGAGCACTGATTTATGATTCATGAATTTCATGATGTACTACCACCAAAAACTCGATTGACATGATTTTTTAACACCAAACAAAAATCACGGTCGTCCAAGGGGAAACGTAGCTCGTTGATGTCTTAATTTAGGACACGACCTGCTATTTTCACACGCGTAGGTACTCTTCAATGTTATCGCAGATTTCTCGCGAAACTTGTGATTGTGAAACTTTATAAAGTAGATTGTTAGAAGCAGTTACGTGGCTTGTTGGCGATTTGTAATACGAATACGAGTAATGAAACATAAGCACAACAGTACGGTTTGTCTATTCTGGTTCTTGACAGGCGTACGAACAACAGTGTTAAGATTTTATGAACCATACATTCAATCCATTCCAAATGATTCAAACGGATGCTAGTCGCATTGTTTCATGTAGGTACAGTTATTACATTTTAATAGCTTGATACCTATTTGTGTACTTTCGCATAACAATATATTTACGACGCGAGCTTAAAATTTCAACGAAAGTGTCTCCTTATTCATGGAAAGAGAGAAGAAGGCTTGTGGTTCCAGCAGTGATGACTAAAAATTGGCAGGTTATAAATGAAAGTGCATGTGAAACCTGTTTATGTGTGATTATTTATTTCATAACTAAAAGTTCGATAAGTAAATTCATTAAACAATCATCCCTGCGACGACGGCTAATTATTATTATTATTTGACAAACATAACTTTCTTCTATGAATAATAGATTTTTAGTTGGCAAGTTATACTTTCTTTAGTTAGCTAACTTCAACTTCGAGTGAGTTTGTAGTAGGATCATCATTATTATTAGTCCACTCAACGTATAGCCCAAAATGGGGTGTAGAGTGAGCGAGCTGGAACCTAAGCGATGCCTTCAGAAACTTTGTTGGGTGGGCTATATTTAAAGAAAAGTTTTGTTTTCTTAATGCTCTACTAGATTTTCATTGGAGCAGAAAAAATAAGTTTTTATAATTATTTTAGACAACCAACTTTTTCAACTGAAATCTACAATAAAAAACTCATTTGTATTCGAGGCGTGAGAAATGAACGCGGATTCAAATAAAATAAACAGTGTCAATGTAAAAGAGGTTGTTGCCGGCTATTCTTGACCTTAGTCCTTCGTAGGAATACAACAGATTGTGAGATTTTTATGACTACGGAAGAGGATAATCTCGGCTCGTCTTTTTACGGGACAGCCTGAAATTATATGAACTTGATATTACTTTATTGTTCACGGTCGGTGGCTCGTTCCTTGGGTATTGGCGGCGATATATTATTATTATGCGGTTTTGATACAAAAACTTAAAAGCGTGGTTTTGATGATTCTAGACAATAGGTAATCGTTTAAGTTTGTTGATAAATAAGATACCAAAATCTTACATATTCTACATGGAATACTATAAAAAATAACTAATATATGAGTAAGAAAATATCGTGTCAAAAAGGTACTCTATGTTTAACGAAATACTTATAAATAGGCACTCAATCGATTATTATATTTCATATCTTTATTATGTTTATATTATGACTGGGCTTTGCTAGTATAAGTCCTACTTGATAATAATTTCGCTTATATATCTTCAACTAGCTTCCGCCCGCGGTTTCACCCGCGTGGTTCCCGTACCCGTGGGAATATCGGGATAAAATTAGTAGCCTATATTACTTACTTTTTTCAACTAACTATATGCCAAAATTCAAGTGGATTGGTTCCTTAGTTAGGGCGTGAAGGAAAGATAAACAAATACACTTTCGTATTTATAATATTAGTTAGGATTCAAATAATCATAATTTGATATCATTTTAACACTTTTTTTTATCAAGATTATACTTAATGATTTATGAATAATACTTACGCGTTAAGCAATTTACATTTTTTGTCATAAACATAATTTGTTATTCCCATATAACAAACAATATCTCTACTTAACTTCGGAATGGGTTGGTAATATTTCGGAGTCTATTGTGTAAATATCACCTGATTGGTACACTACAAAAAATTAAGCGCTCATGGCCGCACTTGACAGACTGATCGTATTCGATAACGTTTGTTAAGCAATGTTAGTCCGGTCAGGTGTTGGATGGGTGACCGTAAAGTGGCATTATAACTGAGCGCTTCCGTGCTTCAGAGGGCACGTTAAACCGTCGGTCCCGGCTGTTTACCAACGACGGTACGGAGACGGTATATGCATTTTGGAGTGAGAGGTTGTTTGTTTGTTTGTGCAAACTACAGAACAGAAAAAACAGGTGCAAGTCGGATTTTGATGCGGTTTGCAGTGATGGGTTCGGGTTACATTGGTGCATGTTCTTAGATAGGTGTTACGGTGACAACTCACCAGGGGGCGCTGCAGTAAACATTTATTTGAGCAAAACCAAAACTACTAGTTCGATTTTGATGCGGTTTTCAGTAATGGGTTTTATGTAGTACAATATATATAATATCTATGCTCTTTTAAAGCAAAATCAAAAATTTATAATAACCCCACGACGGCTAAAACGTTATTGAAAAAGGATAAAATAATTTAAAAACCCCCGACTTGATTATCCGTCGGTGGCTGCCATTAAGTGAACTATAGTTTTGCAGGTTTATAGTAACGTGATAACAGCCCCCGACGGATAATTTAAGTCGGGGGGTTTTTAAATTATTTTATCCTTCGTCTGTCGTGGGGTTATTTTTTTACTTTTCTCATGATTACAGTCGTTAAGCCAAGTCAGATGCCTTATAGGCTTGATAAACTCTGACACTAGAGGTGGCCACTTATCCTTATTATATTATTATATATATTATTTTTCACTCCTTCCTTACACACATTTACCACTTTGGAAGTGCACATCTCTCAAACGGTTGACTATTTTATTTTATTCTAATAATTTGGGACATTAAACAGTTATATGCTAAGTAAAATTAACTAAAATTAAAATACATCATTGTTATACCAGCATATAACCCACACCAATGTCCACGAAATAAGAACTGTAACAACTAATAATAAATAAATAACGCGCGTTTCTACACTTCGAGTTCTACACTTGGCAGTATAGAACAGCCGGACTGCGCGAAACCTCTGTATAAAGCTGTTCTAGGTACTACAAAACACAATCTGTCTGTAAGGCTGTTGCAATCGAATTTGTTATTACATATGCCGTGTAACATCATGCCCATTAATCAAGACGCCGTGACTCCAAGCCTAAGAGTCTGTAATGTTTAAAGTAGGTCTGTATAAGGAATCCTAGTGTGATGACACTTGAAATGAACTCGACGTAGAAACTTTTTTTTGACCATTTCCAGTCTGCCAGCGTATGTGCTGTACAGAGGACACCATATCGGTACTGCGAACTCAAGTTGGGATCTAATCAAAGTTTTGTATAAGGTGATAAAGGCATTAGGACGCTTGAAATCTCTAGATGACCGCATTACGAAACCGTACATACGATAGGCCTTCGATATAATATTAGTTATGTGCTGTTCAAAATGTAACTTCGTATCAAGCACAACTCCAAGGTCACGAACGCTATCGACTCTTTTTAGGGCGACACCGTCAATACCGTAAGAGAAACTCAAATCTTTTAGCTTTTTCGTGAATGTTATTGAATTACATTTAGCGAGATTAAGATGAAGTTTATTTCTAACACAATATTGGAAGAGTCTATTTAAGTCTTCCTGAAGAAGCAAGCAGTCTTCCATGCCCACGCAAGATTTGTATATTTTGATATCGTCTGCATACATAAGAAATTTTGAGTTTTAAAAACAAGTTTTCATGTCATTTTATAAAGAGAACAAATAGGAGAGGTCCCAGAATCGATCCCTGAGGAACGCCCGAGGTAACGTACACAGATTCAGAATCAAAGCCATTAACAACCACTTTATGCGTTCTTCTATGGATGTATGACGAAAACCAACGTAGCAAATTACCTCGGATCCCATTGTAAGCAATTTTTTCCAAGAGCAGTTGAACCGCGTCCACTTGAACTTGGTTATCCATGTTTTCAAATAAATAGTTTGTGAATATAATGATATTCACAAACTATTTATTAAACTTAATGAAGTTGGTTGAGGTGGAGCGGCGTTTCACAAAGCCGTGTTGTTCAGGTATAATAGTGTGCGCGTATAAATGACTGTGCACCAGGCTCTCAAAGATTTTCGCCATCGCGGATAATATGAATATTGGTCGGTAATTCTCAATGTCACTTTTATCCCCACTCTTGTGCACAGGCGTTATAAAAGCGCGTTTCCAGATATCCGGAAAATAACCCTCACGTAAACATTTATTGAATAAGATGTGGAGCGGTGTGACAATGTTATCCGCAGTAAGCTTTAAAACTAAGGGAGGAATGCTATCCGGTCCTGCACCCTTATTTATGTCAAGACTTTTCAGTGCGTTTAAAATTGAACTGGCAGTCAAGTAGATATCACATAAACTATTATCACTATCAGAGTAAGTACTAGAAGGCTGCCAATGATCAGGGTCAAAATTGGAGGGCTCGTATACTGAAGTAATGAATTCAGAGAATAAATTACTTATTTCAATAGGGCTACTGCTGGAAGTGTCTTTATAATGCATATTTGCAGGAATACCAGAAGTACCCAGAAGTACCAGAAGTAAGAAGAAGAAGGTGTAAGAAAAAAAGGCGCTTAATTTTTGTTGGGATAGAATTTCAATAGAAACTATATGGTTATTATAACATTTTACTGACTCAGTTTTTACACCTATAGATACCCGCACGTATAAGTTTGAAGATATTTTTTTTGTTTTAGTTCCATGTATCGGGAGTCCTTTATATTTTTATTATTTTATTTTTGTATTAAATCTTAAAGCGGTTTACAGAATACATCGACTTACCAAGATTCAACAGTGTAATTCCAATAGTTTCGGACTAAAGTGGCTGTGACAAGTAAAGTGGAGTCTATAATAAGGGTTCCGTTTTTTGTCATTAGGCTAAAAGGCGGCTTATATTATCAACGTTAGCTAACTTACAAAAGAGGTTTAGTTTGAATAATTATTTCATTTGGAGAATAAGCTATTCATCTCATTACCTCAACTAGGTATCATTGTGCGCAGAATTGCAAGATGCGATGTTTTGTTTCCTTACATTGTATCTATCGATTGTTATAGCCTTAAATGTATGATAATTATATTTATTCCACCTAATCAATATGACTCGATTATGAGCGTCGCCCCTGTTGCCCCATGAAATTACGAAATCGGCTTAACAAAGACACCATAGGATATTTTTTTAATAAGTCTTTCAATTCAACGTGATGAAATGTCTATTGGCTTAATAGAATTTCAATAGCAAGTAGTGTTATTACCGGAGTTTTTACAGAACTTTGAGATAGCTAAAACATCTGGGAGCCTCAACCACGAACCCTATAATTTCTCTCAAAAAATATAAAAATGGGCTTTGAGCAAATTCGGCTAAATGAGCGTATTTTTTGAGTTGGGAACATTCGTTCATATAAAGTTTTTAATCAACACATTTTGCGTAAGTAATCTGTAGCACAATGTAGAGTTTTGTATGTAACCGAATGCAGCCGAAATTACGCGACTCTAATCTAATGACGAGATTTAAAAAAATTCAAGGTAAGTTTCATTCATCAACTTGTGGTGTGGATACTAGATAGATAAGGGATAAATACACTTTTTTGTAGCTGTGTACGTATGTAAGTACCTACATAAAATTACGAAAATATATGAGACGTCGGGAAACCTAAAAAAACTTTAAAAAAACACCAAATCCAAAAGTAATGTGCTAACATATCAAGTGCACTTAATTCCGTAAAAGTTGTTATATCTCAATGAACAGTGCGCGAAGAAACTTAAGAAATGCTTATACATAAGTAATATCCATAGTAAACCCTCAGGCTAATACTACAATACTAATACTAATAATACCTACGTACGTTTGTAAAGGATGAATGAATGTGCCTTAGAAGAATAAAATTTCTTGCAAAATAAGTCAAATAGAGCAAAAAGTTTGAAAATAAAAAAGAACATGGTATGGTTATTATCAGATGTATAGGAAAATATTGTGGATGGAAATTCTACTTTTTTGCACAAGTGCAAGTCGATAAATTGACTTTGCCTTTTAAATATGCATAACTTCGTCATATGGACCGGTTTTGATCCTTTTTATTTGAAAGAGTTTTTTTTTCTGTTATAATCACAATATTTTTTATCAAAATCGGTTGAGTACCTAGTGTGGGTTCTAAATAAAAACCATTTTGCCATTCTCAGTTGTTGATGATTTCGAGAGCTTCCATCTTCAGCCTTATGATGAAGACTAAGCGTCTCCCCGTTTTTCATAGAGAAAGCAAGTAAATCGGTGTAAATACTTGCGCATTAGGCATTGATGTGACATACCGCTGTTTAGGCATTTCGATTTATAGACGAAATAGCATTTAGGCAATAACAATGTTTAGGCATTGACGGTTAGGCAATCTGCTTCTTAGGCAATTCACTTGCTAGGTATAATTACAAAAGTGGCATGTTGCATTGTAGACTCTACGCTCAAAACCCGTATTTTTTTAATTTAAAACCTAAAAATATCAATCGCGCTATTGAAAAGTCAATAGTGCAATTCGGAATAAAATGTAACATGAAAAGTCATGTTACATTTTATTCTTATTTCTTTATTCATAATCTAAAAACTTTGAATTATTATATACTCCGTTTTGGTTTTATTATATTATTTTAGTTCCGTGCATCATAAAAACAATAGGTAACTATTGACAAACTTATTAAACTAATTTAATAAATTAAAGAATTTTATATTTAGGCTGGGCGAGATTTCACATCCTATGATTGGTTTTCGGAACGTGACATAAACCTTTATTTTTAAATTGTCTTTGTCTTGTACCACATGTCAATGTCAACATTTACCGAATCGTTAAAAATTATGCGCTTTCGCGATAAATGCTTTGCTGGGGAGGATGGGGGATATCCCCTCTCTCTCCTTTGCCCCCATTTTTACGGTTTCG
The DNA here is from genome assembly GCA_910589605.1 of Chrysoteuchia culmella. NCBI lineage: Eukaryota > Metazoa > Arthropoda > Insecta > Lepidoptera > Crambidae > Chrysoteuchia > Chrysoteuchia culmella. Next base: position 11,281,301 of record OU342648.1, read on the forward strand.
TAGCAATGACAAAAAACGAAACCCTTATAGATTCGTCACGTCCGATGTATGTCACAGCCACTTTATTCCAAAACTATGAGGATTACACAGTTGAAACTTGGTAGGTAGATGTATTCTGTAAACCGCTTTACGGTTTTTACACAAAAATAAAAATAAAAATATATATTAAGGGGGGGCTCCCCATACATGGAACTGGTGTGGGTTATCTATAGATAGGTCTTTTAAAAATTACATTGAGGTTTCTAAAACTATTTTTTTTTAAAGTCAACCGTTTGAAAGATATACACTTCAAAAGAAGCAAATTTGTCATTTATACAGAATATATGAAAAACAAAGTTATTTTTGCAGGCGAAAAATTATAGTGGCATTTTGGGTAGGTGTATTTAATATAATAATATAAACTTTATTGCACACGATACAAAAACAAACACATACAGAGAAATTTACAAAAAGAGGAACAAACAATAGGCGGTCTTATTGCTACATAGCAATCTCTTCCAGGCAACCTTGGGTGAGAGACAAAACCCTTCAGTTCGACTTGCACTTGGCCGATTTTTTATTTCTATGTTTATCATTAATATTTGTTTTTGTTTTTATACGAACCCGCTGTTAATTTGGCTTGCAGTCCCACCAAAACGGTACCGACGGAAGATCAGCGCTGGTCAAAAGCCATGCATTATGCTGAGTCGGGACCGTTTTGGGACAAACGGGTTTTCGTCTTTTATGTGTTTTTGTTTTTATTCGGATGTACTGTCTTTTGTTTGTCCCAAATAAACTTACTTTTCTTTCTTTCTTTCTAATTACACCAAAAACTTGTTGTAATTACGGGACTTGATGAAAAAGATCAGTCCCGGGGTCGATCGCCGGACAAGACTAATAATTGTGTGAATGAACATGTTTATTTGACTCTGGGTCTGGGTGTTTAATATGTATATTATTTATGTAATTACAAAAAAAAGTATATAGTACCTATGTGTATCCGTTATCTAGTACCTAACTATAACGTTCAAGTGCTTCATGAAACTTAACGTGGGCTCGATAACTGGTTTGATTTGTGAGAAATTATTTATTTCTTTTTATATTTTTGAAATGTGCTAATTAAGCCCTTTCATTTAAAACCAAACACGGCATCATTAAGCATTTTTTTATTTTTTTATGACTTTATGACCTCTAGAGGTCGCCATATTCAATTGAATAAACGTCACATTAACATAAGTTACCCGGGGCATAATAAGGAATCGATTGACGCTCTAGGCACCAAAATCGGATGAATAGTTTAGCCACTACAGAGGAACATAAGTAAATACAAATATACACAGGGAATTTGTATGGCAAAGTTTCATTCATCCGAAACTTTTTTTGGTACTTACGCCAGATTTTTTAAAAATAAATAAATGTTAAGGTACCAAAAAGGTACTGAATAGTTACAAATAAATAATTAAGTTATATTGTCTCTAAGTATGAGAAAAAAATGTGGTCCAGCGAACCTGACGTCAAATGGCTGACCATTTTCTTTTCATGTTTTTTCACTAATTCATCAAGGTACTAAATAATTAAATTTAGGTATCAATTAGTATCAAAAAGGTACTGAAATTTGATAGTTTCAAAACATCAAATATCGCACTTGGTCCAGCGGTTCTGACGCTTACAATTTATTCCTATTTTAAATAATTGACAACTGTAATACTTCCTTTTTTATTATTTTAGTTTTTTATCATTAAAACAACAATAATAAGGTATTTAGATTAAACTTTTTGTTAAAAGATTTTTTTGTTGTTGGAAGTTGATGTTGGACGTTGACAGCGCAAAAAACCTAAAAATTTTCCTCGCTGTTGTGAGATGAATGATGAAAAATTGTGTGTTGCGCTCGGCAGAAAAGTTTTTAGCGTCTCGTACCTTTGAAATCCTCGCTACGCTCAGGATTCAATCTTTGTTTCAACCCTAGAATCCTTCCCTTGCTTAGGTTTCAATAGAGGTAACTCGCCGCGAAGTCTAACTTTACAGCCTTGCATAACAAATAACTATTATTTTTCATCTTAATTGATATTATTCATCTTAATCGATAGTCAAACATCTGTAAAGATGTTTCTTTCGAATGCGAGGATATTTCTCATTTATGAAGCGACGGTGGCCAACACCGTGGAACAGTGAATATACTAGAAAAATTCAACGTGTCCTCATAGGTCTCTGTAGCATTATTGGTTAGTGCATTGGGCCGGATTCCCAAGGATGCGGGTTCGAATCCCGTCAGGGCGACATGAGACTAGTTGCTTTTTTCTAGTATATTTTCTTGTTTAATATTTATCACATAAAAATAGCATTGTAAAATGCAAAATTAAAAAGTTATAACTATTATTTATTAAAGTTTTGTGGGGGTTATATTTTTATCTAATAAGGCAATCTAAAAAAGTTCACATTCGTAAAAAAGTTCCAGTTTTTTAATGGAAAATTCAAGTTCGGAACCTTTTTATGAATGTGAATTTAGTTACGAAAGCTCCCTTTTTTTAAAAGGAAAATTCTAATTCGGAACTTTTTACAAATGAGAACTTTTTCGATTGCATGAGAATTGGGCCCCTAAAGCAAAGAATATGCCTGAAGTTTTTCTTTGGTTTCAGGAAACATATAAGTATGTATAACATGTTATAATAAATAAGTCAATACTTAAATGGACTACCTACCTTCCTATATTCATAACGATAGAGTAATTTCTTTAATGATTTTTTTTTATTGTAGTATTTGTCACAACTCTTCAACTGGTTTTCTTCATATTTATAATAATTTTACAAACGGAAGTCTTGGTTCTAAACTGGTAAGGATCACGAGCGTAGCTAATTATTGCAACAAGGAAGCACACTTTTACTTTTACATTATCTTAAAGTCAGTTTTCATGCCGTGATACATAAAGGTACTTTGTCAATACTAAACACAGATAGTTAAGTACTTTATTTAATTAAAATGCTGTCGTCTTTAAATTATTAATTCCTAAAGATAGAACCTTAAAATAAAAGTAAAATTTTCTTGAGTACCTACGTAGTAAGTAGAATACATACTTACCTCCATATGTTTTCTTGTTACTATCGCAGGAAGTTTTCGGAAGCTTTTTATAATACTCGTAAGTTAAATTAACTGCGAAGTTGAGCAAGATTAAGTCTGCGTAGGTGTTAGCCTATAATAGGAATTAATTTTGGCGCAGGCTGACTTATTTGAACGTATTTTGTTAATTACCAAGTTTTTATTTCTGGACTTTTGGTTTCCGAAACTTCTGCAAAAAAATAAAGTCCCGAACTTAATATTTTTGCTGAAGTCACGAACGGCTCACATTCACAGCTTGGCTGACGTTTAAGTCATCATCATCATCATCATCAGCCTGTGGACGTCCACTGCTGGACATAGGCCTCTCCTAGGTCACGCCTATTGTGGCGTTCATAGGAGGCTATTAGCCTACTGCTACCACGCTTGCCAGACGTGTTGGTAGAGGGTTTGTTTAAAGTTTTCCTTCTCTCGCTCAGGTGATCAATGCATCAAGCCTCTTAGTCGACTCTTACGACATCCCAGGCATGTAAGGGAGTGGTGACACTTGTATTCTTAGGCCGTCACCACACGGCGACGACGTTTAAGTACAAAGTCAAAATCTTAAAATCTTTTGTGACGTTAAGGTATTTTGCCAAGATATTTTGGCGACGAATAATTATAATTACAAATATAATACATATTTGAAAGCTGCGTTTATCTGAACTAACCAAATATATTTATTTAAATACACGAGAAATTATAAGAAGAGTTTATGTGTTACTTGGTTTCTTTATAGGGTTAACCTTTGATGTCGCAAATAAAATGTCGCAAATAAATTCAATCAAAAAAAAATTAGAATAAATTTGTTAAGCGTCTTAAATATAAATATGAAAATTTTAAACCAGATGAAATTATGATTCCCTTAAGTGTAAGAAGAGAACATAGAGATATAACTTTACTGTATAAAATCTTACTTAATTATGTTGATTCATCTTACCTTTTAAGTAAAATTTCGCTTAAATGCACAAGGTCGTTGCGTTCTTGCAATACTTTTTCGGTTCCTTGATGTCGTACCAATTATGCAAAGAATCGTTTTATTCCAAGAGCTTTGGATACTTATAATAAAAAATATAGTAGCATTGATATCTTCAATATTAAGCTTTTGAAATTGAAATCAGAACTAAAAATTGTGTAAAAGTCTTTTCCTGGTTTATACTTGTAATGCTATTACCTAGTAACTGTATACTATTCACTTTAGTTTGTACTTAACGGCTATATTATGAATTATTATAAGTGGAAACTCTTGTGGCAAATGTGTCACCCTAATGTAAGTTATAAATTATGTAATATGTAAGGCTGTTTGTTTCCCAATAGAAAATAAATAAACGTAAATTTTGACACTCCCAAGGGAATTCCCCAACTTCCCGTTGAACTATGAAATATGGCAAGTAGGTGGTAGGCAATGTCATTTACTACGAATACAGGAAAAAATCTAAAAACTATATTTTTTTTATTAAATCATATAAATATAGTCACATGGTTTCGGAAACTGAATTTCGGGAAAAACTCGGAACACGTCGGAGGTATCGAGTTGTAATTTAAAACATATATTCACGTTAACACTGTCTTGAAGCTGTGAAAAATTAAACTTCAAAATTAACGTTAAAAAGGTAAGCCCATTTATGCCGCAAAAACGTACACTTCGACATTCTCAAAGGAATAAAAAATCATAGGGTACTTCCCGTTGACCTAGAACTATTAAATTTGGCAAGTAGTATCGTCTTTTATTACAAATACAGGAAAATATCTAAAAACTATACATTCGTTATAAAATGATATAAATATAGTCTTTAGTTTGGCAAATGAATTTCGGGAAAAACTCGGGAACACGTGGACGTATCAAGTTGAAACTAAAATTATATATTCACGTTAACAATCTCTTGAAGCTGTGAAAAAATCGAACTCCAAAATTAACGTTAAAAAAGGTAAGGACATTTATGCTGCAAAAACTATACTTCGACAAAAATCAAAAAAAGGAATCAAAATTCATACTTTCCGTTGAGCTAGAACTATGAAATTTGGCAAGTAATATCGTCTTTTACTACAAGTATAGGAAAAAATCGGAAAACAAGACATTTGTAATTACATAATGAAAAAAATTGTCTTAAGTTTTGGAAACTTAATTTTAGGAAAACTTCGAGACTCAATTTCTGAACTATTTATAATATTATGTACCTAGGTACTATCGGGGAACTTCCCGGTTGACCAGTAGTTTTTTTGGGAAAGTTTCTATGAAAGTACTACCTAAGGTTATTAAAATAATGATCTATTATTTGTGATATAAATCTATTATTTTCTATAGAAAACGTAAAATTAATAGATAAGTAAAATAAAAGATATAGGTATACCTATATCTATTACTTTTTTTAAATAAAGCTCCCTGAATATTTATAGGCAAAACTGTATTCCCGCCAAAAAAATCAAAATAATCGTCTCGGACGCAGCTAAGAGAGCCGTTGTTGTTCCGTGCTCTACACTGTTGCAATCGAGTTTGAACTTAACGGCTGGTATTATTTCGAGTCACTTTAATTTGCGCTTTCGATTGAGAATTTTAGACTAGGAGCCGTCTGATATAAGTACGCTGATAGCCAACCATCTATGGTGGTTACTTATAATTGAACTATCTGATTATATTATGAAGTACTTTTTAAATGATGGTGTTAGAAAATTCATAACATTTGTTGATATAAATGCTTTAAAATATGGCACGCTTAGCATTGATCTATGCCTTATGAGGAAGCTGTAGACACACACATATACGATTGACACTACACATTAGCAGAATTGGGCTCAAATAAAAGTAGTTATTTTTTGTCACGTCAGCTTGACGAGCAGTTGAATGTACATTATTTGCAATAAACAATAAAGTATTTCTGACAGCATGACTTATAAAATATTCATAAACATGTTTTATGGGCACGAGATTTATATGTGTTGTTAATTAATCCTTAGTTAATTATAATAACATCCTCACCTTGTGTCATGTGATATTTTACCACAAGATTAACGTTACAGTTACTATAGATGCTAAGCGACTGTATAATTAATTATTGAAAAACCCTACACGCCAGAAACCAGTTAATATCCTTTTATATATATTCTGTTATAAAAAAATACATGCTAAGTAGTTTTTTACGGAGGTACTTATATATGAACTCATATACTGTGACTGTGAGAGACAATATAGAAAAAATACGAAAAATAAACAAGTTTCGTGAAACCAGTTCGAATTAAAAGTGATACAAATTTTAAGTTTGTTTTTTTATTCATTTTCCGAAAGTTGAAATCTACGTTACTTTATATAGTTTAAAACTAATATCCCTATGACATAGGTAAATGCCTTGTGGCATTATTCCATCTTCGTATCTAGTAGGTTTTTAACTTTGTAAACAAAATTAAAATCATGTCATGTTTTTTAATTACAGCACCTGTGAATAACGAGTTGTCTCTAAACAAACCGTAAAACTGCATTTTTTGTTTACACAAAGTCTGACTGCCTCTAACCATTTGTAATGTTGATCATTATGACACTGGCTACAGAAGCAACCCTGGCATTGCCAAAAAAAAAGTCAGCTTTTCATAAAACAAAAGTTTAATTCCAGTTCAAAATATATTATGTAGCTATTTTGAATACACATAGGGTCAACTGTATAATGATTGGGGCTTTAAGAAAAACCTGATATACATTTGTTAGTTATTATTTCTATTACATACATAAGCAAGATTTACTATTTTAAAATTATTCTTTGATCAATATTTAATAAATTCACAAAACATTGAATACGTTAAAAACTCATTGTTTTAACAATAAAAGAGATAATGTCTCAAAACGGCCAAAAGTACAGTCATTGGCACTCTTAGTGCAATCATTGGCAGCCTTAAGGTACAATGATTGGCACTTAATTTGTTTTTGTTGTTTTCTTTACAGGGTTAATGCCATATTTGGATCAGTTGCCATATTTAAAATAGTGGCCACATTTGGGTAAGGGGTACATTTTGATCAAAGGCCAAATTTGGTTGGAGCAGTGGCCATATTTGGGGAAGTGCTATATTTGGGTCAATGGTTACATTTGGATCAGTGGCCACTTTTGTGTTACATAATAAAACCGGTGATACAAGTGACATAAATAACTATAGACAGTAGTTTCGAAAGTATTTGATAGTCTGCTTAATAAACAGCTGGAGAAACATCTTGAATTTCACGGTAACCAATTCGGTTGTAATCCTGGCCTCTCCACTGAGACAGCTGTGCTGTGCCTTAAGCAGACTGTCAGATATTATACCGATAGAAATACGCCGGTTTTTGCCTGCTTTCTTGACTTGTCAAAAGCATATGATCTGGTTCATTATAACATATTATGGCAAAAACTTTGCGAAAAGTCTGTACCAGATGAACTAATACGAACACTCGAGCATTGGTACCAAAACCAGATCAACGTCGTGCGATGGTCGGAAGCTTGCTCGCAGCCTTACGGATTGGAGTGCGGGGAGAGGAAGGGGGGTCTGACCTCCCCCAAACTCTTTAATCTGTAGCACGCATGTCGGCTGTCATATTGGTGGGATTTGCATGAATAATATTAGCTATGCAGACGACATGGTGCTGCTGATTGCCTCTGTGTGTGGCTTGTCTAAACTGCTTGACATCTGTGAGAAATATGCTGCTAAACATGGCTTTCTGTACAATGTCAAGAAAAGCGAATGCATGGTCTTTCAGACTCGACGAAGGTGTATTGGTAAAATATCACCTATTAAAATTGAAGGGAACATTCTAAATAGAGTAGATCAGTTTAAGTACTTGGGGCACCTTGTTACGTCGGATCTCAAGGACAACGCTGACATTGAGAGAGAGCGAAGGGCCTTATCTGTTCGAGCCAATATAGCCGATTTAGTCGTTGCTCGAAGAATGTTAAAATCACCTTATTTTGTACTTCGCAGTATACTTGTAGTCTGTGGCTGGATTACACACAGAAACAGTTTAATGCCCTTCGCATACAGTACAATAATGCATTCGGGGTGCTGTTGGGGCTGCCCCGCTTTTGCAGCGCATCGGGGATGTTCGCCGCAGAGCGCGTAGACTGCTTTCACATAGTGATGCGGAAGCGGTACACATCTCTGGTGCGTCGGGTGCGGGCCAGTACCAACACTATCCTGCGGGCATTTGCCGAACGTTTTGTATGTCAGTATATGAATCATTGCAACATGATTCATCTACTGACTAAAGCCAAAATAGAATTTTAAGTTACCTGTTTAGTTTGTGAAATGTCTTGTGCTGTGTTATTGTTTTTTGACTATGACTTTTGTACTTTAATTTCATAAATTTAATTTTTAATTTTCATTGTAATATTTAACTTCGGTAATCTTAGTGTTGTAAATTTTACTATTTGTAATTTTGTATTGAAAATTTAATTATATAATTTAGATTTTATATTTTTTTTATTGCGTAATTTGATTTGATTTTAATTTAATGTATATTTAATCTGTACTTATTGTTTAAATGATTCAAGTTGGTCGAATAAATAAATATTTATTATTATTAATACTATGGTTGGCATAGGTGCCAATCATTGCACTAATTAATTAATGTTATGATCACAAAATAAATATAACTATAAATAAAAAGTGAAATATCACTTAAAATATAATAACAATAGTTTTTGTATACCTCTTTCTTATCAAACCTGTTAAAATTTGTATGAAAAGACCAAATTTTTAGAGTGTTGCAATGTAAGATTTTAATTATATCAGAAGACGAATTGTATTACCATGAAAATTCCTTAAGCGTTTAAATGTCAGAGTGCCAATGACTGGGGGGCTGCCAAGATTAGTACAGGTTACCCTAATTGTTTATGAAATTGTTATTATTGGATTTAAATAGAAATATAACCTTAGTTCGAAACGGCAATATGATTATGCCAACTTGTGCTGGTTTTCGGGAAAATGGGATACTTTATCTAGTCCTAATGGATTCCTTCCATTAGGACTAGATAAAGTATCCCATTTTCCTTTTTAATGAAGGCTAAAAAGTATTTCAATAATGCATAATAAGAAGTTTCCTTTCTTGTTTCTCACACAAAAGGACTCTGGGTGCTAAGATAGTGAAGTAAGAACATAATCACGTAGGCTGTCTTTATACAGTAGTTGTTTTCATCGCTTCCTACGGATACAATAACATCGATTGTTTTGACGACCGTCGACTTAACGGAAGATCGCCGACGGACATGAATGGCGATTGTGAACGACCCTCTTGAGTGAGAATCGCCGTCAAAGGCCTCATTGCACTCCTTCATTGTATCAAACCTGCTTTTCCTAATTGTCATCAGAATTGAAGGCTACTGTGTTTTACGCTAAACAATGACTATGTCGAATGTTCACAGCCTCGTGTAAGGTTCCTTACGACTATATAAATGTTCTAAGTGCTTGCTTATAGTTCCGCCCGCATTTTCAATGAAACAAGACGAAACAAGCAGATAGACCCACAGAACATAAAATTCTGTGGATAGATCGGTAGCAGTAGTACGTAAAAAGAAGGTAAATAAGTTTTTCGATTTTCACCAACTGGACACGAAGAACTGGAAACATATTGTGTAAGTGATTGGTAAAAACTTTTCCTTTTTCTACAATACAAATTATAACATCCTTTGTTGACCAATTTGTGCTTGAGCCTTATTTATAGCTAGCTTACTTGAAGAACTGTGATTAGGTAGATGGCAGAATATTTAATTATCTGTGATATAATGCTTCTGCAGAACCGTCAGATTGGGGCCTAATACAGTTCATAATTCGAGCGCTCGGCCTACTATTGTTGAGGTTAGGCAACTTTTGCAATGGTCGGTCACGGGATGGGTGACCAAATGTTTACTATTTCGAGATTCTTCGTGCTTCGGAAGGCACGTTAAGCCGTTGGTCACGGCTGCCTTTTCAGTCGTTAAAACCCACCAATGCGCATTGGGCCCGCGTGGTGGGTCATGGCCCGTTCTCCTTATCCATCCATAAGAATCATCCAGTGCTCCACCAGTGGGGACATAAAAAATGGCTGATGACGACAGCGCATAAGTTTTAAATTTCTTTCAATAATGTAGTAGTCGAAACAAAAGATTCAACTCTACTTGATAAAAAATATGAAAATAGTTTACTAACGTAATGCCAATGCTGCGAAAACGGGCAATCAATCGTTGCAAGTGAACCATGAATTATAGAGCGGCTAACAGCAAGCCACACGACACTACACCTTCATTCCTAATTCAGTACTCTGCTATTTAGTAATTTTAATACATTTCCATGTTAGACAATTTTGATTTATACCGTGATGTAGTAGGTAAAATTTGCAGCATATCAAGTTTACTATGTTGACCTTGAGCGTGATTTCTTTTTCTATTTCTGGGCAAGCGACGAGTAAAAAATCGATTGTTGTTTTATCATTGTCATGAACTCACTGAATTAGGTAAGCTAATCCTAATTATTATAAAATGGTAAAGTGAGTACGCTGGAACTACTGAACCGATTTAGAAAATTATTTCATCAGTGAAAAACTACATTATTCGTAAGTGACAGGCGTGAGGCATGCATGGGTCAGCTGATCAGCTCCTCAGCTTGGAATCAGATCATTACGTTTGACATTATCTGATGTTTATTTATTATTATTTATTGACCAATTTCACTGGTACCTTACCTAGATAAACAAATGCACATCCACTTTTATCGGATCCGGTTTATTTGGCATATTTACCTATAAAAGGTTATTCGAAGTTAAACAGTTGTACCGTAATTCATTATTCGATTTATTTTTATCAATGAACTTGACACGCGTCGGTGGCCGTTACGGTACGTATAATTTGTTGCAGCGATCTCATTTGCAATCGCCTTTACGCTACGTGAATAGCCGTGAAAATTATAAAAGGGAATCTAAAAAAACAATCACTTCAAAGTTGACAACCATTTTTTGTTGTTCTAGCGCGTGACAATATTTTAAATTGATTTACTTTTTGCTACTTGCAATACATTAATGAAATCTTGGTTTACGCTTACTATTAAGCCTCTGTGTTCAAGGCTTCCAATTCGAGTCTTGGACTGGCTATGAACTTTTGCATTTGTTCCTCGTGGTTACACCAGTCCTTACACCAGTGTAACTATCAGGAAAACCCTGTTCCTCATCGTTACACCATGGTATAGGTTGACCTTGATGAGATTGATGAGACCTTCTAATATCGATACAACTGATTTTCTTACCTACATGGATTTATTTCTTCGGCTATTTAGTGAAAATATTATAAGTTGAAAGTACCAGGATCGCATAGCTAACCAGGAGTTTTTTTTAATGTTTCGAGTCATATAAAGGCAGCAGATTTTTAACTAGGTGTAAAACTCCTAGTTGCTTATGCTGCCCTGGTACTCCTCGTTCAATATTTTAAAATATAATACCTAGTAAATAAAAATTAATTCGAAAAACTTATAGATTATATTTATCATCTGTTTATCACACATTAATAAGGGATTCAGATGAATTAATTTTCACATTATATGGAAAATAAATATACGGAATCCTGCAAACGCCAACACACGTTTTTGTAGATATTGTGCATCTTTAGATAAATCCAAAAAAACAAACTGCCTTAATTCATAATTTTGCCTCGCAAACATTGTTTTCACTGTTTACATAAACTATTTTCATTAATATCATATTATATTATGTTATATTATTGTTATATCTATATATATAAAATTCAAAGTCCTGACTGACTGACTGACTGAGATATCAACGCACAGTCCAAACCGCTGAACCTAGAGACTTGAAATTATGCACATAGATACCTTATTTATACAGTGTATATAGGCATCTACTAAGAAAGGATTTTTGAAAATTCCACCCCTAAAGGGGTAAAATAGGGGATGAATGTTTGTATGAAAGTCCGTCAGTTTCGAAGTTAGGATCTTAAAATTTTGTATTTAGGTTGTCGATTAAAAATGAACATTGACCTATCTCGGCGTTTTCAAAAATTCTACCTCCAAAGGGGTGAAAAGGGAGGATGAAATTGTATGAGAAAAGTCCTTTATTTTCAAAGTGAAAGTGTTAGGGACTTCAAACCTTGTATTTAGGTTGAGATTGAAACTAAACTTTTACCTCTTCTTCGGCGTTTTTGGAAATTCCACCCCCAAAGGGGTGAAAAGGGTGATGAAGTTGAGTAAGAAAAGTCCTTCATTTTCTTATTAAATCACTTATTTTTTATTAGGCTTATGGTTGGAACTTTAATAAAATCCCCCCTCGAGAAATCAACCCCTAAGGGGTTAAAAAGGGGTAAATAATGTTAAAATCGATATGGGTGTCGTTATTGAGGTTTTATGGGATGTTGATTGCGAAAATGTCATTAATTATGAAATCCGATGAGGTGGACATCAATCCACCCTTAATGCTTTAAGAAAAGGGTTAAAATTTTGTATAGGATAAGTAATGTAAAATAGACATAGACATAACGACTTTGATCGCGATAGCTTAGGAGCATTTTCTAGTACTTTTCCATTTACACTTATCCATTCGCTTATATTATAGTGAAATTTGATATGGATATAACTTGAACCGTGGAGATGGACATAAAATACTTTTTGCTCTGATAAATGTTGATAAATGGCACACTTACTGTAGTGAAACGTGGTCGCTAACTATGGGTCTGATAAGAAGGCTTAAGGTCACCCAGCGTGCATGCAATGGAGATGGCTATGCTCGAAGAGGGAAATGAGGAGATCGGTAGGAGAACTAAAGTAACCGACATCGCACCAAGGATTGCTCAGCTGAAGTGGCAGTGGGCGGGACTCATAGCGAGAAGAGTCAATAGCTGATGCAGCGGAAAAGTTCTGGAATGGCGACCGCGTACCGGCCGACGGTTCGTGAGTAGGCCCCCGAAAAGGTAAACCGACGATCTGGTGAAGGTCGCGGAAAGCCACAGGGTGCGGGCAGCGCAGGACCAATCGTCGCGCGTCGTGGAGATCCTTGGGGGAGGCCTTTACCCAGCAGTGGGAGTTATGTGGCTGAGACGACAAAATGGCACCCTAAATCCGCGCGATATCCTAATTCCTCGCGGACGAAGTCGCGGGCGGAAGGCTAGTATCATATAATATGTTAACCGTAACTGTCCTTTTTCGCTTTTTGGTCGGCGCAGTCTTAATTTGAGTTATTATATATTATGTTATGTCCCCTGTTTCGACAATGCAGACCTTGACCGAAATAAATTTCAAATAAAAATGTAGGTACGAAGGCTATTTTCCTCGCATTATCGGTCATTTTATAAAATGAAACGTTTTTGCAACCATTGCGTCTGGTAACTAAAAAAAAAGTGCTGACAGCCTATGCTTTGTTATTGTCGCCAAAAAATAAAATAAAACACTACTTATACCTACTAAATTTTTATCATGAATTTTCTTCTTTACTACGCGACCAAAACAATTAGACGCATGACAGGACGTATTTTCAAAGCCCGTACCCCGCGTATTTCATTGCATTTATCCTATTAACTGATTGATTAGCACAACAGTGATTAACTGACAGAAATTTGCTTCTCGAAGTTTTAATTATCAGCAAGTTATTTTTTGTTTTTCATGGCTATCATGCGCCTAAGAGCTAGCGCAGACGACGGATAACAAGTCCTCCAATGTCCGTCGTCTGCGCAGGCCATAATTGTGTTGGACGGATAGTATGTATGTTACTTTTTGATAAGTGATGGTATGTTAATATAGTCCCTCGTGACCTGTCCAGCAAGGTGTTTGACATGGACACTTGAGTGTTTTAATGTGATTCTTTGCCTAGGGATATCTAAGTATGGGATATCATCCAAATTCATCTAAATTCTTTGGTGACGTTTCCTGCAGAATGTGTAGAACAGAGTTTCTCAAAGTGTACCCCCTAGGGGTTCGCCTTTGGACGTTAACGCCATAGTATACGCGATTCGGACTAACTTTGAAGTGTCACAGGATTCAATCAGCCTAGTTGAAAAATACTATCTGGGTATTGATTTATGGCAAGCCAATTTTGTAACAGATTGAATAACGATCGACTAGCTAGACCGTCCGCTTCGATCGTCCTATCATTTCTAACGTACACACAGATAATTATTTACATTCTTGATCAATTCATTGCCAGATTTAATTATAGCAAAAACGGAAGACAAATTACACTAGATGATCTAATTCCCTAATCAAAATAATTATGTCTCATTCTAGATTTACATAGTTTCTAGGTTATTAGGATGATTTTATGGAAACCGTATGCGGAAAACTATGACCACTAGATATAGAAATAGAATATGGCAATGTATATACAATACCGACTACCATGGATTGTAGTTCATTGATAATTTAATAGCTATGTTCCGGTATTAAGGTTAACAAAGGGAATACGTATTGTTAGACGTTACGCGCTAAGCATTATTGCACACTTATTTGTGTTGTGTTTTATGTTTTTCCGTTCACAATGCAGTTTTCGTTTGAAAGTCTTTATCCTAGTTTCTGGAAAAAAAACTTGTTTCCCATACAAACTAGAATGGGAACTGACAGACAGTTATTGGAAAAACTCGACTCGGCCACAAGTTATTCTCAGATATAAACGGGTCGACCTTTTTTCCAATATTTTTCTAGATTTTTTTTATAAGTAAGTAAAAAAATAGCATTGAAAATGCAAAAAACTTAAAAATCCGAAATTAATTCCACTGTATTCTGAATTGTTATAAGAAATGCAACTCCATTTGTATAATGTCTTTGTATAATGATTAAAAATGAGGCACTGATAGCAACTCAGACCTGGAATTAAGTCGTCATAATACCCCTCAGGAGGTCACGGCTGAGGGGTGCTTGGTTAAGTTGCCGCTTCTTATGAATAGGATCAGCGGTGATATTGTAAAAGGCTGAGTGAATATCGCCGATGAATTTTCTTGGAGCAATAACAAATCTGTTGATATCAATAGTGAATAAGAATACTCTTCATGTTATTTTGTTACAAGAACCAAAGCTTTTTTATGAACTTTGATTACAATAGGTAAGGCATAAGGCCGCCTAGCCTAACCCAACTAAACCAAGTTCGATTAATTTAGTCAGTCGCTGGGCCCGAATGTCCCATGCATGCGAACTCGGATAAACGTCAACCCTAAACTTAAATATTGTTTTTTTTAAATAGCCGATAAAAGTTCACTCTTACGTTAATCTATCTATACTAATAAAGGGGAAAGATTTGTTTGTTTGTTTGTAACGAATAAACTCAAAAACGACTTAACGGATTTAGCTGAAATTTGGTACACAGATAGTAGATTGCCTGGTTATGAACATAGGATACTTTTTATTCCGATATTGCCACGGGAACGGGAACCACGCGGGTGAAACCGCGAGCGGCCGCTAGTAGAATATATAGTTTTTGTGTTGTTTCTACCATATACCTACTTAGTAGATTATTTTGACTTTTACCTATTGTGTCTAGGTTAGGTACCTAATATGTCTTCAGGTAAGTATACCTAGGTAGGTACCTATCTTGATTTTTTGTAGGTATGTCTTGAATAAACAAAAGACTGTCACATTGTCTGTCGGTAAGTATCTAAAATAACATGTCAATTGTGCACTATCCGATATAATTTGCTCATTATATTTCCATTACAAACAACTACTTCTCAGTAATATTAGATAAGTAGGCACCTGAGCATCATATTCTATTAGTGGGTGCTATAGATAGTGAGTTTCTTATAAGTCAATGGTTTCTTTGAGTTACTATTTGAAGTATTGTGTTATCTGTGGTTACTATTAGTAGATACTATCATACAGTGGTGGCAACATAATTAACAAACGAGGTAACTTTGAAGTCTTGTTTCCCTGTCAAAGATTAACCGAGCTGTGATCTGATAATGGCCAACCAAGGAGTGAATGGAGGACATCCAGATTGCTATACACACCCAACTGATTTGATCAACATTCTAAGAGATGGTTGGATTGGATATGATTTAAAACATCGCGAAAATAGCATAAAAATGTATGGAATTCCTGAAACCGAAAACTCTGATCCTTACATCTTTTAGAATCTAGATCAAAAGATCAAGTTGGGTGTGTGTATAGAAATCTGGATCTCCTCCATTCACTCCCTGAATGGCCATTATCAGATCACAGCTCGGTCAATCCTTGGTAGAGAACCAAACCATTGCTTTAAAGTTACCTCGTTTGTATGAAAATCAAGTAGCATCGTTAATTATGTGCCCACCACTGTATAATACAGACGAGACGTCTCGTCTTAGTCTCTTATAGATAGGTAAGCGTAATGTGCTATCAACTGTACTTTACAATATCGTAGTACCTACAAGAGACTGGCCAGGCAAATCACAACTTTATTAGTATAAGTAGTCGATACTCTCAAGGCTGAATGCAACTGTAATAAAATATGTAGGTACGTAGGTATATTACAAAATCTAGATTAGGTACACATTTCGTTAGTTTATTTCAAGTGACGAAATTGTAATAAATAATATTAAGTATGAAAATAAACTACTACCTACCTATAGCAATATCGCAGTAAGATTTCGATTAAACAAAATTACAAGTTACGGCAATGCGTGTAGGTACCTACCTACTTGATTAAAAGAAAGTAAACTTTTAAGAAAGTAAGAACTTTATTGTGCGTAGAAACAAGGTCATTCTAGTCCGAGTTCACCAACTGCTTATCCGACCGATATCGCTTAAAAATTCATAAGTGTCATTGCATTTCAGTGGTTTGTCATGTTAAAAGGGACAAAAAGATGTTTTAAACCACGGTTTTCTAATCGACAGTTGGTGAACTCGTCTTCTAGTATCGTTAGCTTCTATAAAACTTCAAAGACACAATAACAAAAACTTGAAGAATTTCGTACAAAGATCTCTCACACCTAGGGTTACCATATCTCGGGAATTGTCCTGAGATCTCAGGATTTTTAGGCTTTTCTCAGGATTCCGGCCGGATTTTTTAAATCTCAGGATTTTTAGAAGTTTCAATAAAATAGAGTAACTACTTATATATTTTTACAAAAGCAATATTTTTTTTACACCAACAACCCCTTAGTTAAAATATTAACGTAACGTATCTATACTATACCTATCACAGTTTTATAATTCATAAAACTGCCTTTTCATGCGTAATTCGGTGAACCAATTTATTATTGAATAATTTGAACCTTGGAGGCAAGAGCCTTGTTGCGCCTAGCGCCTAGTGACTTGGTTGCTGGGATACACGGTGTTTGTTTACTTGGATACACCCTAGGCGCCTAGCTAGAGCTACTCGCTAGGTGAGTCACTAGGCCCTAGGCGCTAAACAAGTCACCCTCCTATGCGTTGGCGGCCTAAATCCTAAATTATTTTAATTGCACAACGCGACATTAATTATTAGAAAATCAATAATATTATTATTGTTTTTTATTTTTCAACAAGAAGTAAAAGAAAAAGCCTTTTAAGCCATGGTGCATTCTAAATTGCACTTCTATACTTTTACTTTTCTTGCTTTGGCTGCCACCGATTCCAAAAGGCATATTTTTTACATTTTAAAGTCGGTTTTTATATTAAAAATATATTTCACATTTTTTTAAGTTAGAATTTTATTAGTCCTATACGTATTTACATTAACAATCGGTCGGTAACCGTTACGAAAATGACGGTATTTTCAAGATTTCATGAAAACTACAACAGCTATTTTTAAATTAAAAAAATGGGATTAAATTGGGACAAATCTGTTGTAATAACGTTTGAATCATTCAATCGCTTGTGGCGTCTTCGAGTAATCGGTGAACATTCATAATTAAGCGATGAATTGATAACCGCCTTTTTCTAAGTCGGTTAAATTTTGGAAAATGCAAAATCTCTGGATTTTTTGTAGGAAATCAGGTCTTTTCTCAGGACTTTTAAAATTTCTGTCTGGTAACACTACTCACACCTGTCTCTGTCACCCGCATAAATATGGCCGCCGTCTTATGGGAACTGTCCAAGCGCAACGCACTATATAAGGTATTAATTTTAGTAAGTGCCGATCGAGCAGGGGCTGCCCAGGTCAAGGATATAGAACACAATTTTGGCAAAAAAAAAAAAAAATTATTGTGACCGCGCCGACTCAAATAGCTAAATCACCCATTTCCTTGGTTAGGTACTAACTTATAACAAATTTGGTTTACGTTTGGTTTTGCTTATGCTTAATATTCAATAGGTATCTAATGCTTAAAATATGAAAGTTAAAATAAATTCTAAAATTAATTTTTTTTTTTTTAATATTTAAAAATATTTTTTTTGTGTAAATTGTGTTCTATATCTTTGACCTGAGCAGCCCCTGCTCGATCGGCACTTACTAAATTAATAACTTATATTTATGCGGGTGACAGAGACAGTTGTAGGAGGTCATTGTACGAAATTCTTTCTGCATTACGACCGGACTATAGAGCACTGAGTAGTTTGATAAACTGCTGTGTTGCTGTTTAAAACGTATGCATTTTTATTTTCATAAAATTTTTCTTTCAGCGCCGATACTGACGAGAGGCGAGGACTTTGGTTATGACGGAGTTATTGGTAAGTACCTAAAGTTTTCTTACAGTGCTTTATTAAAAGTTCTTTTTGTTTACACTACTTACACTCACGCCTTTAACCCTTGTGAGGTTGGCAGAGCAGCAGGTGCAGCTTGAGAGTGAGATGTATAAACATTACTCTCCTCATATCCTAACTAAACGAATGTGGCGTACATTCGGCGTTGGATGGGTCTAATAAAAAATAGTAATAATACTCTAATAGTACGAAATCCCGCTGTAAAATTAGTGCGCTCATCGAGTTTTTGCTAAAAACCTAATAAGGGCACCTACTTAATGTTCAACAGTCAGAAACCCTTATTCGCGGCCAGTATCAATTAAGCAACCGTACATCATAATAAAGGAAAAAAATAGCTTTGATTTGATATATAAATAATAAATGTACGGTATGAACGTATCAAACAAATCATACCTGTTAAGTTTACTCCTGGCTGAGGCCAAGTGCGCAACGGCAACCGTGATTTTTCAGTCTTTACATTATATTGCCGCGAAGTGGATATTTTATAAAAAAAAACAAGTGAATGAAACTTTTCCCAAAAATCATTTAACTAAAATTTTATTAAAATTTAAAAGACCGACTTCAAAAAGGAAAATATAAAAATGCAAACAAAAAAAAACAAATAATAAAACCCCATACTTGCAACAGGAACCGTCTTCAAAATACACTTTTAAGAGACGGTGTCAAGTTACCGAAAAGTCTCGGTAGCTCAGTAGAGCATTGGACCGCATTTCCAAAGGTCGTGGATTCGACTCCCATCTGAGAATTCACTTGTGGCCGAGTTGATTTTTTCAAATATTTTTATATTTAGGTAAAATGTATCATGAGTATAGGTAGGTTATTATTGTAAACAAAATTGAGGTATGTAGTTTTTTAACGTAATTCATTACGAAGAAGTTTATTAAATCTCTCAGGCCCCGAGTTATAAGACAAAATAGATAATCTATTATTAGTCTCTGGACACCGGTGTCCTGTCCTGCTAGCAAGTGACGAAATAAATGTTGTTTAATAAGTTACTGTTTTCTTAATTAATAAGTAGCCCTACTTATCCACTTACGTATACTTAGGCACCTACTTAAACGGTAAAGAAGATATAGGTACTTTGTAACTAGGGCATGCAAAACCGGATACGGTTCCAGGATTTTGATACCTGGTTCTTGTAGACAGTCAGAACCGGGGAACCGGTTCCCCCGGTTCCGGCTGCAAAATTGTTTTTTTTTTCATAGAAATGGAATAAATCGTTATTGACAGGATAAGCAAATATGATAAGATGTATGAAATAAAATTGTTTAGATTTGTCTAGTCAACATATACACTCACTGGCACGGAAACTTGGCCACATGTTTTTTGCATTTAAATGTATGTAGCTATTCGACACTGAAATAAGGGTGCACTCAATAAGTGTTTCATGCTTTTAGTAATTGAAATTGAAAACGTCACTAAACCAATAAGTTCATTTATTGAATTAGGCACTTTTGGAGACAAAATAATTTACACTATATTTTTTTAAACCGTATAGTATTAAAAAAACTAACCTCGTTTATTGTCTTATCTTTCCTCCTTTAGCCCTAATAATGGCTTGCATTCAATCTGGCACGCTTTAAATGATGTTTATGACATCAACTTGCGGTATACTTTTCCAAGCAGTCAGTGCTGCATTTCGAAGTTGGAGTTTTCGGCGGGTCAGAGGTGGACTTTTTCTTTCTTTTGAGCATGTCCCAAATATGCTCAATTTGGTTTAAGTCCAGGCTATGAACTGGGGGCTAATTGTCTAATTTTAAATTCTATCGCTATAATAATAAATAATAAAAATAAATTTTATTTTCTCATCACAAACTTAGCATTGAAATAAAGTTATTTACAAAACAGGAATAAGGAATCTAAGTTTGTGAGAGGCTGATGCCTGAGCTAGGTACAAAATACCTGTGTTACAGGTCACCAGGCTCCCACCACCTCGAACCACATTATCACTGATAAAAACGTTATCTAATAGATGTCGCTGAGAGAACATGAGAAGATTAATGGCTAAACATTAAAAATATAAAGAAAAATAAAAATAATAAGAAAAATTAACAATGTAGATGATGCAAGAGTGCATCTAAATACGTGTTTGTGCGTGTGTGTGTGTTTTGAGTGTGTGTGTGTGTTGTGAGTGTGTGTGTGTTGTGTGAGTGTATGTGTGCGTACGTGTGTGTATGTATATGTTCGAATATAGTGAGACCTACAGTGACTTACAGCTGTTATTTTGTGCAAGTGTGTGGTGCAGCTGTTGTAGTTAGTGCATGTACCTCACTTAGCAGGTAATTTGTAAGAGGTTTTCTGTTTCGTCGTAGGTCAAGTTCAAGAGCCACCTAGTAAGTTTCTTTTTGCAAGCCTTTCTTGTAAGAGAATAGAGGGACAAAGCTTAATACCTTTCAATTCGTCATTTGAAAGATATTAACATACTTCAGGTTGTCACTATTTGACATTTGATAGGGATTGTGATCTGGACGCTTTTTGAAATATATAGAATGAATGGAATTAAACTGTCTAAGCAAAGTGACACACGAAAATATCTTTCATATGTATGGAGATTGGAGAAGTATCAAACAACGTGTAATTTAAAACATCAATTGTTCTGAAAGGGATTGCGACTATAAGTTACACAATTCCATAAATCACTATCACAATTTTGAAAGGCATTGTGATAGATTTTGCAATTAGACAATTAGGGGACTCTCTCTGCAATTTTCGAATGCCACCTTTTGAAGGTAATTTGCAACGTGTGCGTGCATTATCATCCCTTAGGAGGTATCGGCCGTGCCCAATGTATCCCGAATGTACCAAAATATGTCTCTGGAGGACCTCGTTGATGGTCCGGTTATAGACGATAACTAACTCCGTACGACCATTGGAACTTATTCCTCGCCAAACGATAGTTTCTAGAAACTCAGACTGCGTGGATGTAATGGGTAGAAATCTATCTCGTCTTCTTTTTCATATTCGCTCCCAACCATCTGAACCATGCAAATATACTCCAGCACTCGAGTTCGTTGCTCGTGGATCCAGCTGGCGTGTACGTGCGAATTGATGTTGTGCTACTCGGTGATGTCTGAGGAGTCCTGTACCGCATGCTGGTCTACGGGCTTTTAAATTCACTTCATCCATTTGTCTTCTCAGCGTACGCTTACTGACATACACCTCTTGCAATTTGTCGCCGCTGGCGTATCTCAATAGTGGTTAGTTAGCGGTTTTTTTTATTTCCAGGACAATTAAACGGATGTTCCGGGCCTATGTGCATCTGACGACTATTTGGGAATACTGGCCTGTCTTCTGATATCTTTTTAGGTACCGCAGCTCCTGATATCTTCTGATACCGCATCAACGAACGTGGTACATTAAGCACCACAACATCATCACACTGTGTCAACCCCTGCTCGATTAATGCTACGCCTAAGCAACCTGTGCTGGTGTTATTGACCTTAAAGTACCTTCAGTTAATATAAAGCACAAACCTTAATGATTCAAAGCTAACCGTAAACTTTATCAACACATAAATTAAAACTTGCACCTTAGTCGCTGTAGAGACACGATCTACAACGAAATGTTAAGATTCGCACGATAGTGCACTGAAACATTATGAATTACCCTTTTGAAGTAAGTATAAGTAAATATTTTTTTATCTCCCCTCATAAGAAACATTACTTGGAAACACTAAATAAAATGCTAATGCGAGATAAGCGCTTGGCTGCTTCCTGCCTGCCACTGAGTGTATTTAGAACTTTTACATTAATTCAGTCAACAAGATTGATTTGTTACTAAATGTAACAAATCAATCTTCATTTAATTACTTACTTTTCTTTATATTTTTCTTATAATAACTAGTAGTGGGTATTGGAAAACCAAAATCATCGAGTAATATTTTCATTGAACGCTACAAAAACATTAATAAAATAAAAAAAATAAAAAAAACTACGAATGTCTAAAACGTAAGAAAAGCAAACGTCAACGGAATTTAAGAAATAATGTAAACATTTTCAGTTTTTTTTCGGAACCGAATTTTTTATACTTCCAAAGAACCGGGTATACCCGGTCAAGACCGGGACCGGGACCGGAGATCTGGGTGCATGCCCTATTAGTAACTTATGACATGAAATATTGATTTTTAAGTGTAATTGATTTTAATCAGTAACTAAGGTAGTCATTTCATGTATTATATTTGTCTACCGTTAATATTAATTACGGTTAGGTACTTACTAATTAATAACTCATTAAGAACTGTCTTAATATCAAATTTATATTTTAATTTGGGTAGGTTAGGTTAGGTTAGAATAAGTTTTCCTTAGTACTGTCAGGGACATTTCCGGTTGACCAGTAGAGATTTTATTAGGGAACTTTATTAAAAGCTTTATTAGAGCTATTTGTAAATTAAGATTTAGAGATAGTTGTCAACCGCACTTCGTAAACCTGAATATTATGACCTTATTGTACCTTGTTTATACATATATGAAGTAGCTGTCTTTGTGAAAACCAACATAAACATGTTTCCAAATTTTAGAAGCAACAGACTAAAAATCAATATTAGTTTTCCTCCCAGTAAAACTGCCCTGCTTAACAAAAGCATATTTGATATGGCACTGCGACTTTATAATCATTTAACAGAAAGTCTTAAAGAGATAACTAATGTCGAATGGCTTCAAAACTCAACTAAAGATATTTCTAATAGAAAAATCTTTTTATACAGTTGACGCATATTTAAGAGATAAATTTTAATTATTCTAATAAAACGTATTTAATAATAATTGAAATCAACATGACATATTTATTTTTTTGTATTGTATTTTGACATTAGTTTGAATTGAAAGATTCAAGTGTGAATTTTATGTTTAAGACATTCTTTATCCACCAATTTATAAGTATTTAATAAGTATTATTATTTTATTGTTATTAAGATTTTCATTTACCTAATGTTGCATGTCAAAAAGGCAGAATACGGCTGGCCAATTTTATTGAGATGTATGAACCTGTATTCGCAATAAAGAACATTTGATATGATTTGATTTGATAAAAAGTAATAGATATGTCGCAGCCAACTGGTTAACAGCCGGTTTCAATAATCTATCCCTAACAAGAGGTAGGCTTATCTTAGTTACGTTACTTAGCAACCGCTGTTATTTTGGGCTGAATAACAAAAATATCTAGGCAACAAAGCTCTAGTAAGCTTATCTCTTACTGTAGATAAGTTATTGAAACCGACCGTAAATCAGCCGTTCAATTAGAGGGCTAGCCCGTTAGTTAAACGCCGGCATTCAATGAAATGGTTAAGGGATAACTAGCCAAGTGGTAGAATGAAACGTTTAACGACTTTGCTGAACGTCATACTCGTATTTAGCCGTCTTATTAGATGAGATTTCAAGAGAATCAAACTATTCGTGAAAACTTGTGGCCGGCGGGCGGTGCAATATCAGGCACATTTTTATTATATCAATATTGATATTACCTAATAAAACACTGTAATGCCCCCTATAGTACCTATTTTGTTTTCATATTGAAATCCAATGAAGCATGGTCTATTATGTTGCATTGTCCGGTTTTATGCCCACTAAATAAATTCCTCCCTATGCTACCAAGATTTGGAGCAAGATCTTAACTGAATAATGAGAACGCAAACAGCATCACCACAAATATTAAAGCTAGTCAAATCAAGTTAATGCTTATTATCTGTAGCTGTCAATGTCATTGTCGTTCCTCTCTATCTCGAATATAGCTAGTCAACGGACGCACTATGTTTCATTTAAAAAAACACTTTTTTATCAGTGATCCGGCTCGAAGGACCATGAACCAAAGTTATTTGGAAATGAAACAGCGTGAGTCTATTGATGAGTTATATTCGAGAGAGAGAGAGAGAAAGAGAGACAGACAGACAAACAATGCCATTGGCAGCATCAGATAGGTAATGAACATAGACAATGTTAAGGTATTAAAAAAGGTTTCCAGCAAGTACTGTTTTAGATGAAAAGCTGCCAGCTGAGATGATTGAAATGTTCAAATTTTGGTACGCTAATCAAGTTAATATTGTTAGATGGGCGGGAACATATTCGGATCCGTATAGGTTGGAGTGTGGTGTGAGGCAGGGGGGGTTGACCTCACCCAAGCTGTTCAACTTATATGTAAATTCTCTAATCGAGGAGCTCAGTAGGACTCACGTCGGTTGCCATATTGACGGAATTTGTGTTAATAATATGCTATGCCGACGATATGGTCCTGCTGAGTGCCTCGGTATGTGGTCTCGTAAAACTGTTACGAATTTGTGAAATGTACGCCACTGAACATGGACTGAAATACAATGTGTCCAAAAGCGAATGCATGGTCTTTAAGGTGAGAAATTCTGGCCCACTTTTTATGCCACCAGTAAAGTTGTATGGGACGACATTAAAAACGGTGGAGCATTTTAAGTACTTGGGGCACTTATTACAGTCTGACCTTAAAGACGATGCTGATATAGAACGGGAACGCAGAGCGCTGTCTGTGAGAGCCAACATGATAGCCCGCAGGTTCGCTTACTGCTCCACGGAAGTGAAAGTCACACTGTTCAGAGCTTACTGCACCTCGTTTTACACGAGCAGTCTGTGGGCTGACTACACGAAGAGACAGTACAGCGCTTTGCGTATTCAGTACAATAATGCGTTTAGGGCGCTGTTGGGGCTGCCTCGGTTCTGTAGCGCATCGGGGATGTTCGCGGAGGCTCGTGTGGACTGCTTCCACACCATCATGCGCAAGCGGTGCGCGTCCCTGGTGCGCCGGGTCCGGGCCAGCGCCAATAGCGTCCTAAACATGGTCGCGAGCAGGCTAGACTGCCGGTACATCAACCATTGCTGTATGGTCCATGTACATATAAATGTTTAGTGCTGTGGTGTTGTAAATTGTAATTTGTCATACTAACATTAGGTCTATAAGTATCATTGTTACTAACCATCTGAGCCCAAGAAGCTCGAAATAAATGATTTTATTATTATTATTTATTATTATTATTATAAAAGAGTTGTTACAAAATCGGCAGGTCCCACTCACTGGGGCGAGAGGTACCGCGAGTGCGCGGGCAAGCACCAAAGCCCCATCAACATCAACGTGCTGCGCGTAAAGCAGGTCACGCTGCCCGACATCGTGTTCGTAGGCTTCGATGATTCCATCGATGGCGTTCATGTGTCCAACAACGGCCATACAGGTGTGTATTGTATCTGCAGTGTAAATAGTCATCAGCCAATTTAATGTCTTCACTGGTTTTCCTTGTGAATGATAAGAAGAATGGGCAAGTGACAATTGGTAGGATTTATCGACTGCACAGCAATGCAGTGAAAACCGGGACCAAAACCTTTCAGAACACGGAGGAAACTCGAGATAGGTCTAATAAATTTTGAATATTTTGATTTGGATAGAATTAAACCTGGCGGAAGTTCATACTATGTTCATGGTCCAGTTATCTTCTACATTTTCATTGACCTGTCTAAAGGCTTGAGACAAGGGCATAGGTACCGGTTAAATTGTTAGGTAATACTTCTTAACTTTGCTATTCGTTTTCGAACTTCTGAGTACCTCAAGCACCGTTAATTTAATCGATTAAAAGAATGTAAGTATATCCATAAAATAAATTAAGCAATATTTGTCCTAAGGTGATTGTAATCGTTGCGGCGCCGGCGAGTTGTTAAATAGAGTGTTTGTTTGGACAAGCCGGGTTTTTTGGAACCGGCACAATGGATAATTTCATAATGTAAGTAGGTAGATGTAGAGTCAACAACCAGATGACACTATATACATTGCATTAAATAGTGACGAATTTCCTAAATCGATTCCGAGCCGCGTCTGACATGTTGAAAGTCCAAAGTTGATTGGAGTTAGGCAGATTGATAGGTACGAATAATAATTTTATTGTCCTCGGTGGTCAAGGATTCTGGGAGAAGCGTAGTTCTACCAACAGTCATATTTTTACTTAACATCACGTATGATGAATGCTAGGGGCAAGAATCATAAGATCCCAGCCGTAGCCGGCGGCGGCGAAAGAGCGATTAGTGAGAGGTTTAGCCGAGTGGTTTCCCCAGGCCAGCCTTTCGGGGCTGGATGGAGGGTCGAGAGCTGGATGTCTCTTCTTCTTCCCGACCTACTTAGTACCCGGGCCAGTCGGGAGTTGGTTGGATGTTTGGACCTCAGGTACGTACGCCGCAGCCCGGAGGGGAGCGGCGAGAGATAGGTAGTGTGCTCACTCCCGGCATTGATCGACGATTTTGTATGCTAGCATACTTAACCCAGTGAATGCATAGAGTTTGCATTATGTACCCTCACTCAAATAAAAAAGGCAAGTATGATAAAAGCCGAGCGTTTCCCAGTTCTAGTACCTACTATTAAGTATTCTGTGGTTCTAGGTAAATAATGAATTGAGCTGTTGACCGTCTAATGTTCAGGCTTTACCGGTAGTCCTACCGGTTTGTTCCCCTAACCAAAGAATTACGTGTTTCAATACTTTCAATATTTATCTGTCTCCAGTGCTGATAGAGGTCGAGAATGAGCCTCACCCGCGGGTGCGCGGCGGCCCGCTGGACGGCGACTACGTCTTCAGCCAAATGCACTTCCACTGGGGCGATAACGATACCTTCGGTTCCGAAGACAAGATCAACCATCGGAGGTTAGTACGAATCACTTGTGTTTATGTTGGCTGACTTGACTCGGCTAGGAATCATTTAAGTATTTCTTAGCGATGGCCGATGACTGCATGACGAAGTGCGTTAGGTTGCGCTTTCACTGAGGTGCTGAAGAGCAGGGTGCTGCAGGGCAACAACGCTGATTAGGTACTAAATATTTACTACTCTTCGTTTCAGTGAAGAGCATCCATAGACTCAAGACTTGAATGAACACGTAGGCGGTTACTAATGGCACAAAATTATAATTAGTTTTGCTTTGAAAAGTCATTGTACGTTTCCAGTTTTACAAAGGATAGCAGGTTTTGTGACAATGACGCATCCGGATATTGAAAATAAACAAAAAATTGTGCATGAAACAAAATTCGAGGCTTTGAGTGCACGGTAAAAACCATGCGTTTATTGTTTGTTTTGTATTGTCGTTATATTAGTTAGTCTCTTCAATATAATTTTCGCGCCCTACACGGTGCACTCAGTCTCAGACAAAAACTGTATTCTTAAGATCGTCTCGCGTCGTCTGTGTAAAGTTGTGTCTGGTGCAATGGCCTGACATAATGCGGCTGTTTCAATTAGCGCTATTCACACAACTTTGTCCTTAGGTATATTAAGATGGATCATTGCAAGTTTTTTGTATAAGCAGTACCGATAGGTACGTAACAATCTTAACATATTATGTATTCTCTACAGTTTCCCGATGGAGCTTCATATGGTATTCTACAAAGAAGAGTACAAGACTGTGAAAGAAGCTGTACTGCATCCGGATGGGCTAACGGTCCTTGCATTCTTTTACGAGGTATACTTATGGCCATTTTCCAATCACAATCTTAACAAAATAATTTATTAGTTGTTAGTCAATAGAAACAGAATAGGTTAAAAAATTATTAATTTTTTGATCAAATTAGCCGTTACTTATTATATCATAGGTAAGTGAATGTGAATATTGTAGTATTGTCCATTGACTTATAATTATTACTAGCGTATTGACATTAGTTTTAATTCACTGATATGATGGCACAGCAGGTATCTAGAATAACCCTGCCTACTGAGCCTGGGTTCGACAATTCGATTATATCTGTCACTTGCGATTCTTTGCTCAAACCACGCCAATATCGTATGTGGTTACGACATTTTCAAAATTCGTTTTCTCTGTGATACTTACAAATTTAAATATATAATTTGCGCGTGTCATGGAGAATAC
Source organism: Chrysoteuchia culmella (assembly GCA_910589605.1). NCBI lineage: Eukaryota > Metazoa > Arthropoda > Insecta > Lepidoptera > Crambidae > Chrysoteuchia > Chrysoteuchia culmella. The sequence goes on from OU342648.1 coordinate 11,309,792, forward strand.
GAATTTTGAAAATGTCGTAACAAAGTACGAGATTGGCGTGATGGCGATCGCTAAGTGATCATAGTGAATAAGGGCCCAGGGCCAAACTTTCATGAGAAACATGTTTTTTATATGAGTCATTCATTACATATTACATAGTTAGCTCTATCACTCTATCCTATCTATCATTCGTAATGACAATAAAAATAATACTTGGCTATTGACCTACAATATAGAGACCGTGCGTGCACCGAGTATCTACATATTTGATTTAGTTTAAGACTTAACCAATACCGCCACAGTTGGACCGGCATCAGCACCCGGCGTACGACGAGATCACGGAAGCCCTGCAGAAAGTGACGGAACCACACACGAGCGTGCTGATGGAGCACCCGTTCTCATTCCTAAACATCCTGCCGTACGACCTGCGCCGCTACTTCACGTACCGCGGCTCGCTCACCACGCCGCCCTGCTCCGAGGTCGTCATCTGGCTGGACTTCGAGCAACCCATCAGGCTTGCCCAAGACCAGGTATTTAGTTTAGTCGTACAATCGCGAGTTACCCGGTCATTTACATGCCACAAAATCATCATCACCTGGTGACGTCGTAAGCCCATAGGATTGCCCAAATCGAGCGTAGGTAGAGATATCGCCGCAAAATGGACGACCGAGAATTCCGTGACCGTACATCCACGGTACGAAAACTTCCTGGCTTTAAATTATTATTAGAAAGTATCTCCCTCATCTCAACTTATAATCATTAATATACTCGTACACTTCTCGTCTCCAAATAATAATTTAAATCTAACACTGAGCGCGGTAATCAAGTTGCCACAGAGAAGTTATATTTTCATTGATTATTTTAAATCATAAAATAAGTTACTGTCCGTGTCTACGTGATGTGACAGCAAACTATGTCTAACTATCATAGTGATTCACACTATGATCATACTTACTTAGATATGTCCCTCGCCAGCCAGGTGACGCCTGATTCAATGTAAGAAAATAAAAGCTTGTAATAAACTTAAAAATAAGTTCAAATGCGCCTATTTTATACATAGAGGTAATTAGATATCTAGGTTTCAGCGACACAACACAAACATTTTATACCCTAGCTTGACCACAGACTATGATGTAGATAGATTTTATAATTGAAAATAATTAAACCTGCGATTAGCTTGTTCTAGGTTTGAACGAATCGATCGAAATGCCTCCAATTGATTCCGATCGGTGATTGAGAATTACTCAAGGGCAATATAATAATGCTAGTGTTAGCTACGAAGGTTGTTAATTCGATTTTGATTATTGATGCAATGGCATAACATTTATTAGATTAAAAAACTTAATTCAGTATTTTATTTACAGATAAAGGCGTTCAGAGAGTTGAAGTCAATGCACGGCAAAATTACGCACAACTTCAGGCCGATTCAGCCAATCGGCGACAGGGTAGTGTTCTATAACATAGACAACAACTACTTCAGCTACAACGAGATAGACCCAGACGAGGAACAAGACTCTCCACCTTCAAAATCGTCACGAAGAAGAGGCCACAATAAAGGCTCATCTTTACTTCCGAAATCGTTTATCGTAATGTTCTTTATTTTGTTATCAATAACGAACAATTATAAACATAGGTATAGCTAAGTATTATTTAAGTTGGATTTAGTTACGACACGCGTAGGTACAGTTTTAACACAGGCAGGTAGGCACATGATTGCTGTATGTATTTGAGGCAGGTACATTTTTATGGTCGTACAATTGATAATGCTGAAAGAAGCTTTATTTTTTCATGAAATGTATTTTGATTTTCTACATGAACCTTGTACAATGTTTGTGTATGTGCGGAATTGTTTATATCGAAATTGTCTATCACAAGTCGTCTTAATATTTTTTCATGATAATTTTTTTCTATAGTAGATTAATCAGCGCTAGATCGATCGATGTCTCCTGATGGTAAGCGATGATTGGATCTAGGATAAAACGCGCTTGACAAGACGATTCATGTTCTAAACTTTTGCAGTTTCAGATAATAATAAATTATAGGTACAAATATTTTGCGTTATTAATTTTGACACTATCGGGAGTTTAGAAAAAATTAGCTGTTCAGATAGATAAGTTTTAACGAAAGGAATAAAGTTTTTTATAACATCTAACTTTAAATAGCCCACCTTGTGATATTTGTTCGCAGTTCTTACCGTACCATCCACAACGAATTTGAAAAATGCAGTGGGATAACGATAACACCGTGAAGCTTATCGACGGATATAGAGCCAGGGAAGTTCTGTGGGCCCCGGGAACAGAAACTATTACAACAAAACAACATCCCACCAACGTCGCCTTTTTTGTTTTAATTTTCTCGTTAAAATATTTTGCAAAACTATGAAGCACGCGGCAGAAATCGCCAAATTCTCAAACACTTCCGCACTAGAGGAAATGAACACGCGATGATACGGACAGGTACGCTCCGATCCATCGCGAGTTTTACACTCCGTTCAAAGGCGATACGATACAGTGATACGGCAGTGGCGTATTTTGATATGCAATGTGACTGCACTTTCAATCAAACGTTGATAGAAACAAGTTAAATAATCAGAGGGCTGGTCGCCCAGACGCGCCCCTTTTACTGTGTACCTATATGGAAAAGATTCTTTGAAATCCTTTTCCGTAATGATATCCCGAGCCGGGACTCTGACCCAACACGCCGTGACGCTTACCGCGCCCCATCCGGCAAAGCAATCGCCCTAGTACCTTAAACTGAACCTGAACAGGGAGATTCCAAATTTTATGAGTTATATACCTATTTTTCGTTGTCAATATTAGGTAGGCTTTTTAAATATCTTCAGACACATAAGTTTTTTTTTTAAGATTATGAAAGACGGGCGCGCAAAGCTGAGCCCCTGGCATCCTGCCCTGGGCCATGGCCCCTTTGGCCCTTAGATAAATACGCCACTGTGATACGGGCTGTTTACTTTGCGTCCAGATGCCAGAGTTATTGGATCGCGACGCTGATACGCAACGGAGTCGGAGGTACGGTACGGACACAAGAACATATGTGGACCCACCTCTACATGACGTACGCGAGTGGTCAGATTTGGACACACCCATCCACCCTTAGCGCTACAGTTGGTTGGTGTTAATTTGACACACTTCTTTAGGGCGAATGCGAACTACAGGCCTTCGTAGTGATGAAAGGACTCGAGGCTTTTAAACCTTTTCAATCAAAACTCGCCTTAATTTTTAGGACTCGACTCATAAAATACGACTTGAGGCTTTTAACTAATGTAAGACGACTTCAGTCATTAGAGTTCAACTAGAAATAAAACGACTTGAGTCTATTAATAACAGTTATAACGACTTAGTCGCAAGCCTTTTAGTAAAAACTCGAGTCGTCTTATGTTACGAGGGTGGATTGAAAAGTAGTCGGCCTAACCAAGAAAATAAACACATACTAAATCAAATATATTTTTATTTTTCTACATAATCACAATCAAGTTCAATGCACTTTTGCCACCTTACCTTCAAAGCATTTAGACCGTTGAAAAAAAATGATTCTTACTTAGAGTCAAAATATGCGTCTACTGCTGCTTTGACCTCGTCGTTTGTCGAAAATCTTTGACCTCCCAAGTGCTTTTTTAGGTTAGGGATCAGAAAAAAGTCTGATGGTGCCAGATCAGGTGAATAAGGCGGATGCGGTAACAGTTCAAAGCCACAGTTGTGGAGTTCAGCTGACGACGACGAACACGAGCGTAATCTTGATGAAACAGTACTTTTCTTCTGAGTATTCCTGGACGTTTTTCTTTTATTTCCTCTCGTAAACGACGTAGTAAGGTGCAGTAGTAATCAGAGTTTATGGTGTTACCCCTTTCAAGATAATCAACCATAATCACACCCTTCGAGTCCCAGAATACTGAAGCCTTCACCTTATTTGCCGACAAAATCGCCTTAGCCTTTTTACGGGTGGTGAACCAGGTCTTCTCCACTGTTTTGATTGTTGTTTTATTTCTGGTGTACAGTAATGAACCCATGTTTCGTCCATAGTAACAAAACGATTCAAAAAATCATCTTCATCGTCTTCAAATAACTCCAAACAGTCGCGTGCAATAGTCAATCGCATATTTTTTTGTTCAACTGAAAGCAGTCGCGGAATACACCTCGCAGACACCTTGTGGAAACCCAACACGTTGACTATGTTGTTTTGAGTTCGTTCATAAAAGTTGCCTATAGTCTCGGCTATCTCTCTAATTTTTTATCTGCGGTCTCCCATAATTAAATCAAGTATTATTTAATATTTTCGTCAGTAGTGGACGTCGAAGGCTTCCCAGAGCGGGGTTCGCCTTTCACACTCTCTCTACCACGCTTGTATTCTGCTATCCATTTTTTGACGGATGTATATGACAGAACGGAATCCCCTAATGTACTGACCATATCATCATGGATGGCTTTTGATGACAGCCTCTTCTTATGGAGGTACTTAATGACGGCACGCTGCTCGATTTGCTCCATTTGCTGAGATTATGTCCGATTGCTTTGTTAATAAATTTATAAAATCACAACTAAGTATAGCACACCTTTCAAACTTCACACAATTAACTAGTCTGAACTGAACTAAACAATGTGGGTAGAGTTGATTTTTAGAATTAAATGGATCTGTGTTAGGCCGACTACTTTTCAATCCACCCTCGTAACATAAGATGAGCTGTTTAACGTGAGATTATATAAAATAATAAACTTCTTTTGATTGTTTGTTTGTTTGCATTAAATAAGCTCCAAAACTTCTGAACGGATTTGGATAAAATTTGGTAGACAGATAGCCTGGTTATGTACAAAGGCTACTTGTATCCCGATATACCCACGGGAACGAGAACCACGAGGGTGAAATCGCGAGAGGCTATTATAGGAGTTATCGTAGTTTTGAAATGACTTCGCAACAAAATAATATAATAATACAACGGGTGGAGGGGGCTAGCAGGCCGGCCGGTCCGCCCCGGGGCGCCACAGGTAGCTAATTCCACGCGGACGAAGTCGCGGGCGGAAGGATAGTTTTGTATAAAGCGAAGTTGCTGTTGACCGTACATACTGTCCTTGTTTTCGTCAAGTTTTAAGAACATGGATGTGCTAATTACATTATAGTAAGCAAATGAGATTTATACAAACAACTATTAGAAATAAGTATAAAATTTATATTTAATTATATAAGTTAATTACAAATAAGCCTAGCTCATATTTATCATGGCATTAGCATACTGCTTGTTCTGTTACTAGAACTTTCATAGGGCTCTATGAAACTATGACAACATTATATATAGAATAAAGATAAATAATAATATCAACTGCCTCCACAGTTAATTATACAAATAAATAAAATAAACAATAAAATAGGTTGGGGAAAAAGTTTCTTCATATTTTTTATGAAAATTCTAAAGTTTTTTTTATATAGTTTATTTACATTTAACTAAAATATGTAGGTGCTAATTTGTTTGATCACTTTTTGCCATATTGAAGGTGTAACATGTACATGACATGATCCCATTGCTATAGAAATTTTGGGGCTTCTGATCAAAATACCGCAACAAGTGGTTTTGGCAGTCCTCTCGTGATGTTAACCTGGCACTGCCTAAAGAATTCTGAAGAGACCGAAACAGGTGGAAATCTGAAGGTGCAAGGTCAGGACTATACGGCGGTGTTAACACCTCCCAGCCAAATCTCTTAATTTTAGATGAGTGGCTAAAGATGTACGCAAAGTAAAAGATGTGTGTGGTTTAGCGTTATCATGATGAAAAACCACATCCCTTCTGTTGATTCATTCCGGCCGCTTTCTCTCAACTTCTTGCTTTAATCTCATCAGTTGTTCGCAGTAGAGTTCAGAATCGCCTGGTGGTAACAGCTCATAATGAATAATAAATAAATAAATAAATAATAAATAAATATTTCCATACAATCACACCAATTATCTAGCCCACGTTAAGTATCATGAAGAACTTGTGTTATGGATACTGGATAACGGATAAACATACTTATATACGTTTTTTTTTTGTAAATACATACATAATATACATATTAAACACCCTTCATAATATACATATTAAACACCCATAATAATGCCCTTCCAATCCCACCACACACACAGCATCACCTTGTTGCGAGTTAACCCGGGTTTTGCCACAGTCTGCGAAGCCTGACCGGCCTTTGACCACGACCTTTTTCGCACGTTCTTGTCGTTCGTGATCCACTTTTCATCACCAGTTAAAAGCTTCTTCAAAAACGGTTCGGTTTCATTACGTCGTAATAAAGAACCACAAAGCACAAATATGTACAAATATGTACGGTTCATTAGGTTTTTTTCAGTGAGCTCGTGAGGTACCCATATATCGAGCTTCTTTGTGTACCCTTTTTTTTGTGTTCTGTATAAATATTGTATTCTGTTCTGTACAAATATTTTTGTGTTCTGTATAAGTATTGTACTGTATAAATACTGTTTTGTGGTCAATTCCCAGTTCTTCAGCTACGTCATAACTACTGATATGCCGATCTTGCTCCGCTTTTTCAAAAGTGCCATCCATTTTATCCTTAATAGGGCGACCAGAGCGACCTGCATCTTTGACATCAAAATTTGCGGATTGAAAACGGTTAAACCCAAATTTGTGCTACTCTCACAGACACTGCACTAGGTCCATAAACATCGTAATTTTTTTTAGTAAAATTTTGCAATGTATCCAATTTCTTCATTAGAGATTCACTCATCTTGACAGCAAGAAAAACAAAATAATGAAATCACACATCCTGATTTGAACTTGGAATTATCTTCTTTAGAATTTCGACTTTAAATGATACCAAAACCAGCCAGATACAAATAGTATAGCCAAAGAGATTTTATTACAAATTCATAGATACTCTAAGCGAAGACTTTTTTCCCAACCTCATAATAAATACGAATTAAAGTGAGAGCCAACTTAATATACCTAATTTTGTATTTTTGGTGTACGCTGACAAGGATAATATTCTAGATTTGTTGGTAATTATAAACTATAGTGAAGTGGCCTAAGAAATCTGGCGATGAAGTACTTTTAACCGACCTTAAATAAGAAGGTTATTTAGCAAACAAATGAACTCTATGGTCTTAAAAATTATTAAAATTATTGGGTGGCTTTAAAAATTATGTTATTATCACAGAATTCACAGTTAACGTCGCCAAGGTGCAGTGATATTACGAACAGAGGGTTAGGTAGGCAGGCTTGGGGGTTCGAGGTCGATAAACACCTAGACACATGTGTGTGTTATATAATATTGGTTTTGATAACCTAAACACATTTAACCACCTATATCAGAATCAGATCTATGTATCTATGTGATTTTGATTATCTTATACATATTATACTTATATTTTTAATTTCAACAATTATAATTGTATGTAAGTATTATAAGTTGCTAGCCCAATAAGCAATAGCATTGTTTGATTTATTAACCGACTGACTATACTGTTGTAATTTTTGTAGTAATAATATTTTAATATACTGTGATATTTGATTGTTTGTGTTCATTTCAGTTCCATAGATTTCAATTAATTCATTTATGGAAAGGATATCAACATTTAGACATATTAAAACTATGGACTATTTTTATTACTTATACTTTATTATAGTTGATTTGACGAAAATTCAAGAACTTTATTATCATTTTAAAAATACTAGAGCTGTCCAAAAATATGTTTCTTCGGGGGGTTATACTAAACTTAATACTAGCACTGAATTTATGAGTAAATTATTTTTTTTTAATTAACATTTAATTTAATAAAGATTTGGGCATTAATCATCATCGGTAGGTTTGTTATCGGACATTGTTACCATGGCTCCTAAGTTGTCTTCTCCCCCATGCTTCAATCTTTCCCAGATAAGCTCAGCTATAGCCTTCTGTGTTCTCCGTTCTAATTTCTCTAGTTTCTTTGCCACATCTCTTTTAAGATCCCAATCCGGTTTCCTTGGTGCTAAGCTTGAAATGTCCAAGTCTTGTAATACTACCTGGAAATTAATATTTGGTTGTTGATAGGACTTCATGTAAGTCAGCCACGCTAGCTATCACCATTCTAACTTTGTAACAACAATAGTTTCAGCATCGTTGTTTTTCGCCAGTTAGAGCTAAGATATTCAGTTTCAAGACATCACTTATTCACCTTAATTATTGAATGGAATATTTTGAACGTACAGTCAATAGTAATGTGAACACCTGAACCTGCTGGTTCTGCTGCTGACCATAATACTGAATAATATGTTTAACATAATTTATCTTTGTAATGTTGTTCAAAAAATGCTGGTAGCCATAAAATATATTCTATGTACGATTTTATGATTCCCAATGGTATAGAAAACCTAGGGATGGAGGGCGGCTGACGTGTGCCCAAGCGTGCGATGATGGGCAGGGCACGTCTACCGTCAAGTGCCATTGGTACGTCCCCGTCGTACATCCCGGTAATGCACGGATCTTTAACAGGCATCGCACACAACCATCTGCCCTGTGATCCGGGCAGCTAAATCCAATGGCGCTATCTCGTCAGTGAACTCCAACACGGCGGGAGACTCCTTTCCCCACATTCCCGTGCTCCAAACTTCCAATATCCACTCCTCTAACCTATTATCCTTCTTAATTCCCTTCCTCTCCTCCCTCCCCAATCCAAGGTGTTAGTCGTACCGTGCCGAGGGATGCGTGGCCAAGGGGGTGCTTGGTCTTAAGCGGTGGCTCTCCAGTGAAATGGCAATCCTGGACCAGTAATTTGCCTTACCCGGGCAAGCGGGGCTCTGCTCGGGTGGACTTTTTTTAGTTCCCTAGCTATTCGTGGGACCTGCATGGAACCAATCAATCTTAAAATAAACCTATCTTCTCTGGACGATACCGAACGTCCAGAACTATCCAGCAGCTTAACTGCCTCAATTCCCGATTTATCGGAACTCCTTTTGGTATCTGAGGAAGACCCTCAAGTCTCCTCAGACGCCGAAGCAATCCTTCTGGGGGCGATGCCATCCGAAAGGGGCGTGAGTCCAGTCCCAATGGACTCGAGCGCACTTCCGGTGACAAACGCCAAACCACGAAGGATCAAGCTACCAGGTTCGGTGCGGAAACGTCTCAGGCGACTTAAGGCCAGCGGTATGGATCCCAGTGAGGCCTATAGACTCTGCCTTGAGAGCGTGAAGGCGGCAACGCACAACCCAGGTAGCGGTCCGACGACTGACTCAGCTTCGGACAGGAAGTCGGTCAAACGAATCCGATCCGAGGATGAGTCACCGAAGGACCAGGCCAAAAAGACTTCTCGGGTAGGCGGGGACTCGACGGCGGGGACGTCACAAACGACCCACGTCGAGGCTTCTGCCACACAGGCGCCGTTATCCGGGCCTTCGCCTGTGGCACAGGACCCCACTAAGTCTTTTAAAGATGCCCTAACGCATATCCGCATGGGAATCCGTAATAAGGAACCTATGTCGGATGAGCAGCTAGGTTTGTTGAAAAAGGCCATACTCAAGGCGATTGCAAATGACCCGGAAAGGAATGGCCCTCAATTTGCAGGATGCACTTTTAAGCCTGGGTGGCTACAGATCATCCTGAAGAATGAGCATAGTCGGAAGTGGATTGAGGTGAATGTAGGGAACATCAAGCCCTGGCCGGAAGCAGAGCTCTCGCTTATCAGCGAAAAAGAACTGCCGAAAGCAAAGGTTGGTGTTGTCTACATTCCATCCTCTGAGGCTGATTCTGTAGGGGAAGCTTTGAATCTCCTACGGAATCAGAATCAACTGAAGACCAACCTGTGGAAAGTCCTGCGCTCACAGATTGAAAAGGACGGTTTTACCCTAGTCCTTTCAATCGATGACGCGTCTGTTGAGGACTTGCGCAAGCTGAACTTCAGGCCGGAACTTGGCTTCAGGACTGTTCACATCCGCATCCGAGGCGAAAACCCGCCTAAGAGTGCGGATGTGACTCATAGTGCTGAATCTAGCCGATCAGGCCCGAAGTTCAGAACAAACCCAATACCCACTCCCAGGACGGGACCTAAAGTCCGAGGACCCAAGGCTACAGCGAAGCGCTACAACGCTAAGCCTAAGGACTTGGCCGAGGACAGAAAGGCCCGTCCCTCCGGAGCACCACCAACGAAAGGGGCCCCAGGCCCCAATCGACAGGTAGAGGCGGGAACCGACAAACCAAAGGACTCTGTAGTCCCGAGGCCAGCCGGTTCACATAACGCCTCTAAATAACACTCCACATACACAATACATAAATACATGGACACGCACACACACACATACATCTCAAAAACACACAACAACAACACACACGTGGTTCAAATTAACTTGCACCACGCCAGAGCAGCTACAGCAGTTCTGGAAAAACTCTTCACAGAAGAGAAACTTCACATCGCTCTAATCCAGGAACCGTGGCTGGCCAACAACAACACGGTGTCCGGGCTTGGCTCCGCAGGTAAGGTGGTTCACCATATCGGAGGAGTTAAGCCAAGAGCATGTATCCTGTTCAATAATAATATTGATTTCCTATGTATACCAGGGCTCTGCAACGATGACATGATGGCAGCTTTTGTCAAAGTCAAGAGCGGCAGTGGACGTCTCATCGTGTGCTCTGCATACCTAGATGGCGGGAAGAGGGATCCATCTGAGGAACTGGCGAAGGTGGTCGAGTATGCACACGAACATAACGCTGATCTTCTAATAGGATGCGACGCCAATGCCCACCATACCAACTGGGGCAGCACTGACATCAACGATAGGGGTGAGTTGCTCCATGATTTTATCCTATCAAACCGCCTCCAGATTGTCAATAAGGGCAGTAAACCGACCTTTGTGACTAAAACGAGGCAGGAAGTTCTCGACATCACTCTCGCTACGAATAATCTCTCTAGGTTGGTAAACGACTGGCACGTTAGCGATGATACATCTATGTCTGATCACCGACTTATTAGATTCGAACTAAACACATCTAACATGTGCGAAACCATCACTTTTAGGGACGCCAAAGCCACAGATTGGAACATGTATAGACAGAAGCTCCAAGATAGGCTACAGAATATACCTAAAAACATACGATCTATCGATTCTCTAGAGTACACTGTAGATCAAGTTACTGAAGCCATGACAGCCTCCTACGAGGAGAGCTGCCCTTTAAGAACTGTAAGGGATAATAGAGTAATATGGTGGAATAAAAAGCTAGATGCTCTAAGAGAAGAATCGCGTAGGCTGTTTAATAAGGCTAAATCGACCGATCACTGGAATCGATACCAAAAAGCCCTTACTGCCTACAATAAAGAACTACGGAAGGCGAAAAGACTATCGTGGAGGAAGTTCTGCGAGGAGATCACCAAGACTCCACAAGGAGCTAGAATTCACAAAGTCTTGGCAAAATCGCCTACAAACCAACTGGGACTCCTAAAGAGGCCAGATGGCACCTTCACCAAAACGGCAGAAGAGACCCTAGATCTTCTAGCGTCAACGCATTTCCCTGGATCGGTGGAGGTATCAAGTCTGAATGAGCATGTTCCTCACAATCGATTCTCTAGGCCTGCAAACGAGGACTGGAGAAGAGCAGCAAGGAACTTCAGACCAAATAAGGTTGAATGGGCAATAGACTCATTCAAGCCAATCAAAGCTGCAGGTGAGGATGATATCTTTCCAGCTCTTTTGCAACAAGGAAAGGACATCCTGATCCCAATTTTGATTAAAATCTTCAGGGCGAGCTACGCATGGGGATACATACCAGAAAAATGGACTACGGTCAAAGTCCGTTTCATCCCTAAGGCTGGCAAAAAGGACTTTTCGCAGCCAAAGTCCTTCAGACCAATAAGCCTTACTTCTTTCCTACTCAAAAGTATGGAAAAGGTCATAGAAGGGTGCATTAGAGATGGACCGCTACGGGAACATCCTCTGCATCCCAGACAGCATGCCTACCAAAAAGGAAAATCCACAGAAACTGCTCTGTTAGAACTAACAGATAGGCTAGAAAGGGCTCTAGACGACAGACAGATAGCCCTCTGTGCTTTCCTTGACATTGAAGGAGCATTTGATAACGTTACCATAGAGGCCCTCTCCAAGGGAATGAAGGCTAAAGGGATTGATACAACTACCACCCGATGGATCGAATCAATGCTCCTTAACAGAACGGTCAGTGTTAATTTACATGGAACCACAAAAGGCTTTAGAATAACGAAAGGCTGTCCACAGGGAGGTGTCCTATCGCCGCTACTATGGTCGCTAGTTATTGACCAGTTGCTGGTTGAAGCCTCAGAAAGAGACTTAGATATACAGGGCTATGCGGACGACGTGGTGGCTTGCGTTATCGGCCCCTGTCAAAGCACTATATCATCTATACTCCAGAAATCTCTAAACTTCATCAATAAATGGTGTATGGAGAACAGTCTATCGGTAAACCCGAGCAAAACCACAATAGTCCCCTTCACTAGAAGGCGCAAGCTAGATAAACTTGTTACGCCTACTATTAAAGGGACTCCAATCCCATTTTCCAAAGAAGTCAAATACTTAGGCGTTACTTTTGACCAAAAATTGACTTGGAATACACATATTAGTAATGTGATCCAAAAGGCTAAAATAGCCTTAGGAATATGCTGTCGCTTAGCAGGGACGAGATGGGGTCTTAACCCCAAGATCGCCCTGTGGATGTACACCACTATTGTCAGGCCGACAATAACATACGCCTGTGTAGCATGGTGGAAAAAAGCATCCCAAGTGACAGTCATCAACAAGCTCAACAGCTTGCAAAGGTTGGCATGCCTCATGGCAACAGGTGCCATGTCTACGACTCCAGGAGCTGCACTGAATGCTCTGCTGAACTTACCACCTCTTCACCTTTTTATTGCAAAAATGGCGAAAGCCGGCATGTATAGAGCCAGCATCAATGGAAAAGTAAACTGGCACTCTCAAGCACTAAGATCTCTACATGGATCAGTACTTGAACATGATCTTTTGGCAATGACAACGGATGTCATGCTCCCACTGTGTAACTTCACCAGATATTACTCAGTGGAGATACCTCGCAGGGAAGAGTGGTCTGCAAATCACCTTACCTGTAAGGCTGGAAGCTTAGTTTGGTTCACAGACGGCTCCAAAATGAATGAAAATGTAGGATGCGGAATATACGGCGACAACCCTCGATTCAGTAAGAGCGTGAATCTAGGCAAACACGCCACCATATTCCAAGCAGAGGTATACGCCATCATAGAATGCGCGGAGGCCAACCGCCAACGAAACTACATAAATCAAACTATTCTTATCTTCTCAGATAGTCAGGCAGCCCTTTACGCTATCAATTCAAATGTCATACATTCGAGATTGGTGAAGGACTGCGTCGATAAGCTGAATGAGCTGGGAAAACGGAATAAAATTATTCTGAGATGGGTACCAGGTCATTCAGGAATCATTGGCAATGAAAAAGCTGATGAACTTGCAAGGACTGGAGCTCAGGGCCACCAGCTAGGTCCAGAGCCTTTCTGTGGCATCTCAAAGGCACAGGCCATGCAACTTCTCAAGGGCAACCTACTTGGCGAGTCAAAAAAATACTGGTTAAATCAACCAGGATTAGTACACGCCAAATCCCTTATCGAAGGCTATTCGCAAAAGCAAACTGCTGAACTCCTAGAACTCAGCAGAGCAAACATAAGTGCGATAGCAAGAGCCTTAACTGGACACTGCAAACTAAAAAGACACCAATTTCACATGAAATTAAGTGACACTGACGTTTGCCGTTACTGCGGATTAGAGAGAGAAACACCCAAACATCTCCTATGTGACTGCGGACCCCTTATTCACAAACGCAGTATCCACCTGGGCCGGCATATAATTCGGCCAGAGGAACTAAAATCTCTCAAAGCTAGGAAGATTTTAGACTTCCTGGAGGCCGCCAGGCTAAAAGAGATACTATAACAAGGTGGCGAGTTACAATAGATCTTATAGGTCGCAGTGACTACAGTTCCAACTGGAGCTGCATAGCCCCTATATCCTGCAATTAATTAATTATAGAAAACCTAATTTGAGATTTTAATTTATATGTAGTGACAATTCCAAGCCCGTTCGAACAGACGACACTGCTCAAAGCCAGTATGCTTGTGAACAAAGCTATAGTAACATAGCCGAAACGTCAATATGTAAGCATAATAGTTGTACTACAAAGCAAATGTCGCATTTTAATCCTGTTTTAATCCTAAATTTTAATACCTAATTTGGTAATGAAGCTAAGTAACAAAAGAAAAGACCAGCTTCATACCTTTTCTTTACCAGCTTCTAGTAGGTCTTTCACTTCATCCTCAACTAGAGCAGGTTGTGCCTCTTCTATCTTTGCCTCTTGTAATTGCTCATCTTGTGGTTTGTAACTCCGGAACTTTGGTCTGAAAACAGACAAATCATTGATATGGTACTACTCTTTTTACAATGATATTAGTTGACCAAATTTTGAGGGAGACTGCTCACCCGTCCAGCCTAGCTGGTGTTCCCTCTCCAAAAATAATAATAAATAATTGTCTGATTTGTGTTTTTTTTTTCAAGTTTGGCTTACCTTCGCCATATTTCGACCCCTCGCCACTGGTAAGTGGTAAGTAGGTATGCCATACTTGTCGTAAAGTATGTAAGACCCTACTTACCCATATTACAATTTAAATAAGGATTGATTGATCAAATAACTCTTAAATTTTTCTACTGTATTAAAGTAAAAGTAGGTTGGTTGATATTTAATTTAATGGTTCGAGAGTAAGACCACCGGCGGTCTCACAACAATTAAATATCAAATGGTCTGATTTTCTGATATCTAACGAGATAAACATAAAAATATCAGACTGTATTGGGTTATAATATAGCCGATTTTAATGACATCTTCACTTACTTAGGAAGTACAATCGCTTCAGTAGTATCTGAAGCAGTATTTTCATTTCCAGGATTTTTTCTTTTTAGGTTTTTTAGTCTTTCTTTTCGTTTTAGAGCCTCTTCCTCTAGGGTTCCCACACTTTCACCTTTTTCCATGATAACCATGATACAAATAACGCACACTTGGCAGGTTAATTACACGCTTTTTCAATAATTAGGTTAAGCATTAGTACATATTTATTCGATCTTAAAAAAGAGGCAGAATAAATAAAAAACAGCTAAATAAATAAAATTCGAGTGAAGCATTTATAAAATTTTGAAACGTCAAGATGAAAATGTCGTTGTCAATGTCAAAAACCACACCACAGATAATTTATTACCCAGAACAGAGAGCGTAGGTAAGTAAGCGTAATAAGTTACTATAGCGTACGGCGTACCATGAAGGTGTGGGTAAAAGTAGAGCAAGAGCTTCAAAATACCTACTTGAAGCCAAAAATATGATGTAGCGTAGCGGTATATAAGTATCTCTTTCGACGATAGAGAGAACGTCTCTCTCTTTCTAATTCACTACCGTAATTTTTGTTTTCCTATTTTAACAATGTGAGTGAAAGGATAAGTAGCAATCCACTTACTTCTGCAATCCCGTAGAACACATTTATGCACAATTTTTATTGATTCCACAACACAAATTTCTTAAAAACGTACAAAATCGCGAGTCGAGTCAACATAGCTGACATATGCGGTATGTCGATTTTAGAATAAAAAAATACGTTTTTTTGCTCTAACAATGCTAGTGTCCTAATAGTAATGTTAAAACGAAAAAATTAACGAAACCAAAACAGCTTACAACAAAACTTGTGTGTGGATGTGTCTCTGTGTGTGCGTGTGTGTGTGTGTGTGTGTGTGTGTGTGGAGTGTGTGTTACTGAGTGTGTTTGTGTGCGTGTTAGTGTCCGTGCTCGTGTGCGTTCCCATGTGTGTGCTGTGTGAGTGAGTTTGTGACTTTGTGTTCATGTGTGTGATTTGTGTGTATAATATAAATTAATCAGAAAGTGCATGTGCTATGCTCTGATCAAAAGTGTCTCTATATCGTTATAGCTTTTTGATTCCAACTATTTTATATTATTTAACTTGCAAACATGATATTGCTTATCGTCTAAATTTATTTATTTAGTTTTTTTATATAGGTACCTTAATTCTTAAGAATCAATAAAAATTGTGTTCTACGGGGTTGCAGAAGTATCGAAATTCCTGATAGTTTGAGCCCTAATACAATTTTTAATGAGGATTAGTGACACCTCTGGTGTCAGAGTTTATCAGACCGCCTTAAAGGTGACTTGGCTTAACGACTGTTATTGATAACAACAGCCGGGACCGACGGTTTAATGTGCCCTCCGAAGCACTGAAGCGTTCTGTTGTAGTTCACTTTACGCTCACCCATCCGACACCAGGGGCAGCCCCCCTATCGCGTAAAAAATATGGATATGGATATGGGCTTCATTTGACAGTTGAAGCTCATAAAATTACCTTATATGGTCATTTAACTGTCAAATGAAGCCCATGCCCATATCCATATTTTTTACGCGATAGCCCCCCTGCCCCCCTATCTCGTAAAAAAATATGGATATGGATATGGGCTTCATTTGACAGTTGAAGCTCATATCATGGTAGCTATTAGAACCATTACAAAATTGGATTATGCCTCGAACTGAGGGTCTAAAAAGGATGCAAACGCAATATTGCTAAGTGAATTACCTAACAATTCAATCAATTGTTGATCTTCTATGAAGCTTAGATCTGTGTCAGAGTGTCAGTGTCAGTGCCAGTGTAGCAGAATTTACCAGCGTTGCCAGATCGTCCTAAAAGGGACGATTTTCGTCCTTTTTGACCTTGAATCTTCCCGTCAGTGTCCGTTCACATAGTCGGTCCCTTTTTCGTCCCTTTCCAATTTAATTAACTGTAGACGAAACGAATGTATTTTATTCACTAATTGGTCTGTAAGTAAGTTTAACTTAAAGCGCGTTTAGGAAACGCTATCTTTTACCTTTGTTTTATCTGTCAAGAAGGTTAACTCATTCGTCAGGTAGTTGGGTTTGCTGTTATTTTAGTTTTGTTTTATCTGTTTCAGAATGACATTATTAAAAAAAACTGCGTTAAAAAAAACGACTTCAAAAACTAAAAAGCAAAAAATAAGCCTTTTGGAGTCGGTGGCAGCCAAGACATTCTACTTTAAGCTCCTATTCTTTTATTTTTCTTGCCTTGGCTGGCACCGATTCCAAAAGGGTTATTTTTTGCTTTTTAGTTTTTGAAGTCTGTTTTTTTAACGCAGTTTTTTTTTACTTTTTAGTGTCTGTAATAGGCTGTTTTGTAAAGTACAGCAGGGTTTTTCTAGATTAGATAAGGTATCATGTACATTATAAACAAAATTATCGAAAATACTACATCGTCCAAATCAACAATGAAATGAAATATATAAAAATGCTCATAAAAAGTACTGGGTCAAACGAAACCAAATTTTTATGGGACCAATTGGCAACTATTCTGCATCGAACAAAAAAAGAATCATGGAAATCGGTTCAGAAATCTCGGCGTAATCGGTGTACATACATAAAAAAAAATTAAAAATTAAAAAATATACCAACCGAATTGAGAACCTCCTCCTTTTTTGAAGTCGGTTAAAAATGGGTTTGAAATGATGGTTCAAATACCAAATATATAATATGAAATAAATATAGTTTGCACCTTCTAGTAAAAAATGATAGTGGACTTCACTGGTCGAACATCGTGACGGCGTCTTTCTGTAGTAAGAATATTTATTATGAAATCACAAAGGTTAGACCCCCCCCCCCTGTCATCAAATACTTCAGCACAGCCGTCCTTTTTGACCAAAAATCGTCCCATTCCAGCTATCACATCGTCCGAAACTCAACACAAGCACTGGCAACACTGGAATTTACTTTAAATTTTTGAAGGCAAGCAAACTTACTGTCAATGAATCCACTTGCGTTTGCGTCCTTTTTAATAGTAATAGTGACCTTTTTCGTTAGAACCTGTCGTTTTTTGCACAACATAGAAAAATTGAAAAAAAAATTGCTAGTGTTTCAGTAATAACACAGCACCCTTACATTTTAGAATACTGCAAATCTCTATAAATACTATCAAGGTGGACCCAAACAACATATCAGAAAAGCAAAAGCGCAATTATTGCAATTTCAGCGTTTGTTTTTGTATAGTCAACAGCAGCTATGGCTTACATCGTTCGTAATAGCGGCTGTTTTCGTAGTGCAAATGTAAAGCCGTACGTGCTGTTGAGTTGACCGTACGATATGACTGGCCTATCACCTGAAAGAGAATTAATGAAGATTCACTACGAATCTTTTCATTAATTCTCTTTATGGTGATAGGCCAGTCATATCGTACGGTGTACGAAAAAAACTTAGGTTGGTAGGAACTTTTAATTTTCATGGAGGCTGCTGATTCAGGTTTTTAACTAAGAAATAACACCCCCACAACGGCTACAACCGAGGCGTAGGTATAAATGAATTGATATAGAATCTGTAAATTAAGTTATAATTCAATGACACAGCGTACGCACTTATTACAAAATATTTATTTACAAAACTTACAGCAATCAGCTATTTATATCAATGACTTGACACGTTACAAAAATATGAAAAAACCTTAACTTTATGTAAATAAGTATATGCTATAGTTTTTAATGAATTAGGTATAATTAGGTCTAATAAAAAATCGACATGCACACTTTAAAAAGGAAAGGCAATTTTACAATTTCCACACATTACAGTGCATTTTTCCACACATTAGTAAAATAGACTGTGTTAGTACCTATGTTGTTTTACATCACAGCACAAACCGATTTAAAAGAAACACGTTTTGCATTCAAGAATAAAGTGAGCGTACTTGTCTAGGGCTAGTTAATAATTTTGTAGATGTTTTAGTCCTAAATTCCTGAAATATTCGACAAAATATCAAAACTACTAGAAACTATGGAGCCACACGAGCAGTCGTAACTCGGTCAAGAAATCTGTAAATTCCGTTGTGTTTTATAATAATTTATGAAAGAAGTGCTCAGACAATTTTAATTTTAAGATATAAAAATACATTACATATCATATAATTGAAGATACTTTTTAAAAGTATTTTCAAAAAGACAATGTATTGAATAAAATATCTTTGATTTATTTCTCTGGCCAGAATGCGGCGTACTAGTACTATGATGCTACTGGAGAAATATTAGTGTTTTTATTGAAGCATATACAACAGTACCTACTGTGATTCTCTGTTTCGAGTATTTAAGATAATCATTACATATTATATTTTACGCAAATACTGTAAACACAAAAAAAGTAAATATACAGCAATAACATTATTTTGTTTTTAATGTTCGCTTAGATTTCCAGTTAAGGAATTATATTTAGTGTTTGGAAAACAATATTTTAATACATATTTATCCAACGATATAGCGATATAGTGAGTAAAAATTGTTCAATCAAACACGCATTGTACCCATAAAACATTATCAAACAGTGACTTAAACCTATTTTCTAAAATTTACTACTTATGGCAGTTCGTAATCAATACAAATAAATAATTGTTTAAAATCTAAGGCATAGTACTATAATAATGGAGGCGAAAGTTTTATGATGTTAAACTGCTTAGTCTCTTTGGTGTTCTCTATTGAGGATATTGGATATGTAATTCTGTTTCAGGGAATTTATTATCATTTCAATGACTTTTTTTTTTATAGTAACTTCAAGTTCAAGAGAGGTCTTTAACGAAGACAAGTGTACTGTGATGTTTTGACTATGCATTTGGCCTGATGTGTCTTCGACTATCAAACTGTAATTTATTGGAGATATTGCCATTCAAGGGTATTCCATGGTTAAGGGATAGGACTTTAGTAACTATGTTCAGATCTTCGTGACCTCGACCGTTAAGCCCATTTTGTACCAACAGTTGTTTCAGTTCTACGTCAGGGTGAAACTGATTCTGCCTATTTGATGGAAAAAAACGATTGGTATTAATTGGGTTGAAAGTGTTGAATCTGTTGTAGTTTTGATTATTAAAGCCAAAATTGCCAACACCACTTTCTTGGCGGAAAACTCGATGGCTTTGCTTCTGCGGCCCAAATTGATCAAGTCTGAGAGGATTAAAATTAGAGCTTTGGAAGCCCGGGAGCGGGTTAGGCTGTAAGAAATTGCTGATGCCTTGTGGCAAATGGTTTTCTTGCAAAGGAAATTGTTCAGATTGTTGACTGCGGAGGTGAAGCAAAAAGTCGACGGCTTCACGATTAGGCAATTGCTGTTGGTTGCCTAATAAATTGTTTTGCTCTAATGACACACTTGGTTGGATAGAGATCTGTGAGCTTTGGGGCCGCGGAATATTCTGATTTAAGAAAGGATTTTGTGGTAAATTCTTTTGTAGGCCTTGTAACTGATTAACTGCATTGTTTGTCTGAAGTTGTTGTCTCTTAAGTTGTTCTTGTTCGAAAAGCAATTGTTGCTGCCTCTGTGCTTCTTTTTGTTGCAAAAGATACTGCTGTTTTCTTAAAAGTTCCTCTTGTTGTCTTTGCTGCTGTTGCAGAAACCGTAATTGTTCTTCAAGAATTCTTTGTTTTTCTTCCAACTGTTTTTGCAAAGCTAATTGCTGTTCGATGAAATCTGGTCGCTGGATTGGATTTACACTCAAATGGGGGGTTGTCGGATTTTGTCTCGGGAATTGAGTAGATAAAACTCCTGAAGGAAGATTTGTAGATAAAGTCTGTGTAGTTGTCTGTTGGTAGATAGGAATAACTTTTTTGGGAAGGCCTTGAGCATCTTGATGCACAGTGAAAGCTGCGACTAAGGGCGCTTGAAAAACTTGTACATCTTTTTTGTTAACCTCCTCGATATTTTCCCCGTCGTCATTGTGCGTCGGCTTAGGTGTTGTAGTTGTAGTTGTAGTTGTCGTAGTGGTAGTCGTCGTCGTCGTTGTGGGTTTCGTACTTATTATTTTATTTTGATTGTCGTTTGTATTTTTTGATGTAGTCGGAATACTTCTTACTTGCTGATAATTGACAGAGCTTTCCTTTGTCTGGAAAATTTCACTAAGAGGTGTCTGTGTCGGAAGAGTAGCTGTCACATGATTTTCTACATTTCCTGCAGTTGTACTTAGAATAGAAATTTTATTATCTATTAT
The DNA here is from genome assembly GCA_910589605.1 of Chrysoteuchia culmella. Lineage (NCBI taxonomy): Eukaryota > Metazoa > Arthropoda > Insecta > Lepidoptera > Crambidae > Chrysoteuchia > Chrysoteuchia culmella. The sequence continues at coordinate 11,330,825 of OU342648.1, forward strand.
AGTCGGAGTAACGTTGGTGCTGTTGGCAAACGCCGCTTGCCCATTGACGACAAATGAATGAATTTGTATTTTTTCTTCGGGTGCCGGTGGTTGTAATGTTTCTGAGATGGGATCAGTTTTGTAATTGGAAGAGTCAACAGTAGAAGATTCCGCTGTAGTATCAGCACCGGTTGTAAGATTTTCACTCTCCTCCAGTTCGCTGAGGGCCTTCAATAAGGCTTTTCGTATGTATGGGTCCAGTCTTACAGACGGCTTTTGATCTATGCTGTTCAGTTTATCATCTTCAATCGTATCTGTGGTTTGCTGCGCCGCGACTACCGCCAACAGCAGAATGCAGAAACCAAACGTTGAGACCTGAAATATAAACAAAATCATTTGTTATATCAATTAATATAATTTAGATTTTAATAATTCGTGTAACCAATTTTTTATTATTATTTATTATTATTATTTGAATATATACGTATTCAAATATTAAAACTACATCTCCATCGATAGATTTTGAAGATTTTCACGTTATGAAACGTAATTTAATATTAGATAGATAGGTTAATGTCTCAATAGCTGATAGTCAACCAGAGGCTAATTAAAAAAAGAACAGATATTAATACGAAACACAACGATCATTAAGGCTTCGCGACGCGCGATCACAAAGTGATTACCGCTCCGCTTCCATGTTTCCACGATCCTAATGTTTTTAGTCTCCGCTTACATTGTCTCCGTAATGTGGAACAATGACTGTTTTCTTACGGCTCGATTACATAACTAATATTATCGCCTACGATGACGCGAAGAAACGCGAATACGATTTAAATAATGAATAGGAGTCTACTTTAATTACTCCACCGAAAGTTAGATCAAGATTTGCAAAAGTTTCACAAAGTCGAAAAAGAGAATCGAAGGTTTTTAAGAAACTAAGCTGAGATTATGAGATAAAGTTATAATTTACATAAGCGCAATTTTTTTTCATATATTTCGTAGAACATCTGCTACGGTTACTACGAGACTACGAAAAAAAACTGATGATAAAAATAGATAGGTACTACTATGACGATAAAATGAACTATTTTGCTATTTTTATAATTAAAAGGTTGACTTATGCTACTTTATAGATGTAAAACAAAAGGAATTTGTTGATTACGACTAGTATTCTTATCAAAAACTTTCTAATTAATACATATTTTTATTTTAAATAAAACACTCAAGTTTGAATATTATATTATATTAGTAAATTGATGCCGTGACATAAATAGATTTATTTTTAAACTGATATTCGAATTCGAATGACCATAGTTCATTAATTATCGCGAGATCTCAATATCGTAATCGTAACATTACCTACGCTTATGATCTGATTTATGAACAAATTACAATCAACTACTTAACTATGTGTCCGTAGCTCCATTGTTAGAAAGATAATATCTTTCGCATAGTTAAAAGGATCTAAACGCTTGTTTCGGTCCTGATGAAAGCAAGTTCGTTTTGCAATGAACTCTCTGTTTATTGATGACAAGCTGATATTGAACTTTTGTAACTGATATAGAGTAATGAATTGCTTATTAAGGAGCGTCCTTACTGCATGTTCGTTCGCGTGTAGTGAACATTCGGCATCCAATATTTGTGTGGTGTGGACTGTGGGCATTGAGCCAAGCGGTACAAAGCTTACACGCGAACACGAATTACTGGTGTGCTCATCGCAATGTTTGGCCAAACGAAACGCTCGTAGCGAGTACACAGATAATGAAATGAATGGGTATCTAATCTATGTAGAAATATTACTGGCCATTAGTAAACTAGTCAAGTACTTATTTGACATTTTGAAATAAATTACAATTAATGAGATCGTATTCGAATGTTCCATGCTCGCAAAAGAATGTTTTGCTCATATGTGAATGTTTAGTTCGCTGGGCAGCATTTTTTGTTCGCCGGGCGGCGATTGCTCGATTACAATTGCTTGCAAAAAATGCTCTCAATGAGAACGCTCCTTTATTCATGTATTGGTCATAGGGATAAAAATGTTGTGATCTAAGCTTGTAAAGTTTTTGCTAATAACTAATAAACAATTCTTAGGTAAGTAGGTAGACAGTCGGGGAACTTGCCGGTCGACCAGTAGAGTTTTTTTGGGATACGTTTATTCGAAAAGTAAATAAGGTTAAAGAAATAATTTACTACTCAAATGAAATACCAAATTTTATATTAGTTTTGATATAAAAGTTTTCTATAGGTCTATTAGGTAAATTTTGAGATAACGCTCATAAAAACACTCGTGACCTACCGGGGAAGTTCCCCGATTGTACCAAAACGTTGAAAAATACATCACATAGGATCCAGGATTGTAATATATTGCTTCTGAAACGACGTAAGGTTGATCCGATCCGATCCGAAAATTGACTGAATAAATACTTACAACCTCTTTTTCTAAAACTTTTCTGAATTGACGGATAATGTAAATACACATAAAGCAACGTGGCTCAAGAACCAGAAGGCTTCCTTCCGTACAGGAAGCCGCGTTGCTCTATGTAAATTCAAATCTTGTATTATTGGCCACCTATTTAAATATTTTGAAAAGATTATCTGTCGCCCTATTTTTTTTCCGTGGCATTCTTTTTCACCAAGATATAGCGCCCGCTTACACAGCTGCTAAGTAATAGTTTTTTTTTTATCTTTATTTAGAAAACCAACAGCTTTATTAATGCTTATATAATAACTTATTTAAATCTATAGTAAGCCAATAACAGGTTTCCCTTAAATAAACCAATAATTTTGTGACAAACGACTTTTGGTGATGTAAACCATAAGCAAAATTATTCTTACAAAATTGCGCAAAAAATATATTTATATTTATGAAAATAGCCGAACATGGTAGCCCGAGAGCAACATGTACAAATGTGAATATTACTGTTGTATTTATGTTTTTATGTGAGTTACAATGAACCAGCACAGCACTAACATTTACATTTAAGTCTTAGTGCCTGTTTCACAATGTCCGATTAGGAGATACTTTCAAGTTTAATTGACAGTTTTGTATGGACTATCTGTCAAGTAACAGCTAATGAGAGCTTACTTACACATTGTGAAACAGTAGGCCCTTATTCTCGTTAAAAGGTCTCTCGTTGTAAGGTTTGTGAACTGATAGCGTAGCCGGGAGATGACACATGCAAGTAGTTGTATCAGCCCAAACTAAATAAATGATATTGTGTTTAAATATTACTACTCAGTGACTAAATAAACAAAAAAAAAACAATTAAAAATTAAATATAATGGTATATATATTTAATTTTGTAGTCTATCGAAAAATCAGGTACTTTCTTTGATATGTTGAATTACTCGCCCTAGCTACGCTAGTTACGGCCAGTTGCTCCAACATTGATAAAAAATTACGAATTCGTATAATGTAAACCTATAAAGTAAACGTATATCGTAAAACTTGGTTGTAGTGTCTATAATATTTGGTTGGTACAATGCTTGTGTGATACTTTTACATAAACATATACGGTTACTTTATACGGAGTTTGAAACCTCATCATAACGTAAAAATATAAGTATATTTGACCTTTCGTTCGTTTGCAATTCCTGTTTGAGCTAAAAAGCGCAGGTGGTATAAAATACTGATAATTTAACATCTAATTAAAATTAAGAGTAAGATGTATCTTCTGATTAAATAAATTCCATTATATTTGCATAAATCCCAGTGACATATATATTACTTTCAAATTATTGATAAATCCCCACATAACACAATATAATCATACAAGCAATCAATGTCAAATCAAACGTCAATTCAATTATTGTCACCATCACCACTGAATATTACTAGAACTCATGGAAGTAATAAGTACTACGTATGGAATTAAAGTCGGATTTTTAATACAGTAGAGTAATTTGATAGGTGCCAATGTCACTTTGTAAAAATAATCCTGCTTTAAACTGTCTGTCGTAATGATTTACGCATTTCCAGTTCCAGTTCCGTAAGTATTGATTCCTTTCACGCACACAAACTCAATATTATCATTATAGCTACATTTTAATTCAGTATTATTTTCACAAAGTGACATTGACAACCTGTCAAATCACTCTACTGAATAAAAAATCCGACTTATATATGGATATGCGCGCGTTGCTCTATGGAAATAGTTGTGTATAGAAGCATACAATATGTATTATACTCTATTTTTAATGGTCATTACATTAGATTCACATTGCAACGTTAATGAGTTTTATTTGTTCCATGGAATTATCAAGTACGTAGGTACTTAATAATTTCATGGAACGATACAACACAATTGAAAAAAGAAACTACCATAGTGCAAAACGTATAATTATACTTATGAAACAGCTATTTTAGAGCACCCAGCCGTTAGTATTCTTTGCAGCTGCTAGAACGAACTTCGGGGGTACAAATATGTTACCTACCCCATCCTTCGTATAGCCCTGGATATAACTCCACGAGATTGTTTTTATTCCCCCCAGAAAAAAAATGCTTCGTGGACAAAAATACTACACTGCGGATGAGGTCGTCGAAGAATTTCGGCGGTTATTTTTCGACCTGAAGATACGTTTTTTAAATGTTTTTAATGCTTGTTCACCCAAAAACATGTGCATAGTGCATATGGGTTGGAAAGAAATATTTTGAAAAGCTAGCTAGAGAGATTTGTCATATTAAAACTATTTTTCATTTCAGTTACTATTTTCAGAACAGCCCCCTTACTAGAATTTAATTTTTCGCGTAGATGCAATACTGATAGCAATGTAACCATCTCGTAAAATAGTAATGTCTAAAAGAGGAATTTTGATGAGTCACTGCATCTATCTTACATCAGAAATTTTTACTTTCTGTCTGAGAAAGTCAAGTCGGTCAAAGGTTTTAAAACCATTGCGTCTCCATGAACTCACTTGAGCGATGTTAATTAAGTCATAAATACGATACTACTTTGACCGCAGGCATATTAATATTAAATAATATGCGTGCTTTTATTTTAAATTTCAAGTGTGACCTTTTAGCACCGATTTTGAAATTGCTGTACCGCCTTCAAAATATTTATAGGCGGGTGATTATTTACTGCCGCGGGGTGTATCAGTATCAGGCTACTTGTTGCAAAACCACCATGAGCCTCGTAAGCTTTCTCCCGAGAAGAGAGTCTCGGAGAAGTCTCGACGAATGTCAAAATCAATAGCGCACGCCGCGCCCGCACACCTACGTACACACCAATGACATAATCTGCAACGACATGAGATTTTCTTTGCGAAATACCTCTATGTGTGCTGATGTCACAAAAAACGGCGAAAATATATGCGTATTTTTTATGTAATCTATTATAAGTAAGTAGCTACTTTTATATAAACAGTAGAACATTGCAGCTTTATTATTTAAACAGATATGAAGGCAATAATTTTATAAGAACTCAACAACGATTTTGTAAAAAATATTAAGAAAAAATATGTTGGAATTGTCTAGTCAAAGTTTCGGGGTTTGCAATTAATTGAATGGAGGCTGGCCTAGTCCCAATCCTAAGTAGGGAGGTATTATCATGAGACATGTTTTTTTTTCAAAATGGTCTCGCACAGATTTACCTATATAAATGAGAGAAACACACAGACAAACAAAAATGTTATGATATAAATAATATCTTAGTGTCACGTTAGCCAGATAATTAGAGATAAAGTAAATAATGCCTAACCACAACATCTTTACTACCCCACTAACCTTTGTATCTTTAACCCCAATTATCTCACTAACATGACAGTTTAGGGCATTATGTTAGATGATATTTTTTGTTCATCTTTACGTTCCCTATCCATTGATATAGATCTAAGGTATTAGGCATACGCCATTAAAAAAACAAAATGGTGGATCGGAGACGAGGCCAAAAGGTTCAAACCTCTTTAACTAATATTCATTAAAATTTTGTAAATGAATAATTATTTCGCCATCATTGGATGAAGGTTTAATTTAGCTATTTTAAAGTTTAACTGAAGTTCATCAATATTTATAGTCTGCGACGAATTTGTCTATAGTTTTAAAAGTCACGTAATATAATTAAAACTTTTTCTTTCCCAAACAATGACAGTGCAACATAAGTACTTTTTTTTTTACTTGTAACTGGGCAGGCATTTGACCAACATCGTGCTTAGTAAACAAGATGTGGTCTAAGGTGTAACATGCTTGCCCAGGAAATGCTTCAAAGCGATGACAAATTTTTCAACCTAAAAATTAAATATAAGAATTAGTTCTAAACATAAGTAACTAATGTTTTCTCTGTGATGAAATAAGTAAGTAAAGTGACAAACCCCTTACGAAAATAAAAATAGACTAGTCTTCTGTAACTCAGGCAATTTCGTTTTTATTTATCTATCGCATTAAATGACATTGTAAATACCGGTACGTCAATTTCGAAAACTTAAAAAATAAACCATAGTTACATTCTTTCTTAAAAACCCAATGTTCACATCACCGTAGAGAATAAATAATCATATTTCTTCAGAGGTCCCCTTAGGTCGGACAGCGAAGATCCGAAAAGTGAATAATGAATGTCCAAAGATCAGATAATGACATAATCAATCATATTTTCACGGAATGATAAATGTATTTTCTCATCGCATTGACGAATGAAACTGATTTGCCTAATATAGTAGGTACTGATTTAATCAACCGAATTTAATTGTCAAGAAATCAACTTTAATAACGTAAGTAAAGGAAGTAATAAATTAAATACCTACTCACGAATTTGCTACGGATCTTTCACGGGTCTGAAAACAATTGATACGTCCACGCATACCTAATAATGCTAACTGGGTACTTCTTCGAGTAAGGCATTCTTTGGTGATTTTCGTGGCAATTTTCAAATTCATGTTTTTTATATATTGATATCAAATTTTTTAAATATACGTAAAAGTAATATGTTTTATAGAAGAGGCACCTCAGAGAGCGATATACTTACAGAGATAATCGAGGTTAAAAAAATGGAGGCCACGCTAATCACAAAACACCCCACGAAAATGAAAATTTTAATTTAACTTTCTCAAATGAGTTACTTAATGTTATTTCATATTGAAAAGAAGTTATTATTATGTTATATAAGGTAAAAAAATAGAAAGGCAGAAATCGTTTTTTATCAGAATCAGCCCAACATTATTTATTATTTGTTAAGGAAATAAGTGTTATATAATTTGACACTTATTTAAAGATTAAAAAAACACTTTCTCTTATTATAATCAGTCATTTGTTAGGAACATAATCAATAGTTTTAATTATCACTACCATTTACTTGTTCATATATTAAAAAAAAAAACATTTTTGGCTTTGTACTCTTCAATTTGTTAGAGCCTCTCTCTTCTTCTTCACTCGGATAACTTCTGTCTTTTTAGTTTTTCTTCTCTTGTTAATGGCATTTCTGGTCTAAAACGTAAATAATCCGTTATAATTTTATTAAACAATAATAAAAGTAGCTAATATACCGCTATTTTTATTTGCTTTATTTATTTATGCACAATTAATGTACAAACGCGAACATAATGGCATACGGCATTCTCTGCCAATCATCAATTTCTATTTTGTATATTTATCATTATTAGGTACTTATAAAGTCATAAACCCATCCCATGTGTGTGACATTTTAACTTTGATTTATACGAATTTACAATTAACTGAAGTAATAAAAAATAATATCATCCATAACTAGTACAAAACTAAAAGTTATTTCATTTGCGTGGGTAAAAACTACCACGTAAACCACGAAAATCACGACCACGAAAATCAAAATAAATCCTTATTTATGATGAAGCATCATCGGGCCGCGAATTTAGGAATGTGCTATTGAATTTATAATGATACACGCAAATCAGCAGCTACCCTAGGACAGTTACATTTTCTTTTTTTTAGGAAATGTAGTTGTATTAGAACTATAATCTAATTTTTCATAGCATTGTAAACTTCTTAGGACATAATGATTTATTTTTCGTAAGCATATAGCGTTTAGTTTAAAAAATATAATTTACTAACTAAGTGACCAAATCAGGACTTGGGACACTCCACGAAAATCAAAGAAAGAGGGTATTGTATTTTTTTAATGATATTAATTATAATCCTTTTTTTGAGGTACAAATTTCAAAATTTAAATCTAAGAAAGAGAGATAAAAATTTCGAACAAAAGAAATCTATTTGAATGTCTTGAGGCGAACTAAAATGATATCCCTATACAATGCTAATACCATAAGAACGGAATTAGATGACTTCGCAAACGATGTGTTGTGCAAGCGCATTACCATCTGCTATTCAGTGGCAAAAGGTGAACAAATTATTTGATACCACCTCCACTAATAGCTATTACATATGCGTGTTCATTGACGCATTTACATAATAATAGCAGCTTTCTTCAGCTTAGAACCTAATTTCAAAACAGATACAAGTTTAAAACCAATCGGTGTAAGTAGGTACAAGGATGTTTCAAACCAGTAAGTTGACTGATGAAACTTATAACAATAACTTAATTCCGCAATTATGCAAAATTTCTGTTTTTCAAATGCTAGACAGGTGGCAATCAACCAATCAATATACTGTCGGTTATTAAGGAAGTCGATTAGAGGGGTATTCGCTACTAAATACGAAGATCAAACCCATACAAGTCTTTATTTCAATGCTAAGTTTGTGATGAGAAAATAAAATGTATTTTTATTATTTTATTATACAAAATTAGGTAGGTAATTATATAAACATAAATATAAACATTTCTTACACCAAATTAACCTAGCCCCAAAGTAAGCACTGTAAGGTTTGTGTTATGGGATACTGGAGTAACGGATATAAATACATATTATATAAATATACCTACATATAAAAGTATTTATGTGTAGAAATACATTTAAACGTCCATGACTCAGGATCAAATGCTCGTATTCATCATAGAAACATTTGCCCCTACCGGGATTCGAACTCGGGACGTCAGAGTAGGCGACACCTTGAAACCGGTGTACGTAACACTCTACCACGGAGGTCGTCGAATTAAATATAGTAAGCCTATGATAAATTTTAAATAGAAAAATATTGGAAATAATTAACTCGGCCACAAGTGAATTCTCAGATGGGATTCCCATCTGCGAATTCACTTGTGGCCGATTAAAAATTTATCATAAGTATAAAAATAGCATTGAAAAGTGAAAAAAAACCAAAATCATAAAATATAATAAGCCAGCCTTTTCATGACTAAAAAGGCTGGCGTAGTATTTCATGTTCAACAACAAAATAAAATAAAAAAATCTAAATGTTAATCTCAAAGAAAATCTATTATGAGACATCTCGATGTAAAGCGACAATTTAACATAACCAACCAGTTTCACAGAATACCCGAAAAATTTTGCATGGACGCAGTAAGCAACATTAAAGTAATATCAACTTATGATGACATAAGCTATGGAAAGTTTGATCGATGTACTCGTATGGATGCACCAATGAGTCAACTGTAAGCAGTTTACGTTTGTCACGGCCACATTGTTCACATCCTGGACATAAAGCATGCGGTCCAATTCCACATCACGAGCTCATACTCAGAATGAAGGCGTGTTTACAAACCGTTTCGTCGAAATAACCTATGCCATATACGCACAATAGCTGACAATTGCATAAATCATATCGTCATTGTCAACAAAATAGGAAATTCGCTTTCAACCTGATCGAAGGTTATGCCAATACTTTTGGGCAACAAAGGATTTTGCATTTGTATCTTTGGTTCAATCAGTTATTGACGCGACATACATTGTAACTGCAATCGACTGGGATGAATAGCCATTCAAAGCATAATACTTGGGTCGTCTTACTTAAACCAACTGCATGACACATTAACTGACAGTGATCATTAATTAAAGCGGCTTGTAATAAGTCTACAAGTTAACATAGATTGATCGTATTGTCGCGAATAGGATTAGAGGTCTATAATGATAGCACAATGTGTCATTAAATCATCCTTAGTGGAACATCGTAATTAGAAACGTGCATTCTTTTACATAGTTACTTCAGTATTATTACTCGTACATCAGATGATTGTTTGTATTTCCGTGATCACTCCTACTTTAACAAATAAAGGTAACTGGACGCGGCACACAATAAAACATGGTTGTGGTTCATTGTCCCTATAAAAATGCAGTTACGTTACGACAATAGTCCATAGGCGCCTGGCTGCATTGTGTAAGTGGCGCGGGCGCGGGCGAGATGGCTGCCAATTATCATACAAGCCTTCTGACAGGGCGCACCGTATCATTAATATGATTATGCCCGAAATAAGAACAATTACTTGTTGTTGTTATAACGAGCCTAGTTTCATTGCGACACGCCATTCCGTGCAACAATCCTATTAAACTAACTTTTAATTGATAATATCAGCTGGAGAACCGTTTGTCTCGTAGAGATTTGCAATGCTGGTAGTTTTTATAGATATTACACATATATAAGGGTATCAATTAAGCTAATGATTTTTGAGTAAGCGATTAAGCTCTGTGTGGTCTAACTCAATTGCGGCTATTAAGATCGTGCACTACAAAACTTAATAAATAACTAATTGAAGCTTAACAATTTAATAGCGAAGTTTCTTCTTGAATGGTATCTGGCCAGCATTCAATTCAAATAAATTTCCACGGACCTACTTACAATAACGATGACCACAATAAAAAAAGAAACAAAAACATCAAACTTTCACTTATTTTTTCCCCTTTGATCCAAAACTAAAATCATACCAATACAAAATTACTTAGCAATTCTCTCCATTCGTCTCAATGACATCTAACATTGATATAAAGCTCTATAAAGTATGTTTCCATTTACATGCTCACAACATAAACAGCATGCTCAACATGGGCAAGCTCGAAATCTCTCTACGAGATCTAGATTTACGAAAATTTCACTATCTTACATCTCATTGTGTTACTTAATGAACCAAATATCAACAAACTCATTAAACATCGCACCTATGAAAAAAATATTCACAAGGAAACTATAACTATTTATAACATTGTAATTAGAGGTTAATGTAAATTATCTGTCACAGAAAGGGTTATCCATCTTTTATATTTAATCGTTAAATCTTTCAAAACTCTTTGGTTGCACACGCGATTACGATAGCCTACATTTTTGTAATATCCAGAAACTAACAATACCACCAGTTGGCCTAGACTTGGTGATTTCTCTCGGCTGCTATGCCACTATTGTCAATTTACATAAATCATAATAATTACTATAGCCATCACAGTTCCTACGTAATATTTACGAAATTCCTTGCGGATAGTACTGACGACTCTCGATTGGCTAAATGGCTAAATTAATCATGGAGCCATATACTCTAATTGATTTTAACATAATCAATGTTAGTAGGTATAAAGTTTTCGTAATCGATTAGATCATTTAAATTAATTACGTTTAAATATTCAAATTAATTTCGTTGAAGAGGTCAGAAAAATGTTTGACCTACAAATTAGGAACTACGGTAAGTATTGATAAATATTAAACAAGAAAATATACCAGAAAAAAGCAACTAGTCTCATGTCGCCCTGACGGGATATTGTATATTTTCTTGTTTAATATTTATCACATAAAAATAGCATTGTAAAATGCAAAATTAAAAAGTTATAATACGGTAAGTATTGTTTTGAATGAGAAGCATTTGTTTGATGTTTAAAAGGGCAGGACTATGTTATGCACCACGTGTAACTAATCGGTAGTTGGTGAAATTCGACTCTAAATTAAGTCGTGTTAACTAGTCTCATTGCACAATAAATACATAAAATCACTTAAACTGCAGTTCGGCAGCTCAGCAACCCTATGCATTTTGTAAAAAAATACAACATCCTTCATACTGGTATACACATTGAACTCGACGACCTCAGGATTCGATATGAATGCAAAGTCACGAACCGATGCAATAAGAAAAGCTCCTTTCTCGTGAAGAAAGTGAGATGTATGTTTAATGTGGTGCACGTAGTGCCGGCATCTTTGTTAGTAATACCTAAATAACAGCATGCAGAGATGCCGAGTTCGTGAGATCACTTTCCGGTACGCGTGACCCCAGCGGCGCCGGCGCATCGCCGCTATATCTAAATCATACCACATCGTAATAGAATAAGCCAATTATATTAAGTGAACAGGGTATCGATTTCTGAAACAGAACTTATACAAATTGAGCCACTTATGAGCTTCGTGCGTTTATAAAGAAAAGGTAATATCACTAACTAAAACGTTATGTAAAATTTAAATACCTAATTAAAGACGACCTTTTAATAATGAATTATTTATAACAAGAAATATGCGACTCTCATCATCTGAGTATCGGTAGGAGAACCATATTGCCGCATTAACGTCACTGCATTTAATTACGAAATGGGTTTCTTGGAAAATAATTAAAGGTCATTAAGTATTATATTAACACGTTTGAAATGACCGAACGCCATAATAAAATTATGCATAAGTTAGGGTGGTTTAATTTTGACTCTACTATTAATTGCGAACTTATTCTGGTATTTGATCGAGTTATAATTTAACAATATATAAATCACGAAATAGTTAGTTAATTCATTATAATATGCAATTTTGTATACATATAACCACCTCTCACTTTTGTCTCATCTATCACCTTTTTAAGATACCTATATTATCGTGTATTTTTAGGGTTCCGAACCTCTAAAGAAAAAAAAGGAACCCTTATAGGATCACTTTGTTGTCCGTCTATCCCTCCGTCCGTCTGTCCACGTTTATCTCGAGAACGCGTAGAGGTATCATGTTGAAATAAAAACCATATATTCAAGTCAACAGTCTGTTGAAGGGGTAAAAAATCAAAGTTGTTAATAACGTTAAAAAAGATAGAACCTTTATTTCGCAAAAATACATACATTTTGACACTCTCAAGGGAATCAAAATTTATAGGGTACTTTCCGTTGACCTATATCTATGCCATATACTACTTGCCAAAGCAAGTAGTATCATCATTTTTAATAGAGAACCCCGAGAGCTTCCAGCTTGAACTTGAAAAACGCTTTCAGTGCTTAGCCGAATGCGACATGTCGACGAGCTACATGACGGGTTTGCAGAAACTTTGCAAGCGGTGGGGTCAAAGTTCTACAAGGCAAACCGCAAAGGCATGATCCAGAAGCTTTCGCAGAAATCACTCGATCTCATGGCAGATCGGAGAGAAATGACACTCCAGTCTTCAGTCGATATCACAGCATTCGGCGCGCTAAATAGGGGAATCTCTAAGTCCATGCGACACGATTTGCGCACTTTTAATACTTTACATATTAATAGTGCCATAGAGCGGAAGCAAAGCACCAAGGTATTCGCAAGGGATTCGTCGAAAGGCCAAGGCCAGCTGACCAAACTGAAGACTACGACAGATTATACAGAGAGTATAATCGGCCCCTATGTCTAGCGTTCGTGGATTATGAAAAGGCTTTCAATTCGATCGAGACCTGGGCAGACAGTCTATACAGCAGCGCTGCCAGATCGATTTACCTATAGGTAATTTTTTTTAATGATTTTACAATTTTTGCATTTTTCAATGCTATTTTTATACTTATGATAAATTTTAAATAGAAAAATATTGGAAAAAATTTACTAGGCCACAAGTGAATTCTCAGATGGGACTCGAACCCACGACCTTTGGAAATCCGGTCAAATGCTCTAACCACTGAGCTACAGAGACTTGCGGACCACCGTCGAAATTCTCCAATACTTTTATATTTTTTTACGCTGTAGGCCAGCGTTCTTGGACGAATTAACCATCGTCCAAGCAATGCTAGGAATATCCTTGCATTCGAAAGAAACATCTTTTCAGGTGTTTAACGATCGATTAAGATGCAACAGCCAATAATTTATGATTTTAGAATTTTTGCATTTTTCAATGCAATTTTTATACTTATGATAAATTTTAAATAGAAAAATATTGGAATAAATTAACTCGGCCACAAGTGAATTCTCAGATGGGACTCGAACCCACGACCTTTGGAAATCCGGTCCATTGCTCTAACCACTATAGACACTTTAACAACTAACTATAGACGATACAATCGAAGTTGTCGACGAGTACATCTACCACAAACAATCCAGTTAGGTAGGTTCAACTTCGATAAAGAGGTGGCACGACGAATCCAAGTCGGCTGGGGTGCTTTCGGGAAGTTACGTGTGTTTTCACGTTCCGTAACCCGCAGAGCCTTAAAACGAAAGTTTTCGAGCAATGTGTGTTGCCAGTGATGACCTACGGTACGAAACGTGGTCTTTAATATTTGGCCTCTTAAACAAGCTCAAAGTCACTCAATGAGCTATGGAGAGAGCTATGCTCGGTATTTCCTTGCGTGATAGAATTTGAAAAGACGACATCCGCAAAAATAACCAAGGTGACCGACATAGCTCTCAGAGTTGCAAAGTTAAAGTGGCAATGGGCAGGCCATATCGCTCGCAGAACCGACAACCGTTGGTGAAGAAAGGTTCTCGAGTGGCGACCACGAACTGGACGACGCAACGTAGGTAGACCCCCACTAGGAGGACAGATGACCTGGTGTAGGTTGGGCCGAGCCGATGGCTGCAAGTCGCTCACAGCCGCTCTTTGTGGCGCTCAAAGGAGGGGGCCTATGTTCAGCAGAGGACTTATAATGACCGATGATTATGATGATGATAATCATCATCATTTTACTACGAATACAGGAAAAAGTCTAAAAACTATACATTGACCTTATTATTTTTCACAGTAATTGTGTTACACACTGCGTTTTTACATACAATTTGTAATGTAACCTTAAGCTAGGGATAGGTATTTGAGTAGGCACATTGTTGACAAGCGCAGTAAAGTAGTGAAAGTTTACGTCATCTCACGTGCAGAATTTGCGCAAATTGCCATTTCTAGAAATATGGGTACCTACATAATAGCGGTATGTAGGTAGAAATTAACTTCCTACACACTTTGCAATTGAAGGAGTAAGTAAGTGAGAGTAATACGTTGAAATTACCTAGAAATAACATGAACAAAAATCTCTCCAGTCATGCCTGTTGAAACGCCATCTTACTTTAACTAATGCCAAACATGAGTAAAGCAAAGCAAAGGTTAATCCAGAGTACAGTGACCAAGCAAAAACGTGAGCGAACCCCAGACCTCAACCTGCGGGCCTACCATCATTTATTAGAAACCATCATGTCATAAGAACGTTTTGTTTTTAATGAAGTTGTCACATTTTGACACACTTCACACTTTGGAGGCGATGATTAGGCGAAGACGTCACAAAACTTCCGTCAAGAAACAAGCTTACTTTAAGAGATTCGTAGTACGAAATAGCATGGTAAGATTGAAACAAAACTGCGTTAAGAGATGGCGGTAGGTACTCTGATGATCATTTTATAAAAGTATTTGACCCTTTGTACGTGGTTCGACAAGCAGCATTTGTATTGACTTGATCACTTGAATCTAAGTATTGAATATTGATTAAGCTCAGTCGGTTGAAGAAACTGAATGAACTGAAGTTACAGCGAGTTCACTTTTTAATGTTATTAGACTAGTACTTTAGCAGTGTCCTTAGTTTTGAACTAATGATTCTAGACAAGTCTAGGCTGGAGTCTAGTACCTAAGTATCGTTGAAGTACTCAAGCACCCACACACACAGCTCAATTTGGAGGATGACCTTTATTTTAATTAGGGTAGTAATTAAAAGATCAACAAAAAAAATTGAGTGACTAAAATACTAGTTGAGCTACTTAGCCAATCTAACCTAACTTAAACCTATTTTTTCCGCAACGCAACCTATATTTTTAGTCGGTAAATTTAGTAATTTTTAACCGATTTCAAAAAAGGAGGAGGTTATCAAGTCGTGTGTATGTTTTTTTTATGTTTGTTACCTCACTACTCGGTCATTTACGAACCGATTTGAATAATTATATTTTTGCTCGAAAGGGTATACTTTCAAGTTGGTCCCATTGTCATCAAAACAGGATCTGGTAATAGGATCGTGGAGAAATCAAAGGAGCTCTTCAAATGTTATAGGCACACCTACACCGATTTCGGTAATTCTTAAGTAATTCGTGCATCTGCTTACACAAAGCACCATTTGGTGGAGAGGAACGGATGATGAAGACCACACGTGTTCATCGGAACTATTAAATACTAATTACCTCAATACTCAGCCATATAAGAACCGATTTAAAGGATTCTTTTTTTGTTTGAAAGGGTGTACTTTTAAGTTGGTCCCATTATTGTTAAGACAGGATCTGATGATGGGGTCCTGAAGAAAGCAAGGGAGTTCTTTAAATATGATAGGCACACCTATATCGATTTTAGTATTTTCTTAAGTAACTCGTGCATTTGCTCCGAAAAAGATCCATTTAGTGAAGTGGAACGGATGGTGAAGACCACACATGGTCATCGAAACTATTAAATACTAAGTATCTCACGGGTGCGATACGATTCCTTCAGGTTCCTAAGCAATTTATGGTACTGGACTTATCTAACATATTTTTTTTTAAATAAACTAAAATTTCAATATTTCAAAACTGACTTCAAAACGTAAAAAGTAATTACGAAAACAAAAAAAAATTAAATAAATAAAAACCCACAGTTACAACGAAAACCGTCTTCAAAATATACTTTTTTGGAGTCAGTGAAAACCAGGACCAAAATAAACGTACCTATATGTAGAAGTGCAATGTAGACTGCTTGCTGGCACCGACTCCAAAAAGTTTATTATGAAGACGGTTTTCGTTGTAACTACGGGTTTTATTTATTTGTTTTTTTCTGTTTTCGTAATTATTTTTTTCGTTTTGAAGTAGGTTTTTATTAATCGATCGGTTTATCATATTTCTTTTGATTATTGGATACAATGAGCAAGCCATATTTCTTACACATGGATGCGTCATAGCAAAATTTTACTTGTATGTATTTATTTTAATAAAGTCATGCAAATATGTTCGTGTTGAGATGGCGACGCAACTAAGTATTAACGAAACACTTCCGAAATCAAAAGAGCGGGAATATTCGGAAGCTAAAATTCCTGCCATAAAACAACCATTTAAGTGTTCCATTTCATTGTTCTGGCGTGGGAAACCAGTTACAGTAGCTTATCTAACCACCTCGCGTGACTGGCAGTGGACAACAGCTATATTTTATACTGTATAAAAAATAAGTAACTAGTTCCTTTTCTAGTGAATAATCGTTTGCTTTCAAAGATATGACTTGTATAGTTTGTTAATGTTTTAGATCAGTCAATTCAAGTCACCTAACTGGCTTAAAAAATATGTTGAATTAATTGGGTACCTACTGTTTATTTTATTTTCTCATCGCAAAGGTATTTACCCCTTTTGAGTATTTTTTGAAAGTCTGGTGCCTGATCTGATTAAGGTTTTCAAAAGAAAGTAGATCAGATTCCTTCGAGACCAAGGTGACCAGAACCAAAATAGGTATCGACTTAATTTTACGCCACAATATCATTTCAATTAAATATTTACCTAAAATAATACATCTATTATCTATTCCTAAGATGAAAATATATCCAGGCAGCATTTGTGAATAACAAAAATAACTACATCGTGTTAACAGTTATTCGGTTACTGAATAAATTGAAGATTACGAATGTTGAAATTTTATTAATCTTGTATACTAGTAAACAAATGCAATTAATTTCACATAATACATTCAAAAGATTAAAGTAATACAGTGAAAAGATTAACTGTAGCAGAATTTTAGGCGTGCCATTAAGGCAAATGTTATTATGTTATTCGAACCATAAATACAGATGACTGATGATCATGGCAAAGAATATGAATTTGTGACGTCACAATTGCAGTAGAAGAGCGACCCATAGTGAAAGGGGCATTGCGCCAAATGTATGGGCTTGATATAATTATCTCAAACCAGTGCAATTTCAAGTAATTTCAGTTGGGTGATTTTGTGATTCAGATAACGAAAGGAAATGAATGCTTGAAGTGGTCTTTCATCATTTTACTGTCTTGTCAGCTAAATCCAAAATATGTCTCAGTAGATGAAAATGGGGCTTGGGTTGTTGCGAGTTTATAAGATTATATATTTAAAAAAAGTATATTGCTACATTATTGAATGATTCAAAACTTGAAGGGGTGAAATAATTGGTATAAAATAGGTAGTCTGGCCAATGAAAGCTGACCATAAGAACACGCGAAAATTTCAAAACACTGTTATAGTTAGTCTGATTAAACGGAGTTGACATTTTATTGACACTAAAAGCCAACTGTTAATAATATTTTTCACAGTCCACTTAAATTTTGATGATAAAGACTATATTTAGTGCGTTCAGCAGTTTCTTTTTATTTGTGGTGTGTCAGGGTTAATTATTGGGACTCGGAAAATATTGACGACCACTTTGCCGGCGGGTGGTATGCAGTAATAGCGGTTAAAGTTGGTGTCACATTGTACTATGCTTTACAAGGATGTATCATCTCGAGTGATCGCTTTTTATAACCGCTGTACATTAGTCCGCACGCAATCGCCATCCAACACAATGCATGTCGTGTGCCGTACATCATGTTTACAGACATCTTATAAATGATTCACCTAAATTCGAATCCAGGTCTCATACATTAACAACCGACGCCGTCGTCTCGAAATTTCTTCCAATCCACGTTTTTCAAAGCTTTTTGTTGTGAAATTCCGAACTACATATTCGCAATAATAAGCCTATGGAAACTTCAATTTCATTGTACTAGCTCACAATACCCGATTCTGTGAAACTGTAATGGTTCACATTTGCTAACATGATTTTTTAGGCTCAGTGTCGTTGAATATAGGCAAGACGCGATAATAACTTGTATTGTACTTTTTATTCACATACTCAGAAACAAAACATAAATCTGCTCATTATTTTTGCAGTTATCTTAACTACTCATTTATTATTTTTTATTCATTTTCTAAATTTTCGTGGGATACTGCTTTGTTTATTAATTGCAATTCAACTAAATTAAATTAGGTGGTGGCATAACGCTGATGGACACCTGATTAGTTTGAGTTTGGGATTTTTACGTTATCATAGTGTAGACAATAAACCAAACATTGGCAGTGACATTCGTTCGCCAAGGTTAGCAGTTGCACTGTACAAACAAACATTGCACATTAATTGGTTCATCATACATTAATAATTCATAAATACATGTCCAACTAACTCGTTTCAGTTATTTGTTTGCGCGAAATTATTAAAAAAATGTACTTTCATACATGAGCTATATAAATGCGATGGGTCACACACACATACGTAGAATTATTGAAATTATAAGATATTAGTATATTCGTGTTTTATGTATGAATGTAATTTTTTTTTATTATTTCGCGCAAACGAAAACTGAAACGAGTTAGTTGCGCATGTATTTATGTATTATTAAGGTATGATGAACCAATTTTTATGTAATGTTTGTTTGTATAGAAGTCGTACCACCTTAAGAACCCTCATCCTATTGCTTGATTGGCAATTTTGAGAAGTCAAAATTTTATTTTCTTATGCGACCTAATCATATCAATCCTATCAATCTAATTAGTGATATTCTTTAGTAGGTAAACTTCCCTACCTCACCAAATTTTAACGATTTCATTTACGTATATTGAAATACATATTGAAAGCTTGGCCTATTAGGATTATTATCCGTGTTACTTTATATATTTGTACAGCTTTATATATTTTATAGAAAAAGATATAATAAAAAAATATGTGAGTTCAGATCTTTCGATATATAATAATAAGGTCAGATGTAAATGTATTAAAAAAATCAACATTAATAGATCTCAGTCTCCAAAATAGCTTTAGCCGAAGGTGTATAACAAGATAGATCTTTATCTCTAAGCTTATTTCTTTTGTGTTATCGTCACGCCGTCATTAGCAGGTTAAGAAACAAGAATCTATTGAATGCAAAAAGAACTTCATAGGTCACATTAGTTAGATACATAAGAAAATTTGTTAACGGAATTAAATAAACCGAGCGACTAAAAATTACTAAAGTGAGCGAGAAAAAATCTAGGTTGGGTTTCGGAAAAAATAGGTTTTGGTTAGGTTAGATTGGCGACTTAGTCGCTCATCTAGTTTTTTTAGCTCAAAAAGTTTTTTAGTCGATCTGTTTAATGCTACTCTTAATAAACTAATCGAGTTTAAATTTGTCATTCAAAAACGTTTTATGATTGAAATATACAAGTAAAAACATATAATTAAAATTACCAATGCGTTTGTAATTCACTAAGTGATGAACTTATTATAAAAACAATTAAGCTTTCTTAGTTTGTTTGTTTATCTTCGTTGTTTGGACATCTTCATATTGCATACATAATTGTATGTAATTACATACAACCTGTGTAGGTTGTCTTCTCATGTCGCGGAGCCCTTTACACCGACAGATAAGTTACGTGATCAATTCAATGATTACGCTGTCAGCTTGTCTATTCACTGATGTTAAATTAAGATATGACAATTGTTATTAGTCATGATTAACATCTTATCGGAAATTAACAAAATTGTCCCCCTGACGACATGAGACAAGTTGCTTTTTTCTAGTATATTTTCTTGTTTAACATTTATCTCATAAGAAAGCATTGTAAAATGCAAAATAAAAAGTTCTAATTAATATAAATATAATTAATATAAAATATTAAATATATCATTACCAACTTTTTACTATAATAAGTACAGTTCAGTGGGTACGTAGGTATATACATAAATTCACAATTTCGTTATTTAATTTTTTTCATGGTTTGTATCTAAGAAAATACTAAAAACATCGTCATCATGGAAGCCGCGTTGGATATATATATATATATGATCTTTTTTTATTCCTTATATGGTACAGCAACGGAATACAAATCGTGACTTTCGTCGAACTACTCATAAAACAAATAATAAATCTTGTTAAATTTGCATTCCAGAAATAGCTGCACACGATATTTGCTTATTCTAAAGTATTTATGTAATTGCTTCGATTCGTATGTTTTAAAAAATATGACGTTGTCATTATTTTTTTGTAAATAAGTAATGAGTTCTAGCCTGCAATTTTATCAAATATTTATATCGTTATTACGCTCCATGTTATAGGAGGCTAATGATTTATTCGTTAACGAAGACAGAAACGAAATAATTAAATAATACCGGCCGGCCAGTCGCGCAACTTTCCATAAGCTCACTCGCAGACGCCTCTGACACCAACTTTGATAGCAACGACACTCTATTATCTAATTTGAAATCGCGCTCTGTTTCACTTCCTTGTGCCATTATGCTACACATTAAAATAAAGTCGCTTACAATAGATCTATAAATAATGAACTCTTTCTTTTCCATTCTATTTTAGGAATAAATTAAAACTGAAGTTGATGACATCATTTTTGGATACATTTTACGAAGAGACTCACACAAATTATTAACTTATAGTCTTCAAAGTTTCAACATGCGAGAGACACTGAATTATTACTGTGATATTCTAAATTATTAGTGTGGTATTCTTAATTTTTTGTTATAAAGAAAAGGTTTATAAGTGTAGGTACACATGTATGAGTAGGTACTCAGTTGTTGATAATTTTATTGTGTTTTTCAAAAGGTTTCGTTTTATACACTATATCCCTATAGTATTATCGTGATTTAATAGCATGTCAATCTATATTGGACCTTTTCAACGAAGACAATAAAACCCCGGCTTCAGATGTCGATCGAAAGTTCCACAACCGTAATGTAACTTCGCCTAGGGGCGATATACTTCGTAACACACCATCGAGGATAAGCTTGCTCTTAAAGGTCGTAACATTTCAATCTAAGTACACGAACCTAGGTCTACTTTCTTCCTACTTTCAATAATGCTGTCTCGTTTTGTTGAACTCATGGTGGGCTATATTAATGCTAGACGCAAGATCGATCGTCGCTGAGGGTTTTATTGGAGACCTGTGACCAAAAGCGTCAGGTGAATAGAAGAGAAGAAAACGGTAAATTAGCCTTCATAACTCATATATTGTTCTATACTTGCGACATAAAACTAGAGTCATAGATTTTAAATCAAGAAAACATCCAATAACGTCCCCTGTTCCAATAAAAAGTTTTTACGACTGCCTTTTTCTTAATAATATTTATCAATGGATGGTCCCTCATTTCTTTCATGTTTTTTGAGAAAAACAAACCGTAAACAACCACGAGAACTTGCCATTAAGGCAAGATAGTTAGGCTGTTTTGATGGCTGTGCTGTTGGCTGTGCCATTTACAACCTTCGACGGAGAGATTCTCTTAAAGATTTGTTTAAAGAGATTAATATACTAACTTTGGCGGGACAATACATTTATGATAATATAGTTTAAGTAAGGAAACATCACGATTTATTTATTAAGCATAGCGATGTTCATAATTTTAATACTAGAAACAAAGAATAAACTTGCCGTTCCAAGATTTCGGCTTGAAAAATTCAGTCGCTCGTTTTTGGGGAAAGACATAGCCTTTTTTATTAAAGTTCCACAACAAGTGATTGAGCTGCTATTGCATAAATTTAAAATATATGTTAAAAAAACGCTCTTAAGCAAAGGTTATTACAAGGTGGATGATTATTTGAAAGACCAAAATGCATGGTAGTGATACTAACATAAAACATGACCATTGTAATTGTATAAAAGGAAAATATTCTAATAACTGAGTATAAGAAAATTTACCTCTTATATTAAATATGTTTCAAGATTGTAGATTTGTGTTTGTCAACGAAATGTTCGTTTGTAAATGTTGTTGCTTCTGTTAAAGCTGATAAGTTTCTTGCGGCCGTTCTTCTTATCAGTTAAAAGATGTCCTGAATGGCTGGTAGGAAAAAAAATTGGACGATTCGAAAGCACTTATCTATAAGTCTATTTAAATAAAAAATCTTTGACTTGACTTGACTTGACTTGACTTGATGACGCTTATCTCGCTGTTATGACAACAGCAAGATAATAATTTTGTAAAATACGAGATTTTTATTTATTAATGACGGAGAGACTCTTAGTCTTCACCATACCTGATGTTAAGTATTGATAAGGCTGAAGGTGGAAGCGAGCCTCTCCCGGAATCCTCAACCACTGAGGAACTGGCTATCTTATCTCTAACTGCCGGAACACAACAATGCTGAAAACATTGTTGTTATGGCGTCAGACTTAGATAAGATGGTGGTAGCTAGCCAGGTGGACTCACAACAAATCCTACCAGCAACCAAACTTAATACAATATGTACCCCCGCTGGGAATCGAACCCGGGACCCCTGGGTCTGATACCGGAGGTTGTTACCACTAGACCTCAGAAGCGGTTAAATAAAAACGATTTATGTTTTATTCATTAACATGACGGTTTGATTAAGTTATTTGAACTACCTATGCCTTTAGTAATAAAATATAAGGTATACTTATAACTTTTTGTTATATAACATTTCATCGAATTTGGAGATCAATAACAATAAGAAAGTACTTGTTAATCAAAATGAATTCTTTCGCCTCGATACATAAGTGTTTTTGTTTAAACATGTTTATTGTTCAACTGACCTCAAGTACGAAGAATTCGAGTTACACAACAGACATGTAAGCTGTAACCTTTGTGGGTAGTGTGCTTAATCAAAATCAAGCCAAATTTGGCCCAAGCTGTCAGGGAGACGGTGTACCCTCCAGTCTTTAAGTAGGCACGCTTTATTAGAAACCAATCGTCTTTGCTAAATAATCTCATTAGATTTAAAGGACGGTACAGTTCAGGTAAAAAATATCGAAGGAAACTATGGCATTAAATTAATGTATTAACCTACTTAGGCTTTCATAACTAATACAATAATTGAATTGTTTTCACACACCTAAGAATACTTTGACCTAGTTGAATATACAAAATGAGCCCGAAGAAAATCCGAATCCTCTTATCTATCTATTATTAAAATACGTATATACAACCAACATAAATGAAAAGTTTTCAGGAAAAAGAAAAGCCTGTTATCTTATATACTATAGTAAGATAATAGGCTTTTCTTTTTCCTGCAGGTACCTACTAAAATAGTTGACGATGTCGGTTTTGTGGGACTCGAATCAATCGTCTGACCGTGGGTTTTTCTGTTGGCGAAAAATTGCTAAGCCGATTTGCTATTTGACTACTATGGTGTAATTTATGCCCGAAAGACTAAACAGAGTTCTATAAAAGATGGGGGAAATTTAATGACAAGTCCCTTTTACTTTCGTAAGTCATACTCTAAAGTACAAAGTGTTTGCATAGTTAACAATAGTTAATTACATGTACTAATTTAACAACAGTAAGTTACGGAAAAGTCATGCACAAGAATAGTTTAATCAGAAGTAAGAGATCGTGAGAAAAATATTAAAATTATAAAGTTCTACCGCTTTCACAGTCTCACGGATTGAAACTTGACTAAAATAGCTCCGAGCTGCGTCGTCGGCGCTTTGTCCTCTCGTTGATCAAGTGACTAGTGATAACTATTGACAGTCGGTTAAATAACTAACTGGAGAATATCCGCTTATATCTCTCAATCCTATCGACGTTTTATTGCAAAAGATACGAGTATAACTCCGATCTTCGACCTTTTCTCTCTATCAACATTTGACATTTATTTTATATCTAACAACAACACAACTCAAATGACTTTTAATTCTAAGGAGTAAATACAATACACAGGAAGGCAAAAAAATCGAGCTACTACGTTATTTTCATACAAACATACATACTTTTACATATTATTTTAAAAGATTCATCAGTAATATAAAAAATATATAATTAACTAATACTTGACATGAATGAATCAAATTCCCAAAAATTCAAGAAAACTCTAATTTATGTGTAAAGTATGAAAGACTAAGTCACTCAATGTGGTTTCCTACAACTTAACCATAGTATTAATTCCACATTTCTTTAAAAAAAAAATTTTCTTTTGCTTGCTAATTGTTGAACATTTGAGCTCGCCATGGACACACAAATCTTTGCAGAAATACAAACTTTTTATTATCTGACCGAAGTTGTATAAAAATAACGCAGTGGCTCGATTTATTTGTTCGCGAGTGTACAATAATTTACTGTATTTAAAAATGTCCAGAATATAATGTAATAGGAAGGAAAAGTTCAAGTGGAAACTTAACAGAGGTCAAAGTGTAAGTTAGTTCGTGATTTATAGTGAGTAGATAACTCAAGTCATTTTATAACAAGCCGAGCCGCTTTGTTTATACCTCAGTTAGCTTTAGACCTTTTAGCTAGAACTGCTAGATTATCTTGATACCTAGCCGGTAACTTCTTCAGAATGAAGACACTACAACTTTTGTAGTAAGTTGATTCACTTAAATATGAGCTTAATTTTATTTATTTTCAAAGACCAGAGGGCAAATTTTAAATCTATCGGAATCCCTTTTAATTCGTAATTTAAAAGATATTCAGGCCGTCACTATTTGACATTTGAAAGGGATTGTGATCGGGACGCGTTTTAAAAGGTATGGTATAAACGAAATTGAACTGTCTAAGCCATATGACAGACGAAAAAATCATAATCACAATACCTCTGAAAGAGATTGTGATAGATTTTAAATTAGACAATTAGGGGGCAGTTTCATCGAAACATTAACTAACACAAAATAGTTAAATAGGGCATCATTATTATCATCGTTGGCTACGTCTTGACAGATGATTGATGCAGTGTCATCAATTCTACATCTATCATCTAAAATATCTAAAATCAAAGCCTACGATATAAGTTTCACAAACTTCCAAATCTATGAAAATCAGACTGTCTGTAAAGATGGAATTAACCAATTCACAATGTACATCATAGCTTTAAATTAAGGACTAACCTATCTCGTTTATTGTCCGTTTACACAAAACATATTTAGCCATTGCTTTAATGGCACTTTTTAAATAAAAGTCCCTCCCACGCAACACTCACGACGAATATAATAAAGTCATTATCATTACGTATAGTATAGTTGCAAATCGTAATCCAATTGTCAGTCACAATTACTGAGGTCGTTGTTATGTAGTTAATCGTTTAACCATTGTGTGTAATATTTCCTATTTGATACTGTCGAGTGTTTTCCCATTATCAAATCATTTGCGTGTCGCATGTGCGCATATCAGATATGTATGTGTAATTATTGTTAAGCGAAAGTAGTTCAGTGTAGTAATCTAGACTTATACAAAAATATAGATACGATTCAAGCTATCAGATTGACCATTACTAATGTTTGTGCAGAGCAGCTTTCATACAATATAAACTTTATGGGCGAGAGAATTGTATTATTCCATGAAAAGTTGACAAAAAATATATTTGTAATCCTCTGTTTTCACTACCACTTTAAATAAATGTAAAAAAACATGAAAAATTAAAGAAATGCTTAGGCTATATTACATGATTTTCTTGTTTACATGTCAATTTGTTTTTTACTGGACATCTAAGCTCAGCTAACTCTGGCCAATTAAATAGGTTTTTTAAGTTTTAATCTCATTTTTTTATTAGTTTTTGAAAAAAAGGAAAATAAAGGCCTCAACCAAAGCCTTTCTTATTTTTTTATGAAACTGTTACCAATTAAATTCTGCCAGTTTTCGTGGAGAAAACATTGACAATGAACAATATTTTTGTCTACTTTACCTAGAAATCTTACAATTCTCTCGCCCTTGGTGCTTTCTCCTAATGAGTGTTATGTCTTTTTCATATAAACTAAACCCATAATTCCGGAGAAATTAGAACTCTTTAAGTAATTTATTTACCAAAGTATTTGATTTTTTATGATTATCACGGTTTTTCAGGTAGTATATTATTTTTTTATGTTTATTTATTTATTTATTTATTTATTTATTTAGTGACAACAACAGCCAAACATTAAATAAAAAACCATACTTAGACTAAGACTATTACATTTTCGGCCAAAAAGTTGCCCACAGTGAAAATCAACAATACACCCTTGTGGCAAATTATTATCTTTAAAAGTGATTAGATTTAAATCACCATAGAAATAGAAAAACAAAAGAAAAGTGTTTATACTAAAGTGCTATCACACAAGAGTAGCTAAGTGATAGAATTAAAGAATTGACACCAGCAGCATTTAGATAAATAATTAACAAGTATAAGTATAAACAAATATAATAATCTATTTAATCATATTGTCATTGTGGAAGTTCAATAAAGAATAAATTTTCTTTAAATAACTTTTGCAAAAATGTAATAAATAATTGTTTCTTAAATTGTTGCTATTATCTAGTTATATATAAGTCAAGTTTAATTTCTTCAAATCCTTAATATACTCGTACTTACTCGAAACAAATATCAGTGAAAAATAATAAATACATTTCATTTACTGTACAATACTAGATATGTATTAAAAATTACCAAAAATTATTAGAAAATACGTAAAACCAATTTCATAAAAAAAAAAAAATTTTCCATAGTTGCAAGGCCATGCATAAAGGCAACTTACTTAATTTTAATTTTGAATTAATACTTCCATGCGATTCCACGGAGAATAAATTAGTACCTACCTACTTGATAATCCTACTGTCTTTTCACGCCGATCCTCTAGTACTCAAGAATAAAAAAAAACATTAACTTACAACTACAATGGCTCAAAGTGGCATAGCTTTGCACACTGTGCTTTTCTTATATTAAGGTCGTAGAGCCGATTCCATCTGTTAAATTTTAGTTTAGATTGGATTTAGTCGTTTTCACTCACACAAGGTTGTATAAATGCAATATTGCGGTTCACATTGCCCATAAAGAACTTTTAATAGTAAGCAGTATGATTGTTATGAACCCTACCGAGTTTTCTGTTGCGCGGCATATTACCCAACACGAGGCTGTTAGGTCACCGAACATAGGGTCAATTAAGTACCCCTTAACAGGCACCGACACAACTCGTCCTCGAATACGATTCCGGGGTTCAGTTATGTAGTGGTTACGTAATTACAGTAACTCCGTGTTCCTAAAAATAAATGTAAGTACTGTCTTCTAAACTTATCAGTATTTACACTAATTTGAATTTGGACATCACGTGTTCAAAGTCACGTGTTAAAATTTTTGGGTTTTGATGATCGAAGGTTCAAGCTTTAGAATATGTACATAATTCTAATTGAGCCCTTGACCTTGCACTTGTAATAAGTACAATATTAGCCACTTTTTGCCTGATAAAAAGAAATACCTACTTAATCGAATTTATACGTGTCATGCCATATCATAAAGGTAGGTCTTAGAATAACCATAAGAGGTAAAAAGAGAAACAAATGTAATGATGAGCATCAGAGGGTCTAAAAAGGGGGCTAACGCAATATTGCTAAGTGAATTCCCTAAAAAATTATTTAACTGTTTATTTTCTACGGAGTTTAGAACTGTGTCAGTGTAGCAGAATTTGCTTTAAATTTTTTGAAGGCAAGAAAACTTACTAAAAATTCCCTAGGAAATAAACAAATGAATGAATTGTCAGGGAATTCACTTAGCAATTTTGGGTTAGCGCCATTTTTAGAGCATCTGAAATAATCATACAGTAAGGTATATTTATTTACAATTGGTTATAAAAGACAAAAAGTAAAATAACGAAATATTTATATAAGCTGTAACTACTAAGTAATTTGCTTACCTATAGAAGGCTTCTTCAGACATCACACATGTAACCGAAAAAATTACAATGGAATACTAACTT
Organism: Chrysoteuchia culmella; assembly: GCA_910589605.1. NCBI lineage: Eukaryota > Metazoa > Arthropoda > Insecta > Lepidoptera > Crambidae > Chrysoteuchia > Chrysoteuchia culmella. The sequence goes on from OU342648.1 coordinate 11,359,438, forward strand.
ACTAATTTTCATAGTTTTATGTCAATAGCAGGCAAATAATGGAACATATGTGTCATACTAATACTGATGTAACAACATAGTGTTAAATAAAGTGACCCATATGCTACACTTTTTACTAACTTCGATGTTATACCACATAATTCTAGTGTCAATATAGCGTTTGATTTGCTGACTCTACATTAAATGACACTGTAAAATTTCGACAGTTGCATAATACACCGTGTTTTACTGAATGTATTACGCGTCTCGTATTTATTTATTTTGGTTGTTAGTTTCGTAATATGGAGGATATGAATGCAGCGAAAGTGCTCATAAATTTTTGTCTCAATATTCGATTCCGCTGGTAACCTAGTTAAAAAAATAATTTGGTAATATTCCTTTTGCGCTTTATAGTGTATCCTATCAAATTACATTAAAAGTGCAATTGACTATAAATCATATTGATTTACAAAACATTCGATCGAGCATTCAAAACAAGTTTGACCACGAGGAACGGATGTTCAAAACGTAATGTTTTAAAAAGTAATTTAACGGTCTAGACGATATGAGCGATCATTTTCAAGAATGCAAATTTCTCCAATACTGAACTCTATGCATAGCAATATGGCTGCTGGTTTGTTTCCGACAGAATCCTTAATAGTTTATCACCTTATGAGAATCGCATCATCACGCGTGCTCTTACGTCACGCTGTGGGGAAAGTGCATCGATAATATTCTTTTTTAATAATTTATTACCTGCCAGTGCACTTTTTCTCACGATGCAAGTGTGGAATAACTTTTTCATTTCACAAAACTTATCATGCACAACCGTAACTAATTATGGGTTTTGTATATTTACTACTTATTATTACTTGTTATTTAGTATATTATACATACATCGGAGAAAAAAAAAGACGGGTTGCACTCCGGGAGTGCCGGCAGAAGTGAAAACTTGATTATTAACGTTGAGCATGTTTGATATTTTGGAATGGTTAGGGAATAATTTTGCACCAATTGCTTTATCAGTATAAAAGTACTATCATTTATGTGGTAGAATACAATATTCATTTATTGCGCTATCGTACACAAACATGACAAACCATATTAAAGTGAAAGTTAAGTTAGGTAATAAGATATAAGAAAACATTAGTTATTATAGAGAATCGAAAAATATATATTGACAATAAAACAAGAGACAAGTAAAAGACATTATCAACAGTCTGTCGCTAAGCAACCGAGACCATAGTCAACCTGTCACCTCAACATTCTCCATCCGTCCTACGCTTTTTCGATCAGGTCACGTGTCCTGACGCGAGTTTAAGATTTTATACCCATTACAGAAAAAGTGCTCAACGCCGCTAAAGAAGTTTTCACTTCAAAAACATTACCTATCATTTGTAAAAGTAAGAAGCATTGTGAAAATTACATAGAACATTAAACTAATTAATATACCTTTGCATAAGTAAACGTAATTACATACAAATAAATTTTAATTATCAAGAAAGTTTGTATAAATTATATTTTGTAAAGCTTTTTGTATTTTGCGAAAGGTCAGGTCATGTAAGAGAATCATCTGTTATCTAAATAATATATCTATTGTCGTCTGTCTTGGGCATTATTTGACTTCAAAATAATTTTCGCCGTACGACGAAAACAATTCAACAGCGACAGTGCAGTGAAAGGTTATGTTTCATTTAAATAATAGGCGCTCATCAGCTACGTGAGAGAAAACTCAGTTTGTTCATAAATAGTTGTTGCAACGATATTGTGTAAAACTGAGGTTTAAGATGCCAATTTTGTAACAAACCCATCACCTTTGTTTTAACGCTATTTTCACGCGTAATTTTCACCATTTGTAGAGCAAAATTTTATAAAGAATCACGTTCACAAGTTATTATTATAAAGTTGTTCAAAACCAAAAGTTTTATAAAGATTTGCACATGAAATTAAAATTTTCGTGGATAAAAAAGTCAGGTGAAGTTGGAAACAAAAGCAATGGGAAGTGATGTTAGGCAATTAAAGCAAGTGCTCTTAAAAGTTCTACTACTTTTTACATCATTGTGAGGACTAAAACTCCGAAAACCAGCAGCATATTTTTCATTACGATCAAGAAGTCCAACGGCAGGAGCAGTTGCCTTAATTGCTAGAAGTCACTGTCAAATCCCACTAGGCAATTTATTCCTATCATAAAAAAACCATCAAATTGAAAATCAATTATCTTCAATAACGCTCGACGGAGATTCGCACTAATCACATACACACAATTAAATTAATCACATAATTAACACTAGTACTCACTAAGCGCATCGTGTCGCCCCGTCGATGTCACTATTGAACGTGTGAACACTAAGCCCGCGCACCTGCGCCCGCGTCGACGATCCAAAGCACACTGTGCCCGCCCGGCGCGCTCGCCAGAAACAACCACCAAGCTGTAAAATAACATCCATAGGATGCTACGCCTGATTGTTTACAAACTTGCCGACCGTTATCGATCCCTCGGTAATCGCTTTACGCAATCTGTGATTAATCACTGCATCAGTTCGGAGGCATTTTTACTGACATCCTTTTTTTGCAAGAAGTGTGGTCGACGATGATACGCATTAATGAAACGCTTCAAATGTTTGCGGTTTGCGAATCTTCTGTCAATGTAATTGACAGAGATCATTCATAATTTCGTGATTTTAAAAAGTAGAGTTGATTAAATTGGTATTATGTAGTAGGTAACTATCTCCCTAAAGAAGCTGCAAACTCACTTTCTGTTTAATATATAGATTTTAAGAAATAAGTTCTTAATTTGCGATGAATGCAAATACTTAATATGGTTTTAGTTAAAACTCATTTAGTTTGCATATAACAATATTTAAATCTGTAAATTCAATGTGCGAAAGTTCAACCGCCCGAAGAAGTTTCAAATTAAGTGGCTGTGAGGCTGTGACATACATCGGACATGACGAATCTATAAGGGTTTCGTTTTTTGCCATTAGACTACGAAACCCTAAAAAGGAGGAGGTTATAAATTCGTGCGTATGTTTTTTTTTATGTTTTTTTACCTCAGTACACGTTTCCAATATTTTTCTATTGAAATTTTATCATAAGTATAAAAATAGCTTTGAAAATGTAATTATTCAAAAAATCATAAATGCATTAGTTTTATCCAAATCTACTTTCTTTCTAAAATTACATCTCTATAACTTTTTATTTTTGCATTTTACAATGCTACTTTGATGTGACAAATATTAAACAAGAAAACGTACTATTGGGCCGGATTCCCAAGGATGCGGGTACGAATCCCGTCAGGGCGACATGAGACAAGTTGCCTTTTTTCTAGTTTATTTTCTTGTTTAATATTTATGACATATCTACTTGTCTGAATAGGTTTTCTATATTTTTTCAGCAATTTTCAATAAAGGACACTGAAAATTTTATCGCCGGGTCGATTTTTACGAAAACTTACCAGTGGGTGCAGCCCCTTGTTTTCTAAAATCGACGATTTAGTGATTTTTCGGAGGAAGTGATTGTTACTATAATCAATGCTTTTTTTATATAAAAGTTACTGATTTAGAAGCAATGTCCTAATGAAGTGCATCTAGGACGTAGAATTTCAATTTTAATCATATATTTTTTTAATATAAGTACAACTTTACATAACATTTTTCAGAGTAACGTTTCAAGTTAGCAAAAACAGATACTTTGCTTTAGAGTTATTTTAAAATGCTTGTTTTGTGATTAATCATATAGTTAATGAGTGCATGTAGGACGCCGAATTTTTTTAAATAATTTTATTTCATACGAAAGAACGCTTACAAAAATCACGAACATTTGTCTTATTTGACTATATACCTATTTCACGATAAATAGAATGATATCTTACATTTTAATATTTATTTACTGAATAAACAAGTCTTGCTTATTATTTTAAAATATGTTTCAAAAATAAATATTCTCAGAGTAACTAATAATACATTTTTCAAAATCAGTCAAAACATCAAAACATAAACTTTTTGAAAATTCATTCAAATCACTGCGCGAGGAGCTTTTCGAGCCTTTTGCGATGATTTGTCCCGACATGTTAGGATTCGGCCGCATTTTGAAATTGTGTTTTTTTTTTATTTCCGATAAAACAAATCGTAATAATTCAGTTTTATTTTTACTCCCCTGCTTCGCTCATTTTACGAGCATGGCGGTCGCACATAAAGCGAATAGTTAGAAAAAATTGTATTTTTTAAATTTGCGCTCTTAGGTTCAGAACCAAGATAATTAATTAGTACCTCCAATGTCATAACGCAATCACTTTGCATAAGGTTGGGACTTTTTAAATAAAAACTAGGTAAGATTTTTTTTTACTTTTTATTACACGACCGATTAATTATTTGATCATAAATTATTCATTCATGCGTGGTACCCGTTCCCGTGGGATTATCGGGATAAAAAGTATCCTATGTTCAAAACCTATCTACTGTCTATGTAACAAATTTAATTCAAATGAGTTCAATACTTTCAGAGCCTATTCAATGCAAACAAACAATCAAATATTTCCTCTTTATAATATTAGTATAGACTAAATCAGAACATGACGAAAGCGGAATATGACTAGAGCAGAATATGACTAAAGAAGAAACATGTTTAGTTTGGCATAATTGACATCAAGACAGGATGATAATGGGATCTAGGAGAACTTATCAAATATTATAGGCACACCTATACCGATACTGGGGTTTTCGTTAGTAACTCGTGCATTTGATTCCTAAAATCACCATTTGGTGAAGTGGAACGGATGATGAAGACCGACATCACACATGGTCATCGGAACTACTAAAATACTACCTAAGTATCTGAAGAGTGAGGCGATTCAATTCATCTCGCGTTTATGCATCATTTTTAATGTTCCCACTGCTGCGTCACTGGCCTTCCTTACGGAAGAATAAGGAGAATAGGTCTGACCCACCACCCGGGCCCAATGTGGATTGTAAGTTTTAACGACTCCAAATGAATCCGGATCCAACGGCCTTCCGAAGCACGGAAGAGCTTGAGATGGTTAATTTTTTTTGGTTTCCCATCTTGTAACAGACCATTGCGAAAGTTGCTTAACCTCGACAATCGCAGGCCGAGCGCGCGAACCATTACGCCACCGAACTCCTCGGTACGATTACTTCAAATAATATGCCCTAACTAAGCAATTTAAGTTCCTCACATATAACACAAAAAATAATTACATAAAAAAATACAAAGGGGTTTGACTCTTTGTGGCATCGTCCCGCACCGCCATTTTGTTATTTTTCAAAATTTCATCTCATTTTGTTTTTTTTTATTTATTTTTAGATAATATATTAATACAATATCATCAATGTATTTTACCCATTTGCACTAAACTTAAGAATCGCCTAAGGCTTTTCTTTCTTAACCTTAATAAAAAAAGGCCTTGCAGAAACCATTTGAAGTTCTTAAAATCCATTAGGGCTATTGTTAACGTACGTGCTCAATATCGAGAGCCTAAAGCTTAAGCTATTCTTAATATTAATGTTTTAAAATGAATAAGAATAGCCTTAGGCGATTCTTAAGTTTAGTGCAAATGGATGTTAGTTTCAGTTATATAATTTTGAATCTGATGATTCTGTTCCCCGTTCCTTAGCCGGGCCGGGAAACAGACATGCATTTTTAAAATACGCATAGAGAAAGCGCGTACTAGCGATTTTTTCTAATATTTTTGTATTAAAATTTACCATAAAAGATAGCATTGAAATGCCAACAAAAAACATAATAATCGGTATTATAAGTTAACCATATTTCTACCAAATTAATCAATATAATTTGTTATGGGTAAAAATAGAGTCTATCTGTTTACGTGTAGGTTATTTATTAATATTACCTATGCGTAATCCATCAAACTTCTTTAGCCTATATATTTATGTAAAAGCACAATTTAACTCTAATCTACACACAAAGTTGCATTAATTTACGGTTCACCAATTTAAGTGGAATAAGGTTATAGACAGACGGACAGATAGAGTTACTTTTACATATGTTATATTAGTATGGAGGTCTAAAGAAATAATAATGCATTGTAAAAATTTGGACGTTAAATATAATCAAAGTATCAACCTTCTTTGTGTCCTACTTTAGTTAACGTATTATGCGCATTTACTGGAACTTTGGTCTCGCGTATTCTAATTTTGTCATAGAACGCACAGTCTTCTCGACTTAGAGTAAGAATAAATATAGAGTCGTATTTAATTTGAATTTAATAATGCTGTCAGTGTCATGCAATATTGTTCTCACAAAAACTAAAGCCGAAATAAAGATCGACATGATAATGATAATAATAATAATAATATTTGAATTGCATATTTTAATCACATAATATTCTTAGGATAGTCCGCAGTATAATTATAATATAACAATTTTCACAGTCAGCTTTTAAAAGAGAGTTCTGGTTTTTAAGATTATTCTTGGTAGTAATATTTATCTGGAATCTTTTGAGAATAATAATATAATAATAATAAAATAAATATTCATTTTCCATCACACAATGGTAACATATTACACTATTGACAAAAAAGGTAAGAAGCCATTATGTGAGGACTGATGCCTGAGATAAGTTTCCAGAGAAAATCCGTACTACAGGTCACCAGTGCCCCCAATATGATACCCAATTCAATTTGTCAAGTATGTTATTATTATAAATAATTCAAATTGAAATGCTGATATTGTGAAATTTTTCTTGCTTTTGCGAAAAACATAGTAAAATTATGGGAGAATGGAGAAAAAAATTTACTTTCTATGAGCTAGAAACGATAAGCTCCAGTCGTGGCCACTTACATTTAGTTCTCAATGATTAGCATAGCATATTGCTTCTACCCTGTATGGACAACAAAATCATCCTTTAAAGGTTTTTCGTAGAATCCCAACTTTTGGTCACTCACCGACAAGCCACAGCGTAAGACACTATAAGTATAGACTGTGGTCAAGCCGAGTAAAATAAAATTACCAGAAATAGCAAACTGCAATAGAGTTCCTTCCTAGTAATTACTTGATATATTTCGAGCTATTATTTTATCCTTATTGTTGAAATGATGGTGATAGTTATGTCATTTTAGTTCTTACATGACTACTAGAAGATATTGACGGTGGCTGCTGAGCTGAAGGAATGGCATGGCGTTTTTGAAAGAAGTTAGTATTTGTTGTAGTAATCAACTGTTTCACTGACTAGATATATAGCCTAGCCTAGACTAGTGGCTTCCGAATAAATATATCGATTATGATATATGGATCTTTAATATTGTATATTTTTTTATTATTATTATATTGTAATAGTATTTAAAATCGCTTAAGCTTTTCGAATTGACTATACAACAAGAACGCTGCGAAGCGTTTGCATTTTGTCTACTATTTTGGAACTATAACATTTAAATACACGAGTATTTGTCTATTTTTAAATTTAAAGTTGATATGTTGGTTGGATTGACATCTAAGGCAAGTCATAAAAGTTTAAAATAGAAGTAAATAGTTATTTCAAAACTTAATTAAAATACTTGCTGTAAATATAAAAATGTAAATGTAACAATTAAGTTTTAATTTCATTGTTACAAAATAGTGAAAAATTAGACATAGGTTTGAAAATGAAAGTTAAGAAAATCTAAATTATTTTTCTACAGATAATGTCAATAGAAGTTAAGCATAAGATTTTTTTTTGTTTCTTTTTAATTACCACTGAACAACCCCTAACACGGTGTAGCCAAAACAAATTAAGTACGCACATATAACATCCTTAGCTGCGGTGTTTACTGTCCCTGTTACAAGTGGAAAGCTGACCGCGCAGAAGGTTACCACATCGAAATACTGATCTGAGGCTCTAAGAAGTGCGCTAAAGCAACATTGCTGAGTGAATTCTCAGACAATTCATTTATTTGTTTAATTCCTATAGAATTTGCATTAGTAAGTTTTCTTTGCTTCAAAAATATTAAAACCAATTCTGCTACACTGACACCAACACTTCGTAACTCCATAATAATAAATAGTTAAATGAATTGTTACGGAATTCACTTGGAAATATTGCGTTAGTGCCCTTTTTAGACCCTCTGATTTGAGTTTTATTGAAAAATTGATTCAGTAATCTAAATCAAATGTTCAGAGAAATTAAAATAATCAAAAAGAGGCTGGAAAGTCGGTATAAGCCCAAAAGTCCTGATAACTCCTAACTGGCTCGACAATATAGTTACCCTAACCACGCACTAATGGCCATGAAAAATCTATCGTTCGTTACAGCTGTGGCTAATATGTCTTTATTCCTGAATTGCGGTCATAGGAAATGTATTAAACGCCATTTTTCTTAGAACAAAATGTGTCGCTATGTTAGCTTTTTAAAGACAGCAAAAGCGATTTAATAGTTATTACTGCAACTGTCTAAAGTGATAACATGTCTATCTTCCATATAATTAACAATATAAATAAGTAATTATTCAATTTACAAGTAGGAAATGTTTTGTAAGGCACAAAATAGACACTACATTCAAAACCCTGTCTAGATCTACGTGCGTGTGCAATGCATTGTTCGCTACGAATGCTGTGTTAGTCAAAAATGTGCACTATTAACTTAAAATGTGAAACCAAAACCGTGTGTTCTAGGCGGGGACTAAAAACTTACGCGTCATTTGACGCGACAGCCATTATTATTCAAACTTTAATGGTACTAGTAGCGTATAAATTTTTATGCGATACTGCCAAGGCACGAAAATTGTCGGTGAGATAGTAAAATTTTTAATTTTCTACGGTAGGGTACGTACGCAATGAAGTTAATATTTCAATGGTACTAGCTTGAAAATTAATTTATGATGAGGTGCGAAATTGCAATATGATAAAATGTGTCAATAAAACAGTTTAATGAATTGTGGTATATTGTGTTGGGGTCAAAGCTCAGCGACCGGTTCGCGGCGGACTTTCTTTTCTTTAACCTTAGGCTCAGCAGAGTTGTCGAGAGTCGGCGACAGTGGACACTGGTGTTACGTCACACGATGCGTCGATACGCGTTTTTAATCACGTCTCGTGGGAGCCGCTTGGCGATTCACTGGTTAACGCTTCATATTGATCGAATAGCTATCTTTTGTACTTTACTTTAAACATAAAAATCTTTGTCGTATAGTTAATAATCGTTTATTCATTTATCACAGCTTATTAAGCGGACTACATCAAAGATTATAATTAAACGTGAAAAGAAACTCAATCTACCAGTAAAGGGTCAACTTTGACTTGTCCAGTACCAATGTGCCTCGACTAGTTTGAGATAATATTGGAGAATTCTGGTGTAAGATACAATAACAGATAAAAAAAAGATATACCATATTTGCAAGTGGCTTCGCTGTCCGCTCCATCTCAGGTAGAGCTGAGGCAAATACCATAGCATGGATCAAACATTGTTACACCGTTAGAATTTCCTTAATGCCTCGGCTAGACTCCATGAAGCGATGGCTGATGTGGAAGCGCCTAGCCTAGTGCATCGCTGTTTGCGCTGAGAAAAATGTGCGTGAATGGTCAGCGAATAGCGTTCGAAGCCTCTCGTGAAAAATGAATAAATAGTATATGGGTTTTTTATTATCTTACTAGCAGCCGCCCGCAGCGTGGTTCCCGTGAGAATATAAAAAAATCCTTTCTTAGTGCTCGCCTACATCTCTAAAGTATCCTGTATGCAAAATTTCAGCTTAATTGGTTCAGCCGTTTGGGCTGTGCATTGTCTGTCAGTCAGTCAAGATTTTTCAGGGGCTGGATTAAAAATGGCAAAAAATGATTGTGCGAAATTTTGTGGACTGTATTGCGGACGAACAAATTGTGGTTAAAGAATGCGAGGTCAACAAATATACAAGGAAAGGCACGATACCTTGACCGCCTCGTGGTGCTGCTTAAAGCTGGAGGTAGCCTGGGATGTCCCTGGAGTTGGCTGTTGCAGTTTCCTGAGGAATTCGGCGGGATGACACTTCACATCACCAATATAATTGTCTATAAAGGGTTCTGAGCGACTATCCCACTAAATCTTGATAAAGCAGTGCACAAGCGCGAGCGGCCATTAAAATAACAAAAGCCCTTCTCATCTTCTGCCAGCAGTATTGCCAACAGTGTTGCGTTGACAGCTACCACCGCTAGGGGGCTCAGCGATGTCTCGCTCTATCTTACAAGGTATGTGCGAAAGGGAAATGGAATAAAGGGAAGTGAGGATGGGGAGTGTCGCCCATATTGAATAATCAAATTTGAAATCGATGCAGCCAACTAACAAATATAATTAACGGGGTACATCTGAATTGTATACCGGCGCAACCAGGCGCTTTTAACACATTAAGGTCTTAAGGTTATGTCGGCCCCATCATAGCCATATTTACCACGTTAACTATTAAATTCTATTAGATAAACTATCTAAAATAATAGTTTTCTGGTATCATTACTTGTGGGAGAAGATAGAATATCATGGAACATGCTTAAATTCTTAACATTTAGGTATTTATGGGTGTCAATAGCTTCTGTGGTCTAGTGGTAACAACCACCGGTAACAGACCCAGAGGTTCTGGGTTCGATTCGCAGCGCGGGTACATATTCAGTTTGGTCGGTGGTAGGAACTGTTGTAAGTCCACCTGGATAGCTACCACCATTTATCTAAGTCAGACGCCACGCCATAAAAACAATGTTTTCAGCATTGTTATGTTCTGGTAGTTCAAAATAGAATGTTCTTCGTTGGTTGAGGATTCGGGGAGAACTTCGTAGCATCAGGTATGCTGAAGACTAAGAATCCCACTGTTGTTCATAAAAAAGAAAACTTTCAAGGTCATTTAAATGCCAATACAATAAATACCAGTGTCAATGCTGATTCTTGCATCGCTTATTTGTTGGTTGTGTGAAAACATATTTCTATACCTTGAGTCTTTTAAGCTTGCTGTCCATCTTCAGTATAACAAAGCGCTTCAATCAACCGCCTATAAATTAGGTAACCAATCAAAAACACAAAGCATAAGCCGTCGATTGTTACAAAAGTATTTTGCCATTTACGAACTGTCTGCTGCATAATTTATTGTTTTGATTTAACGCAATCCTTTTTTGTTTTTTAATTTCTATCCCTTTACGATCTATTCATAATTACATGAATAAAACACTTCGTCATTTCTTAATTCTTCTCAATTTGAGATGATTTGACCGCAGTGACGACCTTTTCTTATGGAAATTATTCAAGTCTAGCGGCCGCTCGCGGTTTCACCCGCGTGGTTCCCGTTCCCGTGGGAATATCGGGGATAAAAAGTATCCTATGTTCATAACCAGGCTATCTACTATCTGTGTACCAAATATCATCCAAATCCGTTCAGTAGTTTCGGAGCCTATTCAATGCAAACAAACAAACAAACAATCAAATCTTTCCTATTTATAATTTTTGGTATAGATAGATATTTTCAAGTTTGTTTGGCATTAATTTATCATTGTATTTCCCTTCATAACCAGCTATGATTGGACCGAAATAAGTGTGAATTGCAATGCGTGTAAATGTTTTATATAATCCAGGGGGCTAATTGTCTAATTTAAAATCTAACGCAATCCCTTGGTTCATGATGTCTTTTTGCTTTTCTAAAATTTAACGCCTTTGCGATAGGAATAAATCAACCACGTGCGTGGTATATGAAAAAAGTATCGTATGTCCGATACCGTGGGAAATGCTTGACAAGTTTCCAAAAAGTTATGAATTTTAAAACAGCCGCCGCACCTCCTGACCAAAATGTCAGATTTTATGACCTTATCCGTCATTGCGTCATAATACTGTGCTTTCTCTATATGCGTCATTTACATACGCACTTTTCTGTTTGTTTTACGAATATCTCCGTTGTCGCGGCTAGACTCTACCCACGCTCGGAAACCACTAAATTGGTCGTTTCTTAATCATTTGTTTACCTATCGACGTCACGTGCAATTAAGTAATTACACATTACAGCAAGTTCGAAAAGTGTCAACATGCGGAGCAAGGTATAAAATGCAAGTTTCTGATTTTAGGCAAATAATATTCATTTCAAAAAAGGTACTATCTATGAGTTTTTTAGTTCGAAAACCAACTTTTCCTTAGTAAATAAAGTCAAAAAATATTTTATCGTATCGGTAGTTTTAAAGGGCATACAACTCGATTATAATAAAGGACGCATTTTTTAAGTCCCATTATTAACAAAAAATTACGTATATTACGTTACGTATGTAATTAGTATGTCCTCTTTTGGATTCTCGTAATAATATATTGAAAAAAGTGCTAAGTGCCTATGCTTAATGATACTCGATAACTACCGTTAGACAGTTAACTTGAGATAAACTCAACCCACACCCATTTCACACGTGTATAATAAACATGCAGTTTAATACGACATAACATAGTAAATTGGGTGCATTCGTATCAAATAAAAGTTACCGACCATAAACAACCGGATTACAGTTATTAATTGACTTCTTATTAAACCAGACGGGAGTTCGGGAAAGATAAAATAGTGATATCCATTACATTAATGAAAATTGTGTTGTTGGTCGCCATTGTACATACCGTAGAGTGCATTTCGATGCATCGGTTACGCAAGAACAAGCGAGTTGACAGACTCTTATGTAATAGCTATAAGACTTGAAGGAATGAAGGACAACGTAGACTTTTTAACCCACTTCCAAGAACAGGGATGGGGAAATAGATTTAGAGATGGGTCTTATTAAATAATTACAACATTTACGCGGGCAAAGGAAAATTAAATCTAAGTAGATAACAAAAAAAAAGTTATGTCGTGCTGGTTGCAGATAGTCAAGGGCTATCAGTGGACATTTAGGTATATTCGAAATCTACTATCATAATAAATGCGATGAACTGTCACTATTGTTTCTGGTCAACATCATAATTACACCCAACCAATGCCAAATGTGGCGTCAAAGTTGAAGTATGTTTATGCAAATATGGTTCCTTTTGCAGGTCGATTAAATAAAAATTACGGCTTAATCCCAGGCCAGTTCGAACTAGACGCGGGCCGGATCAAATCTAGTCGCGGGCCGGATTTGGCCCGCGGGCCGCTATTTCCCCATTCCTGTCCAAGAAGGAGGAGGTTCTCAATTCGGCCGGTATGTTTTTTTAAGTATGGGGCCGACTTACTCGATTATTTTTTGTTCAATGCAGAATAGTTGCCATTTGTTCCCGTAAAAATTAGATTCAGTTTGTTCCAGTAGTTATTATTTTATGAATCAGAATCAGTATGAGATCAGCGTATTTGTTGACCTGAACGATGTAATTTTCACAATAATTTTGTTTATAATGTACATTAAACCTAATCTAATTTAGAAAAATCCTATTGTAGTTTACTACAACATATTACAGACACAAAAAAAATCCAAAATTAAAAAAAAACTGCGTTAAAAAACCGACTTCAAAAAATAAGCCTTTTGGAGTCGGTGCCAGCCAAGGCAAGAAAAATAAAACTAAAGAATAGTTCAAAGAAGAAAGCCTTGGCTATGAATATTTAACATAAATGGTTTTACAATGCACAGTTTTGAAATACATACCTACAAGCCTGATACTAGCACCAACTTCTTCTCTTTATTGTAACATTATAATACTATATTTAAAGTACTAATCATAATAAGTACTAATATCAAACTAATGACACTGCTATTTATATTCATCGTCTCAGCCACATGACACCCACTGCTGGGTATAGGCCTCCCCCAAGGACCTCCACGACGATCGGTTCTGCGCTGCCCGCATCCAGCGGCATCCCGCGACCTTCACCAGATCGTCGGTCCACCTTGTCGGGGGCCTACCAATGGAGCGACGTCCAGTGCGTGGTCGCCACTCCAGAACCTTTCCGCCCCAACGGCCATCGGTTCTTCGTGTGTCCCGCCCACTGCCATTTCAGCTGAGCAATGTGGATGTCGGTTACTTTAGTTCTCCTACGGATCTCCTCATTTCTGATTCGATCACTTAGGGAGACCCCGAGCAAAGCTCTCTCCATTGCACACTGTGTGACCTTGAGCCTTCTTATCTGACCCATAGTTAAAAACCACGTTTCACTGCCATAAGTCATCACTGGCAATAGACACGGGTGGATCTCTAACAACAGTAAATATGGGACAGACATTTAAATGAATAATAAGATTTCCATTAAATACCCACCCTTTTATATCAAAGAACGGTTCCCCAATATTGAAATTACTAATGATAATGTCTTGGCCTGTCTTTTGTTATCAACAAAAACTGTATTTTGTATAATATCTTACTTAATTAAGTTTTTTATTGCAGGTTATTTTCGAAGCAACGAGTGAATAAAACCATTCCCACAAAGAGCTTACGAAATGACTCTTGAAATAAAACAATTAAAATTGTAGTATAATTATTTATATTAACTTAAGAGTAGATTTAACTCTAATAACTTTTGCGGTTTTCATTTGAATTAGATTACATTGTTTCTACATTTTCTTTGTTCCTTGTATGAGGAGGTGCCTTTTTATTAAATTAACTACAATGCAACTTACAATTTACAGCTGTTAATTACCTAATTACTTACTTCTTTTGATATCATAAATACAATGAAGTCTAATAAATAAAGTTTGTGTGTGTACAAAAGAACTTCACTATATGTAAATAGTGATTTTGAGATAAAAGCGAATAAATTATTTATTATTACAACTTTAAACCTACGCCTAATTAGTTTCTACGTTTATGAACTATTTAAAAAAAAGAGGAGGTTATCAACTGTGTAGTAGGTACGTATATATTTTTATGTATGTACACTGACTAAAATTAGTAACTACTATGCACAAATTTCGAGGAAAATTGGCACTAATTATGAATTTTCTATTAAAAACTTTACAATATTATTTATCCAATATAAGGTCTGCTATTCCTAATCCATAACTAAATGTCACTTAATATTTTAGGATTAATTTTTTTGACAAGACTACAAAAACTTTTTTATACTCTATCTATATCTATATACATATATATATATATAGATGGCTGTTTCATCTTAATCTAAAGCACAGAATACTTAATAGTACATCGAAAGTCAAACTTTGTAAAAATGATTTTTTAGAGTGAGAGGATATATCTGTCATTGATGAAATGACGGTGGCCAAACACCGTAGAAAGGTGAAATACTAGAATCCTAAAATGAGGTGAATCAAATTTCAACGTGTCCTCATAGGTCACTGTAGCATAATTAGTCAATGCATTAGGCCGGATTCCCAAGGATGCGGATTCGAGTTCCGTAAGAGCGACATGAGACAAGTAGTTTATTTCAAGCATATTTTCTTGTTTAAAAATTATCACATAAAAATTGCATTGTAAATCGCAAAACTGAAAAGAATAAGGGCTAAATTCTAGATCTATATATACTCGTCTAATAAAGCTGTTCAGAATAGTCACAGTTCTCGTGAGTTTTCTCGTTCTTTTTAATGCCGTATTACACTTATCTAGATAACAAAAGTAAAGTAAATTAGTAAAGTAAGCTTAGCTAAGCTTCCTGTTAGTGCAAATACAAAAGATTTTTAATTAATTTCATACAACCACACCAATTATCTAGTCCAAGGTTAGTTTCATAAGAACTTGTAATATAGATAATAGATAAGGGATTAACATACTTATATACTTTTTAAATACATACATAATATGCATATTAAACAACCAGACCAAGACAAATAGTCATGCTCATGCACACAAATATTTGTCTTGTCCGGGGATCGAACCCGGGACCCTCTGAGTAAAAGGCAGGCTACGTACTACGCCAGACAGGGGCCCTACCGCGTGAAAAATATGGATATGGACATGGGCTTAAAGCCCATATCCATATCCATATTTTTTACGCTATAGGGGGGCAGGTCGTCAAGATTAAGCACTCTTCATGCGATGAACGCAGAGCCAGGAAATTAGATTGAAACGATAAACTAAGCAAACAAAAAAAAATCCTCTATCGTCGCCAACGACGTTTAACAGGATCTTCTTGTCATTGGTTCAAAGGCGCCACGTACAGCAGCTGCGCAAGGTTGCTGCGCGCGTACTTGCCGCGCTGCGCGGGTGCACCGTGCCCCGGCCGGCCCCACAGCGAGTCCCACGTCTCGTGGTGGAGGCGGACACTCTCCGCGGAGTTTTTCCTTTTGTCCTGAAAACAAATATGTAAGTCAAACTCATGAAGTTCCGCTTATTTAAACTTGAACTTATTTTGTTTTAGCAGTTAGTTGTATCTGTGTGGCTTTCATACGTAGTAGGTAAAAGTTATAGTTATAGTTGCTACGGTTGAATACTTTCAGACTTTAATATGTAGTCGTAGCTCGTAGCCAAATGTATGTGAATAAAAGTTTTCATCTTGATAGAGTTTAGTAGAAAAATACTACACAAAATCGACTCGACTCACAAGTTATTTACAGGTTACTCGGGATTTGGGCAGTTGCGAACTGCTCTCCCAATTGCCAGGAGCGGAGACTAGATTTCCAAAGGTTCCGACTTTAAGAATAACTTGTGAGTCGAGTCGATTTTTTCTAGTATATGTCTACTAAAATTTTATCATAGAAGATGGCAAATCATAAAATTCCATCTTGCTTAACATTATAATTCCATAAGTTAGCATTACTTTTCTAATCTAACTACCTACCTTTCCAGCTTGCACTTACCGATACCCTTAAAACGTTGTTACTTTACCTCCATCTGCTGATTTTTCACTCGCATTTGATGTTTCAGGTCCCTTAAATATTGATAGTCGATTTCACGCCACCTGAATGAATGAAAATATTGTTGAAAAAGGTTCGTTTTAGATTTACATTTTTAGCAAACTATACCATTATTGTGCGCGATGTGAATCTATGAAAAGACATTGAATTCACGCTCCTTTGTTTAATGTCCTGGCTACACGCTCCGTCTTACCTGAAAGCATGCCCGTACAAACCGGTTTGCGCAGACAAGATGGAGCGTGTAGCCGGAACAATCCGCTACGTCTTAACTAGGGCATGCAGAACCGTGTCCGGTTCCAGGATTTTGATACCTGGATCTTGTAAACAGTTAGAACCGGCTCCCCGGTTCCAGTCGAAAAGATTTTAATTATTCGTTAAAATGGGATACATTGTAGATAATATTGACGGGATAAGCAAATATTGGAGTATGAAATAAAATAGTTTCAATTTGTCTAGTCAACATATACACTCACCGGCACGAATACTTGACACAAATAAGAGTGCACTCAATAAGTATTTCATACTTTTAGAACTTGAAGACGTCATTACACCAATAAGTTCATTTATAGAATTAGGCACTTTACAGACAAAAGAATTTTACACTAACAATATTTAAATACTATAAAATAAAATAAACTGTACTGGTTTATTGTATTTAGGTTTAGGGTGCTTTCTCCTTTAGCCCTATTAGAGGTTAGAGGTCATAACGGTTTGCATTGGATCTGGCATGGTTTAAATAATGTTTATGACATCAACTTGCGGTATACTTTTTCAAGCAGTTAGTGCTGCATTTCGAAGTTGGGTAAGACTTCCTGGCGGGTCAGAGGTCAGAGGACTTTATCTTTCTTTTGAGCATGTCCCAGATATGCTCAATCGGGTTTAAGTCCAGACTATGGTCTGGCCACTGCAATTTTCGAATACCACGTTACCACTTGCTACGAATACCACCAATTTGCAACGTGTGCGGGTGTTAGGAGGGATCAGCCGTGCCCAATGTATCCCGAATGTACCAAAACATATCCCTGGAGGACCTCTTTGATGTTTCGGGCTGCAGTTAGCCGGTTATCGACGATAACTAACTCCGTACGACCATTGGAACTTATTCCTCGCCAAACGATGGAGGCTTTATAAAAACTCAGTTGGTGTGGTTGTAATGGGCAGAAATCTCTCTTCTCTTGTTTTCCACCCTCGCTCCCAACCATCTGAAGTACGCAAAGCTATTCGACACTCATATGTGCAGCACTCATGAGTTCATTACTCGTGGATCCAGCTGGCTTGTACGAGCAAATTAAAGTTGAGCTACTCTGTGATATCATAGGAGTCCTGTACCGCGTGCTGGTCTACGGGCTTTTAAATTCACTTCCTCCATTCGTTTTCTCGATGTATGTTTTTTAATTTCCAGCATGCGTAGCATGAGCACCTCGATAAAGCTTTCTCGACACTTTTCTCGCGCGAGCGTATTTTCTGTCCCGCTCACACCGTACTGATATGAGCGGGACAGACATCGCGAGATGAGCGTCGACAGCGAGTCGCGGTGCTCATGCTACGCTGGCTGCACAATAAAACGGTCGTACCGGGCCGATATGCATCTGACGACTCCACTGCTTGGTCTACGGGAATAGTGGCCTGTCTCCTGTCCTAATATCGTTTTAGGGCATACCGCATCTAAACGCAAACATGGTACATAAAGCACCACAGCAACTTCACACTGTGTCAACCCTTGCTCGATTAATGCTACACACCTGAGCAACCTGTGCTGGTGTTAATGGTATTTTATTGGCGTTAAAGTACCTTCTGTTAATAAAAAGCATATAACATTCATCATTAAGCTAACCGGTAACTTTTACAACACAAATTAAAACTTGCAACTTAGTCGCCCAAGAGACACGATCTTCACCGAAAAGTTAAAAGTACACGATAGTGCACTCAAACATAATGAATTACCCTTTTAAACCATAAGTAAACATTGTTTTGATCTTCCCTCATATGAAACAATCATTAGAAAGACTTAAAAAATTGCTATTGCGAGATAAGCGCTTGGCCAAGATTCCGTGCCGCTGAGTGTATTTAGAACTTTCACCTAATTTCAGTTTTCGTCTAGTAACAAATCAGTTTTCATTTAATTACTTTTCTTTATAATTTTCTTATATTAACTATTAGTGGGTAATTGAAGAAATAATGTAAACACTTTCAGTTTTTTAAGAAACGGGAAACCGGGTTTAGTCCTTTCAGAACCGGTTCTTTCAATGCCTTCATAGAACCGTTTCTATGAAGGCATTGAAAGAACCGGTTCTGACGGAACCGGGTAGAACCGGGTACATGCCCTAGTCTTAACTCGCGTAGCCGGGACATTAGAGAAAATAATACGTTCAAATTCTACTTAAGTATTCATCGACATATAAACGTCGTGTAATATCAACGCTTGAACTTTTCAACGCTCAGTTAGCTACTTATCTAATGTTTAGTTACTTTTGTCTAACAATGAAAGATCATTAATATTCAGTTAAAATGTATGACACGTTACAAAACAACCTAATGGAATTTCAAAATCCAATCCAATCTGTGGAGTCACATGTCTGTCGAATCGAATGTTTGGACCTACAAAAAGGTCGATGGGTTCAAACTTAACTTCGAATGAGGTGTATCATAAACCACTAAATAATGCAGTTATCGAGGTCCATCTACTAACGTCGGCGATGATTATCACTTGGTGGCGTATAGATTACTAAGCTAATGAAACCCGTTAATCTTCACATATTGTGCGTATAGAAAGCGGTGACGCAATGTCAAACTTCAATGGCGGTCAAACGTGACCACTGAATATCGAGGTACAACCTGTCATTATCACACAGTGACGAAAATGAGTCGAGAGATGGTATAGACAAGCAATTAAAGTGATTAAAATAAACAAACGCGTATGTGTTAATGGAATATGTTAGTGGCATCTTTTTTCTAATTACCCATCGTTGGATTGACAACCTGAACATAATGAGACTTATGTGTAAGAGGGTATGCGTTAATTAAAGTATTGCTTTATAGAAGTTCCATAACAGTATACAGAGTTGTGGATACCTTTATTTACTTAAACTTTTGTACCTATCTAGTTTATTAACTATTTTCATTAACGCTATAAAAGCACTAACCTTGCTCGGACCATGCCGATGTATTTTTGTATTAATTATATCGAAATATCTACAAATCTATTTGTGACCGGTGATTGTTGTAACAAACAGTAAAATAATCTGCAACATTGATATGAGCTTGTGCAACATATTTATTAATTCTGTTTTGGCATAAAATATTATCAAGAAGTAAGCCTAGCATTCTGTCGACATTAAGCATCGGATTAAATTATGAATATTAATTATGTATGAAATCTGTAACCTTAATGCATACGAAACAGCGCAGCGGCAGACTGTTCGTCGCTAAAAATGTTCACAATCACCTAGCCACCAATATTTAAGTTAATTTTGTTTCAATGTTTAAATGGTCATTGTTTTTCTTATAACCTGCATTCTTACAGTAAAATTTTATCATATTCATAGTTCTAACACACGTATGTATTCTGATTTTTTTATACAGGGTGGCGCAATAAAACATGCATATTACAAAAAAGATTAAAAATTAATACGAAAGGAATACATAGTTAAAATGAAACTAAGGAATTGTAGAGCAATAACTGAAGTTTTATTTTTTTATTATCACTGTAAATGACGACCCTCTCTACGACGGCACTTCGTTCCCAAATAGACTGATTGAATTTTTAACACACTTCGAAAGGAGGAGGTTCTCAATTCAGCCGGTATGTTTTTTTTTATGTATGTACACCGAGATACGCCGAGATTTCGGGACCTATTTACGTGATTCTTACGTTGTTCGATGCGGAATAGTTTCCATTTGGTCCCATAAAAAATTTGATTCAGTTTGGTCCAGTAGTTTTTATTTTGTGAATCAGAATCAGTATCAGATGAGCATATTTGTTGCCCTGGCTGGACGATGTAATTTTCACGATAAGTTTGTTTATAATATATTTCATTAAATCTAATCTAATCTAGAAAAATCCTACTGTAGTTTAATAAAACAACATATTACAGACACTAAAAAGGAAAATAACCGACTTCAAATAATAAAAAGCTAAAAAAAAGCCTTTTTGAGTCGGTGCCAGCCAAGGCAGAAGATACCTATTATTCACTCGTGACATTGAAGACTCCCAAATTGTGTCAGGAAAAACAGACTTAAGCAAGGAGTTTGACTCTTTGGCGGTACGGACGATAAATGTCGAGTCAAAACGCTTAGTGCGCTTAGTATATCTACTTTTATAGTCTTAGGTATATCAACCATATAATTGTGGCACCTATTTGTACATCTAGTTGTCCGATGAAAAAACAGGCAATAGGCATAGGCGTGGTGGAATGAGATTGTGCAATTCTGATGCACATTCCCCGAAAGGTAACCTATAAAATACGGATACACTAGCAACTTGGACTCTAAACAAAAAAAAATTGGACTATTCGAAAGCACTTATCTATAAGTCTATTTAAATAAAAATATTTTACTGTGACTTTGAACCTTCGGTCTATGTTCAAGGCTCTTTAGTTTATTAAATAGATCATCATTGCCGATGAGCCTCTTGGCCCTTCTGTGCCAAAACAATGCAATAAACTATTAAACGAAAACTTTGATTGCGTCAACGCAACTTTTGTTGGTCAATTGAAGTGTACACCTAATCAATTTTTTTTTGTGATATCATAAGCATTAAGTTTCGTCATCAATAACAGATGTCACATAATATATCGTTGGGTACTTACTGACATTGCTGCTCAGGAGGTCGCGTGACGTCACTCGACGGCAAAGTGCGAGCGCCAACGCGTCGTCTCCTGGCAAGCAGTGGCACTAGTTCAATACCGCCAGTGACACGAAGAATATTTGCTTCAGGAGTTAATTTCTTCTCGGCGCCATTGCAATTGTCCCCGTTTTGTATATTTACATCAACAACTTCCCAGTCGTCATCGGGAATAATTTTTTGAACTCTTTCACCATTTGATAACCTTTTCACAAACTTACTTTTCTTCAGATTACGCCTCCCTTTACCATTGCCATTAACCAATTTACTATCTTTTTCATTACCTATTTTGTGTTCGGGACTTTTACCGTTAGCGCTATTTGTTTGCTTTATATCAGGTAGCTTATCAACATGAGTAGGCTTCATATTTTCTTTTTCAGATTCTATTTGCTCTCTTGTATCGTCATCTCTCTTTACTTTAGGTAAAGCTAGAGAAGATCTTTTGTTGAGTTTGCTTTCCCCTTCTAATTTGGTAAAAATTTCGTTATCTGTCCAACCCTGTTAATAAAGTAACGATAGATGATGTTAATGCAAAAAAACATGTAATTTCCGAACATTTATTTTTAAGAATGAAGAATAGGATAAACAGCGCATTATTTTCAACTAAACAATAAACAACAAAATAAAAATAAATAGATGGCGAACTATTGCATGGCGGACATGGTAGTGATAGTGACAAATGACAGCATTGCATAAAGGAGCAAACTTATAGGGTGGAATTAAGCCCATAGATACATCAGTTAGCTCCGGTCAGCCCTTTAGGGCTGGTTTATAGTACCATAGACTTCGAGAAATTTAAGCCGATGTCACGAGGGTTTCTCCATACGGCACCTCCGGGGCCTGGCTTTCCCCATGGCCCTTCCATAGTGTGCTGCAAAGGACATAAAAATACATTGTTCATAAAAACGTTGATATTTTTAAAACATCATAGTTTAAGTTTACCATTTGGCGTTCGTAGTCCAACGTTTGTTTTATTTCGTCTTTTAAGGCTTTCTTTCTTTTGTCAACCATGTCATCTAAAACAATGACAATATATTATCTTGATGAATACGTTTTTCGTAGATAATATGCCTAATCAATTACCGTGGCCAATGTGGAATTGATGCACCCACGCAAATAAAGGCAGCTTTCTTCTTGATTAATATTCATGGGCCTTTTTGAGATAAATTGCGTATAACCCTATTGAGGATGCTGCTTTAAATATTATAAGGCTTAGATATTTATAGTTAATTAAGCCAAATGTAGTTGAAGGTTTTAACACTTAATAAGTTTCACATAAAATATTGCAAAAAAATTAAGAGCTTTTTTATGCTTTGCCGGATATTTTTAAGCAGTAGAATGTAGATTTTATAAATAAAAACTATAAGTAAGTTGGTTATGATCAGTCAACACTACGACAGATTTTACACTTTCACTGCGAAAACCGCCGTTATTACGAGTGTCATATGGGTGCTCACTCCACTAGTAGTAAGCACACTCCACTAGTAGTAAGCACTAAAAATTACTCAACATGCATCTCACTTAATATATGTTTACCCAAAATCTGTTTGTAGCACTGTTGTTCCACCGGCGTTTGCTTGTACCGAATGTCGTTGTCAACACTCTTGCGCAGATTGTCCGCGTAGCAGAGCTGCGGGTCTTCGCGCAGCCGCACCGGGGTGCGCCGGTACCGGTACCGGGGGGTAGGGAACCGGTAGCACGGCTCGTATTGGCTGACACCCTGGAACGCGAACATTGTTTTTTTGCAAAATCTATCCTATCCTATATTTTTGGACTATCAAAAATGGTTGGTTTCGCTTTGTATCAGTATCAAATCTTTAAAAAAAATAGTATTTTTTATGTTGACTAAATGCCTTAAATAAGTACCTACCTACTACAGAAACTAATAATTATGTCTAACTTAAATATCCAGACTATAAGACAAAGTCACAGTTTTCAATAAAATAGCCTACAAAATTGATGATCTTCATAAGCATATTTCTCATGAATCCGTCAAATCACGGTAATGGTAAAAACCACTTTACACTAAATCTAAGTTCAAAACACTACAAAATGATGTGGCTTTCATTCGGGCACAATGTCATACAAATTGAAACCAAACTCCATACATCATTGGTCATTCTCCTTTATATTATCATAAATTGGAAACTAACTTTAAATATAGTTTAGTCTGCTGGTCTAAAAAGGGCGCTAACGCAATATTGCTAAGTGAATTCCCCAACAATTCATTGAATGGTTTATTTTCTATAAAGTTTTGAACTGTGTCACTGTTAGTGTAGTAGAATTTGCCTTTAGTTTTTTGAAGACAAGAAAATTTATTGAAAAGCAAATAAATTAAACAGAAATGCTATAATTTTGGGTTTTTTATTTTATAGAAAAGTGCCTGATGTTCTTAAAAATGTAATACTCTTGTTTGGAAAACTTACATAAAAACTGAAAGATATATTTTTTAAGTGTATGTTAATTATTTTATTTTACCTGATTTATTCACAACTTATCACCCAAAAATAAATAATCAATGAACAGAATTTATAACTATTGAAATGACCTTTATGTAGCACATTAATTCATAGCTATCACAATGTGTTTATGAAGAAATCAAATACATGAATAACATTTATTTTGTATGCATCTAAGGGCCGGTAAAGAATATCGAGTTATCTTGAATTGATCCAGGATTGAAGACATGTTCGACTTATGTGTATTTCAATCTGTATGTTTGCAGATTTCAATATAGAATTAAACTTAAGTGACACAAGTCCATCCTAAGGGCCGGTATTTCAATGTCACCTTATCTTATGACTTAAGTTAAGTCCAACATTTGAGCTAAGTATCACTTGTGAAAGACAATAGCGTATTTCAATCCGGATATTCCTCTCCTTAGCAAATCTAGGATTCGTCGCAATATTGCAACATAACAAACAAAATATGATAATTGTCTATGAATTTTGTAGTCATTTGCTGACATTGGGCGCTCATTGGCTGCGCTTGTACGCTCAGCGACCAATGAGAATCGTTGTGGAGGCTCCACAATGAAAAAGAGCGCCAAAAAATTTATCACTTTTGAATTTCTTCTCACTTCGAAATTTTTACATTACATTTCGCATCCTCTTCAAAATTTCGCATAATATTCTTGTAATTTGCCATTATTTCTACACTATAATATTTTTTATGCTACAACTGCATTTTATTTACTGATAATAAATACCTAAATGTAAAACTAAAATATCTTTTTGCCAGTCATTCACAAATTTAGGTTATGCTATGACACTTGTGTATGATTTGATATATGTAATGAATTTGTGAAGTGACAAATAAATAAATTATTGATTGATTGATTGATATTTTGTTTGTTATGTTGCAATATTGCGATGAATCCTAGATTAGCTAAGGCGAGGAATATCCAGATTGAAATACGCTATTGTCTTTTACAAGTGATACTTAGCTCAAATGTTGGACTTAAGTTAAGTCATAGATAAGGTGACATTGAAATACCGGCCAGATTCCTAACACAAATATAGATAGGACTTACATCACAAAACAAACAAATGTTTATAACATCTATTTGTAGCATATAATAAAACACTTAATTTCGTCTACTATCCAACACGGATGTAAAAAGGCCATTAACCAACCATTTCCGTATGTAAACACTTGATGAAGAAGAGATTCGTACTTATGATCGTAGTAACACGCGTAGCGGCTCCCAGAACGCATTGATTGCACGCCGACAAATGACGGCTAAATTGTGTAAAAAAGTAAATACTGTTATGTCAATGAAGTAGTAGAAACCAGCCGATGCGGTCTTCACTCGTTATGTCACACAGATCTTGTATGACCCTTTGCCTTTTTTTATTTATCTTATCGCTTTTGCATAACAATTATCGTGTTAATCTGTGTATGGCTATTATGATTGATGCGAAAAGATAAATCTGTATTACAGTGAAATATAATATTTTTATGGATAACGACGCGTTTCGTTTTTGTCACATTTTCAGATTTTGGATACCTATTTAGATTGGTTTCTTATTTGCTTTTCCGACATTTCGGCACGTTCAGATTGCAAAAGCCACTAATTATGGCCACGATTCGATCAAAAGTCCTTAATTATAATATTGTATTACTCAATTATGACAAGGTTTCGTGAAAACTTTCCAAATCCATAGGCATCCTCACGTGACCTTTATATAACGTTGAAGGTTAGAGCTTCAATAAATCATAAAATATTCATATAACGAGGATGCGAGGTACTATTATTCTTCGAATATTCTCGAAATTTTTAAAGATTTCTTAGACCAAATCAATATATTAAGCAGATCATGATATTAAAAAGGTTTTTATTGTCCTTTATGCAATTGATTAATTTTCACAGCTTTCTGCTAGTTTTCTGAGTAATGCAGAGTTCATTCTGCATTAATTTTCTTTCGTCAGTGATTTATTGGTTTATAGAACGGATTTTTTATTAGTCAGCCGCTCAGTACATGACGTTATGTTTATCTAACTGAAAAAAAATTGCATTGAGATCGCGAAATGTCTACAAAAACTTGAGTTTTTCGCCAACTTAGTGAGGGCCTATGGGCCCATGAGAAAAGTTTTTTAGTTTGGTAAGTAGGTTAAGTATTTTGACTTGAATGCTGATACATGTACAATTCGAAAACTCGAATCAGTAGGTACGTTAAAAGGTTTTTATCAGTGATGAGGCTGCCCGACGCGCGGCCCCACGGCTCGAACGACGCCAACTCCTCGCGCGCCTGGCACCACCAACATCAATATTTCCCTTAGTTCCTCCTTCGGGTAAGCAGCAGGTTGATGAAGCGCACGCCGCGTGCTTTGGGAACGACGACGCCCGCGAGGCCCCACGGCTCGAACGACGCCATCTCTCTGCGCCTTGCACCACCAACATCATTATTACCCTTAGCTCGTCCTCCGGGTAAGTAGATGTCGTAGACGCGCAGGTTGGTGAAGCGCACGCCCCGTGCGTTGGCCACACCGCCACACCCGCTCACCCCACGGCTCGAACGACCATGGCTCTTCGCGGGCCTGGCACCTCCAACATCATTATTACCCTTAGCTCGTCCTCCGGGTAGATGCCGTTGACTCGCAGGTTGGTGAAGCGCACGCCGCGTGCGTTGGGCGCGCCGCCGCCCGCGCGGCCCCACGGCTCGAACGACGCCAGCTCCTCGCGTGCCTGGCACCATCAATACCAGTATTATGCTAAGTAGGTAGGTACAAGTTACTGATTCTAAGGTCAGTCTTTGAACTATAAAAAAACCGGCCAAGTGCGAGTAGGACTCGCGCACCGAGAATTCCGTTTAAAATTTTCAAAAATATTTTAATTTTAATTATATAACTAAAAATTTACGGTTTTCGCAATTTTTCCTTTATCTGTACTATAAGCCGTTACTTCGTACCAAATTTCAAGATTCTAAGTTCACGGGAAGTACCCTATAGGTGTTGATTCCCGTGCGAGTTTCGAAAATTTGCGGCATAAACGACTGTATTTTTCGATTGCTTTGGCTTAGAAGTTTGATTTTTTCACAGCTCCAAGGGACAGTAGACCTGAGTATTAGATATAAAGGAGAATGCTCATCTAGTATGAAAAAAAACTTAGGCTGGCAGGCAGCAAAAGAAAAGTAGCTCCAATTATTGGTAAAAATATGTAATTAAATATTCCATAGGCCATCATCGAAATCAATGGCTATATGTGTGAAATTGCTATTCGAATTTTTACAGGCATCAAACAAAGTATCAGTTAAGGGGAGCAGTAAACAGATACAGTTGCGGTATAAAAGTGTATAAAATGACTATATCTAACATAATTATATTATATAATTGTATATAATTATTATTATTCAATATAATAAAGCGTAAGAGTTTGTTTATTTTTGTAAACGCGCTTATCTCAGAAACTACAAGACCGATTTTAAAAATTATTTCACCAATGGGAAGAAGCTACGTCGTTACTGAGTACGGCTATAGGTGCGTTGTCACTTCCGAGGACTAAGATTGAATGCCTCTTGCGCTCATTTATATTATATGCGAGCAAAGCCGCGGGGAACAGCTAGTACAAGAATCGGTATTGTAGTTCCTGAGATAAGCGCGTTTACAAAAATAAACAAACTCTTACGCTTTATTATATTGAATAATAATAAATTTATACAATTATATAATATAATTATGTTAGATAGTCATTTTATACACTTTTAAACCGCAACTGTATCTGTTTACTGCTCCCCTTAACTGATACTTTAAGTGATGCCTGTAAAAATCCGAATAGCAATTTCACACATACAGCCATTGATTTCAATGTTGCCCCCTATGGAATATTTAATTACATATTTTTACCAATAATTGGAGCTACTTTTGTTTTGCTGCCAGCCTGGGTTTTTTTTTAGCATTCTCCTTTCAGTTTGATACCTCCACGCGTTCCTGAGAAAAACGGTCTTGACAGACGGACGGACGGACAGACAACGAAGTGGTCCTATAAGGGTTCCGTTTTTTCCTTTTGAGGTACGGAACCCTAAAAAAATAGTAAAATAAGCAAAGAATACCTAGATATTTTCTAGTAAAATATTTTCATGCATATCTCATGTATAAATGTACTCGTTTATAATATTTGTTAAGTTAATATTTTTTAAGTTGATATCGGTTTCATTTTATTAAATTAGTTTTTAATTTAATTGTATTTATGAAATATATATTTGTGATACAGGCAAGTAAAATATATTGCAATTTCTCCAAAAGTACTTTGACTCTTAGAAAAAATCGATAGTTAAGTCGATAGGATTTCAATATGGGTCATCTCTAGAACTGACAAACTTGAAACGTCTCAGGAATCATCCTAGTTAAAAAATAATGTAGTTATTTAAATAAAATAACTATTTATGTTATTCCTATGTAATATAACTTTTTCTATATATATATATATTATATTGGATTTTTTGAAACAACGCTAACAACTCTACTAGTTGACCATAACACGATCATAACACGTTCACGATCAAGTTTTTGATGTCTATGTGCCATAATAGAATTTTTGAAAAACAACCTTAGTCACAAGATATTCCTAGAAATGTGAATTGGTTGTTTGGAATAACGACATTTGCCTACTATTTTCTTTAGTTTGTGTGGAAAAGCAACCAATAAATTTTTACCTCACACGCTCTGAAAAGGAGGTTTTGTCAATCAGTTTAGGCGTAGAAAATAGCTTTTTGCGGCCTAGCGCGGCAAAGTACTTTTTTAATGTAATACCTAAAAATATGTCTTAATGCGTTCCGAATCGCACTATTGACTATTTTTTATATTTGATTCTTATTTTAAATAGCTTTAAAATAATTATACTCCGTTTTGGTTTAATTATATTATTTTAGTTCATTGAATCATAAAAACAATAACAATAAGGTTAAACTATTTGTTATAAGAATTTTATATTAGGCTGGGTGAGATTTCACAACCTATAATTGGATTTCGGACTGTGACATAAATCTTTATTTTTAAATTGTCTTTGGCTTGTACCTCATGTCAGTGTCAAAATTTACGGAATCGTTTTTATTCTTATTGATAAGTAACAATATATTCCTACTTTAAATAACTTTGAATTAACTATAATACTCCATTTTTATTATTTTAGGTTTTTATTTCGTTAAAACAACGAGAATAAGGTATATTTAGATTTAACTTTATGTTTAAAGAATTTTTTACCGGAAGTTGACCGCGGAAACAACCATAAAATGTTCCTCGCTGTTGTGAGGTGAAAAATTATGTGTTGCGCTCGGCAGAAAAGTTTTTAGCGTCTTGTACCTTTGAAATCCTCGCTTCACTCAGGATTCAATAGAGGTAACTCGCCGCTAAATAACCAACTTTCCAGCCTTGCATAACAAATAACTATTTCACCTCACATATTCGGAAAAGGAGGTTTTATCATTCAATTTCTGCGTGGAAAAAACGCATTTTGAGGCCTAACGTGGTAAAGTACTTTTTTAATTTAAAATTATCAATTTTGTAATTTATAATTATTTTGTAATTGGTCCATTTATTGACTTTGAATAAATAAATTGAATTGAACACCAAAAATTTAGTTGTAATGCGTTCTGAATCACTTTATTCACTTTTTATGTTGCATTTTATTCTTATTTTTAATAACTTTGAATTAATTATAATACTCCGTTTTGGTTTTATTATATTATTTTAGTTCCTCGAATCATAAAAACAATAACAATAAGATTAAACTAAAAATACATATAAAATATGGCGAAAAGAAATGGAATGTGATACTAGCTAAATGGGTAGGTAACAAAATGGCGGTATTTCGCCCGCGTTATTACCTTATATGCGTAATTTATTGTACTAAATAGCGGAAATAGTAAGTATATTGAGATTAAATTTATTGTTAAAAGAATTTTTTATTGGAAGTTGACCGCGAAAATAACCTTAAAAATATCCTCGCTGTTGTGAGGTGAAAAATTGTGTGTTGCGCTCGCCAAAAAAGTTTTTAGCGTCTCGTACCTTTGAAACCCCTCGCTACGCTCAGGATTTTATCCTTGAACCACTCGCTACGCTCGTAGTTCAATCATAGAATGCTTCGCTTGCTCAGGTTTCAATAGAGGTATCTCGCCGCTAACTTTCTAGCCTTACATAACAAATAACTATTAAATTTGAGAAAAAACTGCCTACGCCCAATTGATTGTTGTCGATATTTGTTTTATAAGTACAATCCAAAATTAGACTAATGCAAAGGGGTAATATTCAAACCTAAAAATAAAATTATTGGAATTTAAAATGACTATCATTTTCCAATTCTTATTCTAACGTTCAACGGAGATCTACGGCTCTACCTGAGTTACACAAGAAGCTAAATAAAATACAGCTTATTGATACCAAGGCTATTAGGAATCGATTTCAGCAAATGAAAACATGACAGTATTTGATGTAAGTATTGAACATTTTAATTAAAGTAAAAATAACCCAGCAAAGGTATGACATACTGGCTGAATGCATCTAAGCAATATATTTATATAGTTTCTATGTATTTTCTTTTAGGATTGAAAATATACGCACGCTTTTGTCAAGCGCGTATTTGTAAAGCTTTTATTAAACAGAAGGTTCTATTATTTACGCCTTGTTGCATAAATTTATTAACTATGTCACTGACCTAAAAAAATGGAAATCAGAAAATTTACCATAATATCTAGTACCTACCTAATGCACATTGCCATTAACATAAAGTTTCCATAATTTTTAGTAGTGTTCAATTGTTTCATGAGTCATAAACATTCGGTACGCACAATAAGGAACTAAGTAGGTACCTACCATACCTACATTGCGTAGGTGCAAGCAAATGGGTGTTGTCCGCCTGAGAATAGATTACGATAGGAGAGAAAATGCAGATTCGCTAGATGCAACAATACGAACGGAGAGGCGGAGGAGTACACGGTTAAGGCTGGCCACGATGTGATATTTTAATTGTTATTTTTTTATGTTTTATCGATTGTTCTGACCGGTTTTACTGTTACTGAATACTAACTGTCGTAAGAGTCATAGTCGCCAGTCACAATTGCAAATAGTCCTGGGGCATTACCACGAACCACTAATATCGTATAGCTACCTATCAGTGGCGAATGGTCCATAGGTACATACCGATTCCCATCGGCTTCCCTTTCAGAAATCCTACTCGTGGTCCACTATGCAGATCATAATAATTAATGTCACCGATTACTTGAATATTTGTGGATGCCAGGCAGTTGAAGAGTAAACAAAATGTTTTATTTTCCATTTTAGGTATGATTTTGTCTTATTTGTGGATTGTTGCCACATTTCGACCCCTCGCCTCTGCTACCTATAGTTACGTTTCGTTCCTGAATCAACATTACTTACCTACTTCAATATTATTATTGCGATGACAGCTGATTTTATTGCTTATACTATAGGATGTTTTGGTAGGAATTCAAGTTGAGAACGACTCAAACTCGACTTTAAGCAAAATGTTCATACAACATCATGCATGAGTGAGGTTACAATATTATGCAGTGACACTGACGTTTGCCATCACTGCGGATTGGGGAGAGAAACATCCAAACACCTCCTATGTGACTGCGGGCCCCTAATCGCAGTTCCATCTTGGACCGGCACATAATTCGGCCAGACCAGAGAAACTAAAATCTCTCAAGCCAGGAAGATTTTAGACTTCCTGGAGGCCGCCAGGCTAGAAGGGATACTCTAACTATTATAGGTGACGAGTTACAATAAATCTTTTAGGTCGCAGTGACTACAGTTCTAACTGGAGCTCGGCTGCTCTAACCAAAAAGAAAGTAAATAACCTCAGAGTAATTTTACGGGAAAAATAAATTGCCAAAATCATCAGTTTTATAAATATGTAACAATAATTCAAGTATATTTTTTATATATTCTATGAGAGCAGTGTTTAAAGAAATAAATTAAGCATTTTGTAATATTAGGACATTTTCAGTTCTTTTTTAAATATCAGAAAAGTACCAGTAATTACAACGAATTAAAAAATAACAAACGAAACACAAAACAATAAAGTAATGCTTGGATATTTTTTTACATAGTCATCATACATATTTTGTAAAGATACCTAGATTTGTCATGGGTTGACTTTGACAATGACAGTGACATTTGACTGACATTGGCATTTGCGTTTAGTTTAAATTAATCAAAATTTAAGTTATTTTGATAATGCATTTTAGACGAAATTTGTTTATTAGACCACACATAAAAAAAGTAACTGCCGTAACCACAAAAAAATGTTTCATATGTCAGAATCAAACAATCAAATAAGAATGTATTGTACTTTGATAATGAATTTTAGACAAAGATTCGTTTATTTGACAATGCAAAAAAAAGTCAAACTGCGGCAACCACGCATAAACAAAGTAAACCATAATCTTATACTTTCTTTTTAATTGTGGCAGCTAGTTACTGTAATTTTGCGTTGTGAAGTTAGAAAATAAGTGGAGTTACTGTTTTCATTACCTTTCATATCTTGCAAACCAAATGAGTAAAAAAAAGTTAAAAATAACGTTAGATACGTTACATTATTTCTGATTCAACCGTCTATAAATCTTAATTTTACAGTTAACGTCCTTTACTTTATTTTTGGTTAGAGCAGCCGAGCAGCTGCATAGTCCCTATATCCTTCAAATAATAATAATAATAATAATGAGTGAGGTTTGAGAATTGAGACGTTTTCAGTTTGAAATCCTTCGTATGAGACGCCATTTTGTTATATTTTCAAAATAAAATATAACAAAACAATTCATGGTATATAATGCCACGTTAATAAAGAGTCACGTTAGCCAGATAATTAGAGTTAAAAATGAATAATGCCGACCCTAGATACTACCCTAGATACTACCCTTTGTATCTTTAGCTCCAATTATTTATATGAAATAGAGCTATGTTATATGAAATTCTTTATTCAACTTTACGTACCCTTTCCATTGATATAAGATTGCTTTTGCGGCGCCGTTTTGAAAAAAAATCAAAATGGCGGAGCCTGGATGAGGCCAAAAGGGGATAAAGCAGTGTCCCCCCCCCTCCGGGCTCCCCATCCAGCCTTTTGAGGCTGAATGGGGGACTGGGAGGCGGTGGTCCCTCTCATCTCCCGTCCCGATGGGAGCTGGTACGATCCTACCCCGAACCCCCGCCGGGCCTACTAAGCTTGACGGGGTGTCGGGGGGCGGCGAGGGATAGGGTGCTGGACTCGCGAGTCCGGTATTCTAGGTGAGCCCAGCATAACCGTTTGGTATGCGTAAAAGCATTCCCCTCACTCAAAACAAAAAAAAAGGTGCTACGTTGCTAGAGACCCCGATACATAGCATACATACATAGCCGACATACAGCCATGATTATATTTTTAATAGAAGTAAAGTTTCTTTGAAGTGTCAATTTTATAGTTAAAACCTCTTTGGACCACGAAGTTATGCCTTAAACAGACTTGTTTCTTTTTCGAAACTATTTTTGATAGAAGTTTTTGTTGACACTATGTCGTTCCATGTTTAAATGTTATCCTAATTACCCAAGGGAATTTCCATACAACATTAGCTCCTCCGGGCATTATTAGCTTACTTTCAAATTGAGAATACTCGATATTTAATACGTGCTGCAGATGCAGGTGGTGTATAAAATACGTTAACTCTCATCAACATGGTAATAAATCTTCATTGTTAAAACTCTTGTAAAAGTATTATTTTATCTACCTATCTAAATATGAATACCGACATACATATGAACCATGTATGAACGATACGGCACGGCACATATAAACCTATATTTTTATGGTCTATAACCTGTTAACGTTTACGTCAAACTAAACAATGGTAGTTTCACGACCACTAAATAGCTTTCACGACGCGTCAGCATAAGATTTATTGACCACTATTTGACGTAAGGTAAAGCAGTTTTCTAATTTGTCTATCACTAGTAATATTTGATGGGTTGAAATAAAGAATGACATGTGCATTGTCTGGTTAACGCAATTTTATGAGTGTGCGGTGCGCATACAATAATAGCGATAACATCGCGTTTGCAGCGCTTTGACCAGCGTGATAAGCCTTGTCTATATTATTCTCTTTAGCTTCCGTAGCACCTGTTTCTAGTCTGGAAGAGTTACCCGTCTCACAGGGCCTTTAGCTCCTGCCTTCGTACGTATGTGCCTATCTCTCACGAGTTTTGCTCTCTTCCAACCGGCACCTGCGAGCCTTCACCTGCCACTGAAAAACTTATTCCTCTTCCTACCTTCCCTATAGCCACTTCTTTACCCACTGCGCGGGTAGTTATAGTTCTCCAACCACCTACGAACCCTTCAAACTGTCGACAATATTATGAATAAGAGAGTCGTCAACTGTGTCACTGCCTTATTTTTTCACGCGCACCCTCTGCTCCCGTCTTCGTTCACGCGCCAGCCGCTTGCCCTCAGTGCCGGCACAGTTTCAGGCATCTTCTTCAACCATCTACGAATCCTTCAAATTATCAACAATGGTGTGAACACAACACAAGAGTATCGTCACCTCTCGCTGCAACTCTTTCTTATCGCGCACCCGCTGCTCCCTGCGTTGGCGCGCCAGCCGCTCGCCCTCGGCGCGGGTCTGCTCGGCCAGCCGCCGCTCGCGCGCCCTACGACGTGCTGACCCCGAGCTTGGAGCACTCAGCCGCCTGAACATTAAGTATACATAATGGCTTTTTTAAGTTTGAAAAATGACCTTTCTAATTATTCTTTAAGTATTGGTAAATCGAAAAAAATCCAAAATTCTGTTTAGGTACGAATAACGTACCCCACTTATAGTCAATATAGTCAATAATCTCTTATAGCTTCAGCATCTATGAACATGCGTTCAATTTATCCAAATCTTGTAGGTAACATTCGCTTGGATAACGGACGATGTCGCAACTCAGATACTTATATGCATAGGTATTAGTTTGTAACTGATAGCATAATAATTAAAATAATAGTAAAGATTTTCCATTCATTCTTAAAAGTTCATCACAGATATTAATAATAATAATACTTATAATCAATGTAAGTTTCATAAGAACTCGTGTAATGAATGAACAAACTTTAATACTTTTTTTGTAAATACATACAATGTACATATTATACAACCAGACTTATATCCTTTGCAGTCGAAAGAAACATCTTGTCAAATGTTTATCAGATCAATCATAAACGATTGAAATGAAATTTGACATACAGATAAAAAACAGCCCGAATTAAAACATAGGCTACTATTTATCCCGATATTTCTACGGGAACGGGAACCACGTGACGGGAACCGCGGGTGGCCGCTAGTACTTAATAAATAAAACATTGTATGTACTATCTGATTATTCATCAGTGGCGAGGGGTCGAATATGGCCAATAAAACATTTTGATCACAAGGCAGTTTCTGCCTGGTATCCACGTATATGTGACTAATGGTTGCACTAATTATTGACATAATTACCTATATATTATGATCTGCACGGTGGACCGCTGGGGTGGAATTTCTAAAAGGGAAACCTATACGAATCGGTATGGACCCTTCGCCACTGTTAGACATATGTAGTAAATAAATCAAATACGGAAAGCGACAGCTGCAAAACTTAAGTGTTTGTGCAATGAACCACTCGAACATCTATAATGTTCCGACTACAATGCTTACCTACGCAATCGGCGCGTGTGCAAAGCAAACATTTAAACTATGGTTTCACTTAACCCAACAAAGAATTTTCATATCACAAAACCGGTGATTAAGTAACAGACTGTTATGAGGAGGAAGGGCGGGAGGGCCGCAGTGAAATGTATCATCGTGGCAGCTGTTTTAACCGTTCGGCATTTCAGCCGGTACTGTGACCTACTGAAATGACTCGATGCTGAAAGTTGGCGACTTGACACGCTTCGTGACGAGTTTCCACTGTCACACGGTTGTAGTCAATTAGTTTGTTTTCCGTTTGTTTTTTATTTTTATTGTGATCACATGGGGCTTGAAGCATTTTATATAATGGAATCGCTAAACTTAATTAAAATTATAGAGGTAAGTACTAATGCAACAACAGGTTTAATAATTACACTTGCAGTAGTCTAACTAAAGAAACGATATAGAAACGTACCAAGCTTCTGAATCTAACTAACAACTTAGGTCGATTGACATGACAGCCTATTAAAGTATTTAGGTACCTACTTAAACTTTAGCCAAGATGTTTTTTGACAGTCTTGACAAACCCAAAGAAAATTAATAGTTCTAACTTAATACAAGGTTCACATATGTAATCATAAACATAATTTTCCAGTCGTAAGTTAAGTAAGGAATAACTTATGCTTAAAAATTAAATATGCCATGAATGCAGATAAAAGTATATAGCGCTAGCTCAGATGGCTATGGTATTTGCGATGACGCAACTACCTACCATGAAGATGAATTACACACACGCGTTAATGCGAAAGATTTTAAAAGGTCGCAGTATTGTGCGAGGCACATTATTTAATAACTAGTGGTAGCCTGCGGCGTCGTTTGCATGCTGTTCGGTATGTCAAAATAAATTTATTTAACACTCTAAGCGCCAAATAACCGACAAGCAATAAATTTTCTAATACTTGTGAGTGCGGAACTGCTGTTAAATTAACTGTGCATACAAACAGTTCCAGAAAGCTTAATTTGAAAACGTCATAGTGAGTGATTAATTTTCGCTTTACCCGTGTTTTAAATCGATAAGCGTTAGACATTTAGAAGCTTTTTCCAAAATACAGAAAATTATAAATTGTAATGTGATAACTGTTTCGTCAATGATTTATTATATGTGTGTATTGAAGTATTTCATACTTAATTGATTCATTGAATTTCTTTTTTTAAACACTGCAAATAATAGGTGGGTACTTAAACTAAGGTACCTATGCAATAATGCCAATCTCATAGCCACCGGTAAGCAGTAAGCACCAACAGAAGTTCTAACTTTTGTTACATTTTACCTATGCCTATAAGTCTAGGTCTTACAAAATAATAAAATATATAAGCAGCCAATAGAAGTAACAATTTCTTACAACGCACTTCTAGTGACTATAGACGCTAGACGTAAGTGCGTTGTAGGAAATGGCTAGCTTTAATATTAAATGACATAGGTAGTTTATAGGTAATATAACACAGAAACGTTAAGGATTGTTACATACGGGAATTCAGGAAACAATGAAAGGAAACTTCCTCGTGTTGCGGTTGTACACACTTAGTGGTTTGATACAAAATGAACGCACTGACCAACTTGCAGCAGCTGTTGCATTGAACATATTTAATGCATAACGATATTGCAAGCACGTGCACTTAAAAAGGAATTGACGGAAACTAGTCTTTAGATTTAAAAGAAGTGAAAACCTACCTCTAAATATTTTTCGTTCAGCAATAAAAACTATTTGTTGAAACGTAGAAACCACGACAACACACGACTGGTTTTACTTTTTTCTGGATTGTACTGACATTTCTGCGTATCATGTTTCGTTGTTACTTATAATGAAGTACCTAGCTACATATTATACATACATGTCTGAAAAGAATACATAGATAGACTCCAATGAGGTCGATAGCATTGAAGAACAAATGAGCTTTTAAAATGAATAACATAGGTCATAGTCATAGTATATATCGGCAAAGATTAAAGCTAGACTAGAAATACACGTAGCTTTGTGAAGCTTTTCCAACAAATACCGATCATACAAAGGTTCCTAAATTGAGAAGCAATAAAAAGGTTGTCTGCAGCAAGTTTTATTGCAAATCGATGACGAAAGCATTATCTTCCAAGTTTACATTAATGAATTTGAATTTACATAGGAGGTACGGTTTTTAGGTAGAGCTCTTGTCATTATGATATTAACATAACATAGGTAATGATTTATACATGTTCTGGGTAAAAGAGCTATATAACCTTACCTATGGATTTTTTTTATCGCCACTGTGTTTTAGTGGTGACATCCCCCGGTATCGGATCCAGAGGCCCTGCATTCGATTCCACAGGGGCATATTGCATCTCGATTTGGTTAGTGGCAGGACTAAGTCCACCTGGCTAGCTACCATCATCTTATCCAAGTCTGTCGCCATAATCAAAGATTTCAGCATTATTGTGTTCCAGAAGTCAAGATGTAGAGCCATTTCTAAGGGCCACTTGCACCAAACTGGGATAGCGCTGGGTTAACCCAAGAGTTTATTTCACATCCGACCAAATACATTGAAACTAATGCTAAAAGCTTTGTACATACCAATTAAGCTGCCTGCCTTCTTTCAACCTAAAATTTATTTAAGGTAGAATACAGTAGACCACAGTAAACACACATTGTCATCCATCTCAATGAATCACACTGTATTGAGCAAATAAATAATTTCTATTTCATTTCTATTTCTATTT
The DNA here is from genome assembly GCA_910589605.1 of Chrysoteuchia culmella. NCBI lineage: Eukaryota > Metazoa > Arthropoda > Insecta > Lepidoptera > Crambidae > Chrysoteuchia > Chrysoteuchia culmella. The sequence continues at coordinate 11,397,842 of OU342648.1, forward strand.
CTATTTCATACAAGTTATCTTGCAAAAAAATTTAGATAGATAGGTACAGTCGGGGAACTTCCCGGATGACCAGTAGAGATTTTTTACGGAGCTTTATTTAAAAAAGTAATACCTAGATATATAGAAAACGTTTTTATCACAAATAATAGGACATTAATTGGTAATTCAATTGAATAATAAATTATTTCTTCAACCATGATACTTTCCGAGAATACATTTCCCAGAAAAACTCTACTGGTCAACCGGGAAGTTCCCCGATTGTACCCACTTATGGACCCTCTCATAGTGTGTATAGGTATTTAACATGACTGGCTTTAGGTAAAAGTACCATAAACATCGCTTAATATTTTAATGCTTTTACAGCTATATAAAAATGTACACTCAAAATACATGAAGGTAGGTACTCTGTAAACTTTAACGAGGAACTACTTTTAATTTAATAATAATACTTACCAACCCGTTTGTTTGCAATAGACGAAGCTATATAGGTAAACGGTGAATAAAAGCGTTCGCCATATCGATAAGATACAGCAAATATTCAGGCTACACTTTTAATAGTAAAAGCAAAGGCGCTGCCTATTCAGGAATCTAGAAGTTAGACTAATCAAAGAAAATCGCGAATAAACCTCGGCATCGCGTGACTTTTCTTAAAGTAACTTTCCACGGCTACTGAACTGTTAATAATATTTTCTCTGAAAGTACGCAACATCTACTAGCAACAAATTGTAGGCGTATTGTCAAGGTCCAAATCATAGAGATTACTTAAAATGTCTAGAAAACTGGATAATTTCACTGGCTGTAGGTATTTCAGTAAGGTACCAAGGTTCAAAGTTTACAGGTAATGACAAGGAAATAACTTCTACAGAATATAAGTACGGAGGTATCTAGTTTACTGCATTCTAATTATAGCCCCAGGGAAACACGAGTCGGAAAAGCATTTCTTATCTGAACTCAAATCATAAACTTTATTTGAATACCTACTTAGCTTTTATCCTTAGGTTTAAAGGCTGAACCAGCTGAACATACTTTTACGAAATAGCTAGAATGCTGACAGCTCCTATCATGGCAAAATTAGGTCAATAGTTGTTCCGAGTGCGGTGACTGACCTGCCCCAATCATCAACAAAACTGGTACAATGCAGGATGTACGTCGATTCGCCATGAAGTACGTTATCATAAAGTTTGTCAGCACATTAAATATTTATGAGTTAGGGGTCTGTCAAGTGTACTTACAACTACTTAGGGGACTGCGTATATTCCAAAGACTGTATTTCCTTGTAGTGTATGAGGCAGCAGTGGTCCCGGCGGTGCCACGCGCGGCCCGATCGATACCCGCGAGCACGCAGGACATTGCAATCATAACATCCGATATTGTTATGTGCGACGAAATTGGGTCATGCAGGTTAGCATTAAATTTGCCAAATTTCATAGCAGCCATTCGCGTCATCAATCAAGGGTGGAGCAATAAATGGATTGTTTTGTTAGAGTTGGTTGTGACTGGAAAACCGAGGGCCCTTATGATTTTTCTGATGTCGGTAATAAACATGTAGGGTAGGCGATCCGCTTGTGGCACCTTTATAAGTCGTATAATTAAGTACAAATATTTACAGAGCGGTAAAGGATCTAAGAGGCCATATCCAGGGTTTTAATTAACTCAATGTTTAAAATAAGCAAGATCTACGTTTATGACGTTTTGGGGTTCCATCGAATTCACCCAGGTCTCCATCGAATCAAAGGCTTTCTCAAAGTCCACAAACGCCAAGCTCCATGTTGCAGATATTACTTCTCGGTCTTCTGTATAACTTGCCACTGCGTATGGATGTGGTCTATGGTATTAAAGAATTTTCGGAACCCAGCTTGATCGGAAGGTTGGAAACCTGCGTTTCGTGATGACTCTCGAAAACAACTTAAAAACATAGCTTGAAAGTGTGATGGTTCTTAGTTCATTAAAAGGGTCTTGCCTCTCTTTTTAAAGAACAGAGTCACCTCACTTATTTTCCACGCTCTCGGCGTTTTGCCCTGGACAATGACGGAATTGAAAAGCTTTTGGAGGACTTTGAGTTTCGGAGGTCTCAGAACTTTAGAAGCTATGTACTAAATCTCCAGTCTGTAAAAACTATTATGAATGTTCATTTTGCAGTCAAAACAACCTTTCAACGATGGGGTGGTGAATGAAGAGAACAAAACAACATTGGTAAAACAATGGAAGTCATCCATTCAGTCAGTACTACGACATTTGGTTTGAGGAATGATGGCTACGCAGACTTGTAACGATTTAGTTACTGGTAGAGGATTTAATAGGATCTGTCGCTATTGCTATTCTCTTTCTCCTTTATAAAATGTATATTTTTTTTGTAAGCTTTTTAAAAAAAATAACTTCTTAACTAATTTTTTAAATAATATTTTATCCTAATTCCTATTAATATTATAAATGCGAAAGTTTATGAGGATGTTTGGATGTTTGTTACTCTTTCACGCAAAAACTGCTGAACCGATTTGAATAAAATTTGGCACACATATAGAGATAGGCCCGGATTTAAAAAACAGCATAGGTAGTTTTTATCCCGATATTCGGACGGAAACGGGAACCGTGGGTGAAACCCCGGATGGCCGCTAGCATTTCATACTAATTTGTTTTATTTCTGAGTATTAACATTCGGATCGACAAAATTGAAAGAATAATTAAAGAGGTAATGGGACTACGAGAACTAGTAAATCCCTCGTGGTCCCATTATGTGTTAAGCCCTGGCGTCAAAATCAGAACTTTCGTTCCAAAGAGAGGACAACGCAATAGGGAGTCACCGTTAAAAAAAAGTTCATTTGTTTTACCAAAATGTACGTGGTCTTCGGTCAAAGACTAGTGTGTTTATAAATAATGTAGTGAAAAATAAATTTGATATTCGGAGACATTTTTAACAAGTTCTGTGTGTAATGGCGAACTGTTTCCCCCTGAGTACACAGTGGTGCGAAAAGACAGAGCTGGAGACATCGGTTGGGGAGGTGTTTTGCTTGCAGTTCGTGACTGTTATTCTGTGCGTATCATTAGTAATATTGCAAATCTGACTGCTGACAAAGAACTCTTGTTTGCTATTGTAAGTCATAAGGATGTCAAATTTTTGTGTTGTATTGTCTATTTACCTCCTAATTACAATGATGAACAATATTTAAATGTATTGACATGTATTGAAGACGTAATCTGTACTTACTCTGACTTAGCTATATTAATCATAGGTGATTTCAATTTAAATTCTTGTAGCGCTAATGTCAAAATGCACTTTAATTTATTTTGTGACTTTTGTTTGCTAAAACATCATAATAGTGTGTTCAATTATCGTGGTGTCATGTTAGATCTTGTGCTGAGTGATCTTGAGCTTGACAATATCAGCGTTACCATTAGTCATGATCCATTAGTGCACCCCGATAACCATCACCCTGCGCTTGAAGTAGATATTAATTTCCCACGTCATGCGCGGGTTCCGAATTCTGTGTCTCCGCCCACGCAATCCTCTGCATTGGGTCCTGATTTTAACTGGCGTAAAGGGGATCTGCATGGTTTATATATCGAACTAGCGAACATAGATTGGTCGGATCTATTAGCAATGGCAGACGTAAACTCCGCTGTTGAACTATTTTATAATAAGTTGTATGACTGCATAAAAAGGTTTGTCCCGATTAAAACACATTCGACCAACGGCAGTCGGTACACTTATCCGACATGGTTTACGGCGGAAATAATAAAAAATATCAAGCAGAAATATTTTCACCTTAAACGTTATAAACAAGAGGGCAAAGAGTTCAATCTAGAGCTTTTTAAATACTATCGGGAGCATGTAAAAAATCTTATTGATATTGAGTATCGGCGACACATAAATGATATTGGAAGCAGGATTATTGATGACCCAGTGCAATTCTGGAATTATATAAAAGATAAGAAAAAACAGCGACAATGTGTAGATACCTTCTCTCATCATGGAGTTGATATGCAGGGTCAGGAAGCAGCGAATTCTTTTGCCAAATATTTTAGCTCTGAGTTTCGTACGGATGTTCCTCGACTGGACCACGTTGATGCTGCGCGCGTTGCTCACTCTCTGTCAGACTCTTTGTCTATATCTATCTCATCGGTCGATGAAGATGACCTAAAGCGGGCTGTGAAGCGTCTTAAGCCACGCTCTTCGGAGGGTCCTGATCGTATCCCAGTTTTCTTGGCACGAGACTGTGTGAGTATTTTGAGTGCACCTTTACTACACATTTTCAATCTCTCTCTCAGCAAAGGTACGTATCCTATGAGATGGAAATTATCACGCGTTACTCCAGTTCCAAAAAGCGTGGGTGCCACAGATGTGCCTTCTTTTAGACCGATTGCAGTATTATCAGTTTTTCCAAAGACTTTTGAAATCATCTTGAACAACCACATTAGTGATCAAATCAGCAATTTATTACATGACAGCCAACATGGTTTCCGCAAGGCTCGCTCCACCACAACAAATCTTGTTGCACATGTAGATTACGTCGCTACTGAGATGGATAGGGGTCACCAGCACCCCGACCGCCTAACGGTATAGCTTGTGCTATTGCTATAGTTATCGATTTTTCAAACCTCCTACAAGGGCTCTCGCTGACGCTATTACTTTCATACTAAAAATGCAATAGTGAATCCAATAGATGAATAGAAATATGTAGGAATTAGCCAAAAATACTATCTTTGAAGGGTTTTATGAGAGTTTGAAGTTTGATAGCCATAGCAATACCACACGCTATACCGTTAGGCGGTCGGGCCTCAGGTGGACGTGGCCTATTTTGATTTTAGAAAAGCCTTTGACCTAGTCGATAATGACATCTTGCTGCAAAAATTGGCAACAATAGGCTTTACACCAAGCTTACTGAAATTAATGGCTTGTTACCTTAACAATCGGTGTCAATATGTTAGACTAAATGGGTATGAGTCTGAAGTATACTACACAAGGTCAGGAGTCAGTCAAGGGAGTACCCTGGGGCCCACATTGTTCCTGATTTTTGTCAATGACCTACCGAGGTGTGTGGAAGAAGCAAAGTGTCTTCTCTTTGCTGATGATCTCAAGCTGAGCTTGAGTATCGTGGACGATAGTGACACTAATATGTTACAGCAGGATGTAGACTCTGTTTGGAAGTGGAGTCAAGATAACAATCTGCCACTTAACAGTGACAAATGTAAAGTTATCACATGTTCTCGCAAGCGACAGCCGCTACATGCAACTTACTTTATGTCTAACGCACCTTTGGAAAGAGTAAGTAATATTAGAGATTTAGGTTTAGAAGTAGATACAGAATTTGACTTCAATACGCATATAACAATAATCTGCAAACAGGCTAGCAAAATGTTGGGCTTTGTGATAAGAACCGCGGCCCAGTTTGAAAACCCGAAGGTTACAGTAGTTTTATACACTGCATTCGTTCGGAGCAAATTGGAATATGGCGCTGTGATTTGGGATCCGCATGAGGATAAGTATGCACTTTTAGTAGAAAAAATTCAACGCAAGTTTGCACGCTGGCTCTATAAACAACATTATGGTTATTACCCTTATCTGTATCCATCAATGTTTGTTTCGGGTATGGTGGATTTAGAGACTCTGAAATTTAGAAGACTAATGCTGTTGTTAAAACATAATCTGTCTATCATACACCACAAAATAGATAATCCGGTAATATTGGAACAAATACGGCTGATGGTTCCCAGAAATATTCCTCGGGATGCGGATGGTCTATTTGCGCCGCGCCGCAGGCCGCGACTGCTGGCCCGGCCGACGACGCGCACGAAGCGCGCCGAGTATGCTACCACCTGCGCACTGCGCTGTATAGGAGATTTGCTCGCCCAGCTCAATGATATTGACATTTTCTTTGACCAATTAGGACATATCATTAATAAATTCCATTTATATCTGAATGACGTGCATATTGACTGACATATAATAAAATTATAAGACTGACGTAACATTTTTCATTGACATAACTGTAAATATTGTAACGTTGACATTTTGAATTTTATTTTGCATTGCATGATTATTATTTGACATTTGTTTTTTTTTATTATTTTTTATTTATTGTTTTGTATTTGTAATTAAGATAAATTCTAATGTATCCATCTATATTATTGTTAGATTAAGCTTACTGGCGTTTTGGAGTATTCTGTCAGCCTGTAAGTTATTGAATTGAATAAATAAAAAATAAATAAATAAATGGGTCAAAATCCTGTGGGAGCACAATTTTAATGGGACCAAGATAAATAGTTATCCCTCGTGGTCCCATTAATGGGACAAAATCATGGGACCACGAGAAAACAGGGGGAAAAACCCAAAAAGTATAAAACTACCGACTTTGCACTGTAATTAAGAGGAAACACAAGGGCTATTTTTCCACAAACGTAGTCCCGTTTCCTTCCTGGATAATGCCGGAAGAGTAATATTTTTTTCCTGAATATCTATTGCCATTATTAGCATGTCCCTATGTTTTATTTTTTTCGTAAATAAATTTATTAAAAGAGATACGATCGTTCAAGAACCAAAAAAAATGGCCAGATTTTCTGCTGTGTTCAAACATCCACGAAACGAATTCGGCTAGATTATATAAAAAATGAAAGCATAGGAACATAGCTAAAGCATTTTTCTTTATTTTTAATAAAAATAGGTACTTAAATCCATGAAGCTATAGAGAATATATAGCTTCATGCTTAAATCAGTTAAGTTTTGGAGAAGGAATCAGGCACTACGAATCGTTGATTTTTTTGTACTTTTAATAGGCATCTTCAGTTCAAGCTGCAGTTGTCTTCTTCGCACTTTGCGGGGGGAGGCTTGAGGTTAGGGACGCAGACTAATACGTATACACTCGTGACGTGACGTGACATGTAGTCGATAATTTTATCGGTAACCTTGTGTTCTTCATCGATATCGATACTTCTAGTTAGAATATTTTGCGTGAAGTGCTTTTAAGGTTATTGTGATATTCGATTGTGAGAAGGTATTATGCAACTAATGAAACATTTCTTAAAATTAAAATCACACATACCTATACCCATTATTATTAATATTAAATAATAATAAGAAGAAACTAAAGTTTGATGTAAAAATAACTATTCCGTAGCCAATCCCTTCCTCTCTCTTGCTTATACTGGTAAACGTCGTGGTATACGACCGTCGATTATTTCCGGTAACAGGCACTCGAAGTAAAAGGTTTCTAATAAAAGGTTCCATTTTCTGGCAAAATACATCGTCTCTTAAAATTTTTTCGTAAAGTAAGTAAGCTCCACAAAACAAAATAGCAGAAATATTGGCCAGTTATGCGTAATTGCCCTTGAACTTGAAAGTAATAATTATAATTCCTCTTTAATTCTAGCGTGTCGTTTTAAAATATGCAGAAGTCTTTTGTTCTATTCCTTCTTTAGGTGTTAAATCAACAATTTGCTATCGAATGTTCTTCAACAAGACCATCAGGACTTGCTGCCAAAAACGTTTTATGCTTGTCGACAAATAATCCATATTTTGATACCGGTAGTCCAGTTTCTTCAATGAATTGTTGTATTGTTTGATCTTCTATTTCTTTACCATAATGTGTGGCAACAGTGCCTTTAAATTGAGAATACAGCAAAGATTTTAACAGTCCTGTTACTGATGTTGTTTTTCGTAGTTTACAAATTCGACAGCAGTTGGATATTCTCGCTCTGGCCAACAATGTTTTGTTGAAGCTCATCAAATTTGGTGTTATTTTTTAACTCTAAAATAAATTCACTTCAATGATAACAATTACATATAAAATATAAATATTATTAGCTGAAAGCTTTCACGCTGAAAGTACCAGGATCTCTTAACTACCCAGGAGTTATTTTCAAGATGCTCCGAGTTTTTTTATAGGCAGCTGATTTTTAGCTAGGTGTATATACTCCTAGTTGGTTATGCTGCCCTGGTACTTCTGGTTCAAAGTTTAAAGCTATTCTTTTGTTTTCAATATGAATTAGTAAATTTTATTATAAGTGATAGTTTTCATTTTCTATCGATATAGTTTCTATCGATAAATAGCAGGCAATTCCTAATGGCATGACATGTGACCACGGGTAATAAAATTAGCCGTGGACCCATTAACGGGTCAAGCCAAACGGGTCCACGGGTAAACACTCGCCGGGCCAGCCCGGCCAGCGTTCCTCCTTCCTTCCTCGATAAATGGACTATCAAACACAAAACAATTTTTCAATTCGAACCAGTAGTTCCTGAGATGAGGGCGTTCAAAGAAACAATCAAACTCTTACGCTTTATAATATTAGTATAGATTTTTGTGGGAAACTATAATATTAATCAAAGAATTATATAATTCAAAATTTACTCACCATTTACGTCTTTTCGACGAGAAAACCCAAAATCCGGTAAACAAGCCAAGTCAAAACAGTAAAGTAAAAAAACAAGTCCAGTAAACAAAAGCCAAGGTCAAACGAAGAGCAGGTAGGTAATAATAATAGTAGTAATAATAATACGATAATACGAAAAAAACATTCCGTAACCGCTGAAAATAATCACGGCAAGCAAAGCCGAGCGCAGGAGGGCGCACATTGACAGTCACACTCACACATTTGTAGCTCGCTTGTAGGGCACTGCGTGACAGCAATAGAATTTACAAATACCTATTTAGAGTATTAACCAACTATAACGTATTATATTTTAATAAATATGTAGGTAAAACAAACTACATTTATGGCTTTTTAACTAATTAATTAAGTATATGCATGTTTTATAGAGTCAATTCAAAAATAACATTAAAATATTTTTTTTAGGCTAACTTTTACAGTAGTTCATACTTTTAGAGGTCATTTACTTTTTGAAATATTCGTATTTTAAGGATATCCAGGTAAAACCAACTATATGAGGGGGTTTACGTTATATTTTCCATTTTCTGACCTTATTAAAAACTTTAGGAACACTATGTTTAATAGTTGATGTACTTAACTACACCTTTTGACGCTGTTGTCATTGTGATATATTTAATAAGTGATTTTCTTTGTCAAACTTTCAAAATGTAATATCTCGTTTTGGTCAAAATGGTGCGTTAGTCGGTTTTACCCTTGGTTTTACCTCTAAGTTGACGATACCTTTGATACTTCGACGGTAATTGTGTGACTTTATCGATTTATTATTTGATATAGCTAGACTAAATACTTATTTACCAACAAAGCTCATATATTATTTTTATACAGGTATAAGTATAATAAATAACCTATACGCATCATATGCGTGTTTTGGGCGCGTAGATTAAAAAAAAACATTAATTTTATATATTGCAATAAAAAGATTGAGAAAGAGCCATTTTGTTATACCAAAGTTGAAATAAAACAATATTCAGTAACTAATATTTATATTAAAAATTATTCATGATTTATCATTTTACAGAGTAATAATATTTACAAACAATATGAACTACGTACATGTCTACATACATATAAATAAAATTCATTGACTCCCATTTTTAACATTTAATGTACAAAACATACATCTTCATCCCTTAATATTGTCGGGTTGACAGGATAACCAATGCAAATACACATAAAATTTCACAAAGCATTCGAATATAAATGAAACTTTGGATGGATGTTCGTAAAACTCTAAGCCTTTAAAATTAAAAAAGTTATCAAAATAGGTCATTGCACACTCGGAGAACTTAAAACCTTTACGTACCATTATCAAATAAACTCAAGTTCAAAACGACCATAACTGAAGTGTTAAGGATTTCGGATAACAAAAATTACACATTACTAATTGTAATAGCAACTAAGGCTTAAGGTTTTACAAGGCTCCTTGATATCAGTTATTCTGTCCGCCCTATTACCGTTATTTTATTAATGACTAATATTTTGTTAAATAATGTGAACCTCGAGAAATAGTTCCAGAAATACTGCGCTAGTTATTGGTGCATCTCATCTCGGCACGTCGGTAATATCGTAACAGACCTGAACATATGTAAATTATTTACAACTCTATCACCTAATTTATCTAATAACATTGCTAACGGTTTTATCCAATTTGCCTAAATATTATGCGGCCTCATACGGTACTTACAATTTAATACTACACAGAACATATACACCTCTAGTATGTAACGGGTACACTAAAGAAAATTGAGGTAATTGGTTTTGAAAATAAACTCGGGTAACTTATCCAATGACTCTCAGTATATACAGCGTAAATTACAACAAAAGACGAACGTGAGCAAATGGAATCATCACCTCCGAAAATTTTGTGATGATTTACGACAGTTAATATGTGCACTAACACAGGTACTTTCTAACGCTATATGATTGCACAATAAGAAAAAAAGGAACGAAGAAAATAGAATAGCAGGAAATACGTATGTACATTATGTTATTCAAAATGGCTTGCCCTGTGAAAATAAGCCTCTTTTTAGAAGTGTCGAGCAAGGTTGTGGCACAGAATGATTGATAGCACTAACGTACAGAAGGCTCACTCTCGGTATATAAGTACGCTTGGCCGCTGCACCTCTTAGCAAAGATCATTTGTTAGTTGCCCTTCGACATGATCATGCGGCATGATCAACGGAACAAGAACCTCGTGTCACACTATACATTTCAATTCTACATGCAGGCAGGATGACTTTAGGTTCTTTTCACTGACTGAACACAAGTTGTTCTAGAGTGAGCCATGCCTGGTTGTGGTATTTCATGTATATCGGCATTTGGTAACAGTTCCTTGTCGGTCGCAGATAGTTCACGGTATTCCAAGTACTCTCGTAGAAAACTATCTTAAATTAAATCAGGTCACACAAGTGATGGATACATAAAACGAATAAAAACGTCAATAATGTAAACGATTATACACAACTATACGTACGTATATAATATAAATAAATATATGATACGTCGCGGAAACCATTCTTATAATTCAGTCAAACTGATAGACAATCATATTATAACAAAATTATATATTTATGTAGGATATAATTCGTTAATATAAACAATATCAGGGCACATATTATTAACTTGACGTAAAGAATATACTACACCGTCGCTACGTCTCGCCTCGCCGAGTCGATCCTGTTACGGTTCTTATACAAAAATTGTATATTTGTGCTATCGTTACTAATATACAAAGCACCTTTAAATGATTGTGCCTTAATGTTCTTTGCAAAAATACCAAGTTCGAGTTAAAATATTACAGTTTATCAATGTCTTTAAAGCGACATTTCCGTTGCCACAGATAGCTGGGTTCTTCAACAGAAAATATCTGGCATAGGCATTTGTAAAACTACTTTGCAGACAATCACGAGTAATGAGCCTCAGAACTGTTTACAATTAGGCGGGCCATGTAGGCTTTAACAAATCGAATCTTGATAAATACCGAGTTAAAGTGCTATACTAGTACTCCATTGCTATCGAGCAAAACATGGAGTTCGTGTCGATCAGCCCATTTTACCGTAACTCAACGCACGCAGCGAGTATCGACGCGCAACACACTCTCACTCCGAAACCACTCCGGAACTCTATACAAACTTCACTTTACACTGTGGGGAGTTGAACGTCCTTTGGGTCGGTTCGAGTCCGTTCACCGGCATTGTTTACGCGGGTTACTGTTTGGCGAATGGTGGGGCGCTATTTAATCCTGTTGAGGACGAGGTCGGTGGTGACTACTAGCGCCTTCTGGTAAGGCGAGTCTGCGAGGTCGGCGGCGAGGCGCGCCGCCTGAGCGCCGTGCTTACGCGCCAGAAACCGCGTCTGCTCCAAGCCCCTAGATTTGTGTACTAGCTCGAAAGCCTTCTCCACGTCGCCCGCTTCTTGGAACCGCCTCATTATCATCGGATTCAATTCTGGGTACTGTGGAATTTCATTAAGGTCAGTTTCCAGTACAGTTTTGAATGATTGACTAAGAACTGTATCAGTAAAGGTTTAAATTAAAAAGACAACTGTACTAGTAAAACAAAGCAAGATATTTCCGTTTGGTGGACGAACATGATGAACGAAGGACAGTAAAGTTTGCTGCGTTATTAATAACATGTTTTCATGTAACTTGATATAATAAAATAAATTCTATTTCACAGAATTGTAGGTATGGATAGGCGATTGCGTAAAGTTGTCGTATTCATTTGACAAAGTTTATTGTACGCTACTATTTAAGTGTCAAATTCCATACAAATTGCAGCCGATCGGATGCAATATGAACTGTCAAATGAATACGATTACTTTACGGTTTGCGCAACCCTGATTATCATAATAGCACCAAAATGTAACGCACCTAATTTCTTTAGGGCCTGTTTTACAATCTAAAAGTAAGTTCTGAGAAACTTTGTTCACATAATATGATTTGACATATTTTTCATATTACAACTGTCAAATCATCTGTCAACCAAGCTACTTAGAGCTTACTTTTAGATTGTGAAACAAACCCTATCGTGATTACCTTCTCGCAAGCGAAGAGCACGGGCGCGGTGGCGAGCCCCAGCTTGAGGTCGGCGGCGGTGGGCTTGCCCATGGCCTGCGCGGATGACACGAAGTCCAGCAGGTCATCCACCAGCTGGAACGACAGGCCCAGGTTGCGTCCGTACTGGAAAGCTAACTCGCACGTGCTCTCGTCCGCGCCGCTTAGCAGCGCCACCTAGCGGAAACAAGATATGACTGTGAAGCCGAGTATCCAACGATCAAAAGTTGTCAACTTTTGTGTTGTCAACACTTGTCGATGGCAAAAGTTGCCAACAAATGGTGCCAAGCACGCCATTTTATTGTTTAAAAAGAAAAGAAAGAAAAGAAAACTAATGACTGGCTTAATGATGCGGATTGGTGGGTGTAATCGACTGCAAATGGGGCCCTACGATTTCACGTGGCTTATTTTAAAACACAACGGGGAGACGCTTAGCCTCCATCATACCTTTCGTTTAGTATTAATAAGGCTGAAGGTGAAAGCGCACCACTCAAATCCTCAACCACTGACGAACTGGCTATCTTATCTCTAACTGCCGGAACACAAAAATGCTGAAAACATTGTTGTTATAGCGTCAGAATTAGATAAAATGGTGGTAGCTAGCCAGGCGGACTTATAACAAGTCCTTCCACCAATCAGCCGAATACAATATGTAGCCCACTGAGAATCGATCGAACCCGGGACTTTTGGGTCTGATCCCGTGGTTATTACCACTAGATCACAAAGGCGGTTAAAACAGTGGCTTCCAAAGCACGGAGGAGTTAGATGTAAAAAAAAATTGATCACCCATTCCGTGATCGACGACCATCGCGCAAGTTTAACTGTCACAATCAATAGCCGAGATCTTCATCACGAATGAAACGAAAGTTAAACTATGGGGCCTGTTAATCCGCGAGCCAGTGACAAATTTTCATGACCAAGTTCCTCTCGGGTGATAACTTGTAATATGGTTAAGAAAGTTGTAACATGAACTCTATGAACGTGAACGTCAGCTGCGGTTCGGTCGGTGGCTTTAGCTTAGCAGTGGTAGCCTCCCAAACACGTTGAAAAAATAAAAATATTTGTCAATTCCTCCCGCTTGCAAATTTGACAAATTATAGTTCACCCCATATCTTAAAGAAAAAAAAATCATCAGCTGCCTATATATAGTGGTGGAAAATACGTCAGCTGGTCACTGCGCACTCATACGTCGTCGTCGTTAGGAAAATGTGATTTGATTGGTCATTTAAACTATTATATATATAAATCGTCCCTTAATATGTTTACGTAACTTATTTTAGGTTTTAAAATGATCCTCCTATCCGATATTCCTAAAGCAATTGATCGATATTTACATCATACTCGTCTTCTTAACTCAAAAACAAAAAATTAAACACAATAATATTTTTTCACTTGATCTAATTTATACTACCTACTACCCCAAGATAAGGAAGTATGTATATAAAAAACCGGACAAGTGCGAGTCTTGGCTCGCCCTCCGAGGGTTCCGCACAAATTTAAAGTACATATTATATACCTAGTTCAGGAATCGAGTCTCGCAGTTTTTTCCGAATTTTGCCCTTTACGCTCATACACCTCTACGCCTTCTGAGTTTTTCCCGAAATCCATTTTCCAAAATAAAGACTTATTTTTATGATTTTATTACAAATGTATTGTTTGACTTTTTCCCATACATGTGGCAAAAGACGATGTCAATTGCCAAATTTCATAGTTCTAGATCAACGGAAAGTACCCTATGAATTTTGATTACCTGGAGGGAGTCGAAATATACGTTTTTTTTTGCGACATAAACGGTTCTATCTTTTTTTAAAATTAATTTACTAGTTTCATTTTTTTACACCTCAAACAGACTGTTGACCTGAATATGTGGTTTTAATTTCAACTCGATACCTCCACGCGTTCCCGAGAAAAAGGAAGACGGACAACAACAAATTGATCCTATAAGGGTTCCGTTTTTTTTTAATTTATTTTATTTTATTTGGAACAACAATCAATCTATATACTTAATTCAGGTTCGCAAAATTTGTGACGATTCGATAGGGACTTTGGCGCGTAGTACGCGGCCGAGTAAGGTATCAAATTAAAGGTACTCGAGTCTATTTGTTCCGAAAACTATAAAATATACAAAATGTTAAACGTGATGATCACAAACTGCAATTAAAAAGTGTCATTATTTTCGCATAATTTGGAATTTTTCGTCGATCGACGAACCCGAGTATCGGGTTGTAACCGCCCTAGTTACAGTTAATAAAGCTTATTAATACAAAATATATCAGTCTTAACTAATTATGTAAACAACTACATTGTCCGCAAAGTATTATTAAAAGATTTATTTAATAAAAGCATGCCTTCTAGTGACCGAAAGAGATTCCTCCGTAATAAAAATAATAATAGGTTAGGTAAGTATTTAAAAGGTTTCAATACAACACGTTCACTTATACTTGTATTAAATTTAAGTTACAGTGATGTAGTTATCATTCGTTTGTAATTTTGACAGTATATTTTGAAGTACGGAACCCTAAAAAACTCTTATTCACCTATCGTATGTGGTATTTATTAACTACAGCTTTGATAGATCCTTGGAACAACTGACAGCTTGAGTTTAAATCAAATAGTACCTTTACATAAAATTAAAGCTTAAATAAATAGTTTTTAGTTTAAACATTATGTGGGCGCCACTTCGCATAATAATTTAAATTAATCACCGTAATACCTACAATATTATTATCATTATTTCATTTCAGACTAAGTTAATTTCTCGGCAGTTGTAGGTTCCGGGTGAAGCGCCTGCACTTTGCCCTTAACTCCAAATATCATGAGATGAAGGCCAATCGCCTACTTATGGAGGAAATACAAAAAAAGTAAAAGTTTACAGAAATATAATGAGGAAATTCACTAAAGAATTTCTTGGGCTGATTATATCTTTACGTTCAATATCAAAATGCCATTGTAATAACATACACCAAGATGGAATTTCCTGTGTCACTAAAAAAAGGATGACAGTAGTATAAGGAATGTCCCTTCACCGGTTTGTCCCCTGTCCACGGTATTTTATTCCATTATTTATTATGCATTCCTTGTTTGTTTTTGTGCAAAAGTATGACATTCTGAGGAATTTCAACACAAATAAGACTTCAGAAAGACTACTTAACCGAATGATTTTATAATTTTATTTTGTTGAACATTCGTTTCTACAAAACGACGACAGAGGAAGATGTTAGTAGTATGTTGACGCGTCGCCACCTTCATGCGTAAAACACAGAAAGAGTTCATAATTTCCCTATACATGTACGTTTTTTAAAATCGTAATATCGTTCTTCGTGTTGTCATGGCAACGAGTCTGTTTACTAGGTGACACTTCTAGCAACACAAAATGCGTAATATGTACATTCTAACTTGTTTCTTTTTTCTGTACAAGCAAGATTTGTTAATGTTAGTACCAAACCCAAATACGTTGACAAAATACTATTTCAGTTGTAAGAATGTTTTTTTCTTTAAAGTTGTATAACAAATCCAATCGTGGTAAAATTACAGTAACTTGGTATCTATTGCAACCACTGATTTATTACTGGTCTCCGCGTTGCTACAAATAGTACTAATAGATACCGCCCTCATAAATTTAGCTCTAGCTGCCACCAACGGCACAGTCTACTGTGAAAACGAAAGACGGCTTCAACAATCATCCCTAACAACCGAGTCAGTTGGTTGAAGAAAAAGTCAAAATTAGTGGTTACATTTTTTGATCCATTGTTTGTATGAAATCGCTACTTCAAAGTATCTAATGTTATCCGATATTTAAAGATCGATTGCATACTTACCGCTTTGACTGAATTGGCAATGAGCGAGGCAGTTTTCCTATATGTCTTGGTGAGGTAGTGCGCGAACCGTTCGTTTTCTGTTTCTTTGCTTCCAAGCTGCATGAATTCACCTTGTACCAAATCTGTCACCACCTGGAATCAAGGTAATACCAATTTATTAATCCTCATTTAAAAATCTATAAAAACCTGTGAGAACAAAAAATCATCTCGTACAGTCCGATTCATGGGGTTTTGGCACCATTGTCCTATGCACTGATATTAATTACTAAATCTATAAACCTGTCACATTGTAAGCGCCTAGCAGAGGACGGACTTCTTGTCCTCACGTGTCCGTGCCTAAAAGATGGTAAAGTTGAAATTGTTCTCAATAAAAATCAAATCAACCTTACTTACTATGTTATAAAGATAACACGGACAAAAGTCGTGTCATAGACTCTAATAGAAGAGTTCTTGAACCAAGCTCTCAATAAAACGACACCACTAACAAATTATGTTAATTTTCCCTGCTAGCTATGTTTACTATTATTAGCCCCAAGAATCTGGCATTTGAGCTAAATACCAAATTATACCCTATAGCGTATTCTTCTCACAGATCTTAAGTTAACATACCATTAACGAGTATTAAACAAATTAAGTCAAAGTTCACTTCAGCTTGAGATTGTGGACGAGGTCGACTTACGAAAACGTTGGCCACTGTTTGGACTTGGTCATCACTGTGTGCGACCTCGTAACTTGTCAATTGATCTATTAGGAGACGTTTACAAACAAGGTTGACATAATTCTACGTAAAGAGAACTAAGGTAGTAGTTTCAGGGTTGTTAGGGCGTTCCTAATTGATCGACCCGTGTAAGAAAATTCTCATATCGAACTGATACACTACCCTGCCTTTATAACGTTTTAAAGTTTGGAAGGCTGGAATCGTTAGAGAATTGGGTCCAAGAGTTTATTGCTATCATTTTGATCAAAACTGTCAAAGAAGTCAGTCTATCGAGATGTTTAAAAATACTTCAAAATTTAAGGTTTGAAATGGATGCGTTTCAAAACTCTTCCCGTCTCTTCATCAGGTAGATTCTTTTACAGTCATTAGCAAATCTGGCTTTACACTTTGACTTTGGAAGCACCCTTTATGTCGCTCGTAAATAGCAGTTGTTTTCGAAGTGCAGGTATGTACGTGCTACACAATCTTTTGACATTAATCGCTCGCTTATCACAAGGCTAAAGACATTAGGTCGATGTACATACCTGGCTGAGCACGAGTGTGACGTCGTCGCTGCGCAAGCGAGCTATCATCATCGACGCCACGGCGAGGATGAAGTCGCCGGCCATCGCCACCTGAAACCAAACGCGAAAGTTATTTTAGTAATTATTATTACTCATAGTAAAACGATTTCATCATCATCATCAGCCATTTCAATGTCTCCTCTGCTAGGCACTGGCCTTGGATGGATGGACAAGAAGAAAGAAAGATTTAGATTATACATAAATAGTTTTAAGGGCTATAATAATTTGCTACATTACATAGGGATATCTAGCTTTCTACGATAATCTTATTTTTTAATTGCCAATGTGTTCAGTTTGACGGCTGCAAAGATTTAGCAACTTTAAAGAACCATCATTTCATAAGATTCTTGAATTAATGTTGAGCTTTATTGTCATGCATTAGACGGACATTACCATTAAGGTCATAATCATCATTTTAATAATGGTCTTCTGCGCATTCAAACTCTTTAAGTCAAGTAAAGCCTGCGTAATCAAAATATAGTTAGCTTTAAAATCACTTTAAAATATTACAATAATTTTAAATCCAACGACATGTGTGTAATAAACAAACGGTTTGACAAACTAACTTCATTCATATTGATAAAATATTTACTTCAAGGCACCAATTTGGCGTGCAGCTAAAATTACATTTGATAATTAAGTTCAATGACGCCAAGTTTGTTGGATTGTATCTTAAGTTTCTTCGCAGCTGTTTGCTCAAATGACTTTGAATTTGCAATCTTTAATACAACCTGGCATATACCTAGCTCTTTTGTCGATAAATCTCATTTTGTGTAATATTTGAGGAATAACAATTAAATTTCAATGTGGTGTGTACTGTACAGTGGCACTCATTTCTCGTGCTGTCGGTAAGAATGTCGAGAAAGTTGTGATGCGACGTCAAGCTGCATACTAATGCCGCGCATGTTTCGCTTCCGAGCCAGCCAAGTTAGGACGACTTCCACTAGCTTGCTATTAAACTGAATGGATATCTATTGTTAGTTGAATTAGTAATATATTTCATTTACATAACGCATTTATGAGTTGCAGCAGTTATCATGCTAATAATGAAACAGTATTGTAATAATTGTATTGTTATTTCCCCAAGAATAATTAAAAATAACAAGCTAAATAAATCTACAGTAATACTCAATGATCCATTCATTATTATAATATCAAAAAACCCTTACATTTTGGGGAAAATAAGCAATACTAAAACAGCAATACTAATTACTTACTACGGTAATATAAATTTTATCTACGGTAAATTAAAAAAAAACTAAGGTTGTAATTTCTAAGGGATAACTTCTTTAAAAACTGCCATTCCGATGTCAATATCATACTTTTGTAGCAACATCAAGTAATGGACGTCAGTCCTAAACTGCATTGGTTAGGGACCAATAGCACGGCTCTCAGTAAAGAATACTGGACACCTGTTAGCCCAGATTCGACCGGTTCGCTCACCCACATACGCCTATATACAAATCCCATTAACTTAATTTCAAAACTAAATGAAGTTTTTTATGATTTTGAAATTTTTGCATTTTTCAATGCTATTTTTATACTTATGATAAATTTTAAATAGAAAATATTGGTAAAAATCTTGATGGGACTTGAACCCACGACCTTTGGAAATAGAGCATTGGACCGGATTTCCAAAGGTCGTGGGTTCGGGTCCCATCTGAGAATTCACTTGAGGCCGAGTTAATTTTTCAATATTTTTCTATTTAAATCAAGTTTTATTCGAAACCATCATGATTTTAACCGAACATCGTTACAACTCATGCGATAAAGACAAATTAGATTTATTTATATTGAAACACCTTCCCTGTGTCTTTTCCGGCATACTTAGCTACATGCTTATAATTAGAATCTCGAAAGCAAGGACAGAATAATAAAATACTTTCAAGTGGTTAAGATTTAAATGTATTTATATATATATATATATATATATATATATATATATATATATATATATATATATATATATATATTGACGACCTGTTTGGCGCAGGGGTGCTAAACCCGCCTCCTGCGCTGAAGTCCCGGGTTCGATCCCCGGACAAGACAAATATTTGTGTGCACGAACATGTCTATTTGTCTTGGTCTGGGTGTTTAATATGTATATTATGTATGTATTTACAAAAAAAAAGTATATAAGTATGTTTATCCGATATCTAGTATCCATAACATTGTATGCAATTATTTATTTATTTATTTATATATATATAATATATAATAGCTTCCGAAGCTTTTAACAGAACGAAAAATTTATAGGTAAATATTAAACAAGAAATTATACTAGAAAAAAGCAACTAGTCTCATGTCGCCCTGACGGGATTCGAACCCGCATCCTTGGGAGTCAGGCCCAATGCACTAACCAATTATGCTACAGAGACCTCATAATTGGCATAATTGGTTAGTGCATTGGGCCGGACTCCCAAGGATGCGGGTTCAAATCCCGTAATGTAAAATGTAAAATGCAAAATTAAAAAGTTATAATTTATAGGTACCTTCACCAGAATCATATGACATCTCATAAATTAACATTACGTATACCTAGTATAGCAAGCATAATATAAGTACTTTTAAATTGAGATAATAGACTTCACTTATCATCATGTTGCAGAGCAATATCAATAGCAAGTTTAATAAATAGAAGTGTTAAGTATACGGACAGTGCAAATATAAAATTAAATAACATCCGGTTTGCACGCATGTGTAGGAGTTTAAAGTAGTCGAGAATTTCCTTGTTTAATAAACCTACTAATGCTAAATTAAAATACATGTAGGTCATTTGAGGGTATTTCGAATTTCCAACAAGGTCACAAATCAGCTGATTTAATCTACGTTCGCTGGCCCAAAGTGACCTTTGAGTGCAAAAGCAAGAGATAACGTAATGTGAAAGCGGTCAGATGAACGCTGTGCGTATTTCCATTAAACGACATGGGACGGAAGAATCCGGACACGGCGTGAAGTGACTCGTAAAAGTTTAGCACACCTCATGACAAAACAATCAAATGATTAGCTCGTTCATAACAAGACGTTATGGTTATAGACGTTAATGTTATGGTTGGAGATTACTGGTAACCGCAGTTGAACGTTCTTTCGTAAGGTCTATTATCAGATAGATAGTTAATAATCTAGTACATAGCTAGCTAGCAACGGGATTCCGGGAGCGGGTGGTGGCGCATATCGTACGCGGTTGGTTGCGCAAATCGCGCACGCATTAACACACTTTCCGCCCGCCGCCAGCTAACCGGACTAAAAACGCATCCGTTACACGCGTGCGCCCGCGCAGTCCGCACGAAACGATTCCGACATGAATAACTAATAATTAAACAATAACATTATTTATTATTTTCATCGAATATCTAATTGTGGAGATCCTTGGAGGAGGCCTATGCCCAGCAGTGGGTGTTATGTGGCTGAGACGATGACATCGAATATTGTGGTAAAACCTTTGAGTTGAGTCTGTAGCAACAAGCCAAAACTAAAACTATCGTAGCTATTTGTAGTTAGCTCTAATCGATATATATATATATATATATATTCAAAGAACTACGAAAACATGTGTTAGAAGCTTTTGGTTCAAAATTCATAAGATATATGTATTAATCTAATAGTAATAAATGTAAAGTAGTGAGGTTGACTTTAAAGAACGCGTGATAATTGTATTACCATGTGTTTGATAATTAGATCTTAAATATTAAACTAAATAGGTATACGTAAATTACAAAATACGCAATTCCCATAATAAGAGTGAAAGGCTTTCTCATGAGCGAGTCGAAAGTCAACCCAACGCAACGTGAGCCACATGAATAATTTACCAGAAAAATCTCTACGATTTCACACCAACTTAATTCTGCATGCGTTGTGGTTTCTATTCTATAATTCATTACACCAATACATTGTAATGCAAGTTGACAGCACCTTTGAATCAACTTTAGAGACGACACCCGTCCGAGATGCGTCTATAAATATTTATTTGGTTATTGCACTGAAAGGGCTATATAATGTGATCATTAATTCTTATTTCAAGGCAAATTGGTCAGACACCCCGGATGACTGAAGTCTTCCGCATTGCACCAAAATGCAACATCGTCAGGTCATCGATACAAATAATTCACAGTAAAATTCTCGTATGGAATCCCCGAGCGGGAGCGACAGCGCAAAAGCAGTTCGTTTGCCGTGAATATTGGCAATAATTAATTTTAAATACGTGATGGTGCACTATTGACTTTTGATCAGAGGATTGTGGTCGGCTGAAGGCCAGTCTCAGAACGGGTGGTTGCGACATTATTTCCATAAGTCAGTCTGGTGTAAGTAGATAGTGGGGCGGCGGGCGGTGCGTTGCGATCAAGTGGTTTCGCAATCCAGCCTTGACAGTGGTGGGCAACACCGCCCGCGCGGAAGGTGAATGGCGGGATGTGTTGCGCTGCGGCCTTCAATCCCCTCTTATCCTTCAAATCGCATCATATGCATGCATCAGCTGTAATAACATCAACGTGCACTGGACTACAACTTTATCGGCGCCCTTTCAGCGACGTTACATTATATTTCATGCTCCACACAAGTTTTATTTCATTTCAGCCAGTTTTATTGTCAGTTGTTTGGTAAACAGGTTCCGTAAGTTCTTGCCAAATAACGCATATTTTAAGCAAGAAGTAGGCAAACGTAACCTTATAAGAGAAACTCTGCTATACCTGTTACTATTTAAATGCACAATTTTATGAATTAACTTGAGATTCGTCTACAGTTTGTGAGTTTCTAACTGCAGCAAAACATTGCCATGCACACGTCTACGTCGTTACTAAAATAATAAATGAACATAGTTTTGCAATTCAGTCTATAATATTTAATTTACGTGTAAACATCAATTTACATGCTAGATGTTATTATGTCAATTATATACGAAGAAGACTGACTTTTCATGATGATTCCAGCTCTTTTTGTAAAAACAATCTTATTGAAGAAAGAACACAATTAAATATTTTAGTGGAGATGTTATGGATAATTAAGCGATTATGTATTATTTCGTTAAATACTATTATTATGGTATTGCTGTAAGAATTAATTAGGAATGGTCCGCGAATGTATTCTCGTTAACCGTCCTACATTAAACAACCGGGGCTTGTCAATGACATTTTTGCGGTCATTATGTATGTCTCAACATTTTCTTCGCGCCACTTTTACTGATATTTAATTTGATCTCTTAACGTTGAATCAATCTCAAGAAATAGAAGATTAGATCCGAATTTCAAATAAAAAAGACGACGACCAAGCGACAGTAATTGCAATTTCATAGGTATAGTTGTTGGTGATAGTCATTCGGACAATATTACCCGGCAATGTTACAAAAGCATAACCTTACGCTCAACCAAAAGTTTAAAATATCATTCCATCTTATTTTTATCAGCGAGAACCTTTAGCTATTAACCAAGTATGGAAGGCTATTCATCGATAGAGTCGTATCACAAGCGTTCGATCGTTTCAAGTGAGTGGAAGGTCCGGTGATTGCGAAACACTTAGTATCTAGTGACTATTAGTGGGCAGGCGGACCATCGCGCATCGTTTCGACACACCTGCCGGTTAGGGCAGGCACGTGCAGACACAAACACCGGTTTCAGTGTAACTTCTGCGTGTATATCTAATTAATCGATTACATCGGCATACAGGCCGGGATTTCTAGTTTTGGACGGTACCTACTGATGATAAACTTAACTTACATTGTTTATGTAGTTTCCAGAGATTTTTTAAGGTAATTAAATTAAGGTCATTAAAACACGTAATTGTAAAGTATCTAAATGTTGACTTTCCTATTGTAGCACAGACTACAACTGTCTTTTGGGCTTATATATTTCAAATTACTCTTATTTAGTGTGTCTGCTATCAAGCGAGTTCTTCACAATATACATGTAGAAAACGTTTACACAATAATATGCTTTTGTTTATGAACGTTTCCTCATAAGTGTGCTTCTGTTGAAACCACTCCGACACATGTCCCGGCTAAGCAGATTACAATACGCGTTTACAAGTTCCGCGCCGCGCGCCGCGTAGAGTGGGCGCAACGCAGGTAAGCATTAGAAGATGCGACGGCCTTGACATGCGGCTTCAAGGCTCTCGCCATAGTGGACACGATTCTCTCCCATCCAACATCATAATAAAAACATAGGCTCTAAAAAATCTTATTTCGTAAGAACACAGGTATTATCATGCACGTTTCACAAGAATCAATAAATAGTGTAAGAGGAAAATATTAAAAGAATGGATTAAATTTAAATTATTTGACAAATTAATAGACAAAAATCAAACACAACGTCGATAACCACAAGACAAAAAAGAAAGTTTCGATGACTGTCTCGTCTACATTCTGTCTAATCTTGGAAACCGCTGAATGAATCGAATCCGGTTTTCACTAGGCGTGAATGTACCTCATTGAGGATGTACTTTCCGCACGTTTTATTGCGGTGTTCTAAGTAAATGTCAAAGACAAAAAATATTCTATACTAAATTACGAAACCAGTTTCAAACAATAGACTAATTTCAAAACAGTATAATCAGCAATCAAGACTTAACAAAGACCAAAATTAGTTTTAGTAAAACGCTTACTTTTTTTTTTAATTCAAGGTCCATTTCGTATCATTTACTTTTATTCTGCACTGTTAGCTAAGCAGATGGCATTTGCAAATCATATTTAAATGCAATCAAAAGTGTGCCAACATCGAGACGTAAGTGAAGAAAAACTTGGTCTAAAGCTTCGCCGAACGTACAGGTAAATGCTCTTGTTTACACGCTATTCAGATTTATTTTCATATATTATATTTTAGCTTGTCACTATATTTTATTTCTTTATTTGTTGGTCGTGTTACGATTTAATACCTAATTTATCACCCCGAGCCGATAAAGGGTTCAAAAACTTAAATTGTAGTGTGAAAGTTCTTTGCATACGCCACCGAGCGAGATTCAACATTTTAAAATAAATGATTGCCTTGAGTGACATATATAATAACGGAATGTCGTTTGCCGTCGTTCAAAGAAAGTGATCGGAAATTGTTGCTTTCAACAAGGGGCGAAGTGAGGCCTCACGAGTAGGGTTACTGTATCAAAGTATAGAAAATATAGGACAACAGGCGCAAATGAATAATTAAAAAATATTTAAAAACTGTCATTTGTGAATGTATCCCTATTAGTTATATGTCTGTCTGTTTGGTGGAGTGAATAAAAATAAATAAATAAAACAAAGGGAGATTTTGTATGGACCTCTTCGTCCCTATTCTCTCAATAATATGTATCTACCTACTCCTAAGGGTACAGAAAATCTATTAATTATAATTATTAATTACTGAACGTTAATTGACGAGGTCATCTTCTAACTTATGGCTCTATTGTTTAGTATTGAGTGAGAACCTGAGAACTTTTCAAGTAGTTATCAGGTAAATTAATACAAAATATTATCTAAAAATTAAATTAAATTAAAAAAATTAAAATCATTTATTATCAGATACCATAGATCCAGAGTTGTTAGTAAAACAATAATGGAAAGAATACTTAAATACTATGTTAGTATAAATGATGAATCAATTTAATTAGCAATAACAATAATAATAATAATGTCAAAAAATAATTTCAAATTCAATTTACAATGTCAAAAAATTTCCTTCAATTTGATTATCAAAAATTCACACTGTTAACAATTATCAATTTACTATTAAATTAATTATGTCCCTTAAAATATTAATTGATGCGATACACTGATTCTGCCTTAGGATTAATCAGGGCGGAAACCCAGTGCCTCTGTAAAGAACTGTCGGGTCTGTTAGCCAGTAACCTTGTTATGTCGCTGGGGCCGCTAAGCATTCTACCTCTAACAGATGAAATTTTGTTGCGCATTACAGCGTGAAAGTCATTCACATGTGCATCTGCAAACATGCCAGAAGCACTGCAGAATCTAGGCAGGCCCACCAACATCCTGAACAAGTTGTTGTATAGAACACGCAGGGCGCCGAACGCTTTTTGAGTATATACCGACCACAGGCCGCCTGTGTAAAATGATTGACAGAATGTCTTAAACAAGGTGATTTTTACATCAACTGTGCATTGTGCGAACCTGCGAGCCAGCATATTACCTCTGACAGCCAGCGCCCTACGCTCCCTTTCTATGTCACTATCGTCACTAAGGTCAGGAGTGACCACATGACCCAGATATTTAAAACTATTTACCCTCACAAGTTCATTACCGTATAGCCTGAGGGGCGGCACACAACCGGGAGAAATACTACGCGTCGTAAAAACCATTATCTCACTCTTTTACTAATACACCGTTATTACACATCTAAACTAATACACCGTTATTTTTTAAGTACCACCTAGATTTTACGTGATAGTATCCTACCACCTAAAATATGTCTGGTACATAAAAAAATACAGTGTATAATTAAGCTGAAGAATGTAAATTCTTGTACGAACACAGAACTCCCTAGGATTACCCGTTCAATTGCCTTGAATTACATTATAATACTATCCGTAACCGAAATAATAAGACGTTAAAGAGTGTGGAATAGGGATGACCTTTCTGGAAAAGGGCCATGCGAATGAAGTACTTAGCTGGCTAATCTTACACGAACTTAGTGATATCACAGAATATATATTAGTACATGATATACAGGATGGAAAATTAAGACGGTGCATAAGGGCAGGTACCATAATCGTTGTAGCTAAATGAAAACTACCTAGAGAACCATCCTTAATTTTTTGAGGAATTTTGAACTGCCTTTAAAGATTTTGAAAAAAATATCAGTCTGCAAAACATGGTCAGTTTTCAAAAATGTTTTTTATTATGCCAATCGATTCTGTTCTCATGAGGATCAAAACACTAAGACACCAACTGAGAGGTATGAGTACTAGAAAAGTCAGAAATCGCGAAAAATGCAAAAACACTTCCCGCGCTCGCGCCACACGCTGCCGTATCCACGTCACCGGCGAGTACCTTTGTTGACGAACTAATTTTTTTTGCGAATATGTGGAAATACTTTATCGTGAATTCTGACTTTTCTACTACTTATACCTCAGTTGGTGTCTTAGGTCCGTATTCCAGAACGTGAATCAAGCAATGATCTATACTTGAGTACAGTTAGAAAGGGACGCGCTTATTCATTGCATGTAGCGATGCCCCTTTCTAACTGCTCTCAAGTACAGAACACTGCAAGCAGCAAGAACGTACTCAAGAGTCACGTTCTAGAATACGGGCCTTAGGCTGTTTTCATCCTCATAAGAAACATAATCGATTTAAATCAAAGTTTTCTAAAAAAATTAAAAAAATCTGCTGATTGTTTTTTTTTTTTCAAAATCCGTGAATGCTGTTCAATATTTCTCCAAAAATTAAGGATGGTTTCCTGAGAACGTATTCATGTAGGAACAACGTTTAAGGTATCTATCCTTCATGCCCCGTCTTAACTTTACACCCTGTATATTGCATACAAAAACGTCTGAATAATACTTATGAAGTCAAATCCAAAAAACTAATAAATACCGTAAGTAATAGGTACTCACAAAAATATATCGAAACGTTAAAGTGTAGAAATAAAAAAACTTTATTGTTATTGTGTATATTAGCTTGGGTTTCACTGCACGGGCAAAGCCCGGTTCTTTTGCCAGGCTTGTGTGGGTACATGGGTCCAACAATTAGAGGCCCTTTTATTATTACTATTATGTTACTTATGGTAAATTTTAAATAGAAAAATAGCATTGAAAAATGCAAAAATTACAAAATCATAAAATATACTATTATGTTATTTAATAAAAAATATGAAAACCGACTTCAGAAAACTAAAAAGCAAAAAATAAGCCTTTTGGAGTTGGTGCCAGTTAAGGCATTCTACTTTGCGGTCCCACTCTTTTATTTTTCTTGCCTTGGCTGGCACCGATACTGTCCGAAAATGTCCTAGGTAATCCGGATGTATGGTGACCGTGCTCACGAGTCGATCTTCCTCTCAGGCAGCAGGTGGCACGACGGGCAGTAATATTTCTGACCCACATCTCCCCGCCCGCCCGCATAATACAGTTACAAAGACCAGTTTTTTACTACACATTTTTATCAAACACCCGCCGCGGTGGGTCATGCGAGGAAAGTGTTAAACGAATTTGCTTTCGTCGATACCGTCATAACGTTTTGTCATTCCGTAGAAAGTAAAATTTTTGCGTTTTATGGAACAACGTCATCTAATTTTATTACGCTTTAACTCCTAACAAAATGGAGACGCTAAATACTGCTTTATTATTTATATGTATTTACATTTATATAACGCATTGCTAACCTGCAAATTTAATTACGTTGACGTAAATTAAATTTGACGGAAATAACGAGGAACCTCAAAAATACTGAAGTATACCGAATTACCTTATAAACCGATTTCTTGGACATGTCTTATTCATACATTATTGCAAAAAATAAATTTATTTTAACAACCAAAACAACCTCGAAAGTAAGTTTCTATTACATAACTTTATTATTTCTCCAAATTATTCGGAAAAATACTGACTCCTAGCAATATACCTACAAAAATATTGATTTTCGTATAAAATTTATTAAAAAAGTACCTATTAAACTACTGAACCTGGTCACACTTCTCTGGCCGCCAAGCTTTACTCGCCCGTGGTGAGACAGGGTGTCGCTCGGCGAGTGAATCTTTCTCGCTCAGCTACAAACTAGTAAAGCGAGTACTCGCCAGCGCGGCGGTGTGAACAGCCAGCGGTGAACTATTAATATTTGCATCTCTTTTGCTTACACGGAATGTGTTATCTTTTGAACGTTTCTTGAGCGAGAAAATAGCCCATAGTTACTCGCTCACTCGCCCGCGGTGAGACAGGTGCCGAAAACCTTCATTTGATGACGATTTTTTACCGACTAAACCTCTAGGAAATTAAATAAAACATTATTTAAATTACTAGAAGATTATCAATACACCTTGGCGAAACTGAGCTCCAACGCTGTAGTCAAACGTAAATTTTCAAAACATGCAAAAAAATATCCAATTCCCTATTCGCATGTCTGATTCCTAATATAACTTTCATAATTGATAACATCAATGTTTCAGGTAGTATTTGTCAAATTTAAAAGTACACGAACGTTTGTAATTTGGTATCAACTAAGCTACAATAAATTTTAGGAAAAATACTCCATATTTTTTTTTATACTATGTAATAATAAAATCAACAATTAAGTATACGTCTCACAGACGGAGTAATTTTTTAAAATAAATATAACTGGTCATAAATGGTTAAACTAGACATCGACAATACAAAAGACATCAACGCACCATGCGTTTTCGTGAACATATTATACAATAACATAGCCTAGTACCTATATACCAAAGCAACACCTAGTCATTAGAATTACTCTTATCACCATTTAAAAAAAAAAATGTGTAAATCTTGTATTGTTTTTCCCATGAGGAAATGCAAATAAGTTTGAAAACAGGATCCATAACGATCATGTAATTTTTAAAAGACAACAGACGGAGTTATTTTTATAAAAACAAAAATATCTCCGTTTGTGAGACTTAGATATATGTCGGTGGTTAAAGGTTAAACTAAACATCGACAATGCAAAAGACATGAACATACATAGATATACAAAAACAATACCTATTTAGTTATTTAAATTGCTATCAGTTCACTGTTTTTCTTATTCCTATGAGGAAATGCAAATTGTCCAAACTAGCTAGCAAACAAACATGAAATCACACTACGCTTCGACTCTACGAGGCAGACGAAGCCGGGGGCGGTTTAGAAAAAAACTGTAATTGACTAAGTTAAGTGCATCTTAATCAAGTGCAATCTTAATCATTGCTGGCGAAAACACGGTGTTCATTACTGGATTAGACTTCTTTATGTAACATAGTTAAGACAGTTAATTGCCTAGCAATGCAGAAACTTGTATATTAATGTCCGGTTTCCATAAAGTTAACGTACTTTAAATTACATTCGTTCTGAATACAAACATTTAACTTTTCCATGTTTTGCAGGAAGTTTGCAAAAAAAATATTTGTTGCCTGAGACTAACGTTTACGTAAGTAATTATTCACCTAATGATAATGATAAATTGACTAATACTTAAATAAATTGCAAGACTGTTGAATGTAAAAACTTATGTTAGTATAAAACCTTGAGGTAATTAATATTAATAATTATTATTATGGATCGTTTTTTTGATAACGGCGAACGAAAGTAAAGCCATTCTTACAAAGTAAGGTCAAGTTGTTAATTTAAACTGAAAGGAAGACTGTATACCTACAATTTATTATTCACACCGTAAATACACAATTCGCTGCAAAATGTCATCGACCGAAACGTGCCTCACAAGACTTATTGTCTTTAATTATTTGTCGAGTTTAATTTGCATTTTTTGCATATAAGTATGGATCACAGGTAAACGCATCTCCGCTTCCGGATCTTGAGCGTTTTCCCTTTTTATGGGATCAACGCTATTTGTCATGAGTTCATGACATTCAATTACATTGGCATTTCATCAGTAAAAAGTAGCTTGTGAAGACAACTTCAATTAATTCAACAATCAATAATTTAAACAGAAAACAACGTTTTCTACACGCATAGGGTTTTCGCATCATGATTAACTTTGCGGACGAAGTAATTATTCGTCGACATACCAACTAACTTTGCTTTTTTTAATAAACTCCATCACTTGTCCGGAAAACTAAACGACCTCGAGTTAAGTAAACTAATGTACAGAGCAAATTATAGCTCTGGTTTAAATTTTCAACGTCGCATTATGTACTTAATAAATTCTTACAGTTTGCTAATCTTTTCGTGAATTTCGGATGATTGAAATACGATACCTATGCGACTTCTTTGTAAGTACTTTATTATTTCATGTTATTCAAAGATCCAAATACGAAAATGCATTTTACATATTAATGCTAATGAATGATAGAGCAAACTAGATCAGAATCTTGATGGAATGTATGCCGGAAGTTTGGAGACCAGAGCAGGCATTACATCAAAATAACTGTAATTAATAAAGGCTCACAATTTATGTATCCCATTATACTTCATCCACCCACAGACACCCAAATCCTTCACCAATCGCGGCCAAGGCCCTAACAAGAAGAAAAAATGAAGTAAAGAGAAAGTTGTGATGTTTGAATGCCCACTCAATCTTCCCCAACCAGTGATCCGGTTATAGATCATAAATTTACACAAGCTTTTGTGGTAGAAACCTAATTCTGTGTTAACAATTACAAAAAAACAGAGTAAATATGAAAGTTAAGGAATCAACATGTTTGTAAGAATTTTAATATTAGTCCTATAAATACAGTTCCATAAATAAAAAAATATTACAAATTACATTAGATTTTAAATATATAAATACAAATATAAAAACTTTTTTTGTTAGATAGATAGATAGATAGATAGATAGATAGATAGATAGATAAAACACTTTATTGCACACACAAAAATACAGACAGAAACACAAGAAAGAGTTGACATAAATGTGGGCAAAGGCGGCCTTATCGCTAAGAGCGATCTCTTCCAGACAACCTTTGAGGCATAGGAAAAATGGAGAGAGAGCGAGAGGTAGTGCACAGGCAACAAGCAAGAATAACAAACTTTACTTAAGAATATTACTGAACATATAAATAAATCTACCTACATAAACTACTAAATAAATAGTCATAAATATAAAAATATTACAAATTACATTACATTACATGTTAGTTATGTAAACTAGATACTTTTAAAAATTCCACCCACGTGCACTGGTTTAAAACTATATGGAGAATCAAATGGATGGAGCGGACAGTGAAACAATAACGAGCACGACATATTCTGAACAATGGTCAGCTGCGATAAGACATCGGATCTGACGTTGACTTTGCAAGTTCCCACCGACTACTTCTATTGTCCTCTACTTTAAAGCGCACGCATCTTTTATTTAGAACGAATATTTAATTCATCGTGTCATACAACAGGTCGATGATCTTTTGTAACATAAGTACTCGAATTATAATGAGTGAATTGTGCGTGAACATGATATTATGATAATATTTCGAGCACTACCGAGTCAGTCATCACTCATCAGTTAGTCAATATTGTATCCCTATTTGTTTTTTTTACCCAACACATAGAATCTTAGGTATATCGACTACCACGCAATATTAAAATTAGGAGTATTCCTGCAGTTTTCCGACAATTTAACTTTAGCATCGCCATTCAACAGTTTGCGGCGTGATTATTTAGGAATTCACAGACAAAAAACTGCGATTAATAAATAATTAGTAAAAAAATTAGCATTTGTAAATAAACCGATATCCGTACAAGGCGGTTGGTAATAAAAGTGCTAAATTCTAAACGGGCGCGCCCTGTTACTGAATACGTACCAATGTACATAACACATCGCACGTAAAACATGGTCAGGTACGAAAACCACTGGTCAAACAGTTTGCGTGTTTGAATGACATAATTCAAACAAGACCAGCAGGCACCAATGTAAAGTTTAGTAGGTGGTGGTAAACCAACATCCTGCAGCGTGGAACGTGCATAAAAGGTATCACTAAATCTTTTCAAGAAATACTTACATCCTGTAAAATATTTATCAATGATAAGGTTTTAGACCCATTTAGGACAAAGACCATCGCATTAGTGGTAAGCATACACAGACGACAAGGTCATGCACCGTGAGATTCTAAAACAAGACGACCATTGACATACTTATCTTGAAAACGCCACTTTGGTAAACTTCCACCTTGGTAAACGGAAATAAAAAGGGAGATAATGCATTTTTATTTCCGTAAGGTGGAAATTATCTCGTGAAATAAGGTAGTTTTTCACTTCATGGATGACTGCATGCATTTTTTATTACGCATTACGTTCGCCATGTTAGATATTGATAGTTATTTAAAACAATAACGCATGTTGCATTCAATGAGCTGCATAAACACTATGTCTCGGTAGAGGTCAACTGGTTCCAAATTGCACAACTACATTTTTATATAGCCGCGCGGGTCTATAAGATACGAATATCGTGCGCTCACGAAACAAGTTATCGATTCCAACAGCGTTTGAAACCAAAGATTACACCGCCGGAAGATGTAATCGCAGGCAGGCATTTTATTCGTGAAGGACGAACAAAACGCGATTTGCCTACTTGTAGCATTATTAAGGCAGTTAAACAATGCGACTGCAGAATCATTTATAGACCATTATGATTAAATAAAGCCATATAAATTACAGTCTCATTTTTGGACCTCTTCTCTTTGTGCGATGTTAAATACTTTGTTTTACGGTCCCATTTTGAAGAATACTGCAAAACGTTTCAATTTGGTTTGAATAAAACGATTGAAACATCACAACATGATCATTTACAAAATATACTCGGACACCGTGTTGTGACAATGCTTGCGAAAATCACCTTGACCAAACTAATAGGCATAATGTATTTAGTAAATATATTCATTTATGAAAGATATATTACGTAGGCTATAAGTCGGCGCGCATAACGTTCGAAACACGATCGTATGTTATGCTCACCGGCTTCTGTTTACTTGATTGACTGATATTTTTAGCACCATTCATGCACATTGACTTAACTTTACTTTTTTAATTGTAAAAAAAAACTATTAATGTTATTATATCATTATTTTGTTTCCACTAATTAATGCAACTAATGATCGTAAATATAATTTAATAATCTAATTAAATTATATTTACGATCATTAGTTGCATTAATGCAAAGATGCCATAATTAGGTATATGTAACGACTCTTCGAAAATAAAAAAACCAGCCGGTATCGAAATCATTGGATGAGAAGGCGCGCAGCACTTTCACCTAGGGTCATCCAGCTTTCGGCCTCTTGCAAGTATGTGAGGCGCAGACTCGCCGGCACTCTCCACTGCCACATATCGTAAACAGAAATACTTTAATCTTTCTCTGTCTCGCTCGTATACCTACAGTGCGAGAGAAAGGAAAGCAAACTTTGTTAATGCCATGATACGTGGTAGCCCCGCCACAGGGAGGCGGTGACGACGCGCACTACTTACCACGGATTGTATTTACTCTTTCTTGTGTTGGGGCAACAACCTGCGCCTGTCTCGATGACCCATTTGATGCGCTATATCTAGATTCAATGTCAGCTTTAACAGTAATTTAGGAATTATCGATTTTAAAACTGTTTTAATAGTCTCTTTGGCTGCGCCATGCTGATGTAACTTAAATAATTGAGAGAATCTCATCTCATAACTGATTCCATCAGTTGACAAAGCCTAAATTAAACTAATATCATTAGCATTTGAAATTCATCTGTCCGCTCAAACAAGTAAAAGTGCGCCGAACAAGGAGGTCATCGCAAAATTAGCTTTCTATGGGAGATGAAAGCGAAATTGAATACGGCTAGCAGAACTCTACGAAAACTAATATTTGTACGACAAATGGGTAAACAGTGTTACCAAAGCTAAAGCAATAAACGATAACTTTTGCTGGCAGGTGGTTAGTGGTACATACCTACGTAGACCGATACTTAATAAATAAAGATATATTTTTAGAACCGGTTATATTTTATATTGTTCACTTCTACGAACAGTCAACAGTTCGGTAGTATCATTGGGAATCAAATTAAGAATTAACACAGAATACTTAATAGTGGAATTAATTAAAAGAAAGTTACAGCTTCTAAGAAATTGTTACAAGCTGACAATGTATTCGACTTCAGTGTAAGTTTCAATGAACCACAAGCGTGAATGGCGTGATCTTAACCTACATTTTTCACAGCGGCCGCGGTCGCATGCCTCATTATTTTTATAAAAAAAGGTTTCAATCGCTTTTGTTATCAGATGCGAACCTTATTCCAATTATTCGAAAATTGATTGAGTGCTATACATTTCTTCTTAGCAACCAGTCCATTCATATTTACGAGACGGTCTTCAACTGACGAGAAAAACAAATGATGACACAATGATCCTTTTTTTTTCCTTTTAATAACTATTTCCATTCTGCTAGCGACAGAAGCGACACGTAATGCATATTAATCAAACATTCGGGTAATTCCAGTAGGCTTGTATCTGTGTGCGATTCTTCAGTATGTTATTTTTATTTTAGATCAACATACAAAAAACCTTTTAAATATTTGTTTTATGTTACTTAGAAGCGGCCGCACGCGATTTCACCCGCGTGGTTGCCGATCCCATAGGAATATCGGGATAAAAAGAATTATATGTTCATATCCACTATCTGTGTTCCTTTCTATTCTATCTATTCATCCAAATCCGTTCAATAGTTTTTGAGTTTATTCGTTGCAAACAAACAAACAATCAAATCTTTCCTCTTTATAATATTAATATAAATGTATGCTTTGATCTGCTCATTTCACAAGATTTTGTTTTATAAGGTCATCTACTTCAAAATCAACCACACCTTTTTAAATGTTTGCAAATTTTATATTTAAAGTGATAATTTCTAGAATATTTCAAAAATTCTGCACTAGAGAAATAAAAAGGTCGAAATCTCGTGTAGTATGTCAACAACGTAGCATGTTTATTTATTCAAATCACAAACCGGCCGAAATTTCTTAAGGAATCAAGATTTAATTATTGTAATCTAGGTTAACAATAAACAGCGACCTTGAAATCAATGATGATTAGTGTTTGACTAATGTTCAGTAATCAAGGAAGGTTATGAATCAGTGGATTATGTATAGATATAGCATTAGTATGGATATAACTGCATTGGCGGGAATGTATTTACTAAAATCATCCAACAAATAGAAACTAGTTCAAAACCCTGAATTAACTTCTGCATTTCCCACATCGAAGCAGACATTGAGATGTTCACGACGAGTCGTTTAAATACAATGGAATGAGTTTGCGCCCATATAAAATGCTGTCAGTTATTCTACAGATATAAGAAGCAATTGGAGTACAATTCATTAGTATTCTGTGCACAACTGATGAAGAATACCAACCATAAAACTGTAATGTGTCTCCAAGACTGTTTTAAATATGTATACTAGTATGTCGACGGTTAGGACGACCTGTTTGGCGCAGGGGTACTAAGCCTGCTTCTGCGCCAGAGGTCCCGGGTTCGATCCCCGGACAAGACAAATATTTGTGTGCATGAACATGTATATTTGTCTTGGTCTGGGTGTTTAATATGTATATTATGTATGTATTTTAAAAAAAAAACGTATATAAGTATGTTTATCTGTTATCTAGTAACCATAGCACAAGTTCTTAATGAAACAACGTGGGCTAGATAATTGGTGTGTTTGTTTGCAATTATTTATTTATTTATTTATTTAATATCCATCACATGCCACTACCATTGCTTAGGCGAAACTTGTCTATGTAGGCAATTTCCGTTTTACGTACTTTATGAATTCCAGCATAGAATTCCTACGTAATCTTGATGGATTTAATCTTTTACTATGTACGCAAGTACACAACAAGTAAACAAGTACACAAGTTACAATTTCAGAAAATGGTTGTAAATCTAGTTTAGACACGAACACGACTGGTCAAGATTAATATATAAATGTTTTATCTACACTGGTCATCACAAAAATCTACTTACCCTGTTTTTGCAATAAGTATTGCTCTTTATAATGTTAAAGACAAGTGTTTAGAAAGTACGTTTTGTTTGTGTATATGGGTCGAATAATGTTTGACAATAGTAAACATTCAGATTAAGTATAATAGAATTTGTTTCATTCAAAATATTAAAACATGTGTTTTCGTGTAATGGTGATGACCAGTGTAGTTTTATTAAACATTATTATTATAAAACACTCATGATAAATTTTAAATAGAAAAATATTAGAAAAAAATCGACTCGGCCACAAGTGAATTCTCAGATAGGGCTCGAACCTATATTATACTTAGTTATAAGATGCAATAAAATTTAGTTATTTTTGTCATTTGAGAGGCTCTTTCAAGTCGAGATTGACTAACAACCTTCGGAAATCAATAACTGAAATTAAATACATTCTCAATATTGCCGCGTGTACGTAAATTGAAAAGAAGCGGTGGCGATAGTAGTAGCCTTGGGAATGATTATCGCGTAGCGTACGATACATATCTAGTAGTTTTTTTTTAATATTAAATAGGCTTAAGAGTAATCCTCATTCTGAATCAAATATGGAAGTGGCCGAAAATGGAGCAAGCTTGCCTAGAAAAAGCCTATTCACTCGAGTTTTAAATATACCAGGGCTGTCTGATGCCGGGAATACAGACGCAGGCAGGAAATTCCACATATCTAACTAGTAGTTAGGTAGGCGGTAAAGCGTAGGTAACGCAAGTCTATTCGATGGATTTTCTTGATCTATGCATTGGATGTTGTGTGGTGTGGCTGATAACTATGGGGATGATAAAATATGGACATACCTTCTTGTGGTTCCAGAGCACGTTGACTGAGGGTTTCCCTCGGCGGAAGTCGCTCTGATCGATGACGTCATCGTGGATGAGTGACGCCGAGTGGATCATCTCGCTGATCATGGCCACTTGCCGTTGAGAAGGCAGCAGCGCACTGTTCCGACAAAATGGCATCGTTGAAAAACTTCGGAGTGGTGTAGTATAGCATAAAAAGTAAGTCTAGAAATATTTCTTGTTCACAGTAGGTACATCATATATGATTTTAATCAATAGCAGGTTTTATACAGTTCGTACTTATATCACATTTATAGGGTTCCGAACCTCTAAATAAAAAAAGGAACCCTTATTTATAGGATCACTTTGTTGTCCGTCTATTTTCGTTTATTTCGAGAACGCGTGAAGGTATCGAGTGGAAATTAAAACCATATATTCAAGTTGGAGGAGGGGTAAAATAATTAAACTTGTTAATAATAACGTAAAAATTATTAAACTGACTTCAAAAAATACCAACGACAAAATCTTAAACCAGACAAAAACAGTAGTACCTTATTTGACTAAAAAGCGATAAATAACTTAACTAATTTACCTATATAATACATATTAGAGGTCTATAATTACCTTTTTAGATATTTACAACTTAAAAAGTACCTAATACTTTATGACAGTCATTTTTAACAATTTAAATATTTACAATTATCACTTATTTTTGGAGTCGATTGCACATACTAAAACTGGGCATAGGTTCCAGAGTAATGTTAAGGCGTAACATCTCAGTTACTGAGGGTCTTGTCAACGGTGCGATGGGAATTGTTTGCAAGTTTAGGTGGCCTGCTTTGCGTCGCGATCAGTTAGAATCCGGCAAGTTACCTGATGCTTCTATTAAATTCGACGATGATACTTTTGGCACTATAATGAAAGACAGTGACGGCTTAGTTGCAATTGCACCAGTATCAGCAACGTTTCAAGCAAGAAAAGGCTATGGGGATGTGAAAAGAAGAATGCTGTCGTTAATCTTGAGCTGGGCTGTAACGGTTCATAAGCTAGCTAGCAGGGTACCACATTAAATAAATCAGTAATTGACTTAGGAAAGATTTTTTTTGCTAAAGGTCAAGTCTATGTTGCTTTAAGTAGAATCAAGACATATACGGTATTGCACTTTGCGATCTAGAACCAAGAAAATTACTTAGGTACCAGACCACATGATGAAAAGGCATTACGAGAAATGGAAAGATTAAGACAACTATTGTAAAAAATATGTGGATGGCCAGGTCAACATCTCATATTGATCCTTCTTCTTCTTCTTAGTCGGAGCACTCTTTACAAAGTGGTTGTGGTAGTTATGTTGTTCTTTGTTGAGTGGACTGTTTTACAATGCATCGCCACTTGTCTCTGACACTCATACTTAAATATTATTTATGAGGATTTTTGTGAGGATATCCCTCGATTTGTCTGAAATTTCGTGATTACCTACATGCTGACCACCTCAAGAGTAAATATACCCTTTTAAACATATCTATTAAATTTGAGGAATTGTCTCGATTTCACTGAGATTTTTGTTAGAATTTCCCTCGATATATCTGAAATTTCGTGATTACATCGTAACCATTTCAGGAGTAGTACCTACCCTTTCAAGCATCACGTTAGCCCTACATTCTACTAAGTAGTTTCCATCGACCAATTGCAGTACTGTCCCCCAACTCCTAACCGTTAAGGAGTTCTGTAGCTTCATCATCAGCACAGCAGCATCAGATGTTGTTTCAAGCATACCACACAAGCATCACGTTAGCCCTACATACTGCTACGTAGTTTCCATCGACCAATTGCTGTACTGTCTCCCAACTCCTAATCGTTAAGGAGTTCTGTAGCTTCATCATCAGCACAAGAGCATCAGATGTTGACACCCTGAAGTGAATACCTGAGTAAGACATGATTACGTAACAAAAGCACCATACGGGCATACAATTTCGGTGGTTGCCCTCGATTTCTCCTGGATCCGATCATCAGATCCTGACCTGGTGAAAATGGGACCACCTCAGAAGTGAACTCTATTCAACAAAACATTGTTTTTTAATCTGTCTATAATTGACGGAAATATCGGTGAACATACATAAAAAAATGCATACAGTCGAATTGTGAACCTCCTCCTTTTCTTGAAGTCGGTTAAAAAAGGTAGGACCGTTTATGTCAACTCCTTCCTAGGATTTTGCAGACATTGGTGGGTTTTCACCATGCGGACGGTGGTACCCTCTGAATGTTGATTACCTTGGCACCTTTACAGCTGCCGTGGTCAAGGGATGATGGGATGTCATCCCGTGACCACGGCAGCTGTAAAGGTGCCAAAACGTCGGGAAAATAAAAAAAACCCTAAAAAACCTAAAAATACGGGGCAATTACAACTTAGTTCGTGGAAATATAGCGCGTTTGATATCCGTAAAAGTTGTTTTATTTCAATGAACAGTGCGCGCCAAAACTTAAGATGTACGTATATAAACAGTCCTACCTTTTTTTACGTTATTATTTTCAAGTTAAATTTTTTTACCCATTCAACAGACTGTTGACTTGAATATATGGTTTTAATTTCAACTCGATACCTCCATGCGTTCTCGAAATAAACGAGGACAGACGGACAACAAAGTGATCCTATAAGTGCTATATTATATGATAAGGTATAAAAATAAAATTACTTTTCGGTGGGACGGCGGCATTTCGCTACCATCCTAGAACCAAATGAGGTGATTATTAAATATATTGTTAATATTTTTTTAAATCGTATTATTATTTAATACATTGTATAAATAATAATATTTCATTGGTATAACTTGATAAAATCAAAAAACAACTTATTTATTTTCAGCTTGAATAAATGAAATAATAGTGATGAACAGGTACATTTATCTCAGAATGATTACGGTTTATAGATGTGCTGTCTCAATGACTATTGTTCGTACATATATACACTGTCGATTGAACAAGGTTTGAATGGTGTGCAGGGATTTTCGAAAAGGCGCCAACCCTCCATACATTTGTGGCATTGTCCTTTGTGCGGAACCATCGGTGGGCGAGTCCGACTGGCACTTGTACGGTTTTTTTTAATTCATAATACAGATGAGTTTGGCAAACTATATTACTTCGTCTCTTTCATATCCATCGACTGCTTTACCGACCGACGACGTGAGCATTGCATCCGATAGTTTTCGATAACGTTGACCGCAAATAACTGACTTTGAAGGGACAAAAGATAGAACGTGTGACGTCCGCTCGTAACTTAGGTCTAATTTTTGACGAGAACTTGAGATTTGAGGATCACATTGCGGAATCGGTTAGAAATTGCTTTTAACGTCTTAAGATACAGGATACGACCATTCTTGTCTGAAGAGTTGCGTGTAAAGTTGACTGAGTCGCTGGTCCTATCTAAGATGAATTACGCAGATGCTGTCTATGGTCCGCGTTTGCTGGGTAGTAAAGAGCGGCTTATTCAACGGGTGCAGAATGCGTTTGCTTGATTTTGTTTCTATGTACCTGCTAGAGCTCACGTCACGCCATTCCTGAACAATAATCGCATATTGAAAATTAAGTCGAGGAGAAAGTTGCACTTAGCTTGCCTCCTCTTCGGGGTGATTAAGTATCAGGAGCTGGTATGAGGATACCTTTATGACAAGCTTGGCTGGATTGATAGGCAATGTTAGCGGAGACAGTGCTCACGGCAGTTGGCCACGCCTACGTATAGATCTGCATCGTTTAGAGGCGCCTTTCGTTATGCTGCCTCTAAAGTTTGGAATAATATTCCACCCCCATTCAGGCAGCTAAATTCAATCCACGTTTTTAAACTGCGTATGAAACAGTTCCTACTTGATGCGCAGCGTGACATGGAGTTGTCTAAATATAACTTTATATATTTATAATTTTACATATTAATATTTAAATATTTATATATTATGAATAATATACTTACTTTCAAACAGTTTATTTATGTACAATTTATTAATTCGCATATAAATAGTATTTTACTTAAATTAACATATGATTGTGAGCCGTTTCCGTTAGACATTCAGCTGTCAAAAAAACTAAATAAAGGTGCCAATTGAAAATCAGCGTCGGGTCTCGCTGATCGCGCAAACCCGACATATGCTGATTTGGTCTCCTATTTTGACGCAGCCGTTAGATTTGTTTTTTTTTCTTACATTTTCTTAATTTGTTAAGTGTGTTTAATTATCTGTATATTTCACCTTATTTAACATTCTAATGTCTGTTTTAAATAAATATATTTTCTGTCTTTCTTTCAAATATCAACTCGTTTTTTTAACGATTTAAAGTTACACTTCAATTGAATGTATCACCTCCATAGTACCATCCTCAGCACGTAGGAGCTACGTCAACTGTTTCAACATCATAATGATATTGCATCCAGTAGATTAATTGTTAAATTTCACTTCATTCATGCTAATGTTTTGATTTAAATTTAGAATCTGCCAGATTCAGTTATACTTTTACCGGTTACATAGCAGCGTTTATGTTATCAATCAATTATGAAAGAACACTGATATAATAGTCCATAACAGAGATTACATGATAATACCGTTATGTTCCACTTCAAATACAGTTAGCAAGGCGAAACGTACATACAATTTGCGTTAGTGCTCAATGTATGTGAGGAAGATAGCCAGTTCCTCAGTGGTTGAGGATTCCGGGAGAGGCTCGCTTCCATCTTCAGCCTTATCAATACTTAACATCAGGTATGATGATGGCTAAGAGACTCCCCGTTGTTAATAAAAATAAAAAATAAAAAATGTAAATACTTAATCATAACTACCATTTCAAAATATATGAAATACAGATAGATAAACATAGCAACCATTACCGTCTAATCTACAGGCTAAGAGTGATAACGAATGATAACAATTTATTATCAATACTCATTTGTATTTTTTCCTTCCTTATACGGTGAGACTTTGCTACTGCCAAAATTCACAATTATAGGCCAACGGACGGTCAGATAAAAGTTTTGAAAATCTATTCTAAGGCTACATTATTATGACGACAGTATTGACTTAGAAGCTTGCTAGACTGACTGGTTCTAATATCAGGGAAATTATTTTTAATCTATTAATAAAGAAATTAATTACGGAAAACATTAAGTTAACCTAATGCGTAACAGAATCACCTATTGTCACTACTAAAGGTCATCCATCATGGGATCATAGAGAGTGCCCTTCGAGGAAAATACTATTTACCCGGGAAATCCGCATCACTTCATTGCGACCCGATTCAGCCAATTATGAGGACAAGTACTTTTTAAATGTCGCTTTAAATGTCGCCACGTCCAAATTGAGAATCTATAAGATGTTTTTAAAGGTAATCATAATTTTACACAATTTTCTTTTTAATCTGAAGTAGTTATTAAATAATTTGTAAATGACGGTAGAAGAACAGTGAATACAATAACGAAAGTGCGGAACAAAACCATCCTAAAGGCTAATTGATAACAATTTACGTTACTGAATTCTGTAGAGTCCAAGGTTTATTTTAGTATGCACGCGAGTATTTTATTCATTTATAAATAATTCTATACGCATTTGTCATATCTTATGGCACTTATCGCTCTTAATTTAAATATTCTTCGCATGTAAAGAGCAGTCAGCGGCATCAATGGAATGCGTGAACGTACTGTTCAATCAACGGTTTAACTATTCATTTATTGAAATAAAAACGACTGTTAGGTATATATTCAGACTTAAGGGTTTTTACAGAATTACCAGTTAACGAAAAACACAACAAACAAAAGCTTTTGCGAATGTCCAAGTTTTCATTTGTTGATCCATTATCTAAGTAGCTCTCCTTTCTCATGGTTTTAAATTACAACACAATTTTAGCTTTGCGAAGCATGAACTTTTAAGACTGAAGTACTGAATCATTTTAAGGTATTTTTTTTTTAC
The DNA here is from genome assembly GCA_910589605.1 of Chrysoteuchia culmella. Lineage (NCBI taxonomy): Eukaryota > Metazoa > Arthropoda > Insecta > Lepidoptera > Crambidae > Chrysoteuchia > Chrysoteuchia culmella. The sequence continues at coordinate 11,440,672 of OU342648.1, forward strand.
AACCACACCAATTATCTAGCCCAAGGTAAGTTTCATAAGAACTTGTGTGTTATGGATAGGTACTACATAACGTATAAACTTCTATAACTTCTATACTTTTTTTGTAAAAGCAAATAAATAAATAAATAAATAATTGCATACCACACCAATAATCTGGTCCACGTTATGTTTTATGAAAAAATTATACATAATATACATATTAAACACTCAGACCAAGACTTTGTTGAATGATTTTTTTTATCAAGTGTTAGCGTCGTTTATTTGGATATTAAACATAACAAAGCATTGAAAAACAAACAAAACCATAAAATAATAGTAAAAATTTGGATATTAAACATAACAAAGCATTGAAAAACAAACAAAACCATAAAATAATAGTAAAAATAACTATTGAGCGTGCACCAAGCTCGGATCGGCGATATCAGCTGCTAGGCGATTGCGTAATGATAATCGTTTTCATTTGACAGTTCATATTGTATCATACTAAATGTCCTTTCATACAAATTGCTGCCGATAGTATACGATTACCTTAAGCAAACGCACGCCTGATAGCAGTGCTATGATGAAAAAATAACTTTAAAAAATATTTTTGCTCGCCTAATTTTGTTCTAAAAACTTAACACAGCCTCTCCCCTAACTTTGGGCACATAAAATAAAAACAACCTGTATATTTAGTCTATATTTCGGCTCCTTTAGATTAATTCAGTCCACCAACACCAGCTCGTGTTTTTCTATGAGTGGGGTACCACTCATAGAAAAACACGAGCTCGCTATAACTTTAACATAGGTAATAATAAAAGACTCGATAACACTTTCACAGGCAATTGTCAGTCTTGATTATTTTTCTCATTCATATGTCAGTCAATCAACATGATGCTAATGGCGGCGCTATTTGTAACTAATGATGGCAAGAGGTTTCGCGATTATTACGTGATAAAGATATAAATGACTTTTATTGACTGATGTGTCACTACAGGAATAACCGAGAAAGAGGCATTCAACCTATATACGGTACGAGGTTTCACCCGCGTGGTTCCCGTTCCCGTGGGAATGTCGCGATAAAATGTATCCTATGTTACTCGGGGATATTGCAGCTTCCCAACGGTGAAATAATTTTTCAAATCGGTCCAGTAGTTTCAGAGCCTACTGATTGAAACAAACAATCAAATCTATCCTCTTTATAATATTAGTATAGATAGATATAGATAACCATTATCGACAGGACACCAGTTGCTGCATTTATGAACCACATACATTTAAGTTAGTAGCCGGAAACACATGTCTTAGCTTTGGGTATCTATTATATCTATCTATTATAGTTATCTATACTAATATTATAAAGAGGAAAGATTGTATTGTTTGTTTGTTTGTAACGAATAAACACAAAAACTTCTTAACGGATTTGGATGTAAAAACACAGATAGTAGATAGCCTGGTGACATAAGACACTTTTTATACCGATATTGCCACGGGAACGGGAACCACGCGGGTGAAATGTATAATAAAATAGATATTGTGATAAGACTAGTATCATTTATCTCATTTATGTTTTCTCTATCCTACTTCCTACTAATATTATAAATGCGAAAGTATGTCAGTTTGTTTGCTTGTTTGTTTGTATATTTGTTTTTTGTTCCTCTTTCTCGCAAAAACTACTGTACGGATTTATATGAAATTTTGTATATAGGGACTTCAAGTAGTGGACTAACACATCGGCTACTTTTTATCCTGATATTCAAACGGGAACGGGAACCACGCGGGTGAAATCGCGGGCGGCCGCTAGTCTAATATAGTTTAGTTTACTTTTTTTGTATAATTAGGTACTTACCCTGACAATCTATGCTTAAGACGTGTATGTCATACTGTGTGTGTATGTATACCCACTTCTTTAAATTACTAGCGGCCGCTCGCAATCTCACCCGCGTGGTTCCCGTTTTCGTGGGAATATCGGAATAAAAAGTATCCTATGTTCATAACGAGGCTATCTACTATCTGGGTACCAAACTTCATCCAAATCTGTACAGTAGTTTTTGAGTTTATTCGTTGCAAATAAACAACAAACAATCAAATCTTTCCTCTTTATAATATGCTAGCGGCCGCTCGCGGTCTTACCCGCATGGTTCCCGTTCCCGTGGGAATATCGGGATTAAAAGTATCCTATGTTCATAACCAGGCTATCTACTATTTGTGTACCAAATTTCATCCAAATCCGTCTAGTAGTTTCGGAGCCTATTCAATGCAAACAAACAAATAATCAAATCTTTCCTCTTTATCATATCAGTATAGATGAGTGAGTATAGATATATATTAGTATATTAGTATAGATTATTATAGATAAGTCAGTCTATTGTCTGTGGGTGGGCCTAGAGACGTATAGCACAGGTTTCGATTACTGAAACCTATTTCAGGCACCAGTCCCTCACATACAGTAGAAAGAAACCCTATATAACTATTAGCAACCTATAATTTCCAGTAGTCTATATTTGTGATAGGAAAATAAACAAATACTTCATTTCAAACCACAAGCAGACGAAAGTTTTGCCAAAGCTAATTCGACAAACTTAGCAACAAATCAAACCAGCGAGGAATACATTTGGTTTCATAAATACAATATTATATTATTGTTGATAATTGCTGATAATGTTAGATACTACAACAAAGGTCATTAGCAGCATTCACCTTATGTAGTACTAGAGGCCGGGCGCGGTTTCACCCGCGTGGTTCCCGTTCCCGTGGGAATTTTGGGATCATTTATAGCCTATATTACTACTTGGGGTCTAGGATTCTCTATACCAAATTTCGTCAAAATCGGTCCAGTAGTTTTTGAGTTTATTCGTTAAATACAAAAATACAAATCTTTCCTATACAAATCTTTCCTATACAAATATATTAGTATAGATATAGTATATATAGTATAGATAAAGTGCTAGACTGACAACGAACACGTTGCAATTTATAATGGTTTTTACAATGCAAATTTTAGCTATTCGAGTACGAACAAGCACTAAGTTAAATATTATGTAATCATGAAAATATACTAGAAAAAAAATCGGCCAAGTGCAAGTCGAACTCGCACATGAAGGGTTTCGTCTCTCACCCAAGGTTGCCTGGAAGAGATTGTTATGTAGCAATAAGACCGCCTATTGAGTGTTTTCTCTGTGTTTGTTTTTGTATCGTGTGCAATAAAGTTTCTATTATTATATTAAATACACCTACCTACCTACCCAAAATGCCACTATTTTTTTTGTCTGCAAAAATAACTTTGTTTTTCATAGTGTCTGTATGAATGACAAAGTTATATTTGCGGTTTTGGCAAATGTGCTAAAGCTCTTGAAACTGTATTTCGTTCAAACCTATTTTCGTTGAAAGTATTTAGAAAGGTCTACAGCATATATTTTTTTTAGATTTTTCACTTTCTTATTTTAAAAGTTAGAGGGGGGGGACACACATATTTTCACTTTGAAAGTGTGTATCATTCAAACGGTTGGCTTAGAGAAAAAACTGTTTTAGGTACCTCAATGTAACTTTAAAGACCTATCTATAAATACCCCACACGTATAGGTTTGATGAAAAAAAAAATTCAGTAATAGTTCCATGTATGGGGACCCTTAATTCATATATTTTTTTTATTTTTGTGTAAAAACCGTAAAGCGGCTTACATAATACATCTACCTACCAAGTTTCAACTGTGTAATCCTCATAGTTTTGGAATAAAGTGGCTGTGACATACATCGATTTGGACGAATCTATAAGGGTTTCGTTTTTTGCCTTTAGGCTACGATACCCTAAAAAACATCTTGTCTCATGTCGCCTTGACAGGATATGAGACAAGTTGCTTTTTTGTAGTATATTTTCATGTTTAATATTTAACACATAAAAATAGCATTGTAAAATTCAAAATTAAAAAGTTACAAGCACTAAGTAAATTTTTCTGAATATCTCATGATCATGACCCCACAAATACATTTTTTTCAACACTAAAGTTAATTTACATTCTGAAAACTAAGAACCAAAAATAAGCCTTTTGGAGTCGGAGCCAGCCGGAGACTCCAAAAGGCTTTACATTTAAGTGTCTGAAATAGGTTATTTTGTAAACTACAGTAGTATTTTCTAGATTAGATCTGGTAGACTATAGTAGGTTTCGTTGTTGTTCATTGTCATACATCGTCTAAGTAAACAAACATGCTCATAAAATGAAAATAACTGAGTCGGACTAAATATTTTTATATGAGACAAGTATCGACCAAAAAAGAATCACGCAATTCGGATCAGAAATCTTTAAGTAATCAGTTTACATTTAAACAAAGTTTCGTGAAAATTACATCGTCCAAGTTAACAAAAATACTCATAAAATAAAACTACTGAGCCAAACTGAATTAAATTTTTATCAATCAATCAAAATCTTATTTGTAAATATTGTCTTATGGAACCAAATGGCAACAATTCCCCACTGAACAAAAAAAATCACGTAAATCGGATCAGAAATCTTGGCGCAACCGGTTTATAAAATATAAAAAAACATGCCAACCGAATTGAGAACCTCCTCCTTTTTGGAAGTCAGAAATCATTTGAAACATTCAGCGAAAATGTGGGTAAATATGGAAACTACAAGTATATCGGTCTAGTGTCAATTATATTCGACTCTTTAACGTCCCGCATGCAGCGACCTTAACATTCTTAGAGAAAAATACTTTCATAAATTAATTATGTGAACAACAACTCACCTGTTTTCACCGTATACGTGATAGTTTACAGCCCTCGCCATCAGTATGGCGACCATAGGCCTGAGCGCCTTGCCCTGACCGTCGAAGTAGTATGTGGCTATGGTGTTAAGTTCCGACTGATTGGTGTTCTTCTCCAGCTCCTGTGGGTCAAAACAACTACAGTCGAATTGGAATCGAGTCTACCATACAAAACTAGAACTCCGCTTAGAACTCTTATTAACGTGATATATTTCATACAGGGTGCCAAAACCTGTTAAAGATTATTTTGGCTTAACCCCAATTTAAAAAACAATAGCATTATTGCCGCTTTAAAAGTATACAAACATCGTAGCTAGATTCGTAGAGCACAATCAATGCTACGATTCCGTAGCATCAGCTACGAGAAAACGGAAAAGGTAGATTACGCATGGCTCTTATTTAGTCTTCTTTTATGAGGTGAGGCATTTTAAACGTTTTGTACTTGCCTCAAGAGTTGGTGACATAGGTATATGCATTTTCTTGACGCAAGTCCTCTCGCAATTTGCGGACAATGCGAATCTCGACATTTATGTTGCGAAAAATTTACTAATGCTCATTATTCTGAACTAATTTTAATGTGCAGTGGCCCGATGCGCCGAGGTTTGCATAAGTGGAAGCACGTTTTATAAATAGGACAATGGGTGTGATGAAAAATAACCTCTACGGTTTATATGATCACAAAAAGTTTTTGAGCAAAAAGACACAAACCAAAAACAATGTAGAAAATTACAGTTACTGAGATATACTAAACAAATTCTTTTTTCACCTCACACGCTCTGAAAAGGAGGTTTTGTCAATCAGTTTAGGCGTAGAAAATCGCTTTTTGCGGCCTAGCGCGGCAAAGTACTTTTTTAATTGAATACCTAAAAATATGTCTTAATGCGTTCCGAATCGCACTATTGACTTTTTTGTTATATTTGATTCTTATTTTAAATAGCTTTAAATTAATTATAATACTCCGTTTTGGTTTAATTATATTATTTTAGTTCATTGAATCATAAAAACAATAACAATAAGATTAAACTATTTGTTATAAGAATTTTATATTAGGCTGGGTGAGATTTCACAACCTATAAATTTTCTTTGTCTTGTACCTCATGTCAGTGTCAACATTTACGGAATCGTTTTTATTCTTATTAATAAGTAACAATATATACCTACTTTAAATAACTTTGAATTAACTATAATACTCCTTTTTATTATTTTAGCTTTTTATATCATTAAAACAACGAGAATAAGGTATGTTTAGATGAAACTTTATGTTTAAAGAATTTTTTACCGGGCGTTGACCGCGGAAAACAACCGTAAAATGTTCCTCGCTGTTGTGAGGTGAAAAATTGTGTGTTGCGCTCGGCAGAAAAGTTTTTAGCGTCTTGTACCTTTGAAATCCTCGCTTAAATCGCTTGAATCCTAGAGTAACCAACTTTCCAGCCTTGCATAAACAAATAACTATTCTTCTTTTCGGAAATTAAAGTTATCAATTTGAAATAAATACTATATTTTACAGTGGGTATGGCTATCTATGTGGTTGTGGTAAAGCAGCGTTTTCAAGATTATACTTGCTCCTTGTCCAAGACGGGATTTACATGTAGTAACGCTGATTGTACCAGCGACCAGTCACAATGTTCAAAGCTATAACTAAAAAAAAAAAAATAACACTACTCTATGGTCATGCTTTATGGAATGTCATTACGTTTTTTGTGCAAGCGCCGTCACAATATTTACAAATTCAATAGTGAAATTATCTTTCAAATTATATCATTAAACTAGAAATGTTTGTCAATAAAGAGAAATCCCTGTGCATCATCATGTGTGTTAAGTGTAATAAAGTGAAAATATCGGAGTTGAAGCGTCGATATAGTTTTATCAAAAGTGTCATATTATTTGGTTCTAGACAGGTAATCATTGGGAAATCATATAAGAATAACAAGGTATTCATCACTCCAATTATCTGTTTTACTCGGTAAGTAGATAAATGACAATATTTATTTAAATAGCAGAAAACTTAAATGACATCTCATAAATTTGAGGTTAAGCCGGTGTTTTTATTTCGTCCTTCCGGTTTATAAATCAAAATTTTCGGGAAGTTCATAATCTATGTAAAATTTCAAATTATGATGTTGGCTATCATACTTCATCTTTTCCGGTAAAAATCTCTATCTTTTTCTGTCTACCGTTACGTCGACCGAAAATTTAAACGTGAGTGTTTGTATTGTTAATGTTAGAAATATTATCGGATATCCACATTAATTATATAAAAGTGGTTGTCGAGTGTTTTGTATCAAATTAATATGGGAAAAAGGAAGAACGATTCCAAAGTCGAAAAGATTAAGAAGAAGATTAGAAAACTAGAGAAAAAGTTAGAAAGAGAAAATCAGGACGACACAAGCAGTGAGGAAAGAACGCCACCACCAGAAGACAGGCCAAACGCAGCAGAAGAAATCAACAAGACACCAGAACCTGAAATAAATATCACAGGTTTGTTAACAATATCAATAATTTTGATAGCCATTTTAGGAGCATAGTCGGATGTCTGCCATTTAATTCTACCTTATTGTTGTCTAGTGCTATCACAATGCGGATAGACAGTACACAAGATTTACCTAAATATAGTGCTATCACATAGCGGATAGACTTACTGATTCCAATTTATTTTTTGTTGTCAAGAGCTATCACAAAGTGGATAGACAGTACCTACACAAAACACATGTCTCACATAAACTTACTATAATTTACTTTCAGTGCTATCACATAGTGGATAGACAATAAAAAATTAAATACATACAGATGGCTTCAGAGTCTTATTTTATCAAAAAATTATTTTAAACCATGTATTGTGGTTTACAGAGGAAGACCTTCCTGAAGAGTTCCTGCTGGCCCTAGGAAACGAGGGTGTGGAAAATTTGGAAACGGCTGAGCCCATTCGCCCAGAATTAGTTAAACGATGGGCAAACCTGATGTGCGAGGGACTGAGCAAAGATGCAAAAGAGGCTCTCTTCAAGAAATACCCTACTCCGTCAAATTTTCCAGAAGCAGTAGCACCAGTTTTAAACCCTGAAATACTAGCTTCGCTGTCAGAGACAAGTGTCAACAGGGACAGAAGGATAATTCAACGACAAAACCTGATTGGAAAACTTATGTCGGGATTAGGTAAATCATTAACAAAACTTTTAAAAGGGAATATTAATAGCAAAGACCTCATAGAGGAAATAAATGATGCGGCGAAACTGGCAGCTGAAGTCTTCTATAGGGATACTATCTCTAGGAAATTCTTTGCCCTTGCCGGGACAACTAAAATCATGAAAGAAGCGATAAGAGACTCCAAACCGGATAAGTTTTTGTTTGGCGGGGATTGCTCTGAAAAAATTAAAGTTGCTCAGGGCATAGCGAAAACGAGTGCTCAATTAAAGCCCCCAGCACAACCCAGGGGAGTACACAACAAGAAGCCGGGAAACTGGAGAAGCCCACTGCCTCAAGAAATCGTACGACACAGACCTCGCGGTGGGCGCCGACCTCAGTCGTACAGGCCTCCACCTCCCACCAACCAAGCTCGCCGGAATCCGAGACAGCCACCGCCACAGCCGCCACCGCCCCAGTCTTATCGAGGCAGGCCACAATACCGGCGTTAGAAGCTCAGGTACATGCAGGCAAACTTAAATATCTATATAAAAATTGGCTAAATATAACCGACGATCCTACTGTGTTGAAATGGGTCACTGGGTATGAAATTCCTTTCATAAAAGCTCCATATTTCAATTGTGAGCCTCAACAATGGTCAAGTGAACAATCTGAATTAATTAATTTAGAAATTAATAAGTTAATTGATCTAGGTGCTATTTCAGAGTGTTCATATATTATAGGGCAGTGCACATCACCAATCTTTTTAGTTAAAAAACCAAATGGGAGTTACAGATTTATATTAAATCTGAGAAAATTAAACTTGTATGTACAGACTGAACACTTTAAACTAGAAGATATAAGAACAGCTTACAGACTTATGTCCAACCATTGCTATATGACAACTCTGGATTTAAAAGAAGCTTATTTTTCTGTACCCATATCCAATGAATACAAAAAATATCTAAGATTTACATTTAATGGAAAACTATATGAGTTTAACGCCCTACCTTATGGGTTGTGCACAGCCCCTTTTGTTTTTACAAAAATATTAAAACCTGTTAATTCTTACTTGAGAAATAAAAATATTATCTTATCTTCATATTTGGATGATAATATTTTCTTTAATAGTTCTTTTGAAGGATGCAAACAAAACATAGAAGACGCATGTATATTATTACAAAGTTTAGGTTTTGTGATAAACTTTGACAAGAGTGTTTTGATACCAAATAAGACATGCAAATACTTAGGATTCATATTAGACTCAACCAATCTTTCTATCTCAGTGCCCACAGATAAAAGAAATTCTATCATAGACAAGCTTAACATATTTAAACAAATATCATCCTGTAAAATTAGAGATTTGTCAAAATTAATAGGCCTATTAAATTCAGTTTGTCTAGCAATTCCATATGGTTGGGTTTACACCAAAGTATTAGAGAGAGAAAAATATTTAGCTCTACTGAAATCAAACGGAAATTATGATGCAACAATGTGTTTATCAAATCATCTAAATTCAGAGTTTCAATGGTGGATAAATAATATAAAAAATTCAATTTCAATTAAACAACATAAGTACAAGTTAGAAATCCATACTGACGCATCAAATACTGGTTGGGGGGCTGTCTGCGGTACTGAAACAGCCTCAGGCTCTTGGTCTATTAAAGAAAAAAGTTATCATATAAATCTTTTGGAATTAAAAGCAGCATTTCTAGGACTCCAATGTTTCGCTAAAAGCCTAACAGATTGTGAGGTGTTATTGAGAGTCGATAATACTACAGCTGTGGCTTATATAAATAAAATGGGAGGTATACAATTTCCTCATTTAAATAGTATTTCACGTAAAATCTGGCAATGGTGTGAAGAAAGAAATATGTATATTTATTGCTCCTATATAAATACCAAAGATAATTACAAAGCCGATAGGGAATCCAGACGTGCTAATGTTGAATGGGAATTATGTTCTAGTGCATATAAGGAGATTTTAAATTCATTTGGCACCCCAGAGATAGACTTATTTGCATCTAGAGTTAATAATAAATGTAAAAAATTTGTGTCATGGAAAAGAGACCCTAATGCCTTCGCAATTGATGCCTTCACTCTAAATTGGGGAAACATTTTCTTCTATGCTTTTCCTCCATTTACTCAAATTTTAAAATGTTTAAATAAGATTAAAATGGACAAAGCAGAGGGTGTTTTAGTTTTTCCTCTGTGGCCCTCGCAGCCCTGGTTCCCCATATTGAAATCACTCTTGATATCAGATATCTTAACTTTTAAACCTAAAAAACACTTACTTTTGTCCCCTTTCAGAATGTGCCACCCTCTTCACAAACAACTTACCCTGGCTGCCGGTCTACTATCAGCACGGCATATATAAGAAGAGGCACACCAGAGTCTGCTATTGACACTATTATTAACTCTATAGCAAATAGTACCCTTAAACAATATAATAGTTCTCTTAAGCTATGGTGGACATTCTGTGGTCGTTCCCATATAGACCCATACCAAACCTCCATCTCAAATGTTTTAATATTTCTTAGTGAACAGCTTAAATCAGGTGCGTCATATGGTACAATAAACTCCACAAGATCGGCTATAAGTTTGATATTAGGGCCAGAAATAGGATCAGACCACAGAATCAAAAGATTCATGAAAGGAATTTTTCGGTCAAAACCACCTATGCCTAAATACAATTTAACATGGGACCCAGGTCTAGTCCTAAATTATCTAGAAAATTATTATCCTAACGAAACCTTGCCCTTAGAGATCTTGACCAAAAAATTAATTACAATACTTGCTTTAACAACAGCTCACAGAGTTCAGACTCTTTCATTTATAAAATTACAAAACATAAAGTTTAATAATACTGGTGCACATATATTTATTCCAGATTTAGTAAAAACCTCTAAAGCAGGAAATTTTCAACCATTACTTCAACTGAAAACATATAACATAAAATTAGAAATATGTCCAATCACAACTTTAAAGGCATATTTAACAATAACAGAACCGTTAAGAAATAAAAATGATAATTTATTTATCTCTTTTAAAAAGCCTTACCATAAAGTGTCATCCCAAACGTTAAGTCGCTGGATAAAAACTATGTTACAAGAAGCTGGTATTGACACAGATATTTTTACAGCACACAGCACAAGACATGCTTCTACCTCTGCCGCTAAAAGATCAGGCATTAATATTGACCTCATTCGTTCTACTGCGGGTTGGTCTCAAAATTCAGCAACCTTTGCTAAGCATTATAATAGACCCATTGAGACAACATCAAATTATAGTAGTGTAATTTGCAATACTGTTACCAAGTAAGAAAAAATGTATGGACCCCTCAAGGCATAAAAATTTTATAATGTTAAGTTCCTTTTCATAATTCTATATAAATTAAAGATGTTGATTTATTCTTGATGTGTTTATTTATAAACTATATCTCCTAGTGCAGTATTCACAACCTTTTCTTTGAACATCTACATGTAAATCCCGTCTTGGACAAGGAGCAAGTATAATTATGTGATTAAACGAACTTACCTTAAGTGAAGTTCTATCATAATTATACGAAGCTCCTTGTCCAAGACGGGACTGCCCTCCCTCCCTAAATACATATCCCTCGAGATTTAGTTCCAGGGTTGTTCATACAAATGTGTGTATACTTAATATCCGTTATTTTTATGTATACACAAGACAGAAATACAGATTGTATACACGACTTCAATATAAAACTCGAAGACCTGTATACAACCTGTTAAACAAACGTAATGACATTCCATAAAGCATGACCATAGAGTAGTGTTATTTTTTTTTTTTTAGTTATAGCTTTGAACATTGTGACTGGTCGCTGGTACAATCAGCGTTACTACATGTAAATCCCGTCTTGGACAAGGAGCTTCGTATAATTATGATAGAACTTCACTTAAGGTAAGTTCGTTTAATCACATAATAATAGTTGACTCGCAAGAGTGGACTATGACGTATTACTCTGACGTTACTATGATCGTGTGTCCGAGTAATTTTACATGCAAAATAATCAAATAATACTTGTTTTAACCAAACAAAAAAAGTAAGCGTTATTCTTTTAAAATGAAGAGATTAATCATCACAACAACTATGAACGTGTAAGCCCCTATCATAGTATATTCTGATTGCGACTACTCTGTCAGAGTCCACTTTTAAGAGTCAACTATGATCGTCAAAACGCGCCTAGGCAAGACGTTGTCAGTATTTTTAAAACTCAAAAAAATCATAAAACTATGAGCTCAATTGTTAATTTTGACAATGTCAAGTTTCGCCAATAACCTCATACTATAATTTAGCAAGCAAACAATAAGACGCAAATTATGAATGAAGGTTCAGAAAGACGCTTTGTCATTTTACCAAATAAGTAACTCTATAGGTATATCAATCTACCTGCAAGAGCCGAGTTCACTAGATAACTATTGAATAGCGTTCATAGTCGTAGGTTGGTTAATTATTAGGTGAACTAGGGCCCAAGTTCACTTTATCTTTTTTTACGAAAATAAATCTTAAAGGCGATAAAAATAGATTATAAAAATCTATATAAATAAAAATGAATCGCTGAAATGTATAACTTCAGAAAGACTTTACTAAATTGGATAATTAAAACGGTTTGCATAAAAGAAAGTAGTAAAAAAAAAGGATGGAAAAGTTCCACGGGGACGAAATCGCGGGCGAAAAGCTAGTTGAATATATTTAATTGCATTACTAAACATTCCTTTCTTTATATTTTCTTTGTAACCATTCCTTTCTTTATATTTTCTTTGTATGTGCCTAACAGGTATTGGAATTTTTGATCATTACCTACTACCTAGTTAATGTGGATTGTGATTTTTTGGCAAACAAACTTGTCAGAAATAAAGCCAAGTTTAGTTCGATTTCACATGTACTTTCCATCTTACTCGATTTACAGATATAATAACTTTATAACTCCACGAATTTTAAATAACACGTTTTAAAAGAAACACCATACACACACAGCACAGCTTTTTTTTATGTTACAACTAAAAAGATATATATAATGAAAAATTATATTGCACAAAACAACGAATTTCAAATGAATTAAACTCCGTTAAAAATGCTAACCAACGATCGATGATAATCCAAATTAACAATTCGAAAGCATTTTCTCTTTTTTTGTAACTTTTCTTACATAAGAATTATAAAGCAGGTTCAAAGTTGCCGAAAAGCGATTACGAAACAGTCGTCGAGACGTTAAAATACCTCAGCTGCTACCACATGTGACATTACCATGTCTCGGTTAGGAAGCGGGTGTTTAGAAATGCGCAAACGCAACCAGCATTCATAGGGGCCTAGTTCCAGACGAGTTTTCCAAACGGAAAGTAGGCAAGCGAGAGGCAGCGCCGCCGCCGGTCACAGCGCCGGTTGGACGTTAAACCCTTCATCACCTGTTTAGGGTCACATGCCTTGTTAGCACATAAACTGGTAAATAACTTTGAATATTTCGCCCAATCATATGATTTGCGGTAATATGACGCAATGAAATTAATAATATAACGCATACATTGACAGCTCTATTGTATATTGGACGATTTAATTATTTACTATACGATTACGATTATAAAACTTTTTGCCACACGTAGAACGTCGTCGTTGTGAACTTTATAGTAATTCCGGCACTGAATAATTGAAATCCTTGTGAATTCAATAGTCGCATTGTGTATCAATGGCACCATGCGTGTATCAGTAATAGCGTTGTTTTTATTTTTCCGCGTGTGTGAAAGCGTGCAAATCTAATGAAGATTTATAAATCTTTTTTAATAAAGTTCGATTTATATACTTACGAGAAAAAATATGGAATCACTTTTCACACAAGTTGCAAGAAAAGTGATTCCATAAACCTTTCGCTGGCAGCGAACGAGAGATAAAACAATTTTTATTGTTATAACTTATGTCTGCTTGCCAGTACATGGGGATATATTAGCTCGTAAATGTTCTTTATAGACTTCTAAAATACTTTAATAAGTTGCAATGCACATTATATCATACATAATATGTATAAGTTCTAACTGCATCAACTAAATGACAATGATTGTGTTCACATTGTGTAACAGCCGCGTGTTCGACCGCGGCTGCGGCTGCGCCTCATGACTTTGACACACTTCGCCCGCGGTCGCACACGACGCACAATCATATTGACCATTTATTCTCTTAATAGAAATTCGACATTTCAATCACACGTCAGAACGAAATAATTGGCTTAAAAAAGTTTTTTTTATATATAATTATATCTAAAGTTAACTATATTGACACCATGAAAAGCTTCATTGACACCACACAATGTATTTTTTAATGATAAGTACATCTGTAAATATTACTCAAACTATTCAAGGGCGGTAAAATCAAAGAAATCAGTCCACAACCGCCGCCTGTTGAAAAGATAAGATAATGATGTGTTATACTGTTGAGTGTTGAGTATAGTGATAAATTGCCGCTAAGGCCTTGAATGTTATAGGTAAAAGGTAACGGGGTCACGGGTTCAATCATCGTGCGAATATTTTAATAACCTAATTTTAATAGTTTGATTTGGATTTGGACTAAATCAAGTTTCAATAGTAAACAATACCTGAGACTTTTTGTAAGTATGTCTTTGTTTATGTATGCAGTAATTTAATTAATTGTTGATCAACAATTGAAAAACGTTTGCCGTTCTAAGTAGTACTTATCTACTCGATCAAACGTAATATCTCTTTCACCTCACACGCTCGGAAGAGGAGGTTTTGTCATTCAGTTTCGTCGTAGAAAATCGCTTTTTGCGGCGCTCCGAATCGCACTATTGTTTTTTGTTACATTTTATTCTTATTTTAAATAGCTTTGTTTTAATTATAATACTCCGTTTTGGTTTTATTATATTAATTTAGTTCATTGAATCATAAAAAACAATAACAATAAGATTAAACTATTTGTTATAAGAATTTTATATAAGGCTGAGCGAAATTTCACAACCTATGATTGGATATCGGAACGTGACATAAATCTTTATTTTTAAATTGTCTTTGTCTTGTACCTCATGTCAGTGTCAACATTTACGGAATCGTTTTTATTGTTATTAATAAGTAACAATATATTCCTACTTTTAATAACTTTGAATTAACTATAATACTCCCTTTTTTATTATTTTATTTTTTTATATCATTAAAACAACGAGAATAAGGTATATTTAGATAAAACTTTATGTGTAAAGAATTTTTTACCGGAAGCGGAAACAACCATAAAATGTTCCTCGCTGTTGTGAGGTGAAAAAGTGTGTTTTGCGCTCGGCAGATAAGTCTTAGCGTCTTGTACCTTTGAAATCCTCTCTTCGCTCAGGATTCAATTTTTAAACCACTCACTACGCTCGTGGTTATTGAACCAAATCTGAGCAAGTCAAGGATTCTAGGATTCAATTTTTAAACCACTCGCTACGCTCGTGGCTATTGAACCAAATCTGAGCAAGTCAAGGATTCTAGGATTGCCTAGAATCCTTGACTTGCTCAGATTTCAATAGAGTTAACACGCCGCTAATAACCAACTTTCCAGCATTGCATAACAAATAACTATTATTTAGTGGACACCAATAATATTAAGGATCGTGTGGTTTATTTTTTTCTTTAATCGCTATAGTTAATTACTACGAAGTGATTTCGTGGTCTATCAGCCTAATCTGCAAAATCTGTCTCGCTCCCGCGCGTGTCCTTTTCTCATTACTAACCCGCTTCGCCGTTGTCGTATGGCGCCTTAAAAGATACGGTACGTACACATTTGTGCAGACTCACACCCTGAAATTTCTCAGGCGTTAAAAAGGTCACAAGTCACAACTCACCGTCCGTATATCCTCGTATATGCCGTTGAGGTCGTCTTCTAGCAGGCGGTAGGGGTCGACGATCTGTGTGCCGTAGTCGGGCAGGGAGCCGGTGCTCGTGCTCTGCAGGCTGGAGGCGAGCCGCCGCGCCGCGCCCGCCGCGTGCACGCCCGCGACACACGCCGGCCCGCATGTTGTCACTCTCTGTTGGGAAAACAAGAATAATAATAATAAAATATTTTCCACCTCAAACTCTCGGAAAAGGAGGTTTGGTCATTCAATTTCTGCGTGGAAAATCACATGGTAAAGTACTTTTTCAATTTAAAACCAAAAAACTGTCATAATGAATTCTGAATCGCACTATTGACATTTTATGTTACATTCTATTCTTATTTTATATAACTTTGAATTAATTATAATACCTACACCGTTTTGGTTTTATTAAATTATTTTAGTTCCTTGAATCATAAAACCAATAACAATAAGATTAAACTATTTGTTATAAGAATTTTAATTTAGGCATGGTGAGATTTCACAACCTGTAATTGGATTTCGGAACGTGACACAAACCTTTATTTTTAAATTGTCTTTGTCTTGTACCTCATGTCAATGTCAACATTTACCGAATCGTTTTTATTGTTATTTAAGTAACAATTTATTTAAAATAATGTTGAATTAACTATATACTCCCTTTATTATTTTATATCATTAAATCAACAAGAATAAGGTACTCGTGTTAACATTAAACTTTTCGTTGAAAGATTTTTTAAGAGGATGTTGACCGCGGAAACAAAGTAAAAAAAATCTCGCTGTTTAAGTACTTATGTAATATAAAAAATAAAAAAAAACAGAAAACAATATGAAGATGTTGTGTTCTGTTTATTTTATTTATTATATTACTTCTTTTTTAAATAAAACCAACCGTTGAGAACCATAACAATTTAAGTACTAGTTGGCTCTATACAGATTAACATGATTATACTGCTAAGAAGTATAGACCCGATTTTATGTTCAATGTTGTCAAAAGCAAGTTTATACAGGGTGTTGAAAGACCCATAACGAAAACGGAAACCACGTATTTTCCTCATTATTACTGTCATTTTCTTGTAAAGGTGGGAACCTGTAAATTAAGGAGTTTTTGAGGATGAAGTCAATATATTTTTTAAAGATTATCGTTTAAAGTTACAAAACCGTAATGAATAACAAAACAAATCAAAGAAACTGGATCCTGGCCGCCTACTCGTACCCTCTAAACACGCGCACACGCGTTTTTTGCGTGTAAAAGTAACACCTATTTTTTAAAAACAAAAAACAGAAGTCGTTACCCAGTAATTATTTTTACATATTATTTTTATTTTTACATATAGTTTGTGTATGTACACTATTTAACACCCTGTATGCAATATTTAAGTTTAGCAGCCTCATTCATCCTAACCAAGTCGTAACATATACCATACCAAGCCGAATTTACTATGATAATATATATTTAAAAAGTATACTTTTAAAAACGCATTCTTTAATTGTCAACATCAATTAAAAGAATATAATTTGTGAAGACCGTACGTGGCGTGTGAAATGTCGGGACAGTTTAAAAACGCATAATAAATCATCTGGCTGCAGGTGGTCCAACAATTTATGCGTCATTTTGTCAGCGGATAAAATTATCTGGTTTATGACTAGGATTAAAGTAGCGACAGAAACTATCGGGGCTGTCAATAGTTTAATAAGAAATTATCGCGGACTAGTAAACAAGGTTAACGAAAGGGATTTCAGAAAGTAGTATCTGTGGTTTACGTATGACTTACGTTGCGTTACTTACATTTACATATTTTATCAAATAGAAGATCAAAATCGAACATTATTTTGCATAATAGCCATATATTCGTGTTAATACGTCACGTCTTTAATAACAAACCGAAATATTTAAAAATTCAGGAATGTTGGGAAATCACGTTTAAAGTTGTAAAAATGCCTCAAAATGCGACACAGATTATAACGGTGTTAATTTATCTAAGTGCGGTCAAGTATACTGTTCGTAGGTATCATCAATAAGATATTCTTTCAAAAAGATATTTTAAAAAATGCTACTTAGATTCAATGATACAGGACTTTTTAGTTTATACTACTGACTAATTATTTTTTGCATTTTAAATTTAAAAATACTTCAAATGACTAAATATAATATAGTTTTATTTTATTTAGTTGTTTCATTATATAACCAAAACGACATAAGTTTAAAAAGTGCATTTGAATGTCCCTTCTGGCGCAATACTGAAGTAGTCATTTTATAAATACGGCTCGTCGCAGCAGTCAAAAGAGACATAATAAACTTTTCTTTCGCTTTTTGATACATCTGTGAGGGTGTACCTACCTCTTCTTTACGCTTAGTTATTTCACTTTTTGATTAAATGTCAAAAGGGAGAAATTTATAGTAATTTCGTTTAATTATTAAATGCGCGACGTGTTACGATGTAAACTGCCTTATGTAGCTATTGTTGTTCCTGTTAGAAAATTTTATACATTCTAGAGGTGACATCATGTTTTTACTACCGACTTACACAAATACTTATAGACTTTAGGACCCTAAAACCATAACTTTATAGTTAAACCAGAAATAAAACATTGATATTTTTATAACTTTTTGATTTTCATAAACTGTTTCATATACTGCTTTTTGTTAACCTAATATGCCGTGGCAGTTTGTAACTAAGGCCACACTACGTGTCTTTTGTACTCGATCCCTTCGACTCGATCATGTTTTTCACATATCTGTAAGTGTGAGTCTTGTAAACAGTCCTTTTCTTATAAAAATAAAAAATAAATATGCAACGTAGCATGTTTACTACGATTCATTTTTCAATCTCTCGTTGAACTCAACATTACGAACAACTATAAATAAGCAACACTGAAAAACAACAGCTGTGATAAATATTAACAAGAAAATACACTAGAAAAAAGCAACGTGTCTCATGTCGCCCTGACGGGATTCGAACCCGCATCCTTGGGACTCCGGCCCAATGCACTTACTACAGAGACCTATGAAGACACATCGAATCTTTCTAGTATATTCACCTCTCTACGGTGTCGGCTACCGTGCGTCGTTTTATCAATGAGAGAAATATCCTCGCATTCGAAAGAAACATTTTTACAAATGTTTGACTATCGATTAAGATGAAATAGCCATCTAAATAAAACTTTTAATGTAGCATTTTACAATGCTATTTTTATTTATTTTGACATAAGACAAGTTGCTTTTTTCTAGTGTATTTTATTTTTTAATATTTATCACATAAAAATATGTAAAATCAAAAAGTTACAAAAACAACAGCTGTTTCGTTTATTTTAGTATCGAACCTAACCAACTTACAAAACGTTATGAACTGTAATGTACCTGTGGGGTACATTACATGTAACGCTTTTTATAGTTTCAAAGTCACTCCTAAGATCGAAACCTTTTGCGTGTAACCCTGCCACTCTGGCACAGGTAAGTGACCTCCTGAATACAATCCATAACATTAATTTAATCAAAATACAATGCAATGCCTTCACGCATGAGCAGAGTAGGCAGTACCTACGCAACTGACCTAACATAGAATAATTAGAAATGTTCAATGCATGCTCGACACCTTCATCATAATATAATGACGCGTGAGTTTAAAATAGTGCAGTGCACAAAAATGGCACACAGCGACATTGCATGCCAATTTAATAAATTAATGGTAGTTTAATTATAAAAAAAATAAAAATAAAAAAATCAATGTAGAGTAGACGTATTGGTTTGCATCCGACTGAACGATAAGTATAGGTAGTGAACTTGAACATAACAGGTAAGTAACATTATAAAAACTAGGTAGGTACAACACAAAGCTACACTTTAATCTTTAAAAAGTTAATCTTCCTCGAAAAATCAAACCCAATTGTGAACATAATTTAAAATTATAAATTATCACATGTTATACATGAAGTCGCTATGGTTATTTGGAAAATTGGGACTATTGAATAAACTTTTCTGGTATTTCAATATATCAGAAATCAGCACTATAGAGACTAACTCTACGCCAGGGCGCGACATGGACCGTGTAAGTTGTTTATAAGAGTACATAGGCTACTTATTTTTCTATAAGAAACCGGCCAAGTGCGAGTCTGACTCGCGCACGAAGGGTTCCGTACCATTATTATTATTATACAACAAAAAATTTCAAAAAAAAAACACTGTTGTATAGGAGCCCTTCTTGTTTTATTGTGTTTTTGTTGTTATAGCGGCAACAGAAATACATCATATGTGAAAATTACAACTGTCTAGCTATCACTGTTCATGAGTTAAGCCTGGTGACAGACAGACGGACAGTGGAGTCTTAGTAATAACCCTAGAAGAGAAGATATATATGTATTTTTTTTACGTAACGACTTCTTTTTCATTTCAATTTATTTTGATACTAAAGCACGATGCAGAAGTACAGAATATATAATAGTAACAGAAGTTGCACTCCTTTCATGTTGAAGAAAGCCGCCATTTTAATAGCCTTCAAAATTTCCAACGCATGTGGTGCCTTCGAAATCGCACCTTATTATGACGCTCACAAGAGCGCAATTTCTTTGTGTTCAGAATTTACCTACACCACAGCAAGCGTCGGGTTTGTACAAGCGAAAAATAAAATAAGTTTAGGAAGCATTTTTTGTATTTTATTTATTTTTTATTTTATTTAATGTTGTATGTATTTCTAACCATCTCTAAAGTAACCTTCAGTGTTGCGAAAATTTTGAATCGAAGAAATAATTTTAAAAGGTATAGTGTCGGAAAACATGAACATGGTGCAGTTAATGTTTAAAATTAATGTTTCGTAATGTTCCATAATGTAAGTATTAATCTTTTGTTAACTTCATATTTCGAACTGCTCACAAGCGCGGGTCGGCCCTGACTGATTTACAACTTCTAGTAGTCGCGTGAAGGTGCTTATCGCGGTAGGTATAGGCGAGTGACGGAGGCCTGGCAGAAGCAAGTCTGTAATAAACATCCGAATCGGTAGGTAGGACTTGTCATAATCACATCACTAGTTCGTTATTGGAGTGGCGAAGGGTGCGGCGGCGTGCCCTTAACTATGCGCCCGCAGCGGCGGCAGTGACCGCGTTTGCGAGTGTCGCAATCAGTTTATGCAACTGCGCCGGAGTGCAGCGCCGATGGGCCCCGAACATTGCAAAACCGATACGCTGCACACGTAGAGTATACTCTTATTGCATCCTGCGTGCAAACGCGTGTAGCGTTTGCACGCAGGATGCAATAAGAGTATACTCTACGTAGCAAATTATTATTTTCAAATTATTTTAAGTAATTAAACAAGTTCTCTACAAAATTATATTTCAGACTTTTCGAAGTTTTTATGACTGAACTACGAAACATACATGCAAAAAATAAGAAACTTGTATGTAGCCCTCTAAAAATATGACAAAATTCATAGCAAAATTTAAATTTACGTGTTGTCTACGACGAACAACAAATTGCAAGCGGTCGCAAAAAACTATTGTGAAAAATAATTACACTTGTTACAACTAATCATAATGATTACACTACACGAAACATCATACGAAATGCGACCTTTTTATCCAGTGCTTTGAGAATGATTCAGTAAACAACCATGACTAATTAACGTTCCAGTTTTGCATTGCTGGCTCGTAGTAATGAAACAGTTATTACAGTAAATTGGAAATCGCAGCCCACAATGGGTGTAGCCTCGATTAGTCCACGAGGTGGAAAATAATGTATTAAATAATTAGAATCCTAATTGATAGGTTTTTGATACACCTAGCCCGAATTAATGTGAATATTACTTCTTGCTCGGTAAAAAAACTAATGATACTCGAGTCGAGTGTCATTCATTAGATTATTTATTGTGTTGATGAATGAATAATTAGATAATAAATGCCGAACGTCGACTGAATTCGCACGAATCAAAGTTATGCTTTGGTAAATAAACTTAAATAATAAATCAAAATGTCGTGGAGTCGAAATAAAAATTATTTAAACTTACAATAAATAATGAGTTCTTTACTATAATTTAAAGTGTTTATTTATATTCGTATTATATAAAGTCTCCCAACGCATTTTTGGGTACATCCTTTATTTATTGTGACGTTCGACTGATTCGCATAATAATTAGTTCCAAGCGATTTCACACACGTCATTCGAACCACTCTTCAGTTCGACGCACTTCGGGAATACTAATAAGATTTTACATTCGCATTGATCGCGGCAAACCTTCATTAATAGCACCACAAATTATAAGTGTCTTATTGACGAACATAATTATTTATTTCTTATCTTAAAATTATAATAAAATGTTGTAAATTTTTGCGGAGAAGACTTCAAGTTTAACACAGTAAATAACGTAGTAGGTATGCTTCTGTCGTTTTACGTCACTTCAAGCGAAACAAAACCAATGTATGTCCACACTATTTGCAAATACATAAAACAGAACATAAGTAAACTATTTTAAAGTCCCAGTATTCAACTGACGCACAATTTTCATTAATATTTGAGCAAATATGTAACTATAATTACCTACAACACGGTTTCCCGTTCCTAGTAGCAGCCCAAGGCTACACATTCGTAGTTTACGTGTACGAAGTAGCATTAAAATTTCCAATGTATTTGTGCTGACCACACACACTAAATACTATTATACTACCGTGTCGTTACTTCAGAAGTTTTGAACAGCTTAAAACTAATAAGACACCAGTAGTTTTGCTTTGTTTTACGTTACACAAGCCCTGTCTGCACATCATATAAAATAGTACGACCACCTATATACGAATAAACTGCCAATAATTTG
Organism: Chrysoteuchia culmella; assembly: GCA_910589605.1. Lineage (NCBI taxonomy): Eukaryota > Metazoa > Arthropoda > Insecta > Lepidoptera > Crambidae > Chrysoteuchia > Chrysoteuchia culmella. The sequence continues at coordinate 11,463,180 of OU342648.1, forward strand.
TCCCTAGCCTAAGTTTTACGAACTAACCAGAAAGTGTTATAAATAACTGAGCACGAGACTTCTTGCACGAATGCGTTGGACATGATGGACGTAAAAGTCTCGTGAGTCGATAGTACACGCGAACTAAGGTTGCACTCCGCGACCAAACAGACTACACTTATTAATCGTAGGTTAGCACATATTTAGAAATAGTAAACTTCTAGTCAGTCGAAAAAATTGCAGTCAGAAGAATTGTTATTTTGTGTACCTAGTGGAAAATAATATTTAAAAAATTACACCACTACATTACGGACCACATAGAATCGGAAAAAAGGTTATGATGATGCTATTAATCTAAAAAATAAGTTAATTACCCGAAAAATAAAGACATTTTTTCTTTTGCTATCGAATCAACAAACTTTCCCAATTACTGTAAACGATGATACATTACACACATATAGCACGTAAAATTGCATGCGTACGCAAGTCGGTTTGCACATAACAATTAAAAGCCGGTAGAAAGTGAGCGTTCCGACCGCTTCGTGGTTCTTTATATAGCAACATTTCAATTGACACGTCCCCTAATAATATCATTGACGGATGGCTGTTACGCAGCCGTACCTACTTAGCAAAGGTTAGGATTTCAATACTCTAACGCACTGTTCAAATAATAAAATAAATATAATTCTTGAAGAGGTTACTTTAAGGTTGGGCACTACCGATTCCAACAGAATAGCAAATTAAAATTTCTACCTAGTAGAAAAATACATCTCCATAAGCATTATGAGCACCAAAAAAGCACCAAAATTGGCTGCTAATTTTAGGTTACTAGTGCATTCGCAATATTCAGGAGGAGTACTTTATCCTAACTAATATTATAATTGCGAAAGTGTGTTTGTTTGTCCTTGCTTCACGCCCTAAATAAGCAACCAACTGAATTGATCTTTAGCATATAACTATGAAAGGATGGAGAGTAACACAGGCTACCTTTTATCCCGATATTCCCACGGGAACGGGAACCACGCGATTGATACCGTGGGCGGAACCTAGTACATAAATATATTTTTTTAATAAACACTTTTAACAAAATCATATAACTAGTAAAATATTATAAATAATTAATACTAATAATTTCTTTACTTCTATGTAACTAATAAGTATTTCCTTAACAGCAAAGATCAAGTCACGGAAACTCCACGTTTCACGTTCAATGGCGGAAAATCTGTTTACCTAACATTATTTTCCGACCAAGTTTGTCAGTTCTGGTTAATTTGTTTGTAAACATACACACGTGTACTTTAGCAATTAGACCGCTAACGAATCGTTATCAATAACCAAAAGCAGACATCTTCAATGTTACATGATGAGGAAACGCAACATAAACTTTTATGAAAATAGCAAAGACCAAGTTGTTTTTAAATCTTATAAAAAGAACTTCAAAAATATCACAGTATTTAATTACACTCTAGTATAAATCCCTCAAATTGTTGGATGTTGGTCACATGTATCGAAAAGATATTTACTAGTAGTAGCACCTGACCTCTCCATGATGTAACTTTATTGTAGGCGTCCACACACATGTGACGTAACGAACCAAAGACAGGTCGTCGGTGTATATAATATTGATGATCAGTTTTAACAATATTGAACTCTAGCGGCCCTACTCATAAACGAAGTATACATTAATTTGAGTTCCTATAACTTGTTCTTTATTATTTACTTAGGTGATGTTTACCATTGTTTTTAACAATATGGATAACAATTTCGTCAATCACAAAGAAATAAGGATATTATATCCTTAATACTGTATTCACCGGATCGCCTGTTCAAGTTTCATGCAAAACCAGTAAAGGTCAGTTAGGTTAGGTCAGTAGTTTCGCTCAGCACGCAAAGAAACAAATTAAAGATATTGTTACCAATAAAAATGTAACTAGTTCATCGCTTTATACAGATTTTATTAGAACTAAAACATAACTTTCATACCAGTAAACTGAGTATTTAAGTATTATACTGCATGAAAATTACAAAGACATGAATCGGTAGTAATGTGATCCGACACAACAGCTATACGCGGTGCGCAAGCGCCACTAACAAAAGACATCAACGCGCGTCAGAATTTTACGTCAACATAATGCCTTCTACTCGTATTTTGTTCCATTTTAAATACAATCTAAACATGCAACATATTCTCGTTACAAGGTCTCCTGCCGTAGGGTTTGTGAACCGAAAGAAAGAAAGAAAGAAATTATTTTTTCACGGAAAACAGAGTAGGTAATGAGCTGATTTGATTTAATTAAAAAAGTCCGTCAGTCTTGCCAACATCGGGCATGTGTTTGTTAAGCACAGAGTCGTAAAATATATTTAAACAATTTTTTACATACCTAATAATAATAATCATAAATATAATCATCTTTATTTGCCATAAATAGGGTACATCAAATTTGGTAATAATATAGTAATAAAACAATGTCGCTTAAATACCTATTTTGCCGTAACTACAGCATGCAAATATTTATCATCCTTATGTACTAGTTATTGACTAAATATATCATAATATTATTAAAACCATTTAAGTATAATATTATTATTATTATAAAACCATGTCAATTAATTAAGTCCATATGGAAATAATTCCAATTAACAAATTGGGAAGCTTCTTTGAAGTTCTGCTTGTAACAGGCTAGACTGAAATGATTTTAAATATTGATTTTTGAAAAAAAAAAAACAAAATGTCCTTTACATTAAGGTTATTAATTGAATCAGATTATAATTACTATAATACAATTTTAAGTTTTTCGTTTCGTTTCTTTTTTTTCTAATAAAATCAAAATCTAATAGTGCCAGGAGTCACGAAGGTTGAAAATGCGAAAATCAGTGCAGGCGACAGAACGTTAAAATATTTCATTCTGCTCTATTAAATGTTGCTATTTATAAGTTTATATAATTGTATCGAATTGGCTAGATATTTTGGATTATTTTTTTAATAGAAACCTAGATAAATACCTACTGTCTTAGTCCAAATAACATCACAAGTACAGGTAATCATGCTCAAATTTTAAATTATTTTGGTACTAGGTTTGTATGGGAGACTGACGTGTCCGCGGGCCTCTTAAGACTAAAATTGCCACACTAGGCGTAGCCTATATCGTTACCAATGTGTCTAAACATACAACGGTTACCGAGCATTTTTTACTAAGAAGGAAAAATATTTAAAGGCATCATGAATGAATATAAATAACATACACTATACGCGCGTGGTTGAACTTAAGGCAAGGTAAGCATGGCAAGCCTGAAACTCCAAATTCGCTAGTGTTGCTACACCTTCGTTTCCTAACTGAAGTATCACAGAACTATATAGAGATAGACGAACGGAGCGCTTCAAACTGTATGAAAATTTAGCGTGTCGACTTTTTCGTACCTACGATGACGTCACGAGCGAGATTTAGTGATGTGTAAATGTTATTGACGAGCTCTTGCAATTAAGCACTGCACAATTAACCATTTTCGTTTCTGAGTGACGCGTGTATTCATAGCAATGGTCTCAAACGGACTGACTTAGTTTTATATTAAAACAACGGGACTAAAACGCGACATTTGTTATGTAGTACAACTATGTACTTACAGCTTGACGTTTCGGCTATATGTTGCAATAGCCGTGGTCACAAGCAGACTGGCGGTGCGCGGCGTCGTCTGTTCGGGCGGGCTTGGAGATCTTCAGCCACCCTCAAATTGTCACTATTTTAATTGTCTTTAGAAATGTCCTGACGGCACACAACACTAACAGTATCGGGGTTTGTTTGAAATGGTAAAACTCGCGGATTACACTTGTTAATCACTGGATTCCACGCTGATGACAATTTAAATCCGTCCTCCCGATTGAAATTTTAGTACATAGTTGTTTTAATATATAATTATAATGGACTGACTTAGGTCGTAAAACTTTGACCGTGGATCAAACTTTTGGCATGCAAGGTAGGGAACACTTAAACCGTCGATCTCAACATAGGTCTGTGCAGCTAATATTTTTTACTACACGACATACTTAAGCCCACTTGTTAGTAGAAAACGAAAAATATGTCGCGTAAAGGAGTTGTTAGACCGTGCCAATCGCAGCACCGAGTCGGTGCTGAGATTGGCACGGTCTAACAACTCCTGAGGATGCTCCGTGTGTGGGCGAAACACGTGTAGAGTAGTCGGTGAAGGTGCAAGGTGTGTCACTGGGCTGCATCTGCATTTTTTCTTGCGGAATTACGCGACATATTTTTCGTTTTCTACTAAGATATGGATTTCCGCCAAGTAACGCCTGATTCTATCAAATAAGCCCACTTGCGCCAAACTAGGTTAACATTTAACCCAGAGTTATTGCATACAAAAGTAGCAGTAACTCTGGGTTAAATATGTTCTGTTAACCCAGCTTGGTGCAAGTGGGCATTAGTCAATTATTTTGAATGTTGGTAGAATAACGTAAATAGTCGTATGCGATTGTAATTTTTGAATTGAGTTTTACTTGGACTATAGCCATGTTTTTCTGCTTACGAAGTCCCGGTACTATACAGGGTGTTAAAAGACCCATACCGAATCCGTGATATATGCGTAATGTACATCAAACTTATTAAGAATATGTAAAAATAATTGCTGGGAAACGACTTTTATTTTAAGTAAAAACAAAATGGTGTTATTTTTTACACGCAATGGAACGCGTGCATCAACGTTTGCGTATGTCTATAGAGAACGAGTAGGCGACTGGGGCCCCGTATAATTGAGTGGTTTTGACATTTATTGCAGTTCTGTTACTTTATACGATTTCTCAATAGCTCCTTAACTATCAGTTTCCCAGGTTTGGCCCCATACAAGAAAATGGTAGTAGCGATGGGGAGAATACGTTGTTTTCGTTTTCGTTATGGGTCTTTTAACACCCTGTATACAGAATCTGTTTTCTCACATACATAGGTGAATATCATGTAAATGTAAAACACAAATCCTTTGCAGACATATTTGTAGGCACAGATTTATACAACGTTACGAGATTGTTATAACTCGTATTAGTCTGTGGTATCGGTCAAAAAGGGTCAATATCATGAAGTCATATAGCCAAGTGATTATGTTGCTGCAACTAAATTGTTTTTAACATGCAACTCTCGTGTCCCTTGCGTGCGCGCAGCCTACCAGTCATTTTCTAATACTTGATCGCATGATCGACACATATGATAGCTAATACGATCATCACCGGAATCCAATGTAATTTACGCTTTCTCATTGTTATTTGTGCACTTTCAAAGGTATATCACATTAAATGTACATCATATTGTGAATAGTCTTATCACAATATGGACCTATATCTTAAACACAGCATACATTTTATTACATTGGCCTAAGCTTTTTTAATTTAAGCAATGTTTTGCACTTCATATCTTACAAAATATATTCTTACTGTTTAAAGTAAAATCGCGGTCTCTATGCTTATCATCATTATTGTGTTATGACTTCAAAATATTTATTCCTTTATTTACGGAAATACTAATTGTGCATACATTGCATTACCTCTATCAACATCTAAACATAAAATAAATATTTATAATTATCTAATCAACTAGCAGATGTCATGTGATGAATTTCAATTTCATGAGATTAAATATACTTCAGAGTTGTTTCCTAAGCACATTCTTATGAAAGGCAAAAATTGCATCTTGCAGCCGGTTTCCAAGGTTAATACTGATCTGGGATCCTAGATAGATTTGTTACATACTTATAGTTTTAGTTTCGAAAGCTACGCTTATTAAATTTGTATGCAAGAACTACCTTTACAATATTGATATAAGAAACTATAAGAATCAAACGATATAAAAAGGGTTGGGTCTCGTGAAGAGTGCGCGAAGGATTTGTGTGTGGTACACAAAATATTTTGAAACATATACTCGGTCCCAGATTGTCACATAAAGGACTGTTTGATGCATAATAATAATAATAATAATAAAAAAATTGTCTAAGTTCTAACGTTCCCGAATAAAATTGCCATACTAACTTTATTATATTATCTTAAACTACAAATTAACAATTCAATTGTAAATCTGACCGGTTCACACAATTAAAAAACTTTACTTGACGCAGACAGAGAAACGCGATATTCATTCATTGTTAACATTAAGAAGTGTAAACTTGACCTAATTAAATTTAAAACAGTAAATGCCGAGCATTTACAATAAGTGGTGGAATTGACTGGCGGATAACTATATTTTTTATGTGCTTTGGATCTATTGATACCAAAGATTTATAGATATTAAGTACGACGTTAAAAGAAGTTATACTAAACAAGAATAATCTTAAGTAAGAATATTAGATCTATTAACTAGTACTTACTTACCTAGCTACATACCTATGAATATGAAGTAGGGGAAGTCAGCTCAATGCGGCCATATGTATGGCCAAATGTAAAGTCACGTGTTACAAAGTGCTACCGTGCGTGTCTTTAATTCTGTTGAGACTTAATTACGAGGACGTTATGATAGGGCCTCGTTTATTTTCCCGAACGCAGAAAGCAGAAACTCATTCAGCGGGTTCAAAACGCTTGTTACAGGCACTGATTTAACATACCGCCTAGAACAGGGATACTACTCGTATTAGTGTTGTGTGTGACGGTACGTGGAGAAAAAACTGAACGGTGGATGAAGACTCCACCTCGGACGACGGCGAGACGTAGCATCGGATCTTCAGTCAGTCCGTGACCATGGCTGATGTAACTTCACCGTCACGTCGGGAAAATTAGGTAGGTGAAATACCTATCACGTTCTACGCCTTTAATACCCGTTTCAATTTTCAGTATTTATTCCGCCAAGAAGTCATGTCTCACCTTATCTAGATTCCACGTCGAGCACCTGTCGTGTTCGAATTAAAATAATACAAGATACCTGAATACCTATTTGAGAAGCTCAAGTTTACACAATATATTGGAAGATATGGTTTCAAGCTGATAAAAAAGCCACTCATCAGCTACCGTCACCATACGGTAGCATTTCGGGGCAGCTTTCGATTCCAAGTGGCGGAACGATATCTAAGGCTGAAAATCGGTGTTTTTGCTGGCCGGCAAAAGTCACACACCGAGCCTGGCATCATAAGTTATTGGCCGTTGCATCTTAATCGATCGTTAAACACCTGAAAAGATGTTTCTTTCGAATGCAAGGATATTCCTAGCATTGATGTGACAACGCTGGCCTACAGCGTATTAAAAATATAAAAGTATTGGAGAATTTCGACGGTGGTTCGCAAGTCTTGGTAGCTCAGCGGTTAGAGCATTGGACTGGGTTTCCAAAGGTCGTGGGTTCGATTCCCATCTGAGAATTCACTTGTGGCCAAGTTTATTTTTTTCCAATATTTTTCTATTTAAAATTTATCATAAGTTTAAAAATAGCATTGAAAAATTCAAAAATTCAAAAATCATAAATTATGTTCTTTTTTTATTAATGTAATATAATTAATGTGTGTGTGTTGTAGTAAGAAAAACTGCTTATCTATCTATCTATAAAATTATAATCTTTAGTTCCGGAAACTGAATTTCGGAAAAAACTCGGGAACGCGTGGAGGTATCGAGTTGAAATCAAAAACACATATTCACGTTACCAAAGGAGCGAAAAAATCAAACTTTAAAATTAACGTCAAAAAAGGTAAGGCCATTTATGCTGCAAAAAAAGTAGGTATGCTTGGACACTCTTAAGGGAATCAAACTCATAGGGTACTTTCCGTTGAACTATGAAATTTGCCTACAAATTTATGCGGAACCCTCGATGGGCGAGTCCGACACGCACAAATTAAAATTGCATTTCTTAATATATTGGCATGGCCGCTTTAGGCGCTTACTCGGGCAAAGCCGTTTTTGGACAAGATTTCGTAATTTGCAAATAATAGTCATCTATTGAAAATGCTTGCAAAAGCGATTACGCTTTAAAAAAGTTTATTAAATTCCCTATCTATTGACATAAAATACTTTTTCAAAATCGGTTCTAAAGTGTCTTTTTTTTTGTCAAAGTTAAGGTGGCCGCTTTGAGCTGACCTCCCCTAGTTATGTTCATACATTTTATAAAAACAGTACGACGCTTCACTACTCAATCATATAGTCACAAATACGTGCATCACATTATGCATATTATTATGAGTGTACAAATTACAAGATGTATGCGTTATTATTAGCCAGGATGCAAAATTACACGGACCCGAGACTGTGTGCCTAATCCAAACCAATTTGCTATTGCACTCAACCATGTACCCACGCTAGTACTCATATGAAACACTAACTTTGTATTTACAAAAATATTCGTGCACTCCGTGAATACGCCAAATGAAAGGATAACCTTGGTAACCTGTTAGATGGTATACTTATGTTAAAATTACTCTCAAAATAATATATTGTGCACACATATCCAAAATAAGGCAACCGCATAGTGAATGCACTTTGGTATCAGTTTCAGAGCATTTTCATTGCGTTGAACAAAAGCAATAAAACCTAAACAAAGACTCGATGTCATAACAGAAATCACTCAGTCGTTCCTGAAACAGCAGGATTTAGAGAGTGCTGGCATTGACGTGCCGATTTCACGGATACACCGCAATGTACCTACATAAATACAACCAAACGCAATATTTTATGCATCGCTAGTGGACTTGACTCAAACGCCTAAAAACGTAGCTTTTGATATTAGAAACCACTAAAATGTTTAAGCAAGCAAGTTTAACTAAAGAACATGATATCTCTCAAGAGTTTGTATATCACGTACATAGTTGTCTCAAATTACATTCGCAAATTATACACCTCGCAGTAAGTTGCTCAACAAGAGGCCCTTATCAAACAACAACGTCATGTGAGCAAACGACAGTAATTAATATTGCTTCCAGTCGCTGGTGATGAGTTCATTGTTTGCAAGTGACGACCGAAACGCGCTTGCTCAATTGTACCGCTGAAGAATGCAGCAATTCACAAGGACGTCAGCTATCGACCAGTATCATCTGCATTTATTTAAATATGTACATGTATGAATTATTAGTGATTACGACCAATAGCATAATGTAAGCTACATTAATCTGAACCAATTTGTGATAAAGAATTCTGAAATTTATATAAAAATACAAAAGTTAAGGAACTTTATGTTTCACTAGCTGCCGCCCGCGATTTCACTCGCGGGGTTCTCGTTCTCGTGGGAATATTGGAATAAAAAGTAGCATATGTTAACTAGTAAGTTAAGGACGGAGAGTACTCCGTCTTTTCAACTAACTATATGCCAAAATTCAAGTCGATTGATTGCTTAGTTAGGGCGTGAATGAAAGACAAAAAAAAACTTTCGCATTTGTCTCAGCAAAAATACTAGTACCAAACATTATGTTTAGATAATGTCTGGTAAATAACTGGAGATTATCAGGTAATAAAACTTTCACGCAATATTGTTATGGAACGCAACTTCGCTTTAGTCGATTCTTGTGTTTTACTACCCCCTTTGTGAAGAAGTTACAGAATAAAAGCTATTGTTATTGTAACTGGTACGGAAACAATAAAACTACAGAAATGTGTTCTGCACTTACGATTGATTGAAAAATAAATAAATCCGTCTTATTGATTCGAGCCTTCGATGATGTGGTTTTTATAAAAAGCTCTTTATTACATCCATCTTAAGAAAACATTCAGATGAAACTTAGCATTAAATATTAGACGGCCAAGCTTATCACTTTTTTATTTTATCAACCTACTTTTCTATGTTACGAACTTTCATTATACTTATTAGTTATTACCCAAGTAGATTGCAATCAAACATTAGTTCAATGCATCAATCCTCCTCAATTTATGACGTGTCGGTTACAATAAGGCTGACCTAACCGAACAACAAATAAGAAATGCAGTTTTAATTAATATGAGTTCTACCCTTACAGTTCAGAAATAGTTTGGTTAAGCTAAGTTTGTCTTATAAATAAATAATAATTATATTTTACGACTGATTCAGGAAGAATATTAAAGGCGGAGGAATATTATTAAGAGGAGATTATTGTTTGAAAAAGTAACTAGCTAATTAAGCTAGCTAATTGAAATAACTCAATCAGTAGGTACAAAAAAGGGATCTATGATTTTTTGCGTTATTTAATTAAAAAAATAAAATTAATTATTTTTTTTTGCATAAGCTACATTTTTCTTAGTAAATGCTATAGCAGTGAATAAAATACCAATATAAAATTTCTGACCCAAGGTCAGTTGTCTTCGTGTGTCACAATCCTAACCCACGCTTACACAGCCAGTTAAGCCATTTGCGTAATTTTAATATTTTCAGAAATAGGCAACCTCATGTCATCACTTTATAGGGAAAGGTAATTGAATTTTTAGATACATATTTTTATAGCTAAAAGCAACTTTCCGGTTTCTACGCCCTTCTGTATTGTTATCACGTAATTTAGAATTCAAGAAAATGTTGTAAGTCGAAAATAACATATGCTACATCGCATGCATTGCCGCAAACTCTTATACAATGATGTCGACTGAACAAATAGTTATGTGTTCCGCATTTCTAGTGAGCTTCATTTACGCAGGACGTTACGTGTGGCGCAGCCCACCCAATATCCTCCTGCTCTAGCATGACTACCCAAACACCATAATAATATGATACAATAACTTGTCAATTCTTTAGAATTTCTTTAATCCGTACACTAAACAGCTAAAGGCACAGCTATCTTAATAGATTGCAACACTTGAGTAAATCTCGATAAAATATTGAAAGGAAAGATGTTATAACTTTCCTATATTTTTTATAAACATTCAACTTTAAGTCTTGGTTCAAATTCTCAAGTCACATTATATTTAATTTTCATGTAGCTTGTTAAATAATAATCAATACTTTTAGTGATTTTGTGTTACGATTGTGTTTTGAGAGCGTTTCAGTGTTCTTTAGTTCAGTGTCGACGATCATAAATATATGGAAATGGTAATATTGTTGATGGATGCTAAAGTGATTGCGTTAGTGTCTGCCTATCTATTAGTTCCGTTTACACGCATAACTAAACCTTCTTACCTATTTTAGCATATGTTAGGTAGTATTTTCGGAACAGGAATTACGCAGATGACACGAATATAATACCTACCTACTGAATTGAGTAAAATGGAGAATGAAAGTATGTTTAGGGAAAATTTACAACACTAAAGTGAAATAATAACTATACTCAGAAGAACCTGTGGGAATTAGATGCTGATTCATATTACGATTGATAGATATTGCGGTAACGGTAAATTATCATTTCAATGACTAATGGCTATTCCCCGTGTTTATAATAATTAGCGCTAAACTGACAAGGACTTGTTGACACTATGTCAATTAACAATTGGCAGGCCCCTGTTCGCGATTTAATATAAAAAAGACTTCATTGTGATTATTTTGCCGTTACTACATCAAAAAAATGCCTGCCTGCATGTCGATTTCGAGTTTCCAGTAATTTTTTCTTATATATCGCTCAATCGGGTTTTTTGACGAATCGTCTTTTTCACGATTGGTTTGCTTTTTTTACGGTGGGAAGTCTTTTTAAATGACTGTGTTCAAACGCACCTTGAATGGTTCAATGTGATCTTCCGTAATGTGTCCATCCTTCATGACGTGTCGTGTTTTTTGACGAATCGTCAATGGCGGATGCCCTTTTGAATGAGTTCTAAAAGAACCTATTAAACACTGAGTACAGTTTATATTTGGTTAAGTGCCAAATAAAATTATTTTTGTGGTAAATTTGTAACACGGACTTCCCTCGTGAGGTAGGTACATAGGTAATACAAATATTGGCGAAAAGCGCGAGTGAAATTACAAACAAGACATCACAAGGTCCGAATGTCTCGCGACAAACGGGGTCAATGTTCGCCAATGGACTAGAATAAAATAAGAAAGGCTATAAACACTCCTTCGGCAGGTTACTTACCCAGATTTCTGACTATTAAAAATTCAACGAATCATCACACAACTTTCACTAGCCGTAGAATGGAATGTCTATGCAACATTTTTATATTTGAGAGTTTAGATGTCGTGTCGGCAGAAAAGTCCACTAGAAATAAATATGAATAGAAGTAATTTTCTAAGAAATCTAGATTCATTCATAAAACTTTTAATGTAGAGCGATTGTCTACGATAATGTTGAATGAGGGCATAGCTAGGTAGTACCAAAGTAATCAACCGTTAATTAATTGCGAATGAAGGAGCAAATGAAATATTAATGTGAAAAATAATTGTTGCTTAGAAAGTTTTGTGCTAGTCGTCGATATTGGACATTGCATGCTCGCACGCTGCGCGAGAAAGCAAGACGCCTCAACCGGCCCGCGCCCGTCCCGCACGGGCCGCGCGCGCTTGCCGTGCCAGTGGGTGAGCGAGCGCAGCACAGGTATTCACAGGTAACCGCATTACGGAATAAATTGTAAAATATCACATATTTATTACTGATATGTACCAAACAGCAGACAACCCCAAATTATCAAGAGGGCTTATACAAATTAGGTCATCTAAATTCTGATAAGCATCGTGAAGGTAAATGTTAACAATTCCTATAATAGTTACGTAGACTCATGTAGACTGGTCACCGCCTTTCCTACAATATCGAGAGGCAATACCCTGACCGAGCTTTGTTTGTCGAAAGTAAAAGTGAGAATATCTATTTCTGCAACTAGTGAAAATTATTGGACAAACCCAACAAACCTGTGCCGCACACCACACGAAACGTTACACCGCACCGGTGGCGCGCGAAAATTTCACTTTTAACTTTTTAGATTCGTTGTTATTTTTTAAATATTACCGGATTGAATACATAAGAGAACTGGATTTATATTGATGTACAATTTCATACATTACAGTTTACTTAAACACGATCAGCTGTCCCATGTGAGGTTATGTGTCACGCCTGTGGTTATGTAAAAAGTCCTTCGTAATGAATGACATAACAAACATCTAAACTATGAAGTAGTGTTGTTGTTTTATAGAAATAATAACAAAAAAATCGTAAAAAGGATAAAAACAACTAACCTGACAGGTTTTTCCAAATATTCGCAAAGGCGAAGGTCCAGGAGGTTTGAGTTTCACAAATACAGTTTGGCTTCGAACTTTATGTCCGAATTGACACAATAACTTATCTTGAACACGAGCACAAAGCCTACTGGAACTTAAACACGCCATAGCTACAACTGCAACGAAACGCTTGAGAACATGAACTACATAGCGTAAAATAAAATACGGACGTTCGCCTTTTCCTCCCCACTTTCTACAGCTGATTGTCAAACGCCAATATCGCCATATTTTAAATGTTGCCATTAAAATAATAGGTATTTTTTTTTACAGAGTAGGTTAAAAATTTAGGATGGCTTTACTGCATTGCACATCGCCACATTTTAAGAGTAATTACGTTTTGTCTCCTATTTGCAAATGCAACATTTTGTAAACTTTTGCTTTAAGGCTGGGAATACACGTCAGATTTTTCTATCCGATAGTCTGATCACTCAATCGGAAGGCGCTCTTGCCATACATATAATTGCATACGCAATACACATCGATCCGACAGTCGGATCGGGCCTCCGAGTCGGAAACAATGCTACGCGTTTACGATTTTTTTGACGGGTCCAATTTTCTGAACGTGCTTTAAGCATACTTCTGTACTGAGACGAAATAGACGACCGATTCTCTTTCCGATTTGCTAGTTGATTCTCTAGCGCACTGCGCATATTATTTTACTGTTTGGACTAGAAAAAGTCTAACACAAAAATCGGGCGTGTATCGAGTGAATCCGATCAGATAGTCTGGGGCCGTACCGCGCAAGTGGCATCTCAGTATCAACATCGACCTCATTTGACAGATAGATGTAATATATTGCTCTTAGTCTTTGGTAAGTTTTCATTTGTGTCAAAAAGAAGCAGCAATGTGTCACATCCATCTGTCAAATGAAGCCGATTTCGATGCCTACGCCACTTGCGCGGTATGGCCCCTGATCTGACAATCAGAAGCAAAATCGAACGACTATTGCCAGCTTTAGTCTGTCTGTCTGAATTCTGAAACTCTGAAGTACCCTTGGGCCAAGGAGTCTTGGCGCTACAAATCGTGAGACAAATAAAAACACGGAATCCCGTCCAAGACCCAAGACTAATTTTAGAGGATTTTTATCGCGTTTCCTTCATGACAGATAAAACCCAAGTACTTACTTATCGACAAAGAAAAAGAAACTATTTTGTTGAATGAAATCTGCATTCCAGCAGAGTAAAGAGTATAGGTTCTAGTACACTAGGGTTCTATTTTAGTATATCTACGTAAATGTCAATGGGTACTTATGTGGTACTTATTACTTTATTAGGGTTAATCTAACTACTAATGCCGAGGCAGTATGGTCTATGACCCTAGCTTGTTCTTAGGAACGAATATAAAAAAAAATAAAAAATAGGGTTAATCTGTGAACTGTGTGTGAGATTCTAACTTGTGATTCTAACCTCACTTTTTCGTAATTTTCGGTTCGATTTGATTTGATTTGATCAATTTTTTTATTTAATTTTAAAAGCTGCCTTATTTTGGTATATAATTGAAAATGAACGCTCGGTTATTAAGAGTTTTTGAAACATTGAAACATGTGGAGCGTCAAATAATGTTAAATTTTTTTGGACAGCCACCAAAAGGTAATGTTGTCTAAATATTTCCAGTAAAATCCTATCCTATAATATTAATAGTTAGGATACTATTAATATTATAAATGCGTATGTGTGTTTGTTTCTCCTTCTTTCACGCCCTATAGAAGCAACCAATCAACTTGATTTTGGTATAGAGATAAGTGAAAGGGCGGAGAGTAACACAGGCTACTTTTTATCCCGTTATTCCCACTGGAACTGTAGGCCTAGCACGAATAACTTTCGAGTAAGTACCGAGGAAGTTTAGTAAAAAAAATGTATGAGATATTGAGCAGCGTTCCTACTGACGTAAACAGAACTACATTTTCCTATACATTTTTGACAGAACATGCTCGATACGTACTTGATACTATTTCGATAGTTTTTCGTGCTAACCCTACTGGAACCACGCAGGTGAAACCGCGGGCGGAAGCTAGTTCTATATAATTCCACCTACGGATTACTTATGTCTTTTGGTACATCAACTTATCATCAAAATCAAAATTGTCTTATTTCAATGAAGCAATAAATGACCCACCTAATAATATTTGTATGTTTATTTCTTACTTATTTTTTCAGAATTAGCTTTAGCATATATTCAAGAACCTCCAACCCAGAAATCCCCTACAACAAAGCACTCTCTTAAAGACCTTATTGGGGATGGATTCTTGTTAGCAGTTCCGAAATTTAGAAGAACAATTGAAAAGAGATGGAAAAGGAAATTTGGGTCACCAGATTATGTATGGAAAATGATAGTTCCCAAAAACAATATCAAAATATGCTCAGAATGTGGTCATCATCATGAATATGGATGTCTTTGTGGTTGGTATTATGAATTGGAAATACTAGCATTAACCAGTCTATAGAAATTATTTATATTGAGTTAAATTAACAATATCAAATATTTTGGAGCCCAATCATTGAAAAAAGCCATGAATGCCTGCATCATGCTAAAACTCGCATTGCATTCACCTTTCAGACCCATTGAGCGATGACAGTAACTTTAGTTCTCCTGAGGATTTCTTAATTTCTGATTTGATCATGCAGGGAAACGCACAGCATAACTCTCCATTGCATGCTGGGTGACCTTGAGCCTTCTTATCAGACCCATAGTTAGCAACCATGTTTCATTGCCATAAGTCATCATTCAAATGATGTATAAATGCTCTTTAAAACTTGTTTTTTTTTAGAAAATTGTTACAAAAGAGTTGAAAAGGAAACCAAGCTAATTCAAGAAAAAATTATCCAAAAACTGGGAAAGAATCCTATCGACAAGGAAGTTGTTGTATTATATGAGGGTGATAATATACCAGAACAGGTAATCTTACTTTAATTTTACTAGCTTCCGCCCGCGTGGTCTTTAGAACTTGGTCCAGAAAGATTAAGTAAAAGAAAAAAAATATATATCTTTCTTTTTCACCTACACTAATTCTACCATTCATCTTTAAAAAAATACTACTTGCACCACCTATTGCGATGAATGTATTTTCCCGTAGAAAATAGGGATTTTTACGCGACAAAAAGTAAGCGGTGTTCCTCTCAATGCTATTAAGTATCTGTCCCGAATTTCATCAAAATCGATGCAGTAGTTTTTGCGTGAAAGAGTAACAAACATCCATCCATCCAAACATCCTCACAAACTTCCGCATTTATATTATTAGTAGGATAAGATAGAATTAATTCTTTATTGTTCAAATGCAACGAATGACGGAATTTAATGCCGTTACATCCGCGAGGAATTAGGTTATCGCGCGGACTTAGAATGTCGCGTGGTGGTGCCATTTATCATAATAAAAAGTATTATATGTCCATCTCTACGGTTCGAGTTATGTTCATACCAAATTTCACTAAAATCTATTCAGTGGTTTACAAAAAACAAAATTTTATGTCCTTTTTCAAACCTTTAAGGGTTGAATTATGTCCACCGCGTCGGACTTCAAAATCGATGCCATTTTCGTTATCAACATCCCATAAAACCTCAATAACGACACCCATATCGATTTAAACATTATTTACCCCCTTTTCCCCCTTAGGGGTTGATTTGTAGAAATCATAAAATAAAGGTTTATCTGTATTAAATTTCCAACCATAAGCCTTATAAACAAATTGTGACTTTTACTTTGAAATAAAGGACTTTTCTTTCTCAACTTCATCCCCCTTTCCACCCCTTTGGGGGTACAATTTTGAAAAACTCCGAGACAGGTAATTGTTTATTTTTAATAATCAACCTAAATACAAAATTTGAAGATCCTAACACTCATACTTTGAAAATAATGGACTTTTCTTACACAACTTCATCCCCCTTTTCACACTTTTGGGAGAGAAAATTTCAAAAACGCCTACACAAGTAAATATTTATTTTCAATCGTCAACCTAAATACAAAATCAGAAGATCGTGCTAAATTTGGAGTCTCTAGACCTAGAGGTTTGGGCTGTGCGTTAATATGTCAGTCAGTCAGTCAGTTTGTTTCTTTTATATATTTAGATGGAGGGCAATCCAACATTCTATTGTACTAAATATGTGTCTGAACGAGTATAATATTATAAATGCGAGAGTTTGTCAAAATGTATGAATGGATGTGTTTCTTACTCTTTAAAATTATCCCGATATTTCCACGGGAACGGGAACCACGCGAGTGAAACCGGAATGGGCGGATCGTGATAAATCAAATGCATTTGTACTTGAAGCATGGCTCTTTAAATATTTTCTAGAAATATTATGTATCTATTTATTTCTATCATCAACAAAGTATCCCCACAATCCCATAACAAAGGCTTCTCGTAATTTTTTACATTACCAATTTACCATGCCTTCTTTGGGACTTCGGTAAATGGTGTATGAGTGCACAGAACAGAAAAAACAATAGAAGTAGCATGAGACGGATCTCTCATAGAAAACCTGCGTACCCTGGGCGTAGCCAACTCACACAAGTGTAAAATAGCATCTTCGTTGTGATTTGTTATAAAAACGCATTCCGAGTTGAACTCTTATATGCTATACAATTTTAGTTCATAATAAAGGGCGCGCTCTAGGCCGAAAGCAAAAGTAATAACTGCAACGGCGAACTGCAAAGTAAATGCTGCCTTATTTTTATGAAAAATAAGGCAGCATTTACTATATAATTCTCCGGCCCCATTCGGCCGGTCGGGAATGAAGAAATGAAGGAAATCCTTTTTTTAAGGATATTTAAAGGTTATTTACAAAAAATATATAACATAAGCCCTGCCTTATCTATAGTGTAACTATACTAAAAAGTTCCAAGCTTTATTTTAATGTATTACTTGAATACTAGCAGTTTATCGTGTCAATTATAGTGATTTGGAGGCAACTTCGCAATTTTTTTCTATCGAGAAAATTTTATGCAATCGTGTTTTTGAGTAACATAGTCACTAGTGTTAGTCCTGTAGTTTGCTGCATCTTAATTTGAAATTCAGTTTTTCATTAATATTGATATTACAGACGATCATGTAAAGCAATCTGATTTTCGTTGGCCTATAGCGGGCCCTTAAATAACAGCGACGTGTTGCCGGCAGCTTGTTGTGATTTATCCCGTTTTTTCAAATGAAAGATCCGATTTCTTTCGTTAGGATGCGCCCCCTAATTGTCAAATTTCAAACTCTATCGCAATCCCTTTCAAAGGTATTGTGATTGTGATAGTAATTTATGGAATTGTGTAACATATAGGCACAATCCCTTTCGGAACGCATGATGTTTTAAATGACACTTCATTTGACCATTCTCCATACATTTGAAAGTATTTTCGTCTATCACTTTGTTTAGATAGTTAAATTTCGTTCATTCAATACCTTTCAAAACGCGTCCCGATCACAATCCCTATCAAATGTCAAATAGAGACGGCCTGAAGTATGTGAATATCTTTCAAATGACAAATTGAAAGGGATTGCGATAGATTTTAAAAATAGTCAACTAGCTCCCCTTTCTAACAAATGGATTGCCAAAAAAAACCAAAAAAAAAGTCTTTTTTTTTGTTTTTCCTCCGCGCGCGCCCACGTCAATTACAACAATATATTATTGGTCTCCCCGTCGCTACAACTAGATACCACCCTCATATATTTGGCTCTTTACCGTTTTACTCTGCCGCAAGTATACTGTGACAACGGTATACACGGCATCAACAATAATCCCTAGCCACCGAGTCAGTTGTTTGGAGAAAAACGTCAAAATGTGTGGTCACATTTTTTGATCCGATGTTTGTATGAAGCGCGGAATAGTTATAGCAACGCGGAGACCAATGAGAAATCTATGGTATCAAAATTCAGTACCTACCTACTCCTTCTTTTGTTCCTTTTGCCGTGTTCATTATCATCAGTGCGCAATTAGTGGAGTAAGTAGTATTTCATTCATTATATAGGTAGGAAAACAATATAAACGTTACTTTCCTGAATTCTCTTTCGAGACATGCATTTGAAAATGACAAAACTAAAAGAAGGCTAAATAATTTTCTTGGGAACTGCTCTTATCACTGCAATTTTATTTAATTACTAATACAAAATTCACAAAAGATCCGACAAAGTTCCGCCAAGGGCTTCCAGGATCCTAATTCGGACCAAAAGATCCGCACCGGCAACACTAAGTGCCAAGTAGTACATCTATTCTGCGCAAGGTAGCGCCATGCTGCTAATAGCTTTGCTTTTGGATTGTTATCGCTATTCCACACTAGATGGCGCTTTAAAGAAACAAGCTTACTGATTGATTAGGGTTGGACACAATTATATCGATGTATCGATCAAAACCTAAGCACGAGTATCGGCAAATAAATTAGCACTAGCGCGGCCAGCGAGACATTAGATTAGCAGTAACTACAAAAACCAGTGATTGCTCATCTTCTGTCTTTCCGCGCGTGGGTCAAAATAATTGCCGGTACCGTTATTAAGATTTAAAAACAAGAAATTAAAAGGATTTTTGTAACGTTATATTTTACTAACAGGGTGATATAAACTCAATACACCGTTACACGTTACACACACCAATCATGCATAACGCTGTAACGCAATATTACAGTATAAAATAAATATAGCAGCTACATTTTGTAATCATGATTTACCTATGTGTAATAATAATATAATAATATATATTTGCATACAATCACACTAATTATCTAGCCCACGTTAAGTTTCATGAAGAACTTGCGTTTTGGATACTAGATAAACGGATAAGCATACTTATATACTTTTTTTTTTGTAAATAAAGTAAAAATTATAATTAAATACATATTAAACAATAATACAACTAGTTAGTTATTTATTTTACATTTTTATCTTCAAAAGCATATTTAGGAAAATGAAACGTGGAAAATGTTTTATAATATATATATTTGATATATAAGGTGGATCCGAATCATACTTTGGCCAAGTGTCAGGGGGTCAGGTCAAAAGTAAAGAAAACATTTATGCCAAAGAAAAAATTATAAAAAAATAAAAATTTAAAAAATTCAAAATGCCATTTTTTGTTGCATTGGTTTTCTCTTGAAAACTTGACGCAAACAAATCCAAACGTAGAAATAAAATAATTCATAAAAAACAGGTCATTTATTAACGCACAAGTCGATGACCCCGCCGCGCGAAATCAGCTGATCGGTAGCGACGACTGTTCTACGTGTGAACGTGTGACACTAGTTCGTATGAATGCACCTAAATAACACAGTACCTACAATTTTCTGATACGTGTTGTGTTGAGGTTGTCTGTTATTTTATTACACTATTCAATCAAGTTTAAAAAAAACAAGTACCTATACCTCATAGTCAATAGTTAAGTAAATCTGCAAAGATTCAATTGTTTTAAGTAGGTACTTACATGGCTTGGCGTCCAACAGGATTGTCAAACATTGGCCAAAACTAAATCAACTGATATCCCGTTAATAACCTTTCCATCACACTTAACAGGCTTTGAACTGGATTAGTTTTCCAGTTCAGTTTCGATAAAAATTGTAATCGCCAATACTACCTCTTAGGTACTATTTTGTTATTCTGTGCTAATACTACTTTCCAAATTACGTTTGTAAGTACTTAAATTTTACACTTTCACGCTTTCAATTCAAATCTAGTACCTAACGAGACTTAATTACCTATAAAAACGATTATTTACCTCGCTTTTGCGTCTAAAGTTAAGTTTGTTCATTTGAATCCTATTAAAACAAGATTTAGATTCACCTACAATTTGCAATTGAAATAATTATGGTTTCATATCAACCCACTCTCGTCAAGCTTCGTAAACTAATGTAATAATGAATAAAATAATACTTAATAATATAGAACTAATAATCGTATCTAGATCTATCTAGAAGTAATCTAATTCGCCAGTTTACACCCATCCCATCACATACGGAATTAAGATAACCAATGTTCTTTAACTTGCAGTAAGTTGAAAGCCATTACCTACTCTAAAAAGACTTCTTAAAATAGTTGAAAGTACTTACATGGGCTCATGCAATCGAGTTCATCTCCATACAATATTAGCGATAACATTTCATCACATTCACTCACTCACATCACACTTATAGGCTGTAAATGTAATAATAACTATCAATTCAATTACAAATCAAACTTAACACTAATTAATTTGTTATAACACTGATTATTACGTTTTTACATTTTACTTCACATTATTATTTCGTTATTACTATAAAGTAGGAATGTATTAGGATATTGTTTGAAAGAGTCGTTGCCTCGCGTGATCTCTCACACGACAACCATCCCTCGCCAACATCCTCAACAGACTAAAGAAATAAAAAAGAAGACGTCATGATAAAATTGATAAATAGGTAAGAGACCGAGAGAGAGAGAGAGAGAGAGTCCGAGGCGAGGTGGGACGGTGCGGATGCCGGTGTCGCTTTGCCGCGCGTGCGACACCGACCGACACACAAGTTCAAAAGGCCCCGCTCTCATAAAGGTACGCCGCCATGACAGGCAACAAGCGACTTGTCGCTTGTTGCGTGAAGACCACTATGCAGTTTATTGATTTATTATAATTACGACTTATTGTTTACGCGTGTCGTTCGTCAACGTTAAAGTGTTGCATAGTTTTTTTTTTATTAAATTCGTGAAAGTAGTTTTATTTAATTATTTACAAAGCGATGGTCGACGAATCACTAACAATGGCTGCGAAAGTTGGAGTTTCAACAAAAGATTTGAAAAACTGAAGAAGCCGTGATCTAAAAAAACAGATGTAGCTTTTATCTTTTGTGAACGTATCTTACTTTTTCCGCATAATTCGATTTAGTAATTACGTACCTAGTTAAACGAAGTCTTCTTTGACAGTTCATAGGTTCATTTTATTATCTTGGGAGTCCACCAAAACGTATGACGTAAAACTTTAGGGGCCAACTTTTTTATAAATGTAAGTATAACTTCAAATCCTAATGATTTTCATTGAAGTTACACAGGGTTTTATTAAGAATTTATTTAGTTAACATAATTTTCTGACTTTGCTCAAAGTAGGTTTGCAGTTTTATAACTTAAAATGCACTTTACGTAATAATGAATGATATTTCAATCGCCCAATCACTTGTGATCCAGACCGACGTTTCGTGTAGTGTTACCTTTATAATATCCGCGCGCGTCGCACGCCTTTGATATCTTTTTGAATTTTGATTCCTTCTGCAGTCTACTTGTGCATATTAACGCGTGTGGGTGTGTCGTTTACGTTTGCGTAAATATGCCTCGGAATCGATATACCAACCAGGAGTACCTGCAAATGGTTTCTGTTACCGTGGTGAAAAGTGATAGAGACACTTAAAAAAAAGTGGAAAAACACGTGCGCAAGCGTGCCTTTTTGTGTGTTGAAAGACAAGGTGACCGTGTACAACAATTTTGTAGATAGTTTTTTTAAGTGTTAATAGGACTTGTACACCTTGTAAATGACCTGTTAATTTGTAAATAGGACTTAAAAATGTGTAAATAGGTGATAAACTTTTAAACACGTCAAAGTAGTGTAATAATAATGTACTAATTCTGATTCTTTTACTGCATTTTATAACCATACCTACCTAATTTAGCAAGAGTCAAATTTCGATTAAGTTATTATTACATTAGTTTGCCAGTCCAAAGCCTGTGAAGTGTGATGGAAAGCTTATCACCGTTTTGTCAAAATCAACTCAGTCCAAAGCCTGTGAAGTGTGATGGAAAGCTTATCACCGTTTTGCCAAAATCAACTTATGAACACCGAACCAACCACGTGAGTACCTACACCAATTATTAAAGCAGCAACTTTTTAGATACCTACCTATTGATAACATAATACTTATGTAATTAAGGTAGTGTGTACTATTACTGTGTCCACATTATGATTAGATACGAAAGTAAGATACCTCACGTGAGGGATCTTAATGAGGAAAGGGTCAGAGAGACGGAAAAGTTAATAGCAAACAATAATCGAGAGTTATTTGATGCATACGAATTACGAACTTAGTGTCAAACGCGGAATAATCGCTACCGATCAGCTGATTGTGCGCGGCGGCGTAGTGGCGCGGGGTCATCGACTTGTTCGGTGTTTTGCGTTAATAAATTTGCTGTTTCTATGGCCATGATAATTTAAAATTATTTTAGTTCTACGTTTGGATTTGTTTGCGTCAAGTTTTCAAGAGAAAACCAATGCAAAAAAAATGGTATTTTGAATTTTTTTAATTTTTATTTTTTTATAATTTTTTCTTTGGCATAAATGTTTTCTTTACTTTTGACCTGACCCCCTGACGCTTGGCCAAAGTATGATTCGGATCCACCTTATATAATATATATGTTTGATATATTAGTACTAATCTTCGCTAATCTTCGCGTCCAACTTACCGCAGTGTCTCAAGACGAAAGTCTATGACCAGTGTGTGTTGCCAGTGATGACTTACGGTAGTGAAACGTGGTCGCTAACTATGGGTCTGATAAGAAAGCTCAAGGTCACCCAGCGCGCAATGGAGAGGGCTATGCTCGGCGTTTCCCTACGAGATCGAATCAGAAATGAGGACATCCGTAGGAAAACTAAAATAACTGGCATAGCTCGAAGGATTGCTCAGCTGAAGTGGCAGTGGGCGGGACACATAGCGAGAAGAACCGATGGCCGTTGGGGCGGAAAGGTTCTGGAATGGCGACCGCGCACAGGACGTCGATCCGTGGGTAGGCCCCCAAGAAGGTGGACCGACGATCTGGTGAAGGTCGCGGGAAGCCGCTGGATGCGGACTGCGCAGGACCGATCGTTGTGGAGATCCTTGGGGGAGGCCTATACCCAGCAGTGGGTGTCATGTGGCTGAGACGACGACGACGACGATATTAGTACTAATAAACATCAAATTATATTATTCATTGGTAAAACAAAAAAAAAATCGGTTATGTAACCGATTACGTTACGAGATCACCTGTAATTCTGGTAGCTTAGAAGACGGACAGTCGAGCTTGGTACAAGATGTTAGTACGTTGGATATTAAAGTAAAACCAAATGTTACTATGCTTTTTAAAAAGCAACAAATTAAATTTTACCATAAGGCAAACGCGGTTGTCCACTGAACCGCCACCAACCACCAATCAGGGACACCGGTAGCAACATTTTTTTGATGGAACTACGAGCTCTCTGTGCTTTGCTATTAGCATTAATCTGAACGCTGCCGTACTGAAATCGCTTTGGGGACTATACTCCCCATGGGCATTTCAAGATTATAACAGTTCGGGGGACTGTAGTCCCCATGGACGTAATAGTAGATAAAAGTTAGAAAATACACTTGGTAAACATTTAAAAGCCCTTTCATAAATCAAAGAATTTGAAATCCATGTCCATATTAAAATTAAACGTTATTGTATTTGAAATCGGTCGCAAATGATCTGCATCTATAGTTATCGATATCTGTAGTCTATACGATAATCAGGCGCATCACTAATTTAATAGCAAATTGCAAATCAATTAGTGATGCACCTGAGCATACAACGGGAATCCCCGGGAATTAACTGGTACCGGTATCATCGTATCGGAGAAAAAATTGGTATATACTCTCGGTTCTCAATAATAGTAAAAAACCATTCAAATTAATGTGTTAAATTTATGATTATTGAATTGTTGCATTTTTCAATGCTATTTTTATACTTATTATAAATTTCAAAATAGAAAAATATTGGAATAATAAACAACTCGGCCACAAGTGAATTCGCAGATGGGACTCGAACCCACGACCTTTGGAAATCCGGTCCAATGCTCTAACCACTGAGCTACCGAGACTTGCGAACCACCGTCGAAATTCTCCAATACTTAAAAATGGCAGTAGTGGCGACCCTGCCAATTTACAGTCACGCCCATTATTTGTAAGATAATGGAAAGTGTTTTGAACACCTTGTCGTAGGCTAGGTTTTACCCCGGCTCTAAAAGAAAACTACTTTCAAAATGGGTGAAATAATCGAGAGGTATGGTAAGGGGTACGCCGTCTTTCCTGATGTCTCGAAGGCTTTTTACATGGTTTGAAATTAACGCCTTATTGGTAAACTTTCATCATATCAACTTCCCGCCCGACTGGTTTGTGTGTCTGAATATCGAACTTTTTGAGGTTAGTCAATTTGAGTTTTCATTGCTATTCAGGTTCAGTACTCGTTGTTGTACTCTGCCTTCAGGAGACGGGCAGCAGCGTCTCCTACAAACTTGGCCATACTGCGATCGCCAACCCGCCTGCCAAGCGTGGCGATTATGGCAAACCCCCCCTTTTTGGGGGAGGCATATACCCAGCAGTGGGTGTTATGTGGCTGAGACGACGACGACTCGTTGTTGACTATTTCTGCTGCACACTCAAATTAACGATCTGCGAATTCTTGGTATTTTTTTCTAATAGAAACATTTAGCTTGTAAGACTAAATAAGCTTTGCATTACTAGCAAAGGTGAGAAAGTACTTCACGCTGAAACAGTTTGCTCAAACGCGAGCTGGATTACGCATGGGATACTGTTCTTACTTTTGAGGTAGTTTCCCAATACAACCTTTACACGCTTCATTTACACCGTTCAAGAGGACGGTTCACATTTCAGTCAGTGTGCAGCTGAAATGGTCAATCTCATCCCCATCACCTACTCTCAAAAAGTAATGGATATCTGAAAAACACGCGCTATCATTTGTTAGCTTGAGTACTCTCACAAAGTTATGGATATCTCAAAAACACACGCTCAGAGCTCGATTAAGCATGGAATACTGTTCTCACTTTTGAGGTGGTTTCCCAATACAACCTTTACACGCTTCATTTACACCGTTCAAGAGGACGGTTCACATTTCGGTCAGTGTGCAGCTGAAATGGTCAATCTCATCCCCATCACCTGCTCTCAAAATGTTATGGATATCTCAAAAACACGCGCTCAGCATTTGTTAGCTTAGAGTACTCTCAAAAAGTTATGGATATCTCAAAAACACGCTCAGCATTTGTTAGCTTGAGTGAAACTTATTTATCGGAGTCGGTGTTTTGGTATATCCAGGCTAGTGCGATCATCGTAGATCGCATCATCATCGCTTACCTACATCGTATCAGTGCAGTAACCGCTGTTTGTGGCATATTATACTGAACTGAGATCAGTAATGGCATCACATAGCATGTGTTGCTAATAATAAATATTATTCTATTATATTCTTACCACCAGGCGAGATTGAGGTCAAACGCTGACCTATCTATGAAATGATGCGACTTTGAATTTTGTAACGTGTAAAATATAACTTTGTGATTCCTACTTATTTCTTGATAATACTTGTTTTCCTAAAGTTTTCATATAACCACTCATTCTAAATCGCTCAATATGACAAAAATAGATTATTTTTCAATAGAGATTTCTCAGTACCGAGTACCGGTACCGAAAATACTTGGAACCGACCGACCCCGGTTAAGTATCAGCGATAAGGCGCACTACTAATTGAGTACGACGAAAAGCATGCTTTCAGTACTTTGGATTATGCTTAGAAACTTCTAGAAACGGTAAACTGTACATTGAAATATACACCTTACGTAGACAGAAGATTGGATTCAGATTGTTTATTGTTAAAAATATTACAATTTAACTTTTTTGTGAAAATGAGTGAAAATACCAGAAAATATGACTTACCGATGATACGTTATCGGGCTACGCGGGTACCGTCCACTTGCGACTTCTACAGTTTTTTCTGTTCTGTGTATGAGTGTATGAAGGAATTGAAATTTTTCCTATTGATACGCAAATCTGACATGTAGAATCTGGCATTTGTAGAATCTGGAATTTATAGAATCTGGCGTTTTAAACGTGAGTCTGGATCTCTATTTTTGAATCATTCATCGCGCGAGTGGCGAGGCGAAAGAGGAGGCGATCAGGCGATTAGCGACCTTGCAAGCGTAGACATAGCACCCTTTTCACTTTGCCCCTCGTGCGCTCGTGTTGGGAGGTGGTACAACAGGCAAAAAGCGAAGCTATGTATAAAGTGTAAGGTCGCTTTTACGGAATACGGAAACTCAAACGTCGCACGAAAATCAGTAGAATCCTCGAGACGAGTGAATCAAAAATAGAGCTGGCATTTGTAGAATCTGAAATTTGTCAACTAAACCGACTAGGTATATGATAGGTCACAATAATTAAGTTTATAATAACAAACAATAATTTAAAAAAAATTGCTTTTTTGTTAACGGTACTTGCAGGTGCGAATAATTATAGACAGCGGTCGGTAGTGAGTGAGTGTGCGAGCGGAATGTAAACAGACGTGATGTATTTATCTGCCCATGTAGTAATATTAATTTATTGATTACTTTTCTCACTACATTTTTAGCCTAAGGAGTTTTGGAAAGGCAAAAGAATAATTGAAATGAAAAAGGAAAGGCCATCATGGTTTAGCAAAAATCTTCTACAAAAATCAACACAGCAGCCATCTGATTCCAAAGATGTAAAACCAACTGACTTAGCATAATCTATGTAATATGGTGTAGATTTAGAAAGTAAATAATAATTTAAAAAAATTGTTGTATTTTATTTATATACCTACCAAATAATTCAATCTTTTACGGCTGGTTTCAATAATCTATCCCTAACAAGAGGTAGGCCTACCTTGGTTACGTTGCTTAGCAACCGCTGTTATTTTGGGTTATTTTAGGCTAACAAAAATATTTAGGCAACGAAGCTCTAGTAAGCCTATCTCTTACCATAGACAAGTTATTGAAACCGACCGTTAGTGTCTTAACTAAGAGTAAGATCAACTGAACAGTACTCTTTTTCTATTTATTGCACTATCCATTATTATATCAATACCTTATTTCGCAGTTTTCACACCAATAATAAGCTGATTGTGTTTGAGAGAACTAATGTGACAAGTATTTTTAGTATTTCAATTTCTGCAATGGCAATTATTTCCGCTCAGTGAGGCAGGATTTAAAATTAGTAATGTTTCACAATTACTATTATGATAAACATCTTTCATTATAAATTTAAATAAATTAATAAGATATTTTTATTAATTGAGTAACAATATGTAGAAGTAGTAAATAACATGGAAATCAAATTTTCTATTTAATAATATTAGCAATCTATTAATTTCATATCACAGGATCATAGGAGTATGGTACATTCTCAAAGTTGTCAATAACTGAATCAGGTTCAGTTTCACCAATGAAGTGACTTTCGACATGAGACTGAAACTCTGTAAAAGCAATGTTTTTTTGGAAATTTTGCCCACACATGGGACATACCTTATCCAGACATATTTTATCCTCATTTTCATTTTCACTAGTCTCTGAAATATTCTTTTTTAATGCTGATGTGTGCATTTCACTAAAATTATTGTAATTGCTAGATTCCACTGGTGTAGCCCAATTAGCCAAACTATCACTAGTTTCAATTTCTTTGTGTTCTGATGATATGATTCTTGCATTGTTGGCTGAGCATGTTGGACACTTGTATCCATCTACAAAAAATAAAACAAATTAAATGTATCCTAAAAGAATTATGTAAAGAACTGCATTCAGAGAATTAATGCCATATATCAAACTTGCGATAACTTTTAATGAAGTGCATGCAAATATTGATAAAACAATATTAGTAAAAACTACTTTCGAAGTCAAGTATGTGTAGTTTGTTTATAAATAATATCCTTTTCATAGGTTGTATGGAGTATAGTATATATATAATGAGGTATAGTATATAATGAATAAAGTTCAATAGAAATTCATGGTAAGCTTGTATAATTACTTTTTAGTACTGTCTCCATTCTAGATATTACTACTCGTAAGTCTTCTTCTTGTTGTCCAAGCTCTTTCTTTAATTCCTCCAGTTTTTCTGTCTGTAAATGAATTTCCTTCAAAGAATCAGTTACAGGGTCCTCCAGGTACGTGAACCCAATGGAATCCATATTTAATAAATTTTCATCATCAACATCTTGAAGTTGAGCCATCTGTTCATACTGCTCCACCAATTGTGACTTTTCTTGAATATAACTATTTATCAATTTTAAGGATATTTCCTCCAAACTAGATTCTGAAAATTTCTCTTGATAGTTGACACTAGATTTAGGGGTGCTTTGCAAATAAGTATTTGTTCGCAGTAAAGGTTGCTTGAATTCTTTATTGGAAACTTTATCAGGACACTTCAGAGTAGCTAACTTATTCCATAAGTTCTTATTTTCACATGAAACCATAAAAACATGGTGCAGTAACTGTGATTTCTGTTTATTTAATTCTGCTATTTTCTGCTGCAATACAAATTTCTCATCTTCTCTCAAAGGAATGTAAGGGGTATTTTCAGTTGCTTTAGTAACATCTAGCTTGAGACGCATATTATCACTTTCTAAGGCATTTATTCTACGTTGCAGTAACAAACACCTATCTCTCATAGCATGTAGAGCTAACTCATGAACACTTATGTTATTGTAGTCACCTTTGAGAGTTGTTTGAAATGCAGTATCATTATTGAAACTGACAATTGAAGATGAATCCATTATTTATTTTGATTTACAACCATCGGTTCAGTTGGTGAATAAAATAAATTGTGTTGTGTACCGACTCTGGTCTAAATAATTTAAATAGAACAGACTGGAAGTTTAGAACAGATTTTTACACTTTCTAAAATACAAAATTCTCTTGCTTGACTGACAAATACTGACATTGACATGACTACTGAGCAAGTAATCACTACGTTTTTATGAGACGGCACTTCCATACAAGCAACTGAACTGATTTATGTACGTAGTTTCTACCAACCTAAGTTTTTCTCAGAGGTACTAACATAACATTACAGTCACCCCGTGTGTACCTTACACCTTTCACCTTGGGTGCTATAAAAACCTTTAGTGCCGGATAAATAATGTCTTATTTCGGTATTCAAAACATTCGTAACGCAAGCGTTTAAGAATTATTGGCATTTAAAGATGGGCCTCACGGGATGACGCTTAAGATTATGGATGCTGGAAATAACAAAAACTAGCGAACGAAAGTCCAGTTTCAGTCCCTAGATCGTCAGTGACGCAAAAATAAATAAGATTTAACACTCGAGCATAGTTTAAAATAGAACAGATCTCATAAAATCGACGTTTAAACATGGTACATACAGAACCGTATGGTCAAATTTTCAATTGCCAAAATATCAATAATCATACCGTTTGGAGTCAAACGAAACATTCTACCAGCGTTACGTTTGATATGTGACAGCATTTAACACATGAAATTCGTTCAAATAACAAGGCATCAATATGAAAAAGCGAAAACTATATTTCTTACCGTCACACTGTGTGGCCCATCTTTGAAGCCGTTACGTTACGTGAATTTTGCGTTACGAATGTTGAAAAGCAATTCACAGTAAAGAGAATTTCCGTCACTGAGGATCTATCTTTACCCGGAACCAATCAGTGCAGTACTTACGATACAATTCAAGATTGAAATTTGTATGAAAATTGAGTTAGGGTGACCAAGTAGTATTTTTTTTGCGGACATCGTATTTATTTATTTTATTTATTTATTTGGAATTTTGTCAACAACGAGATTAACACTAAAATATCAACAAAAACAGACATATTGCCATTTATAACAAATTGAAACCTTAATTTACAGGTGACAACTACATGAATTATTGATATTTTTAAACAAAAACTTACATAAAAATAAGGTTAAATATGTTGAATTAAATGAGGTGCCTTCATAATACGGTAAAATGGCCAAGCTATTACAAGCAAATGCGCAGACAAATATTCCCCGATCCCCGGACAAGACAAATATTTGTGAGCATGAACATGTCTATTTGTCTTGGTCTGGGTGTTTATTATGTATTATGTAAAAATGTATATAAGTATGTTTATCCGTTATCTAGTATCCATAACACAAGTTCTTCATGAAATTTAACGTGGGCTAGATAATTGGTGTGATTGTATGCAAATATTTATTTATTTATTTTATTACGTAGTCCATAAGGCGGTCACAAGGTCATGTATAGTCTGATGTGCCGCCGTGTGTACATAATTCAACACTTAAAACTTCCACAGACATTTTATTGTGTTTAAGAGGTACCTAGATAGTAAGGTAGGTATATCTATCCATAGGTACTTTTACTATGATCAGAGAAAGATTTACTTTTTTCTTGCTAGGTAGGTATTTAAAAATAAGTGTCAACTGCTTTCTGCTGCTGTTTTGACCGATTGCTGTTTTTTATCGTTACTCCCATGGGTAGTTTTAGAATATCGAAGTATTCCGAATGTTTCGTAATACTTCAAATATTTCGAAAGTATTCCACGGGAATGATTCGGAATTTTTGCCGACAGCAACTCTATATAGGGTAGTATACTAATACCACGTGGAGTCGGGGTTGACTAATTCGGTTCTGTTAGCAATTTCGACCTAATCATCACTAATTTGGTTTAAATAATATGATGAACCAGAGTGACGGACACGGAGCAAAACTTTTTTTTTCTTTTCTTTCTTATTACCGCCCTTGCTTCCTGTCACTGCTTGGCCCGTCATGTGATATCATCACTGTGATTTTTAGTATTCAACCAAGTATCGTCCCAGTCTGTAGTTATTGTTAGTGTTGTTGACTTGTTATGTTTATTGTTCTTCTTTTCTTGCTCCTTTCAGTCAACCTGTGGGTACTGTATTTATGTATTGTTATTTATTTTATTTTATATTAATTATTAATTTAAATTAAGTTTTTATTCTAGTATATATTAGTTTATGGATTTATCCTTATTAGATAATAGTAATGATCTTTTTCTATCCTGTTCCTCTTCTAACACGAGCTTCCAAAGCTTGGATCGCCCTTTAAACGAGTCCCTTGATGATATCTTCTGTGATGTACCAAAGAATTTCAATGCTGTCCACATAAACGCTCAAAGTATCCCTGCCCATTTTCCTGATCTTCTAGAGTCCTTTAACTGCAAAAATATCCATGCTATCCTTGTCTCTGAGACATTCCTTCATCCTTCTCTTTCTTCTACGTCGTTTTCTTTACCTGGATTTCAACTGATCCGTAATGATCGTGCAAGTTCCTCACATGGAGGAGTGGCTATATATCTCCGCTCTCATATTCCCTTTTCTATTGTTAGTCACTCTCCTCAGCCACCTCCATCCAATAGCGCTGAGCATCTCTTTCTTGAGATATCTCTGTCCCATTCCAAACTTCTCCTAGGTGTCTTCTATAGCCCTTCTCTCCGAGTTGACTATTTCGAGTCATTTGAAAAGCTCCTTGAAACTTTCAGTCCTCAATACCCCAATACTATAATTATAGGTGATTTCAACACGTGTCTCATTAAAGACGATATCCGTGCCAATAAATTGATGTCAGTTGTGAATTCATCTAACTTACATATTTTACCATTACAGGCAACTCATCACTTTCCCAACTGCACTCCCTCCCTTCTTGACCTTATGATTGTCTCCTCTCCTACTTTGACTGTTAAGCATGGTCAACTTTCTGCAGACGCGTTTTCTTACCACGATCTGGTATATCTTTCCTATCGAATTCGACCTCCTAAATTGAAACCAACTGTTCAGCTTCAGCGTAGTTTTAACCGCATCGATCACGACCAACTACTCGCAGATGCTGCTCACTTGGACTGGTCGGCAATTTTTGCAACTAGTTCTGTGGATGAGCAGGTCAATATTTTCAATAAATTGATAACAGAGTTGTATGATGTACACGCACCTGTCAAACCTATTAAGATTAAGCACCTACCTGCACCCTGGTTAAGAGACGAGATCCGATCTCTTATGAATAAAAAAAACAGGACCAAAGCCAGGTTCAAACTAGATCCCTCGGAACGAAATGAAAAAAGAATGAATCGTGCAAGAAATCGGTGCAATACGGTGATTAGGGACACCCAAAGACGCCACGTACATCAATCCATAGAAAACGAAGATCCTGCTAAAGTTTGGAAATTTCTTAAAACTCTCGGTGTTGGCAAAGCTCACGTCAGTGTCACAAACTCAAATTTTGACTTCAACCAACTTAATAGTTATTTCTCAACGTCGTCGGTGCCTATTGATGGCAACCTTAAAACAAAAACTTTGCAATCCCTCTCCAACTTGCCAACCCATAATTCCTCTTTTTCTCTTGATCAATTTACAGACTGTGATGTAAGGAGAACTATCATGTCTATCGACTCCTGTGCTGTGGGTGCTGACTTTATTAGCCGCAAAATGATCCTTCCTATCCTTGATGTTGTGACGCCTATAATCACCTTTATCCTAAATACATCGATTTCCTCTGGTACTTTTCCTACATCCTGGAAGGACGCTAACGTCATTCCTCTGCCTAAAAAACCTAAGCCGGCTATGTTTTCTGATTTCCGTCCAATCTCAATCCTTCCTTTCCTCTCCAAAGTCCTTGAAAAACTCATACACCGTCAGCTTACTGACTATCTAAACAGTAACCACCTACTTAATCCCTTTCAGTCTGGCTTTCGTAAAGCCCACAGTACTTCTACAGCACTGGTGAAGATAACAGATGACATACGCTTGGGGATGGATAGTCGTCAATTGACGGTAATGACATTACTAGATTTTAGTAATGCGTTTAACTCGGTTGACTTTGATATCCTCCTTGCTGTTTTACGTTCTCTGAACATATCTCCATCTGCAATTGATTGGTTTCAAAGTTACCTGCTAGGGCGACGGCAACGTATCCGCACTGGGGATTCTTTCTCTCGGTGGTGTGATATCAATGCCGGAGTTCCTCAGGGTGGCGTCTTATCTCCACTACTTTTTTCTATTTTTATCAATTCAATTACTCAATGTCTTTCCTGTTCCTATCACCTCTATGCTGACGATCTTCAGATATACACTCAGGCGCCGTTGTCTGAGCTCCCCTGTGCAATTGCTACTACTAACCTTGATCTCGCACAAATAAGCTCCTGGAGCAAGTCTTACGGCCTGACTGTTAACCCAACTAAGACACAGTGTATCATCATTGGCAGCCCCTATTTCGTTTCGAGGATCGATTTTGACCAGCTTCCGGCGATATCTTTAGATGGCACCATAATCCCTTTTTCTAAAACTGTCAAGAATCTGGGTGTTGTTTTGGACCAGCATTTGTCCTGGAGACCTCATGTTGAGGAAATCAGGAAAAAGGTATTCGCCGCGTATAAATCCCTTAACCGCCTACGTAACTTTTTACCGACCAGTACCAAAATTACTTTAGCCCAATCACTATTGTTGTCTATTTTAGACTACGCTGATGTCTGCAATACTGACCTGTCGGAGGAGTTACTGGACAAGATGGAACGTCTGCAGAATGTTGCTATTAGATTCATCTTTAACCTTCGTAAATATGACCACGTGTCACACTTCCGTACTAAACTCAACTGGCTCCCTATTCGCCGGCGCAGGGACTTGCACACCCTCAAACTTCTCTACTCCATTCTTTTCGTACCTACTTCACCTCCGTATCTTAAAAACTGCTTCTCCTTTCGTTCTTCATCTACTCACTGTTCCTTGCGTTCTTCCTACAACTTTGCCCTTGATATCCCGCGTCATTCCTCGGATTTCTTTTCCTACTCCTTTACTGTACATGCTGTTCGCTTGTGGAATGCCCTGCCAGAAGGTATCAGAAAGGCTCAGACTCTTAAATCCTTTAGCGATCATGTTAGAAGTCACTTCCTTTCCCTTTCTCCTTAACTTATAAATATTATCTTTTATTTCTCTTTCGATATTTATCTGTTAATATATACTTGTTCTTTCTTTTTTCTGCACTCATTCCCCTATTGTTCCACTTATTTTTTTCTTTAACCCAAGGTTGCCTGGAAGAGATTGCTATGTAGCAATAAGGCCGCCTGTTGTTTGTTCTCTATTTGTAAATTGTCCTGTGTTACTTGTTTCTTTAATTGTGCAATAAAGTATAAATTATTATTATTATTATTATAAATCTTTGCTATAACATCTCTACTAACCTAATTTCTTCCACGTAATTATAAACTTCTCTCCCAGATGAACCAGTAGCTGAAGGCGCCTCCAATTGATCTTTAGATATAGTTGGTAATTTCAATTTCCTCACGAACTATGCATTTGCTCCGGTTGGGAGTTAGTGGGGGGTAGGGGGGGGGGACCACCACAGTGTGATCGTCAATTATCTGAAGCCAAAACTCATTACTCTGCTAATCCCGCCAACAAAGAACACACACCACCAGTCACAACTACACCACAATACAACAACACAGCGAACGACAAACACAACAGAAAGTTACAAAAAAAGACAAATAAAGTTTGTGCAAACAAACAACGCATTTAATTTGAACGTAAACATATTCTAATGGCCATAGAGATGTGCTGAATCAGACTAACTCGCCTGCCTGAGTACAGGGGCCCAATTCTCGCGCCTTCGACATCTTGAATTCGACATTTTTATTTCCTTAATTTCTTTATTAAAAATTTATTTTAAATCTCTACTACTGTCAAAAACCTTTAGTTTAAATTATCTTTGATAATCCTATAATGTCGAAGATTGCTTTCAGCGAGCTTTTAATACAGATTTTTTACTCTAAAAAATGTCGAATTCGAGATGTCGATGTCGCGAGAATTGGGCCCCTGAACTGACTCGAATACCTAGCAGGTACTCACTCACGTACTCGAGTATTTAGAATACTATATTTGGATAAACAATACTCGAATACAGGTTTCGAGTTTTCTAACTTCACGCGTACAATCGAATTTTAACTGTTTAAAGAGCATTGTGAAGTTAGTCACGCACGACGCGAGAAGTGTTTATGACTAATTGCAGCTTCGAACGTGTTTATAATTCCTATCCGGACTGTCAGTTTAATGAGATGTTAGAGATTTAAGTAATTATTTGTTTATGATTTTGTAATTTTTGCATTTTTCAATGCTATTTTTATACTTAAGGTAAATTTTAAATAAAAAAATATTGGAAAAAATTAACTCGGCCACAAGTGAATTCTCAGACGGGAATCGAACCCGCGACCTTTGGAAATCCGGTCCAATGCTCTAACCGCTGAGCTACCGAGACTTCGGTTAAAATTGGACCGGATTTCCAAAGGTCGCGGGTTCGATTCCCGTCTGAGAATTCACTTGTGGCCGAGTTAATTTTTTCCAATATTTTTCTATTTAAAATTTACCTTAATTATTTGTTTCTTGTTAAAAGTTATCATTTTATTTAATCTGTCGAACTGTCGGTTTGTATAATTTAGTGTTATCTAAATACAACACCGACTGTGTGATAGAAAAGGATGGCTCCGCAGAAAAAATCCGAAGTATGGAACTTATCAATACCAAAAATGATTACATGATTAATGAGTGACTGATTATATAATAAGAGGCACTGAACACCTGTGCGAGAGAAGGAAAACTTGAAATAAACCCTCTACCAACTCGTCTAGGCAGCGCGGTAGCAGTTAATAATAAATAATTACATACAATCACACCAATTATCTAGCCCACATTGAGTTTCGTGAAGAACTTTTGTTACGGATTCTAGATAACAGATGAACATACTATATACTTTTTTTTGCAAATACATACTTAGCATACATATTAAACACACAGACCAAGACAAATAGACATGTTCATATTTGTCTTGTCCGGGGATCAAACCCGGGACCTCTGGCGCAGATATACATTATTCTGTTATTATTTACTTTCTTAGCGTGCATACATGATTTTTGATTTGTGTTGAAATATTAGAATTTGTCGTGAAAAGCAAACTATAAAGTTCGAAGAGTACTCGAGTCCACTGAAGTAGTTTCGAATACTCGTGCCAGTACTCGAATACCTGTCCAAGTCCTCTGACTCGAGTCCTAGTTCGATTCTTTTTATAACGATTACCAAAATATTCGAATACTAAATATAGCCGTCTCGGCACATCACTAGGTCACAGACTACAAACAAGACAGACCATCATAATCGCAGACAAACAAGAAGAAGATGGTGGTTATAAAGAGTCTGACTCACGAAATATGGCGCATGAGATACTGTAGTCACCTTCAACATCCGCAAATGAACGCTATTACTATGGAAGATAATTTGAGTACCAGAGAAATTCCGCACGACAACTTTCGTGACACGGACTTAAGACTATTTTGAATGGAAATAGTTTTTTTTTATTATTTAACATGAATTAGGTACATTACATCTCACTTATGTTGCTAGAATCAACGCCGTAAAACTAGCTAATTATCAGGTTAGTTTAGCCTTTTTATCCATCAATGTACGTAAATGGTTGTCACCCTAATTTGAGATTTTCATACAAATTTCAATCTTGAATTGTATCGTAAGTACTGCACTGATTGGTTCCAGATAAAGATAGATCCTCAGTGACGGAAATTCTCTTTACTGTGAATTGCTTTTCAACATTCGTAACGCAAAATTCACGTAACGTAACGGCTTCAAAGATGGGCCACACAGTGTGACGGTAAGAAATATAGTTTTCGCTTTTTCATATTGATGCCTTGTTATTTGAACGAATTTCATGTGTTAAATGCTGTCACATATCAAACGTAACGCTGGTAGAATGTTTCGTTTGACTCCAAACGGTATGATTATTGATATTTTGGCAATTGAAAATTTGACCATACGGTTCTGTATGTACCATGTTTAAACGTCGATTTTATGAGATCTGTTCTATTTTAAACTATGCTCGAGTGTTAAATCTTATTTATTTTTGCGTCACTGACGATCTAGGGACTGAAACTGGACTTTCGTTCGCTAGTTTTTGTTATTTCCAGCATCCATAATCTTAAGCGTCATCCCGTGAGGCCCATCTTTAAATGCCAATAATTCTTAAACGCTTGCGTTACGAATGTTTTGAATACCGAAATAAGACATTATTTATCCGGTACTAAAGGTTTTTATAGCACCCAAGGTGAAAGGTGTAAGGTACACACGGGGTGACTGTAATAACATAACAGTGTCAGTTGTCAAAATGACAAGGGATTAGGGATGTACCCCTAAACATAAACGTATCGATATCGATAAAAAATACTAATACATACTTACACCGTTATAATTTTTAGAAGTTATTTATTAGTTACCTATAAGTTTAGTATTGCACGAATAAAACAAGGTTTCATTTGATTTATGTAATTCTGATTAAGCCGTAGGAATGTTGGAGGGCAGTATCAGAAGAATGAAGCAGCCACTGATAGAAAAGACAACAGCAGTTGAGCTCTTCTTCCAGACTGGATGTTTTTTGCCCGGGAACCGGGAGTCTCATTCCCATGACGGACATCTAAAATATAACAATATCGATAACTAATAACATGACAATGATACAGCACTATTACAATATAGTACAAACACTACGAAATGTAATTTTCATAAAATTATTACTTAAATCCATAATATTTACTGATAATACTATGATTATTAACACTATTTTTACTCAAATTGATTTTATACAATGTTTTTATTAAAACAATTTATTATATTACCTGTTCAGCTCAAGCGGGAATTTAGCCAAAAATATTATTTTGTTCAACATTCTCACTCTACGGATACAACAAATTTCGCACGTTCGCAAAGATTTGCCACCCATTATGACTCTTTCTAATTAATAACATTATTAAAATTAAATTAATAACTTCTGAGCAAAATATTACGATATCACTGACAGATAAAGTTAAATTTGGCGGCGCGTCATGTGTGTGTCTACAGCTTTCTCATAAGACATAGAGAAATTCTAAGCATGCCATATTTTTGTGCATATTAGGAGCAATCATAGCGTGTCAGTGATATTATAAGTGCAACCATAACTTCGTTACTAGGAGCTTTTTTTTGTGTGTTAGCTGGAGAAACGTGTCCCCAGCTGACACATGCCGTTTTAAGGCAAACCAGTGAGGTTAGGGCTTTAGACTATAGTCATAAATTTAGTGCACAATAGGAGCAATGAGAACCAAAAAAACTAACCGTCACACTCAAATACTGTTGAAACTACGATCATTAAAGTGTGTGTTAGCTGGAGACCCGTGTCTCTGGCTTACACACACCTGTATCTTCGTAATTATTTGAGATAGGATTATGTTTTATACCTCAAATTTTTGAGTCGAATTGGAGCAGTAAGCTCCAAATTTTTCTAATCTCTAGCTCGAATAGTTCTTAAGCTACGAACCGATAAGCATGTGTAAGCTGGAGACACGTTGCCAAAAAATTCAAAATAAATGGCTCGGACGCAGCTAAAGCGCGGTTGCCGTTCCGTGCGCTACACTGTTGCAATCGACTTTGACCCTAACGGCTGGTATTAATTCGAGTCACATTAATTTGCGCTTTTGATCGTTTTAATTCCTGTTTTGAGAATTTTAGACTAGGAGCCGTCCGATATATCCACGCTGATTACAAACCATCTATGGTAGTTACTTATAATTGAACTATCTGATTCTCTTATGAAGTAGTTTTTAAATTTATGATTTTGTAATTTTTGCATTTTTCAATGCTATTTTTATACTTATGGTAAATTTTAAATAGAAAAATATTGGAAAAAATTAACTCGGCCACAAGTGAATTCTCAGACGGGAATCGAACCCGCGACCTTTGGAAATCCGGTCCAATGCTCTAACCGCTGAGCTACCGAGACTTAAATCTCGGTACTCTACTCTTAAGTCTCGGTAGCTCAGCGGTTAGAGCATTGGACCGGATTTCCAAAGGTCGCGGGTTCGATTCCCGTCTGAGAATTCACTTGTGGCCGAGTTAATTTTTTCCAATATTTTTCTATTTAAAATTTACCATAAGTA
This sequence comes from Chrysoteuchia culmella, assembly GCA_910589605.1. Lineage (NCBI taxonomy): Eukaryota > Metazoa > Arthropoda > Insecta > Lepidoptera > Crambidae > Chrysoteuchia > Chrysoteuchia culmella. The sequence continues at coordinate 11,502,925 of OU342648.1, forward strand.
TAGTTTTTAAATGTTAGTGTTAGAAAATTCACAACATTTGTTGATATAGGGCATGGATGATGGGCAATTTTCTATGAAACCTGGGCGTTAAACCAACAGAAATGGAACTACTATTTAGTACTTAGTACTAGAAAATATTTTCTTGTTTATTAACTATCATAAGCCCCCAGGTTTGCTTGAAAATAACCAGAGCGAAATATACTATTATAAATTCTGTACCTAACTATACTTTTTTCTCTCTTATTAATTCAGTGATCGGAATAGGCTGAGTATATTTACCTATAGTTCATAGATAAAAACAAAAATCGGAGACTTCCTTTATACTATTTTTTTTTCCGGTAAAACTGGGAATTTAATTAGGCGAACTTTAACATCTTATTATTAATATTTAAATTATAAATGCTTTTCCTTTTAACACAACTGATCAAAAATAATTAGAATGTTTTCATGGTTCACGTGATTTTAATTTCCTAAAATTTCATTAATATTCACCATAACCAGTGATCGGATAAAGTTAATTTTTGGCTGAAAAATTGTGGAAGCGGCATCTTAAAACATTTTGTTTTTTTTAATATTAATCCCAGGATTCCAAAAAATTCGGGAATGCAAAAGTAGTCGATAACATAGTGTGGAAAAAACGACTACAGCTTCCTCATAAGACAGAGAAATTCTAAGCATGCCATATTTTTGTGCATATTAGGAGCAATCAAAGCGTGTCAGTGATATTTTAGGTGCAACCATAACCTTGTTACTAGGAGTTTTTTTTGTGTGTTAGCTGGAGAAACGAGTCCCCAGCTGACACATGCCGTTTTAAGGCAAACCAGTGAGGTTAGGGCTTTAAACTATAGTCAGAAATTTAGTGCACAATAGGAGCAATGAAAACCAAAAAAACTAATCGTCACACTCAAATACTGTTGAAACTACGATCATTAAAGTGTGTGTTAGCTGGAGACCCGTGTCTCTGGCTTATACACACCTGTATCTTCGTAATTATTTGAGATAGGATTATGTTTTATATCTAAAATTTTATATTTCGAATTGGAGCAGTAAGCACCAAATTTTTCTAATCTCTAGCTCGAATAGTTTTTAAGCTACGAACCGATAAGCATGTGTAAGCTGGAGACATGTTACACGTTTTGAATCACTGTAACCGTATAAGTTAGACTCTCGTATTAAGAATCAAATGATACCTTATAGGACCTCAATTTCTGTCTGAGAAACAGGAATCTTGGCCACTAAGCACGACTACAACAGAATCACCTCGTGCGCCAGTACCGTTAAGACGTCGAACTTTGTATTACAGGAAAATTACATCATATTTTTTCTTAATTTTCCTATTTTTATGTATAATTTAATGAGTTTTCTCTTTCACGATGGAAATAAATAAAGAAAAAAAAGTGGTGAAGTGCAATCGTGGCATTAACGAAAATTTAGTGAAAACAATGCGTTATCGAATCCATCATCGAGACCACGTGTCTGGTAAGTCAGAACGGTGATGGAGCCGCGACGGCGCGTAGAGAGTGGACACGTCATGTGAGTGATTTGAAAATAGTTGTTATATGATTTGAAAATAGGTTCATTTTTCTATCACAACAAGTAAACTATTTCTTATTCGACTTCTATAATTGTAAAACTGTTGCGTAATAATTTGCAATAAGAAAGTTGACTAATTGGTTGTTATCAGGACGACCATGAAAAATTATCTTTGGTGTTAAAAGCAAGCCTCCCTCAACAAAGTAGTTATGTCACAACGATTCTTTTGGTGAACTACTTTACAAGCACTGCCTGACGAGATTGTGGAGGAGTCTCGGCTTATTATAATTTTAGTTTGCAATGATAGTGGCATATCTTTTATATCCAATATCGAGTGACAAACGATTTAACATTAACTTTTACGATACAGTAGTGACAAATGACATTCAAACTGAGTTGCCGCAGCGTGAAAGATATTTTATTTATCCCTGATATTGATAGATTTAAAATTAACGTCAAATGATGAGATTACTTTTATTATAATGTAAAAGTAATCTCATCATTTGACGTTAATTTTATTAAATATTATACAACATTGTTTTCTCATACCTTTATGAAAAATGCAATACTTATTGTCGAAACAGCGGACCTTATTCTTTAAAATTTTCACTAAAATGTAACCCTCCCTATTGACTTAATGAAAATGGGGAGGGGCGCTAAAAATATATTTCAGGCAACACTGCGAAGGTGCCGAAAGACGTCTTTGATAATTCATGGCTCCCAGAAGAGGCAATGCTAGAATATCTCAAGGTAACAAGAACCGTCCACCAAATCTTTCGCAATAATTTAACTTATTGGGAGCAGATGGGTGCATCTAAAGAAATCTAGAAACAGTGGAGGTATGAGCATTTATTTTATTTCATCAGAAGGATCTTCTGAATTTTTTGACTACCTAGATTATAAAATAGTTAGATAATCGGCTTACAAGGAATCGGCTTTTCGTTTTGACACAACTGCTCAAAAATAATTAGAATGTATTCATGGTTCACGTGATTTTAATTTTTTTAAATTTTGTTAATATTCACCATAACCAGTGATCGGATAAAGTTAATTTTTGTTGAAAAATTGTGGAAGATGCTTCTTAAAACATCTTGTTTTTTTAAATATAAATTCCAGGATTCCAGAAAATTCGGGAATGCAAAAGTAGTCGATAACATAGTGGAAACAACGACTTTAGAGCATTATGGTACTTATAAAATAATCCGGGACTCGCAATCCGGGTGTTGCAAAAGGGGTTACATATTCATTTTTAGCAGTTTTATAAAAAAAAATGTCGACTCTGGAATTTCGGCCACTGCCGCGGCACACTCGTTTATCTGGCGGTTCGCGTGTCTTTTTGTCACAGTTCTAACCTAATCTAATCTAGAGGTACCTCAAGTACTGTGGAGATCGTACATGTCTCCGCACTACAAGGAGGCCGCTACACCGCCGTTGCTGGCTGGTTTTGTTTTTAGTAAAATTATGAAAGAGAGGGTCGTCGTGCGTGTAGATATAGACGGTCGCCTTGTCAAATAAATATTTAAAAATATTGTGAAATAATAATATAATTGCTGAAAATAAAAACAGTATCGAATTTCGTCATCGTTTTAATTCAAAAAGAGCACGCCCCTGTCACAGTACTTTGATCCCGTCCTCCGCTGCTCTTGTAATTTTTTTGATATATCTCGGAAACGGTGCATCGTAGCACAAAAATAAGGTATTTTTCAACCCCCTACGTAATCCATATACCCCCTTTCAGCATTAATTGACATGATAAAAAGTCGTAGGGTAGATTAAGTGGCCAGGGAAAGTTCGTGGAAGTGAGAGGCTACCTGGAAAGCCAGTGATAAATTTAGATTGCGTAATATTATTGCCTTATATTGCCTAAGCTGTCATTACGTGCCCAGGAGAGAGAAGCTCGCAAGTTTTTGTTAAAAAGGTCTATGGTTGAGAATTAATTATGCAGTCTCCAAATCTTTAGTACGAAGTACTAAATAGTAGTGACATTTCTGTTGGGTTTACGCCCAGGTTTCATAGAAAATTGCCCATCGTCCATGCCCTATATCAACAAATGTTGTGAATTTTCTAACACTAACATTTAAAAACTACTTCATAAGAGAATCAGATAGTTCAATTATAAGTAACTACCATAGATGGTTTGTAATCAGCGTGGATATATCGGACGGCTCCTAGTCTAAAATTCTCAAAACAGGAATTAAAACGATCAAAAGCGCAAATTAATGTGACTCGAATTAATACCAGCCGTTAGGTTCAAAGTCGATTGCAACAGTGTAGCGCACGGAACGGCAACGGCACTCTTAGCTGCCGAGCTGTCCGAGCCATTTATTTTGATTTTTTTGGCGTGAAAACAGTTTTTTGCCTATAATTTTGAAACTAAGAAGCCCAGGGATTTGAAATTTTGCATGCTGTGTGCACCTAAGGTATCATTTGATTCTTAATACGAGACTCTAACTTATACAGTTACAGTAATTCAAAACGTGTAACGTGTCTCCAGCTTACACATGCTTATCGGTTCGTAGCTCAAAAACTATTCAAACTAGAGATTAGAATTTAGAGCTTACTGCCCCAATTCGACTCAAAAATTTGAGGTATAAAACATAATCCTACCTCAAATAATTACGAAGATACAGGTGTGTGTAAGCCAGAGACACGGATCTCCAGCTCACACTCACTTTAATGATCGTAGTTTCCATAGTATTTGAGTGTGACGGTTAGTTTTTTTAGTTCTCATTGCACCTTGTGCACTAAATTTCTGACTATAGTCTAAAGCCCTAACCTCACTGGTTGTGTCAGCTGGGGACACGTTTCTCCAGCTAAAACACAAAAAAAGCTCCTAGTAACGAAGTTATGGTTATGTAAATCATATATTTTTTTCCTGCCCTCTGTATGACCATACTTCCTTTTATGACTCCTTGATTTCCCTCAGAATTCCACTCCCTACCTCAATATTACTTCTTTTATATACTAATGATATAATGTGTATAAATGTATTTCTTTATTTATATCCTCTAATAACATTAAAATCTAAATTCCATTTATATATCCTTTATCCTTTCCACTATTCAAATCCTTAAATTTCCGTTCTGTAAATATTTAACAATTTCAATAGTTTCCCTACCTTTATTTGTTCTGGCTAATACCCAAACCGGGTGGAGCCATATAAAAAAAAAAAAAAAAAAAAGTTATGGTTGCACCCATAGAGATACAACAGAACTATGGAGGCGCCCTATAGATCTATATAAAATTTGCTTAGACAAATATATATTAAATCGATACATTCTTATCAAATCGATGTTTGTCTCTTTCTAACTCACCTATGTTTGCGTATGGGTAAAGAGACGGATAGTGTTTGCACAGTACACATTTTGGCAACATTTTCATGTGACGTCATGAGCGTTTTGACGCGTGCCGGCATCGCCATCTTTAGTTCCAAGTTCTGTGGTAGATCTGCTGTCAAATTTTTATTAACTCTCAACAGTTTTGTTTATTTTTTGATAAATACGCACAAAAACCTGGTTCTGTTCCATTCAGAGCCTTGCTAGAGTTAGGAACATCATGCCTTCGTGTTGTGTTAAGCAATACCGTGCAAGGAAAAACATTAATGAACCTTCATTGACTCTCCATAGGTTAGTAATAAATTTTCACAATTACTGTTGAATCTAAAACGATATTGTGTAATGAAATATAAGAAAAAGTTGTTTTGAAAGATTATAAGGACATATATTGTTTTAAGTTGTGGTATTGCGAAGTTTTTTCATATTAAAGTTCGAGTTGTATTGCATTTGTAAAATTAGTGATGTCATAGGTTGTGTTGAAATATCGATACATTTGTCATTTTATTCATCAATGGTGTTTTGTCAAATAGATTTCCTTCGAACGAAATTTCGAAGCAGAAATGGATAGAGGCTATTGGTCAAGAAAATATAAACACGCGACATAAAATTTGGTATGTTTGCTCTGATGCATTTTGATGAAAAATGCTTCTACAAAACTTTCGATGTAACAAGATTGCGTGACTCTTTTGGTAAGTGATTTTTACACTGTAAATAATTTTATAAAGCAGAATAGTGTATTCTTCTATCTTTTTCTGAATCCTATTATAGTTTGTAGAAGTTGTATCAAAGCTATTAATATATTTTCAGCCTAATCAAATCTGTTTGAAGAATCAAAAGAGTCGAGAAATGACTAGTTCACTAGAAGGTGCGTCAACATCTACTACGGTGAGGATATGTTTTATAATTGTCTTAGTAAAAGTAAGAGAATTAAATTGATTGTTTTTTACTGTTTGACTTACTGTACATAATCTATGTGTGATATTACTTTACGTAGCTATAAAATTGCTATTAAACACAGCTTTAGTACAGTATAATAGTGAGACAATTTTTTACACACATGACCTTATCATTAACTAAATTAAATTGAAAGTAATTAATGATTCTTTTGTTCATTTTCAGCCTATCAAATATTTTTCAACCAACCAGGCAAAAACAAATACTAACAAGTTCAATCTCACAATAATCAATGCGATGGTCAGTATAAATAAACTGTATAATATTGACTTAATGTAATATAGGCTAGGTTATTTATTATTAGTTTTATAAGTAGTCTTATAAACCTGATCATTCCTTTTATTTTCAGATTCAATAAAAAATATATATTTAAGTCTTGCAGAAAAGTGTTCTTAATTAAAGAAGAAAATAAAAAATTTTAACGAAAGGGTATGAAGACGTGATAAAAAGATTGCTATATTCATTAATGTAATAGAAGATCTTCAAAGAAGAAAATCAATTAATATTGATGAAACTGTTATTTTGGAAGAATGTGCAGGATCAAAAGATTTTTTGAAGAGGCAAATTGCCAAAGCCAAATCTCTATACCTTTGAAAAGTATGGCGAAGAAAACAGGAAATTCGCCCTTACTCTCCATTTATAATTATCAAAAACTTAAAATTTTATGAGGAAAACCTAAAACACTTGTTTACCACACCCTCGGACACTAAGTAAATGGTACCAACATGTAAATGTTGAAACTGGCTTTACTAAAGAATCTTTGGATCTTTGGAGATGGATGGATGGACTGCTTATTAAATCGATTATCAAGGTATATCTCGATCTTAGGTTCCGATACCATGCTAAAAAATTTTGTGATACAGTATTGTTTAGAAATTATTTTACTAAATTGGTATTATTTAGAATATTAAACTTAATTAAACGCGCTAAACCCAATTACATAATCACGTAAGACTATTGGAGATGGACTTCGCACTACATTATGTAACCTTCCACCCCAATTGCCAAATAAATGCTTAAAAAAGCAAGTGAAGTAGTTGGTTTCAAATCCATTTCTGGGCCTAAGCCGGCCTTTTTTTGTTCTGAGGAGTATAAATTAATATTTAAAACGTATATTTATTATAAGTTTTAATTGTACCTATTTCGATATCAGCTATTCAATATGGTACAACACTAGGGTGAGCGGCCATATTATGTTCCAAACATAATATAGGTATGCACGCTAATTTTGTAGGTATGGCTGGTCCATATATTTACAAGTCAATGGTTGCACCTAAAATATCACTGACACGTTTGATTGCTCCTAATATGCACTATATGACATGCTTAGAATTTCTCTATGCCTTATGAGGAAGCTGTAGACACACACGTCTTAAAAATATCGTAAAAAACCTCTATAAACCGCTTAATTGATTCAAAACCCTTTTAATATCTTTCATGAAACCGTTTTTTTAAGGTTTCGGTAGAGTCAAACCTTAATGAAACGGTTTCTATGTACTCGTTGCTGTACCGGTTTGAAAATTAACCGGATAAACAAGCCCTGATTCTGGTTTGTTTGTGCCACAGCACAGAGTAGAGTTCTTTTTAATAAGGATTGTGCTTCGCTCGCCTCGCAGTGCTTCGTGTTACTGTGTGTGATGGATAATGGTAGATAGTCACATATTAGTAATCTGTGAGATAGTCTAGTGTTAGGAGTAGCTTGCTACATATATAGTGATCTGTGGTTAGGAGTATTCTCTCTGTGGTCTAATGTCTTTTGTGTTGCTACCTACTTAATAGTGATCTGTGCTTTTGTGGTTGAATTTTACGTGTAGTGTATATTGTTTTTACAAATATGTTGACCAATCTTGCTAAAAGCTATTAATTTTCATACATGATTTGCTGTTATTTTTTCTTTATTTATTCGTGTGCCAGTGTTGATTTGCATCTGACACATACAATGAACTTGGTTTAAATTGGCAAAGTGGAATTCTTCGTTTGTGTAAGTAAATAATGAATCATAATTATTTCTTCGCCTCGAGATTTGTGTAGATTTGTGGTAGGTACATTATTCAAGACATTGCATTCATTTTTATTAAAACTCTCATTTTAGAGTCTGAAATCTTAATTTTGTGACACAATTTTCGTGCTAAATTATTGACCTATTTTTTCCAAATTTCAATTGATGAATTGATTCTTCAGATTGTTCAGTACCTACTTAAATTTACTCAATTCTTACAACACCTGAATTCAGTGAGTTGGCATCTTAGTAAGATACTTCCTTGATTTCAATATTATTTTAATATAAATTTTATTATTCTAAATACGAAAGTATGTCAGTTTGTTTGTTTGTTTGTTACTCTGTCACGCTAAAACTACCGAACGGATTTGAATGAAATTTGGCACTTAGACACTACTTTTATCCCGATATTCCCACGGGAACGGGTACCACGCGGGAGAAACCACGGGCGGCCGCTAGTGTTTGTTAAATCAATTGAACTTCACATGAGAATCATGAGATTCCTATTAAAATAAGAAATCAGGTTTGCTTTAAGTTCATTGCATTACATACATTATACATTTTATAAATTTAACTTTAGAAAATTAAGAGCAACTCAATTCTTTGACCTCAATCATATTTCACAAATCACAAACCTCCAATGCTGGTAGGGTTGCCAACTCTCGAAAGGATCAACCCGGGAGAATATTATGTTTAAGAAATTTATCGAGGGATTGAAAGAAAATCATTAATGAATTTTTTAATTTATGTTTTCGAGTTTTCACCACTAAATCATAAAAGTTTTTTAATATAAAATCATTTTTAAATGCTTATAACGAAGCCTGTAAGCAAATAACCACGCGGTTTCCATTGAAAAATAATCCAATAAAAGGCTTAGACGTAATTGATCCAACAAGTGTTAAAATTTTTACTTTGATGTCTTCTTTCATTTTTAATATTTTATCACTGCCTCATTCATCCGCTAACATTGAATGCATATTTTCGCATATTAATCTTATGAAAAAAAAACAGTGAAATAGGCTGTCTACTGACTCAATCACTGCTCTTTTACATGCAAAACGACTCTTTAATAATGCTAATTGTTATGAATTTGAAATTAATTCAATGATGACTGCGACTATGGCCAAAGAATATTGGTATAACACTAAATATTGGAAAAAAATATTAGGTATATTAAATGTGTTCAATAGAAACTAGACTCTTCTAGTTTTGGTTTGATAAATATTTGATAAAAAAAAAAAAACTACCGAACTACCTACGGAAAAAACCAGAGAAATGATCACAAACTGCAATTAAAAAGTGTCATTATTTTCGCATAATCTGGAATTTTTCGTCGATCGACGAACCTGAGTATCGGGTTGTAACCGCCCTAGTATACTATTATTATAAAGAGAAAAGATTTGGTTGTTTGTTTGCATTTAACAGGCCGAATCTACTGAACGGATTTGGATAAAATTTGGTACACAGATTGTAGATAGCCTGGTTATGAACAAACATAGGATACTTTTTATCTCGATATTCCTATGTGAACACCCGCATGGTACCACGCGGGTGAAACCGCGAATGACTGCTAATATTAAATAACTGAACAATGTCACTAAGTTTCCAGACAATATTTTAGTCCCAACTTATGCCAAATGTGTTGTAGTTGAAGTGCGGCTATGAGAGTGACAGTTACTTAAACATCTTCTATACTTCTATACCAATATTATAAACAGGAAAGATTTGATTGTTGGTTTGTTTGCATTGAACTTTTTATCCCCATACTCCCACGGGAATGGGAACCACACGGGTGAAACCGTGAGTGGCCACTTCTTAAACATAAAGGCTTTGGTCTGCTGACTCAGCCAAGGATGATATGGTGTGATGCAAAGCTACCTTTGTGTATTATACATATAGCTTTTATTTTTGTGGTATCATTATGAAGGATAACTGGGGATGATATTTTCAAGGAAACAAATATGAGACCCAATTAATGTTCCATTGTTCTCTGGAAACCGGTGTCCTGCTAGCAAATGACAAGTTAAGCTTAGATATTTGTGTGCACTCATTTGGATGCAGGCAAGAATGTCGACCAATGAATGCATTCAAGTGATTATACACTACCGGCAACTTCTGTTATTGGATGTGCATTATTGTTACTCAAACACATCCAAGTTATTGTTTAAAACTTTAAAATCTGTAACATAAGTAGTTGCAAGAGAATCCCTAAGCATCTTACTGAATAGGAGGTGCAAAATCTTTAGTATTAAAGATGCTTCTATCTCCCTTAGACATAAACTCCTGATAAAATATCATAGTCGTCTTCGCCTTCATCCAAATTTTATGTTCTGCTGCTGACTGAGGCACTGGCCTTCCTTATCATAAAAAAATAAATGATTATTATTCTACTATAATACCTAACAATAGTACTTTACATAAATTTAAGCAATGGCAACCTAGTTATGGGGTCTATATTGTAAAATGATTTTTAAATTAACCCATCTGTACTGTACTGAAAAATGATACACAATAGATATTCCATTATTGTTCTCAGGAAAAAGTTTTGGTTCAATTTGATGTGATTTATTTACTTTGGAAGATACCTAATTATATTCTTCTGATTTATTTGCTTTATGTCAAAATATGGTGACTAATCATGTATTTGGTTATGCTACGCCTATCTTCAACATATGGTCAACAGATTCTGATCTAAAAAGATACAACATCACGCAAGCAGTATGCTATCTCATATAGTTCCTTACAATATAATACTAAAACAATGAATATGAACGCGGCGATGTCTACGCGTACGTATCCGGTATGTGTCAGTCTTTTTAAAACATGATTATTATTGCTATTTGTCTAATGTGTCGCATTGGATCTACGGATACGTTTAGTACTAAGTATTATTGTATTTCTGTGCTATTATGAACAGAAAAGTTTCATGTGCGAGGTAGTTCGAGCTTGTTAGTAGTTGATTGTAGTGCAATTGTATTTGTAAGTAGTAAATTGGGAAAAATAAAAAATAAAAAATTTGAAGAATTTTTTCAAAACGATTTTTGTGATTGAGCTCGATCTTTGCACCAAACTTATGTGATAGAAGTGGAAAGATCGCAGTTCCTAACTGCAAAAGTTGCGCAGTCGTGATTTATGTTTATGTAGATAGTTTTTAGCATACGTATACGACAGACACTTCGCTCTACTTTCTTAACTTGCTCCAAACGTTGAATGTTTGCCCACACGCGCTGCTGTGGTGGGGTGACCTGTTTTACTCATATACCTAACGACCTCAATTGTTTTGTATTCACTAGAACACTGACGCTGACTTTTGTTTTGATAATAATCGAATCGCTTGAGCGTCGTCGCTAAATAGTTTTGTGTCAGACGACATAAGGAGGATCATAATAACATACATATACATATTATTATTAATACACAACTTGAAACAACTGATGATAGCCTGCATCCTGTTAGCCATTGTTTAAATTTTCCTTTCTTGTAGGTATTTGTCCAATCTGTTTTTCAATTGGTTAGTAGTCTGTGCTGACAACAAATCTGCTGGTAACTTGTTCATGCCTCGACTACTCTATTGCTGAAGAAGTGCTTGTGCGGGTTATTAAATGAGCGGGCCTTTAACAGTTGAAGATGATGTCCTCTTAAGTGTGTATTTTGGGAGTACTGGAGCAATTCTTAATAGAAATTTTTGTGGTCGTAATGGCTGTGTAATATTTTATACATTTCAATTAGGTCCCCTTGTTCTCTGCGTTCTTTCAAAGTAGTCAGTCTCAGCATAGCGAACCTCTCTTCATAAGGTTTATTTTTTTGTGCTTTTGGGACCTTGGAAAACCTTCGCTGTACCTGTTCAAGTGCCACTCCATCTTTCTTAAAATAAGGGCTCCATATTTGAAAACCGTATTCCAAGATAGGCAATATATAGTTTTAACATCATATAAGGTGTTAAATGCCCGAAAGCTTTTCTAATAAGGTAGATGAAACTATATGCCTTCTTAGTTATTGCAGTGATATGAGGTTCCCATTTCAGATTTTTTGCGATATTAACCCCGAGTTCAACTTGTAGTTCGACGCTTTGCAGTGGCATATCATCTATTGTATACGAATGCTGTGGGTTTCGGTTTCCTATGTGGTGAACGGTGCATTTGTCTGTGTTTAGCTTAATAAGCCACTCTTTAGACCAATTGGCTATCTGCGTCAAGTCAGCCTGAAGACGGTCGAAATCAATAAGGGGGTTGGCGAATAGCTTAGTATCATCAGCAAACATACAAACCAAGCATTTTGGTAGGTCTAAAGAAAAAAAAATATACAGTACTGGCCCTAGAACGGAGCCCTGGGGTACACCACTATGTATAGTTCTTTCATCTGAGAACGCATCACTCGAAAGGTTCGTTGTTTTAATAAAGCTTCTATCCATTTCAGTAATTTTCCTCGTATACCAAGAAACTCCAGTTTTAGTAAAAGTCTATTTATAGGTACTTTGTCAAACGCCTTTTAATAATCAAGATAAATGACATCCACAGGTTCTCGAAGTTTTGACTGTTGACCCAAGATGATAGACAAGATAGCAAGTTGGATACCGTAGATCTATATGGGCAGAAGCCATGTTGCTGATTGCTTATTACTTCTTGTTCATTAAGAAATTGTCGCAGACATTTTACTATTATTTTCTCCATAGCCTTGCATGCCACACTAGTCAGGCTGGGCCTGTAATTTGAAGGCTCCAATTTGTTTCCTTTCTTGAATATTGGTAATACTGTAGCAGTGTTTCACAAGTCCGGTAAGATTCCAGTGTCAAACGATATTTGCATTAAAACAGCTAAATATTCGCAGATATCACAATGCTTCAAAATGGAAACAGGGACTTCATCAGGCTCTGGTCAGGTATCAACTTTCATTTCTTTTACAGCGGCCTGTTCTTGTTCTTATCACTAGTAAACGAAATATCTTCTAGTGACTCTGTGATGCGGAAGCATGGATTTACATTTGGGACTTCGCTGGGTGGTTCTTTCTCAAATACGCTTCTGTTATATTTTTTGGTTTAGAAACACTCAATCTTTGGCTGTTGTATATGATATTTGGATATTTATCTTTGAAGTTACTGGTTGTCTGATATATGCATAAAACTTTTTAGATCCAGCCTCCACTAGATTTTCTTCGTACTGTTATGTTGTTTTCTCTCTTTCACTAATAATAAGAACTTACTTAATAGACTTACCTTTTTCGGCTAGGACAACAACGGGGAAATGAGACAAAACATTATCCAGTGACAAGTAAATTGATCTTTATTATTATCCTGACTCTATACAAACCAAAACTAAAAAGGTGTCCTGTAATCAACACATAAAAACATAAAAAAATAGGTACACTGTTAAAACAATTAATTAAAAGTTACTGTTTTAGTGATCTTAAATAAATTTGAAGGTTCATGAATGCCTGCCCAAGGATATCAGAAATGGAACTTAATTGAATGTGATGAGAAATTGATGATGATGCTACACTATGGGTGAACTCCTAAGCTTGCTGATGTGAATGAATGGTGGTTGTTGATATGGTCATACCTGTCACTGTCGATCTGACAGATGGGGCGTTACGTGCGTTCGCACTGAATTAAAAACGTAAATCAGTGAAGATAATATTCCTGGTGTACTATGGCCAAAATTAAAAGCCAAGGCTGATGCTACCTCTGAACAATGAAAACCTGTAAAGTTAACAAGGTTCGAAGAGTCGTTTCGGCCACCACAACAAAACATTTAAATACAGTCTTTCACCGAATTAAGCATCTCTTTTCCTTTACATTTTTTTTCTACTGCTCTCACCCATCGTACCTACCCATCCACCTCACCTACTATATATTTATATCTATATATATATATATATATATATATATATATATATATATATATATATATATATATATATATATATATACATATATATATCTTAATGAAAGGAAATTTTAAAATGACCGAAGTCTGCAGACATACTGCCTTATACAAGAACCGACATTACAGTACGTAGTTCTTGTTTTACGACATAAGTTGGTGAGTTTATTGTGAAGTTTCCAGTATTCTTCATAAATTTTATCAGAATCTGTAAGGATATATCTGTTCGATAGATCCTTCTTTTCCCTAATTATTTGCGTTGTTTCTTTCTTTATCCATGGTTCGTTAATATTTCCATTTATTTTCGGTTTTAGTAAGTGGTACGTGGTTGTCTATGGCTTTCATTATAAATGTGGATGGTTTCATACTGCTTTTTTGGGCAATCAAGGTTTTCTATAGATGTTAACAATGTAGGGGTAATTTCGTCATCAATTTTGTTATAATCCACTTTACTGAAATCCCGCCAAAGTTTTGTTCGTTACTTATGGGTCATTCCATTTCGTACGCGACTATCACAATTTTTTTTAAGTTTGAATATCTAAACAGTTTTATAGCTTAAATTAATAAACACCAAATAATCCGAATTTAATAAAAACGGCCTAAAACTATTTTTTTATCGTTTTATCTGAAGATGAACTAACATCAAAACATATTGTCTCGGATTTAGTTTAGTTCGCTAAATTGGAAACACTGTAATCCGTTCAAATAATTAGATTTTTACGAGGTTACTTTAGGGACACACTGAACAGAAAAGGTTAATAAGTTTACATAACTACTGCTTTATTGTGATGAGATTGATATGGTTGTGGGAAAGTAAGATTAAGATAATAAACTAATAAGTTTAATCCCTTTTTTATGCTAATATTTGTGAGTTATGAAATTTTTTACCCACGACAACGGCACGGAGACGGTATATGCGTTTGGGGTGAGAGGTTGTTTGTTTGTGCAATGTTGCCATTTATCTTCAAAACTACTAGCCAGATTTTGATGCGGTTTTTAGTGATGGGTTTGGGTTTGATTGGTGCATGTACTTAGATAGACGTTACGATGATAGCTCACCAGGGGGCGTTGTTGTGGTAAACATTTATTGTGCAAACCAATGTTGCCATTTATCTCCAAAACTACTATTCCGATTTTGATGCGGTTTGTGGTGATGAGTTCGGGTTTGATTGAATATTCTTAGATAAGTGTTACGGTGACAACACACCAGGGGGGGCTGCAATAAACATTTGTTTGAGCAAAACCTAAATTAATAGTCCGATTTTGATGCGGTTTACAGTAATGGGTTTTATTTAGTACAATGTATATAATATTTATTCTTTCTAAAAAGCTTGAAACAAAAAGCAAAATTAAAATATTTCAAAAACCCACGACGGCTAAACCGTAATTGAAAAAGGATGAATAAGATAAAAACATCCGACGTAATTATCCGTCAGGGGCTACCATCACTATTATAAATTTCAGCATGAATATAAATAAATCTAATTATTCACGTTACTATAAAACTGCAAAAGTATAGTTCATTTAATGGCAGCTCTCGACGGATAATTAAGTCGGAGGTTTTTTATATTATTTTATCCTTTTTCAATTACGGTTTAACCGTCGTTGGTTTTTCAAAATTATTTTTTGTAAAAATAAATCTGTAACACCCGTTATGTAACGGGCATTATATGTATTGTGTTTCAAGTTATCTGGGATTGCATATATTTTTAGGTAGCATTGGTTATTGTGCTTAAGGTACGCAATGGAACCCATGAAAAAATGTCGTGAAAATAAAAAAAATATTTTCAGAAGTATGCTGAATATAGGAAAAAGTAAGAAATAGGAAAAGATTGTTTGTATTGTAAATGTGTTGAAATATATCGCATAATTTTGTTTTTTTCGTTTCCCGTACCACCCGTTACGACGGCATGTAATAATTACGCACTAAAATTGATAATAGATTGAATATGTTTTTCAAAAATTCATAATAACTAGCATAACAGACCATGCATTTCAATATTATTCATATAAAGTAACATCCATAATAGTGTTTAAAATAAGGATATTTCGCATATAATTGTTTCCATTTCGTACTCGTAACACCCGTTACAAAAGCTTGTAACGCGCACTGAAATTGGTATAAAATTGAATATACAGGTGGAAAAAAAAAATATTAATCTTCGAACTACCTGTATAGTTTGTTACCGGTTCGATTCCGGGTACCTATAGGTAAGTAATTTTTCAAAAATCTTTGAATGCAGTTTTACTCATGTTTGAAAATAAAGGAATGTTTCCTTTCAGTAAAATGAGCTAACTAAAGGATTTAAGGTAGTTCCTCTCCAGGGCCCATACATTTTTTCCACCCTGTATAGTTCGAAGATTAATAATAACTAGCATCAGCATAACAGACGATCCATTGAATTATTATTCATATAATAAGTTTTGGTTTAAAACTTTTATCTAAATACGCAGATATTTTCATTTTTGCGAACCTATTTAGAACTAATTGGCAAAATTAGGTTACGCCCGTTACACCACCTTAAACTGAATTTTTCATATTTTTAATTGATATATTGAAATTTCATAAAAAAATATAAATCAATTTGCACCATGTAGCTATTTTCAATAATTTCTGCGTACACTTAGATAAAAAAATATCAAATAATGCTATATAAAATTATTCACTATTTGTAAGAGACTATTGATCATGCTCAAATAAAATCACATATCAACATTATAACCACACATATAACCTAATTAAAAAGTAAGGATATCACAACAGACAGGCGCATCATGAAATAATGTTTTTGTCTTTTAATCCAATGTAAGTGTTTTTTATATTTTATAATGGACAGACCGATCGGCCTAGATTAACTCATGTATATCATCATGATCATCCCTTCTTCCTTATTTCCTTGGCCTTCCTTATGGATGGATAAGGAGAATATAAGTAGTAGGTTTAACGTCATAACGCCTCTAGCTCAATTGGTTACCCAACCCGTGGCCGACCATTGCGAAAGTTGCCTTACCGTCACAAACGCAAGACATTCTTCGCGCAACTTCTTTGCCAACTCAACCAAAATTTTAGTACCTAGGGACCTAAGAGTATAGGTCCCTAGTGACTAAAATTTCGTAAATAAGCCACTGATTAAAACATGGACGCCTAAGTTGTAAATTGTAATATTAGTTCGTAACCGACAGCCTATAGACAAAATTTGACGATCCTTACTACGAAACTGACGGACCTTATGAAAACACAAATACAAACTTTCACCCCCTATTTGACCCTCTCAGGGGGTGAATTTTGAAAAATCCTTTCTTAGTGCTCACTTACACTATGAAAGGTATCTTGTAACCTTCCAAAGATGGAGACTCCACTTTCAGCCGTTTGGACTCCATAGCTCCACGCGCATGACAACAATCAATCAATGAATCAATTTATAGTTTTATAATACACTACTTCACCCTATTGGTGATCTATAAATGATCACCAATTATATATTCATAGATCACCAATGAGGTTTTTTCCAATAAGCACCTTATTGGAAAAATCCTTATTTGTCTCGCGTGGAGCCCAAACGGCTGAAAGTAGAGACACCATTTTTAACGGTAAGTACCTTTCAAGGTGTAGGTGAGCACTAAAAAAGGAATTTCCTAAATTCACCCCCTAAGCGATTACAAAATAGGGGATGAAAGTTTGTATGAGTATGAAAGTCTCTCAGTTTCGAAGTTAGAATCTTCAAATTTTGTGTTTAGGCTGTCGATTCATCTATCATCAGCCTGTGGACGTCCACTGCTGGACATAGGCTTCTCCTAGATCACGCCTATAGTGGCGATCATAGAAGGCTATTAGCCTACTGCTACCACGCTGGCCAGACGGGTTGGTAGAGGGTTTGTTTCAAGTTTTCCTTCTCTCGCACAGGTGTTCAATGCGTCTAGCCTCTTAGTTGACTCTTACGACATCCCAGGCATGTAAGGGAGTGGTGACACTTGTATTCTTAGGCCGTCAGCACACGGCACGGCTGTCGATTAAACATTGATATTTATGTGTCTCAGCGTAATTGACAATTCCACCTTCGAAAGGGGAAAAGGGGGTTGAAGTTGTGTATTATAAAACTCTAAATTGATTCATTGATTGATAGATGTCATGCGCGTGGAGCTATGTAACCCAAATAGCTGAAGTGGGGAGGGAAACCATTTTTGGAAGGTTACGAGATACCTTTCATGGTGTAAGTGAGCACTAAGAAAGGATTTTGCAAAATTCACCCCCTAAGGGGGTAAAATAGGGGGTGAAAGTTTGTATTAAATTCCGTTAGTTTCGAAGTGAGGATCAATAATCATAAATCTTTAATTTTCAAAGTAAAAAAAAAATAAAAATACCCCTATGGTTGGAAACTAAAAACAAATAAACAAATACACATTTTGCAAATTTCCGAAATCAACCCCTTAGAGGGGAAATCTATACTAATAAAACAATACCGTGACTGATTAAGCTGAAATTTTGCATAAAAGATTTTTTGATACTTATTCCCACGGGAACGGGAACCACGCAGGTGAAACTGTGGGCGGCCGCTAGTATTAATTATAATGTCAGATACCCATCTAAATCTAAAGCTTCTAGTATTAGACCAAACTAAAAATAGTATCGAAAAGTAATTGTAGGGTGTGATGTAGGGGAGGATAGGTCTGACTAAAAACAGTGCTGGCCATGGTTTAACCTTAAAAAATAAATTCCATAATTTTGGACGATAAGAAAATACAAATACTTACTTAAAAGTTTTGCCTCATTGTTTTGAAAAACATGTTTCCTACTTCGTTGAGTTCGTTGTCAACAGTGATTGTGTTAACATTTTTCTTATTCAGACTTTCTCACGTTTTCATTTTACAGTCAACAGCGCGTTCAGCAGCAGCCCTTATGTTGCTCGTAATAGCGGCAGTTTTCGTAGTGCAAATGTGCCGTACGTGTTGTTGACCGTACTTAGTGGACTGATAGTCATTTGGCACACATTTGTTTTATATTGTCTGTTGATGTTTTCTTAACTTATCTTGTGTATTAATTTATTTAATTATGAATTGTGATATTTAGTGCGAAGTATGAATAGGTAATACATTTTTCAGACTCTGTCAAGCTGGCTAATGCAGCAAAATAAACAAGAAGCCTCTATTGAATGCATATTGTGACGTAACTGCGCCAAAACAAAAGATTTGTTATGGAGACTCGGTTCATGATTGCGTAAACAGAAACCGAGATGTGGTCGAAGGTTAACCTGCTGCTGCTGCTCGTTGCTGCTGCACACGCTCTGCTGGAAGGGCCCAATGTTTGCACCAGACAGGAATCGTAAGTTTATTTTAATTTCAATTCTACCACAGAATACTTAATAGTACAAGTATGCTACGGAATAAATATGACGACGAATAAAATATTTAACTGGGTTCGATTATGTACTCGCGTTTCCGAACACGTTGCAACATTTCCTACAAGTGGTGCGTGCGATCACTTCGAGCATACTAAATCTAATCAAGCAAGTGATGCTAATGAGTTCACAAAAGAAACTGGATTGATGACGTTTTACTTTTGTTATTATTGCTGATAATTGGCGCGGACTGCTTTCACAATAACGTTTGCGCTACTGTTTATCAGTTTCTTATTAGTTCATATTACAAGTGTTATATTTCTTCTTAGAAGATGTAAGTCGTAATGTAATACTCCATCAGCATAATAGGTCAGATAGCATCCCGTAATTAGTATGATCATTGAAACTCTAGAATTATTTACTGAGCCCGCTTAATGACAGTACTGTAATGTTATACATCATCTTTCACCAAACATATAATTATTATGTATGCATTCAACTCATTCAGTTTTATCATCTTCGTATGATATGATATTGTGACTACTGATTGCAGGAATCCAAAACAAAATGGTAGCAGTATTATCTATATCATCAGTATATCACATATTAATAAATAGTTATTTATTAAACGAACTGAACGAAATGAAATGTCTATTTATTTTGATTACGCGCGCCGTGAGTTTGAGCTCTTGATGATGGATGATTAAGGATGTAAAAAAATTAATCATTAATTTAAAGTAGCTGTTAGCAAACTGTTAGTTTCACTGGCTATCATCCTCCATCCACACTCCATTTTCCTTATCCACCCATGAAGAAAGGCTGTTACTGTTACTCGAAACTTTCGTTACGCACATGTTTAGATAATAAATGACGGATTACCGCTGTTTCCATTGTTCGTGCACAATACACGGGTTCACCGCTCAGTAACCCATACGGTTTGTTATTTGTTTTCTGAATGTGTTGGGGTCACTGATTACCGCCGATCAGTGTCGTTGTTCATCGGGTCAGTTAACTTTTATCGCGTTCAATCGCAATTCCCTTCCTGCTACAGATCTTCTTTTTGTGTCTGGAGTATTTTGTTTCAAGTGTTATATCTGAGCATGGTTAAAGAGGTAGCGTTAAAGCGATTATCTTAACACCGTGAAACAAAGAACGTTCGATTGACGTGTTTTTACCGAAGGTCATTTAAGAATAGTCACTTTAACGTTTTCCTTTCTTTGTTTGCGGCGATGCAAAAAAAAATTAAGCTTCTCTAGAATATTTTTACATGTTTAATTTCTATTTTGCAGATATACGACAACGATACGTGTATCAGAGAGCCAACCGTATCAAGTGAAAGAATACGCCTGGTGTTTCAATGTCCCGCCACGGTGTTCTAAGTACAAAATAAAATTTCGTCAAGTGTTCAAGACAGAGACTCTACATAAATACAGGCCGGTGGAGGAATGTTGTTCGGGATACGCGCCCGACGAGAACGGGGAGCAGTGTGTGCCGGTGTGCGTGAATACCTGCGTACACGGCACCTGCGTGGCGCCCAACACGTGTGCGTGTGCGCACGGATATGGGGGACCCTCGTGTGATATATGTTAGTACTTAGATTATTTTTTATATTACTTGAAGTCTTGAATGAACAGTCGACAGTATTTTAAGTTAACATGATGACCAATTCGAAATTAGACCAGTTTGTGGGATTTGGATGCTATGCAACGCCAATGGGAATTGTAGTTATTGCGACCTAAAATATCTAGGTATTGTAGCTCGTAGACCGACTTTCATATTGCAAATATTATTACTGACTGCTACTGGACTGGACACTTGGATACTTCTATGAGAAAAAAAAAAATTATAAAATGCTCATGCCAATTAGTGGTCTAGATTTAATGTTTGTTTGGGGAAGGCCTTAAGACTAGCGCTGCAAGTGGGTCGTGAGGACGATGTCAATAAAAATAAAAAAGCAATCTATTTACAAATTAGTACATAAATAAAGATAAGTGAAATTAATAAATTAATTATAGTTGAAATTAAATTTTCTATATTAATAAACTTTGCGTTTTCGATAACAATATAAGTCTGGGCAAGTCCCAAGCCATTTACATCGCAAGTTGCAACGTAATAATAAATATTTATTTGCCATAAAGCCATAATGTATTTTTAGAACGGGAATAAACTAAATAGTTTAATTAAAATTACAATGAACAATCACAATGCCTTTCAGTTTCCTCTTTTTCAAGAAACCACAGATTTGTGGTAATTTGTAAAACAAACACATGAAATGGCAATTAATATAATATGATATTTTATAATTACTCTAAATACATATGATTTCCCCTGAACTTGAAACTTACCTTTCAGTTTCCCCCTTTTTCAAAAACTTACTACAGTTTAGTGGTAATTAAATAAAGACATTGAATGAGGAAGGAAATAAGTGTATTGTTTACATAACAGCCCCCTAATTGTCTAATTTCGAAATCTATCACAATCCTTTTCAGAGGTATTGTGATTGTGATAGTGATTTATGGAATTGTTTAACTTAACGTTGCGATCCCTTTCGGTACGAATGATGTTTTAAATGACACTCCATTTGACACTTCTCCATACATTTGAAAGGTATTTTCGTCTGTCACTTTGCTTATACAGTTCAATTTCGTTCATTCAATACCTTTCAAAATGCGTCCCGATCACAATCCCTTTCAAATGACAAATAGTATGGGCCTGAAGTATGTAAATATCTTTCAAATGACGAATTGAAAGGGATTGCGATAGATTTTAAAATTAGACAATTGGCCTCCTTGTAAAATAATAATAAAATACTATTATAGCATGTCCGGCCGGGAAATGGGGCCGGAACTGTCAAAACTCTTGCCACTGCGAGAATGGCGGTTTCTGCGATCCGATGACGGGCGAATGCTCCTGCGCACCGGGGTGGCGCGGCAAGTCGTGCGAGCAGGTCTGCGCCCCGCCCGCCTTCGGGGACAACTGCGAGCAGACTTGTCAGTGCAAGAACAATGCCACTTGCGACCCTTCAAGCGGGGCTTGCAATTGCTTGCCAGGCTTTACAGGACCACTGTGAGTATTTCTTTTTATAAAAAAAAAACATAGGTCTTTGCAAAAAGGAATGGAGTCACTACGCGAATGACTGGCTTGATGGTGCAGTGGTACTTTTATTCATGGGGTCGGTATTATGCCCACCACACCAAATAAATGTTGAGACAAACATTTATTTGTTCTGTGTCTGGGTATTATCAATATTAATTCGTTGGTACATGTAATACATTCTGTTCTGATATCTGAAACACAAGCTTACTTACTTAGAATCATCATGTTGTCGGAATTATTTGTTTATGTAGTAAGAATGCTTAAACTATTAAAAATCGTGTCTTCTGACTCACAAATGCATACAAATAACGAAGCTAAAAAAAGGTCTCAAGGCCAAGCGGAGAGTTAGTATCTCATTATTCGCTCGTACTCCTACAGATAAAATAATGCAATAATTTTGTTGCAAATATATTTCATAATCAGGCAGTGTATCCTTTGTTCAATAGAAAAAAATTAACTATACTTCAGCCATCTTAGAGAAAGAATGTTTGTAAACAAACCGCCCATACTTAACCTTATATTACCGCCAGTACTTTTATATTACATGTTTTAGAAATATGTGCACTTCATTAATAGCTTACTTATATTGTTCAAGTTTGATATGTGGCATTAGATGTCTGAAATATAATGTATTTGTGGAATAATAACGAAAAAATACAAATGTTTGTTTACAATCACTTTTTCCACAAGATGGCTGGAGTATAGTCATTGCTAGTATTAGAGTCTTCCCACATTTTCTCGTCAGTACTTTCATTATAACGGTTATCTCCTCTTATCATAATTCCTTGTGAGAAAGTTATGTATAAAGTCCAGCTTTGTTTTGTCCGGTCTAATTCAACTTGATAACTACATGTACAATCAACCAACAGCACCTCAGTCTTTACAGTTTGACTTTAAGAGCGCCTTTATGTCACTCGTAATAGAGGCGGTTTTCGTAGTATAAGTCACTGTGACTTGCTGTTGACCATTCGTTGTCAGTTGTTCATTTAGATTATTACTCTCTATTGTCTGAAATATTTAAAACTATTTACGTTTAACTGAATACATAAAGATAAGGAGATCATTGTTTTCTTACATTTGAATTGTGTTCAGAAACAAACTCAAGCAAATACTGATAAAATCGTATGAGTCATAGGTTTTCAACGGAAGTCATCATGTGTATTTTTTTTGTAGGTGTGAACAGAAGTGTCCCGATAGTGACCCTTGCCCGCAAGGCTGCCGTTGCCAGAATAACGGTAATTGCAACGCATTCACGGCAGCGTGTGAATGCATGGCTGGGTGGACCGGCGAAGTTTGTGCTAATAAGTAAGTGAACAATATATCGAATCATAAAGACCCTCATCTGTTTTAGACTTTAATTTGTTATGCGGCTGATTTGAAAGCTAGTTATATTATATTTTCATAGAGTACTTTGGACCGACTAATTAAGATCCGGTGCCTGTTTATATAAACATTGTTTATACAAGCATTTTACCTTTACCAGGTATTTTTTTGATATCCCATAACTTGAGGTATTTAATGAGACCACGAATACAAATAAGATACAAATAGCATATAAATTATGTAAAATATTTTTTCATTTCATACAAAACCGTAGTTTTGTTGAACGAATTTGTAAAGAATAATAAAAAAACATTAAAACAATAATGCTAAATTGTAAAAATAGTAAAATATTAGACTTTGAACTGCTCTCAGGGGCGTGCATTCCATATAGGCAATTAGGCAGTGCCTACCTCATTCAAAACCTAAATAAATATACAATAAGTGTTAAAGTTATTTTATTTTAGTTTAAACTTCTATTCAACACTCACCTACTAAGATATTCCTTACACTAAATACTGAATACCTACCGATAGGCAGTCTCGAAATTGCCTACTCGAAAACAAGCAGCGTTTCATACAAGAAAACAACATATTTAGAAAAAGTATTGCTCAAGTATAAACCGCCCATGGCAAGAAGGGCGCTGTTTGTACGTGTAACGTTCTAGCTTAAACTAGAAGTAAGCATGCCTACCTGACGAATGAATTTGGTCGCGAATTATTTTGTTGAGGAGTTATTTTAAAACTATCATATTTCCTAAGATATTCATTAGAATTTAATGATGTAAAGGACAATTTTGTTCAAAATTAAATACTTGTGATGATTAACGTATTTATTTAGATAAGGATTAATATCATGTTTATGAAAACAGCTTCTCAAATAATACATTAGTTTAGAACAAATTTTATTATCTGAAAAATGGTTATAGTGAGTTAACCATAAAACATAGACATATGCTGTCGCGGACTTTTTTTTAGAACTTTTGATGGGGAATAATTTCGTCATACATGATTTTTACATAACTTTAACCGTTTACACACCGTCCGCAACGGAATCTCCCAAAACTAATATTTTTTTCCCGTTTCTGTAACGTTTTACATTAATGCTCTGCTCTTATTAATTGTAACGTGATATTAAATATCTTATTACCTTCCGAGATACATGGACTATCCAGGACAAAAATATTTTTTCAATTCGAACTAGTAGTTCCGGAGATTAGCGTGCTCAAACAATCAAACTCGTCAGCATTTATGACGAACCTTATCATTTATGACTAGCGGCCGCTCTCGGTTTCACTCGCCGCGTGGTTGTCGTTACCTTGGGAATATCAGGATAATTATAAATATTTGCATACAATGTGGTTTTCTGATATATATAAGCTACCTACATTGCTGTAAAGTTTCATGTTAATCAGTTCAGTAGTTTTTGAGTGAAATAGTAACAATCATTCCTCCATCCAAATATCCTCAAACTTTCAAACTTATAATAATCGGTAGCAGGATAGGATAAGTGCAAAGTTACTAGTTAGATCTACAGTGCCTACTACGCTGTAAAACCAATGCACGCCCCTGACTGCTCTTAAATACAAGCTCAGTCCCATGATAACAGTAGTCAGTATGTCTTGTTCTATGTACAATCGCGGAAGTTAAGCGAAGAAGGCCTGCGCAGACGACGGACATTGGAGGACTTTTTGTCCGCGACACTAAGAACATAAAGTTGAATATATAACGAAGACTATCGCGTACTTTTTATGGATATACGCGATCTAAGTTCAATCATTGGGTATTGTCTTGTTTTTCATAATATTCCTTGCAATAATTTCATTTGCCATAATGATCTTCGGTCATAATATTCGTTTGCATTATTCTCATTTATACTTATAACGCATGATATAATCATTTACTAGCAATAACTCTCATTTGCCATAAAATGAGATGCCATATTAATTCAATTCAATTAAATTTTATTGCAATCCACAAATGGTAACATAAAGATGGTAAGTACATTGTGGACCCTGATAGGGCACAGCAAATAGGTTTTTTTTTATAGAGGACGACTTATTTTTTTTACAATTAAGTATATATTTCTTAAAATTTTAAATCCTTATCATTTAAATA
The DNA here is from genome assembly GCA_910589605.1 of Chrysoteuchia culmella. NCBI lineage: Eukaryota > Metazoa > Arthropoda > Insecta > Lepidoptera > Crambidae > Chrysoteuchia > Chrysoteuchia culmella. The sequence goes on from OU342648.1 coordinate 11,528,494, forward strand.
TTCTGAAACACTATAATAGCACTTTTCTAAGAGCAGTGTTTTTACCTTTTTTATATATATATATATTGTAACTATTTTCTGTAGCTATTTCTTTTGGAAGTTTAATATATATTTTTACCGACATGTCTAATGGACTAGAGGAGTTCATTCGGAGCCTATTAACGGGTATCATAAACTTGTGGCCGTGTCGTGAGGTATATCGTGATAGAATATCCTGCCTTTTTGTAAAGTATGTTGGGTTCTTATGTATAAATTTACAAATTTCTAATATATAAATACAGGGTAAAGGTAAAATTTCGAGTTCTTTAAAGTATGGTCTGCAACTGTCTGTTTGATCAATGTTTACTAAAATGCGAACTAACTTTTTTTGTGATGTGAAAACTGAGACTGCATCTGAGCTACAACCCCATAATATTAGACCGTAGTTAAGCCACGCATGTGCATAGGCGTAATAAGCAGCTTTTGCGGTTTCTAAATTAGTGGTTCTTTTAGTTTCGCTTAGCGCGTATGTAAAACTTGAAAGTTTAGTTTTTATTTTAGCTATATGGCATAGCAAATATGGTATAACAAATGCTATAATTATTAGAAACTATAAATATAATTTGACATAATCAACTTTATTTGACATAATAATACACGTCTTATAACGTTTATTTTTTAGCTAACTTTATGTAGATAACCAATTAGTAAAAAAACTAATAATATTCAAAATGGACTCAGTTGACCTCGACTGCCCGTAGTCTTGTATGCCCTACCCCTACAGTGTAATTTAGAGCCGTGACAGAAGACTTGCATGTTGCATGCCTGCTTGCCTGCTGCATGCCTGCTTGCATGCTGCATGCCTGCTTGCATGCTGCACATGCCTGGCTGCATAATGCATGAAGCACATGCCTGACTGCATAATGCATGTTTGCCTGCATGGGGGTTTGCATACAATTCTAGTAGGTACTTAAAGTCAATAATACAAATAAAACAATCAACTAGGGGAACCAACTTGTTAAGTCATTAATTATTATTTTATGTATAGGTTTTATGGTAAATTATTGTTATGGATATTAAATATATTGAAAATGAAATGTATAGCAAATAAAAATATGGAATAGAGTAGTTATGGCGTTTGATTGATTATGAAGAATGAAATTATAGCAATTAATTTTATGTAATTTGATAGTTATGGCAACAGAAACGTTTTCTAATGGAATTATGGCAAATGAAATTATGTCAAACGAAATTATTGCATTTGAAATTCGGGCATTCATTAGTAAACCCACGAATTGGCTTACAATACAACGAACCTAGAAAAATCCCTCGAACGGTTACTGTACCCACTGAGTAAGTGGACAACCGGGAATTTCCGCGTTGTACAGTGTCTACATATTTGTGGTTTTCACACAAACAATGGGCAAATGACCATGGTTTTTCAACTAAATACTGAAACTTCTGACAGTGCAGATTTGATACTCAACTGTTCAGATGCGCATGATTGTCAATAACATAGACCAACAATAAAATTATTGAGTCACGGCGGACGGCACCCGTCAATGAATGAAAATGAATAGAATTATTATCAGTTGCCGTATATCGTAATTGCCAATTATAATAGCGTTCGTTGGATTTGCGAACGATCAATGGCAGCACGAGAAATTTACGATAGCTGCTGCAATTCATATATTTTTATTTATTTAGTGAAGTTAATGTTTCAAAATTAGTATCTCGACCTATGAATCGTCTCCAACTGCTCTGACCAAGCAGTTATAATTTTCTGCCATTTAGTTTATCTTAATTTGAGTCCTATCGTGTCCTTTTAAGCTTAAGAGGTTTAATTGTGACGGCATTACTTGTCTTTAAAAAATAGGTTAAATTGATAACCATGTAAATAGGAATTATGGTACTTATTATTGGAGAAAATATATCGGTCGTCCATTCTGATGCACACCTAGCTTTTTATATACCACGTAGATAAATACTAATAGGACTCTAGAAACGGAACCGCCTCATTGGTCTAGTGGTAACAACCACCGGTATCAGACCCAGGGGTCCCGGGTTCGATTCCCAGCGGTACATATTTTATTCTGTTTGGTTGGTGGTAGGACTTGTTGTGAGTCCGCTTGGCTAGCTATCACCATCTTATCTATGTCCATATCCACAACAGCAATGTTTTCAGCATTGTTGTGTTCCGGCAGTTAGAGATAAGATAGCCAGTTCCTCAGTGGTTGAGGATTCCGATAGAGGCTCGCTGCCATCTTCAGCCTTATCAATACTTAACATCAGGTATGATGAAGGCTAAGAGTCTCCCCGTAGTGAAATAGTAGATTGTTCACCAAGGGCTGTATGACACCCATAACAGTCGAGTGTTTTGGCGCCCGAACGAAGTGAGGGCGCCGATAGTTCGAGACTGTTATGGGTCCATACACCCGAAGTAAACACTCTACTTTTCATTTTGAATATGAGGAAAGTAAAAACAAACAGAATATTCTAAAAAATTTTTTGTAAGTTTCTACGATTTTAATTATTTTATAATGTAGCAAAATAAGCTGTATAGGCTTCTGTGCCTTTGCCTACATACCTTTGGTAAATAAAAGTCCAAAGAGATTACAGATATCGATTGACATGACACCCCCTATTCTTTTTTCAAATTTATTACAGCCCTAGGGCCGCCACATATGACTTTCAACCCGCATTTTAGGCAAGTTATGAGTTACTTTCAGAATATGAGACATGAAAAAAAAGTTTTGTAGGTTTGCTTAATACGTATTACATAATTATATACTTACTCAATTGTAGTGATGCTGTGCCTAACTCATACGTCAATTCTAGTATTGTTTTCCTTGAATAACAAGACAAGAAAAAATATATATTGAATTATTTAAATTATTTGTTTCGTTCAACCACTAATGAATTAATGTGAATGTGCGTTTTGCAGATAAATAATTGTAATTGCGTATTTCATGTTATTGTGAGTCATAAGTATAACATAAGTATATTATTATCTATATGTGAAGGTTCAGGTCATGTTCAACTCAATAAAAATATTAATAAAGCAATATTTAATAAAATTACTAAGCGATGATTGTTTGAGAATATTTTAATAATGCCTTTAAAAGGCTTTTTTTATTTTGGAGAAGGAAAGAATAATCTTTAGTCTATATATAACAGTTAGTAAATAAGGAATTCTATTTCTTTTGCGGATCTGGGATGCCTAAACAACAATATTGAAATTTAAGACAGGAGAAAAGGTCGGATTTTATTTGTAAGAAGCTCGTTGCTTATCACGCAGGAGATTTGAATATTGATAATAATCTAATGAAATATCTTTTTAGATGTCCAACGGGAAAATGGGGTGATAAATGTGAAAGTGTATGTAAATGCGCGAACGGGGCCGGGTGTCATCATGTCACAGGACGCTGTCAATGTGAAGCTGGTTTCACGGGAGAAAAGGTAACAGAATATTTTTTATTTTATTTTATGTAATTTTTTTTACACTTTGTAAAATTAACAGTTACTCGAAAAACTAAAATGGATAGTAAGTGATATGGTTCCAATCTTAACTTGGTAGACGTTGAGTTTAAAATCGGTTGAGGAAAGAGCAGTATAAAATTCCCTGATGCTGACTGTACATAAAATTAATATAAAAAATGTTTGCAACAGTGCTTGGAGGTATGCCCCATCGGTACGTTCGGCGTCGACTGTGCGCACAAGTGTACGTGTCAGAACGGGGGAGCGTGCGACTCCCGTTTGGGCGCGTGCTCGTGCCGACAGGGGTGGCGCGGCGAGTGGTGCGAGCTGCGCGCCTGCCCCGAGGATCGGTGGGGCGCGCGCTGCGACAAGGACTGCGAGTGCGACCCGGACAACACCGACCTGTGAGTGTCACGAGTGGTGCGAGCTGCGCGCCTGCCCAGAGTATTTTAAGTTTAATGTTATATGAGCAAGAAAGAAATCACAAGAGGTCAAAAATGTTTAATTGTTTGTTTTTGTTTTTGACAGCTGTGATCCATGGACGGGCGCGTGCGAATGCAAGGCGGGGTGGGGCGGCGAGGCATGCTCGCGCCAGTGCCCGCTGCTCACGTACGGCAAGGGCTGCCGCAACACGTGCCGCTGCGAAAACAGCGGACACTGCTCGCCCATCAACGGTACGTACTGTAGTAGCAGCCAGTTGCCCTAATCTGAGCGGCTTCTATCGACACTCCTAACTGGATAACGTGCCACTGTCCCGCGCACATCTTAGCGGATAAGCAAAACAGCATCATGCGACATCATAATATCAATCATAAAGCGGTGTACGGTCTCAATCTTACGAGGTTTATCTTACTGTTGTACGAGCCGTACTTATTACAAAAACTAATTATGAATAGTTTTAAAGAAACTGATATTTTTGTATTAGCAATGCATATGAAACAATCGGTTATATGCAATAGAAAAAAAAACTTCGTTCTTCGAAATCTGAGACATAAGAGGATGTGTAATTATTTTAGTCCTTACTTGCACAAGATCAGGCCTGTTTCACTCCCCGTGTATGCTCGAAAACATACCTACGCGCGGCGGCCCCTCCGGCGGGGCCAATCTAGTAGGGACTCACGAGCGAGCAGTGACGCACGCGCGAGTTTTGTTTGTCACCTACTTTCCGTAGTTAACTACCTTAAAATAAGTTAAATTTAAAATGGCAACACGTAAAAAAAAGCTCGTAAATATTGTGCAGTGTTCAACTGTTTAAACACGAATCGCGATCCAAAGTTAACTTTTTTTACGCTCCATAAGGACGATGAAAGGCAAGTTCTACTTTAAAGTGGTTCTTATTATTATGAAATTCTCATTCATGTTAGGTTTATTACGTAGGTTTAATACTTAAATAGGTAGGTACCTACCTACTTAGGTTACGAAAATAAGTAGGAACGTAGGTTGGTGTAATAATCTTTCACGAGTTTGAAAGAATTAAACGAATTTCTGATGTTTGAGACTAACGCTCTGTTTTGTCGTTATAGGTTATAGGTAGGTTTGTTATTTTTTTTTAACTTTTGGTAGGTACCTATTAACCTTTAACATATCTACCTTTTGATTATACTATGCATATGCCGACACAAAGTCTACCTATAAATAAATGAATCACAAAGAGGCAACCCTAGCTGCGTCAGAAAGAATACGAGTTACGCGATAGAAAGAGACCCAGAATGTAGGTGAATATAATGCTAGGCATTTAGCGCAGCGCGACGTGAATTGGACTTTATTGCGTCGTGAGCTAGACTAGCAATTTATTTGATTGGAGTTGCGAAGTGAACCTTCTGTACTTGCACTATTAAATATTCTGTGACAAGATTTAATTTTCCGCTCTTGATCAAAGTTATTTCGTCAATGTGAAGACGCTTAAAAGTTTGAGAAATAATGTGGAACAAGGTGTTATTCGTCTAACAGTCACTGCACACTTGTGCGAATACGACGAGAATATTTTTCGTTACACGCAAAAAATCACCTTGGTACACTTGATCACTTAAAACCATAGTCACTTAATATTGTAATAATGAACGCATTTATAGGGTCCTGCCTTTGCGCGCCTGGGTATCGTGGATTACGCTGCGAGGAACAATGCCCGTACCCGCTGTACGGAGATAACTGCGCTGACACTTGCGACTGCCATAATAACGCCACTTGCTCGTACGAGACGGGACAATGCATCTGTACGCCTGGGTAAGCACCGTACTTTTCTAACAAATAAGCGTGCTATACTGTTATTTTTCAGATGTTTTTACTCTGTATCACAAAATTTTGACAACACGTGGCGCTAATAATGACTGAATATTGATTGAAACAGCGTAAGATTCCCTGCAAACGTAAACGCCGCTGTCTTACGTACTTTATGTCTGACTACGGTCTTTGTGTCAAAATTTTAAGGAAAGAAAACAGACATCGAGTTTCTTTCTGTTTTTTTTGTCGTTACAAGATTTTTCGTCGTAGTATTTTTTGAACCTTTTCTTCCGCACCTACATGTAAATAATAATAAATTATGGTTTACCATTTCATGTCTTGTTTCAGGTTTGACGGTTTAAGATGTGACCGACCATGTGATGGAAAGACGTTCGGATTGAAGTGTCTCCAGCAATGTAATTGTGACAATGATGCTCCGTGTAACCCTGTTAACGGTAAGTAGTTACTTATTTATCTTTCTTCTTCTTCATATTTACTTAATGTCGCGTGATTATTCGAAAAATAGTTCTCCACATAATGCGTAAACTAAGATAACTGTACTAGAAATAATCCAAGCATAATATTAGTGTTTATTTTATAGCGAACTACCCGTGACTTCAACCGCATTATACTTTTACAGTTCTCTAAGATTTATTTTCGTGTAATATAAGGTGCATATGCATTTCATCTTGAATTAGGCTAAGCTACGTTGCTGAGAATGTGTCTGATTAACACCAATAGGATTCATATCTTAGTTTATGTCCTACGGATGTCTGGTAGACGGATCAATATTTACTAACTATTATTCATGGTATTGTGCAGGCGAATGCATATGCAGGCCGGGCTACCAAGGCGAGAGATGCGAGCGTCGCTGCCCCGTGGGGTACTTCGGCCAGAGCTGCCAGCACCGCTGCAGTTGCTCAGAGAATGCCATCGGCTGCGACCACGTCACCGGACAGTGCATTTGCAAGACTAGCTGGAGAGGTCAGTGCTTTTAGTTGGTTAAATGTTGTACAAACAGACTTAAATTTTATGTTTCTTTTTCATTTAAAGCACATAGAAATGCTACAGGGCCTAGTGCGAGTTTGCAAATTATGTCCAAACGTTATCATCGCGTAAGAGTAAAATTTTGACAAATAGACCTTCAATGGGAATAAGGTTGAGAATGAACTATTCGCAAACTTCGGCGTAAGCTATTTTAGTGAGAAAACTCATACTACGCACTCTGTAATAGATAAAAAATACTGCAGAATACGCCATAATTTATTTTCAGATATCACTTTTACTCTTGACGGGATCGCGTTGAGATGGAGATTGAATGTCAATAATTATTACTGATTTTCGACGTGGATTCGATTTTGATTAGCGCTTAAATAGATTTCTAGAGTATAAATTTACTTTATTGACTTTTTTTGTTTAATTACTTATTATAATATAAGTTATAATTACTGAAATAAACAACTTTTCCGGAAACGCGCTATATTTCACGAACTAAGATCTAATTGTCCGTATTTTTAGAGGTTTTTTTAATTTTCCGGACGTTTCGGCACCTTTTCAGCTACCGTGGTCACGGGATGACATTGATACATAATTGATAAATAATTACTGACTTTTGACATTAATTCAATCCCGATCTCAATACGATCGCGTCAAGAGTAAGGGGGCTGAAAGACATGTCTGAAAAAATTTAACATTACTTACTTAGGCAGCAAGTATCTTAAACACCATTTACTAGAAACTAACTACAGTTGGTTGTCACCTTTTATCTGACTATAAGAAATACGTCGTAACATTATTATTTATTGGATCTAGTGGTGTTAACTGTCTTAAGATTTTCACTTACAATCGACAGCAATTAATCAAATTGTGTACTACAATGTGCACATTAGGCAGAAGACCTAAAGCTTTTCTGCCTAATGTGCACATTGATTTCATTTACAAACTCACAAAACTCAAGGGATGTAAACAACTGACATGAACACATTTTGTCATATCATTACAATTAGTGGCAATAAGCTAAATAAGTACTTTTCTAGATGTTATTAAATTTTCGCAAGTTAGGTATTCTTTAGTAAACTCATATTATTATAGTAGTATTAGTAGTAGTGTCACCCAGAACTCATTGAACCATTTCTTCATATAGGTCTACCTAGGAAAGACGGTATGTATTTGTAAATTATTTATTTTATGTTTCACATGTTTTTTATAACAGATGTGTTGGGGCACTATGTTTTTGCCAGCACGCTATGTGACAACTCTCAAAAAATATATACTACTTTGGATGAAGATCTGAATCATAACAATCAACATGAGATATTATATCAACGAAAAAAGCCATACAATACTAATTACAATGCCAAACAAGCCACGCGTAACGAATATCACTTATTCGTTAAGAGCTGTATTTCGTGGAAGGCTTATGGTGATTTGTCTTATCCAGAATCGGTATTGGGAACTGCTATTAATTATCTTAACGACATGAATATAACTATGTCGACAAAAGCTTTAATAGCTGCTGTAGAAGTAAAAGACGGCGTGGCGACAAAGAAATCTGTAGTTTTGGCGATATCCTATTATAATAACAGTATTGAATTGATTAATTCGTTTAAGGGGAATATGTTCGATTGATCCAATAAACGTTTACTGCACTATTGTTTTATTTAATTTTCATTATTATTACAACCACACACAATATTAGTAGATAGAATACGGAGCTTAATAATAACAGTTCCAAATACGTTGTGGTCGTATAAATTGACAGCCACGATATGAATTTCGGTATTTGATCTTTCTGTGATTGCCACAAACGCGTCGTGAGCATAAGAGTTTTTCATAATAGTCATAAAAGTATTTTGCGATGTGGATATTTTACAGTGACCACAACGCGTTGTGAGCTGTTTTTTTCGCTCAATGAGCGTTTTCGGCTTTTGAACGTAGTGAACGTAGTTAGACTGGAACGTAGCTGGTTTTCATGTATGACTTAAACATTGTTAACGAAAAAACCTACTTCTAAGAAATTACATGTAAAACTGTTGGTGTACCTATAAATAAATAAATAAACTAGCAGCAAGGTCTGCAAGCCGCAAAACTTACAAAAGTTAGTTTGCCACTATTTACACAGTGGTAACAGCTTGCAGAAGCCAATTTCTGCAAGATTTATTGCTATTCCAAACCTCGTCAAAAGCAGACTCGACAAATCTGACAAAAAAATTTACAAGTTTCGGCGCAGAGAAAAAATATGCCAAAATGTTCATTACAATGTGTAATATAAGTGTATATAGTTTATTTATTTTATTTCAATGGCTATCATAGAAATATTTAATAAAAACCATGCTCAGAATTGCATTAATATTGCAAAGAGTTGTTTTAAAGGACGCATCGCCATCTACCTAATAAAAGCAAAAGAAACAGAAAACATAAGAGGCATGTACAGTACTATCAATAGCAGGTTAGGCCCTGCACTTGCACTACGAAAACCATCGCAATTTGGAGCGACATAAGGACGCTCTAAGGCTGAAATCTATAGAGCGTACTTATACTTTACTCAGACTTATCTAGCGAGCTAAGACAAAATTGGAATTTATAATCAATGCTTCGACACTGTCTCAGCACAGGCTTAGCACGGGCTGTCACCGAAATCGGTAACTTATTATTTAGAAGGAGGGACGCCGGCAAAGCCGGACGGGCGATCAGTCACCATAGTCGGAACCATTTCGCCCAGTTCCCCAAAGTCCCCTGACAAGATCAGGGGAGGGCGGGTTATCATTTACCCCACCGGCGTCGGGACCTCGAACCTACCTGTGCGGTAACTTACGAAAAACTCAATATATTAACCAAACGTGCACACTACCTCAACGGCTCTACGGCGTTTCCGTGGCTTTTTAAATTTTACGGGTTATCTTTCTGTCAAAACAGTATCTCTTCTTCGTCTGTGGTCTAAACTCTTTCTATGTTTTCCATGTTTCTTTCTTTGTTTGATAATTATTAAATATGTAATTGTAATTTACACCGACCGCCGAACGAAATGCAATGCAAAGAGAGGGTAAGCAGCGTAGGTAGGTTAGCATTTATTTGACAGACTGCTGTGCAGTTGTCATGTCACTGTCAGTGGAGCCAGTGCGTTCCGTTTCAATCAATATGTTATCTACAGCGACAAAAAGTGTTGGGCTTATTTTAATTAAGTTTAAGAAAATATTGTAAATAACACTTGGAAGTACTTTTAAATCGTTTTATTTTCTTTTAAGTTTCAAGAACAACTAAGAACGTTATGCTTGAAATGGAACACTAAGCTCAGCCCAGTCTCAACTTTTGTATGACTATCAATTCGAAATCAAAGCTCGTACTTAGGATGCACTGAGCCAAGTTCGACTTTAGTAAAGTCAAAGTTACTCGTAAGTACGCTCTATAAATCTCACCCTCAAACTGTAAAGCCTGACACGCCTGTTGACTGTTTAGTGCCATTCATTATTAATAATAACAATAATATAATAATAATAATTCATTAACTGAACATTAGAACGAAACTAGAACTAGGTTTGCTTTTTTTTCACCGTGTGCTTTTGCCTTACCAAACCCCCGTAACGATCACTAAACCTCTTTCGTCGCGGCTACGATGGTGACGCCAATAGATGTTTCATAACAAAAAGTTTCCGAAAATCCATATCTTTAGGAGGTAATTTTAATGTTTGCCATTTTTTTGTTAGAATGACGAATATCATTAAGTTATATTTGCCTATTATATGCTAAATTTTGAAACTACTTTCGTTGTTCGCCGGAGCAGGGTAAATTTCTTCGAGGCAGGGTAGAGTCTTCTTTATAATAAAGTAGCAAGGAATATGATGAGAGATTCATGTCAGACTATACGCAATATAATTCGTATAAATCGACTTTGATGTTTATGACTGTATATGTACAGTCGTGGAAGTTCCCGGCGACCAGACAAAGACCAGCTTTGGTGATATCGCGTGCGGTCAGCATTTTGAAAAGTCGTATGGGCTTACTACGTCATCCATTGATAAGCCGTTCAAGGGATTTTGCGCGACTATTGGACTGAGGTATGTATTACAATACCGAAGTAGACCGAATTTTACAAGACCTATGAATGAAAAACCGAAAATTAAAAGGCCGAATAGTTGTTTGGCCGAACGTTTAATATCACGAAAGGACATTTTACCTAAAAGACTAAATCCCGAAGCTTAAAAAACCGAAGGTTATACCTACGTTCTGTACGCCGACTTACTTAGTACCGAATTAGTCAAAAAGTCAAAATGTCGAAAACAAAACGTCAGCAGAAGCGGGGAACGGGGGGCCGCAGCCCCCCGCAAGAAGGCATGAAAGGTGGCTTTAAAGAAAGTCGTCGTTGGCGCTTCGCTGGCCGCTGCCGCGGCACACTCGCTTTGCTTGCAAGGCTGTCGCGTCTTTTTGGTCACAGTTCTAACCTAACCTAGAGGTTCTAACCTAACCTTTCATGCTTTCTTGGTGGCGATAAAAGATACTAACTTTACAACCCTGGACTGGATATTTATTTTACACGTCGCTGATGGACTAGCACTACTAGCAGGCATACTATACAATGCATAGGCATTGTGTAGAATACCTGGGCAAACTATTTTTTTAAAGCCATTTTAACTTTCGGCATTTCAAACTATCGGCGTTTAAACTTTCGGGGATTTCAAACTATCGGTCATTTGATAATCGGTCTTTCAAGTTTAAACAAGTTTAGTTTTCAAGTTTTCTTATCGACATTTATTATTCTCGGTATTTTGAAAATAGGTGTATTAATTGTGCGTCGGTATTTCGGTTGTATGTATGATTTTTGGATTTTAATACGCACCCATTAGACTGCCGGGAATTTCTTCGATGTACATGCTATATAAATAGAACGTAACTTCTTTTGATAAATGTATAATAACCGTAGACCCGTAAGGTTAAATTGTTTGTGGATTTTGAAACGTCAGAAATGCTGCAATGTTCAACATTACATTGCGTCTGTGATAAATTAAATTTCAGAGTACCGACTACCGAACAGACCTTTATAGACCGATAGGTGATAAAGTAACATTTAACCATGACTGTTTTACATGATGTACAGCAAAACTTTTTAAAATTCTACACCTTTTCATACTATATATATTTTGTTGATAAAACAAAATAAGAATAATATAATAGACGAAAGTAGGCGCTTAAAATCAATGCATTTAATGAATAAACTATGATTTTCTAAGATTGAAGGGGTACTAACAAGCACTGTCAGTAGATAAAAATTTATTGCTTTTATGCACTTGCATTGCATATACTTATAATGTGTACAAAATAAAGTGATGAATGTTTTACGGAAAACCACAAAAGCACGCTGCCCTCTGTATAACATTTTATTTTCTCAGTAGCACAATGTATTGAATTCATCATAAATGATTGATAGAATTTTCCTGTTATAATATTTTATTCACATTTTACGGCAGACGTTCTTTAATATAGACAGCTCCTCAGTCTGTACATAATTGATATATTTATCCCGTTTATTTTGAACATGAACACTAAATATGTTTGGTTCAGAATAGGTTGAGGAAATTTTACGTATTGTATAAAATGATGTGGTTGTTGACTTGACACAAAGAAAAAACCTTGTGTACGTAACCTGTAATTCTTAGTAGATGATAATAGTGATATCATCCTAGGAAGAATTGGGTTAAAAAACCATAAACCTTAATCGTAATAAGACACACGTATCTCATAATATATATCTATAATGTCAATATATACTCGCAACCAATAAACTGGAATCACTTCATCGTTTCTATAATTTCAATTTCAAATGATAGATACAGTATACAGTGAACTATAGATTGTAGATACTACAATCTATAGAGATTGTAGTATCTACAATCTATAGAGATTGTAGTATCTACAATCTATAGTTCACTGTATTTATCATTTGAAAGGTAGGGTTTGGTAAGGGGTAAAGTTTGGTTGATGGTAGGGCTTGTTATTAGTCCGCCTGGTTAGCTACTACCATCTTATCTGACGCCATAACAATAATGGTTTTTAGCATTGTTTTGTTCCGGCACACATCAGGAACATCAGGTATGATGATGGCTAAAAGTGTGCCTGTGGTTCATAAATAAATAATAATACGGTTATTTTGTAACGTTTCAAATGATATACAAAAGTCATCTAAAAATCTCACCTAAAAGAAACCTGATTAGGAAGTAATATAATAAGATATGACTTTCCTGATAGAATCCTGTGGAATTTCCTGCCACTCTTCGACTAAAGCAGTTTTTAGACATTGACTGATGTCCATTTTTCATAAATGCCTACTTTATAAACCGTTTCACAATTCCCACCCAAACAGTATTATGTGGTATTATGGTGTTTTGTTATAAAACAGTATGTCTTTTGTTTTTACGTTCCATGACAAAAGATAGTATAGAAATCGCCCCAAGTGCGAGGCCAGAGCGCTATTTTTACAGGGCTTATAGTATCAAGTCCCTAAGGTGAATAATCTTTGGTTTTGTATGATAAAAAATTACCTTCCAAATGATATATATAACACAATCCCTAGTTCATTGCCTACAAATTGTATAAAATAGTCTGGAGCAATCCCTGATGAAAAGATTCCAGTTTATTTCTCGCGTGTTTAGTTATATTTTACAAGAATTGCTGCACATTAAAAATATCAATACAACGATATAATACAACTATCATCATACATTTTTATAATTTACATCGTGTAAAGTAGACACGATTACCAAAATAATAAAAATTCTAAAACCTATACAGGTGTCCGCTGCGAAACGCAATGTTCAGAAGGTCACTACGGCGAGGAGTGCAATGAGCGGTGCCAATGCTTGAACAATTCTTCGTGCGACGCGACGAGCGGGCGCTGCGTGTGCGCCGCTGGCTGGAGCGGACCTGAGTGCAGCCAGCCCTGCGCGCCCGGCACCTACGGCGCGGGCTGCACGCAGCTCTGCCCCGACCACAACAACGGTGAGGGCTTGGCTTGGTCGATCTATGAGTGCTGACTTATTTAAATCGGTCAAAACATTACATACTAAAACACCACATTGTATTTAAACGATTTCAAAAAAAGAAAGAGGTTACCGATTAGTAGGTTCACCGATTACTCGAAGACGGCTGAACCGATTCCAATGATTTAAACGCTTTAACGTCAGGTTTGTTAATAATAAAAAATCTTATTAGCCAGCCAAGGAATTCTGATTGCACTTCTATTACTTTTATTTTTCTTACCTTGGGTTATTTTTTGAAATGAACGATATTAGTTATCAGAAAATAATAAAAGAACAACATCTAACTATTGAATAAGTAAGTATGTATAATACATGAGTACCGTATTTATCTTGATCGTTTAACCACGGTATATTGTTTTATCACGGTATAGTTCTATTATTGTAATTGTTTGAACTACGAACAAAGTAGCATTTCACGGAACAATAGTGTTGTGTTAATTGTGCATGTATGATGTTATTGGACTGTATTCGTAAACTTCGAAGTATGATTAGGTAATAACTTTAGTACTAACCGCCTCCCGCGGTTTTGTTGTGTTTCAATAAATTACTTTAGCTTTACACTAAACGATACTATTAGACAACATAGTATTTATATCATTAAAATGGATTGTTACAGGCAACACTACGTGTGACCCTGTAACTGGCAGCTACTCGTGCCCGAGTGGGTTTACCGGGGCAACGTGTGAATATCCTTGTCCACTCGGCACTTTTGGTGTCAACTGTAAAGAGAAGTGCTACTGTAAAAATGGCGCCGATTGCCACCATGTCACCGGTATGTACTAATTTTAAGGGGTTGATTTTTGAATATAAAATATTTTTTATCATTATGTTTAAAATAAACTTAAAGTTATTTTTCTCGTTATATAAAGAATGATTTGATTTTTGATCAAAAGTTGTCATGAACTCGTTTCGTTCGAAGTAAGCTTGCAGTTCATATTCGTAGCCAAATCGCAGTTTCGATGCAGTTATGCTAACCACACGAAAACCACATTGAAACTGAATACACCAGAACGCAGTAAATCGTTTCAGAACGTCTATGTCTGTCTAAATGCTACGTATTTACATTATTTCTGGCAGGTAAATGCCAGTGTCTACCCGGGTGGCGCGGTCCGCGATGTGGAGAAGCCTGCCCAGTGGGGTGGTGGGGAGCTGAATGCTCACAACCGTGTCGCTGTGCGCACGAGTCCGCGTGCCGGCCCAATGACGGCTACTGCCGCTGCCAGCCCGGTTACACCGGCAACTACTGCACGCAGTGTGAGTATCGCCCCCCTGCAGCCCTACCGTAGCGGGGTGTGGGGAGCTGACTGCTCATAACCGCACGAGTCCGCGTGCCGGCCCAACGCCGGCTACTGCCGCTGCCAGCCCGGTTACACCGGCAACTACTGCACGCAGTGTGAGTATCGCCCCCCTGCAGCCCTACCGTAGCGGGGTGTGGGGAGCTGACTGCTCATAACCGCACGAGTCCGCGTGCCGGCCCAACGACGGCTACTGTCGGTGCCAGCCCGGCTACACCGGCAACTACTGCACGCAGTGTGAGTATCGCCCCCCAGCAGCCCTACCGTAACGGGGTGTGGGGTTCTGACTGCTCATAGCCGCACGAGTCCGCGTGCCGGCCCAACGACGGCTACTGCCGCTGTCAGCCCGGCTACACCGGCAACTACTGCCGGCAGTGTGAGTATCGCCCCCCTGCAGCCCTACCGTAGCGGGGAGTGGGGATCTGACTGCTCATAGCCGCACGAGTCCGCGTGCCGGCCCAACGACGGCTACTGCCGCTGTCAGCCCGGCTACACCGGCAACTACTGCACGCAGTGTGAGTATTGCCCCCCTGCAGCGCTACCGTTGCGGGGAGTGGGGATCTGACTGCTCATAGCCGCACGAGTCCGCGTGCCGGCCCAACGACGGCTACTGCCGCTGTTAGCTCGGCTACACCGGCAACTACTGCACGCAGTATAAGTACTATCGTAGTAGCTAGCGGACGTTATGGGGCGCAGATTACATAATGGCTGTGTGCAACTAACTGTGCACGTATGACGTTGTCAGTATTCGATAACTAACTGTGTATTTGTGCATGTCATGTCATTAACGTATCGTATTGTCACGTTTTTAAAGTCGGCACATTGCTAATTGCATTTGCAGTTGTGCAAACAATGACTTAAAACTTTACTTACAGTTTGTCCGGAGGGCTACTACGGCGACCACTGCATGGAAGCCTGCAACTGTTCTTCGAATGGGAATTGGGATTGCCACCCGGTGAAGGGCTGCGTTTGTCAACGGAACTTCATTGGGGAGAACTGCGACGTACACGCTACTGATGCCATCGTCAGTGATAGAGCTGAAGGTGAATATTCTCTTTCATCTTTAGGTATTAGGTTTGATTTTGAATGTTATGCAAATGCTCCACTTATTAATATATCAGCAAGTTATATAAAAAAGCAGCTTTTAAGCATAATTTGAACATCTGGAAAACTTAATTGTTCAAACTTTTTTACCTATAACGTAAAATAAAGTTTGTTTTTAACGTTTTTCGTGGGTTCGGTCCTCACCCGGGACTACCTCAGAAATTAGCAAATATTGGGAGAGATATGTAACACAAATGGTAAAGCTGCTTTCTTCGGATTAGTTTTTTTTTATTTCAACTCGTCAGTTGGTTCTGACATGCGTTATACAAGTGCTTAAGGTGGAACGATTAAGTTACAAAAAGCTGAACGGTCGTTAGATGGCGCTACTTTCGCTATTTAGTAGTTTTTATTTATTTGTTAATTGTTCTTTGTATCTTTTTAACTCAAAATACTATTAGCGCATTCTATAAATAAATATTGAATTTTCGAAACCAACATTTATCTTTTTGTAGTACATAAATCATCCAAATATCTCGAGAGAGTGTTTCTGTCTCCCAATTTTACTAATCACTCACACATGCATACCTTATTTCTGAGTTTCTTGTAGTAGAATATTTCGACCCAGCTGAAAATGATAAAGTAGCCCAGCGGTCTACGTACTCGGCTTAGATATCAAAGAGTTAAGGTTCGAGACTTCTGATGGTAGAATTTTTTTTATTATTTATTTTATATTATTGTTTATTTAAATAACATCACAATATTAATTTTGATGTATAAATTGCAACAAATGCAATTGCAACTTTTTTAAATTGCACAAGTGACAAGAATGTAATTGATACTCTAAATTTTAAGATTTCTTAGTGTGTTTGCCCATTATAATATCTTTTTTTTAAACCACTGCTGAACAGATTTTGATTAAAATTGCAGTGTTTCCTCAATAAAAAAAAAAGTGGTGGTGGTTGTTGGATCATCATGTTACCGTTTTCTATACTTCTATACTATATAATATTACTAGCTTCCCGCCCGCGGCTTCACCCGCGTGGACTACACGACTTATGCTATTGTGGGTTATCCATAAGAGATAAACATAAACCACCGCGGAGTTTTCTGTAGACATTTTCAAGGTGTACAAATACTTATTACCTTATATTGATAAATCTCGTAGGGTTCAGCCTGCGTTTGCAATGTAAGCGGAAAAAATGTAATCATTTACGACATCACATTAGAAACCTTAAAAATTACAGTATTTCTCTACTATATATTGAAGGTTATTTTACCTTCCTCTTGAATCACTCTATCTATTAAAAAAACCGCATCAAAATCCGTTGCGTAGTTTTAAAGATCTAAGCATACATAGGGACAGACAGCGGGAAGCGACTTTGCTTTATACTATGTAGTGATAAAGAGGAAAGATGTGTATGTATGTATGTAATGAATAAACTCAAAAACTACTGGACTGATTTCAAAAATTCTTTTAGGATGCTACACTATCCCTGATTAACATAGGCTATATTTTATCCCGATATTCCCACGGGAACAGGTACCACGCGTGTAAAACGCGAGGATCCGCTAGTACAATACTATTATATTAGTTTTATTTAAAATCAATACATTTAGCTCCTTTCGGTATATTGGCGCGTATATAAATTTGCGCAAATGATCATATTTTGTCTACTTGTTTGTTAGTTACAATCTCCATTTTATATTATAATAGTTTTGGAATCAAGCTCGAGACGCCATTTTTAAACTTACTCTTTTTGTTTACTTATGTGGTGAAATTTTACATCTTGTAAATCTTGTTAAATTCTACCTTTAAAGCTTTAATTTACTGCGATAATTTATTATGGTGATGTAAAAACTTAGAAGCTTGATTTTTACAGTTCGGGGGAACCATAGACTTTAATCTTTATTAATATCAATTTGATACTTCACGTGTTTCTGAGCATTGAGTCTTTAAAGGCACTTATGTGCATATAACTAATTTCGTGTTTTAATTTATAAAGATACTGATATTATAAAATATTAATACATAAAACATGTAAGTAAGCAAAAATTCCCCAAAAAAAATTACTATTAAGTACTTACCTCAAAATGAAATTGTATTATTCAACAAATACTTAATTCGTAAAGCAGCGCAGCGAACACCGGGGTTGGAAACAATTAAATATCTATTGTGTTTCGTTTTCCGATTCCTGAGAGGTTATAAAATAAAAAGTGCTAACCTCTTGTGTATCTTAAATATGTATTATGTAATGTTAAGTACAATCTAGAAAAAAAAGTGCTGAGATAGCGCTAACATTCATTCATGCGCTATACGGTGAAAATGTTTTTGAAGGCTAACTGACCAATAATTGAGGCAAATTTAATTACATTTGTGCACTATTCGCGTAAATGTTTATTCGAGCAAACGGCTTTTCGTGTAAGAGTCTTTCGCGTTATTAGCTTTTCGCGCAAATGTCCTGATTCATAGTCGAAACAACAATAGTCAAGTGATATGTGACGTCAAATTCATGTTTTGTATTTGGCTTAGTCTATGTTTATCTCTATGCTATCATCATTCTTATGATGTTTTGAATAGCTAAGTGAACATTTAATACGTTAAAATTGTAAAATTAAAAATAAAATAAATCATTAAGATCGTTAAATCATTAAGATTTACGTAAAATAAATCATTTCTAGTCAGAAAATAAATTTCACTCAAAACTGAAATATTTCCACCCGTTTTGAAAGATTTCATAAATTTCGTTTATATTTAATTTTCATTTCAGTGAAATTTTTACTGGACCCATTCCCTAGTCACAATGAAAAAACACTACAAACAAATGACAAATACGGAACGGTGTTGTCAGTACGTAGATGTGATTGCGGACAATTTAATATTTGAAAAGGGACCACATGACATTTGTCTAAATAAAAAAAATAAAAAATATTAAGTAAGTACGTTACATAATACAAGTAAATTTTATTTGCACGAAGCAGATACAATTTTCGTTTCTTTTTTTTTTCTTTATAAAATCTTATTTTCTATTTTTTTACAGTGATGAGAGGAAAAAAGATTTACGCATAAAAAACAAAATATAAGTCGTGTTTAGCATTTTTTAAAATCGGAGTCAAGATAAATCCTACAAATCACAACTTTATATCATAATCCCAAAGTAAATTATTACTGACGAAACTCATCTCTTTTGGGACGCAACGGCAACACAGCAGAAAAATCTAGTAAAGAGAAATTTAAACAATTATTAAATCGAGACAAACGTAAGAGCGGCAACTTCGCGCGTTGCGCGTCTTAGCCGCATGGAATGGCAACGTCGCGATTTTTGTATACGTACACGACATTTGTCACATACACAGTCGTAATTTTTGCAATAATTTAGTGTTCATTTATAGGTGATTTCTGAATGAAACAATGTTTGTTTATTAATTAAGCGCAAATGAATACCCGAGAATAAATAGTTGCACATATATTTAAGTATTAATTCTGTTAATCTACCAAGATTATCTCGACTGTTTTTTGTATGAAAATCGTTCCACCTTAAGCTACTTTTACCATAATATGTTATGTTGTCCGCCATTTACTTATTTAACCAATCTTTCAGCAGGTTCAAACGGCCTGACAGTGGTAATGATAATTCTGTCGCTGCTATTTGCGGCGGCGGCCATCTTGGTGCTGCTGTATTACCGCAAGCGCGTGCGCAACCTCAAGCGGGAGATCGCGCACGTTCACTATACGGCTGACCCTAACTCACAACCAGGTTAGTTCTGTTAATAAACTTATCAATGTGTGGTCGCTGAAGGAATCTGTTTCTGACAGCTTCCTGTCAGTTCAATTGCTTATAATAATTGTGTCGCTGCTATTCGCGGCGGCGGCCATCTTGGTGCTGCTGTAATACCCCAAGCGCGTGCGCAACCTCAAGCGCGAGATCGCGCACGTGGACTACACGGCTGACCAAAACTCACAACCAGGTTAGTTAGGTAGTTGGATATTATAGTGGGCCACTGAAAGCAGATGTTTCTGACTAGTTCATATTCATTAAGCTTCCTAAATAAAGTTCAGTTATGATTAGTTGGAGAAGTAATTTTGTGTTCATCACCATCATCATCAGTTCGTAGACGCCCACTGCTAGACATAGGCCTATCTTAGCTTACGCTATTGAGCCCGGTCCTCAGCTCTTTGCATCCAGGTCCTTCCGTTCATCTTTTGCAAGTTGTCACTCCTGCTGGTAGCAGGGCGCCCTACGCTCTGTTTGGCTTAACGTGGTCTCCAATTTTAGGTTATGAAGTAGATATTGTAGATTTAACTTGATGTAGAGAACTGACACGAGCTGTCAGAAACGAATTCTCTCAGCAGCAGCGGCTGGATTATAGTTGTTTTTTATTTCGCTTATTTGGTTTTGATAAAACTCGTAGAATTATAAATGATTTCACTAGTGCAGAACGGCCAATAGGAACTGCGTCTGGATTTTACGAGGCTGAAGGTCTGGATAAAGTTATCAAAATTGCTTGATTTGTTACATTACACATATTCATATCACGAGGAGACCCAACAATGGGTGAATTAAGGTTGTGGATAAAGAAGAAGAAGAAAGTTTATAGCTATAATTTGTTAAACATCAATCTTTACTTCTTTAAACTGATCATGAAAGCAAACTTTTGGTGCTGTTTGGTTGAAAATGACAATCAACTTAACTTAATGTTTTCCCAACAGAACAACAACATTTCGACAACCCCGTCTACTCTTACCAAGGCTCAGCGCGGGGTGATGATTCAACTACACTTTTGAATAACGCAAATCACATACTGAATAACTTGGGCAGCAAACTTAATAATACTACTATGGAAAAGCTAAGAATGCATCCTAGCGGATCTACTGACAGTAAGTGTTTATTATCGTTATTTTCTTTATTCTACTACTTATACTTTTTGTTAAAAATTTACTTGGGCCGTTTAAATTGTTTAATGTCTAACGTTAATTTGAGACACTTTTTCTTTTGGTTTTGTATATAGTACAACACTGTGATCCGGGATGTAGTGGCCTGGTGACCTGTAAAACAGGTTTCTTACCTTAGTGCGGGCACCATTCTCCACAATTATTTATAATGTATTCTTGATGTATTTATAATGTAATCAAAATGTATTGTAAAAACCAAATTTATTGTATAGCAAATTATTGTGCAGAGAAATAAAGTATTAAGGTGGAACGATTAAGTTACAAAAAGCTGAACGGTCGTTAGATGGCGCTACTTTCGCTATTTAGTAGTTTTTATTTTTTTGTTAATTGTTCTTTGTATCTTTTTAACTCAAAATACTTTAAGCGCATTCTATAAATAAATATTGAATTTTCGAAACCAACATTTATCTTTTTGTAGTACATTAATCATCCAAATATCTCGAGAGAGTGTGTCTGTCTTCAAATTTTACTAATCACTCACACATGCATACTTTATTTCTGAGTTTCTTGTAGTAGAATATTTCGACCTAGCTAAAAAAGATCACGTAGCCCAGCGGTCTACGTACTCGACTTAGATATCAAAGAGTCATGGTTCGAAACTTCTGATGATAGTTTTTTTTTTATTTATTATTATTGTTTATTTAAATAACATTACAATATTAATTTTGATGTATAAATTGCAACAAATGCAATTACAACTTTTTTAAATTGCACAAGTGACAAGAATGTAATTGATACTCTAAATTTTAAGATTTCTTAGTGAGTTTGCCCAATAAAATATCTATATTTTTTTAAAATACTGCTGAACAGATTTTGATTAAAATTGCAGTGTTTCCTCAATCAAAAAAAGTGGTGGTGGTTATTGGATCATCATGTTACCGTTTTCTATACTTCTATACTATATAATATTATAAAGAGGAAAGATTTGTATGTATGTATGTAATTAATAAACTCAAAAACTACTGGACCGATTTCAAAAATTCTTTTAGAATGCTACACTATCCCTGATTAACATAAGCTATATTTTATCCCGATATTCCCACGGGAACGGGAACCACGCGAGTGAAATCGCGAGCGGCCGCTAGTATTTTTAACCGACTTCAAAAAAGGAGGAGGTTCTCAATTGGGTTGGTATATATATATTTTTTTTTTATGTATGTACACCGATTACGCCGAGATTTCTAAACCGATTTTCATGATTCTTTTTTTGTTCGATGCAGAATAGATGCCAATTGGTCCCATAAAAATTTGGTTTCGTTTGACCCAGTACTTTTTATGTTATGAGCATTTTTATATATTTCATTTCATTGTTGACTTGGTTATAATATAAACGATAATTTTGTTTATTATGTACATGAAACCTTATCTAATCTAGAAAAACCCTGCCTATTACCTAATTGCCTATTACAGACACCAGGCTATCTACTATCTGTGTACCATACTTCATCCAAATCCGTTCAGTAGTTTCGGAGCCTATTCAATGCAAACAAACAAATTTTTCCTCTTTATAATATTAGTATAGATTAATACATAAAAATATTACTATTAAGTACTTACCTCATAATGAAATTGTATTATTCAACAAATACTTAATTCGTAAAGCAGCGCAGCGAACACCGGGGTTGCAAATGATAAAATATCTATTGTGTTTCGTTTTCCGATGCCTGAGAGGTTATAAAATAAAAAATGCTAACCTCTTGTGTATCTTAAATATGTACTATGTAATGTTAAGTACAATCTAGATAAAAAGTACTGAGATCACTCACATTCATTCATGCGCTGTACGGTGAAAATGGTTTTTGAAGGCTAACTGACCAATAATTGAGGCAAATTTAATTACCTTTGTTCATTCGAGCAAACGGCTTTTCGTGTAAGAGTCTTTCACGTTATTAGCTTTTCGCGCAAATGTCCTGATTCATAGTCGAAACATCAATAGTCAAGTGATATGTGACGTCAAATTCATGTTTTGTATTTGGTTTAGTTACTTATGATGTTTTAAAAGGCTAAGTAAAAATATCATAAGAATTAGTACTTGAATACTTAGATTGCTTTCTTAACTTTCTTAACGGTAAAATCAAAATTAAGTCTGTTATTATCATTTAATACGTTAAAATTGTAATATTAATAATAAAATAAATCATTAAGATCGTTAAATCATTAAGATGTACGTAAAATAAATCATTTCTAGTCAGAAAATAAATTTCACTCAAAACTGAAATATTTCAACCCGTTTTGAAAGATTTTTGAAGTTTCGTTTATATTTCATTTTCATTTCACTGAAATTTTAGTCAGTAGTATTTGACCATCCCTAGTCACAACTCACAACAACACAACGAAAAAACACTATAAACAAATGACAAATACGGATCGGTCGGTGTTGTCAGTACGTAGATGTGATTCCGGAAAATTTTATACCTATTTGAAAAAATAAAATATTTAAATATTAAGTACGTTACATAATACAAGTAAATTTTATTTGCACAAAGCAGATAAAATTTTCTTTTCTTTTTTTTTGTTTATAAAATCTTATTTTCCATTTTTTGACAGTGATGGGAGAAAAAAAGTTTTACGCATAAAAAACAAAATGTAAAGTCGTGTTTAGCATTTTTTCAAAATCGGAGTCAGGATAAATCCTACAAATCACAACTTTATATCATAATCCCAAAGTAAATTATTACTGACGAAACTCATCTCTTTTGGGACGCAACGGCAACACAGCTGAAAAATCTAGTAAAGAGAAATTTAAACAATTATTAAATCGAGACAAACGTAAGAGCGGCAACGTCGCGCGTTGCGCGTCTTAGCCGCATGGAATGGCAACGTCGCGATTTTTGTATACGTACACGACATTTGTCACATACACACACGTAATATTTGCAAAAATTTTGTGTTCATTTATAGGTGATTTCTGAATGAAACAATGTTTGTTTATTAATTAAGCGCAAATGAATACCCGAAAAGAAATAGTTGCACATATATTTAAGTATTAATTCTGTTAATCTACCAAGATTATCTCGACTGTTTTTTGTATGAAAATCGTTCCACCTTAAATTGATCGTAGGAAAAAATTTAACAGACACTTTTTCACTCAGTGACTATTGTGTCACGTCAGGCTTAATATACCGCACTCAATTCTTTAAAGTTATTGATGAACTTGCACAACTGAATAGTGATTTATCATTAAAATAAAAAATAAAAAAATAAAGATTATAACGCGCATTATTTCGGCCGGTTGCTCCAACATTCATAAAATTTACAAATTCGTATAAATTAAACGTATATCGTAAAACTTTGTTGTAGTGTTTATAATATTTGGTTTCACCACGCTTATGTGATACTTTTTCTTATACTTATGAGGTTATAAATATTAAACAAGAAAATATACTAGAAAAAAAGCAACTAGTCTCATGTCGGCCTGACGGGATTCGAACCCGCCTCCTTGGGAGTCCGGCCCAATGCACTAACCAATTATGCTACAGAGACCTATGAGGACACGTCGAATCTTTCTAGTATATTCACCGTTCTACGGTGTTGGCCAGCGTCGAATCATCAATGAGAGAAATATCCTCGCATTCGAAAGAAACATCTTTACAGATGTTTGACTATCGATTATGTTATACGGAGCTCGATACCTTCTCATAACGTATAAGTATATTTGACAGTTCGTTCGTTTGCAATTCGCGTTTAAGCTAAAAAGCGTAGGTGGTATTAACTACCGATTATTTAACATCAAATTAAAATTGAGAGTTAGATGTATATTCGGATGAAATAAATTCCGATATTTTTGCATAAATCCCTACACAACACAACACAACATAATCATACTAGCAATCAATGTCAAGTCAATTATTGTCACCATCACCAATTAATATAGAACTCATGAAAGCAATAAGTTCTACGTATGTACGTACTTATTACTTCCATGACAGATCTAAACTCGGTTTTTTATTTAGTAGAGTAATTTGACAGGTGCCCATGTCACTTTGTAAAAAGAAATCCTGCTTTAAACTGTTTTTCGTAATGATTTGCGCATTTCCAGTTCCAGTTGAGTAAGTATTGATTCCATTCAAATTCAATATTATCATTATAGCTTCATTTTAATTCAGCATTATTTTCACAAAGTGACATTGACAACCTGTCAAATCACTCTACTGAATAAAAAATCCGACTATACGTGGATATGCAACGTATATATTACGTTGCTCTATGTAAATAGTTGTCTATAGAAGTATACAATATGTATAATATCTTTTTAATTGTCATTACATTAGGTATACATTGTAAAGTTAATCAGTTTGATTTGCTCCATGGAATTATTAAGTATTACTTAATAATTCCACGGTACTGACACAACACAATTGAAAAAGACACAACCATAGTGCAAAACGTATAAATATACGTATATACAGCTATTTTGGAACAATCGGCCGTTTGTGTTTTATAAGTTTTTTCTTAACTAAACAAGATCGTGTAGTTTTCATTAGTAGCAACACTTTGTTTGTAGCACCTTCAAGCACATACGACATTTCATCATTGAAGAACAAAGACGCAGATGCGAACAATCCAAACTTGTACCACTTTATTGACGATGACAACAAGCTTGACCATGTTTATGATGAAATTAAGCACAAGGAGGGTTATGGTAGGTCTCAAATATTTATATTTCTGAATTAATTGTCGATTTCGTCAGTGACTTGTTTTGTGTTATAAGAATTCATAGCCTGGTATTTTTTACACTATAAATTAAAAGATAATTCCACACACCAAAGAGCTGAACATATAAAAAAAAACGATTGCATTCCTTACAAAAGAAAACCTAATATGCCATTTCAAACTTTCAATGTTAATTTTAAATTGTGTGGATATGTCTGAATAATAATAAATTTTGTAAGCAATAAGTTTGTTATGACTGTTTTATATTATATTTATGTACACTGGTGTGTTTTCAGAAATGGAATACGATCACCTGAATTACACCCCGCCCGTAAATAAATGGAAGCAACACTACCAAAGAATGGCTAACGGGTTTAACGTGCCCAATACAAACGCGACTACGATCACGCCCCTCCCTCGGGGAGAATCCCCCACGCCCCCTATTCCGCCCTTGCCCAAACTCAACGTCGCTCCAATCCCGCCAAAACGAGATGAAAGCAATGTGGATCCCCCGATTGAACCTGGCTACGAAGCACCCGTACTCCCAGTACCGCCAAAGCGAGAACGCTCAGTCTCACCTAATATAGATGCGCACGACGCTCCTCTCCCATGACGTAAACATGCGAATTGGTAAGATATTTAAGACAATATTGCCATTTAAGGTGTTCAATTTTTTAAAATGCGTAGGTAGCTAAATACGAAAAGCTCTATTTTGTATCTCTTGTTCTGGCGTAAAATATTTTTGTAAAATTTTATAAAGACTCTGTTTTGAGTTGTACGTAAAATAAATGCGTATCAATGATGTATCTGATGATCTCTTTTAAATTTTTCGGATTTGGATATGTAAAGTGGTGTACATATAATTAAGAACGATTTCAACTTCAATAATTTTGTTTTCTCAATCATATCATGTGCAGTCATGTGTTTAGTCTTAGATGTAACTAGTTATGTTATGAAATAGCCACATGAATAGAGCAAACGGGACTAGGAATAAAGATTACATCTCTGACTATTTTTATTACAAAATTTATTTATTCTTCAACCGTAACAAATTGAAATAGTAATGAAGTTGGACAAAAATTAAGAACGATTTATAAAACTGCGCGAGAGTTGTATTATTAGAAGCCAATTTTATACATTTCAGAATAAAATTAATTGTTAGTAGCATGTCCAGGTTTTTCTTACTGTCTTACAGCGGCGTGGCATTGACTCTATAAATTTTCAGATTTTCTCAATAGATATCCCTAAAAAACGTCGTACGGCTCTCTTACATTGCTACATTGTCGATTTGAAACTTTGTTTTTTTCTTGACTTCGCACCAAAGATGCTCTATTACGTCTTAATCCGTGCTGTTAGCTGGCCAATTTAAGACAGAAACGAAATAACCGGAAGCACGTCTTCAGCCTAAGGTAACATTGTTTCTTCCAGTGTATTTTTGGATTGGAATTGATCCATATTCCTTCTATCTGCTTAACATGTCCAAATCCATGTCCAGAAGAGTATCCTAAAATTTTCACATTTCCCCGCCATGCTTAAATGCCATTTTTGTGTACTTGGAGTCGAATGCACTATACGGAGCGTTTTCCATTAAAACATACCCTGTTTATTTTGGTCTCGGCAGAAAAAAATAATATTTCGCCACTGTCTAACTGTCCAGTTTTCATACTCTTGCAAATCTTCAATGCCATCCTTCCGTCCAACATTTCTTTTACCAAAAGCCTTCGAATAGTGAGTGCCGAGAATACGGAAGAGTTGCTTTCACCAAAATATTCTTTTCTCAGCTTATAGGGATATTGTTTTGACAAACGAATGATATTTCGATGGTCTCGACGAGATGACTTTCTCTGGTAAGATACAAACGGAACATTTAGTATTGATACGTGGTCAAATGCTTCACAGCATGCAAAGCCATCGTTTAGGAACATTGCATTGCATATGGACGGCTATCTTTTTATATGAACAATTCTTCTCGCAAAGTTTTAATATTACTTCCCTTGTAGATTTTACACAACTTTTAGTTTTTCTCATTGTTTTTATATAAAGACCTTTACAGCACTAAATGACACCAAAATTAAACGAATAGTGACCTACAATCAAAGAGTCACAGAATATTTTTTGTATAAAAAAAACTATTCAAGTAGTAATACTTGGTTCCGATCTAATATAATAAATAATGTATTAAGTTTGCTTACAATTTTTTTAACCAATCATGTGTATAAACGAATGTACCGCTAGTATGGAATATTTTGCGATACCGACAGAAATACAAAAACATTATTGCAAGTAGTTATGCTTATTAGTTTGAAAAAATCTTCTCTTTAAATAAGCGTATAAGCGTTCTTAATTATATTACCACCACTGTAAGTATTAGATTGAGGTGTCCGAAAGGCGATAGGCTTTCCTTACGTATTAGTTTACAGTGTAAAGATCACTCCAAAATAGTTTAGTTATAGTAAATATTTTATTTAAATATCTATTGAAAATTAATGAAACTCGTCTGCACTTATCGGAATTAATGTACGATATTCTCACACCATCATATAGCATCAAATAAAAGCCAATCCATTTCATCTTATGTTTTGGCGCGCACTGTTTATTGAAATAAAACAACTTTTACGGATATCAAACGCGCTATATTTTCACGAACTAAGTTGTAATTGTCCGTATTTTTAAGTTTTTTAGGGGTTTTTTGATTTTCCCGACGTTTCGGCACCTTTACAGCTGCCGTGGTCACCATCTCGATGCTAAAAATACGGACAATTACAACTTAGTTCGTGAAAATAAAGCGCGTTTGATATCCGTAAAAGTTGTTTTATTTCAATCAATTTCCTTCAGCAGATCTGATTCTAAAATACGCTCCAACGCGGCTCAACGCGCACCTTTCAGTGAATATTGTACATAAAGGCGGTTTTCCTGTGATGCGGATACATATTCGCGTGATAGGAAAACAGTTCTGTGTGGTGTGGTATGTACTGACTGCCATAATGTATTAGGTGAATACATTAAAGTAGTTACTACAGAGGTTGTTGACATTCTAAATTGTTTGGGTTATATTATAATTTCTACATATCGGATCAAAGTATCATAGACGTAAATTAAGTATTATGTAGGTAGCAAGCTATGAATTGTCTAAGAAATGGTGTTTTATTAACTATAAACTTAATGACTAAATTTAAATATGTTATAGTATAGTCTATTTATGCTCATTTAGAATTATATGAAACACTATTTTAAATTATTTAACATGCATTTTGAAAGTTTATCAAAAACCTACAGGGGGCTCAAATCTGTTAAATAAGTGGTAATAAATCGAAAATTATAATATTGTTAGATAACACATATATATTCTCTGATTCCTGGTAGGTACAAGCAAAATGTAGCAGTAGGGTGGGTGAAATGTGCATTATTTTATGCATGCAATATTTTATAAAATATGAAGGAATATTGATTTTGCGTTGAACGCAATGTTTTCCAAAGTCATTTACATTGGAAAACATTGCGTTCAACGCAAAATGTCGTAGATTGCTATATTTTCGAAACGCACGTGACGAATTATGTGACCTTTTATCATCTGCTTCATTTATCAATCCCCTAAAGTTGTTCATATTCGTGCGTATTGCGTGATCTATCCGCACTTTCAAATTGTTTTTAATCTTATCCTAGGTTATCCCTATATATTTTCTATAATCAATTCTTATGTTTTACAATTATACATAATCATTAGACTTGTAATATCAATTATTTGTAATTATGCTTTTAAATGATTGTTATAAACTTATATTTATTTTGATATTTAAGATTTTATTTAAACGCTTAAAGCTTTTCTTCCATGAAATTCAACTTATTTTGGGATACTTTTGAAAGTTAGTTATTCTATAATTTTTCGCAATGGCTTCATGATATTGCTGTATATTGCCATGCACTTGTTACATTCCACTGTACAGATTTTTAATACCTCCGTCAAAGTAATTAATGACCTATGACGTAAGTAAGAGGTATATATGCTACGGATACCTTTGCGTTCAGACTCGCTGACGTTTGTACAATATGAATGTCGAAGGTTAAGACACTGATGACTGTGCTGTGACAAGGGGACTTAGATGCGGTCGTTTTATTTTCCCACCGAAGTATTTAATAGTATGAGTCACAAAATATAATTACGAAATCTATTAACATCCACAGATTATACAACGTTAATAGATCGATGGTGTTGTGACAATCGATCGCTTTAAATAGATCTTTAAAAAATTAAGCGACTTTAGAATCGGCACTCATATTGAATAGACGGACCACATAGCAAAGGCAATATAATAAGAAAATGTTAAATATTTTATTTTCTATTTATATAATTTATATTAAAAGTTTTATTATTATTTTGGATTATTATGGATATATTAGTATTATGGTTCACAAACTTTAATCATTTTGGTAAGCTTAAAGTACGGCCAACTTTAAACAATTATATATTCCAATATTTTTCTATTTAAAATTTATCATAAGTTTACACAATTAATTGCAAAGAGTGCCAAACCGTATTAAAAGTTATTAAAGTAGTAGTAAATATCAAGCTATTGAAATAATATTATTATTAAATTATTTTATTTGGCTGCATAAGCAATAGCCTTAAGAATATACATCTTTTCAAACTAAATATAAATGGTAACGTAGGAGTATCATCCAATAGTTAATTTACAAAATTATTTAATATTGTCCGAATATATTCAGAGGACTTAAAAAAAACAGGAGGTACTCAGTTGTCAAAATATTTTATTGTGTCAGTCAATACTTTAAATAGGATGGCCAACCATTTTCAATTAATACTTTTGATAGTATTTCATTCGTCTGTTTATTTGATTAGTCATTAATAAATTGATAATACAATCTTATGGTTTTTTATATCGTTCTAACATCTGAGCTTGTATAGTTTTAGTACAAACATGAAAATATTATTTTGAATACCTTAGTTCTGTTATTGATTTATTCTGTATGAATATTTTATCAAAAGTTTGTAGTATTTTTGTAGTATTTATGTGATAATTTTAAGATAAGTATAATAACTGTATTTTAATTATTTATTTAGTGCAAATGTGTATGTTAATGTAACGTGATAAAAATAACTCTAATTGATCATATAACACGTATTTTTTATATTATTATGTACATACAAATGTATGTTATTGCGATTCGTAAATATTTTTTTTCTGCATTGCGTTGGTCATCGAAAGTCATGATATTAGCTTTACTTACTTGAATTTGTGCAGTTGCTTTTGAGACAGCTTTATTGTTATATATATTTTTATACTATGTTATGTAACTACTCATTACTAGTACAGTCTAGTTCAATAATATTTGTGCACCTTTGAACTTTGTCGTAGTAATTTGTGACAATTAGTACAGAAAGTCAAAGACAATGTCAAAAAACTTAATGTAACCAAGTCAAAAAATGCACAGGAGCTCTACTGCGCAAGTGGCATCGGCATCGCAATCGCCTTCATTTGACAGATGGATGTGACATACTGCTCTTAGTCTTTGGTAAGTTTTCATTTGTATCAAAAAGAAGCAGCAATGTGTCACATCCATCTGTCAAATGAAGCCGATTGCGATGCCGATGCCACTTGCGCGGTACGGGCCCAGATATTATTGAACTCGACTGTACCTGTGAAAAGGCCTGTTGTCAAACCATGGAAAATATACCATAATCGATAGTATTATTAGTGTCATGTCTATGTAAATTTCTGTTTAGGTAACTTTAAGTACTATGCGATTAAAATAAAATAAAAAAAACAGAACTGTAAAAACAAAACTTTTGTGGAAATCTGCGCTCTGAAAAAAAACGTTCAAATTTGTTGTCTAGTCTAGTCTGAAATGTCTAGTAGGATGACATCACAAAATAGCTCCGGCCCAATCCTTTAATCGCATGGTATTTAAAGTAATCCGCTATACTACTATATTTTACATCAGTATTCAGAATCGCAGCAAGAGTGAGAATATAGTTAACATGCCATGGCTAACAACATTTATCTAACATTGTAAAAATAATATTGTTTCAATAACTTAAACCCTGTCGAGTCGACCGTCACAACAAACTTCAATTAACCGTACTTGTCGACATTAAAATATTCTTAGTGCCGCATATTGACCTACTAGTCGCGCCCACTAAACACGACGACTAGTGGTTCGGTCAAGCTACTAGACGCGGTCAATAATCGCCGCCACTAGTGGCTGAGTGGCGGCCACAAGTAGCCAAAGAATAGATGTGGCCGAGTGTGCGTCGAGGTGAGCCACAAAGGCGGCCACTAGTAGCGAGCGCGAGCGACGCCCGCAGCTTGTGGCTCGAACGCAGCCATTCGAGCGCCCGGTTTGCACCGATACTATACAAAATGTATGAAAAAACTCGTCCGCAGCTTGAGGTCGCGTTTAGTGGCCTCGACTAGTGGCTCAATGTGTGCTTGCTCTAAACGTCACTATACGCTGTTTAAACACGGCAATACTCGATTGATTCTGACTTGAAGTCTCACATGTCGGTTTTGAAATGAATTGTAATATTGTGATCACTTTAATTGGTATCACTTTAATAACCTGAATTGGTGTACCATATAACATGCTGTAACTTTTATTCTACATGATCGTGGAAACGAAGCATGCGGTATATACTGCAAATATGCATTTTCTAATAAATTCTATTGAAAATGCATACTTGAGTAGTTATTCGATTACAAAGTCGGTATTCCGTTAATAACATGTCAATATCCTGCACTTTAGTTAACCGTATATAGTACTTCAACTTACGGTTCATTTT
Source organism: Chrysoteuchia culmella (assembly GCA_910589605.1). Classification (NCBI taxonomy): domain Eukaryota; kingdom Metazoa; phylum Arthropoda; class Insecta; order Lepidoptera; family Crambidae; genus Chrysoteuchia; species Chrysoteuchia culmella. The sequence continues at coordinate 11,560,942 of OU342648.1, forward strand.
TGCTCATTTTTCTCAATCATTTTAAATAAGCTATTTAGTGTTCTGGCGCGTCGTAAGTGTCAGCTTTAAAGTTTTAAAATGATAATCAATTATTAATATTTGTGATACTTTGAAAGTAAGTCAATAAACGATTATATAGTATACATACATTCTTGTTTTATTATACTTACCTTAAGTTCTTGTATGTGTGAGGGAAAATAGATTGACGACGATAAAATGTTCAAAGAAATGTAACAAATTAACATACGAACTAAAAAAAATATACGGAGATGCCAGACAGCAGAGAGTAGGTACCTACCTAATAGAAGAATATTAACAAAAAAAAAAGGCATTTATACATTACCGGCACGAAAGACAAATTGTTACTACATACTACATATATTATATGTAAGGTAAACTATCACAGTATACATTTAGCTTATATTTATACTAGGGTTTATGATTTCCCGGACTTTATTATTCCCGGGAACGAAATTTCTTCATTCCCGGGAATTCCCGGGAATCGGAAAAAGCAACTATTTATGTTTTTTTTTACAGCTGCAATAAATATAATCTCATTCTTATCTTCTTACAGTCTAAGGCATATTTTTTGCAAAATTAAAGATACGATGGGCAAGTTCATGGTATACTGTATTTTGATTAGCTTATCAATCACTTGGGTAATTAACCTTAGGGTGATGCTGATGACCAACAAAATAAAACATTTATGTAATAAACAATTTATTATTTAATCGTCCGGCTTGAAAACTATGAAACGTCATACGGTACTTCTTAGATTTGTTGGACAATAAGCATCTATCTTATCTACCCTCAAAACCAGATCATATTTTTTTACTTCATATAAATTTGGTAGACAAAGGTAACATAGTCCATACAGCCAAGTCGGATGTGTAGGATACCAGAATATATTTTTCTTTTCGGCTGCACGGGATTTTCGACCATAATTTCCCGAGTAGAGGAACCTCGTTTTTCCGGGACCCTAATTTATACTGTTTTCGTTTAAACAGACAAGATAGTTCATAATTCGTAGTTCAATTTTATTCACGTTAATCATAATAGAGAAGTATAAATCGCGCAGTTCGATGGTTTTTTTTATAACTTAGCAATGTTAATATTAGTACAGATGCCACTACGTAGTCGTCTTGTGTGTTCCACAGAATAAATAAACGTAAATTTAACACCCTTATAAGAGAACTAATCAAGAACATACGTGAGTCGCTTCAAGTGTACTGAGAGATCTTTAGCTCTGTGTAGAAATTAAACATTAGAAAAATGAAAGTAAGGACGATAATTTTCTGCATCCTTTTGTCACAAGTAAGTAGAATAATAATACATATATTTAATACATATTTTTTTAAATTAGTCGCTAAATAAAAACCTGAAAGACTATAAGTTTGGCCTAATGCTGTTCCAGAGGATGTGGATCTCGTCTGAGCGATTTGCAGACTAATTGATAAAACCTAAATTATTAATGCAAAAATAAAATAAATCTTAAAAAATATAATAAGGACATAATTGTTATTTTCCAGGTTTCGGCGTCGTTCTTCGATGAATTTAATGGGGCATTTTCGTCAGTTGAGAATAGTGTCGGAAAACTTTTCAGTGACGTTGTAACGGATGTAAGAACAACTTTAGGCTGCACTATTTTGGCTGTAAAGAAAGTGTTGGCATTCGGAGGAAGCTTCCATGAGTCTTCAGACTATGACGAAAGATGTGGAGGTCAGTCAAACAAAAAAGATTCTTCCATTCAAGAAAGCCTGAATAGTTATTCGCCTTCACCTCCGATATTAACCACTACTTTGAGGCATACTGATCACAAAGAAATTTCATTATCAGATAGGATATCTGAAGAAGTTAATGATTCTGTTGGAAAAGTAAAAAAACAAATGTTAGGCATCATAGAAAATCACGATACGCATAGAAAAATTGAACAAGTAAAAAAAAGGCTTAAAAACTCAACTGATAGATTGTCTCAAATAGGTGTGCTCTTGCATAAGGAATTGGATAATTTAACGGATGATGTGAAGAAAGTATTAAGTAGAATGAAAATTGATTATATTCATCCAACTTTAGATAATCTATGGAAAGACATTGAAATACTGCATGATATTGAACTAAAAGAAACAAATCCTGATGATGCAGCTGAAATAAGGCACATATTTAATGATATTCTAAAAGTTTTAAGCCCTGGTAACGAGCCAGATGATCTGGCTGCAACGGAATCAGAAAAAAAATATTCTGATAAAGCATTTACACTTTTGAAGGACGAATTTGAAAAAATGAAAGAAAGTGACGAATCAAAAGGAATTGAAACTATCATGCATAAATTAGATATGGCGAATGGAAATAGCACTTTGCAAAACGAAATAAACCAGGTTAAAAGGACAAATGAAATACCACTCACATTTCAAAATGTCGCCAAACAAATCATCAATGAAACCAAAAATGAGTTCTCTGTTGAAAATTTCGATGTGAAAGATGCAACACCAGCAGATGAAAAGAGTCGTGTGGTGACCACAGTAGCATCTGTTAGCACTGACAAAACAAACTATGATCAAGAAGCAGAGCTACCAGAATATGCATTTTTAATTATTCCCAAAGATAGTCGCTCTCGGCAAGCCGCCGTATTGGAAACTCAAAAGCTAATAGCACAGAGTGAAAAATCTGAAATGATAATGTCAAGTTTCTTTCAAGATAGCGACACTAAGGGTATCAGTGTATTTGACGACCCTGACTTATTTGTGTTTTGATTGAAAGCTAAATTATGTTATGTGAGATTTCATAACATTTTCAATATGAAGTACACAGTTCCATCTTAAACAATAAGACTTACTATTTATTTCAATATTATAGCAATGAGCCTAATAATGACAATCTACATGTAAATAAAGTTGGTATTTTTAACCCTAATTAATTTATACAGTCAACCATCTATCTATATAACCTATGCAATTATTAGTCCTTATCCGCTAGCTACGTATTGTAGCCATGGTGATAATATATAAGAGGTAATTTTTATAGTTAAAAAATGCTTTTGGAAACCTATTCTTGGTCAGTAAAGTGAAACAATTTGTTTCTATGTATAACGGTTTTATTAACAATATAAATAGGTAATTACAAACTTATTTCTCTACAATTGAGCTGCGCTACTCTACCGCGAGCAGTCCAATGTGCTTAACTCTTATTTGTTACTAGATTAGGTCATCATATTCTTTACTTAAATAGGGTTACTATGCACCAAAACGTTCCCTAATCATGCTCGGATCGACTCAAACACATGTCAATATAATACTTTCTCCATTTATAATTTTACACGAAAAGCCTTTATGTTCAACTGTTTATACTCAAGATTTACTTTTGTACACATACTTTTAAATTATGTTTATTAATAATTTTTCAAATACTTATCAACATTTTTTATTTTCTTTTTCAATTCCTGATCATAGTTTATAATACACGAAACGCGTGCGTTATTCGTGTATTATATTTTCGTATAATACACGAATAACGCACGCGTATCATTTGTAAACATTTTTATATACACGCACTTTGATGTACATATTTTATTGCGTAATTGAAAATCGACATATTTATTATTCAAACAAAAACTAAGCGTCACTAAAATTATAACAGCATGTTATTTAGGCGCATAAATATTCTATAATGAATGTGTTTACATATGAATAACACAAATGTCTTTAAAGATTTATTGTTAAGTTGAAAAACCCCGTAGCGAAATAGATACTCATTCTTAAAATTGAGCAATCATCACTTAAATTAAATCGTTATGTTGTACTTATTATCATAAGGATAATTGTTTACACTGAGATTGTATAATTTTAGTTATATAAAATCTCTAACAACATAATATTTCGAAGCCAACGGTTTCCATAAAAACTGTTTTGTAAATTCCATAAATGGCTGTTGTATTACATTGGTTCGAATTTTTTGATTTCTTATAATAATAATAAAATCGATATCTTCAATTTAACGTACATGTTCTATTCTACGACGAAACATAACTAGAGAGAGAGAGTCATTTAAAAGAGTTAAGTATTATCTAGACGACGACATTAAGTTGTCGGATTTGAAGATAGATACTTATTGCTAGACCTATGCTATGCCTATGCCATAGTGTAATAATAACGAGTCGTATTTCACTATGTCTATACTTAGACAAATCTGATTTCATTGCCTACTTAAGCGCTAACATCAATTTGGGCGGGGGCGCCACAAATAAAACTAGACGCAATCTTATAGATTAAGCGAGGTGCACATAGGATATTGTATGTTGTTTCAATGAAACTTAAGAAGATTGTTATGTAATGATGCTATTTTTCTACAACTCTATCAGCTAAATTGTTGTTGAACACAGACAATATTAATTTGGTGGTGTTTCGTTCGTTTTTCTTAATACTAATATTAGCTTATATCTATACATAGGGTAGGTTAATGAGTTTGCTTGTTTTCATTACTTCCAATTAAGTAATTGATTATATTATATGCTTGGTATTAAAAATAATGTTATTTTATAAATTTTTTGCTATGATTGCCAAGAAAAACATAGCTCAACAGGGCATAATGTTAAGGGTATATTTTAGTGAAACAAATGTGGCAATGATCTAGTTGTTTACAACTATTACTTCTATTAAAAATATACTTACCAAAAATGTTATAAAATCACATTTTGCCTAAACTTTTTTCTTCATTAAACTAATTTAATAGTACCCTTTTCATTACTCCCTGGCTCTAGTTGGCTTGGCAGTGCTATTTTGGTAAAGTATACCCGCGATTAAAATATCATCAAATTATAACTGGAGTATATTGTTACAAGCGTGCTTACAACAGAATCATTATTATTAGTTCGCAATTTAGCATAAAATAGTTCATATCAAAATATTCTGAACATCCAAACTATAGTTTATCAGGATAGATATTTGGGTTATGGCAAATTTTGCGAGTTTACCATCATTTACAACCGTGAAGTAGGTACTGTCGGCGGGGTGATATGTTAAATAGAAGATTTATAAGTCGGATTTTGTCTCTACCGTTGCCTGTGTAACTGTACCACAGAATACTTAATAGTACAAAATGTACTGCAAAACATATCACTCGATGGCTTTTACGTGTAAAGTGTCATAAAAAATACGGGTGGGTAGGTGCGAGTGAAATGTGGAGGATTTAAAGTAGGTAGAGCAAAGGAATAGTAAAAATAAATCAGTAATGTCGTATTTTGTACTTATCGTATTTTATCCTGTTTATTGTGACATAATAATGAATTGACTTTAGTATTATATATTGAGACTCGTAAATATTGCTTCATGTTATATTTACATGAATTTTTAAGTTACGTTTCAAACCACATAATGGATATTATATACAATGTATTAGTGTATGTAATCCGGCATTCTATACAATTCCTAGGCATTGTATGGAAAGAATCATAGATGTTTCCTACCTTTTTTCGATATATCAATAGCAACTAACTTTATACGTAACTGTAAGGTAGTTACAATCCTGTAATAGATTGAATATTTGGAGAATATTTTGACATTTACATTCGCGTTTTTCACTTAATATATCACAAACGATAACATTGCTATGATTTATTGTCACAATAGTTGTTTGAGATTGGTATTTAACACAAGTTTTGTTCAAAGAAAAACGTAATGCCAAGTGAATGCTCTTGATTTTTTATAAATTTATGTTTAGTATTTTGTGCAAGTTATAGTTTAGAAGAGATATGAGAAATAGTTCTTAAGAATAGATTAACCATAATTATTATAGTACGTGTCGTGGAATAGAACACGTGACGGTCGGGACGGGTGTGCGTTGGGTTTCGTTATCATGCGACGGTCACCTTACTCGGATACAGAAATTTAATTATATGGAAATTTCATGATATATTTGAATTAAAATTTCCGACCAATAGTAGATTCATTTGAATCCTTTATCAACTCTAGACATTGTGTCGAAAAATGCGTTAGCTAAAATCCGAAAGCGTTGCGGCTTTCGGTTTAAGCGTATAAACGGCTTCAAAAATTAATTAAGTACACTGAAAAGGGAAGAATCTTGAATAAGAATATTAACTCTAATAAATTTATTGCAATTCCAAGAGGTAGGTAGGTGCCTCATTTTAAACATGATCATTCAGTACTTTTAAAGAATAAAATAACGATTTGAGGTAACCGTTGCATTGAATTGTAATACCACAAATATTTTACTATTCGCAAAGATGTGATGCCCTGGGGTAAGATATTTTATTCTTCAGGCATTATCGGAACAAGAAGTCGAATGTTAACCAAAAAGTTGAGCAACACATTTTGGCGAATATAAAACCTCAACATAGGAAGAGTGGTATCAACGAACAGATGCTGACTTTACGTAGATAACCAGTCCTTACCTTAAAATAACATCGAGTATAGTCTGGAAATGTCAATTTCTGTTGTCAGTGCCTAATGAAGTGTCTCTAATAATGTTTGAAGAAGTCTGTAGTGCGTTGATGCCACTGCTCCTTAGTGCGTTGTATTAGGTGTTGTTTTATGTCGGCGGCGGGCACCGCACGAGCGACGAGGTGGCGTACTGGTTGAAGTGCTTGTCGATGGGCACCCGGTCGTCGTAGAGCGTGGGCGCCTGCAGGATGATGCCCGCCGTGCCCACCAGCACGGCCAGCGTGAAGATCCACAGGAACAACCGGTCCAGCACCATGGCCACGTACTTCCAATCTTCTTTTACCTGCATTGAAGTCTTTTTAGAAGACTAAGTATATTTAATGATACCTAAATAGTTAAATTTTCTTAAATAGCTATCGAGTAACTTCTGATGGAATAAAACACTTTATTCCTGACTACTGACTTTATTGACTGTGTTCCGAAACTTGATGTTTACAACTGCTGCAAACAGTTTGAAACATTTTGCAATATGAGATTTGACAGTTTAAACATCAGGTTTGGGAGCACCATTAAGAATATTAGAGTAAACTACATAACAGTCGATTTTAAATTTCCATTACGCCATTTATTTGTTGATCTAACTAAAGACTCGATCGGTTTTACTGCGGCGTGGATTACAGGTACCTAGTAGTAATAGAAAAACAACTGCAAACTGCAACTCTGATAGATGTACTGTTCAATTATTTAAACTAAACAATGCGGATCGATACCAGCGATTACACCCTATACAAGATATACTTGTAAGCTGACCATTTTGTTATTAACAAAAGACAGCAGTGAACCGCAATCGCAGCAGTTTAATGGTCTACGATTGCGTTTTCGTGTTTGTTCGCGCGCCGAGTAGCTATCACTAGTGTAATATCAAATGCTTTTGTGTTTTCACAGACTTTCAAAGATGACTGGAATCCCAAAAAAGAGCATCGTAATTTCAATTTACGCTGCATGGTAGTACCTACTTTATTTTTAATATTTGATTCAATACAGGGTTCCAGTGCAGAATTCTAAATAGTAAAAACGGGTTATTCCACAACGCGTCTCATGAGCCTAGGGCCCACTTTTCTATTATTATTTTTCTAAATGAAAATCTAAAAGTGTGGAATAAGCCGTAAAAATACAACAGCTAAACGGTAATTAGTTATTGACAATACAATAGTCATTATGTAGGTACCTATTGTGAGTCTGAAATATTGTTATCTTACATAGGATTTATTTTGTTTTTACATCTGGAAGAGAATTAAGACAATGCGACACCAGCTATTTTTACTTCTTTGTTTTAAAGAATAGCAGCGATATACTTAGGTAGGTCCGTAAGTACTTACTTTATACTATGAAATTAGTTATGCTAAATACAATAGTGCTAATAGGGTCATGCACGTAAAAGCATGTAAATATTTTGAAAATGATAATGAACATCTGTTATTAATTGCAATCATAATTAATTAATAATCACTTTATAAAGTATCCCTAGTTGGGGACTGCCTGTAAAATCAATTGCTTTACAAAAAGTTTGCAATAGTCGGCATTTCTGAAATACATGCGCATAAATATTTCGTAGAATTAGTATATTTTATTTATTAAATAAGGTAAACAAAATAATAATTAACCAAGCGAAGCGTCTTTGTTTCGAGATTGGCCAAAAATGCTTTTGGCTGTCTCTGTTCTTGCCTAATTATTTAAGAATTTTTACCGTACGCGATATTTGATTGGGGTAAATAGGTGGAAACGGGGGGAGGGTGGAAATGAGGGGAAGGAGGGGGGAAATAAGGAGTTTGCTGTAGGATTATAAGTATATGGCCGTATTAAAATTTTTGGCCCTTTCCGAAAATAACATAACGCAATCTTTCCCCCCTCCGCGAGACGAACCCGTAGACACAAGACTCGACCTCCTAGGACTAGGACCAAGGGAACGGCAGTATTCAATAATTTTTTACCCCTATTTTGCTCAAAAGTCTGCATAGCCTACTGGAAATTCAAGCACGTGAAATTCGATTTAAAATTGGACTTTCTTCGTTACCTTTTGTTGAGCAAATTATTTTATGTAGGTAGATATTAAAATTTGCATTAAAATATAGCATACCCGCCGTAGCTTTGCAAGCGACATCTACTGTTATAACAGAACCACTAGTTTATTTCATAAAAGTTTAGAACGATTTAACCAAAACTATAGCGAAAGGATGTTAATAATAAGTACTTCTATTAGTTTTACACATGCGTTTATTCGCACGTTCTGCAATAACGATAATGTCTTACCTTAGTGGACTCTTCGATCATCCTAGTGTGTGCCGCGATAAACCTGACGCAGAAACAGGTCCTATGGACCTCTGGCGGGCACGCGGAGTGGCTGAAACCGGGCGGGGGGTCCGGCACGGGGCTTAGGGTTTCCTCGTCGGGCCCCGACAGGCCGCCCAGGCCCGCCGCCCCGCCTTCATTGGACCCGTGCACCATGCAGCTGCCGCCGAAACGGTTGCTCTCACCCATACTAAAGAATCATCAAAGAATTTAAGTGTTGTGGTTGCTGAATTTTTGTTTCTCTATATACCTATTCCGTGTGAAAGTATGTTGCATAATATAAAACCATGTACAACGGCTTTGCATTAACAAAATTTGTTTTGTTATTGTTGCGATTCAATAACATTAATAACTTTCGCCTTTACATTCACTTAATTTAGCTTGAAAGAAAGATGTTGCCTTCCTACGTAGGCACTTACTTCACGGAATAATTTCTACTCATTATTTACACTAATTAGCGTCGGTGCCCCTTAAGAAAAAAGGTACTTATATCTATATTTAGTCGAAAGCCTCCACTTGAGTAAATACGCGTATAAAAATTCTATGTCACTCATTATTAAGTAGGTAGGTGATATTGACTTCGCTTCTGAACGATAAACTACGAAAACAGTTGAATGAAACAAAATTTAGTGTTAATTTATTAATTTTGATAAATAAGGTCATATTTTATGTGGAAAAATACTGTAGCATTAGGTGTTACTACAAATAAGGTGGTCTGTAATTGAGAAGAGGGAAGTAACAAGATCCAGAAGAGGGCTATTGTTACGAGTACTTCAAAGAGTTCGGTTTAGAAATGGTCAGTGGCGACTGATTTATACGTGATGAGCACATTATAAGTACCTAAGTAAGTAGTTTAGGCATGCGTAAATGCATTTCCCTCATTCAAATCTTCCTTACCTTGAGGTAAGGTAAGTTGGGTCCGCGTCAGGTCTCCCTTTGTCGGCGTGCGTGAGAGCGGTGGCGGGCGTTCAGCAGCTTAGCCTTCGTGAGTATTACGAATAAAAAAATGACACTGACAACAATTTAAGCGCTCCCTCACCTTGAGTTGAGTTGTCTGCCTCAGTGGTCGGTGTTCGGTGTGCGCGTGAGTACAGGGGTCGGGCGCCCAGTTGTTAAGAGCTTTCTTACTCTGAGTTAAGGTTTGGTGTGTGTCATGACCTCCTAGCTCTGCGTGCGCGTACGTATCTGGCGGCGCGGGGCGCTGCCACGTGCCGGACGCCCAGCATCCTCCGTGAGTATTAAGATTAAAACAATTAATGTAGGTACAATATGAGATCTTCCTCACCCTGAGTTGAGATAAGTGGTGTGCGTGAGGTCCTCCTTGCTGGGCGTGCGCGTGAGAGGGCGGGGCGGCGCGGCGGGCGGCGGCCACGCGCCGGGCGCGCAGCAGTCGTCCTCCGCGGCCGCCAGCCGGTACGGGTACAGAGGCCGCGCGGCGCCGCCGCATCGCACCACCACGCCGCACGACGTATACCGCGACCTAAACGTTATAGTATCGACACTAAAGTAAGACTGATAGAATACGTTTCTGAGAGCTTTCTGTCAGATCGTTAAGTCTACATATAAACAAGTTTGCATTTTCAATCATTAGGAAAATAATAATATGGAAATATAAAAAATACACTTTCTAATGAGAAACAAATAGTAGTAGATGTCAGTAGCAGCTACGAAAGCTTTTTTACCCATTAAAGTTTAATTCATTGTTATTTCCCCATTTTAGCAAGGATGTTAGAAATATAAGCATTCACATCATATTACACAGTTAAGTCGTCGATTAAATTAGGGGTTAGGTCTGTCAATAAGCTAAAGCTGCAAACTGAAGCAACTTACGGAAAATCAGATAAGTAACTGTATTAGACCACAGTCTATTAGAACCGCTTCTTGATTACACTGTGATTGGACCATCTACCCGGCAATCTTTTTTCACAGGTCTGGACAGGGAGAAGTTTTAACCCCAATGACGCCACAGCGCAACACCCCAACAAAATATAATATAAAGTCACAAACAAGTGTATCTTTTTATGTTTTTTCAAGCCAAATATAGGTATTCAAAAAGCTCACAAAAGCCTCAATTTAAAATTCAAGAATTTCGTATTTCTCTATAACGCATTGTTTTGATGACAGTTACTTACGTATAATCTACCGCGGTCCATAAACGTAATGTTCGGAAACCACGAAGGCAACGACTATTACCTATCCCCTAGCCTTCCTAATAGACATCAATTTACTAAGTGAATTATGATACCGTTCCCGATACTAGGAACAATATTTCGGTCCTTATGAATCATACACTTGATACAATGACAATGATAATTTTGATTAGATTTCTTTAACAGTTAAATGACTGAACATCAGATTTACTTAAAAGTTTTCTAATCCATCCTTACATAAACATAAAAAACATACTTTAAACATTAGTTATTTTAATTTAAAATGCACGTACCCTTAAGTATTTCTCTGACTGGCTTCCTTTCACGAAACCAAAGCTTATTTAATATTAAAGTTGTAGGCGTGTTGGCGGTGGAAATATGAGCACAGTCGATCGGAGTGGGAACCGCAACTTATAATTAATTTACACTTGATACTTATCCGAACAAGGATTTATAACTTCGGCGTACTTTGATGACTCATTCGCAGTTAAGGAAATTCATAATTAATTACGTTTCGATTGTTTTATTGAGAACAGTAGTTTTGGAGTGCCGAAGTTTTGTTCAGTAAAGTAAGTATTTTATTCGATAGAGAAATTGCTAAAAGCTCAATGAGATAACGCGTTTGATTGCAAAAATTGAGGATGATATGTGACGTATGAAACTCATGAATATGTAAGAGTGAGGTAGTGAAAACTCTAACATCCCTTTTTCCACTCAGTTATGTTTTATGCATTGAATGCGAAGTGTTAATTACAGTCATATCATAGGCCTAAAACAGTAAACAATTAAAGATTTTCTATTAGGTAGTCTTTTTTATCACCGACTCACCAAGTTGAATTTTATTTTAAATGTCGTTGTTAGCGATCGGCATGATGTTGCTAATAAATAACAGTACCCGCATATTGAAATCGAGGAACATTTTTGAGAACAACTACGGAAAATTGGAATTGGACGGTCTTTAGACTTGATTGTGACCGATTATGTAATCGCACCGCATTCCCGATTAAATTTTGTTCGTTCTTATGGGGTGGTTATAAAAAGAAATCTCACACTCACAGGGTAGAGAAAATATTAAATAAAATAATAAATAAATAAATATTTCTTACACTAACACCAATCAACCTTGCCCCAAAGGAAGCACTGTAAGGCTTGTGTTATGGGATACTAGGGAAACGGATTTAAATACATTATAAGGTACCTCCGCCTAACTCCGCTCCCGTTCTTAAATGAAATTCAAATCGCGCGTGGACGTTCCTCATTGACCAATCAAAAAAGTGCATTGACATTTGTTGCGATTCACGCCGCCATTTTGTCAGTATGGCTGACGATACTGTGCAGGTTACTACACGTCGATTAACTTATAAAACTTTCTGGTGGATTTTGTGGAATTTCAAGTTTTTGTCCTTATTTTATATATTATATAATATATTAACAGAGACAGTATACATCTAGGCGTGTATTGTGAAGGTAAGTTAGGTATTAAAAGAAGTTGTGACGGGGCTTCTAGTCCTAGTTTTTTCTTGACTATTTTGATAGTATTTCTTTGGAATAGCTAAGTGCCTAATTAGGACCACCTCAAGGTAGCCGAATAAAGACCGGTATTTTTTTTAATTTAACTATTTGATTAATAAATAATCGTTCCAGTTTTGGCACTTTTTCGTAATAATAAAACTTATTTTTTATTAAACGTAACATTTTTATTTATTTAACTTTTGGTAGTTAATTATAATATAACTTAATGTTGTTAATTGATACACTTAATAAGGTCCACTGCAATAACTGTGATTTCTTAGTCTTAATAAGGACCAGGGCAAACATTACTAAAAATGCTATATTTTGTTATTGAAATTGTTTCAACTAATAAAGAACAATAGAAAACTATAATACGTTTTACTAAAAAACCTAAATCACATGAGTTATTCAGCATATAAATTTCTATAGTCTTATTAGGGACCACCACTATCATTTTTTAAAAATTTGGGATAAGTCTTTTGGGAAGGACAAACATATATTAACAGCATTGCAACGAAAAAAAATTTAAAAAAAATATTATGTAGTTTTCAAAATATCGACACAAAAGAAGTGGTCCTTATTGACATCACATGTTTTGTGTATAAATATTAAAATGCTCGTATTCATCATACAAACATTTACCCCTACCGGGATTCGAACCCAGGACCTTAGAGTAGGCGACACCTCGAAACCAGTGTACGGACCACTCTACCACGGAGGTCATAAAAAAATAAGCTTCAGACAAAATTAAGATAATCTTTTGAAGTTTTTTCGTTTGTCGGTGTGTTTTTAGTAAACTTTTATTATTCATTCATTCACTGGCAACAGAGAATACCTACCTAAATGGTACTTACATGATAATTTTTAATCAAGTAAATATACTAGAAAAAAGCAACTTGTCTCATGTCGACCTGACGGGACTCGAACCCGCATCCTTGGGAATCCGGCCCAATACACTGACCAATTATGCTACAGAGACCTACGAGAACACGTTGAAATTCTCTAGTATATTCACCTTTTTCTACGGTGTTGGCCACCGTCGTTTCATCAATGAGAGAAATATCCTCGCATTCGAAAGAAACATCTTTACAGATGTTTGACTATCGATTAAGATGAAACTGCCATCTACTTATAACTTTTTAATTTTGCATTTTACAATGCTATTTTTATGTGATAATTTTTAATCAAGTAAATATACTAGAAAAAAGCAACTTGTCTCATGTCGCCCTGACGGGACTCGAACCCGCATCCTTGGGAATCCGGCCCAATGCACTGACCAATTATGCTACAGAGACCTACGAGAACACGTTGAAATTCTCTAGTATATTCACCTTTTTCTACGGTGTTTCATCAATGAGAGAAATATCCTCGCAAAGATGTTTCTTTCGAATGCGAGGATATTTCTCTCATTGATGAAACGACGGTGGCCAACACCGTAGAGTCCCGTCCCGTCAGGGCGACATGAGACAAGTTGCTTTTTTCTAGTATATTTACTTGATTAAAAATTATCACATAAAAATAGCATTGTAAAATGCAAAATTAAAAAGTTATGGTACTTAGAAAAAGAATAAACGGTTACAATTTGCATGCTTCTGCCATTTATACGAGATGTACTTAATGCCGTAATGTTTGACTATCCTACTAATATAAATTTTAAAGCTTGGATGTTTGCATGTTTGTTAATCAATCACGTAAAAGCGGCTGAAGTTTTTATCCCAGTCAAATTTACTTCGGGGATTGTCCGAACGTCCAGGCAGGCGGAAGCTAGATTCATAATATATTTTATAATACCAATGAAAAACAGTTTACGAAGTGGCTTGTGAATGAAACTGACCTGGTGGTGTCGAATTTGTACTGCGGCCGCTTCATGAAGAGCAGCCGGGGCAGTATGTGGATGAACACGCGCTTGGCCCACGGCGCCATGCGGTGCGTCTGCGGTGACCGGAAGTGCACGTTCAGCACCACCACCGTCACGCATATACTGGGAATTGAATAAACACTTTACATAGATGATCACTTATAAAGAGCCCTTAAACCAGAGGTTCCTAACCTTTTCAGAATTGTTACCCCTAAGGCCCGTTAGAGAAACTGATTTTGCCAAGTATAAATAATATAATTATTCATAAAACAAAACTTTTATTGTGAACTGTTATTTTGTTATATACATAATTTTTTTGTTTTACCCCTAAAGCATTAGCTGTTTTAGGTTCGGAACGTTCAATGATGTTAAATGCCTTTAAAGATCATTGTCAATTTTAGGTGTTGGCATATTTATTTGTCCTGTAGTCGTCTATCGGTCGGATCACATTGTATTCAGCATTGTTGTGTTCCGGCAGTTAGAGATAAGATAGTCAGTTCCTCAGTGATGAGGATTCCGGGAGAGGCTCGCTTCCATCATTCACATTGTTTTTCTATCATACATATATAATACATATAATAATATATACCTATATTTACTCATGCATGCACTCACACACACACTCACACTCGCGCGCGCAAAATAATCTATCCTTGTTTATTATAAATTTAAAAATAATTATGATAAGTTGTTCTATACTACTTAATGTAATGATAAATACATAAAATAATGTCATGGAAGAGCGGAGTCTCTTGTTACAGGCATTGTATGCTTAAAAGGGGACTCCGGCCACTAATAACTGTAACTCAAAACTTTTTATTGAAATAAAATTTATTATTTATTATTATTTATTATTATTTATCTGCGGCCTTATCAATACTTAACATCAGGTATGATGAAGGCTAAGTGTGTCCCCGTTGTACACAAAAAAAGGGGCTTTAGATTTTAGATCAAAATCTTAGACCCAACCATTGCCAAATGTGGCGTCGGTGAGGAGTGCCTATGAGAGTGATGTATGTGTCGCAGCCAAATCTAATTAAATCACAAAAAATTAAATCAGCTGTTCAATTGGAAGGCTAGCCCATTCATTAAACGCCGGAAGTCAATTGAATGCCTAGGCCGATAATTGATTGAAATACCATCACTCAATGTTCAACTAGTTAGCTAATTGTAAGGTAGCCCATTGATGATGGCTGACGTGAATTCAGGCAGGTGAGTAATTTTTTTTATTTTTTTTAACCACTGCAGCGCTGGTGTCACCAAAACAAATATGGCGTCAGAGAGCTCGTTTAGCTGACAATGATATATGTTTTTTCGTTGGGAATTCGCATTTTTTTGTTGAATAGATCTAAGTACTGAGAATAATTAAAGTATTTTTTGTACGTCTGCTGTCTTAGCCCTATAGGTCACGTTGATAGCTTAGAAATTTAAGGCGAAGGCGAAGCGTAGCGCATCGTGTGCCTTAAATTTTGAGGTTATTTTTTACTCAAACCATGGAAGTCTCTTTGCTAATACCCCCCAAACTACCAAAATAGTGGGTCCATAAAGTGGTTTTATCCTAGAGCATTTAGCGAAACGGCTAAATATTACGTTTGGCCATGTCGTTAAAAGTTTCATTCAACATTTTAGCTAGTTATTCTTTAGCCAGTTAATTCAATTGTTTCTTGTCACTAGATTTAGATCGTTGCATTTTTAGTTTTGTTTCATGATTTTTTTGTTTTCCTGACGATTATGCGCTTGTTATCCAGTGACGACAACTCACTACAAATCGTTTAAAAAAATATTGTGTTATAAATAGCCCAATGAACCGGGGGGATTATCTCCAGATGTAGAGAGCCCGCAGTCAAACAGAATTTAGGAAAAAGTTGACTAAAATCTCTATTAAAAACCACAGGAGTGAAAAGATGTGACGAAGTTACCATCATTTGTTTTTTCAAACACAATATAACCACTATATTCGATATTGCGTTATTCAGCTGTTATTTTCAGATTACAGTATATACACTACACAGTTTATGTATTACGTACGCGGACTCCTACTGATCCCAAAAGCTGAACCAACACATGTAAATAAAACGTTTAGGCTACGGACATAAGTAAGTATATAAGGAACCCTATTATACTCCTAAAACTGGGAAAAGGGAAACAGCGCGATACGAAACACATTCTAGTCCAAAACACTCAAAATAGTCTTCGCATGGTCGTCAACCGATGAATAAAACATTATGTCCGCTACAAGAGGACATTTCCAGTTATTATAAAAACTACGGCTTTTTCTGCAATCTCGTTCTCCTCGATATTGTAACTTATGCGGTTGGGATATGATATACTTCGCGAAAATTGCCTATATTTCAGCAAACTCGATATTATCCCTAGCGAAAAAGCTTATAAAACACACACATATTAAATATACTCTTAATGTGGTACGTTAGAAAACTCTTTGTTCTAAACAATAGAAACTAAGCTGCTAATGACGAGGCGAGATAGGAAAGTCGGTTTCTACTCCGTAATAGTTTTAATATACACGTGTAGAGTGCGGGAGTTAGCGATTAATCAAGATTTATTGGGTGAGGGTAATCGTAGGGCGGGATGCCGAATACCGCAATAGGGATGCCCACGCTCTCATTGTCTTTTACTATATATCAATTTAGTCCACACTAACACTTATGCCTGCGAAGTTTGTTAACGGATAATCTTTGGGAAAGTTGCAAATTAATTTTGTTAAAGTAACAATACTTATTGTGTATTTCAATTCTATCATTGTTAATGAGCTGTTTAAATGCTAGCCTATGCCTAGACTATGGGTGGAGGAAATAAATATAAACGTAATTAATACCTCACATCACAGATCGTCGATCCATCTAAGGAACGTCAGGAACTCTTTGTACTGTACGCGATTTTTCATCTTTTAAAGCCAACGACCAATTTTAAACGATAAAGGTAAAGTAAGGCACGCAATATCATCACCGAAATGGTCACTAAATTTTACATTTTTCTCTATAATAATTTTTAGGGTAGTTTGTGAACATTTTAAAGCTCTCTCGATAAGTAAACAAATTGTGTTTGTATTATCGTGACATCACTAGTCGGCGGAGCGAGTAGACGGGGGCCCGCCTTACGTCCTGAATAAGCAGTTTCAGTATTTACCTACTGAGATAATACGGTTTTGCTAATAACGCAATGAGAGTTAACGGTACTTTATTTAGCGTCTTACAACAACATTTCCATTAACAACGAAAATAAATATTATGCATCGGAAGCAAAGTAAACTTTTCTTTGTGCTGCGCTGAAACGATTAAAAATATACACCGAACGGAGAACTAAGTACTTTCCGTGTGGGAAATTGTTTATTATTAGCAAAGCATAGCTTTGTTCCGTAACTTTCTTTTTATGGTTGTTTTTACTCTCCTATTAAAAGTCTATAAAAACCTTTGCACTAAGAATCCCCTTTAAAAAATTGGTTTGAAAGATCTATACCTAAATTACTATTATAAAGGCATCAGAAAGCTGGCTAAATAAACGAAGGGAAGTTTTAAGAGTACAAATCAAATGACTTGTTTATAAAACCGGCATTTCATTTATATGATAATGGCGTAGATTGTGAGCGGCCCAAGACGGGCCATATTTAAATAATTACTTTTATTTATGTATAAGATGGCATCAGAGTCGGCGTGTGGGTAAGAAGAAATCATTTAGAATCTTCGTTTACTGTTTTACATTTCTTCTTATTTATTTGCGTAAAATCAATGATGGGCTTGGTTTGCTCACTATTACGGCTACGATAAGCGCTACACGATAGTAGCTACGCAACTACAAAACAACGTAGTAGTACTAGTATTAGAATATACGAGTATGTCAATAAAAGATTTATTTAATGATTAATTTTAACCGCCTCCGTGGTCTAGTGGTACAACCACCGGTATCAGACCCAGGGGTCCCGGGTTCGATTCCCAGCGGGGGTACATATTGTATTCGGTTTGGTTGGTGGTAGGACTTGTTGTAAGTCCGCCTGGCTAGCTACCACCATCTTATCTAAGTCTGACGCCATAACAACAATGTTTTCAGCATTGTTGTGTTCCGGCAGTTAAAGATAATATATAGATAGCCAGTTCCTCAGTGATTGGGGATTCCGGGAGAGGCTCGCTTCCATTATCAGCCTTATCAATACTTAACATCAGGTATGATGAAGGCTAAGAGTTTCCCCGTACTTCATAAAAAAAAGATTTTCTTTTCTATTCTATTAGGATAGTTTATTTAATTTGTGGTAGTTTCTATGTGTTTCAGTAATGCGAGTGACATATGCTTAGATTTTTTTGTTTAGCCCTATTTTCTGCTTTTGTAAAGAAGTGGCAATAATGAAACTGACTCTAGAGAAAAAATATTAAATGGTTCTAAAGAACTGTGAATATCAAGATGTACAATTACAACTGAGTTGGACAGTCAAAGAAGTCTGTCTTTTTTGTCAGAATCGATCCATCTCACACTTATCACGTTGAACAAGAATGTTCTGACACGAAAGATTTATTAAGCCAAAGACGCAGCATTTAATTACAGAGCAATTAAATAAATTACCCAATCGTTATCTTATATAAGCTTGTTGAAAAAATTCCTAATAAGTTGATAAAATATAATAATATGTCCCGACAGCTTCGGGCATGCTTTAGAATAAAGAATTTCCATCAAGAATTTCAGACAATCATTATCAGCTACTGACCCCATAATTTTAAGTATTTTTTGTTTATTATTATTTATCATAACAAAAGAATTTACAAAAACTAATTATTTATAAGAAAAACGGTGTTTCACTAACCGTTAGAGTGTGTATAATAATAAAGTGATTACTAAACAATACAGATATGTACACACAATAGATGGAGTGCCGACGTCTAAATCATGACTATGATACAATGCAGCCATGCCATGTTGCCGAAAATGCCTTCGTAGCAACATCACGTATTGTGGATTGTGGCATAAATTGGATTCCTATTGCCATGCCAACACGATTAGGTTGCTAATATGATATTACTGACTGACTTTAAACAACTAATACATATTATACGTAAGAAAGTTTGTACGTTTTCTTGTTTATCGTGTAAACAACAACGGATTTGATGAAATGTTGCATACAAATAAAGAAGGTACATTCTTTTATGATTTTTTAATTTTTGCCTTTTTCAATGCTATCTTTTTACTTGTGCTAAATTTTAATATAGAAAAATATTGGAAAAAATCCCATATGAGAATTAACTTGTGGTCAAGATGATTGTTTCCAATATTTTTCTATTTTAAAATTTATCATAAGTATAAAGATACATTTTGATCCGATTTTCCTACGGGAATGGGATCCACGCAGGTAATGACACTTTTTTTCAAACCCAAAGTCTAACCCCTGAAGTCGATAGTTTTGTGAAGCCTGCCTTTATGATACACGATAAAAATACAATACAAAAGTGTTTACGAAATGACTATAAACTACTCACCTTATAGAGACTAGTATCATAGCGAATATGAGGTACTTCCCCAGCAGCGGCACCACCAGGGAAGTGGGGGGGATGATCTCCACGACCAATAGGAAGAACACGTGAAGACTAATCAGGATCGAGATAGACAGCGTCACCTGAGTGCAATACACATACTTTTAATCATTTGTTCTTGATAATATTTTAATCATCCTAGGTACAATCGGGGAACTTTCCGGTTGATCAGTAGAGATTTTTTGAAACATTTCTCGGAAAGTACTAAGGTCAAAGAAATAATTTATTATTCAAATTAAATACTTCTTTATGGTCTATTATTTGTGATATAAACGTTGTCTATATATCTTTTACTTTTTTTAAATAAAGCTCTTAGAAAAATTCCCCGTCTGTACCATAAAAAATCACCAGAATAACCAAAAACCAATAAAAAACAATAGGTAGACGAATTTGGTTCTTTTCCAATATTTTTAAACTTTTTAATAATAATAAATGCAATTATGTTATTTATTTATATAGCTAGTTATTTGCAAGAAGATGGTAATGGTGGTTGTTACACTAGTTACATTATTCTATCGTACATTGTACAGACGACGCGACGTGCAAATACATTGTACAGACGACGCGACGTGCAAATAGATGTACAGAGGACGCGACGCGCAAAATTTAAAACTAATTATTGTTATATTTTAGTTAATTTAACATTATATTATATATATGAAATACAAATTAACTGAATAAAATGCCATTGGTGATGAAATCAAATATAAAATAGTCAAATTACAATACAATATCAAAGATTATAAGAAATACATTCAATATATAATAATAGTCAAGTCAATTCTAAAAGTCAAAAGGTACTTAAATAAAACAAAAGTCAGATTTAATCGTTCAAGAACTTGCTAATTGTATAAATACATTTTGGTAATGAGGAAATTTAATAATTTATGTCGGAATTTATTCATAGTCAAGTTTTTTATGTCATATGGCAATTTATAAAATACTTGTAATGCCATACAATATGCGTTTTATCTGCGTCTTTCTTTATAGACAATATGGTTTTTCACAAATATCGAGGTTTCATGTACATAAAGACATGATAGGGGTAATATATTTCAATCTTTAAATAGTGATTTACAACTGTCTAAAAATGAGCACCACAGATTGACCTAATACACTTTTAAGCTCTAGGCATATGCACTGAGTTTCCCCATATTATAAGACCATAACGTAACAATGAGGATACATAGCCATGATATGCCATGATTGCCGCTTCTTTTGATGCTATTCGTCCTTTTATACGTCTAACGATATTGATAGCATTGATATGTCTATCGAGCTTTATTATTAACCCGTCTATATGAGCATTCCAGTCACAGAATTTGTCTACTATTATAACTAGGAATTTAGTCATGTCGTAATTTGCTATTTGTTTATTTTTATAATTGATATTCATATTTATATAATTACGCTATTTATTGTTATAAAGAATATATACTTTGTTTTGTCTAGTTTAATGTTTAGGTTATTGTTTTCTAGCCATAATAAAACTTTGGCAAGACCAAAGTTACATTGGCTGTGTTCTTGTGAAATAAAATCTTTGTTTTTTTACGTTAGAGGTAATAACGGTAGTATTGGTAGAAATAAATAAATGAACGGCGAGCTTTATCTGTGTAGGATAAAGATTGTTTAGATTCATTCCTCAACAATAGCACGAATGATTTATTGCACACAATCTTTTGTTGTGCTTCCTAATACAACATGTTACCAGCGATCTGACCAATTCCAAAGTGATCCGTCTGAAAACATTGGCAACTCTTGTGGGTCACAAAAGCGATTACTCATGAGTGAAATTGATTGATAGCTGGCAAAGGCTTCTATCATTTGGTATTCAAAGTGAGAAGCACCTAAGTCCAATATCGGTGTCGTAATTTTTCACGGCGTAACGACGTCGTTACTGCAACGTTACTCGTACTTAGGCTGCTGACTTATTCAAGCCATTTGTTATGCCGCAATAGGAAATTAATGATACGTACGAGCTATTAAGGACGGTGTCGGTGGGTGATAATATATCGCCTTTTTGCTATCTCCTCTAAAAGGTTGTGGTTGTCCTACGATTTAAAGGGAATTACTTGTTTATTTTCCCCACTGTCCGAACACCATTTGGTAATTTATTTTATAACATACTAGCCTTCCGCCCGCGACTTCGTCCGCGCGGAAATAGGTTGTCGCGCGGATTTAGGATGTCGCGTGATGGTGCCATTTCGTCGTCTCAGCCTCATAACTCCCACTGCTGGGTAAAAGCCTCCCCCAAGAATCTCCACGAAGATCAGTACCGCGCTGCCCGCACCCTGCGGGTTTCCGCGACCGTCACCAGATCGTCGGTCCACCTTGTCTGGGTACTACTCACGGAGCGTTAGCCAATGCGCGGTGAAATTTCCAAAAATCCTTTCTTAGTGGATGCCTACACTGTATAAGGTATCTATGTGCAAGTCTCTAGGTTCAGCGATTTGGGCTGTGCGTTGATCAGTCAGTCAGTCAGTCAGGACTTTGAATTTTATATATATAGATTTGCTCGTAAAGGGTCTCTTAATACACCAATTTCAATATCGTATTGTATCTATTACCAACTTATGCGTTATTGTAATGTAAAACGCAAGGTTTATCAAGATGTTCCGTCAAAAACGAACGGTACTTTTTTAAATCTTAGCAAAGACTTTTTATGTTAGAAAAGAGGTCAACATTTTATGAATAAAATTAACATTGGCAGATAAAATATAATAAATAAACATTTAATTGTTTAATTTAATGAATTTTGACAATAAATTACAACCATCTTACTGTAACTAAAACACAAAAAAGAATTATTCGTTTAAGAAAGTCCGAGTTTAATATATAAATTGAGTATCCTTTATTTAACATTACTATCTTTTGTAATGAGTTATTCGCAATCTTTACAAAAATAGCTTCTGCACCAAGATAACACTTGGCCTTCATTTAACATTGGCTTAAATTGTCAAGAAGTGTTAAGTAAATAATGGCCCTAACTTCTCGGTGTAATATTTTGCAAGGACTCCCCTACCCTAAAGTTGGAGAATGTCGGTAATGAGAAAATCGTATCTACATGAAAGATAGTTACTTAGTTATTTCATGTAATTGAAATGGGCAGTAGAAAGGATAAATAACTTATCTATTTAATTATGTTACCCTCGTATCCTGAATGATAACATTTCTCAAAGGTAGTTATAGTTACCTATTCCTGGTTTGCTTTATCACTTAACACTAAGAAACAAAAAACCATTTTGTCTGTTGATGATAAATGTAAAAGTTTACATTTGTCATGTATGTCATGTCATGTATTTTCTTTGGAATATTGTACTGCTGATTATGCTGATATGATAAAAAGTTTTTAGGTTTCACTGAAATAATGTAGACATTTGAGGCAGGTAGGGATAAGCGTTCCGTGATAACTTCCATTCCTTTGTTAATGAGAAAACAGAAAAGGGGTCAACCCTGAATTTTGTTTAATACAAATTGGTCCAGGTTTTAGCAGCTTAGCTTTCTTATTAAGATTAATATCTTTTTTCACTGAAACGTCGCTACGTTTTGGAGTAAGGATATATTTGCACTTTCGCTGCATGTGACGTCTGATTTCTAAAACCATATAGTGTGGGTATAAGTGATATAGCGGTATCAATGGTAAAATCTTCAATAAATCATTATAGAAATAAGAATATTTAGGTAATTACGCGTTTTTTTGACTCGCTATTTTTTCCATAAGCACCCAGATTCAATTACGAACTCTTTTCCATAAGCACCCAGATTCAATTACGAAGACTTAAAGGATTTGTCACAAAGTATTAAAATTAAAGGTATGAAGCAATTAAAAAAAGTTGTAACCCTCTTTTTACAATGTACCTTTTCTCCGCTGTCCGAAGGCAAGTAAAAAGTGAGGACAGTGAGAAAGGATATCCCCATGCAAGGAATAATAATGTTCACTGTGTAGAATAATGTTTTTCTTCTCATGGTGATATTGAATGTAATGTCCAGGTACGGCTCATCGCAACACGTGTAAAATTTCTCGTTTCTGGAACAAAAGACAAGAAAATATTTATTATATTAGATTTTGATTTTTATCAAACAAGAAAAAAAGAACATAATTGGGGAAGGAGAAGTCAAGACAGTCGAAATACACTGTGTATGGAGAAAGTGCTGTCGATATAAACAAAACGACGTATGTTTTACGTTTTTCCTATTGTAAAACACTAATAGGTACAGAAGTAATTTTTTACTATTTTATAAATATAGTTACTACCAGGTAATCTGCGACTAAGAGTACTTTCTAAAATTCTAAAGTTAAGACGAAAAAGTATGTCATTTATGATATGATGTCGCTTAGAGTTGACAATTATTTTGAACCATTAATTTCATACATACACACAGTTACAGAGCCTACATTTATTTGGTTACCGATTTTACGTTCGAAAGAGGTCTGTTCAGCCATCGATCACTATAAAACTTAAGTTTTACTATTTTGGAACTCACAAAACGTAAAGGTCAAGCTTTTATGATGATAGATCCTATGTAAAGCCACACCATCATCGATCTATTTATCCAGCTGTGGAACGAGCTCGTTATAATAGTAGATGTTATTACTTCCAGTAACTTGATAAATTTTCAAATCGTTCATGTTTGAATAAACACTGATATTCAAATTTGATGAATTTGTTATCCATCGCGGAGGAAAAAACCACAGACTCCGAGGCGCCTAACAGATCCAACAGGGTCATGGACACTGGCGATTTTTAAATAATCTTTCCTGTTTCCATATCATATCTTTGCAAATAATAAAAGTGTAAAATAATAACTTAAATCGACAAGTGGAACAGAAAGGTGTCAATGAGAATGTATGCCGTTCATTCAAAGGACAATTCCACAAATATTAGGTAAATAGCTAAAAGTTACAAAATCAATATCACCCATAACCCCATTGGACCAATATTAATCTTTATATAACTTGCTACAAAGATAAGCGGCTTATGGTAATTTATTATAATTATTCAGTAAAGTTCGTCTTAAAGGTATTTGCATTTTTATAATGTCTATCGTATCGATACATCCCAAGTGAGCTGCGATAATTAGTCTGCTAACTTCGTGAGCTTCATTATGCTTTTAAATTCGGGCTGTTCTTCAGAAACAATATTACGAAGTTGTAAAACAGCAGGAGGTAGAATTAAGGAGAGTTGGAATCCAGCCACTTGTGTGATAGATTTAATGAAACGGAATTAATTGAGCAATCAATTTTATGACTTTTGTTTCCACAGTATTACCTGTATTCAATCTGCCGATATTTGCGACACTTCACGAGCCACTGCATTATCAATTGATTACTATAATCAAATATCATCATTTGTTTATTATCTGTGGTGGCAATAGTTTATTTTTGTTAACTTTTTATTTATTTTAAGTTTATATCTATTATTTCAGGTAAACATAAACATATTGTTTTAAGCTATCTTGTGTTTTTATTGTATAAAACATTTAAGTTGAAAAGTAAAAGTTCCAAAACGTTTTCTGTTATCTTTCGTAAGTTTGAGTCGCTGTATTTACGAGTTTGTGTAATAAACTTCGCCCGGTCGGAAGAGCAACAAAAAGTTTTGTGATCAATTTTCCCCGAAGTATGTGGGTCAAGAAATAATAAAAGTTAATTACGAACTATTTGGTGATCCGGCACTAGTAACATGTGTCGATTGTCGATGTTATGACGCAACGGGAGCATTCGCACTGCGGACCCTGCCTGAGAGAACTGTAGCTTATTCTGGCAGTTCGCCAGAGCCGGAAAGAATTTCATAATAGCATAATGCTCTGATTGTGGCGACCAAAGGCTTTGTGAGGTATTGTCTCTTCGTTTTCATTTAGTTGGACCCATCTTTGGATATTGTGTTTGTCATTTTCTGTTACTAGCCATTTTACCTTAACCTTGGTTAGATATCAGATAGTCCTTATCGCATGTTTTGATATGGTCTTCGATTTAATGAGCAAGTCAGTGATTTCATGAGACTTAGCCAGTGAAACCCCGGACCATACTAACGTCATGCCAAAAAAACCATCCCCCTAAAATTCCGCCTTTCACAAAAATCTGATAAGTTTCATTACATACAGGAGTCAGTCAGGGTTTGAGTGGTTAGAATAGATTTCGAAGTTAAAACTAAATATTATGCCAAATGTAAAGTACAGGTATAAATGCATCATTGAAAAAATCTAAAAAACAGTAAAGAAAGAACTAATTTTAGAGAGATGAAATATTCTATTCTAAAATAAAAACCTATTTCTAAACATCAAAAAGCGTAATTTAATAAAGGAAAGTTATTCCAAAGGAAAAACAACCAGTGTAACCGGAAAAGGTCGTTTTGAGATTAAAAGAAATATTTTTTTATCGTCATTAAAGCGGCATGTTATAAAAATGTTGAGACCAACCATTCCAGAGCAAAAAAAGTGCGATGTCTTGCCATGAGTTGATGCGATTGTGTGCCTAAAAAGCTTATCACTATGACGTGACATATTTTCTATAGGTAAATAAAAAAATATGAAGTTGCAAAACCCTCTTATAGCTTAATTAAGCACCTCCTTGTTGTGATGATATAAATTTCCTTAAAATTAAAAATTAACTGTCATTTGAGTTTTGTTTTGAAAAAGAAACATAAATTTAATTGTCACTAGTAAATTGTGTTACAACCCGATACTCGGGTTCGTCGATCGACGAAAAATTCCAAATTATGCGAAAATAATGACACTTTTTAATTGCAGTTTGTGATCATCACGTTTAACATTTTTTATATTTTATAGTTTTCGGAACAAATAGACTCGAGTACCTTTAATTTGATACCTTACTCGGCCGCGTACTACGCGCCAAAGTCCCTATCGAGTCGTCACAAATTTTGCGAACCTGAATTAAGTATATAGATTAATTTATTTGGTAAGAATTTATGCAATAAGTAGTTTTTAAGTGGTATAAACAAAAAAATCGAAAACTGACGGTCGGATAAAATATTAATGTATTTTTTTATTAATGATAACAATTTTCTGTTTTTGAAAATCAGCAGAACTTCACTATAGATTATCTATATCTATACAAATATTATAAAGAGGAAAGATTTGATTGTTTGTTCGTTTTTTGCATTGTATAGGCTCCGAAACCACTGAACGAATTTGGATGTTTGGATGTTACACAGATAATAGATAGCTTGGTTATGAACATAGGATTCTTTTTTATCCCGATATACCCACGGGAACGAGAACCACGCGGGTGAAACCGCGAGCCTGCGCTAGTCTTGCTATAACCTCGCACGGACGCAATTATTGTTGCTTTAGTAACTTGAGGCTACGATAATTCAATTTATTTGAGGCAAAAATGTTCCAAGATGGTTCACAGAAAATACGGAAAAAACGACCTCGGCAAATGGAAGTATTTGTACTTACACCACCGTTCTGCGTAGTGAGACATTTACCCGTATTTGGCCAACAATTTGGCCGTAGTTCAGTCAGGACTTCTTGCAATAGGTGTAATTTAGCAATGTGCGATAAATCATTCGTAATAACTGCAAATAACTATAGAATTTTGAAGTTTTACAAATAAATAAAACATCCAATTTCAATCTAATTTAAATATTAAATTTTGTACCGGCACTATATTTAGATCTAGGGTGTCTGTTATAAAACGATAGATTTACGACACGAACTGGCCATCGGGACGGTATTATCACAGCGTTACTAAAACTTATAGACTGTATATATATACATATATATATATATAAAGTCTGTTACTGATACATGCATGATTATGTTGTCGGGAATTACTATGCTATGTGCGTGCCAAAGCTGGTATAATCTTTTTTCATACAATGTCTTGCTAAATCTGTATTGTAATTAAATAAGTCAGTTTTTAATGATTAAAAGTTTTTTTTTTATAAATAGTCTTTCATATTTATTTACAAATTAGTTACATTTTAAAAACAACGTAGCAAGTCTCTAGTCTGATCAGTAGCTCTATTACGAGTTTTGTCAACGATCCTCGCTAGCGTCTAACGTATAGACATTTGTATGAAAAACTGTTCAGAGCCCCAAGCGCTGAGTGGCTGAACTAAAAATGGTATTATGAGTTGACAACGTTGACATTTGGTGACTTAACACATTCAGTGCGGTACCGGTCGTATTTGTCCTGTGCAGGACTTACCGCCAGTGCGTAGTGCTATTTCGCATTTTCCCCTTTGGTGCGGGGCGTGTTTTTAAAGGTAATTGTATAAGTTAGAAGGGGACAAATATACATTTGTGTGGCTCACTCATAATAGAAACCGAATTTATTGTTAAACTGTACAGGAACTGTACGATGAGTACGCACTGAAAAACAAATATTGTAATTCAGTGCGGTACTGGTCATATAGTTCCTGTATGAACCAACCCGGTATCACACTGCAGGAACAAACTTGTATACATTAGTGAGGCCTTGATTATCGTCTAGTCAGCACGTCATTATCATCTCTCATTGTGTAGTCAAGTGTTCCCGCTAAATAATTATGATGAAGCGATCTCGTCGAATGTTATCAAAGGTGTACAGGATAACAGTAAAGAAGATAGTGAAAATGGTGAGGTTACTGATTAACGAAAATTACCTTCGAGTTCTTTTAACCGTAATAAAATTCGAGTTTTAGAAGACGTCGTAATACACCCTCCGACCAAAAACATATCGGTTGATAAAAACAGTATTATAGTTGATTAAAATATTCTCTCGATATCGATTATTTCATTTTATGTAGAAACATCACTAAACCTCGTATACGGGACAAAAGATATGCCCAATATTTCAGTGCTGTACAAGCTATTTTTAATAGGTATACAATTTTGTATATAACTTTCTATATATTCAAAATATCCTGGTGCTGGCTTAACACATGTCTCATTATATTATTAGGAACACATATAATGATTTAAAAATTAAAATTTTGTAAATTCCATAAAATTATACGCTGTGGAAAAAAAACATCGTACAGGTCAATAGCATTATGTATCGCACTAGAAGTAAGTACAGGACATATCACTTATGTCCTGTATCGCACGGTCTGAAAGTACTATAAATATTGTGTCGCACTGAATGTGTTAACAGCTCCTGTTACGTAAGCTTCACGATTCGCGGTCACGTTTTTCATACAATTTGGTATTATGAGTTACTAATTTGGCAGATGCTCCTGTAATTTACGTAGAAAATAATTTACGCGGCTGAACGAAACAAAGAACACAATGAATTAGCTAATTTGTATAGAGGCATAACTTCGAAAACGGAAAAAAATCCTAACATTGATTTGTCCTTCCAAAAGCGCATTTAGCTAAATTATGCCTACTATTACAACACACAACTTTAAAATCGACGTAAAGAATTAAACGAAGTCGTAAAAAGTAAAAAATAAGATAAAATAGCTGTATTTATTTTGCAATGATTCCACGTAATAAATTATTATGGAACTTATTTAGTAAACGGCGCCTAAGGGCTTATTAATTGAACTGTGGATAACCAAGGCCCTTTTCGGGTCTTGGGATGTCTCTTTTCTCTATAGAAAGTTTTCTCTTTTAGCAATGAAAATATTTTTTTAAATATTTTAGATTGTCCATAATTTCATGGATTATTTTTAGGAACAACTCGTAATAGAGCTACAGTAGCTAAATTTATTATGAGTTGTTCCTGTAAACGTAAGTGACGTGACAGCTGCTGTTAACGTAAATACAGTGCTCGAATCGCTGACAACCGTATCGGTATTATGAGTTTTTATAAACGCTACGTTAGCTGGTACGTGAGAAGGCAGCGTTGAGGCATAAATTTGAATACGTAACGTAAAATTGTCACTATCTCTTTCTGTCTATATGATGAGGCTAAGGACAGAAAGACACCTTTACCATCGAGCCAAAAATAGAGAAATTAAAAGAGTACATTTTTCATGGCGACGTATAGCCCTATTAAATTAAGAAATGTGATGTAAAGCTTCACTGCCTGACTATGTATGACCTTTTATATTTTATCATAGTATCTGAGTCAGTCAAGTGTAAAGTGTCATCACAGACACAGAATAAAATAATAGTACAAGGACACAGTGTATTAATATACACTTAAATGTTTGTTTATAAATAAATATTCGATCTTTATGTAGTTCCTCATTATCAGCTGAGAATATGAAATTACTATGCCGACGATAAATTGATATATTTTGCATTAAAACAATAGACCGCTTACTAAAAATAATCCATAAAATTATGGACAATCTAAAATATTAAAAATATTTTCATTGCTAAAATAGAAAACTTTCTATATAGAAAAGAGACATCCCAAGACCCGAAAAGGGCCTTGGTTATCCACAGTTCAATTAATAAGCCCATAGGCGCCGTTTACTAAATAAGTTCCATAATAATTATAACGTGGAATCATTGCAAAATAAATACAGCTATATTATCTTATTTTTTACTTTTTATGACTTCGTTTAATTCTTTACATCGATTTTAAAATTGTGTGTTGTAATAGTAGGCATAATTTATCTGAATGCGCTTTTGGAAGGACAAATCAATGTTAAGATTTTTTTCCGTTTTCGAAATTTTGCCTCTATACAAATTAGTTAATTCATTGTGTTCTTTGTGTCATTCAGCCGCGTAAATTATTTTCTGACCTAAAAATGCCTTGTCATCAATTTGTTTCAAAATATGTCGTGTATTTATTAATTTTATTTGAATAATAATAATAATAAAAATCTTTATTGCACACGATAAACACAAAACAAGTACAAAGAAAAAATAAATATACAGAAGAATATACAATAGGCGGCCTTATTGCTACATAGCAATCTCTTCCAGGCAACCTTGGGTGAAAGAAAACAGATAAATACGGTAATAGGGGAATGGGTGCACGAAGAAGGAGGAGAATAAGTATATATTTAAAAATAGATGGATACTGAAAGAGAGAAAATATATGATAATTTATAAGTTAGGAGAAAGAGAAAGGAAATGTCTTCTAACTTGATCACCAAAGGATTTTACAGTCTGAGCCTTTCTGATGCCCTGTGGTAGTGCGTTCCAAAGCCGGACCGCATGCACGGAAAAGGAATAGGAATAGAAGCTGGAGGAGTGCGGAGGAAATTTTAGGGTGAGGTTAGAGGAAGAACGCAAGGTACAATGTGAGGATGTGGTATGAAAAGAAAAACATTCTTTGAGATAAGGTGGGGAAGTTGGTAGAAAAAGGATAGAGTAGAGAAGCTTGAGTGTGTGTAAGTCCCTGCGCCGGCGAATAGGAAGCCAGTTAAGTTTGCTACGGAAGGTTGAGACATGGTCATATTTGCGGAGGTTAAAGATAAATCTGATGCAGACATTTTGCAGACGCTCTAGTTTGTTAAGTAATTCTTCAGATAAATCAGTGTAACAGACATCAGCGTAGTCTATTATAGGTAACAAGAGCGATTGGGCCAGAGTGATCTTGGTACTGGTCGGCAAAAAATTACGTAGACGACGTAAAGACCCATACGCAGCGAATACTTTTTTTCTAACGCCTTCCACCTGAGGTCTCCAAGATAAGTGCTGGTCAAACGTTATGCCAAGGTTTCTGACAGTATTTGAGAATAATATACCTTCTCACTAAAACAAATGCCGTGAGTGCCGTAACAGCTCCTGTGAACGTAAATTACAGGAGCATCTGCCAAATTAGTAACTCATAATACCAAATTGTATGAAAAACGTGACCGCGAATCGTGAAGCTTACGTAACAGGAGCTGTTAAGTCACCTAATGTCAACGTTGTCAACTCATAATGCCATTTTTAGTTCAGCTACTCAGCGCTTGGGGCTCTGAACAGTTTTTCATACAAATGTCTATACGTTAGACGCTAGCGAGGATCGTTGACAAAACTCGTAATAGAGCTACTCTGTAGCTCTATTATGATATGAGTTGTTCCTGTAAACGTAAGTGACGTGACAGCAGCTGTTAACGTAAATACTTTGCTCGAATCGCCGTCAACCGTATCGGTATTACGCTTGCAAACGCTACGATAGCTAGTACATACGTAAATACGTGAGAAGGCAGCGTCGAGGCATGAATTTGAATACGTAACGTAACAGAAAGACAACTTAACCATCGAGCCAAAAATAGAGAAATTAAAAAAGTAACCTTGGAAAAGTGGACCTTTACTTCACATTTCCTAATTTAGTAGGGCTATAGATGTCATAAAATAAAAACTTTTTTAATTTCTCTATTTTTGGCCCGATGGTTAAGTTGTCTTTCTGTCCTTATTCTCATCATATAGAAAGAAAGAGATATTGTCAATTTTACGTTACGTATTCAAATTCATGCCTCGACGCTGCCTTCTCACGTATTTACGTACCATTTGCTATCGTAGCGTTTGCAAAAACTCATAATACCGATACGGTTGTTGGCGATTCGAGCAACGTATTTACGTTAACAGCTGCTGTCACGTCACTAACGTTTACAGGAACAACTCATAATAGAGCTACAGTAAAGCCAATCTCACGTATTTAAATATGCAAGAGATAGCCTTTACAATAAATTATTTTTCACCTCACAAGCTCTGAAAAGGAGGTTTTGTCAATCAGTTTAGGCGTAGAAAATCGCTTTTTGCGGCCTAGCTCGGCAAAGTACTTTTTTAATTTAATACCTAAAAATGTCATAATGCGTTCCGAATCGCACTATTGACTTTTATGTTACATTTTATTCTTATTTTAAATAGCTTTAAATTATTATAATACTCCGTTTTGGTTTTATTATATTATTTTAGTTCATTAAATCATAAAAACAATAACAATAAGATTAAACTATTTGTTATAATAACAATATATTAGGCTGGGTGTGATTTCACAACTTAGTATTGGATTTCGGAACGTGGCATAAATCTTTATTTTTAAATTGTCTGTGTCTTGTATCTAATGTTAGTGTCAACATTTACGTAATCGTTTTTATTGTTATTTATAGGTAACAATATATTCCTACTTTAAATAACTGTGATTTAACTATAATACTCCCTTTTTTATTATTTTAGTTTTTTATATCATTAAAACAACGAGAATAAGGTATATTTAGATTAAACTTTATGTTTAAAGAATTTTTTACCGAAAGTTGACCGCGGAAAAAATCATAAAATATTCCTCTCTGTTGTGAGGTGAAAAATTGTGTGTTGCGCTTGGCAGAAAAGTTTTTAGCGTCTTGTACGTTTGAAATCCTCGCTTCGCTCAGGATTCAATCTTTGAACCACTCGCTACGCTCGTGGATCAATCCTTGAATCCTTTGCTTGCTCAGCTTTCAATAGAGGTAACTCGCCGCTAAATAACCAACTTTCCAGCCTTGCATAACAAATATGGCTGGTTCATGCGTCATGCTCGTGAACGGGTGCTGCCAGTGGGATGGGTCTGCTCTTGTCTGATTGTGTTAAAATGTGTTGAGATATTTATATTTTTGTTTCAATTTTATAAATTCTATGTTATTTATGATGTTTTGAATTTGAGAACGTGGCACTGCTTGATCAGAATAAATAAAAATAAGTAATGTTCTCCAATTATTGTAATTAAGTATATGAAAGCCATTATTATTATTATTTTTAATTTACTTTAAATACGCTTTATGATTATGACCCAGCTGATGCGTCTTCCAGTAACATTGTAAGTTGCGTCTTATATTAATGCACTTTTATCTTTCTTTTTTTTTTGTTTTTGCCATTGTATTTTTTATATTTATACACTTTAACATAAGTACCTGAAGTACGTCATGCTCACTCAAACGTTTCTTCGGCGGTGTCGTGTGAGGCGGGTCGTTACGTTCCCTAAAATATGGTTGAGCGAAGCGATGGCTGGTTCATGCGTCATGCTCGTGAACGGGTGCCGCCAGCGGAAATGGGTCTACTTCAGTCTGCTTGTCTTAACGTTGTGCTTAGAGATTAAATATTTTCATCTAAAATAAATTACTATCGACCTGTATGATGTACGTCACAACTTGCAGTACAGTAACCTTGTAATGCGAGAAATGTTAAATGTAAGTCCTTCCTTACGAGTTGAAAATTGTTTACGGTTAGGATAACCATAAAATGTAATATTAAAATTAGTATTTTCTTTTGTGATGGAAATTGACCTTACTGATATGTTAAGCTCACTTTTCAATTTGACGACTCTGTATGAAATAAAACAGGGAGAAAAAAATAGCCCTTGACGAGTTTCTTGCGGGTTCTTCTCGTTACAAGGTCTCCCGCCGTAGGGTTTGTGAACCGATGGCGTAGCTTCTTTGACGTTCTGTGCTTGTAACAGCCTAGACTGAATAAATGATATTGAATTGAGAAAAAAAAAAAATAAAAAAAAATAACTATTCCTTCTATGAAGCTAGTAACGGTCAGGCTCACTTATCTTAAGATACGGGCAATGCGTTACAGGATTTGTTTCGGATTCTGTGCCGCTTCAAAACTTAAATGGGTTATAAATATATAGAAATCAATGTTACATTAACAAAAAAGAAACCTTTTTAAGAGATGGACATCAGGAACGACCACAGACTTATATCGAGATAGACGGTAAACGGTACCTACCTTGCGTGTCAAAAGTTTGATCCACGGTCAAAGTTTTGACACGCAAGGTAGGTACACAAGGTAGGTAAAGTCAGTCCGCTTGAGACCGTCATCGTTATCAGCCATTTTTAATGTCCCCACTGCTGGGGTACTGGCCTTCCTTATGGATGGATAAGGAGAACGGGCCATGACCCTCCACGCGGGCCCAATGCGGATTTGTGGATTTTAACGACTACAAATGCAGCCGGCACCAATGGCTAAACGTGCCTTCCGATGCTCGGAGAAGGTCGAGATAGTAAATTTTTTGGTCACCCATCCCGTGACCGTCCGTTGCGAAAGTTGCTTAACCTCAA
The DNA here is from genome assembly GCA_910589605.1 of Chrysoteuchia culmella. NCBI lineage: Eukaryota > Metazoa > Arthropoda > Insecta > Lepidoptera > Crambidae > Chrysoteuchia > Chrysoteuchia culmella. The sequence goes on from OU342648.1 coordinate 11,595,616, forward strand.
CAATAGCAGGCAGGGCGCGCCAATCACTGCGCCACGGGCTACTCAACCGCTTGACGCGTATTTTCATGGCAATGGTTGCCATGAAAATACGCGTCACTCAGAAACGAAAATGGTTAATTGTGCAGTACTTTCTTGCAAGAGCTTGTCAATAACATTTCCACATCAAAAAATTCGACACCTTAGGTTCTCATACAGTTTGAAGCGCTCTTTTCGTCTATCTCGAAACAACCTTTTTTTTTTACAAAAATCTGTTCATTTCATCAAATATGAAAGAAACTAGGAAATATACTACAAAGCCATATTCCCAAAAGGCTTTTGAGTTTTTTTAATGAACAACAGGGAGACTCTTAGCCTTCATCATACCTGGATGTTGAGTATTGAGAAGGCTGAAGATGGAAGCGAGCCTCCCACTCCTGGAATCCTCAATCACTGAGGAACTGACTAACTTAACTTTAACTGCCGGATCACAACAATGCTGAAAACATTGTTCTTGTGGCTTCAGACTTAAATAAGATGGTGGTAGCTAGCCAGGCGGAATTACAACAAGTCCTACCACCAACCAAACCGAATACAATATGTACTCCCACTGGGAATCGAACCTGGGACCCCTGGGTGGTGGTGGTGATACCGGTGGTTGTACTACTAGACCACAGAGGCGGTTAAAAGAGAGTTAGGTGTGACCGACCGGCAGTAGGGTAAAATTATTACAATTGTAAAATATTTTTAAGACATTTAAATATTTCAAGATTTCCGTTGTAAATAAATCAAATATTCTGATCTGATTCTATCCTTCGCGTTTAAAAAAGTTAAAAGAAATTCAGATTTGAGACAGATGACTTACTTACACACCATTCAATTCAACTAATTTGTCAGTGTTCAGGGATCAGAAATAGCACAATAAATTTAAATCAGCCGATTGTCACGTTAAATCGATGGAAAATGTAGGTATCGCATGAAATTTCGAATCATGTTTATTAAGGTAATATCACAAAGCTTAATTTGTCATCCAATATATTTTAATTTAGTTTCAAGCGTTAAGTAAAGATTTTAAGGCGATAACATTTATTGGGTCAAGACATTTAAGACAAAAATAATGTTCTGTGACAATTTTAGCACCAACGAATGCATCAGATCTTCGGACTTCGTATTAGGTACTATTTCTTAGAAAGCGCTTGGCGAGGCCATTGTTCTTTTAAATATTTAAGAAAAGCGACGTACCTATTTTTTCAAAGTGTAAACTCATGAACATCGGTATACCGCCAGTTTTCACATACGGCGCCCTTTTGTCCTAGACTACAATGCAAAGGTCTGCCCTATGGCCTAAAAGGGCGTAAGATTATTCTTCCGTGTTTGAAATAGTACACTGCGCTCCAGAAGTTTTATTATTGATGTCTTAAAAACAGCTGAAGTAAAACTTCGCCAAGCATGTAGGTATGTCGCATGTCGGACGACCATTGAGCAAAACAAAAATCGTTACCGAATGGACCCACAGGAAAACGTGGCAGACCAAGACAGCACTTACGAATCGATCTTGATTTGCATATACGAGTAAGTAAGTAGCTGGCTGATACAAGATAGCCCATGGCCGCGCGAAAGGTGGAAAAGTCTTAGCCCTGCAATGGGAAATAAATTAATTTTGAAATAAACGTTGAAATAAATTAATGTGATAAAATTGCACCCCTTAAGATATCATGATTGGGTAGCCTTAGGTAGTCGATGGGGAAGAATTATCCACGTGCACATCAAGGTAATCATACAATAAAACATAATTGTACTACAAAAACTGTACGTAAGTGAAAAGGCTGTGCACTGTTGACTGAACATTGCTTTCATATTAAAGGTCTATTACTTTTAAGAACTGGAACCGTTCAATTACATTGCGTAATATGAGTTTCATGAATAAAAGATAAAGTGTGTGAAATGTGATGTTATAAGAATACCTATTGCTAAAAATTCTTCCTTGAATGTTATGTATTGTTTGTTTACGATCTTTCTATTCAATTAAATGTTTTGTTTTTGCTATTTACTTTTTATTCAGCTTGACGCATTTAACAAAATAGGTGAATTATCTATGTTAAAACACCTATCAACTAAACTTGTAGTAATTTTGATTCCATGATTATGTTATTTTCTCATAATTTCTGGCTACGAATCGAAAGTAAAAGCATTTTTCAAACATGTGGACCGCTTCACACGCTCCTTCCATTTATACCTATAAATAAATAATTTACGAGTAAGTATGTGTTGTATCTGAATAATAATATTGAGGAGATATGATTTAAGGGTTCTACTTTTAACGTCAATAAACTTTATCAAGAAAGTTTTTCTCTGTAAACGGTTATATTTTACCCCTGTACGGAATAAGACGTAGCTTATCCTCACACTATTTGATGGGCTCGTAAAGCAGAGAGGCTAAAGGAATGTAAACACGTATAACCTTTAGGCATAAAATAAAAGTGCATGGTGTAAGAAAGCCGCTTGAATTTCCACTAAGTAAAGGGGGATTTGTAATATGGCAAAGGCAATAGGAATCCTCTGATCATCAGACTCTTTTTTGCATAATTCTCGTAGCCAAATATTTTTTTGATACGTCTTTTATTTACCATTAGAGTTTTAATTTTATGAATCAACATATAAATGTTAATTAATAGGTAATCAACATTTCTATGGCTTAAAATTAATTAACTGACTTAATGCGTATACTTTTTTCTTTTTCTATAGTGTACTTACCCTACCTATTCAATATTCATTGAATAAAGATTCCTACGGATAAAATAAATGTGAAAGTATAGATCTACTAGCTTGACAGTTTTCAAAAGTTCAATACTTACTGTTAGCTGTAAGACGTCAGATTGTTTTAAATCAGAATAAACTACATGGCCGAAATACTTATTTACAAGAAGATATCCGTTAGTATAACTAAGTAGGCGGACGAGATTTTATTAATACCACAGGTAATACTTATTAGGAAGATTATTGTTTGCGAGTTTCAGCTGCGAGAACTCTAAGGTATTAAGAGCCGAGTTTCCCTAGCACATGTTACTTTAAAGTTGCATTATGCAAAGCTCAAAGTGTCAATAGGCTATTTGACAATGCGAAAAATAAAGTGTCAATTACTGTTATCAGTATAAATTATGAGTTTAAAAATGGTTTTTTATTAACGTAAGTTGAAAATAATTATAAATTTATTAAAAAATCCGTAAATTAAAATGCATTTTTTAAACGTTTTGTCACGTGACACAAAATTCGTCGAGTTTATGATGACGTCACCTGCTTGTAAACCTCGTTTGACAAAGTATGTGGATTATATGCAGAATACAGGCAAGTGACGTCACCGAACCCATTGCAGCGCCATAATGTCAAAGTAGCGTTTTGGCGCGCTATTTAAATATTGAATTTTTAATTTGATATTTTTCAGCAAATGCAAATATGTACCAGAATTAAAAAAAAACAACTTTTACTGGGTTCCTTAAACTCCACTACATAATATAAAATGGATTTTCAAAACCTGTCAAATAGCCTATTGGTCGTGTTAACAAGTACAGCCCTAGTGGGGCTTAACAGACATAAGCGGATACGCGTCATAAAAGTGATGTGCGGTGCTGGCTAATGACGCCGCCGCCGCCCGCATGCCGGTGCTTCACGGGCGATAACAGTTTTTCGAGGCAAATATATTTATACATATAGTGAAAGGTGACGAGTTACATTAATTAATTAAAAAAAACCTTCTTAGGGTATATAGAGTTCAAAGCTGTTGTTTTTTGTCTGTTTTTCGTTCACACAAACTTCTGATCAGATTTTAAAGTTTGTCACTTACTTATTTATTACCCTAATCTATGATAGATGATTAAAATCTCAATCATTGTCGCGGAAAAATGCAAGGTCCGCTTTAGCTGAAATACCTAATAAAGCTCTAAATATTATCATTAATTTTTCTCTCACGATTGAAAAATTATGAATCTAATCAATCTAAATAAAGCACAAATTCATTAAATCTATTTAGACATATAACATTAGTGCCATTACGGCGGTCATAAAATCATTTCGAAAACATAAAAGTTGTGGGCTCTCATTTTAAGGATGACAACCTTTGTAATAAAAATAAAGAAACAATGTAAGGAATCTTTTATTCTGACCTTTTATTCTAAAGGGTTTTTTCAAGTAAAAGCCATTACTCATGAATATGATCCAGCTTTAACATTACTCCGAATAACGACTCTCTCTCAAATATAAGCACTACCCATTTTTGACCTAGAAAATTTAGATTTTCTTCGAATTCCAGTAAATTTATCTGCAATAGGAATAAAACCCTACTTTCTTCGTAGCTCTTTCAAATTACAGTCTTTTACAACTAGGACGATTTCGGTGACGTTTCAAGTTTGATAGTTTTAGAGATGTTTCATAGTGAAATCCTATCAACTTATCTATCGATTTTTTCTAAGAGTCAATGTTCTTACTTTTGGAATAAATTGAATATATTTTACTACTTTCCGGTTCGGTTTTATAGCGTAACTAATATCATCTTATGTAAACATAATATAAGATAGAAAGTATTGTATGTGCTTATTTAAGTGGTATAAAAAACATTAAGCTGTCTAGATTGCCACAGTAAATTAATGATTTTCCAAAAACAGTTTTCTGACATAGTATAAGCAATTCGGAAATTTCTGAAGTATCACAGGAATCATCCTAGCTGAAATATAATATAATCCATGTTTCATTTAATGTTTTTGAGTCGTAGTATTATACAAGTTGGATGGGAGACACGTGGGAACCAATCCAAGTCCAATGCTCTAACCACTGAGCTACCGAGACATTAGAGCATTGGACCGGATTTCCATAGGTCGTGGGTTTGAGTCCCATCTTAGAATTCACTTGTGGACGAGATGATTTTTTCCAATATTTTTCTATTTTAATTGTTTTTAATAAGTATTCAAATAGCATTGAAAAATGGAAATTTCAAAAATCATAAAATATTTTTCTATCGTATACAATTAAAAGTTAAAACGTAATTAATAGGCACAGATTTTGCTTTATATTTCAAGAGATGTGGGTAAAAAAAAATTCTACTAAATTGCCACAGTAAATGAATTTATCTGACATAGTAAAGATTTTAAATAAATTAGAAACATAGTAATTTAGAAATTCTTTAAGTGTCACAGAAATTATCCTAGATGAAAAAGAATATAATCCATGTTTCATTTAATGTTTTTGAGTCGTAGTATTATATAAGTTGGATTACAAATTACAAATAAGTATAAATTACTGACCTTTTTAAGCAACAATCACGTTTTAATGGAACCGAATGATACTTTGTAAATGGGTCACTGATGTGTAATTTGTATCAAACTTGAAAGGAAATGCCATCTTTTAACGCTGTTTCATTTAGAGGATGATGAAGTAGCTGCCACCCAGACGCCTCCGAGGGTCATTCACGAGTCAATATTGTATACTTATATATAAGTATGCATTTTTCTAACTTTACAAAACATCTAACAAACTTGATATTTTGCAAATGTAAGTTTGTTGTTATCTGTCTATTTCACTTTAAGTCACTGTTTTTTTTTATTAAATACACTGAAGCACAGTGCCGCCGCTGGCCTACCGCAGGAAGTTGGGGGCCCAAGTAACGGGCTAGCCACCAGTGAAAAATCCCAGGATGCTTGACCTTGCCGGTTGGCGACCGATTGGGAGGGCCACGTGGCCATCTCTGGGGGAGTGGGGGGGTTCGGGCGTCCCCACAGTCTCCAGGCCAGTCTCCCTCTCAGTGTGTCAGTCGTGAAATAGTCCCCAAGTAGGCAGAAAGACCAAACGACAATGTCACGGATGTATGGATTTATGGAGTGTTGGCGCCTTTTCGAAAATCCCTGCACACATTTTAAACCTTGTTCAATCGATAGAGTAGGTATATAGAATGAAAATGAAGCAAATTTTACTGAAAGGAAACATTCTTTCACTTTCAAAAATAAAGAAAGTGCATTAAAAGATTTTTGTTTTTTTTTTTAAAACCTGCACTGGAAATCGACCCTCCTGAATGAGAAAAATAACATCGTGCACTTTTATGGTACCAATCGTAGTGTTAAGCATAAAGATCAATTTGGCAATGTCCTTTCAGCGGTGAGTTACCTCTATTGAAGCCGAGCATGCGAAGGATACTCGCTACGCTCGTGGTTCAAAGATTAAATTCTGAGCATAGCGAGGGTTTCGAGGGTACGAGACGTTAAAACTTTTCTGCTGAGCGCAACACACAATTTGTCATTTTTAGGTTGTTTCCGCGGTCAACTTCCGGTAAAAATTCTTTTAACAAAAAGTCATCTAAATTTACCATATTCTTGTAAAACAAATAATGATATAAAAAAGTAGAATAATAAAAAAGGGAGTTTTATAGTTAATTCAAAGTCTTTTAAAATAGGAATAAATTGTTACTTTTAATAATAAAAGCGAATAGGCAAATTTTGACATTGACATGAGGTACAAGACAAAGACAATATAAAAATAAAGGTTTATGTCACGTTCTGAAATCCAATCATAGGTTGTGAAATCTTACCCAGCCTAATACAAAATCTTATAACAAATAGTTTAATCTTATTGTTATTGTTTTTATGATTCAATGAACTAAAATAATATAATAAAACCAAAACTGAGTATTATACTTAATTAAATTCTGTTATTTAAAATAGGTAATTATAAAATGTAACATAAAAAGTTAATAGTGCGATTCGCAATGCATTATGACGTGTTTTCTTTCGAAATAAAAAAAAAATTACCACGCTAGGCCGGGAAATGCGATTTTCGGCACAGAAATTGAATGACAAAAACTCCTTTCCCGAGCGTGTGAGGTGAAAAAAACTTTATCACGAAAACATATCTCGAAGAGGGTGAGGGGCAATTATTATTCAACTTCTATAGCTTCTCTCTAACCCACTTTTCATAGTAACACGAGTGCAATCGTTTCATCAGAGGAGAGGAGAGGTGAATAATGTATACTTACTAATAACAGCCATCTTTGTTTACTTTCCGAGCGCGTCGGCTCTAAGTGAAAGTAAATACCCACGATATTTTTCTCCTAATGCCCCGCTACGTAAGGCGTCCGCAATTTCATGTCTTAGCCATAGGACGAGCAGAAAGTAAATAAAATCCACTTGAGATGCGATTAAAGTAAAATATCTCGACAAAATCTATAGACACGAAGGTTACCTACATAATAGCCTTGCCACTTACTTATACGTAGTTGTTATTTTTACTTATCTTTTTGACTTGCTGTAAATTTTTTACAGATCCAATGTTTCATTGATGGAGAAAAAATATGTGTGACAGATTCCATTCCATTGAAAGTCTCGGTTTTTTAAACTGAAAATTTAATGAAAGTTGGTCTAAAAAATAAAAAAAAATCGTGAGTTCGAAACAACTTTCTGCAACATTCCATTTAACCATTTCGATATGGTTAATAAATGTTACGCGTACAGACATCACACAAAATTATAAGAATGTACTACGCACAGATCAACTTCAAGAAGCACATTATATAATAGGACTTAAATTTATTAAGGGCATGCTCTATCACCCGCCATCTCCAATAACCATTGTATTATAGGGAAAAGAGGGGCGACTCGCGAGAGGCATCAAGGAAGATACTTTGCCGCAAAGTAGTTACGCCATCTCCCTAGTTTAAACTTATTTTTCAAATCTTAAAACCAAGTTAAATTACTTCTTAGCTCCCGCGGGATTAGAGACGACATCAAATGACAAATATTTTGTAACTTGAATGCGGCATAATGTTAGTTCACTTAAAATTGATAGTTATATTTAGTTACTTAATAGTCGACACGTACAAAGTAAGGAAGGTAAAGAAATATTAGAAAGCATGATAGTTAAAAAGTAGGGACTGTGTATCTGTATAGGTACTGGACCTCTATTTTTGAATCACTCGTTGCGCGAATGGCGAGGCGAACGAGGAGGCGATCAGGCGATTAGCGAATGTGTGTCTACAGCGTCCTCCTAAGGCATAGAGAAATTTAAAGCATGCCATATTTTAGTGCATATTAGGAGCAATCAAACGTGTTCCCAGCTGACACATGCCGTTTTAAGGCAAACCAGTGAGGTTAGGGCTTTAGACTAGTAAGTAATTATGCAAAGTCTCCAAAGCAAATGTATGGTTTTTGAGAGAAAAAAAAATCATAAAAGTTTACAATATTTTGCCGGATTTCAGTCATGCTGTACTTGTTTGTATTTTATGACCCAAAGGTGTGACAAAGGTATGATAGTACGAAGTTATGGTTGCACCTAAAATATTACTGACACGTTTGATTGCTCCTAATATGCACAAAAATATGGCATGCTTAGAATTTCTGTATGCCCTATGAGGAAGCTGGCTAGCGACCTTGCATGCGTAGACATAGCACGCTTTTCGCTTAACCCCTTGCGTGTTCGCGTTGGGAGGTGGTATTACAGGCGAAAAGCGAAGCTATGTATAAACGGGTAAGGTCGCTTTTACGGAATACGGAAACTCAAACGTCGCACGAAAATCAGTGGAATCCTTGGGACGAGTGAATCACTCTACGCTCGAGTGGCGAAGCGAACGAAGAGGCGATCAGGCGATTAGCGACCTTGCATGCGTGGACATAGCACGCTTTTCGCTTTGCCCTTCGCGCGCTCGCGTTGGGAGGCGGCACTACAGGCGAAAAGCGAAGATGATGTATACCGTGTGGGGCCTAGAACCGGGGATAATATTAAAACGGAGGCTCTATAGGTCACTAGTGGTTGAATCATTATGTTCCCAACTAAATAAACCCAAATCTTTACTTTTTAATTTTTTCTAACCAACTTAATCGTAAATTCAATGTAAGTAATGCAAACAACAGTACCGCTCAACTCTTTCGGAGCTACTTGGAACGTCTTTTTAACAATTTATGTGCCGGCTAATAGAAAAATAATACTGTCTTATTTACTATCGTACTTCATGAAGTACGATAGTATTGTTTTCTTTCTGGAGTGTTTTTTGCACTCAAAGCCATTTTAACATTTAATTACAAACACTGTAAATGAATCCAATTCAATTACTTAAATTAAAATGAATTTAAACTGAAACCAAGAAATTCCCATGACAATTTTCTGACTTTACTAATAAAAATTATTCTTTTGAATTTACACTCTTTTTATACTTATGATTTTCTTTATAAAAAGACCATAATGTAAAAAGCGTAGAATCCATAGTGTGAGCGACGTCGAACAATGAAATAGTTGTTTGAACGCCGCGCAAACATTGATAGACAAAAAGTTAGTAAAAGAGTCGCGCTGCATTAAATAAGGACGAAGATTGCGAGAAATTTCTCCCGCGGAAGCGAGTGAGTGAGACAGAAATAATGTCTCGCTCTCTTGGCCGCTCGTGGATGGTCGGGAACGTTCGAGACGCACACGTCGCGAATATTCCTTGCGATTCTGGACTTTCCGCGGGCGGTATAAAAGCGGCACGCAGCGCAGCGTATAATATAGTGACTTAAAAAGTGTATTGAGTAAGCGCATCCGGAAGTGTTCAAAGAAGAGTTTGAAAATAAGTGTTCAATAAGAGTTCTGAAGAGTAATAAGAAGTGTTCAAACAAGTGCAGCGAATTAGAAGTGTCAAGCGTGAACTGTTTTTAAGGAATAATAGATTTTAAATTATTCAAAGTGCAGATAATTTAGTGGTCGCGGATTTAGCCGATTTATAATCTGTATTGAAGTGACTTTGATTCAGTGCATTTATTTAATAATAAAATATACTGTGTTAAATAATAAATAATTGTTTATTTGTACTGATCAACGGTTCTTCAGCGTATCATTAGACGTAGTGGCATTTTCCAGCCAGCATTTACTAAGTGTCAGTTGTGTGACTAAGCGCTCGTCCACGACACATTAATAGGTACTACTTATACTTAATAATTCCATGGCTGAATCTACTTGGTACAAAATGTATTGTACCTAACCCTGCAGCTGCTTATAAAATCATAAAGAAATATATCCTGGTCACGGTTACAAAAATGTACCAACCCCGCTTACTAATAATTATGAAATATGAAACCTATACTCTAACCTTGTTTAAATTTTTGCTTATCCTATCCTAACCTTAATATAAACTCTACTTTCCTAATATGCTCTTGTATAGTTTGAAAGGGCTCGTGATTTCTAGTGGTTTTCCCTGATTGTATTCCGTAGCATACCCAAATCTTTTCAGCATTGTAACTAGCATTCTATCCCTAATGTCCTAATAATGAATACTAACTTTTCCTATTGCTTCTGAAGATCTCTGCTATTATAACCGATACTTTACTAAACTAACAATAAAGAATAAAAGTTACTCTAATAGTTTGTCCATGATAATTGATATTAAGTTATTACCTTTTCTTATGAACCTACCTATAAGCTTATACATTTTCCTAAATGTTGTTATAGCCCTACAGAAATTACCTATGACAATTAAAAGACTTAGATTCTAGAATAACCTAAGAAAGTATACTAAAATGCCCTGATCCTCACAGCTGTTTTAATAAATATATATTATATTAGGTAACGAATCATTATGGAAGTTTTAGGAGTATATGGAACGTAAGTATATACTACAGTGGTAAGAGGTAAGTTGTAAACATGAAGTTATAGTCACTGTGGAGTTAAGTATGGAGAGTCAATTACTGCAACCAATTATGAGTTTATTTGTTTTCTATATCTTAGTGCATTTAAGTTATTACCGGCTAGGTACGAGCACCTCCCCGCTCAATACAATGGATCTCGACTCCAGACGGGTCAATCCTCTTCCGGCCTCAGCTGGATATCTTTATTAGAAATTTTTAGTACTTATCTAAGGTCTACAGTCATTGTCAGTCTGACCTAGTACAATCAATTAATAGAGGACAAAGCAAAGTGCTTTCAAGCGATTTACCAGTCTACACAATGAAGAATTTCTCTTTCCACTGTGGCAGCTGAGTTATAAAATTGAATTTAAATTATAATATGTTTATTTCTAATTCTTTGCTGATTAACATTATATCAGAATGGATTCAACAATACAATCCATACAAAGTAAGGGATACTGGCAAATCTGGGTTCTGAAGGAAGACTCAATAGTATGCCATAAGGCAAATGGCTTTCCACATCTCACTTTTAGCTAAACTTAAAAATGGGTCACTACAAGTTGGTAGCAATATTAGTTTGACTCTCAAAGAACACTAACCTGTACACTAATTGTGCTGAATAGACTTATCTTTTGTTGAATTCAATTACAAGTAGGATTCTATTTGTAGTTTCTTCCAATTGAGTTTGTTAGTGAAACCAAGTTAATATATTTAAGTTAAGTAGTACTTTAATTCCATTATTTGTGAATGTTTCTATTCACTAAATAAATAGATACCTTTTATGGTAAGTACATACTTAAAGAATTGTTCCCTTATTTATCACCATTCCAACAATTGTAAAAGTACACTCTAGCTCTGATCTTGCGTTCCCAAGCCGTGTCCTTAGCATAAGCTTATATAGAAACGCAGGCTACTTCATTCACCTAGATCTTACTGCAGTACACCTTCAAGATTACTAGAACAGTTTATTTCAATTATAAACAGTAGTCTATTCCAAAGTTTCTCATATAACCAACTCAATATAAAGATTTGTTTTCTTAATAGTTTAACCATTACTACAAAGGTAAGTACTGTCCACCATCATGACAGGAATTAGAGAATGAATTTGTCTAACTCTGAGACAATAATTGTAACTAGTATTGAAACTAAGTAAAGTCAACACAATTATGCACATGATGTTAACTAACATAATCATTGATTAATTATCCTTCCTAGATTTCACTTAGCACTATTGGTTTTGTCAAAACACAACTGATTGGAATCAGATACAGAATATTAGCCCATTCACAATAAATCCTATGGACCCTTTTGATCACCATTTTATCCTATCACATCACCACAATGTTTCCGACCCGTTCTTATTTGTTTTCAATCCCATAAATGCTACCTACTTGTGAAGCTTATTGCAAACTTTCACTCGTACTACTTTTGTTTCAATTAGGAGAATCTATTTTTAACCGACTCCAAAAAGGAGGATGTTCCTAAAGTCGACTGTATAGTAGTTTCAGCATACCATTGTCAGTCGTCAACCCAGATCTTAAAACCATTTTAATATTTCTACAACTCTTTAGCTGCCTATGGCGGCCATTTTGTTGATGCTAATAATGACCTACAAAACCCGACATTTTCCTATCAATCCTATTAATTTTTCGCTAACAATTAGGCCATCTTGAGGAAGCCTAATGGCTCCCAAGTTACCCAACCCATTCTTATACCAGATGGCCTATCAACTATCCTTTCTCGTCATCTTTTATGACGCTTACCGCGATGTTTGGCGCGAAAGCCCTAATCGTGATTTTACCTGCCTAACCAACGACTAAAATCGATTCCTATGCTTGTAATTTGGCTCTTACCACAGCCAACGTCGCCCCACGCTGTACAGTTCGGGCAGGGACCCTCCTAATACCTCCTATAGCCTGTACGTGGTCAGCCCTGCTTGGGAAGGGAACAGAGCCGACGCCCTAACAAAAGAGGCATGGAAAAAACGTGATCATAGACATCGAATCGTGACGGGTTACCCCACGCCGTTCGGACCGTTAGCTTTCACGTCCCGATCTCACACACGCTTTTCCCATATGGCTTTCTAGGCTATCTATTAGCAGATGCCCGCTTGACACACCATAATGCCAAACTCTGACCTAATCCCCCCAGGTTTTGACAAATCTCCCCTCGAGACACAAAGCTAACATTATATGCTTAGGCTGCAACTAAATTATCATAATCCTCAACAAATCGCATAACATCACAGCCGCTCCTCCCCTGACATCTTATAGAGATAAGTATGAAAGAGAGAAGAAAACTATGATCCCATACAACCGATGAAGACCCTGACAATACGATAGCAGTCCTATTCAAAACCTATGCCCTTCCTATTGACACTAACATCAATTCCGGGGCAGACCTAACTATATCAATTATGAATTTACTGGGGAATAAACTACATTACTTTGTGGTTTTTCGCAAACAAAATTTATATACTTTAATCATGAACTTAATTATACCAGTTAAGCTCAGATTAACGCATTTCTAGCAAAAGATCGCGAGGAAATTTGCGGCCCTAGCGTCAAAACCTCGAATTTCACTATCTTGCTGACTTCTTGATGTTTTCTTGATTTAAAGATATACTAATTCAATGATGCTTTCTTACAGAGAAAAGTTGGCGTCTTTTCTCGCTTCGGGGGTCCGTCTTCACCCGTCAGTTGCGATGATGCTAAGAGACCCTATCTAAGAAAAGTGCCCCTTATATAGAGCCATTCCCACGCATCCCCTCTAACACCGCGTCACCTAAAACATTTTCGTTCTATTTTCAAATTCCCTAACAAGACGCGTCTTCTTAAGCTTCGCACCTACATTTCCTGGATGCCACACCTAAACTTTTCCCCTCTTCCCAAATATTAGGGTAAATTTTATATCCGTGAATAATAAAACTTTATCATATATTACTATATGGTTACGTATTTACTTTTATGATCAGTAACATAGTCCTATCTTGTCAAATTATTCAATGCTTTCAGCATTGTTCTCACTATGCCCTTTTATAATTTTCTAATTATTACAGAACAATCCCCTTTTTCACACGACAATCTTAATGTTTGTTATAAATAAAGTATTAATCTCTGAATTTCTAAGTTTACAGGGTTTGTGAACCGATGGCGCGGCCTCTTCATTCTCACAAGTGCCTGTATAAGCCCAGATCGAATAAATGATATTGAATTTGAATATTGAATTTACATGTAATAACTATACTAATAAGTTATTATTGTAAACTAGTCAATAATGTGATTTATATATTTTTTTCCTCAAAATCAATAATTCGTATGACTACTTTGTCTAGATCCCATCTAATTAATAAATTTCAATTTGCTTTTCCCAGAATGACATAAATCTACTTTTCATATGTGCCTGTAAAAGCCCAGGCTAAATAAATTATACTTGTTGAATTTGAATATTGAATTTACATGTAATAACTATACTAATAAGTTATTATTGTAACCTAGTCAATAAAGTGATTTATATATTTTTTCCTCAAAATCAATAATTCGTATGACTACTTTTGTCTAGATCCCATATTAATAATTTCAATTTGCTTTTCCCAGAAAGACATAAATCTACTTTTCATATGTACCTGTAAAAGCCCAGACTGAATAAATGATACTTATTGAATTTGAATTTACATGTAATAACTATACTAATAAGTTATTATTGTAAACTATCAATAACGCGATTTATATATTGATTTTCCTCAAGATCAATAATTCGTGTGACTACTTTGTCTAGATCCCATCTAATTAATCATTTCAATTTGCTTTTCCAAGAATGACATAAATCTACTTAATTTAGTTCATCAAAATGCCTATTATTGAATTCTGATTAAAGTAACTATCCTATCCTTCAACTATTTTGTATACATTAAAACTATTATTTCCAAACAGACAGACAAATCATATGGGTATTTTTGGCATAGCAACTAGAAATTGGCAACACTTAGTCACTATCCATGTTCCCTCCAAGATGCGTCTCTTTTTTCTTATCTTAAAAACTTTTACCGTCTCGCTATTGGCTAACTCTGATTGGTTAGTCGAATAATGTAATGTCAAATTCAAATTCAAATTTTGACATATTAAAAGCCGGGCTATTCCAGCCAACCTTAAGCGAACTTAACTCGAACCGAATCCTATACGTTTTCCTCGTTAAAGTCGAAGTTATCGTTAAAGTTAGATAGCACAATCTATCCTAAAAAGTCATCATTATAATAAAGATTTTTGTTGTTTATACAATGACATCCTACGTCACCATGGCGATCGATCGATGACGCTACTTATTAGGTTCTGATTTAATTTAACTTGATTAATTTATAGTGATAGTTTATTCTATAATTCAATATCAGTTTGTAACGATAATTTAGTAAATTACCTTAATATTACAGAAGGATTGTTATTAAAGGAACTGTGTCTTGTTATTAGTTTCTACTTTCGTCACCCCGGCGCCACTATCTAATATGACTGATCTGACGTTGTCAAACCTATGTTATTGTTTTTTATAACCTATAAAGCCAATATTATTGTTTTTCGTTGAATATCAAGTTTTGCTAAATAAATCGTGTTGTGCAATAACCTATAGAATATAGACATTATCTTAAATTTCCTGAAGATGATAAACAAAGTTTGTCTCAATCTTTTTTTTGTCAATACAAAGAAATATTTGGAACATAAATATCATGTTTACTTTTTGGACTTTCACAAAGATTTACCATATAAATGGTGCTGTGCAACAATCTACAGAATATAGACATTATAGAAATTTTCTGATGACGATAAATAAGGTTAGTCTCAAACTTTTTTATGTAAATATAGAGAAATATTTGGAATAAAATAACAGTGCAGTTTTGGACTGTTACAGCTCGACCCCAAAATTCTTCATAGGTGACAATACTACGTATTGGATCCGGAGTAGAATTTTCTTACTCAATTCTCAAATATTTATCTCTACTCTTCTACTCTTATCTCATGATATATTTATATACATAAACTCCCCCCTTTTCTCCCTCTTATAACCCTAACTTTTATTATTTTCCCAAAATCAAAGAACTGTTGGGTGAGCCCTAGTGTAAATGAAATTAAGATTGTAGAGTGTATTTAAACCAAGACAATATCAAAAATTATTAAGCGAATTTTAAGTATTTTTTATTGCTTTTGCCAATTCCGACTTATGCATATCCAACACCAGAGTCGTACAAGATCATGGAAAGTGTGGGTTGTGAGGCCACAGTCCCTAATAGACATACCCGGACACATACGCTCTTTTCTAACCTTATGAAAAGATGGCGTTGGACGCAACGTATCCGCCCGAAGCACCCTTCCACATTTCCGTACTCCTCCTTCTACACGACAGGGCCTACTCTGCCGGATAGGGGTGAGCATATACAATGTCCCTATATTTCCAAAAGCTTACTTAAGATTCTAGAACAACCCTAATATCACCTTGGAGAGTGTGCAGTTGCCGGGTTTAAAAATAGCTCTTAGCTTCTTGTGGAGTATGAATTTTGGACAGTCGTTCACACCGGGACATTACAAACATCAACAGAGTTCGTACCTTTTTTTTTTATTTAACCTAGCACCAAAGTCCCACTGTACAAAATTCAAGTTTGTTAAACAAAAGTTCGTGTGCGGGTCTTATCTCTTGGGTCAATAATAATGGTTGTAATCAGGCTTCACGTATGTTATAAACCAAGGCCCTCCATATTGAATCTTTTTTTTTTTGTCTAGTAATCTAGATTAGATTCTCATTCTATTCATCTTTTCTTTAACGCAACGATCACTATCATCATTCTCTAGCCTTCTTTCACGCCACCTAAGATTATATCATAGCTACAACCTGAATACAAAGTTATTTAACTAAAGTCGAATAGATTTTGAATTATATTATAAAGGTTTGATATAAATACGCTGACTGTCACCATATGAAATTCTACGCAAAATTGCAACCCATCGAAATGCATTTCACTTACATTATGCAAGAGTATGAATTTACGCAACGCACCCTATAAGTACGCATTTCTACGCATCGCATCATCCTATCAGTACGCATCTCTACGCAACGCATCCTATTAGTACGCATCTCTACGCAACGCATCCTATTAGTACGCATCTCTACGCAACGCATCCTATTAGTACGCATCTCTACGCAACGCATCCTATTAGTACGCATCTCTACGCAACGCATCCTATTAGTACGCATCTCTACGCAACGCATCTTGATTAGTACACAATAAGTGTGTATATATTCCTTTAGATTTTTAAGATTTCCTTCTGTAATACTTCTCTTTTAAGCTTAATAATTATTTAATTAAAAGTATCATTAACAATTGCACGTCAGATTTAAATCGAGTTATTTAATTATTCACATTATCCGTTTTACAAACTGAATTTCGAATTATTGAATTTAAAATTTTTGAATTTTGAAATTTAAAATTTTCGAATTTTGAATCGTGACAGTTGAATACTTTTTTTTTGAATATTTTTTGGAAATACGTAAAGATTTCCTTTTAGTAGTTGTACCTACCTCTTAATAATAAACCCCCCCGACAGAAAATTATCCACCAAATTATATAATTTACTATTCTTTACAAATATTAAAGCTTTATGATCTGTATGTATTATTACTTTAGCCCCCCTAAATAAGTTTCAAACTTCACTAAACAACAAGTAAATGAATAAAATTCTTGTTCTGTAACTTGTCTATTTTAATTAAGCCTCCTTTAATAATTTACTGTGAAACCCTAAATTTTAATTTCCCTTGGTACAAAAATCCAGCTAATCCTATTCTTGAGCTGTCAGATCTTCAAACAATTAAAACATAGTAATCCTATCGACTTGGTTTTATATTACCCAACATGAAACCATTAATTTGAATTAAATTAATTTCAAAAATTTGTCAATCACTAACTTCAGTCAATAATCGATCTAATTGTCTAACTATTTAGTTTTATATAAAACGCACTATAATCAGAACGAAATCAAATTCAGACTTGTCTTAGTTTTGTCATTGCTTTAATGATTAAAACGTTTTGATAATTAGTCCTACAACATATTTCAACTAGATATTATTAAAATGTTAATAATGCCAAGCACAAGCGTAACTCTCCTCAAATAGATATATCATAAAGATTAATTTATAAAATAGTTAACCTAAGTTATGAACTGATCCCTCCGTAAATAAAATAACTTGTTAATTCCACTTAAGGTTGAAATCTATTACTAGACCTTAAAAATTTAACTAATTAATTCACGACCCCATTTTCTTATCATGTTGTTAATATCTTTATAGCCTTGATACTTAAAATTGCCAGTTATAGCTAAAACTCTGAAAATATTTGTATCCTAAAGTTCCGATAAAATCACTACCCGAAATCTAAGTCCAGAATTGTCATTACTAAAGGTCCTAAAAGTCTTTACTACTTCTATAAAATATTATAACTGCAATAATTTAATCTATCTTAACTTGAATTGTTATCGATAACCCTATCTACATCATTATTCTAATTCACATCACTATCCAAAGAACATATATTGTAATTATTAGTTACTACAAATATGTGTCAAATAAAATAAAAGTTATCCTAAACAAAACATCTAACAATAAGTTACAAATCCTACAGCCACGAGAAACATAGGATAAACAAATAGTGCCTGTCCTTCATAAATTACCTCAAGACAAGCCTAAAATGTTTTCCATGTTTACTAATAAACTACTTCTAATTCTACTCATTAAATCTTTCAATGTAAAGTTTCTAATTTGCCTTATTTGTTTCTTGTTAAAAAATTATTGTTTAACTTTTACTTGGAGAGCAACGGACAAGTTATAAAATCATACTGCACAAACCATTCAAAGTACACAAAACTAAAGTGATCCTAAAAGTTTTCTTAGGAAACCCCTCTCCCTATTCTTTAAATAGTAGAGAAACTCTTATCACAAATATCCTTTTCCACAAGTATATTAATCTAAAAGATTCTAAACTTATCTTTTTTTTTTTTTCCAGTTATCCGATTGTTTGCTAAGGCAAAAATTCTTATACTTCAAAGCTTCCTACTAGATATACCTGAATACAACTTTACTCAAGCTTATGGAAATTTAAAATACTACTATATCCTTCCTAATTGTATACTAAAATTGCAAGTTATTATTTAATTGCATTTAAGGCAAGTTGCATATTAATAAACAATCATTCATCCGACTTTGATCGTTAAAAAGTTAATTTTATTTCATTCTATCTCATCACAAGTTTCAATCTCAAGTAAAATATCTTATCCTATCATATAGATAAATAACCATTTATTCAAATCTGATTTTGAACCAAGATTTTCCTATCAAACTACTGGACCATTAATGATAACCTTTGCAATTGAATTTGCAATGATGATTTCAATTCCATAATTCATTCAATTAACTAATCTCTAAAGTTTTGAAACTATCTATGAAGTTTGATGTAGGCGTTGCATTGACCTTAAGTTATAAAAATATTCTCTAACTTGAAAAGTAAGAGGTTAACCTAATCATTTGGATCTAGTTATACATTCACAAAAGTTCAAACACTCACCACTCTCATTGGAAAACTTTTTCCAGAAGATAATTGAAAAGTCCACAAAAGAAAAGTTCAAAGTCTTGGTAGCAGTAGCTATACAAAATAATCGCTTTAGAGTTAATCATCCACACATCCTCGATCACTGTCAGTCAGACACGACAAAAATTCTTTAATTGTTCTTTATAATTTAAACTGAGTTACCGGTATAAACAAAAACATAAACAGCGAAAAAACTAATGTCATTCATCATCAGTCAGTCCAGGTCACAGCCACAGATTAGGTATTCGTTACTACCAGCGTCACAGAACAAAAGACCGTCAACTTGACGTTATGGTTATTCGTTCGAAAACTTATAAAATTAAAGTCTAAATAACTGACTGTTCAACTATCTAAACTATGATATTACGATTAACTTAATATGTAATAAAAATATATTTACGTGACTTATCGAGACTGTGTTCCTCCACTATCCTACTAGAAGATTTAATTAGCCCAATAATCTGATATTTGTTCTTGTTAAAAAGAATCCCTATAAATTACACACAATTTCTAAGTGACTTTCTTGGGTTAGAAAATGCCTTTAACTATTCAAATCTAACTTGCATCTATTAATCCTCAATCAAATCTAACACATAACCTCATAATCCCGTTTTTATTTGTCAGCGCTTAGAAAACGGTTTGAAAAATAGTAGTTAATAAAGGTTTTTGATAATGGTTTTTACATAAACCGTTCCCAACATATTTGGAATAAAAGCGCTTCGATCAAATAAACCGGTTTGATCCTAAGTCGAGAAAAGAACCTTATCTCCCTATTTTGCATCGTCCTATCATACCTATATACAGGTTTCAATAAGTATTGTAGTTGAAAGTTATGAAAATCCTCTATAAACCAGTCAATTTATTCAAAACTCTTTTAATTTCGCTCCTTCGTGAAACCAATATTTCTAAAGTTAAGGTAGAACCAAACCTTATAATAACGCGCTTCCTATGTACTTTCTGCTGATTAAGTATGAAAATTAACCCGTTAAACAAGGCCTGATTTGAGTTAACTATCCAGAATGGTACAACACAAATTACTAGTAGCGACATCTATTACGTAATAGTGTAGTCATTGCTTTTAGCCCCAAGTTCTTAACTCCCATTAGACAAGACTATTAACTATTTTATTGAATAAAGGACCTAAAAATTGTGATTGGATCAATTTATTGTACCAAAATGCTTGAACTACTTACCTAACTTCAAAGTTTCACTAAAATAAACCATAAAATAATTTAAATTTACTTCAACCTATCATACTGATTCTATGGCTGTATGGTTTAATGTCATTGCCTATCCGAGTTGACATCTTGAAAGAAAAACTTCAACTTAGCATAAATTGAAATGTCAAACCTAGTTTCTACTATCGTGTTTCTATCTACCTACACCTATCTATATCTAGTTCTCTGTGCTTTGCTATTATCTTATCTGAACGCCGGCGCCGCCGTACTAAAATCGCTTTGAATCGCAACCGTGTTAAAGCTACCTACATGACATTTGCGGGACTGTGCATTAAACTATATTTTATGGTACTGTGTGTTAAAACAAAGCAACCATTCATAATGAAAAAGAAGATTGTACTCCTAACCTTTTGTGTGAAAATACAAAATTTCTCTCATTTCAGGACATAACCAAACCAAATACATGGACTAAACGACCCCCAGTTTGTTGAACCCTTACAGATCACTCTCAAAGAACCTTACATGTGAAACAAAACACTGGAACTATTTAAAAGAGGAAATTGCTTCAACTATGTAAACAAATGCTACCTATTGCAAGCTAGTTACAAGCCTATCCGCTTCACTGCAACAAAATGTGACTGTAACATACTGAAATGCAGACAGCCACTCACTTCCAGAACTAAACAAGAGCTTCGATAAGCTATACTAACCGCTACTAACTTATTAAAAAGATTTGATGTATGTATTCTTTTTTTTTCTAATAATCCTGGTCACGGCTA
Source organism: Chrysoteuchia culmella (assembly GCA_910589605.1). Taxonomy (NCBI): domain Eukaryota; kingdom Metazoa; phylum Arthropoda; class Insecta; order Lepidoptera; family Crambidae; genus Chrysoteuchia; species Chrysoteuchia culmella. The sequence goes on from OU342648.1 coordinate 11,616,797, forward strand.
TACCATAATGTAACGATGCCCGAAGCACCTTATAGAATCATAAAGAAATATATCCTGGTCACGGTTACAAAAATGTACCAACCCCGCTTACTAATAATTATGAAATATGAAACCTATACTCTAACCTTGTTTAAATTTTTGCTTATCCTATCCTAACCTTAATATAAACTCTACTTTCCTAATATGCTCTTGTATAGTTTGAAAGGGCTCGTGATTTCTAGTGGTTTTCCCTGATTGTATTCCGTAGCATACCCAAATCTTTTCAGCATTGTAACTAGCATTCTATCCCTAATGTCCTAATAATGAATACTAACTTTTCCTATTGCTTCTGAAGATCTCTGCTATTATAACCGATACTTTACTAAACTAACAATAAAGAATAAAAGTTACTCTAATAGTTTGTCCATGATAATTGATATTAAGTTATTACCTTTTCTTATGAACCTACCTATAAGCTTATACATTTTCCTAAATGTTGTTATAGCCCTACAGAAATTACCTATGACAATTAAAAGACTTAGATTCTAGAATAACCTAAGAAAGTATACTAAAATGCCCTGATCCTCACAGCTGTTTTAATAAATATATATTATATTAGGTAACGAATCATTATGGAAGTTTTAGGAGTATATGGAACGTAAGTATATACTACAGTGGTAAGAGGTAAGTTGTAAACATGAAGTTATAGTCACTGTGGAGTTAAGTATGGAGAGTCAATTACTGCAACCAATTATGAGTTTATTTGTTTTCTATATCTTAGTGCATTTAAGTTATTACCGGCTAGGTACGAGCACCTCCCCGCTCAATACAATGGATCTCGACTCCAGACGGGTCAATCCTCTTCCGGCCTCAGCTGGATATCTTTATTAGAAATTTTTAGTACTTATCTAAGGTCTACAGTCATTGTCAGTCTGACCTAGTACAATCAATTAATAGAGGACAAAGCAAAGTGCTTTCAAGCGATTTACCAGTCTACACAATGAAGAATTTCTCTTTCCACTGTGGCAGCTGAGTTATAAAATTGAATTTAAATTATAATATGTTTATTTCTAATTCTTTGCTGATTAACATTATATCAGAATGGATTCAACAATACAATCCATACAAAGTAAGGGATACTGGCAAATCTGGGTTCTGAAGGAAGACTCAATAGTATGCCATAAGGCAAATGGCTTTCCACATCTCACTTTTAGCTAAACTTAAAAATGGGTCACTACAAGTTGGTAGCAATATTAGTTTGACTCTCAAAGAACACTAACCTGTACACTAATTGTGCTGAATAGACTTATCTTTTGTTGAATTCAATTACAAGTAGGATTCTATTTGTAGTTTCTTCCAATTGAGTTTGTTAGTGAAACCAAGTTAATATATTTAAGTTAAGTAGTACTTTAATTCCATTATTTGTGAATGTTTCTATTCACTAAATAAATAGATACCTTTTATGGTAAGTACATACTTAAAGAATTGTTCCCTTATTTATCACCATTCCAACAATTGTAAAAGTACACTCTAGCTCTGATCTTGCGTTCCCAAGCCGTGTCCTTAGCATAAGCTTATATAGAAACGCAGGCTACTTCATTCACCTAGATCTTACTGCAGTACACCTTCAAGATTACTAGAACAGTTTATTTCAATTATAAACAGTAGTCTATTCCAAAGTTTCTCATATAACCAACTCAATATAAAGATTTGTTTTCTTAATAGTTTAACCATTACTACAAAGGTAAGTACTGTCCACCATCATGACAGGAATTAGAGAATGAATTTGTCTAACTCTGAGACAATAATTGTAACTAGTATTGAAACTAAGTAAAGTCAACACAATTATGCACATGATGTTAACTAACATAATCATTGATTAATTATCCTTCCTAGATTTCACTTAGCACTATTGGTTTTGTCAAAACACAACTGATTGGAATCAGATACAGAATATTAGCCCATTCACAATAAATCCTATGGACCCTTTTGATCACCATTTTATCCTATCACATCACCACAATGTTTCCGACCCGTTCTTATTTGTTTTCAATCCCATAAATGCTACCTACTTGTGAAGCTTATTGCAAACTTTCACTCGTACTACTTTTGTTTCAATTAGGAGAATCTATTTTTAACCGACTCCAAAAAGGAGGATGTTCCTAAAGTCGACTGTATAGTAGTTTCAGCATACCATTGTCAGTCGTCAACCCAGATCTTAAAACCATTTTAATATTTCTACAACTCTTTAGCTGCCTATGGCGGCCATTTTGTTGATGCTAATAATGACCTACAAAACCCGACATTTTCCTATCAATCCTATTAATTTTTCGCTAACAATTAGGCCATCTTGAGGAAGCCTAATGGCTCCCAAGTTACCCAACCCATTCTTATACCAGATGGCCTATCAACTATCCTTTCTCGTCATCTTTTATGACGCTTACCGCGATGTTTGGCGCGAAAGCCCTAATCGTGATTTTACCTGCCTAACCAACGACTAAAATCGATTCCTATGCTTGTAATTTGGCTCTTACCACAGCCAACGTCGCCCCACGCTGTACAGTTCGGGCAGGGACCCTCCTAATACCTCCTATAGCCTGTACGTGGTCAGCCCTGCTTGGGAAGGGAACAGAGCCGACGCCCTAACAAAAGAGGCATGGAAAAAACGTGATCATAGACATCGAATCGTGACGGGTTACCCCACGCCGTTCGGACCGTTAGCTTTCACGTCCCGATCTCACACACGCTTTTCCCATATGGCTTTCTAGGCTATCTATTAGCAGATGCCCGCTTGACACACCATAATGCCAAACTCTGACCTAATCCCCCCAGGTTTTGACAAATCTCCCCTCGAGACACAAAGCTAACATTATATGCTTAGGCTGCAACTAAATTATCATAATCCTCAACAAATCGCATAACATCACAGCCGCTCCTCCCCTGACATCTTATAGAGATAAGTATGAAAGAGAGAAGAAAACTATGATCCCATACAACCGATGAAGACCCTGACAATACGATAGCAGTCCTATTCAAAACCTATGCCCTTCCTATTGACACTAACATCAATTCCGGGGCAGACCTAACTATATCAATTATGAATTTACTGGGGAATAAACTACATTACTTTGTGGTTTTTCGCAAACAAAATTTATATACTTTAATCATGAACTTAATTATACCAGTTAAGCTCAGATTAACGCATTTCTAGCAAAAGATCGCGAGGAAATTTGCGGCCCTAGCGTCAAAACCTCGAATTTCACTATCTTGCTGACTTCTTGATGTTTTCTTGATTTAAAGATATACTAATTCAATGATGCTTTCTTACAGAGAAAAGTTGGCGTCTTTTCTCGCTTCGGGGGTCCGTCTTCACCCGTCAGTTGCGATGATGCTAAGAGACCCTATCTAAGAAAAGTGCCCCTTATATAGAGCCATTCCCACGCATCCCCTCTAACACCGCGTCACCTAAAACATTTTCGTTCTATTTTCAAATTCCCTAACAAGACGCGTCTTCTTAAGCTTCGCACCTACATTTCCTGGATGCCACACCTAAACTTTTCCCCTCTTCCCAAATATTAGGGTAAATTTTATATCCGTGAATAATAAAACTTTATCATATATTACTATATGGTTACGTATTTACTTTTATGATCAGTAACATAGTCCTATCTTGTCAAATTATTCAATGCTTTCAGCATTGTTCTCACTATGCCCTTTTATAATTTTCTAATTATTACAGAACAATCCCCTTTTTCACACGACAATCTTAATGTTTGTTATAAATAAAGTATTAATCTCTGAATTTCTAAGTTTACAGGGTTTGTGAACCGATGGCGCGGCCTCTTCATTCTCACAAGTGCCTGTATAAGCCCAGATCGAATAAATGATATTGAATTTGAATATTGAATTTACATGTAATAACTATACTAATAAGTTATTATTGTAAACTAGTCAATAATGTGATTTATATATTTTTTTCCTCAAAATCAATAATTCGTATGACTACTTTGTCTAGATCCCATCTAATTAATAAATTTCAATTTGCTTTTCCCAGAATGACATAAATCTACTTTTCATATGTGCCTGTAAAAGCCCAGGCTAAATAAATTATACTTGTTGAATTTGAATATTGAATTTACATGTAATAACTATACTAATAAGTTATTATTGTAACCTAGTCAATAAAGTGATTTATATATTTTTTCCTCAAAATCAATAATTCGTATGACTACTTTTGTCTAGATCCCATATTAATAATTTCAATTTGCTTTTCCCAGAAAGACATAAATCTACTTTTCATATGTACCTGTAAAAGCCCAGACTGAATAAATGATACTTATTGAATTTGAATTTACATGTAATAACTATACTAATAAGTTATTATTGTAAACTATCAATAACGCGATTTATATATTGATTTTCCTCAAGATCAATAATTCGTGTGACTACTTTGTCTAGATCCCATCTAATTAATCATTTCAATTTGCTTTTCCAAGAATGACATAAATCTACTTAATTTAGTTCATCAAAATGCCTATTATTGAATTCTGATTAAAGTAACTATCCTATCCTTCAACTATTTTGTATACATTAAAACTATTATTTCCAAACAGACAGACAAATCATATGGGTATTTTTGGCATAGCAACTAGAAATTGGCAACACTTAGTCACTATCCATGTTCCCTCCAAGATGCGTCTCTTTTTTCTTATCTTAAAAACTTTTACCGTCTCGCTATTGGCTAACTCTGATTGGTTAGTCGAATAATGTAATGTCAAATTCAAATTCAAATTTTGACATATTAAAAGCCGGGCTATTCCAGCCAACCTTAAGCGAACTTAACTCGAACCGAATCCTATACGTTTTCCTCGTTAAAGTCGAAGTTATCGTTAAAGTTAGATAGCACAATCTATCCTAAAAAGTCATCATTATAATAAAGATTTTTGTTGTTTATACAATGACATCCTACGTCACCATGGCGATCGATCGATGACGCTACTTATTAGGTTCTGATTTAATTTAACTTGATTAATTTATAGTGATAGTTTATTCTATAATTCAATATCAGTTTGTAACGATAATTTAGTAAATTACCTTAATATTACAGAAGGATTGTTATTAAAGGAACTGTGTCTTGTTATTAGTTTCTACTTTCGTCACCCCGGCGCCACTATCTAATATGACTGATCTGACGTTGTCAAACCTATGTTATTGTTTTTTATAACCTATAAAGCCAATATTATTGTTTTTCGTTGAATATCAAGTTTTGCTAAATAAATCGTGTTGTGCAATAACCTATAGAATATAGACATTATCTTAAATTTCCTGAAGATGATAAACAAAGTTTGTCTCAATCTTTTTTTTGTCAATACAAAGAAATATTTGGAACATAAATATCATGTTTACTTTTTGGACTTTCACAAAGATTTACCATATAAATGGTGCTGTGCAACAATCTACAGAATATAGACATTATAGAAATTTTCTGATGACGATAAATAAGGTTAGTCTCAAACTTTTTTATGTAAATATAGAGAAATATTTGGAATAAAATAACAGTGCAGTTTTGGACTGTTACAGTATACTTGGTATTGATTGACATGACGTGTCATGCATGATATTTAATATTGCGATATTTAATAATAAGCTAATTTTAATTAATTTGAAACAGAGATTTTAAGCTGTGGGAAGTAGCGGGGACTGTTGCTATTCAAGGAGTTAAATTAAATTTTCTAATGGATAGTGATATCATGATGTTTTGCGGTAAGTTTTTTGTTGTCCCCTTTACCACGATAAGTTCGCAACGTTAGCGATAATATCGTTTTGCGATAATACACTGATTATGAATCGTACCTTTTAATTGTTATTGTGAGTAATGCATGGGTTTTGGTTAACTGGAATCTTTTCAGAATAAATACTAATACTCTAGAGAGCCTCTATTTTCAATATTTTCCCCGGTTATAGGCCCCACGCGGTATATGGTCGCTTTTACGGAATACGGAAACTCAAACGTCGCACGAAAATCAGTAGAATCCTCGAGACGAGTGAATCAAAAATAGAGGTCCGGTACATTTTGCGTGTTTTATCCGTGGTCCCACCACTTTGTCCCCCCTGGTGGGTCCACGGTATTGTTTCCCTGTAGACCTACTCTTACTACGGACAATTGTAGCAACACCGCTTTTTAATCTTGGTCCCACTGTTGTATACTTTGCCGTGTTATCACCTCCTTGGAGGATATACTCATCTTGTACTTTTGTTTCAATAATTTCTCAAACAAAAATGTTTTAGAAATAAATAAAAGATGACAAGAACCATATTAAAATAAACTCAAACAATGGTGATAATTACCTGACAGCCGGCACCTCCAGGATGTCCCACTCGACGGACATGTAGAACTCGGACAGGTCGACCCCCACGGACACCACGTTGCTGCCGGCCTGCTCGTCCATGTGCCGTAAGTCCACCTACACCCAGACACTGTCAGACACGTATAATGCAAATGTTCAGTCTCACGTCAAACTGCCCACGATACGGCTTTATCGCTAGTCACCTACACAGTAAAAACCTCCTTGGTTTTCTATTTACTTCTTTCGAATATTAGTGATTCTCTATTCAATTTGTTTTTTTCGATGTTGTTTTCTATTCACTTAAGCCCGAGATACACGAGGCTAGTTTTTCAGGGTAGGATAGTATACTCGTATTAATAAGCCAGCAAGCTGGTCATTCTGGCTTCGTGAACATAACAAGGTTCATTTCTAATATAGGCCAGGACAGCAAGCCAGGATAGTTCTAGCTTGAAAAACTAGCGTCGTGTATCTCGGGCATTATTTCTATCATAACTTCGCTTTCTGAATAATCGTAATTAATGGAGCACACTGTTTTCTTAGTTACTGTACAAACCTTAAGCAGTTTTCTAATCGGTATCTTCGGTTCTATGTTCCACCTACACCTACATTTAACCTAAGCATAGATAGGTTTAGTCTTATCGAACTGTAATTTAACTGTATTATCTGAATTGTTCTAACAAACTACAAAAACACAGCCATCTTTGTCTCCGACAGTACCTCCCTCTATATCAGCCTTCTGATCAGCATTGTCATAGAAATATAGATCGAAGTTACAGCAAACTTGAAATTCACATTTTTACTGAAATGCATTATCTTTTTTATTCAGTAATTTCAATTCAAATAATGTAGACTATTTATTTATTAAAGATGTTGTTTCAGGTTTTTCGATTTTATTTTATGCTTATAGCGTAAATATGTAACTTTTTCAGTTGGTATTTCAAAATAATTAATTTAATAGTCAAATATTATTTTACCTTATATATCTTTTAGATTAAAAAAATAAAGTAAAATAACAATTAAATCTATTCTATATTATAACACCAAATCACGAACATACATGAAACGGGATATCAGTTAATGCAATTTAATTCTATTGTTTTAGTTATCTATCAGCTATGTATGTGAAGCAAACCTAGGAGTTTTATTATAGTATTGTAATGTAGATATTTATTCATCGTTATAAATACTTTTGTTGCTCCTTGCTTTGCTTTCCATAACTATAGTTGATACAATTTAACGCATGGAGTAATGGCCATTATTTATGATGTTATCATTATATTTTATTAAAACTTATTAAAATATGAGATACATGCACCCTGTCACACAATGTGAGATTAAAATAAGTAAAATAATACGATGTAGGTACTGTTTCTTAATTTAATTCTTCGGAGACTCACATTCAGTTAGCAGCTGATGTCTAACGTTCGAAACATTACAGATGACCTTTGCAGCGAATTCCTCTAAATCCATACCACAGAGTGTGTCAAGTAGGATGTACCTGGTTTAACAAAACTCCAAAACTTGAGAAAGTCTTAAAACCGCAGCAATACTCATCAATGTAGACAAAAGATAACAACAATATTCCAAATCATGCCATAAAATCACAACGTGTAACAAAGAAAACACCGAGATTACATTGAAAAATAAGGTCTCATCAAGAATATTGGAGAGCCTGCCTGTTAGTTCGAGTAAGCCGGCGATCTCGGGCGGCATCCTGGGGGCTACGGTTATCTCAAGGATATTACTTCGCAATAGCCCGCAGAATTTGGAACGATTTCTCGAAAAGCTGAAAAACGAGGGCGGAGGCGCCGGCTCCGCTGCGCGTGTGTGTGTCGCGCGGGGCGCCGCGATCCTGACCAGCGCCTGACTCCAACCGCGGGTGTGCTTCTAAGGCTCTTCGTCGGTACTGAATGGAAGATCAATCACAATTAACTTTGGAATCAGGCGCTATTTAAATTCGAGTGTAGCACAGCATGCAAAGAGCAGTTCGTCGATCGAAACGGTTTCAGTCACATTTCGGCCGACGACGAGCTCATACTACGTTTAACATCCAGCTTATTTGTTCTGTATTTAATGGACTCCGTGTCTAATTTTGAGTAGGATCGCGATACTTTCGCAATGACAATCATGCAATGAACAACCAGCGACACCGAATTTTATGGAAGGGAAAGGTATAAAATATGCATCATGAAGATTGTTATGCTCGATTGTGTTAGAGCCTCGAGTGTGAATCTTTACCGCTGACAAATTCACGTGCTGTGCTTAACTGTTCGCGTGTAAGGTATCGTGTGAAGCTGTGTCAAGCCGCAACCGCGTTCCGCGGCGCGCAGCCGCCGTGATCGGGAATGCAAGTGGTTCGGAGTCAAGCTAGAGTCATGCGGTGAGTTCAGTGTACATTGACGGTAGGGAGACATGCAACAAGCTCTGTGTGGGAGTGTCCAGTGTACTGTGTGGCGCGAGCGGAGCCAGCTAGGGAAGGTGTGGATGCCCCGTGTGACGCCATTCCGCCTTAAATGTTAATTGCTGACTAACTTCGACGAGTCTCAAAGAATCGGTAAGGCCAAGTGAATAGAATCAAACGGAGCGGGAGCGGGTGTCGGGTGGGAACGGATAGTGAAGTTTGCATCCCATATCACCTGGCACTTAAATTTTATACCTTTCCTTGTCGAGCGAGGAGGGCCGATTGAGCTAAGTGGATCGACCAAGGACGTTCTGGAACATTCGTGGTCACGCACGTCGACATACCGCTACTCCACATAATTAAAACATCACCAATAACGTAAACTTGCATCATGTCAGAGCTACGAGGAGCGGGCGGCGCGGCGGCACGAGACGCACGCTCTACGCCTCTAATCTAGCACCATCATACAGTCAATATGTAAGAGTGAGAACATACCACATGTACAGAAAAGTAATATAATATTACACGACGATTTACGTTCGAGCCAACAAGCTATTGCATGGACATCGGCCGGGGCGGGGCCCTACGGCTACGGCCCGCGCGCGCGGCGCAAGCAGCGTACAGCGGGGCGTCACCTTGAAGCCGTCATACGTCCAGCTGCCTAACTTAAGCACACAGGTTTGCACGTCGTAAGGAAAGAACTCGACGTCGATCGAGCACGAAGACTTATAGACGGCGGGCGGCTGCCACACCACCATGCCGTTGTAGTACACGGTGGCCTTGGTCATCAGCGTCACCTCGTAGTTGCCGTCGGCGCTGCGGACAAACAGAACGGTCAGCGAAAGCGGTGACGGAGTTTCGCGCAATTACCTTGAATCCGTCGTACGTCCAGCTACCGAACTTAAGAACGCATGTTTGCTCGTCGAACGGAAAATATTCCACATCAATTTCGCAGGAAGACTTGTAAATGGCAGGCGGTTTCCATTCCACCAGCCCCTGGTGGTAGATGGTCGCCTTGGTCGCCAACGTTACTTCGAAGTTGCCGTCGGCACTGCAATGTTAACGCACGTTACACGCCGCAGCTCGCACGCATCTCTAGTGCTTCTCGTGGCCATATCTAGCATTTTTGGTGTTTTGTGTAATAGTTAGCACTATACTGCCGTGTCTTTTGTTTAATAAATACTACCAAAAGGAATATCATGTAAAGTATTTTTCGAGTTTAGTTAGTGTTGTCATAGACATAGTTTTATGTGCGTACCTATTGAATATAACTTATTGCCTGAACACATTTTTTTAGTAACCTTTAGTTAAATAATACGACTCGAATTTGGGAATAACAATTGACACCTAAAATACCAATTAAATGGAAATTGAGTGGCGTTTGTAGATATTCGGCTTATGGATCCGCTAGGCACTCTGACAGGGGCCGGCGGAGCTTGAAAATGCACCTGTCACATAAGTTATTTACACCGATTACCTCGCCCGGGGCGCGGCTGGCCCGCAATTATTCTCATAGAACATAAAAATAAAACACAACATTTAACAATCATCATGCATTTATAATACTGAATTTATTAAGTAGGTACGTGCCTTAAAATTAAGTTATTTTTTTAATGAATAATAAATATTAAAACATCTGGCGGAATAATGATGAGAGATTGATGACGTAAATGTGTAAGTACAGGAGATAATAAAGGACACAATTTTATCGTAATTCAAAGGAATGGCAGTAGTTCGTCGGGCTGGGGGCAAAAAGGTTCGAAGGGGAAGGCGCAGGTTGCAGGGAAGGATCGGAAATGAGTAACGATTGCTGTCCGGGCCATTTATCAAAGTCTGTGTCGCGCTAGGTGCTGCCTCGGACAAAATGAATGCCAAAGTATAAATCAACCACAGCTCCTATTATGTTTATATTCAAATATTATACTTGTACACATTAATAAAATTAAGTGCCATGTGTACTAAATTAAACTAAGAACCGTATTTCATTGCTGTCTTATCGTCCGGCGCTATTGAACAATCTAATAATCGTTTCACTGCATTTATTCCGTTTTTCACCACTTCTTGAACATCAGTTTTCAAATCCTTCACAAGTTTTATCACAGTATGTTTAATAACTTGTAGAATATATTTCACTTTATTTAACAACTCTGTTTCACACGATACCTACAAAATAACAAATGAATAAATATTATCTTTACGCCTCAACATCGCCAACGACTAATTAATATAATGCTCAATAAATTGTTACCATTTGAAATAGTATGGAAAATATTACGAAAATGAATATCTTCATTATATTGTATTGAACAACTGCTCATCACGTGGTAATACAACTCAATGAAACTGAATCCATCGACTCCGTTATGTATTTACTTGTTACATATTGAGCACAAAAGACTCTTAACAGGCGCATATCGTCTTGCCGGTGACGTGTTTTCATAATTTAGTAATTAAAATTGCGGACGTAACTTATTGCCCGTCCTGTATTATAATTTGGATACAACGTCTCCGAAGTTTTAAGCGGCACCCTCGGGGGCGACAAGTGCCTGCTCTACATAGCAATTTCCACCGCGCACAATCTTTTATCTTCTCAATTATACCTATTTTGCCGCGTCGAGTCCGTGTTCCAGAAGTTTACGTTTATTTCGTTACCGTTCTCACTCTGTTGTTTATGTGATTGAATATAAGTAAATGAATCTATGGAATAGAAAATGTGCACGAATTAAAATTACACTTGATAATTTCAAATGTGGTTAAAAATGTGGGCCACATTCAATGATGTAAGGATGTAGGTATAATGTATAACTTGTTTTAATAATGATGCCTCTTATGGCCTGCGCAGACGACGGACATTGAAGGACTTTTTGTCCGCGACACGACCTTATTACTAAGAACATAAAGTTGAATAAATAACGAGGACTATCGCGTACTTTTCATGGATATACGAGATCTAAGTTGAATCTTATTTGGTTATCAATAAAGACGTGTCGCGGACAAAAAGTCCTCCGTTATCCGTCGTCTGCGCTGGCTCTTAATAGGCTATATTATGTAACTTAATGGTGAAAACGTATCGTTAAAGGAATAAACTAGTTATATAAGTGTGTATGAAATTATTCAAAGATGGTATTGAGAGAGGTTTGAATGTTTGATTTCTTTTTCAAATTTCATTTCTTTCAATTGAATTGCTGTGCCTTGAATGTAAAATTGACTTCATGCTACCTCAGCCCTTTTTATTTCCGTCTACAGAGTGAGTAAATATAAAATGAAAAAGTAAATGCGCGGTCATTAGAGTGGTCCCGCCGGCATTCAAGCCACGCAAATGTTTAAGCGGGCCGCTCAAACACAGAAACTCGCCGTCTATTAGTACACAGGAGGAATTTGTGCTTTATTGGTTTGGACGACGGGTGAGTCGGGTGACACGACATCTTTCAAATCGTAATTGCCTTTACACTAATATACCCATTACGTAAAGAAATTACATTCAATGAAATGCGCGAAATGTGGGCAACATGGCATTCTGTTCGCGTTTAGATAACTGCCGCTGCATAAATTTTTTGGAAGGAGTTGATAATCTCCTATTCATGTTTGATATAACATATTATGTGAAATTCCTAAGCCAGAACGCTCAATCGATGCGCCATTCTTATCTCTCATCATTGTGTGCCCGGAATAGCTACTTCGGTATATCATGTCTGGGAGGCTCCGATCTCCCGGGCTCATACACAAATCCATTTTATTCTGAACGCCATTTCATCATGATATCTAATTGTTCATGCTCATACTATAGTCATTAAGAAAATGTACCTACTTTTTTTCTTTGTTTTCTATGTTATTGTACTCGTTGGAATTTAGGAATAAAGGACGTAGAAATAAATTACTAAGATTACGTAGAAATAAATTTGAACGTTATCATTCGATACTTTGATTTTTAAATACAATATTTGTTATGGATTATTATGTAATAGTAGGTACACACATTTGTAATTTATTGCAATGATTCGAAGTGTCAGGGTGTGAGAGGACGTTGGGTGTAAAAGAGGCATGTGGTGATGCATGACGAAAAAATGTTAGTTCATAGTTTAAAATGTTTAATGTACTTTAAGCTGGAGAAGTAACAATATTTACGTTCAAGATACTTCGCCAAGATAAGAGCTCTGGACTGTCTTTGTAAGAACCCCTTTAGGAACTCCCTGAAAATATACAATATTACTCCGAAGGTAGGCGAACTGAACTTATTATAAAGACGGTACGATGATAATGCGAAATATTTACAGGGAAAATGTAAATTAACCAGATTTAAAGGGAACAACTTTGCTCTCAATGGCTGCGATGCGATGTCGGTTTTCGGTGTTAATTAATTATTAAAGTAAAAACGATTGAGTGCGAATCGAGTTTTAATTGTTTGAATTAATGTTGATGTGGTAATTAGATCAATTTAAAAAAGGTTTAATACATCTAAAACAGGTTAATTGCGAAAGATATTAATAAGTTACTTTTTATTAGGTTGTAGTTACTTATTGTAAATCAGCTAAGTAAAATTATTTATCCATTTTCTCACACATCCACAAAGTAACATCCCGTTTCCTTTCAGTAACTTGGAGACTACCTACACAGGTAGTTGTTTTATTTCTAATATTTTTTCTATCTTATATAATTTTATTTTATTATCAAACTTATGTGTTAAATACATTACATAAAATCAAACAAAAGGATGAGTTGTTTTAAATAATACGATATTAGTTCGAATCACCTTTACAAATAACTATTTCATTTGTATAGAACAGTTTTATTACCTTCCTTCGTTTACCTTTCGTAAAAGAGGTCCGAATACAACCGCGTATTTCGGTTCATAGATTTACCTTCCTCTTCAAACAACAGAAAGGCGGAGTCGCGCGGAAGTGTTGCCAGAACCGGCAAATACGCCTGCTACCCGAATCACTTTACTACGCAAAATTCCGATTAAGTATTTTCCGTACATTTACCATGTGAGAAGCAGTGAAAATAATACCAGAGGAGTAAAAAAAACTAAGCCAAGTACCTACTAAAAGTACTGTTTAAATAATTTCGAACACTTCTGGGCTGGTGGTATCTTGTATACAGAATATATACCAGTAGGTATACAGATTATACCATGAACCGAAATAGCACATAGGACATATTTTATCCCGATATTCTAACGGGAACTGGAACCACGTGTGTAAAAACCGCCACCGCGACAATGGTTGTTACCATACATAAAAATTTTATACATCTATTAGTGAAACACGAAGTAAGCAAGCAGCTTATAAGTAGTACTTCCAATACTTTCCATACATAAGAAAACGCATGGCATACCATTTATGAAGTTTAGCAAGCAAAGTTTTAGCACCAACTGAAGATTTTATCGGATTCGATTTAAATTCAAAACCCAAATAATCCTGACTGAGCTATGAAGAACCAAATATTGTAAGTATGTATTTGCAAAAATTTCAAATCATTCATTCCTTATAAACCTTGTTACTGTCGGTTTTTGTAGTATCAGAATTAAATATATCTTGTGACGTGGTGGACGACTTGAGATATCTTATCGAAGTGACGTCACTAATTTTGTTCGGAAAGAAACGAGTATTTTTACGTGATTGTCATCTCCAAAATGTTTCCATTTTATTATAAATAAATACCAACAAATGCAATGTTATTCTCTGTGATTTTTCACAATTTTTGTTCTCCCAAACTAATTCTCATTTCTTCTTCTCGCCCCTATTTAAATTAATTATTGTGATTGTTTTTGATTATATACAGAGTAATACTTATTTCTATATCTCATACCAATTGTATAATATAAGTCGCATTTTAGATCCCGAATTGTCAAAAAAAGTTAAAGTTAGAATCTGTTGGTTTGTTTAACGAATATTAGATATATTTTTAGTCAAAGACAAAAAATATTTTCCTTGTAAGACACAAAATCACGGTTATTTTAAGTCACCGCAATAGCTTATTGCTGAGTTGATGAAGTGCGACTTGATTATAAAGACGCCTTTGTCAGTCCGAACTTGTTTGGGAGGCCTACCTACGTTAGCTTACATTGTCTGTTGATAAAATTGAAAGTCAAATATTTGAGGGCTTTTGTAATTTTGTTCGTACTTCATCAAAGTAAAAGAACGTGTTTTAAAAATATTTCGATGCCCTTAAATTCCCCAAAAAGCTATTACTAGGTAGGTACCCGATACTATTTCTCCCTAAAGTTTTGATATTTTTTTCCTAATAGATTAAAACACGCTGAACGGTAAATATTGCTACTTCTCCGTTTTATTTTAAATCTTTTTAAAAACATCTTCATATGCCGTGGAAACCTTCATTTTCTATGCTTCAAGGCATTAACAGATAAGTTGAATATTCAAAGCCTTCGAGCAATTTCAACACACTGGCTATAAAGATGCTTATTTATAACTAAAATTGCTATCTACCATTGCAATGTTTGCCATCGCCAAGGAATCTCTTTAAAATCCGAATAGATTGCACATAAACCGTTTTCTCAAAAACAACTTGTCACCAAAGATGATTTCCATGGCGATGTTTTCCCAACAAGTATAGTAAAGTTTTTATTATAAAGACTTTAATTTTGAAGGTTGCATCTCCAAATTTTATCACGTGGGCTGGCCACGCGGGCTGTCCAAAATCAAAACCTAGTAAAGGGAGTTTGTGATAATTATATAAAAAAAATACAGGCAAACTAATTACGATGTCGTCATTTGAAAGGTGTGTCTTGAAAAGCAACACATTGAGGGTAGGGAAATTGACCTATACTCTGATTTTTAATTCGACGAAATTCTGACAGTTCTGAAGTAAGGCGATTTAAAAAACTATTACGCCAAAACCGGAACGCATTTTAGGTAAAATAAAAAAAAACTCTGTTGATTTTAGGTTTCAATTAGAAAAACTACGATTTAAAAATTTAGGTACTTATGTTATTAAAATAAAGTAATCACATTTTTTTATAGCAAATTATCGAAGCTACAACTATCAATAAGGAAAAGGAAAATATTTTATTTTCCTTTCAATGGAGTCCCTGCCCACTAGATTACCCCATAAGTTACAAATCATTGGTACGAAATTCATAAATACGTATATTTTTGTTTGTTATAAATAAACTGTAAATAGGTTTATTTGTTGGTGAAAACTCACATCAGTTAAATATGTATTTTATTTAAAATCATTTGCAGTTTGTGTACCTAACTGCTAAAATAGTAAGAAGCCAAACCTTAAATAAAAAAAATATAAATATTTGTTATGAAAATTATGTTCTAGGTACTCTTATTATTATTATCCATTTAGCTTTTTAAAATAAACTAAACAAACACTATTTTATTTTATTTTGTCATATTTATATAGTTATCCATATAATACATATGAAACGTACATGACGGAAAATGTTTGTGTTGAGTAAGATGACAAAAAACAATCGCTGTCAGAATTCCGTCGAATTAAAAATCAGACTATAGCTCAATAACACACAGTTAAAACTGTACGTACTGGAATGAAGTGAATCCAATTTATGACATGAAAAGTGCAAAACCTAGTTTATGCTGAGTGTATGGGACTCATTTTCTTAATGCGCATTATTATGTTTTGAAGTTGGTTTGTGATTTCGCAAGCAATTAATTAGTTAGGCGATAAAACTTTTTAAACATGGATTTTTAATTAAATACCCCTTACTAAGTTTTGCCTTTGCAGCCTTTAATAACGTATCAATGGACCACCGAAGTGGTAGCAGACAAAGGCGTGGGTACAGTGCGATTCATACTTAATTGCTTCTGTAAAGTTAGCCGGTATGAGCCGTGGCGTGCCCTACAAGTCCCACAACCTCACCTCTCCCCTAACACCTAAACTATTTTAGGTGTTGCGCCTAACTTCACATAAGCCTTAGGTTTGAATCTCATAGTACATAGGGTCTGCGTAGGTCTCACTTGTTGTAGAGTACGATGTCGGGCCGCCAGATGTGGTCGGACGGCACGTGCAGCATGTGAACGCCGCCGTACTCCTTCGGCTCCCAGCGCAACTTGTAGTCATACCACGATTGCTCCACCCACAGGTTGGTCGTCATTATCTGGTTCTTGAGGTTCTGCGAACAATTTTATCGTGTAAATACTTTTTCAATCTCCCATGCTGGACGAGGGCGAAAGAAAAAACATTAGAATACGCCAGCTGTTAACTTTCTACAGTTAGTAAAAGCCTAAAACGGAAAGGGTATATTCGAAAACTATTGCAGTTAGAAGATCGGTTGGCAACCTGTCACTATTGAATCCGGCAGGCTGATTATCTAACGGAAACTCGTTTCGTCCTGTGGTTACTGTCACATTTTCATACTACTATATACAGCCACAGCAGCACTGAAACTGAAACTAAACCGAGTTTCCGTTAGATAATCAGTCCTCGGAGAACATTTTAGACCCAACGAATGCCAAAGTTTTTGATATTTTTTTTACTCTAAACCAGCACCTATGATGCTCTGCCAACCTCATAAGGGGTCTACAACTTTTTAGTATTCAAACGTATAAATTTTAAAACAAAAATTTTCATACGTACATCTAAGTTTTGGCGCGCACTGTTTATTTAAATAAAAAGCTTTTCCGGATATAAAACACACTATGTTTCACGAACTAAGATCTAATAATCCGTATTTTTTGGTTTTTAGGGGTTTTTTGGTTTTCCATCCCTTCACCTTTTCAGCTGCCGTGGTCACGGGATCACATCATAAAACCTCTAAAAAATCTAAAAATACGGAAAATTAGATTTTAGTTCGTGAATTATAGCGCGTTTAATATCAGAAAAAGTTGTTTTATTTCATACATTTTCAGTCAGTAGTCTATACCTATAATAAAATCGTAAACCCAAAAAAGTCTGTACATTGAATATATTCGGATAAAAACCAATCAGGGCGACTTAAAATCAGAAACTGAACATTTTAGAACAATTTTAAGTTTTTTGTTTATCTGTCTGTCTGTTTGTTTGTCTGTCTGTACGCTAATCACGCCAAAACCACTGAACGGATTTTGACGAAACTTTGTATAGCAACAGTGTATATCCCGGAATAACATAATATCTAAAGAAAATATCGAAAAGTGGCCGATAAATAGTAAACCAGCAACCAAAACCTTTGCTACACTCAGGATGATCGAAGGGTATAGTACAAGATTAGCATTTCTCAGAGATCCACTAAAACCAGGGAGTACCTAGATTTGTTGTTTTTTTTAATCATAGAGGCCAACAAAGAGTAGTCAGCATAGTGTAAAGTTTTAAAAAAGTTATTAGGTTAAGTACCCTGTGGTACCAAAGAGAAAAGGAGCCATAAAATAAGTATTATTTTTAATTTCAATATGATAACGGTGTTGACAATATGCCATCAATCTTTGTCATCAATGTCAATGGAAATAAAATTGAAAATATTTAATTTTTGCTTATTATAAAAAAAGTTTACGTGATTCTGTTGATCATACATAACAGAAGGTACGTAAACCGTGTAAACCATGAAGTGTACCTATCTACTAAATTTATTTCAAAACGGCACTTCACGCTCACCGAACGAGTCGAGCGAAGGCGTTCATTTCTGGTTTTGTTACGGATGTATCAAAGAGGTCCTTTTTAAAAGCAGCAACGAATATACATTTGTCGAGGCTTGGACGAGCCTGTGGAGCCGATGCCATGTACCGTGCCGCGTTATTATTCAGTTTTAACTTTTATACATGTAACGTAGGTACGTTAATACAATATGCCTCAGTGCATGTGTAACAATAATATTGTAATAAGTACCTACTTATCTGACATCATTTCTTTCCAGATTTTGTAAATAGAAAAGAAGTTACTGGAACACTGGGTTTATTTATACTTACCTATATATCTAACAGAAGGTATGTAAACTATATGAAGTGTTAGGTACTAAAGATTTTTTTTATTTCATGTACTTATGTAACAACAATAAATGGATATGTACGTTGATAGCTGGAAAGCAACAGGAAAATCGCAGAAAAAATGGATGGATTGTGTGCGGAATGATATGAATGTGAAGGGAGTGTATCAGGAGATGATGAGTGACATGGAAGAATGGAAGAGAATGTCGCACTGTACCGACCACAAATAAATTGGGATAAGGGTAGCGATAATGATAAACAATTATAACAGACACAATTTTCTTTCCAGATTTTGTGGATAATTGCCATAAGTACTTACAATGCCAGGAAGAAAAAGATCAAATCTTTCCTAGATATCTAGAAGTGCCAAAAGGTTGATGGCGATTAGGTCTCAAGAATCCGATGTCGATCATGAGGAACGTTTAACTGCCGACAGAGAACGCCAACTGCTCAAAGATCTCAGGAACGTGACAGTGTCGATCAAGTACGTCAGTCACAGTCTACTGAACAGCGTGATGAACAACTCGGATTAGATCGCCAGCGCCACGTTGTTTACAGATTGTCGATCAGTGACAACGAATCCATGATTTACGAACCTGAAGATCAGCCCTGGACAAATAAAGAAAAATCAGGGTTCAGATACAACCCCTGCATTATATACAACAACGATACACATATTGGCTCCATGACCGAAGTGTGTCGCCATTGCCGGGCGTTGAAGTGGAAGAAAGAGCCCAACGGAATGTGCTGCTCTGCTGGAAAAGTACGCTTGGAACCGTTGACGGAATCGCCCCAACCATTAAAATCTCTATTGTACGGAGACCACCCTCAATCCAAACAATTTCTAAGTTCTATACGAGCCTACAATAGTGCATTTCAAATCACCTCATTTGGTGCCAAACCGGTACGTGAGCACGGTTTCAGGCCAACTTTTATACTTTTGCGGAATTTAACCCCTCCAAAACTGTGTAACGGAACTCGGCTGAAATAAGTGTCGCTACAGACGAACCTCATTGAAGCAGAAATTCTGACGGGTTGTGGCGCTGGTGAGTCTGTGTTGCTACCGCGAATCCCCCTCATCCCGAACAACTTTCCGTTTCAGTTCAAGCGCGTGCAGTTTCCTGTGAGCGTCTGTTTCGCAATGACAATCAATAAGTCGCAGGGTCATAGATGAAGGTACTTTTCCCGATTTAATGAATTATAGTAAGCTTATTCCTCTTTTTAAATCGGGTGACAAAAGTGACCCCACAAATTTTAGACCGATATGAGTCTTACCGGCACTTAGGCCGCCGGTGTTGATCTGAGGGCGGGATGCTTTTCACACGGACAGCTGTACGTCGCCTGCTCACGTGTGACGAGCTCTGAGGGCCTCTATTTACTTGCTCCCGGCCATCAGACCATGAATATCGAGTACAGAGAAATTCTGTAACTAACAGGATTTCTCTTTTTGCCAAAGGTAAACGGTAAACCTCTTTCGGATCATAAGGCTTACAGGTCAATTACATTACTTACTACCGATTCTTGGTAAAATTTTAGAACATCTAATTATCGTCTGCGCTCCCTGTCTGTACCGACACCATAATCTGATGCACAGCACGGTTTCACCCTGAGCGTTCCACGGTCAGGACGCGGGCGCTGCAGTTTATAAATGAAATAACAGGTAACAGTGCAGTACGTACAACGGATCCTTCTGGACATCTCCGGTGCGTTTGCAGGCTAGAGTTTTAGGCGTGACCCTAGACGATGCAAGGTCCTACGCGCCGCATGCGCGAATTATCGGCGAAAGCCCCTCGAACTCTTTTGACAAGGTTTCGCGAGTTTCCGCGTCAAAATGGGGAATTCTATTCTGTGCGTTCAAACTTTTAACCAAGGAACCTATGCTACGCTGCAGCCATATGGTACTAACGCTGGTCAGTTTTTATTGCAAAGAGAGCTTTGCTCAGTACACAGAGGCCGGCGCTTTTTTTATTGACGAAAGTTTATAGGACGTGCAGTTCCGTAGCATTATTCGTGCTTGCTGGAGTTCGCCCTGCCGACCTTGAGGTTTTTCGCGCGGGACGATTTGAGTAGGAGGGGAACCTATTGGCTCCCAGGGAGCGAGACGAATCATTAGAGAGGAAGGAAACCGTCGCTTTTTGGCAGGAACGATGGGACCAGAGCGATGACGGACGCGAACTGTATAGATTCATTCCCGATACCGCAGAGGTTCTCTAGAGACTGGATTAAACCACATTACCAGTAAGGCTCTCCAGAGACTGGATTGACCCAGATTACATCGTCTCTCAACTACCGGACATGGGTGTTTCGGGAACCGACTTCATCGACTATGAACGCTGCACCGCCAGTCTGCTCTGCCCGTGTGACACCGGAATAGAGGAGTCAGGATTACGAGAGTAAGCAAAAAAGAAGGGATGGAAAGAGAATTTGCAGGAAGTTATAGAAAAGCGCAGACGGAGAAGGAGTTTAGCAAGTACCTCTACTAGGGAGTAGAGGTACTTGCTAAAGTCCTTGTCCTACTTGCCAAAATTCGGTTTGGAGGACAAGTTTCTTGCGCCCGTTCTTCTTGTCAGTTAAAAAAGTCTGGAACGGGTAGTAGAAAAATATAGACCATTCAAAAACGCTTAATTTTTAAGTTTATTTGAATAAAGATATTATGACTAATATATCTTTAAATAAATTATGTAAATAACAATTTTATTAGGAGCATAAATCTTTTCGGAGCATAACCAGTCAGTTAAACGATTTAGACCCAATTTAAGTACATGAACAGCCGATTAATTTTTAACAAACTGTTTCTCCATAGATAAAAACGTCAAAATTGACGGTTAAAACTTAATCAGCTGTTAAACTTCTGCCAGTATCACTTAAAGTATTGAATGAACTGTTTGTAATGTTCATTTTTCCACGCGGACGAAGTCGCGGGCAACAGCTAGTAGTAAATAAAATCATCTTAGTTTTAAAAAGACATTGCTTCCAAATTTTACTTTTGTAATACTTCGTAATCTGTTCTTTGGTATTTGTATAAAGTTTTGCATAAATGCCTCTTTAGGTACAATAACAAGAACCTCATGCCAGATTTGCAAAGGGTCCAAGCTAAGCCTCCCGTGAATGATTTATCTTCCGCCTTAGATTGTAGCTTTACGATATGCCTGCCCAAATTAAATAAGAATACATTTGCTAAGGCTAACATAAATCCACGAGTTTAGCATGGTTATTTCGATTCCTATAATTTATTATAAATTAGATAATTAGATATTTGCTCGTAAAGGGTCTCTCATTACACCAATTTCAATATCGTATTGTATCTCATTACGTACTTGTGCGTTATTGTAATGTAAAACGCACGGTTTATCGAGATGCCCCGTCTAAAACGAACGATACGTTTTTAGATCTTAGCAAAGAGTTTTTATGTCAGAAAAAACTGCGTTAAAAAAAACCGACTTCAAAAACTAAAAAGCAGAAAATAAACCTTTTTTGAGTCGGTGCCAGCCAAGGCATTCTACTTTGCGGTCCTACTATTTCATTTTTCTTGCCTTGGCTTGGAAAATGCACTATCCAACACATTGGCATAAATAAATTTAGAGCAATGACGAAACAAATTGCCACTTTCTTAAATTTGGATGATCCACATAAATACACAGGGCACAGTTTCAGAAGGTCCTCGGCTACATTGCTCGCCGATTCAGGTGCGGACTTATTGACACTAAAACGCCACGAAGGGTGGCGGACGAACAGTGTAGCCGAGGGCTACATAGATGATTCGATGAGAAATAAAGAAGAAAATAGTTCCCGCATTACAAGGAATATAATTTTGAAGCCGTGTGCCGATGTGTTGACTCTCCACCGTCTACGAGCACACACGCGTACATTCCACCATCGTCGCCTCTGGCACCGCCGCCTGCATCGACTGCAGAATTCTGAGGTCTCGTTTCTCCTACTTTCACTCAAGAGAGTGAGAGAGAGACTGGTGAAATTGGAACTAGTAATAATAACTTGACAACATTAAAAATGCCAACTGGCAACGTAATAATCAATCTTACAAATTGTTCAAATTTTTATAACTGCTTTTAACAAGTGATTAAAAAATTATTTGTTGAAAGTCCGAGTTTTATTTATTTCCTCGCAAATATGTTATGAAACGTCGTATGACATACGTGCGCTTTAATAGTTACAGCCTCCGCTTTCTTGTAGCAATATCGCCTCGGCTGTAATTTTCAACTTACCGCACTTATATCAGAATGTATTATTACCGGCCTAGGCTGGGAAACGCGATTTTCGACGCAGAAATTGAATGAGAAAACCTCCTTTGCCGAGCGTGTGAGGTGAAAATAACTACTTATTAACTTTTGCTCCAGCTACGTTTAGTACACGGTTTATTTGTGATATCTACGACACGCTTAGCACTTCCGTAAAGAGCAAAAGTTTAGTTAACGACACAAATGCTTTATTTATAGTACTTATATTGGCACGTAAACCATAACATCTTAGGTTTTTTCCATCTTTGATTGCTCCTAATATGCTTCAAAATATGGCATGCTTAGAATTTTTCTATACCTTATGAGGAAGCTGTAGACACACACATCTTTCCAGCCTTGCATAACAAATAACTATTATTATGCAAGGCTGGAAAGTTGAATAATTAGCAGCGAGTTACCTCTACTGAAACCTGATCAAGCGAAGGATTCTAGGATTAATTTAATCCTGAGTGTAGCGAGGGTTTCAAAGGTACGAGACGTTAAAAACTTTTCTGCCGAGAGCAACACACAATTTTTCACCTCACAACAGCGAGGAAATTTTTTAGGTTGTTTCTGCGCTCAACTTCCGGTAAAAAACTCTTTTAACAAAAAGTTTAATCTAAATATACCTTATTCTTGTTGTTTTAATGATATAAAAAAAACAAAAATAATAAAAAAGGTAGTATTATAGTTAGTTCAAAGTTAAACAAAAAAGGAATAAATAGTTACATAAAATAACAATAAAAACGATTCGGTAAATGTTGACATTGATATGCATTGACATGAGGTACAAGACAAAGACAATTTAAAAATAAAGGTTTATATCACGTTCCGAAATCCAATCATAAGTTGTGAAATCTCACGCAGCCTAAATATAAAATTCTTGTAACAAACAGTTTAATCTTATTATTATTGTTTTTATGATTCAAGGAACTAAAACATGATAATAAAACCAAAACGGAGTACTATAAATAATTTAAAGCTATTTAAAATAAGAATAAAATGCAACATAAAAAGTAAATACCTAGTGCGAATTGGAACTCATTAGGACATATTTTTTGGGGTTAAATAAAAAAAGTACTTTACCATGCTAGGCCGCAAAATGCGCAAATTTTCTACGCAGAAATTGAATGACAAAACCTCCTTTTCCAAGCGTGGGACATGTGAGGTGAAAAAGTAATAAAGCGATGAATAACACGTTTTTATAAAGAAAACTGAACTACTATAACTACAGGGCCCTTAGCCAAAGTAACAATTCAAAAACGATAACGTAGTTCGACAAGAATTAAATGTATGGGATTGGCGGATTGGCATAGGTCGCGCTAAGTCACGTGGTCTTTCCGCAAGTTAATTGGCGAATATAGTCAATAACGAATCGAACTATCATTTCGCTACATAACGATGTTACTTTGTCTACGGGCCCAGGTTCCTAAATTAAAGTTATCGAACGAAGTACGAAGTTTATTTTTCATACTTTTACGTAGGCAAATAGTGATTACAATCCCGATTCCTCCCCATTCCAGAATGGAACAGCAAAAATTAATGGACTATGAAATAAAGTACCTGAAAAGCGGAAAAGACTTTTATCCATGATGGCAGCAATTAATGCGTAAGCCTTGAACCCTTAAAAGCTTATTACTATATATTGTTCGTTCTAATCAATTAATTCGCCGTCCGCCCTCCCTAATCTTTGATCTTAGCAAAGGATCAGAGGAAAGCGAAAAGTATTGGTGACTGAGAGGGCCGCGAGGACCTATTTTACTCTAAGCATATTGAGAAAGAAAAGATACTCATTGTACAAACATTTTCTCCGCCATTTCCTTTCTTTCACGTCGGTAAAGTATTTTTTATTTTGTAGAAGTTTTACCAAAGCTAATGTCAAACGTTTCGCGAGGTAATATTACTATATGTTGGGTTGGGTTGAAAACTTTCTGTACTCCAGTAACTCGTTAAGTTTTGTCGTTTATTTAGGGCGAAAACACATATCTGCGTTGCGGCGCGCAACGCTTATGTATCTGCGTTGAGCCGCGCAACGCTTGTTCCTTTGATGTCCACACGTTCTGTTTTTGGACAAACCAAGTATAAATATAAGTATTTATAAGTTATTAATTTACAATACTATTTTTATGTGATAATTTTTATATCGTATAAGTATTTTTTCACACCTCACACGCTCGGAAAAGGAGGATTTGTCATTCAATTTTCATTCAATCGCATTTTGCGACCTAGCGCGGTAAGTACTTTTTATTTAATACCTAAAAATATGTCAAAACGCGTTCCGAATCGCACTATTGACTTTTTTGTAACATTTTATACTTAGCTTTGAATTGATTATAATACTCCGTTTTGGTTTTTATTATATTATTTTAGTTCATTGAATCATAAAAACAGTAACAATAAGATTAAACTATTTATTATAAGAATTTTATATTAGGCAAGGTGAGATTTCACAACCAATGATTGGATTTCGGAACGTGGCATAAAAATAAATAAATGAAATAAAATAAAAATCATTTATTCAGGCAAGATGTACCCATAATGTTAGTAACAATGTATCTTAAAATGCTATGTTAGAAAAATTCATTGTTATTACAATCGTCGCGACAATTTGACAAATATGTCAGATTTTCCGATTACAAATATGTAAGACCAAATGTTTTATGAAAAGCTAAATTGTAGAATTGTCGCGACAATTTGATAATTACGTCGGCTTTTCCTATAGTACCCAGATAGCACCAATGTTTTAGAAACGTACAATTGTAAAATTTTCCTGTCACCTGTCGCTGACAATTCGTCGCCAACGCCGCAATGGGGCGAACCTCATTTCTTAAAACTGTACAGGAGAGCTAAAAAACCGTTTTTTTTTCCGAATGGCGCTTTTATTTTAACCGTATTTCAAAGAAAAACTATTATAATGATAAACATTACATATAAGGGTACACTATGGAAACATGGGTACTAAGTTAATATAGTTATAACATTTTACAGTGCTGTGTTTGCCAAGGAAAATCCGGGAAAAAATATACGCCTTTTTGTGACGCCTGTTTTCCGTCAAGACGATCTGTTTCTGTACCGCTTATATGAGAGTTACGCCTCATGCATATCGATATGAAAAGGTTGTTGTAATGAAACCATCTACTAAATGTAAATGAGTATTTATTAAAAAACCTAATTAAATGAGATCACACAGACGAAAAAAAGTCTTTACGTTGAATCATAACAGCGTCGTTCCGGAAAACAATCCTAACAAATTTATTAATTACATTTAAGAAAGCATTGAATTTAAGAATTGTATTCATATGTTTCTGTTATAAATAACTGACAATAAGAGTATTAAAAAGCGATTTCATTCGAGAATCTGATACGACTTTTACTAATATCTTCTTTATTGAAAAAAATACAAACATGAAACTCAGTGCAAGTTACAGTTTGAAACAGTGTGTATTCTGTTTTAAACTTTACGTCTTGCTAATAACAATAAGTTTTGGGTAAAAACGTATTTTTATCAATTCCACCGGGCTCCCGTACATTCTATCTTCTTCTTAGCGTGTCGATGGCAGACACTTAAGTATTAAGACCCAGAATTCAGCCACTTGGACAGCCTTGTCGGATGCTGTCATGAGATCCTCCTGCATGCAGGACACGCAGGGTACGATGTTAGATGGACCATCTTTTGGACTACACCGCAATGGCATTCCGCGAAACCAACCGAAAAGCCGCACCTGATCATGCTTTCTTTGCTCCGGCCGGTCTGAGTTCGAAGCCTATAATGAAGACTTCCAGATCGGCCATGGTGGATCATGGCCAGGGGGACGGCTTTCAGTAATTAGGACGTAACTAGTAGGTAGGGTCTCTTTTCATTTTTGGGTTCGATGGACAACGGTTCGACGCACCTTACGAAAGCTCTTCAGCTTTTCAGCCTCGGGCGCGCCGCAATGTGACGTACAAAGGGTGTCATGAATCGCTGTCCATCTTAGCTCTTTCAGAGGAGCTAGCTACAGCCCTGCGGACATCTGGAGGCGCCAAACCAGCTAGTGGGTACAGCAAACTTACTGGGGCCGGCTTAAGGCAGCCCCTAATGATCCGGCAGGTCTCATTTAGCGTTGTATCCACCTGCCTAGCATGGGCAGAGCGAATCCACACGGGACACGCTTATTCGCCTGCCAAAAGGAAAGCGCCAATCCAGATGTCAGCAGAACATTCGGTGAGGCTCCCCAACTTTTTGTAGTGAGACGCTGCAGAAGGTTGTTGCGAGTGTGCACCTTCTTTTTTATTATTTGGCAGTTTTAGTGAGTGACCTGTCTGAAATTACGCCACGCTCGGTGAACTGACTGAGCTACAGCCACACCCTGCCACTCAATATTCAGCTTGCGAGTCGCTTGGCTATTGCGCAGGTGGAAAGCGCAAGCTTCTGTTTTAGAAGGGTTGAGCATGAGCTTATTTTCCTCATAGTAGACACTCAGGTTATTTAGTGCCTCTGATAAAATCGCCTCAATCTTTTCAAAACTAGTCACCTGAGTGGACAGCGCAAGATCATCTGCATATAGAAAGCGGCTAGTGTTTGGGCTGGGTGGTTGGTCGTTGATGTAGATATTAAAAAGCAGCGGAGCTAGGACGCTGCCCTGTTTATTTGTGACATCCAACGTCTTTTGTCTTGAGGAAGATGAACCTGAAAGCGACGGTCGTGGAGAAGTTCCCGGAGAATTGTGACAAATTTGTAGTCACCACTTTCAGCAACATTCGCCTGAGGTTCACTGTATCGTGGGCTGCGGACAGATCCACGAATACAACACCAGTTATTTTCTTCAGCTCAAAACCACTCTCTATGTGTTGTTCAGTTTCAGTATCTAGTGTATCACAAACTTTTTCAAATTAGGTATTCATATATTACACACATTATCTTCACTTTCCGACTCTAGCATTCCAAAACAAAATAACTTTAATATAAATTTAGTCTCGATTCTGGTACTTATATAAACCATTTATTTTATCAATAAATAACTGAATCCAAAGTTTTAAAATTGTCTATCTTAAAAATGATCGGATTAGTTAAGCAAGTTGAGATTTCTGTTGTTTTTTATGATTCTTTGTTAAAAGACTACACATTATACTTACATGGCTTTGTCATAAATGTCATAAGCGGGCCGGCACGAAAGGGCGAAAATTGACTTACGGCTTCTGCACTACTCGCGAGAAGTCGCCGCTAAAGGCGAACTTCGAGTTTCGTCTTTTCGTGTAACTTTGCCAGACGTGGTTTTGAGATACGCCATGAATTTATTTTCTCTTTTATTAGTGTTAGAGCTGTATCCTTTTGTGACAACTAAGTGCGTGAAGAGTGGAGCATTTTTGTATACTTAACTCATTTTTGACCATTTGTATGAGGTTCGCCTCTTTGCGGCGTTGGCGACGAATTGTAATCTTTATGAAACAGGGCCCTGTACTTACAGGTATTAATTTACCTACTTCAGGCATCAGTCTCACACAAACTAGGTTTAGATCGTCTTAAGGCACTACCAAGTTCATAGTTTGTGACGAGAAATAAAGATTTTATTTATTTATATATTTATTATAATTTATGATAACTTTCGTAAATTTCATCTAAAAAATAATCTTATAAAGTAGTATTTTATCTAATATATAACACGCGCGTCATTTTCCTTCCACAAACAACTGAGAGCTGAGAGCTATGCATTTCGACCTACCACACACGCTCGCACAGGCAGACCCAAAGCAACTTTCAGTTTAGCACGCTGCCTCCTTTCTACTTCAAGTAAGTGAGTTTTGGCGGCACCTCCCCAAGAAGAGACACAGTAATTCACAATAGATTGGCAAAGGGCGAAGTAGACCATCTTTATCACTTGACGGTCGGCAACATGTCTAAGAGTCTTAAAGATAAAGATAAGTTTACGAAGTCTGGGCACAAGGCTTTCAATGTGAGGTTTGAATGTTAAAGTTTGGTCGAGAACCACCCCAAGGTATCCAATGGAGCTAGTCCTGATGAGGTACAAGAGGTACAAGACAAAGACAATTTAAAAATAAAGGTCCGCTGTCCTGTGCCTTAAGCAGACTATGCAGTACTATACCTCTAGAAATACACCTGTGTATGCTCTGTTCTTGGACTTGTCTCGAGCTTTTGACATTGTTCAATATGATATTCTTTGGAAAAAGCTCTGTGAGGATACTGACCTTCCCTTAATTCATATATTTTTTTATTTTTGTGTAAAAACCTTAAAGCGGTTTACAGAATACATCTACCTACCAAGATTCTCTCTGGTGGATGTCTCTACCTATCAAGAACTGTGTAATCCTCATAGTTTTGGAATAAAGTGGCTGTGACATACATCGATTTGACCGAATCTCTAAGGGTTTCGTTTTTGCCTTTAGGCTACGAAACCCTAAAAAATTTAAACTTTACAATAAGCGTGTAGTCATAAAAATTAAAAATATATCCATGTTAATAATAACCGTTAGCCGACTCGTTTCATAAGCTCGTGAATGCGTTACTCAAGAGTTCAGAAATGGTGACGACAAACCGCTTCGCTCCATGTAGGCTTACCGGGGACGGCAAGTGCACCTAGTTATATAATTAAATGTTAACATCATTGGATTTATAAGAACCGAGGTAATCGCGAAAAACCAGTTTTTTTATTTTTGACATTGAATATCTGACAGCGCATAGACCAGGGCCCGTAGACAAAGTAACATCGTTATGTAGCGAAACGATAATTCGATTCGTTATTGTCTCTTTGCGCCAATTAACTTGCGGTAAGACCACGTGATTTAGCGCGGCCTATGCCAATCCGCCAATCCCATACATTACATTTTTTTCGAACTTCGTTATCGTTTTTGAATTGTTACTTTGGCTAAGGGCCCAGGGGCTAATTGTCTAATTTTAAAACGTATCGCAATCCCTTTCATTTCTTAATTTGAAAGATATTCAATACTTCAGGCCGTCACTATTTGACATTTGATAGGGATTGTGATCGGGACGTGTTTTGAAAGGTATTGAATGAACGAAATTAAACTGTCCGACAAAAATATCGTTCAAATGTATGGAGAAATGTCAAATGAAGTGTCAATTGTTACTAAGAAACCGTTGCAAACAGATTTTAGCTCAAATGACTTTTACGACGTTTCATCCTGGAGGGGTCGATATATGTTTTGTGATAGTATTACCAATACCAACCTTTTGTAGTTGCTGCAATAATACAAATAAAGCTTCAGACTGCAATAATTGTGATTTCTAGATCTTAGATTAGTTACAGCTAAACGTTCATTCACTGGTGTTTAAAATGTTCATTCTATCATTCATTGTATCTAAGATAGTTTTGTCTTTCTATTCATTTACAGTTTTGTGATTGAAATTAACAAGGTGAGAACTATAAATGTTGTATCCTTTTCGTAACACACTAGATATTATATCCGAGATGACTCGAACAGCTCGGATTCCTCGCGGGAGGTGTTCTACGTTGGAGTAATGTAACCCCTGCCATGCAGGGATCGCAAACCATCCATTTCGGAAACCATCTACTTAGAATTCGATATAGACCGGATTTGGGCAATATTGAAAACATTTTGGATACAAGTTTGATTTTATTGTTAGAAAAAATGATAAAGCGAGCAAACTTAGCATGACAATAATATCAACATTCTTCAGAGGTCTGCACTGCACCGAAATACAAAAAAGTTAAAAAATTGCAATTCCGTTGCCACCAATGGCTTGCGGAAGATTCATCGTGTCTAAACGTATTAATAACTAATAAAATAAATAATAATTAATATTCTTTCTGAAATTGATTATAAAAGTAAAAAAGACAACTTAAAAAGTAAACATTTTGCAAGTAAAGTTATTTGTGAAGCCTAAACCATAGACGCTACGTTATGCATGACGATTATGCCTGTGCATGCAAAACCATCATGCGTAACCTAGCGTGCGTGGGATAAAACTGTACTGTAAGCCTAGCCTGTGGCTAGTTCTTCGGGCGGTTTGAACGCCGTCATTGTCCTCAACATATAAAGTAACATGCATAAGTGGGAAAATAATAAAGGTTATGCTGCTAAACGCTACTCGTCTGGGACCTATATTCGTAACTGGACACGAGGACCGAATTTTATTACTCTAAAAATATATAAATATGTTGAGGACAATGACGGCGTTCAAACCGCCCGAAGAACTAGCCACTGTACATGTACCGAAAAATTATTGAAATAGATTTCTTTTACGCCTGCGTGATATAAGGTCTGCGTGAGGCAAAAAACGAAACCCTTATAGATTCGGCCAAATCGATGTATGTCACAGCCACTTTATTCCAAAACTATGAGGATTACACAGTTGAATCTTGGTATTCTTTTACACAAAAAACCGCTTTACGGTTTTTACACAAAAATAAAAAAAATATATGAATTAAGGGGGGACTCCCCATACATGGAACTGACACTGTTTTTTTTTTCATCAAACCTATACGTTTGGGGTATCAATAGATAGGTCTTTAAAAATTGCATTGAGGTTTCTAAAACGATTTTTTCTCAAAGTTAACCGTTTGAAAGATGTACACCTCCAAAATGGTAAAATGTGTGTCCCCCCTCCCTCTAACTTTTGAAATAAGAGAGAGAAAATATAAAAAAATTATGCTGTAGATCTTAATAAAAACTTTCAACGAAAATTGGTTTGAACGAAATATGGTTGTCAGTTTTAGAAATATAGCATTTTTCCCGAAGGGATTTGAAACATATTTTTTTTTATCAAACCTATCTTTGAGGTGTATCTATAGATAGGTCTTTAAAAATTACATTGAAGTTTCTATTACAGTTTTTTCTCAAAATCAACCGTTTGAAAGTTATACACTTCGAAAGTGGCAAAATGTCACAGCCACTTTATTCCAAAACTATGAGGATTACACAGTTGAAACTTGGTCGGTAGATGTATTCTGTAAACCGCTTTACGGTTTCACAAAAATAAAAAAAATATGAATTAAGGGGGGCTCCCCATACATGGAACTGTTAGTGAATTTTTTTTTTTTAATCATACCTATTCGTGTGGGTTATCTATAGATAGGTCTTTAAAAATTAAATTGAGGTACCTAAAACAGTTTTATCTCAAAGCCAACCGTTTGAATGATATACACTTTCAAAGTGAAAAAATGTGCGTCCCCCCCCCTCTAACTTTTAAAATCAGAAAGTGAAAAATCAAAAAAAAAAAATGCTGTAGACCTTTATAAAAACTTTCAACGAAAATTAGTTTGAACGAAATATATTATGCAGTTTCAGAGCTATAGCACATTTGCCAAAACAAATATAACTTTGTCATTCATACAGACACTATGAAAAACAAAGTTTTGCAGGCGAAAAATTATAGTGGTATTTTGGGTAGGTAGGTGTATTTAATATAATAATAGAAACTTTGCACACGATACAAAAACAAAGACATACAGAGAATACACACACTAGTCGGTCTTATTGCTACATAGCAATCTCTTCCAGGCAACATTGGGTGAGAGACGAAACCCTTCATGTGCGAGTTCGACTTGCACTTGGCCGATTTTTATTTAACTTATCATACCTCTCTTTTCCGCATCATGTTCATCACAAGTATCAAAACAATATAGAACTCGATATTAAATGAATGAATATACGAGTATATGTATAATGTTCTGCGGGAGTTTATTTATTTGTATTTTGGTGATAATTCCTCGATGGTACATCCAATTTTAGATTTTCTTTTTTTTAAACACCTACGTGCACGTGCGAAATTTCGAGGTTCTATTCCTAAGATAAATCGATTTTATTCGATATCTTTTTTTATTTCGGTGATTATTCCTCCGTGGTAGGTCCAATTTATTTTTTTATTTTTTCTAAACCATCTTCGGCTGAACACGGAGTTCATGTCAATTTTCGTGGCCATAGCTCTTATAGTGCGGGAGGAGTTCAATGACAAAGCGAAAATCCGAATTGGGGAAGAATGGAGATTCGCTCCAATAATTGTAAAGCACAGAATTTGTGACCAATTATGTAATTTTTTTTTTATACGCCCCACCGTTTTAGAGATATAAGGCATAGAGCCCGCAGCACCCAACCGCAATCCTGGAATTCTAAATCATGCCCTAAAAAATCTATCACAACCACAGACATAGATTTAGATCTATGTCTGTGATCACAGTGATCACAACCCTTTTAAAGCTGTTGTGATTGTGGTAGTGATTTATGGAATTGAGTAACTTAAAGTCGCAATCCCTTTCGGAACGAATGATGTTTTAAAT
This sequence comes from Chrysoteuchia culmella, assembly GCA_910589605.1. Classification (NCBI taxonomy): domain Eukaryota; kingdom Metazoa; phylum Arthropoda; class Insecta; order Lepidoptera; family Crambidae; genus Chrysoteuchia; species Chrysoteuchia culmella. The sequence goes on from OU342648.1 coordinate 11,649,902, forward strand.
GACACTTCATTACACACTTCTCCATACATTTGAAATATATTTTCGTGTGTCACTTTGCTTTTTTTTCTCTTTATTTGGGTACACAAACAGTAACAAAGTATAATATTTATAAAAAAAATACAACTCGTCGATCGACGAAAAATTCACTTTTAATGACACTTTTTAATTGCAGTTTGTGATCATCACGTTAACATTTGTATATTTTATAGTTTTCGGAACAAATAGACTCGAGTACCTTTAATTTGATACCTTACTCGGCCGCGTACTACGCGCCAAAGTCCCTATCGAGTCGTCACAAATTTTGCGAACCTGAATTAAGTATATAGATATGATTTACACTTAGTAACTTTGACACCAGCAACGTTTACCACATAGCGCATAGTAATCAAAAGGTACAAAGTATTGTGGCTAATGCGACTAATGCAATAAGAGCGGATAGATTTAAAAAAGTATGAAATAAAAAAATTACATATTATTGTACATTTACTAATTTTTTAAAGTCTATTATTATGTTGTTAATTGTTATATTTATTCTGTAAGGATGTAATATATTTATAAGTTAAGTACTACGTAATATATCAACTATCAATTTCGTTCTTTCAATACCTTTCCAAACGCGTCCCGATCACAATCCCTATCAAATGTCAAATATTGACGGCCTGAGTATGTAAATATGTTTCAAATGACGAATCGAAAGGGATTGCGATAGATTTAAAATTGGATTTGTTTTTGTAGATATTTGATGTTTTTTCACCTTTTTTAAACAGCGCAGAAGTTGTGTCCCGGAACTGCTGAACGTACTGTGATTCACAGTTTACCTTGCATTACAGTGAGTATGGCTGGGCCACAGATAGCGATGTGCCGCTGGGAATATTCCCATTTCCAAGTAATTTACTCGTTGTAAACTTACGGGAATATTCCCAATATTCCCGGAAACTTTCCCAAAGTTTCCAAAATAATATATTTTCAAGTATGGTAAAAATTCTGTGCTATTTATATTTTCTTCTTAATCCGACGGTTACGCAACAACAAGTATGTGCATGCGCTTGCTTGAGCCGCGAGGGGAGGGTCCCGCCGCGCCGCCCCCTCCCCTTTCCTCTAGTTTAAAACAAAAGAAACACGTTTACATCGCTTTGATTGTCGAGTGTGCTGTGCGAGCTGTGTTAGTCATAATGAGACCAAAAAGTAAAATTTTTGATTACTTTCTACAAACTGTTAACGAACAAACAAATGATATATGTTAATTTTGTAAAATTGTATATAAATATAAAAATAATTACTAGCTTTGCCCGCGACTTCGTCCGCGTGGAATAGTGATTTTCGGCGGGGGCGGAACTTTTCGCATAATGTCGATTGTCCTAAAGTCGTTTGTAATACATCAATTGGCATTATCATCAAATAGCATAACATTAATGTCACTTATTTTTTCCTTCGCATAAATTTTTAGTAGCATAACTGTCTAAAGGCATATTATTATAAACCATAATAAATGAAATCCCTAATTTCATTTGGCCTAATATTACGCAGTCCTAAAATCCCTTAGCATAATTTTATTTCCCATAACTATAGAAAAACCTAATTTTATTTGGCATATTATAGGTAGTCCTAAAATTTTTTTATGGTAAAAAAATGATACATAACAATTTCTATTCTACTTTTGGGTTAGGGTGTCGCAAAGAGGGTGCAGGATTTAAAAAAAATTAAACAGATTTTGTATGAATCAGGGACTTGTATATTTTCAAGAATGAAATTTATAAAAATGCGAATATCTCGAAAACGGTGCGTCGTAGCTAAAATCTAAGAAAATTTTCGACCCCCCTTTGACACCCCGGAGATACTAAGGAGAAATCCGACGGACATATTTTTTTTTCTCTCAAAAATTTTGGAAAAAAACAGAGAAGGGGGACGGGGGGCTGCAGCAACAAACTGTAACAGACGTTTCAGGTTAGGTTAGGTTAGAACTGTGACCAAAACGCCGCGCGAGCCGAGCGAGCGAAGCGAGCGTGCCGCGGCAGCGGCCGGCGAAGTTAGAATAGTTTTTATTTATAAAAAAAAACACTGTTTTAATTTATTTTCATACTAGTCTGTGACAGAAACGAATCGCCTAAAAACCGACTCCACGCAGTCTTGTATGCCCTACCCCTAGAGTGTAAATTAAGGGCGAGGCGGCCCGCGATCTGAGGAGCAGGTGGTTTGAAAGGCTGCGGTGGTGACTGAAAAACATCTGCGACGATAAGCTCGCGTGGGACCGCCAGAGCCCCGCAGCGCCGGAGCCGTGACAGAAATCATGCATGCTGCATGCCTGCTTGCATGCTGCACTCCTGCCTACATACAGCAATTATGCTTAATTCTATTATTCCTTGTGATTATTATGCTATAAATTTATTATGCTTTAAACAAAATATGCGTTAAGATATTATTCTTTACATTAGTTATGCTTTTAAAAATTATGCTTAAAGCTATTCTGCGTTTCAAAATTTATGCCTTTCATACTTATGACAAACAATTTTAGCCTACAGTATATTAGGACTTTTAAAATTATGCGTCGCGATAATATGCAACATGATGGTTATTGGTATTAAAATTATGGAACATGATATTATGACAATAAACGTTATGCTTAAAATTACGGAGCCATTTTCGGCAGCATTTTTATTTGTTTAGGCTAATAAGCTTTTGTTTCTTTTTTATTTATATACTAGTACAGCGCTATGAATGCATATTAACACATTAAAAAATTATATCACATAGCCTACCGCCCGCGGTTTCGCCCGAGGGAAAGTGATATTTTTCCGTGATTAAAATTAGCCTATGTCACTCTCTAGCTCCTAAACTACCCACATACTACAAAACACGTCAATCCGTTGCTCCGTTTTCACGTGAAAGACGGACATACAAACAAACACACTTTCACATTTATAATGTTAGTATAGGTTGTATGTCAAAAGAAAATACATATTACGCTGAACAATGTCTCTTAAGATGCTATATTTGTATCTCTTATAGTTTAGCTGGGCTGCTAGGGTTCCACATCAGGTGTACCAGACCTTCGATATTTTTCCGTCAATAGAAAATGTTCATTACGTTAAACAACTTTTCTTAAGACGCTATGTTTGTATCTCATATAGTTTAACTTGGCTGCTAGGGTTCCACATCAGGCGTACCAGATCTTCAAACTTTGTACGTCAATAGAAAATGCTCATCACGCTTAACAATTTTCCTTAAGACCGTATTTGTATATCTCTCATAGTTTGACTGGACTGCTATGGTTCCACATTAGATATTGCGATCTTCAAAATAAATTATAGCCTATATGTTGGCGACGACCACTAGCTGTTTAACAAAAAAAGTTTCATTAAAATCCGTTCGGTAGTTTTTGCGTGAAATGCGGACAACAGACAGACAGACAGACAAAAAATTCAAAAACTATGTTTTTGGTATCTGTTTCGTTTAAGAAGACCCCTGGAGGGAGGTATTTTTTTCTATTAATTATTTTCAATGTATAGAATTGGCTCGCTTACAGTTTTACTATAATTAACTATATGGGTATTGGAAATATTCCCGGAAACATTGGAAATTTACTGGGAATATTCCCAGGAAAATTGGAAATTTTCGCCATAAGTGATAATTAACCTTTGGCATATTCATTAAGCCTTGTAATATTGCCAATAGAATGGTTAGCATACAACAAAAAAATACTGTAATACAACACAAGCAATTTTCCCCTAAATTTCCGCTTTTAGGAATATTGCCGGGAACGCTTCTGGGAATATTCCCAATGTTTCCAATATTCCCGGGAACGGCACATCACTAGCCACAGAGCATTAACTTATTTCTGATATCTGTGGGCTGGGCGGTGCAGGCTCTCTGCCCTCTATATAAAAAACGGTTGATCGTATGACAAAAAAAAACACTTTTTAAACCTGTCCAGGGGCCTTACCATCAACTGAAATGCGGTTCATTTTAGGTTATTTTTAGGTTGTGAGAATGGGATGCTGCCATACGGCGCTTATAGCGGCGTCCCACTCTTACTACCTGAAAATAACCTAAAATCAATCGCATTACAGTTGATGGTAGGCCCCCTCAGTGGTCCAATCTTCCACCGACAAGTGCAGCAGAACGTAAGTATATAAATCTTGTTTATTACCAGGTTGAAAAATAGTTAGCACATGATTTAGAACCTCAGGAATGGGGTTGGGTGCTGCGCGCTCTCTGCCCTCTATTTCCAAAAACGATGCGGCGTATGAATTATTTTTTTTACAAAAACATTGGTCACATCTTCTGTGCTTTACCATTATTACATAAAAGTTAACATCATTGGAGCTATAGGAACCGAGATAATTGCGAAAAACTGATTTTTATGACCTTTGACATTGAATAACTGACGGCGCAAAGATCAGATTTTATGAGGCTTTTGAGACAACTTTTAGAACACCAAAATGAAAGTGTATACGAGTTTACAGCTTGTCCTCTCTCATTCCGAGATTGACCCTTATTTTGGCTTAAATAACTGGACTGTAAAAGAAACTTAATATAGTATAGACTATAGACCATCTAAATAATGAGTAACTGGTTGCGCCGGCCGGTATACAACTCAAATGTGCTGCGTTAATTATTCATTATAGGCTGCATCGATTCCAAATTCGAATATTTAATTTGATCAACACACCGCATCCTCACCTCCCTATATTCCATTTCCTTTTCGCACATACCTTGTCTTGCATAAGAGAGAGCGAGATCAATGTGCAATCTGCGCCCCCTGGCGGTTGTAGATGTCAACGCAACACTGTTGGCAACACTACCGGCAGAAGATGATAAGGGCTTGTGTTTTGTAATGGCCGCTCGCGCGTGTGCACCGATTTATCAAGATTTAGTGGCCTAATCGCTCAGAATCCTTTATAGACGATGTGATTTAACCGCCTCTGTGGTCTAGTGGTACAACCACCGGTTTCAGACCCAGGGGTCCCGGGTTCGATTCCCAGCGGGGGTACATATTGTATTCGGTTTGGTTGGTGGTAGGACTTGTTGTAAGCCCGCCTGGCTAGCTACCACTATCTTATCTAAGCCTGACGCCATAACAAAAATGTTTTCAGCAATGTTTTGTTCCGGCAGTTCGAGATAAGATAGCCAGTTCCTCAGTGGTTGAGGATTCCGGGAGAGGCTCGCTTCCATCTTCAGCCTTCTCAATACTTAACATCATGTATGATAAGGGTTAAGAGTCTCCCCGTCATTCATTAAAAAAAAAGTGAAGTGTCATCCCGCCGAATACCTCATGAAACTGCAACAGTCAACTCCAGGGACGTCCCAGGCTACCACGAGGCGGCCAAGGTATCGTGCCCTTCCTTGTATATTTGTTGACCTCACGTTCTTTAACCACAATTTGTTTGTCTGAAAAAACTTGAATAACCCTAAAGCTTGAATAACCCGCACAACCATTTTTTGCCTTTTACAGTCCAAGTAACATTAGTTTGTTAAACTGTTTGTTGTCCCAAATAAAAATATATAACAAAAGTAGTTTTAAAGAGCGAATTTAATATAATATTTTTATATTATAAGAAACCTTCTTCTTCTTAAATTTAAGAGCTGCGCTCTTGTCGGTGGAGTATGAAACCTGATCAACAAAAATCTGATACTTACTCAGACGGCTAAGGCTACTTAGTTTTTCCTATGAGAGTAGCAAACAAGTAGGACGTTCCCCCATGAGAAAAGAAGCGGTTACTTTCGTCGATAGCTACGATCGACCCCGCAACAATGGCACGTCATGCGCGGTGTTGCGGTAATAAACCAGTTCAACTTTTATACATTTTTTTAAAAGAAATCCTACTTTGTTATGTGCCGTTAATCCAAGCATCATCTATAGGTATACAGGTTGGAAAAAATCTATGGACCCTGGAGGGGAACTACCTTAAATCCTTTAGTTAGCTCATGTTTATATTATTATCTCATATAAACTAATGGCTCGGTAAAAACTAAAGATATATTTTCAAATAGTGACACCGAAATTATCGTATCAGCTGTACAATACTATATTTACGAATAACTTCCTCGTCAAGATGGAGAATAGTATGTTGCAACGGGCACTTCACATATAGGTTGGAGCACGACTAAACGCTCTTTCGCTGGTGTAAGTCTTATCACGATACTTCGCTTAGCTCATGAGCTACAAACAACTATTTGCAGGTCGTTAAAAATATGATTTTGGCGTGACCATTGCATTTGGGTCGCTATCTTTAACATACATTTACAGAATTGCTTTTTCTTTTTATTTTAGTATACTTTGATTACTATTCCAAGTATTTAGTAACTTTAATAACGAATAGGTTGTAAGGACTACAATTTATACAACAAATATAACACAATAATTATGTACGATTTAGACTTTTATACTACTTGTCTTCTACAAAACGTTATCTTATCTTCTTCCTTTTATAAGGCTTTATACGACTGAAGCGAAATTGCAATGAGAAAAGGACGCGCGCGGGAGTGATACCGATTTTGCAGATTAAGCGAAAACACCACGAAATGACTAAGTAGTAAACAAGTAAATAACTATAACGATTAAATTAAACGATGAAACTACACGCTGCTAAATATTATTGGTGGTAATTTAACCAATTTCCAGTAGTATACAGAGTGGAAAAAAAGACGGCCACACCCTAAATATTGATGTAAGCAAGTTTTACCCATAGAAAACATTCGTTCATTGTCAAAAATATAAAAGTTAATAAAAATTAAACTGTATTCAAAGATTTTTCATAAATTACATACCTGCACCGGGAATCGAGCCGGCTTGTTTAAGAAAAAAACATTGTGTACTTTTATGGTACTATTCGATAGTGTTATGTATGAAGATCAATGTAGCTTAAGTAACTCAATGTCTTAAATAAAAATCAAAATAGTTCTTTTTTAAACTTACGACTGCTAAAACGTAATTGAAATAGGATAAAAATAATTTTAAAAAGACTCGAATTAATTACCCGTATCGGGCTGCCATTAAAAGAACTAGTTTTGCAGGCTTATAGTTACATGAATAATTGGAGATAATTTATTGCTATACTCATTGATTTTTATGTTGAAATTTAAAGTAGTGATGGGATAGTGTAGGAATTATTTCGGGTTTTTTTTTTTATTATTTTATCCTTTTTCAATTACGTTTTAACCGTCGTGGGTTTTTTCAACATTTTTAATTTTGCTTTTTATTTCAAACTTTTTAGAGAGCATAGGTATTATGTACATTGTAATACATAGAACCCATTACTGAAAACCACATCAATACCGGACTAGTAGTTTTAGTTTTGCACAAACAAATGTTTACTGCGGCGCCCCCCGGTGAGTTGTCATCACAACACCTATCTAAGAACATGTACGAATCAAGCCTGAATTTATCACCGATAAACCGCATTAAAATCGGACTAGTAATTTTGGAGATAAATGGCAACATTGGTTTGCACAAACAAATGTTTACTGCAGCGCTCCCTGGTGAGTTGTCACCGTACACTTATCTAAGAACATTCACCAATCAAACCCAAACCCATTACTGAAAACCGTATCAAAATCGGACTAGTAGTTTTGGTTTTCCTCAAACAAATGTTAACTACAGCGCCCCCTAGTGAGTTGTCACCGTAACACTTATCTAAGAACATTCATCAATCAGACCCAAACCCATTACTGAAAACCACATCGAAATCGGACTAGTGGTTTTGGTTTTGCTCAAACAAATGTTTATTGCAGCGCCTCCTGGTGATTTCTTACCGTAAAACATATCTAAGAACATGCACCATTCAAACCCAAACCCATCACTGAAAACCGCATCAAAATCGGACTAGTAGTTTTAGAGATAAATGGTAACATTGGTTTGCACAAACAAACAAACAAACAACCTCTCACCCCAAACGCATATACCGTCTCCGTACCGTCGTTAGTAATTAAAGACAAAGCCAGGAAAGATAAGAGATTACATAGATCAATAAATTATTCTACCTACCTCTTACTCACACTAACTAAAATGAAAATGAAGTTCAATTTAATCGCTCGAAATTAAATTATTAGGTTATTGACTTTTTTGACTAACATTCCCATAATTCCATACTAAAGATGACAAGATGCGTGTATAAGTTTTTTCACCGCAGACGCGCAGAAAAGGAGGATTTGTCATTTTCCGCGTAGAAAATCCCATTTTGCGGCCAAGCGCGGTAAAGTACTTTTTTAATTTATTACCTAAAAATATGTCAAAATGCGTTCCGAATCGCACTATTGACTTTTTGTTACTTTTGTTACGTTTTGGTTTTATTATATTATTTTAGTTCATCGAATCATAAAAACAATAACAATAAGATTAAACTATTTGTTATAAATAAAAAATATTAGGCTGGGTGAGATTTCACAACCTATGATTGGATTTCGGAATGTGGCATAAATCTTTATTTTTAAATTGTCTTTGTCTTGTACCCCATGTCAATGTCAACATTAACCGAATCGTTTTTATTGTTATTTATAAGTAACAATATATTCCTACTTAAATAACTTTGAATTAACTATAATACTCCCTTTATTATTATTTTAGTTTTTTTATAAAACAACAAGAATAAGGTATATTTAGATTAAACTTTTTGTTTAAAGATTTTTTTACAGGAAGTTGACCGCGGAAACAACCACAAAATGTCCGGTGAAAAAAATTGTGCGCTCGGCAGAAAAGTTTTTAGCGTCTTGTACCTTTGAAATCCTCGCTTCGCTCAGGATTCGATTTTGAACCGCTACGCTCGTGGGTTAATCCTAGAATCATTTGCTTGCTCATGTTTCAATAGAGGTTGCTCGCCGCTAATAACCAACTTTCCAGCCTTGCATAACAAATAGCTATTTAAAAGTTGTTTTTAATTTTAGATACTATTCTACTCACATTGATCTTTATGATCAACGCTATCGATTGGTACCATAAAAGCACACGGTTTTATTTTTCTCATTCCGCCCGCGCGCTGGTTCGATTCCCGTTGCAGGTAAATGATTTTTTTTTTAATCTGTGATTTATTTATTTAAAAAAATGAAAGAATGTTTTCTTTGAGTAAAATTTCCGAAAACCGTCTTTTTTTTCCACCTGTTACATACAGGGTGGAAAAAAAGAACCCATTCGCGAATAATCATGAATTCTCGTATTTTTAGGGCGTATCATTAGGAAAAGAAAAATTGTCTTAGAAAAATCATAAAATCATGTTTTGAAACATTATAAATCTAAATAAAGGTACGAAGAAATGTATATCTTATTACCAGGTTTATTACATATCTAACAATCCTATAGTTTTATATCAATAAGTACATACTTTTTCCGTATAGCGTCTTCATTAATGGCTTTCTCGCGATTATTACGCATTTTAGCCAATCTCAAGTGAATATTATTATAGAAATTGTACGGTAGATTGAGTAAAAAATTGAGTCTCACAACACGTGTTATTACGAAAGGAACTCAGGTGAAACTCCAACGACTTGGTTTAAAATCTAAAATTGTTACCTTTATTCGTTAATAGGAAGAAAGTGTCAGTATCAGTTTTAAGCAAGGTCTAACTTTAAACCACATTTTGTAGTAACGCCATACGTATTTAACGATATAAAGGGAAGAACACATTACATAAAACATTAAGTTAAGGATTTTTATTATTTATCTTCATGATTCATATATTGGACATTCGTATGTTATGGTCTTATGACGCGGAAGAAATATATTTATGGCTTCATAAAATGGGCGTTACGAGCAGAAAACTTTTATTGTTCACAGAAGTTTTGATTGAAAAGTATGTTTCGAGGGAACGAACTTTGCAACGTGAAACGAAGAATATAAGAAAGAGGCCGATCGAATGGTTATACTGGAAAAGACGACGCATAAAATAAGGCCCGGTTGATCGAAGCATTCGATATATATATACTCTGTTGAAACGATTTTGATACACATAAAAATTCGACACTACCAAAATAAAAGATGTTATAAAAGTATGTGTTAAGTCAATTTATAGTACCTACTTACTAAATAAATAAAAAAATCAAACAAAGTTAAGAAATTATTTATGATCGAATATTCAATATCATGTTATTTTTTTAATCTAGCTAGTTTACATCTCGATTCTTTGTAATCTTAATATTATTATCTTAATATCTTAATCTTAATATTATAATCTTTATATTATTATTATCTTTATAATGGTTTGTAGATAGTGAAAGTTTTTTCAAAATATCAATTATCAACAAATACTTTTTGGCAAATCACAAAAATAATGTGTCGTTTTCGTAAATCACTGTTACTTGTCTGTGGCTAAAGCCATGTCGTATTCATTCAACGATACCCCATACGACGAAAGAGCGCGAGAAAAAATAATCCCTTTTACCTGTTTATCTTGTTACGTTTTACATCAATTCGCACGCTTTGTTCTTTCAAATCTAACACCATGACATGAAAATTTTGAGATGGTCGTTGCTTTTGGTTTCTTTGTTCCAAAAATTAAACATGATATTGAAAAATAATTTTCATTAATTGTTTTAGAATCCTTTATTCATTCAGTTTTGGTTATACAAAGAAACAGTCTGTTATTTCAGAGTTCATAAATATCGTTTTGATTTGGTTTTCAGTTAAGTACCTACTCAATATTGTTAATGAGTCGCCTCAATACCTTGCTTAAAGCGGCTCAATTGAAGTGGCTAATTCATTATTTTCCCAAATTTCTCTAATAATCAAATATTGAGTAGCAAATGATGAATGATATTCAACTAAAAGTTATAAAAAATAATGTAAGCATAGAAAAAACTTGATCACGCCATTGAATCGGTGGCGGATAGTGATCGCAAGCCGTCTTACCTTTTATCTTTTTGGACAATACTTATGCTAGAAGCCTTTTATCTGAAAGGAATCTGTGTGGGTGAATATTTTATTTCCTTTAAGGGCGCGCTCTATCGCCGCGTGTGTTTTCCCACCAGGATATTAGATTTCTCAAGTGACAACGTAGACGCGGAAACCGTCTTTATAGGCGACGATAGCTATTCCAGTTACGGACCGGTAATGGCTCTAATTGTGTTAAAAGTTTAAATAAGAACCGTTCAAGTCTTTTAGTTAATTTGAAAACAAATTAATTCGTTTCAAACAATGAAAGATCGTTTCTACATTGTTAGAATAAAATCAGTCGAAACGGGGCTTAAGCATTGAAGATATTTTGACGTGAATTTATTCACTTTAACTGAGGGAATATTAATTGAATGAGAGATAGTATCGCTCAAATAGGGTGTTAGTCATACGGACATACTTATATATTTCATGCCCGGGATTAGCTTGAAATGTTTTCTTCTAAAAATGAATCCTTCAAGTACTGTGTCCTTTAGTTAGGCAAGTAATATCATTGTCAATATCATTTATATACTTCGTAGATGTAATAAAGAAACATTTTAGAGGTACTAGAGTAAGAAATATCAAATACTACCTTATTGTACGTATGTAGGTAAAAGTACCACTTTCTCGATAAAAGTTGTTCTTTGTAATCACCAACGTAATAGATATATCTAAGACAATAAAATCTGTATTAATTATTACAATCATCTACCTCTAGCTATCATAATTGGAGCGTTTAACTACAATTGGGTATTAATTTGAACATTTCGCAGAATTTGATTACTTAACCTCTGCGCCCACCGGCAGCACTCCGGGCAGAATGTCTATATTGTATTAACAGTTGCTACCATTGTACGCGTTTTGACAAGTCAATGTTATACGGGTCCAATTTGTCATGTGATGACTGGTATTGTGCTAGTTTCGACAATAACACGGTAATTATTCGCACCTGCTCTAGAACAACTCTTTACATCTATACTAATAATATAATATTATAAACAGGAAAGATTTGTATTTTTGTATGTAACGAATAAACTCAAAAACTACTAGACCGATTTTGACGAAATTTGGTATAGAGAATCCTTAGACCCCAAGTAGTAACATAGGCTATAAATGATCCCAAAATTCCCACGGGAACTGTAACCACGCGGGTGAAACCGCGCACGGCCGCTAGTTGTACATAAATATTTCGATTGCCTGTTCCGTGCTTAATAAATCAATTAGTCGAGCAAGCTTCAATCGATTTGTAATTAAAAATATATATTCAGGTCAACAATCACTGAAAAGTTCAGTGTCAAAAAATTAAACTTGTAGATTAGTGTTTAAAAAAAATAAAAAAGGTAGGGCCATTTATGCCGCAAAATCGTATAGGTATTTCGGCACTCTCAAGGGAATCAAAATTCATAGAGTATGAACTTTCCGTTGACCTAGAACTATGAAATTTGGCAAGTAATATTGTGTTTTAGTACAAATACAGAAAGAATCTGAAAACTGTACATTTGTAATTAAATCTTAAAAAAATATAGTATTTAGTTTTGGAAACTGATTTTGGGAAAAAACTGCAAGACTGGATTACTGAACTATTTATAATATTATGTGGGTACCTAGGTACCTACAAATTTGTGCGCGACCCTCGGAGGGCGAATCTGATTCGCACTTTAGTTTGCACTGTAGTTTTTTAAGAAACTACTTTTCCTTGAATTTTGATAAAATACAGCGCAGTGAATCCCCCCAATCGAGTTAGTAGTATTTAAAATTAAATGTACATTGTGCTCGGAGTTTGTCTAAAGCACAATATGTGAGTCATGCATTAACAATGAAGTCGGTCCTGACTTGTTTTTATATCTCTCAATTCCAGTACTCTTCAGTTCTAGTATTAGCGTTATTTACCGTAGTGTCAAACCCTTTTAAATTAATTCAGTAACTTTTCTCTCGTGAGAATTGAGGGTGAAAGCTGATTATATGGTTATCCGAGCATTTAAAATAAAAATAATACGAAACAAACACTTTGGCTTGTTGACAAACTAAATAAACGACAACCATTTCAATTTTTCGTGCAAATTAATGGTTAAAACATGGTGTCATATGAGCTTGTTGTGGTCCACATTCTAAAATTATTATTCTAATGCATTGCTTAATAATAGAAGAGAAAATATAGACTGTGTGTTTATTATTAGTAAGTGCGAAACTGATGTTCAAAAGCGAAGAAAAATAGAAGAACTGTTAAGTCCGTCATCGGATGAAAACGAAGTCCTATATTGGATTGCATCAAAAAGGCAATTTTATCAATCGGTAGCTTTCACATGTTGAATTTTCAGGTCAAATATTTCAGGGAGGAAAATCAAAGAATAGACATTTATATTGGTCATAGATGGGCTATTAATAATCAAGTTTTGTAAGAGCTCAATAACGCCGTGGGTTGTCGAGTTCGACTGCAGTGGTTAAGCAACTTTCGGAGCAGTTTATCATGAGATGGGTGACCATAAATTCAGTATCTCGAACTCCTCTGTGTTTCAGAAGATAGATAAGTATCTTTCCCGGTAATGGCTTTTGAATGGAAAATTGCTTTGCTTTTTTTTAACAACGGAAAGAGGCCTAGCCTTCATCTACTTGATGTAAGTAATGATAAAGGCTGGTGGAAGCGCGCCTTTCCCGGAATCCTCAACCCCTTAGGAACTGGTTATATTATCACTAACTAAATAAATAAATGTTTCTTACACTCACACCAATTACCTAGCCCCAAATTAAGCACTGTAAGGCTTGTGTTATGGGATACTAGAGTAACGGATATAAATACATATATACATATATAAGTATTTATGTGTATAAACAAATATAAACGTCCATGACTCAGGAACAAATGCTCGTATTCATCATACAAACATTTGCCGCTACCGGGACTCAAACTAGGGACTTATGCGTCACCTTGAAACCGGTGTAAGCAAGTACCACTCTACCACGGAGTTCTTTAAAATGCTGAAAAATATTGTTGTTAAGGCGTCAGACTTACATAAGATATCGGAAGGCTACGACCAACCAAAACTAAACCAAAATTAAACTATGCTTAAGTATATGCCTACTTTTTCCGATTGAGTCATGCAATACTTTTTAGAAATAATCACAAAAAAATAATCAACCACATGCAAACTGTACACTGTCTCGTTGATGGACATTCTTATACATGGAAATCGTTATTCAAACAATAAGAAAATGCTTTCTATTTACATACAAATGACGTCGTCGTACGGCACGTGTCATCGCCGAGATGAGCATGCGTGATGCCAGCTACAAAAAGTAATATGTTTACAAAACGTGCAAAAATATAACAACCTATGACTATAAAATATAAACGTTTTATGGTGGTTGACTCACACTTTTTATTTTATGACATTTTGACCTATAAAGTCAACTATATGTGTTTATTTGTCATGATGTAACAAAGTCATTCGTATAACTAAAATGTTTAATAAGACAACTCTACTAAATTTAACTTAACTAAACAAAAGATAACTATGTTTTAAAGAAACCTTCCTCCAGTTTTCAAATGTCCGCTAAGTGGCTAGACTTTTCCACGGAAATTAGAAAATGAATGTATTTTTAATGTGGAGTCAAAGGTAAATTATACATATATGACAATATGAGCTTTAAGCGCTTTCTTTTGACAATGATATAATTTTGGGCTTTAAAACAATCAATGCTCAAAATAATAAAAGAGAAAGATCACCCCTAGCAAAAACTGAATATTTAAACTATAATCTACACGTGGTTTATTTGCTCGTCGTTTGCCTTTGCAATGAGCCTTGGCTGTGAATTTATCAATTTCAAACCATACCCTCAAAACTCCATCGTCGGTGGGAGGTGGGAAGGGGGATAGTTATATGGTTGTAACGTTCACTTTGTAGCGCAGAGTGCGCCAGTCAGGGCGTGGGAAAACTCGGGGAATTCCACGTCATTGTGATAAATGCTCCCACCGCTGACACGCTATCATCTTAAAATAAGACGGAGACACCGACGCAATCGTTGAGCTTCTAGTCTACAACACGTCAGAGTTAAGTTCACTTACAACCACTAAGCCTGTTGTCAAATCAACAGCAGTGTTAAAAATACCAGTGGCGAAGGGAGAATATTTTCTGAAAATCAGCCGAAGTATAAAAAAATTGGTAAAACAAAGATTCGCACTATTTTTCAACTAAAAAGAAAATGTCCATTTTATCTTTGGCAGTAGTAGATTTCGTAAGCATTAAACAATAAAATATAATGTACAAGAATCCAAACACCATTCAGTTAGAGTGTAAGATTACAATGCGTACCGAAAGATGTTAAAACCAAGCTTTCCTAATTAAGTTATTACTTAAATATGCACGTATTTCAGATTAATGCTCCACGAACAAGGGTAAATATTGCGTAGGGTTTATCACTTAATTGCAATCATCATACCATCCTTGAACAAGCGCCTTTCAGACCTTTCAGCAGTCGTAAACGACCGGCTGAAAGTGGGCCGAAGCGTCGGAATGTATGGAATAAATTCAATGAATCTCCGGTTAGCATAAGTTGACACTCGCGTCAATGTAACGTTGAGAGAAATAAAATTATCTGTGAACAATGTTAAAATTTATTTACAACACAGCACTTTAAGTTTAGCAGCAGTAGCACCTTTAGCGCGCCCTTATCGCGTACGAAATGAGATCTTAAGTAGTAATCTTTTAAAAGACGAAACTTTTCTCGAGTTCGTCATGCTACGAGTATCTTGGTTATTATGCCTAAACTAGTTTCATTGATACTTGCACGTATTTTCAAAAAAGCTTATTTACGTAACGAAACATCTCTGGTTTTAGTAAAAAATTGGCGCGATTGAGCTTCTGCACTGAAGAAACTAAAATATATATGTTAGAAATACAACTAACCTAAGAAAAATACGTATTGTTGATTTCGCTGTCACCCTTTCCGTCGGTCAGTCGCGGCCCGGCACAGTGTGAAGGAAAACCTAATCTAGCGAGACTTAATTCCGAATCGCAGTAACTCAAAAGTTTATGTTGTAAATAGTGTTAGTAAGTGCTCCAATAAAATAAAGATATTTGAATAGGTACAAAATAAGACTATTATAATATTCCAGTCACTTTCAGACTCATTTGAGTTGGGTACAGAGAGCAACAAAAATATCGCTTGTTCCTTGCGTTTACACTACAAATATCGAAAATTTGTTTTTTTTGTCGTTGGTCCTTCCGAAATACAAAAGTGCAAAAAAGCGCAAAATATAACAACTGTTCTTTAATGTTAAGACTAAACTACATAGTAACTTAGAAAAAACAACGGAATAATACAGGCGTTTTAAGATATGTCCAACTTTTACCTCTGTTTTGAAATGGTGTTAATAAATCATAATTTTATTATTGGTAAAGAAAAAATTAATAAACTTACCTCAAGGATATACATAATCCAACAATAAAACAAAAAGCTATCTTAGGTCTATCTTAGGTCTATCACTTATCGGTAATCGTAATAACAGTTGACGCTATGTAATTTATTAAACTACGACGAATATGTTGTACCTACCTGCTTCATTTATTTTTTATTTTTAGTATTAGTTCCCACAAAAAAATCGTAAATGCAGTAGCGACAAGTAGGTTCTTGGTACAAATATGCACTACCGTTTCGTCAAATGTCAGATATTGATATTTTGGTTTAAATCCCGCTAGATTGCTATGTTCTTCTACTGTGCGGCGTGTCGTCAGCGAGGGCTGCGCGACCCGCCGACGCGACGCGCACAACTCTCTAAAAGCTTTCTCAAATAACGCGCTAATCACTGAATAACATCACGTCACGGCCGCGTCCGAGATGATTTAACGTTTAATTATGATGGCGTGATATTGGTTTCCGCTGAATCAATTTTCCGAGAGTATTCAATATTTCAAATGTGAAAATGTTTTTCGAATTTCGCTAACAATGTTATTAATCAACTAGGTTACTTAAAATATTGATAATTACAACCAGATTAAAACCGCTCTATGATCTATTATGTAGAACGAGGCTTCCTGGACTTTTTCACGGTTGAAAAAAAAAACGCAGAAGATAGTTTGTATCTAATACGCAATAAACTCACTTACAATATTCTACGACGTGCATATGTCACCGTCTTTTTTTAAGAACCGATTGTTTGTAAATAATAGTGGTTATTTATAAACCGTCGAATTATTGTAAACGGTCAATTGGATTTGCAATAAAACAAATGACTTTTCGATGATTTATAAATAATCAGTATCTCTTCGTTATATTGTACTTAAATGTGTGTGACTAGAAAGCATTCCTTGCGCGCCGATTGGTTGAAATACCGCACAACGTGTGCTCGAAAGTATTTTAGTTCTAAATACCAGTTTTAATCGGTCTGTTTAACATACAAAGTGAAAATTCATTGAAAATAAGTGAAACGGAGCCTGCGGACGAAGAAATAAATGACCAACCATTGCTAAATAACTCTGAATTAGTTGATGAACAACTATTTAACACTCGTGCTACAAATCAATGGGCCAATTAGATGACTGCTTACAATAACATGTATACAGTAACTACGGGTAATTGTACACCGTTGCGCGATTGGTGCATTCGATACGGATTCGTTCACGATTAAACGTTGCTGGTCCCGGTTGTTTATTAACTGACCGCTGGACAATGATTATTTATTAATAAACGACATAGTCAGTCTCTGTCGGTATCAGTTTTATTGAAAATCGTACCGCCTATTAACAATTATTTATAAATACCCTCTATTATTTACAAATAATCGGTTCTTGCACAAAGACGGTGACACATACATACTAAAGATTAATAGGTACATAGTTCAATATTAGAATAACCTATCCACGAAAAAGTTTCTGGTTCCATATTGCTTTAATTAAGTGTTATTTAAACAGCCGGCTTATCATATCTAAGTAAGAAATATATCATGCAACTAGAATTCCGATATCACGCGAACGAATTCCCTTAGGCCATTCGGAAAACTTTCAGCGGAATATGTATTCGGTGAGTTGCCCTGACAAGTAATAACTTCGTGATGCGACTTTGCTAGAAAGTCATTTCACAAACTTATTTATTTATCTACCGTTTCCTAAAACGTGAAAGTTCCATTTTAATTTCCGCTGCTTTCCTGCCCAAGTCTTGCTCCATCTCGACATTTCGTTATTTTTAGCTCATTGCTTAAAACTAATCCTTTTTAGAGTTTGTATGTTCGTTGACACTTGAACAACTTTTGCAAATAAAGGAGGAGACACATTTTAAGATTTTTTAAACTTGTAATAACGACCTATAAACAACGGCTTCAACAACGGTTCTGTATCGTGCGTGGCGATGGCGACGTACCGCATGGCACCACACTGTTTCTCGGTGACAAGTTGACGACTCCACGCTAGCTGATGTGTCCAAGTTCTATGTAGTTACTTAAGTGTGTTAGTGTGAAAAATCGTGAAGAATAGGTGACGTAATTTCAAAAATAGAAATGGTGATGCAGTGTGCGTGTACACGTCATACCAAACTAATTAATTATGATGATGATGTAGAGAATGAATAACTTATGTCAAGCCTCAATTAAAAAGTAAAAAGGAAATAAGAAAAAATACGTAGGAAAATCTTTAAGAACGCACAGTGACGCATAGCACAATATCCTTTAAATTGCAAAGTGGTTTCAGTGACCTGAAATGCTGCATTCTCTGTAACAACAGCGACAACAGTTCTCGTGTTTAATAAACCATTGTCTTGCCAGAGTGTGACTCCAACTGTATTGGCGAACGTGATCTGAATGCGCTTCAAAATGTTACGTAAATTGTTCGCTGTTCACCTCCCAGTGAAATTCACTTTGTTAATAAAGTGGATTCTGTGAGCGACACTTCAATGTCAGCCTGTATAAAGATCCGCGAAACCCTCCCTTCATCGCGTAGATAGAAGTTGTAGTATTTCGTTCATTAATGTAATAATAATAATACATTTTCTTTTCATCTCACACGCTCCGAAAAGGAGGTTTTGTCAATCAGTTTAGGTTAGGCGCTTTTTTCTATAAACCTATTATGTTTTTATACAACGCACCCTAAAATAATTGTATACTGGTCTACCGAGAAGTTCCTTGATTGTATCTAAGTATATCTCTTTAATTCTATAAAATTTGCGTCTTAAATGTTAATAATAATATAATACAACTTGATACGGACTAAGAATTTCAGTAACTATTGGCGTTACTAGTTCCGAAGTAATTAATCAATACTTTGACTTGAACTCCGTGTTTGCGTGTGCAGATGGGTAAGTTGGGTCAGAAGTTATACTTGTCTTGCACGAGTAGACTGCACCGACCCAGCGACGGTTAAATTTGGTGAAACTAATTGGAATTTAGAAGCGGGGATCTGCAAGTACGGTACAGACCGCCTGCTCTGAATACTAATTTTTGGATTTGGCCTAAAACCCCATCGAACCCGAGCTACGTATTTATGTTATTGCTTAAGAGCAAAATCTCACCCAAGGCATTCTTTGTTACATCGGTTTTGGCAAAAGCACTACCTAATTTATATAAAGCTTAGGGATTTACGAAAATAATCAGGTTTCTTGATTATTTTTTAAATACAAGGTAATGGACCTAAGTTTGAAATAATAATCTCTCGAATATGTACGTACAGTTCACAAATACGTGGCTGATAAGGCAACAATGTCAAGTACAGTTTACATGAAAGCTCTTTCGCCGTTTTCTTTTTTATCACCTCGTTAAAAACGATACTAGCACTACGTAAAAATAAGTCATGTAACTAAATATAGAGAAAAATATTTTCATTTGAAATATAACAGGCGAAATAGAACGGCTGATCAAAGTGTACAAAACTGGTACAATACAATTTATGAGGCTCGGCCGCAGCCGCAACAGCAGGCCTGTCTGTCACTCGGCATTACGCCGCCGCCCTTGCTGTGTTTACATTCGCTCAAGACTTTTACGATACCCAACATCAAGTAAATATAATATTTTAACAACTTTGGGGAGCACTCTCGTTTATATGCATGAACCCAATCGAATTTTGATATGTATCTATCAAATACATATTTATCTGGTGCTCCTAAACGAGACATATTTTTGCTGAAATGGTTGGCTGGCATCTATAATTATGCATCTTGCTCTAGGGTATTTAACATCAGAGGGAGGCAGCAAAAGTTGCCGGACAAAAAAAAAGGAAAATATGGCCGTTTACAGCTACCTCATAACACTAATAATAGTAGCCTTAGTTTTTTCTATGTCATCAGCTGTCTGTCAAAGAATGTCTGCTGTGAAAGATCGATAAAATCGGTCCAGCCCCTCGGAGATTAGCCCGAACAAACAGAAAGATGGTAATAAAAAGAATATAGTATTTGTAGGAATGCCTGTACGTTATGATGACAAAATAACAGCATTTTGTCATCATAGCGTACAGGCTATATTCCTGTTATATTCCTATTGTTCTTTTTTCTATAGATTGCAATGAATTATCCTCGGTAAACAAGTGATGAGAGGTCAAATGTCAAATCAACATTACAAACACCCCACAGCCTTACATATTTGTAATGAGGTCTTAAAATTGATGAGTTATATCACACATTTTCGATAATGGACGAATACGAAAGGTATCTCAAAGAAAACCTCAAAACAACTAATGGCTATTAAATAACTCTCAAGTACACGGTTGGTTTCACAGAAGTTCTAGGAAAGCGTGATTAACAGAATCATCCCTTAGTGAACTCGGACTGTACTAAACTCCGAATGTCAAGGAAAACCTCCTACAATAGAGTACGGGACAAAACGACGGATTTCCTTTCTTGCCGGAGCTACCGAGATATAAACGGAAACGTATAAAATTAAACAACCGTAAAAAGTAATGTCGTAAAGTGCAAAATTGAGATACGTTGCATTCAAGTCGCTAAAGACGGTTGCTTTGTCAGCTGCTATTTATTCCAAAATGGGCACTAGGAACAATTGTTGTTTCATTCATTAGAGTTTAGATCTAGTTAGGCTATTAGGACAATTTTGGTTCTGTCTTTGTATAAGTTTCATTTTTCTATCTAATAGCTCATCGCGCTAAGTTCTCGTAAAACTTATAATAATGGCGTTTGGTTATTACCAAAACTCTAATGAGTTAGTTAGATACCAATCCTTGTGATTCGCAAAAAAAAAAGTACATACTTGTATGTTAGCCTGCTCACATAAAGAATTCCCTGAGCAAAGTGAGTCATCGAAAAGAGTCCCTCCTTTTTAATTACAGATTTTCAGTGAAAAATAAATGGAGCAAGGTTTCAATAACAATGTCCCGACACGTTTAGCCGTCATTAACCGATATTTTTAAAAGACAAACAATATTGAATTCTTTCATTCAAACAATTTAAATTGGTTTCGCATAACCACAATTGGAGAGGACATTTAAATTTGAAATGGGTTGGCTGCCAGCGAGTCCAAATGTAGGGGCTTCGCCGATAATGTGTTTGGTCAGCTGCATTTTTATTTTTTAGCATACGTAGGTATTGTATTAATGTCCAAACGGTTATGTCTTGAAGATACACTGAAATCAAATTAATTCATAAGTTTAATAATGAAATCCTGCTTTAACTAAGCAACTTTGACAAAGATTCTAAATAAGTAGTTTGGAGAGCTAAGATCTAGTTCTTATAGAATCTAATATTACATGGGCACTCAAATTTTAGTATTTATAATTAAATTCCAACAACTGAAAACTAAATCTTGTAAAAGAATCCCTTTTTAAAGAAGATGATACGTTCAAGGATTTAGGGATAAGTAAAAACGATATGGTCCGTAATGTCATTTTCGTTGAAGTAACTGGAAATGTCTTAAAGAAAAGAGGGTTTGAATAAATATCAAAAGATGCGATTCCCTTTGTAAGGGTGATTTATGCGGTCCAATTTGAAATACATAAGGAGACAGCGCGGCGCCTGGCGTGAATAGCGATATCGGGACCGCGCGAGAGCGGCGGTTACAAACATAGGACTGTATGCACACTAGATTTGTGCAAAACTCAAACGTCTCACAAAAACTAGGTCGCCTTAGTTGCCGGGAGAGTTGATGCGATTCGTGTCTATTTAAAATCCAAATGCGGCGCGCAAGTGCAGCGGGCGAAGGTATGCAGCCGCGGTGCAGCGGCGCGATGTAGGTCAGTCGCGGAGGGCTGCCGCCGGCACTTACGACATCGATGAGCTGGCTGAGCTTGAGCTTGATGCAGACGCGCAGCACGTCGGTGGTGTTGACGACGGGCCGCACCAGCTTGTTGTAGTTGGATAGAAGGTCGTCGTAGAGCCGCTTGGCGTCGGGGTTGCCGGCGGTGGCGGCGCGGAGCAGGCAGCATGCCGCCAGCCACCAGACGAGCGCGGCCATCAGCTCGCGGGCTCGGCCATCGTTACGTAAGCTCGGTACGGGGCGGGCGGCCCGGGCGCGGCGCGGCGGTGACTGCCGCCCTGCGCCCCGCCTCCCCCGCCCGGCCCCCGCCCCGCGCCTCTCACACCCTTCTAACAATCACGGCCCAAAACGCAACACCACTCTTTTGTATTACTTCTTACCCGCTTTAATTAAACACGATGCATATAGATCTGCCACTGACACGCATGACGTGCACACGTCTAATATCTGATAGTACATTTTCCTAGGGCCAAGGTTTTAGTGCCTTTTGGTAAACTATAATTAAGTTCCAATTAAGCAAAGGTAATATTTTTTTTATAATTTCCCTTCATTCTACGAATATTAATTTACCGATAGAATTACAGTTCTAAAGATTAGGGTAACAAAAACAAAATCTAGTTTATGATGTCGTTTGCTCTGTAGATATCTATTTAACAAGACCTATTTTGCTTAGAGCCACATTTATTTATTCGATCGGTACTTAGATCGTTCTGAATAACTGTCTCGTGGCTGACGCTTAGGATAGACTGTGGTAGTCAATCAAGGGCACACCTTGACCGCAACCTCTCGACGTGGAATGCAAATCTCGGGTTTTCCTGCAATGGATAACTTCTGTTGGGATAAGAGGAGCTTTAATTATGCCCTAAACAATTCCAGAGTTACACCAATCTTCTCTTACAATACAACTTTATGTTACGTTTAAAACTCAACACTATTGGTAGAACTCATTATTAAGAACAACTTTGTATATGGAAGCAACTCTGAAATCGCGGAAAAAGCAGCCGTTTCACACAACATTTTATTTGAACTCTGCTCAATGTATGACTTGCAATATTGAATGCAGGAAAGCTTGAAAGCAACCCTGAAATCGTGAAATGACCAGGTATTTTCCCGCAATTTTAGGGTTGCTTCCGTACAAAAGTTGTTGATTTTGAGGTTTTGTCGTTTTGAGTAACTACACGTAAAATATTGTAGGTATATTCATAAAATTATAGTGAGTTCACAGTTTCTATCAAGTTTTTGACGAAATTTTCTGCTGTATCAATTGACAAATATATTTTGATAACAGCTTTTGAGAAAACAATGCACGTTTGAGAGCTGACGCCCCGCGCTAACCCTCAGCTAAGCCGCGGCGGCTATCGAGGGCGTAAACTCAGATAAAGGGTTATCTTTACGTTAAGTGGGTGATTCGACTTTATGAAATTGTCACCATTAGTTTAACTTTACTGATACCATACTATCGCAATCGAAATATAAGTAGTTTGTTTTCATTAGGAAGGGCGGAAATGTTATCTTATTGAAACATTTTTAGTGACGTAAACATAATAATACCTTTCTAATAATGTTTCTATACTGTTTATTTGTAAGAGACGAAGATGATAAAAAGCAAAGTAAAGAAATAAGACTATATTAATATTTCAGTGCCCCGTGATAAACGTTTGTCATATGCCAACAATGAACATCGCTTGAAATGGGTAGAATTAAGTGTACGCAATAAAACGCCGATATAACAATGTCTTACATTATTCAGTTTAAATGGATGTTCTCCGCAAATCTTCCAGGACAACAAATGACAAGGAATCACATTGTGGATAAAATTTAATTTCAGTTAGCCGAGAAATTTTATCTCAAAAATATAATATTCACACCGTGATAGCTAGGGCGATGGCAGATTACAAAGCGTTATGATAAACGAGTAATTCCCGGCATAAATGACAAGGTGTAAGCGCGCCAACACGGCACAGCTACATCGCTATGTTATATAATACCACACAGACAACGACTGTCAGTATATACCGTCAGAGGAAAGGATGATCTCATCGGCTTTGGTGTTCCGATTCCGAGAAGCACTTGTCAGATCTAACTGCGATGATTAACCCATTTTTGTGACAGCTTTAATTAAACCTCTTGCATTATGCATATTCCTAGAAAAGTTTTAGCACCAGTATAGCTAAAAAATAATTTTAACTCTAGACTTTATATTTATTTCCTTGTGCCCAATATTTTACTTAGTTTTCTGTGAAAATGCTTAAAGTTTCCTAAAACTTGCTAGGAAAATTACTTACAAAGTAATGTAGGTACCTATTGTATAAAAATACCTAGAGCGAATTGAGCATTTAGGGAAAAATAGTTAAATGTGGATAAGGGGAAATTGAGTTTACCAATAACTGTTATTTCGGTGCACACATTCTGCTAACCCGCTGGCCACATCCTTCCACCGCCTCTAGCCATGAGCCATTAGAACTATTGTCCTAAGAGGTTTTTGCGATTTAGAATGGCTATTTCTATGGATATATCTTCTCGTTACAAGGTCTCCCGCCGTAGGGTTTGTGAACCGATGGCGTAGCTTCTTTGACGTTCATAAGTGCTTGTAACAGCCTAGACTGAATAAATGATATTGACTTTGACTTTGACTATAACGACATACTTTGGAGGCCAACAACGAAACAACATTAAGGGTAAAAAAAATCGTTACCAAACATGCGATTGCTGTGTATTCACTGTGACAAAGGTGTGAATCCAAACATGAAAACATGACAAAAGCTGCAGCATAATTCTATATTTTTGTCTACTGTACTTATTTTGTTCGGTCGAGTAAACGTGGTAAAATATTATGGTTAGGAATAAACGAAAATGGAAATCGCGTAATTTTTATACACAGAAAAATATCTAGAATTTCGCAAGTCGTTCAAATTATCGAAGAACTCCGATTTTCCTTTTTCGATAATAAAAAATATTCGTTTTAAATCCATGGATTAATAATCACTGAACCAATACTTAAAATTGCAACAGAGTGTTAATTGTGAAATAAATCTCAATGAAACACAAATTTCCATAAAGAGCCTACAGCGAAAGCCGCGATTGCCTTTGATTGGCCAATAAAAGGTAAAGGAGATTTCCATTAAAGGGAAAGGTTACTAATTAATTTCAGAACGTAAATTAAAGTAAATTAATCACAGTTGTAATATAACGGACAGATTAATAGAGCTGGAAAGCGACCACGGGACAAACAGTTTAATGTTTAAAACAATTTATCAAATTTTCGAGGTGGTGGTTCATGGTACAATCGGGGTAATGAGCGTTGTCTCAACAAATTGAATTTTGAAAAGTAAATGAATTGATAATATTGAAACTCGTTTCCACTCTTTCAACTTGTTATGCATAGTCTTTTCTCGTAATTTAGCTTTGCATAGCGTTTGTGACTGTCATTTTCTACGCACCTATTGTTCTCGGAGCATGGACATGTTAATTCAACTAAAATAGCAAATTGTATTCTAGAACGAATTTACCTTACCTATTTCATATTTCAACAGGTAAGTACAATTATTTTCCTATTCATTGCTATTCCATTAAAGCAAAAATAGTCCTTCTAATTTAAAGAAATCATTAAAGTTTGCAAACAAAATACTATACATGATTCGTTTTGAAGAAAAACAACAACATATTTTCATATTGACGAAGGTTGAACGAAGATCTTTATGGATACTTGGGATCACAATGTCTCCTTCGGAGTAAAAGTGACATCTAAGATGTTTTTCGTGTAATTTTGATTTATGCTTGGGAGACGCTAAATCGAAAGGGTCTCCGTTGAGTGATGACCCTTTTTACTCCCCACAGAAACTGGCGTAACGACGAGAGCACGAAACTTCAGAGACTTTATAAACGTTATAAACTTTTATATCTACAGATTTTATAATACTTTTATAGCTCTGCTGCCGAGATACAGTATTGACACTTGGATTGGATAAACTTTGAGTTGAAGAACCTGGCAAGCGGACGGTAAAACTTCCCAACCCATCTCTTCCGTTGAAATAGCACAGGCATCTACCAAGTTATTAATATAAAGTCAAAGTCAATATCACTTATTCAGTCTAGACTGTTACAAGCACTTATGAACGTCAAAGAAGCTACGCCATCGGTTGACAAATCCTACGGCGGCAGACCTTATAACGAGAAGAACCAGCAAGAAACTCTTCAAGGGCTGTTATTTTCTCTACTTTTACAACTACACCAGTCAGCCAAAAGTCTTGTATTTTATGTGTAACATCTACCTACTGGAAAATGTTATGTAATTGGTACTCGTTTATGTGCCCTGATTTGAATATTTCCCTTCCATTGATATAGTAATAATGGATTACATTTAGTTGCCTAATTTTACATTTTAAGGTTAAAAATACACCAAGCAAAATAAAATTTCCGTCAATTTCAGGATCGTATTCAATCGTATTCATATTATTTTCTTCCATTTGTTTTATATATTTGAACAAATACAGACACTACCATTAAAACAATTAAATAAAAATAATATTTTTCAACAAAATCTCACACTACCTACATTTTGGTACAGAAATTACGGTTAAGGTTGGGTTAAGAATATTAACATTAATTTGTGCCTAAGCTAGGATATAATCCTGAATTGAAAAAAACAGTACGAGTATGATATAACGCGGCTTTCGTGCCGGAACGGAAAACCGCGTTGCTCTCGAATGACATTTTTTGTCTACGCTTATCTTGATTTGAACTTTACTAATTAAATCATCTTAATTATGTATTTTATATATTTTGCGATGACGAAGTCACAGAACATATCTTTATCTATTTTATAAGATACATCTTAAAAGATATTGTATAATAAAACTCTTGTTACTTATCATACCTATTAAAGCTTTTTGGCTGTGGTACCTACGATTACCGATTACTGTGCCACGATAATTGGGCATCGTTTGCTCCACTTCATGACAGTTTAGAAACAATGTCCAAAATTAAGTAAATCGATCTTCCTAACATCGTTCGATTATCACTTTTCTTAGTCGTGATAGGTCCGCTGACTCGTGCAATTTATGAACTGAAGGTGACCCTTCCATATTTCATAATTATAAGGCAATAGAAATACGATTATGCTGCAAGTTACTTCTGTAAAGGATCGTATTTTGAACGGGTTTTGACATATTAACGGAACATAAACTCAGTTATGAGTCCCGAACACGAGTTCCAAAACCATATTACCAATTAACAGACCCCATAAAAACTTTTGCCTTTTTTAAATCTTACCGAAAGAACTAAAGACCAATGAACGTTTGACAGATACAGTGGTGGTCACATAATTATCAACACGAGCCGATTTTCATACAATCGAGGTAACTTTGGAGCCTTCGTTCTCTGCCAAGGATTGACCGAGCTATGACCTGATAATGGGAGGGAGTGAATGAAGGAGATTCAGATTGCTTTACATATCCTACTGATCTGATCAACATTCTAAAAGATGTAAGGATCAGAGTTTTCAGTTTCAGAAATTCCATATATGTTTGTGCTATTTTGTTTTTTTTTACATTTCTATACATCTCTTAGAATGTTGAGCAGATAAGTTGAATGTGTGGCAATCTGAATCCCCAGCATTCACTCCCTGGATGGCCATTATCAGATCACAGCTCGTTCAATCCTTGGCAGAGAACTAAGGCTCCAAAGTTACCTCGATTGTATGAAAATTGACTAGTGTCTTCAATTATGTGACCACCACTGTATGAACAGAAGTAACTCGTGTTGACTGTACTATACCTGCTGTGTAAATACATAAATTAATCATGAAAAATACAAAAAAATGTGTTTTAAATCGTACCCATTGTTAACGAATATTGTTTATATTATTTAATCAAGATAATAAGGTTGTGATAGATTTTTAATTTGTAAAATTTATATGTTCCTTATATGGAATAGAAAAATAAAACTGTTGGTTGAATATAATTTAAAAAAGTGTGATTCATAATTAACTCGCTATTTGTAAAAAGGGAAATCCATATAAAAATGATAAAGAATACCTTTAACATTCTTACCAACCAAAACACTCTTTATTTTTGAACCTACACTAATTTAATGATCTTATCTTAGATTACTAAATGAAGTAAATGTTAGTGGCATTGAATGATTAATTACCTTGACACATTTCATAGGAAATACCAAACATAGAGTAGGAGATTTTCTTCCGTGTCAACACAAAGGTACGCGAACAAACTTGTCCTAATTATACAAGGAACATACAGGATGGTATAGGTATATTACATTTAAAGAGAACTATTCTTTGATAGACGCTATATATGAGGTTTGTTGCTACAATTTATCTCCTATCATTTGGAGCTAAAAATACGAGATATACGGTTATAAGCGAACAAGGGTTTTGTCTACAACAAAGTCTAAAATTATATTTCGAAGTAAACAAACACTAAGCCAAGAGAAGATTGATACTCAGCAAAAAGGACAGGTCTGTGATGTTTGTGTCTAACTATGTGGTTTTGTAGGCTTATTTTATTATTATTAATACTATTGTCAAAAGATACAATTGGGCGTGGGCATATAAAACTTTTCTCGGATCTTAAATTAAGTCTGTCAGAGGGTTAAGTTATTACAAATATCCTATAGTGACTTTCAAGGAAAAAATATATTTTATGGACCCCCTGTATACCAGTGGCAGTTACAGTACCGCTTACTGCTCATGTTAATACAAATATTATGAACAAGTAGTCGAAATTAATTTATTTATCTTTTAAGGAACAGGTTAAAGGGATGGACTTTGTATCTCTCTTATAAGCTTGATAAACGTAATGAAAAATCAAATATTTGTATTTATTTACAGCAGTTATCTGTAAGATAACATAAAGAAACGAGTTAGTTACGTCTGTTGTTTATAGTCAGTGTTCTTAATTTAAAAATGGGTAGTGACGAGTAAATAATACCTACCTCGAGTTCGAATTGGAGGGATGTACCGAAGTGATTGCGAATACTTTACCGAATGCCTAGTACGGTACGACTTACAGAATCTCGCGTTTACTGTAGTTAAACACACTGTTATTAATGGTGTGTAAATTCTGATTATACAAATGATTTTCATCGATGACAGTTCTGTTTTTTATTGATGTAGTATAAAAAATGTCCTGCATTTGTTGTTTTTTTTTTAAGTGACTGAAATGTTAGTAAATTCCAGAGATGTGACATTTTGAAAATACTTCTATTTAAAATGCAAAACACTAAATACAAAATACCTATTTCCATTTTGTATTTAAATGTTTTTAGAAAAGCATTTTGTATGTTATTTGAAATACTTTTTAGGTCATATTTTGTATTTGCAAATTCACGTGAAACTAAATTGTTATGGTGTCGTAGGTTCAGAACTGAACGGTTTGTTAACTGCAAATTGGTTATTGCTTGATTACCTTTCTATTAGGCTGGGTGAGATTTCACAACCTATAATTGGATTTCGGACTGTGACATTAATCTTTATTTTTAAATTGTCCTCGTCTTGTACCTCATGTCAGTGTCAACATTTACGGAATCGTTTTTATTCTTAACTTAATAAGTAACAATACATTCCTACTTTAAATAACTTTGAATTAACTATAATACTCCTTTTTTTATTATTTTACTTTTTTATATGATTAAAACAACGAGAATTAGGTATATTTAGATTAAACTTTATGTTTAAAGGTTTTTTTTACCGGAAGTTGACAGCGGAAACAACCATAAAATGTTCCTCACTGTTGTGAGGTGAAAAATTGTGTGTTGCTCTCGGCAGAAAAGTTTTTAGCGTCTTGTACCTTTGAAATCCTCGCTTCACTCAGGATTCAATATTTCTAGAATCCTTCACTTGCTCAGATTTCAATAGAGGTAACTCGCCGCTAAATAAGCAACTTTCCAGCCTTGCATAACAAATAACTATTATTTTAAAAAAGTATTATGAAAATACGACTTTTGCATTTAGTATTTCAAATACAAAATAGAAAACTATGATGTATTTGAAATATAAAAATCAAAAAGTATTTGCATTTTCTATTGAAAAATATTTTGCACATCTCTGGTAAATACTAGGTACAAAGATAACTCTGTCTTAGCGACGCGACTGCTAAAGAAAACCATTGAAGACTTCCAGCTGGCAAACACCGAGTGAAGATGCAAATAACCGCTAGCGATAAAAATACTTACTTAGCTGCTTCTTTCTCCAGAACCGTTTGACTATCTACCGTGAATATCTATGAATATCCACGATAAGTGTATACCGCTGGGCCTGCCGCTTGGATTATTTTTATGTCCGCGCGATGCCGAAGGATCCAATAGGATCTGCAATTGGAATCATAACGTCCCATATTTGTTCATGGCCCGTAAAGGGCGGTAATATTGTCCGAACTCGCACTTTAATATTTATTAGTCTTGATCATAAATGTTCCGTCTGGTAGTTTTCGATTTTTTAAAGAAACAAAGTTATTTAATATAATTAATTTTTGTTCCATATTTCATAATGGACCAAAATGTATGTATCTTGATACAGATCAAGATACATACATTTAGAAATTACGATAAAAGTTATGTAAAATACAGCTTTTACATTACTGGTACCTATCGTAATTTACATCTGTGAGTGAAATAAAATATACGGCATTCTGACGTTCAAGATAGGTAGCAACGTCACGAATAAAACAATTCACGGCAATCACCGACTAGTTATCCTTTAAATTCTTTATTTTCGCGTGGCTTGAAATCGCTGGTTACACCTCGTAAAAAAATTGTATATCTTTGAGAGGGTAGTTGTATTCATAATCATGAAAATTATTGATCTAAAGAAAACACCTTTGGAAAGTAAGTACCTACATCAGTTCAAAATATTTTAATGCAACCGTCATCACGGTCCTCGTTTCATTCATCATTTGCTAGCAGGACATCGATGTCCAGAGAACAATGGAATATTGGCCTTGAGAGGGTAATATTCTAACCTTATCAATAGTATGTTAAAATATTACCTACATGGCTTCTTGAAGTACAAAATATATTTATAAAACCATTAAAATTGGTATTAGTAATTATAAACAATAAAGACTGGAAATAAATTCGAATAACTTTTTTAATAACTTCTATCCTATTAAACAGCTACCTATTTTAGCTGTTAGATATCTCGTTATCCGGTCATGTGCTCAATCTACAGAGCTACCATGATACTATGCATAATCAATTGGAACACCAAGGCATACTATTATTGAGCTTAAACTGGATTAGAGCCAGATTGTACTTAATCTAAAGTCGGAAAATATATTTGATGAATATAATTTAAAACGGATATAATGAAAATAAACATGTTCGACAATATTAAATATGACAAAATAATTGCTTTATTTCATGAAAATTCATTATTTATGGAGATCCGTTATTTTGTCTGTTTAAATTAATTAACTTTGAGAGCCTCTTCGTCTGATTTTCTCAGTATTCTAAGAACAAAAGGTATAATAAAGGGGCTATTTACTAGTTGTACAACACGAAGAATACGGGGCACATCCATCTCCATTCATCTGTCTTCTAAATGTTTACAAATTACTGTTCGGAAACGAACAATATAGATGGAATTTATGCATGGACATTAAGCGTGCCGCGCGAAGAAAATTGTAGATTTTTATTTCTTCGACTTAGTCGTACGATTTAGTAGCTTTTACGCGGTCCCTCTTTCTCCTGAATACTTTCCAACAAAATATTATATTTCTCCCTCTGAACAGGATTTTTTAACAGCCGGTGTTGGACCCCCGGTGCTCTCCCAAGGGTTATTATTTGAGTTCCGAATGGTCCCAATAACTACCTATTTAATGGCGAAACGGAATATAAAAGGAAATTGGTTGAGTGATGAAGTCGAAACCTCTGCCAACCTACAAAGGTTTCGACTTCATTAATTAAAAGTTAACCTTTTGAGGTATTCCTTTGTGTTGAAAGATAACAATGGTTTTGTAATAGTAATGTATACTGGCCTGTATTTAATTAACTAAGTGTATATATGTTATCGAAAATGTATAAAATCCGTCTTTGTATACAATTCCTACCTAGTAAATGTGTACAATTCCTAAATAAGGCAGGAAATCTGCTTTGTAAAAATTATTTGTACTTGTTAAAAATAAGCTTTGTAAAACTTTCTATAAACAAAAATTAAACCGACTTCGTAAATCAAAAAGTAAAAAATAAGTCATTTTCGAGTCGGTGCCAGCTTTTATATTTTTTATAACAAGTCTTTTATTTCACAATTTTTAAAGTATAGTAACTCCCGCACTTCGGTTTGACTCAAACTAGTAGGCCAGGCGTGTGCCTAGCCTACTAGTTTGAGCTCCAAAAGTTTTATTTTTTACTTTTTGAAGTCGATTTGAATTTTTTTTTATTAAATGTTTTTTTTAAACAATACTTTTAAACTAATCATTTAATAACAATTACGTAAAATGCGGATTAGCAAGCTGAAGTGGCAGTGGGCTGGCCATATTAGCCGTAGAACCGATAACCGTTGGGGTAAACGAGTTCTAGAGTGGAGACCGCGTCTCGGCAAACGTAGTATAGGACGTCCTCAGGCACGGTGGAGTAATGATTTGCGCAAGACTGCTGGTAGGAGCTGGATGCGAGAAGCCGAAAACAGATCTCAGTGGCGTGCACTTGGAGAGGCCTATGTCCAGCAGTGGACTGCGACAGGCTGATGATGATGATGATGACGTAAAAACATTTATATATTTTGTAATTTAGTAAATCAATGTTTTTGAACAAACATTTTTAAAAGGGTTACTTTAAGACCCTTCAATAAAAAAATTGGAGGTTTTCTTAATAGTCTACTTAACAAAAACAAAAACTTCTAATGAGATCAGCTAAAAATAAAAAAAATTACACTGTAACACAATGACATATTCACTTTTCTACAAGAGGTAAAAACTCAAGAAAACTCGAGTTTTAACAATTTGTACAGGTTGGCGATCTTCTTCTTCTTGATCTTGATCGCTGGAACTAGAAGAACCAGAATCCACATTTTATCTCTATCCCACATTCTTGTGAACTTCTTGCTATCTCCTCTTGCTCACAATCAATGATTTGTTCATTGTCACACAAGGATTCCACAGTTTTCTGGGCGGACTCTGAATCGGATTGATTTTGATTTTCAACCTTCAGTAACTGTGCTTTCGTGCTTCATTGAAAATACCAGCTATGGTGATATTTACTTATGAAAACATAAGGAAAGTGTATTATAAAAATAACAACGTAATTGGTATGGGGGGTAACTTACGTATACGTACGTACGTATTGGAGGTACGTTCTAATTACTTTAGAGTGACGTATGTCCGTCACCCGCTGCACCCTGCGACATAATGAGATTACCTAGAGGCGCAGGAGTTTAAGTTGTAAAACTATAAAGTTACGATGAAAAGTTTGATGTCCTCGGGTAACTTTACCACCGATACCAGTTAAGGGTTAAAATGGATTGGATTGGATGGATTTTCTTAGGAAATCTATACATTTCCTAAATAGCAATCGCAAATGTATTCAAAACATAAAAAATCAACGCCGAAGATATTTAAAAATAACGTTAATTCTGTGGTGTGAAAAAATATAACTACGAAATTTAAGGCCATCGCTTCGCTACGCTTCGCAATTGCCTAAAATTTCTAACCTATCACGTGGCCTACAAGAGTAAGTAAGAGCATACTCGCTTTTTTCTTCCTTAAGCCGATTGATAATGTAAAGTGATATTATAATTACGTTAAATTATAATATTAGTTTACTATATGTGTTTAATTTATTTTAGTCACAGAAAGCATTAGTATTATTATACATTTAATACTGTTATCTCGGAATTGTATACAATCCCTAGGAAATGTGTGTATGAACTTTTCAGACCCCGGATTATGAGACACAATAGATTTCCATTGTTCTCTGGACACCGGTATCTGGTTCGGGTTTGATTAATTAAACATTGTTCGAAACATTATTTTATACATTTCCTAGATAGGCTCGGAATGGTATATATTTCCTAGGAATTATATACAATTCTTACGTTTCATACATTTCCGGTAACATATATCTATACGAGTACTTATATATGTCTTGAAAGGGAATACTACCAAACCAAACCAAGAACGTTTTCACACTGTTTTGTGAACGTTTTCACACTGAAATTATACACTTATTTCTGGAAGTGAGCTCTCGAAGATGGAAATAGAACACTTCAGTTTATTAACACACAATTGTAAGTAAACTGGTGGCATTTTAAGCAGAATTGGACGCGGGCGAACAATTTGTGCGCCATTAGGGAACTAACCGCAGTGGTTAACGGCTCTATTATTTGTCACGGAGTTATTATAACCACTGTAATGGGTATAACAACTAGTCACCATATTAATGTCACATTTTTATTAAAATTTAAGGCGCTATGACAAGTGTTGTGTTAACATTTTATCTAAATATATAGCAAAAATATTTCTATAACCTTTGTATGAACTCAAGATTCAATAAGTTTTTATAACCTATTTACCCATGGTCCAACCCATGCCCTTGGGTACATTATGAAATGTTTTACCGTCATTTAAATTTATTATCCCATAAGACCCAATATAGCTTAACAATAATGTGATAGGATAACCATATAAAACTAAACGACGCAGTAACAACGCCATGGTAACTATAAATCGTAGTTCGTAGCTTCCGTAGCAGCCGTAGCAACTACGCCGTAGTAAGCTCGACCGAACAAAATAACAATATTGTTTCCTTATACGATTGTTCCTCTAATCAACATTTACTTTTCCTTTTAAGAAACGAAGTTATTTTTCAATATACGTTTTATAAAAAAAGGAGGCGGTTCTGAAGTCGACTGTTTTATGAATGTCATAATAACGTCATCAGTTGTCAATGTATTTTAATATATGTTTTTATCTGAACGAACATAGTTTAAGAGTGGTCCCATAAATTTTTACGAAGATCTGGCTAGTGGTTTTTTCATAATCCTAAAAAATATAGTTTTAACATGTTGTCATTACTTAGATGGCATCATTGTTGTGTATAGGCTAAGTTAGTTAATAAAAAAAGTTGCTTAATAATAAACTTAAAAAAAAAACGGACTTCTTCTTCATGGCTGGCACCGACTCCAAAAGTTTTATTTTTTACTTCTTGAAGTCGATATGATTTTTTTTATAAGTTTTTAATTCATTTAGCACAATCGCTTAATATTCTTGACATTTTCGGAGAGCTCCCTCCATTCAAAGCACTGTACCAACTTTATTGCAATGCTCTATGAAAATCGTGTTGTTAGGATGTACAAACAGCATGTTAATTATCCTGTAGGCAAACAGACTCCCTGATTACGCGAGGAGATTGAGTCATTTTCGGGAATATCGCTCGCAGGCCATTTTAATATGATGTTTATAGTTATTATCAGAAAGGGTTCCTGTTAATTTTGCAATACCTACTACTTTGTCTGTAACTAAATTTTGCTGGTTATACTTTTCTAAAATCAGTTTTTTTTTTTATTCAGGATTAATATATTTACGAATATCTATTCTAATCGTATCTATACTAATAAAACACAGTCCTAACGGCTGAACCGATGAAGCTGAAATTTTTGCATACAGCCTTCCATCCTTTAACGATGTATACGAGCACTAAGAAAGGATTTTTTGATGTTCTCACGGGAACGGGAACCACGCGGATGAAACTAAGGGCGACACTAGTACCTAAATAATAAAATAAACGTCGCCTCAAAAGGAAATGAGGCAAAAATAGTTGTCAAAAGCCTTTGCTACTTATCTTCTTGTTTTTTAACTGCTATATGGCCGTATAAGGCCGTGAAAGCGACGCACTGATCCATCAAAGCAAACGGTTTCCTTACCGTGTTATACCAAGTAGAAAATTTGCAATATTTGGCTAAGCTCTTGATAAATCGTCTTCTGTTTAGACGGATTACGAAAGTCATGGTTCCGGGTTCGAATTCGACTCGACACTCGAGGCTTAAATTTTTAGTTATGAAAAAGGTTTGAGCCTACATCGCGCCGCACTATTATACCTATATAAATGGATAGGGAACGTAAAGATGAAAAAAAAATTTACTATATTATTAAAACTTTACCTTTTAACCATATTTTTATTGAGCTCCAGTCACTAATATTTTATCTCTATTCACTAATAACCTGTCAATATTGGAAATATAATAACTCCAGTTTAAAACAATAGAGACTAAGGCTGCGTTCTGGACGCCAGCGGCCGGAGCGGGCGGTGCGCGCGGTGGCATGCGCGTCTTGATAGATTTGTATGAGCTCTCGACGAGCGTGTTCCGTCGCCCGCACCGCCGTCGTCAAGAACAGCTTTGTACAAATCTATGGACTTTGTTCAAGACGCGCGTGCCACCGCCCGCTATGGCCGCTGGCGTCCAGGAGCTCTATTTTTGATTCACTCGTCTCGAAGTTTTTACTGATTTTTGTGCGACGTTTGAGTTTCCGTATCTTCCGTACTTCGGTAATAGCGAACTTGCACGTATATACATAGCTTCGCTTTTCGCCTGTAATACCGCCTCCCAACGCGAGCGCGCGAGGGGCAAAGCGAAAAACGACCTATGTCTACACACGCAAGGTTGCTTTTCGCCCGATCGCCTCCCCGTTTGTCCCGCCACTCGACGTGTGATTCAAAAATAGAGGTCGGACGCAGCCAACTAACTGATAGTGCATAGTAACGTTTTCATTGAACGAATAAACCTAAGTAAAGTTTTTAATAACCGTCTATGAAATGGTTTTTCTTTTTTTTTTCAACCACACCCATTATCTATCCCACGTTAAGTTTCACGAAGAACTTCTGTTATGGAAACTAGCAGAAGGTGGGCTTAGTACCCATGCGCCAAACAGTTTGTCGAATGTTTTGTTTAAAAGTTATTGTTTTAGTTTGTTATTTATTTATTAATGTCAGCTTCTTCGCATTGTAACATTTTCCTGAGGCGGTGGCCTAGTTGGCGACATAGGGTAAAGGTCCGGTTTTGGACTCTAATCCGGTTGTGGCTACTTTGAAATTAAAGTTAAATAAGAATGGAAATAGTAGTCACTTCCAAGTTTATTTCACTCAACCAGGATTAAGAGTGACCACACACAGATCGTCTATCTTACCTTAGTACACTGTTTTGTTGTCTTACAATTCTTAGTAGAAAACGAAAAATATGTAGCTTAATCCCGCAAGAAAAAACACATGCAAGATGCACCGCAAGCCCCCCGCCTACAAGTAAATGCAAATACAAAACAGTGGCACAGTGGCACACCTTGCAACTTCACCGACTACTCACACGTGTGTCTACACGTGTTTCGCCCACACACGGAGCATCCTCAAGAGTCGTTAGACCGTGCAATACCAGCACTCGGTGCATTCGTCTACTTATGTTTTGTTGCTTGCTGTAAAATAATCTGCTAGTTCAATGTGGGCCATTTTTACATGAGCATAAGCTTAATTTTAACTTGTATTAAAATGATCAGCAGAAACAAATAGTAGCGGAGCAGCAATAAACTGAACGCAATCTCGTAGGGCAAATCTCGAGGGTGCTCCTGTCGTTTTTGTCAAATCAAGAGCTATGCCCGGCCGCTTCGTCCTATATTCATGGCGTTT
This sequence comes from Chrysoteuchia culmella, assembly GCA_910589605.1. Taxonomy (NCBI): domain Eukaryota; kingdom Metazoa; phylum Arthropoda; class Insecta; order Lepidoptera; family Crambidae; genus Chrysoteuchia; species Chrysoteuchia culmella. The sequence goes on from OU342648.1 coordinate 11,687,569, forward strand.
TTTTGCTCTGTCGCACGTTGGCTTATATTGCTTAGAAGCTTTTGTTTACAGTATTTAGGCACACCCAGAAGAAACCCGTTAATTGTTTTATTTTATCGTGGAAATGTACGCGGATTTTTTAGTATTTGGCAATATCAAGTTTTGTTTGGAGTTTATGGCAGGATGAAGAATTGTTTACAATAGTTGGCATGGTAATAAAAACACGGTACTTTTTATTGGTTTTTTTTTAAACCAACTCGGCCAGAAATGAATTCTCAGATGGGACTCGAACCCACGACCTTTGGAAATCCAGTCCAATGTCTAACCACTGAGCTACCGAGACTTACGGACCACTGTCGAAATTCTCCAATACAAGATAAATTTTAAATAGAAAAATATTGGAAAAAATCAACTCGGCCACAAGTGAATTCTCAGATGGGAGTCAAACCCACGGCCTTTGGAAATCCGGTCCAATGCTCTATCCGCTCAGCTACCGAGATTTGCGAACCGCCGTCGAAATTCTCCAATACTTTTATATTTTTTAATACGCTGTAGGCCAGCGTTGTCACATCAATGCTAGGAATATCCTTGCATTCGACAGAAACATTTTCAGGTGTTTAACGATCGATTAAGTTGGCTTTAAAATTTATATTGAGTATAAAAATAGCATTAAAAAAAGCAAAAATTCAATGAATACCTACTGATTCTCTAATTTTATTAATCATACACACGATCAAAATTGCATGAATAAGAATGACGTATCCATGGTAGATGCAACAGTCAATAATATAATAGTAATTTTAATGACTAGTTCAAATTGAAGTTAGGACAAAAAACTAGCAGCAACCGTTTGTGGCACCGGCACTGGCACAGTGCACGGCGACGGCGCAGGCATTCATTAAAACTTCGTGGTTTGTATTGCTGTTTGCGTCAGTTGGCACTGCATAAGTTTCAGAAACACCGCGTTTTATAACTGCTAGTTAGCTATCACTACAACCTTTGACTAAATAAAGATAAAATATCGTCACATAGGTACAAATGTATTGAGCTAGAATGTGTGTCTGATTTGGACTGAAGAAACCAGTCACAATCGAAAATGGAGACAATTGAGGTTATTTTTCTCAGTTTTCGTAATAAAAGCCTTCATTTCACCTACACCTTACAGCAACTTGAAATAATTGTGCGACTACAACACTGTTTTCAAAAAGTTTATTGTTTAAACAGAATAAGTGTTTATAAGTGCAACAATAAAACTATTAAAAATCGAATGAGGATGTTATAAAGATAATAAAATTATTTTTTTAGAAAGAAATAAATGTTTCATGCAGTAGAGAGCACTGTTATTATTATACTCGTAGCTGCCCGCGTTTTTACCACATGCTTTACGTTCCTATGGGAACATCGGAAGTAAACAGATCCTATGACCTATTCTAGGCCATAGTTTATCTATACGAATGAACATCCAAATCCGTTCAGCCCTTAAAAGCGTGATTGAGAAACAATAAGAGACAAAATTACTTACAATACAAATAAGCTATTGGAGCTTCTGAAAGGTGATTGATACACAGTGATTGTAGAATTATATGACGCGTTTTATACCGTGTGTTATAACGCGACATATAATATAATTCCACGACATTTCGACAGATGAGTCTGTTGTCACAACTGTTTCGACTCAACCGATGGGAGTCACGACTTTTTTTCAATTTAATTTACAGCCAAATCTATGTCATTATACTTATACTGCGCAATAAATATAACTTCATTATTGATTCTGACAACCATTTTACTGGATGTTTTCATGAGATACGAAAATTAGTTAACAGATCAACAGCTTTCGAAATTTTGCTGCTTCTCGTATAACATTACTTTATATGAAATTTATGAGTTATAAAAAAAAAACATTATTATTTACGAGGGACTGATGGCACTTGATTAGCAGTGGTCTAATGGTCGTCGTAGGTAAGATTATTTTTAAAGACAAAAAGGATTTTTCCAAATGCGAGACAATGTTTTTTTATATAAAACACACGCCTAACCCTGCAGCCGCATAAAGCCAAGCATAAAGTGATTTTAAATGTATGTTTTATTTTATTCCGTCACTGCTGTTGGGCTTTAGTACACTGCCTTAAATTTATTTTTTTATTTAATGGATATACTTCGCATTGTTTATTACGACCTCAGATGAAGATAATGACACCGTAGCGAGTTTAAATTGGAAAACAAGTAACTAATAGTCATTACATTTATATTACTTACAAGTAATGATCTTTATCTAAGATACAATTTAAGTTTCAGCTTTTCGAATTAAAGCCTCAACTTTGAAAATTAAAATAATAATTTAGTTTTGTAATGTGAATCTTTGCCATGCTAAATTACTATTACACGCTTCTAAAAACTTTCAGTACTTGAAAAAATATTAGAAAAATCAAAGCACCATTATCCGTAGCTTATTCGTAATTTTAATACGAATTTATCAATGAATGCAGCAGCAGGAGCATTATGCAGGTTTTAGTCACATAAAAGTTATTTAACTCTTTGAGAAAGACAGTGAAATTCTACGATGTCCATAGTATTTTTTTAAATCGTCTCGTATTAAACGGATCAGCGAGGTCGCCGATCCAAGGCGTTATCCCAATTTACAAAGAATTTATTATATCTTCAAACAATCTTTCGCATCATTTCCTCGGCTTAGGGAGAGATAGGAGTTTAAAGCTAAGTCCACGAGCTTCCATTCCGACAAATTTCACCGAAATACAATAAGCCAGCTGCGCTGATGAATGTCTAAATGGGCTTGGCTGGATCTCAAGATGCGACAAGAATAGCTACAATATTATGACAGAAAAATTTCTTATATACTACTATACATATACTTTACTATATACTTTAAGAAGTCTTACAAAATTAAATTTTATTGAAATACTATTAATATAAAAGCCGCACGCAGCTGTTCGTGATTTCATGCGCATGGGCCTGTTCCAATTCCCGTTCCCGTGGGATATAGGGGTAAAATTTATCCAAATCCGTTCAGCTGTTTCCTGCGCTTTTAACAAACATCCGAACATCTAAACAGCCTAATATATCAAAACTTTTACATGATATTTAGTAGAATTTCTAATACGAAGGGCAACCTTTTAAGTTTTAAGTTTGTTACATATAAATACCCAAGTTAAGTTACGATACGATGGTAGGGAAAAAAAATGTTGGACTATTCGAAAGTACTTATCTATAAGTCTATATTTGAATAAAAATCTTTGACTTTGACTTTGAATCAAAACAAAAGTGCGCTGGTAGAACATGGTAACCATTTATTATTCTGTAGTAAACATGTTGTTTATTGTAACTTCTAAATGGTCGTATGAATGCAAAATAATTATAATCTTACTAATATTATAGATACGAAAGCAGGTTGTATGACACTTTGTTTGTTACTCTTTCACGTTAAAAGTACTAAACATATTTGGATAACAATTTGCACGAAGACAGTAGATAACCTGGATTACAACATAGGATACTTCCCGATATTCCCACGGGAACGGGAGCCATGCGAGCGAAACCGCGGGAGGCCGCTAGTTACTTATAAAGCTCTAAATGACTTCAACAAGAAATAGTCAGTTGAATTTGTGGAATACAAACACCTTAAAATCCCTCAAACATATCAAGCAGTTTATGTCCCTTTGTGTTTAAATTAATGTAAAACCTTTATGGAGATCCTTAATATTAATAATGTGTTTTAGGATGTATTTTATCACATTTATTTTTTAGATGAGGCCTACGATGGAGCGAGTTCGCCCTGAAGAAGCCTGTTCACTTGCACTTTGAAGAGGTTTGGGCTGTATGTGCTCGGGAAAACAGACGCCAGCAGGGCATTCCACTCCTTGGCTGTTCGCATTTCTGTGCGTAAGTTTGGAATGGCCACCAAGTATGGATGGAAGCCTGCAGTACGTCTGGTATCCCGATGGAAAGAAACAGAAGGTGGGATTAGGTTATGCAGCTCAGATGCATACTCCCCAAAGTAAAGTCTGTAAAACCGACAGACAAACGACCTTACGGCGGTGATTCAAACTATGCAGATTTTTTACTAGGTTGTGGTCACCGATAAGTCACCTGGCTCTGCGTTCTACCGAGTCAAGAGTAGTGAGTTGGTATTTAACTGAGCCATCCCAGAGGTGGCTACAATACTCCATGCACGATCGGACTTGAGCTTTGTAAAGAGTAAGAAGCTGTTCAGGCGTGTGAAGTATCGTTTGGCCCTGTTCAGATTGTCCAGCTTTTTGCCGCAATTTGTGCCTTCGTCTCGATGGTAGCGCCGAAGTTAAGGTTGGCGGTCAACTCCATGCTGAGAAGTTTGAGATGGTCGGTGATGTCTACAGACGACCCTCGGAAAGTCGGAGTCCGGGTGAAAGGACTCCTTTTTGCGGACTGTGTCTTGTCTGCAAAAAGGAGTCCATTCACCCGGACTCCGACTCCTACCGTTTGTGTTTTGGCGGCGTTGGATTGGACCAAATTATCGTTGCCCCATTGAGAGACAACACTTGAGGTCGTATTTGTCAGGTCCACCATGAGCTCTCTTAAAGACTGAATGACAGTCCTGTAGTCGCTTGCACTGGATAAGTATCTCTCTGTGGCTGTACTGTCGTCTGCGTACCCGACAATGCATGGCCGAAGAAGGTCATTGTGTACAGCAGAAAAAAAATCGCAGAGGAATTACGGCATAATAACCGTTGGGTCTGAAGAGCTGCCATCGACGACCAAGCTGATAGACCGCCTGTTAACGAAATACGCCAGCAATTATTATTGAGAACCCTTTCTATAACGATTGGTCTATAATTACAGGGGTCGGCACGATTACCATTTTTGGAAATTGATTGCACATTAGCAAGCTTCCAGGATTTAGGCACTACTCTAGTCGAAAGAGAGAGGCGGTACAAGCGTCACAGTACCGGAGACAACTCAGGTGCTCAGTGTTTTAGCACCCTAGCGGGAATACCATCTGGACCACTGGACTTGTTCACGTCAAGTAAAGCTCTGCGAACCTCTTTTATGTGAACCGTGATCTCCGATATCGAAGAATCACATCGAGGTAAAGTTGGTGGTTGTTTAGAGCCTGCATCCAAGCGCGAATTCTTCGCAAACAGAGAAGCAAATAAGTTTGCTTTCTCCGTTGCTGAGTGAGCCAGTGTACCGTCCGGCTTCTGCATTGTGGGTAGTGAGGGGCGGCAGAAGTTGGATTCGACCGCCTTGAATAGGGACCACAACTGTCTGCTACCTGGTAGGTAAGAGGCAAGTCTGGTCCCTATACGTTTGACATGGTCGAAACGCGCCTACCAGAGGACCCGTTCGATGACTTGGCAGCGGAATTGAAGGCTCTCTTCTTCGCGCGAGCCCTACGAGATCTGATCTTGCGATCACGAGCTCAACTCCAAGCCTGGTATGCGTGTTCCTTGAGAGCTTCAGCATGAGCGCAGTTCGCATTATATCAAGGACGGGCTTTGTGAGCGAGCGGGGTGTCGGAGAATGGTATGAAATATATTTCATTCCCTGACGCAACACATCAACGACTGCGTCACCAGGGCGCGAGGAATCGCCCGAAGAAAAGCACACTTGCTGCCAAGTGTAGGATGCGAAGAAGTACCGCATCTCGTCTTAATCTGCCAACTCGTATCTCCACATTCTGCTCGTGCCACGAGGGCCATCAAAAGGAGGAGAAAATTTGGACACGAATTTCACCAGACAGTGATCAGATGTCCCCAGCGGAGCAGATACTGATACCGAGTATCTGTCTACAACTGGCACAACAGTGAGGGAACCTATTTCTCATGAATTTGAATAATCCTACTTTACCTGCCTGAGATTGCCTGATGTCCGTTGACTGTTCAGATGTTTAGATGTTTGTTACTCAATCACGCAAAATCGGCTGAACGCACGAGTAGGTATGATGGCACACAGATAGTTTATAACCTAACGGGAACGAGACCCACACAAATGACAACACAGGCAGCTACTAGTAGGTACCAACATCAAAATGAGTACGTCGCGTAGCACGTACATGCGTATTTTAATCTGAAAATAAAGATAATCCCTGAAACAATTAACGTAAGCTTGGGTTTTGATGATCTTCGTTAATTCCTCGACACAGCGAAACCAACAGAATATTTGATGGTAGCATGTGGTTGAAATCTGTTGCCTTTAATTTAATATCCTAATTTAACGATTTAATTTATGATTTTGTAATTTTTGCATTTTTCAATGCTATTTTTATACTTTTACCGCGACCTTTGGAAATCCGGTCCAATGCTCTGGACCATTGGACCGGATTTCCAAAGGTCGCGGGTTCGATTCCCGTCTGAAAATTCACTTGTGGCCGAGTTAATTTTTTCCAATATTTTTCTATTTAAAATTCACCTTAACGATTTAACTTTACTAACTAACTTTTTAACGATTTTTATCGATGAAGAATTAGTTTTTTTTTAATGAATTAGGTAGGCATCTAAGTGCTGAGTATTAACAAACTTTAATTGCGAATCCATTAGGTACCTACTTAATTTGAAAGATATTTACAGAAAGTAAACTTGAATAACAAATGTTTTGAATTCACTAATTTTCACTATCATTCTCTATGAAAATCTTTAATGGGAATTAATCCTTTAATTTCCTGCTGCAACAAGTGTTTAATAAAACAGTGAAAAGTGCGCACCAAATCCGCACAGCACCGACTCTCAGGCCAAATAGATCTTCTTATTAGCCTTTGAGGTGAGCACAAGGTTTATTAAACCGCATCCGCTCTCGCAATATCATAGAAATTTGGCAGAAAACTTTATTCACGCCACTTTCCTCGTTCTGAAGAAAGTTCGTAGGCTTTGTCGACGAATACAAAAAGGAAAATATGCCAAGAAGAAAACTTTAGGACTGACTCAGAGAGCGGTGACTTGAAGAAATGCAGAGTAGGTAAGTAGATACGCGCATCTAATGTTTTCCGAAATAAATACTAATTAAGGGCCCTCCGTTCACTTGGATCAACTGCCAAGATCCACTTGTGGATCGATGAGTACAATTTACTCTTTTTCAATCCACCAACGAGTGGATCCGAATATAATAATATTTTAGGGAGGTACGATATGAATCCATATTTCCCTAGGTTCCGCCATAACTTTCAACCAATTTCGTTATTTTATTAAAATGTTCCTTGAAAGTCGAGAAAAATAAAATACACACGGGAACGGTAATCACCCGGACGAAACTGCCGGCGTCCACAAGTTCACAAATAAAACCTACAAAGTCAATACAGTAGCAAATCTAGTGAATCAGGCAATTCCACTAAGATTTCCGGGAGCAACCTTTTGATATCTTTATTGTCTGTGCTTGTGAATTAAACTCAATAAAAAATTTGGGATAAACCACGTACGCATTTATAAGTTATACTGGTTATTAATAAGTATTCAAATAATAAGAATAAATAGGGCGGCGCAAGATGTCTCACGACCTATCACGTCATCATAACCCTTTAAAATTTTATTTCACCATTTTGTCAGCGTGATGGAACTATGTACATCCATGCCAAATTATAGGATTATAGAACTAGGAGACTCTGAGCTAAGTTGCGAAGGGAGAGGCAAATAGACGGACAGACCGGACAAAGCGAAACAATAGGGTTCCTTAAGTACATCTTAAGTTTCTTTTATTTCAATACCAATAACGTTCCTTGTTGACATCGCATCCGTAAAAAGTGATCCGTACCCCTAAACGGTTTAGTATGTACGTACGTAACAGCTTGAAGCACCTTGAAGTCAGAAATAATTAAATCGCAAACTTGGACGAACTAAAACACATTTCCAGCTAATTCTAAAAGCACGCACAAGACCCTAACTTAAGCAAATCGCTTTTCTGGGTCGGGGTTAAATATTAATCTTAAAAAGTGTTTCAAGGGTTAGGCCATTGTCATGCCGGCTACGAAAACCTCCGTACTCCCTTCATTACCTGTCGCGACGTAATATTTAAGAAGAAAAATTCTAAGTACATTGTTCCGGACCCGACGAGTTAATTTGCCCCTCCTTGTGCTGTGTATAAGCGTTTTTTTAAGAGTTGTTTTTTCAATTTAGTTTTTAGACGATCCCGACAATGAAGAAGTATAATAACAAAGACATTAGGAACCTCATTAATAAGATTTTGCAGATTTTCGTTGGCATTTTATTTGTAAAAATAAGATAAGAAGCGAAATTAAACATAAGCTAACAAAAACGTAAATGAGATAAACCAAAATGCAAATGACCTTATTCTTTAGTAAGCACATTGAAATAAAACACTGGCAAAGATACTATTTTAGGACAGAATATTTTTACGTACTAAACAGTACAGTTTAATTGAATGCGAAACAGCAAAGTAGGTAACCGCCGTATATACCTTCTGTGGGTTGTATAACATTAATTATTTAAACTTATTATTATTATTATTCTCACGAAGTCATACTTTGTCAATATAATATTATACAATAGCCATCAGAAAAATGTCGAAATGTGACAAACCCACATCACATATTATTATAATACTTAATCCGTCTACTCCCGATGAACACGCCTCGCAACGGCTGAATATTCTGTGGAGTTTTCGATAGATAAATATCCTAAGCAAACACAGTTTTCATGTCACTGAGCCGAAAGGAATAAACATATAATATCTGAGGAAAATCTTCAAATTACTTTATTACTTTTCGCATTAAAGTTTTTAGATATTAGGATTCTGAGAATAAGGGGCGATTTTCCAATGCAAAATATAAAGTCGTTAATATCAGTTTCTAATAGTTTTTGATTGTCATTGTAGTTGGTTTTTATGATTACGATTCAAACTAATAATTTTTATCCGAAGATTGAAAACCGGCCCTAATTGTTATAGGTACCTCAAAATCGATCTTCCGCCGCGCGCCGGTGCGTGACCTGAAGACAAAGTATACTTTAAAAAAACATCTCAAAAATCACCTCTTAATGATGCAAAAACAACAAGCAAATTTAACTCACTGCTAACTTTGTCACGTCACGACAAACATGGATTGGCTGTTTAGGTCGCGCGCACATACGCCGCGGCAGCGCGAGTTTTACACATAGAACTTTTTCTGTAAGTAGGTAGTATACGTGGCAAGCCTTGAAGCACTTCGCACTTCTAGATCCCCATGGATAAATCCACAGAACAGAATTACTTCTAGCGGAATAAATCTCCAGCCACACACGTGCTGAGTGAGTGGGCAATTTACATTGCGTGGCATTTTTGACGTGGCTTAATTAATTGTAAGTGACAATTACACTGACATTTGACTACAGAGTCAAACCATACTGCCACTGAATTTTTTGTTTAAGTTTTATTTTATTTATTTTTTTCCGCATAATGTATGTATGTATTTATTTATATGTAATATTATTAACTCCATACCGATAGTCGTCCTCTTTTTTAGGCGCCCTGGCAGAATAACAGCGCCTCTGTGTCTCATCCTGCCCAACTTGGATGGCACGGAGGCAAATTGCTGAGACAGGGTTTTTATTGACTACACGCATCTTATACCTAAATTAATAAATACTTACTTACTCTTTGTTTTTCTGTCTTTTTTTGTTGTTTTTTGTCTTGTTGTTGTTATATTGTTGTGGTTATGTTTAATAGTAAGATTTTAATATTTATTTTTATTTTTCTTGTTCTTTTATGTTTTCTTTCTTTATCCGTGGGTCAATAAAGATTTTTCTTTCTTTAAAAAAAAATCGATTTGCATGAGTTTACTAAATTTAATGTACTTTAATAATATTAATGATTTAATAAACTGTTAATTTTGTTAGCTTAACAATGGCCAACTATGCTATTGCTGTTTTGTTTCTCTCTTTTGTTTTAACATTTTCTAAAAGTTGCGTTTTCCAAATGTTGCGTTTTCCAACCTTATATTATTATCTGTGCTCTTATACTATTTTACCTTATATTATTATCTGTGCTCTTTTACTATTTTAAGTACATATTCATCTTCAAGTATTACACTACTTTAATAAAACCTGCAACTAACAATCATACGATCATTATGTTCGCAAGAAATAATATATCAATAAATAAAAAATAAAAATAAAACTATAGTTGTAGTGTTGTTAAAATAAAACTGTAGTGTAACCAAACACAATATTATTAAGTATCCTATAAGTTTTTATCCAAGTATAATATTTCTCTATAAGTATTTGTTCTTATATATTAGATGTATTAATAATTGACTACCTTAACATGTAGGTATAACTGGTACTAAGTTTATACAATGAATTTCAACATAGTTTTTTATTTTTTATGTTCAAGCTATTCTGCTTATTCATAACTCTATATTCATTTGAAATATAGGCACAGTTACTGCTATAGATCGTAGGTTAGGCAGCGTTTATACTAGCTAGAAATGTGCGATGAGGCGACGACACAGTAATGTTGATAAATTTTTCACCAAAATATGCGAGTATATAAACCACAATCACATTACGCACGATTTTTTTTTACAGATAGGTATGTCATAAAACTTTCGCTCACTTATGCATTCGGTGGTTTTTTATGGCACAAAGACTTTTACTTCTCGCCATCTCGTGTCTCGGTAATTTTAATATTAGGCTAAGGACCCGGTTTTTGCCACTCTAAGCCCCAGTTGCAGCCACTTTGAAACTTTGCGCTATGTAAATAAGTTACATAGTTTCAAAGTGAACCCTATGGTTCACTAGCACAGCAGCGCTTCGACGACATGAACGTTCATACTACTTTAGTATTATTTATTATTATCTGTATGTATCCACTAGGCTTCTGGGTGCAGCACTAGTGGAAATGCTACCTTATAATAAATAATGAATGGCTGGAATAGATCTAAAATTATTTAGATATGACACAAAACAAATACAATCGAAAGTGAATTTGCAGAAAAAAATTATAACTATAAGAAAAAAAAATTAATGTATATCCCAAAGGTCTAATCAAATAACACTTATTTTTGGAGTCGGTGCCATCAAAAATAAGTGATAATTGTAAATATTTAAATAGTTAAAAATTACTATCATAAAGTATGCGGTATTAAGATGTAAATATCTAAATAGGTAATTGTAGACATCTTATATGTATTATATGGGTAAATTAGTTTATTTATAGCTTTTTAGTTTAGTAGGTAAGGTTCTTAATGTTTTTGTCTGGTTTAAGATTTTGTCGTTTGTGTTTTTTGAAGTCAGTTTTTTTTAAGTCAGTTTATTTAGTCGTGTTAATGTATTGTGAACTTAAATAGATGCGAGTTCATTTGCTTATGGCTTTTGTTTATTAAATGCTCAATACTTACAACGTCCATTTGTCAAAATATTCATACTTTTAGGAAGCTATTACTTTGTTGTAAGAATTTAATAATATTAGGAACCTATTTATATATTTTTATTCTCTTGGGTAGACCCACTAAGGCTGCAGCCCGCATGAGGGCAAATCGTAGCCTGGAAAGTATTAAAGAAAATAAGGAACGTCTTTCTATGAATTGCAAGCGAAATGCTTTATCTCGTTGCCAAGAGTCGCCTCTGGCTCGTCAAGCGAGATTATCGCATATGAGAAATCATACAGAGATGTGCAATGCAAAATACTTTCTAAAATATATTCGAATAGAAAATGCAAATACTTTTTGATTTTTCTATTTCAAATGCAAAATACAAAATAGTTTCTCATTTTGTATTTGAAATACTAAATGCAAAATACATATTTTCAAAATACCTTTTTTTAATAAAATACTTTTATTACCGACTCTCATGTCTTAAAGTTTGAATTAATTACACGAGTTTATAATGGCATGCTTTATGAACTCGTCATTAGGCCTTTTTAATGTCCCCACTGGCCTACTGGGGCACTGGCCTTCCTTATGGATGGATATGGAGAATGGGTCATGCATGACCCACCACGCTGGCCCAATTCGTGGGTTTTAAAGACTGCAAATGCAGCCGGGATCAACGGCTTAACGTGCCTTCCGAAGTACGAAGGACCTCGAGATAGTTTTTTTTACTATTAATTGTTTTTTACTAGTAATTTATTTTTTACTAGTTTTGGTCAGCTATCCCGCGACCGACCATTGCGAAAGTTGCTTAACCTCAACAATCGCAGGCCGTGCGCGCGAACAACTGCGCCATGGGCGCCTTATGAACTCAATACCGAAATTTTAAAATAGGTACCGAGATTTTTAACCGCCTCTTTGATCAAGTGGTAACACCACCGGTATCATACCCAGAGGTCATATTGTATTCGGGTTAGTTGGTGGTAGGATTGTTGTAAGTCGGCCTGGCTAGATACCAGCATCTTATCTAAGTCTGACACCATAATAAAATGATAACAGCATTAGGCAATTCCTCAGTGGTTCAGGATTGGTGGAAAGGCCTGTTTCTACCTTCAGCCTTATCATTACTTCAACACGTATGATGAAATAAGTGTCTTCCCGGTGTTCATAATTTTTTTCAAAAGCGCTGTCGGTCATGTTCCTTCAAGGGCCCAAAGGGCACACACAGCAACGACAAAATTTTTCGAAAAGTATTTTGCATTTTGCAAATACAAAATATGTCCTAAAAAGTATTTCAAATAAAATACATAATGCTTTTCTAAAAAAAGCATTTAAATACAAAATGGAAACAGATATTTTGTATTATTTTAAATAGTAGTATTTTCAAAATGTCACATCTCTGAAATCATATGCGTTCTCAATTATCGCAAGAGTCGACTGAACAATACCAGCAATGTTAGCATCAATTGAAGGGATTGAATATAGCTTTGTACCAGACTATTCAGATATTTTCCTTTCTTTATTTGGCAAGATCACTATGAAAACATTTCTAAAGACAAAGGCATATGGTACAAAACAATCCAAATTAAGTTTCCTTGTGGGCCTTGGATTGATGACTGCAATGTAAGCAGAAACTATACCTATTAAGTTAGCGTTAAGACTCCGCGCTGGGCACTTGTCCGTCAGCAAAATTTTCATTCATAATGAAAAAACTACAATCTGATCAATGTTCAACGTGTCAAAAAGCTGAGGACTAGCAACATGATGCAGTATGTCAAAAACAATTATTAGAGGCAGCTATTCCTAAACGAATTCAAGCTAAACACCCTCGATGTTAGGCTAATTCAAGGTATTTTGTCGGAACCAACATCATTTTATAACACAACATCACGGTTTTACAATAGCTGTCTCTCATTTGAGCGGAATAGGATAAGGTTATGAGGGGGTTGGCATCTCTGAAAGATAAAAACCCCGGTCTCGTGGGGCCGGATACTCAAGGTTGCAGGTTCGAGGTCCGCCTGAGAGTAACTTTTGAGCGGAGTCGAGTTTTTCTTGCATTTTTCTATTAAAATGAATAACTTTTTTATTTCAAATACATAGTTATATCATAAATCATTGTTCTAATTCCTAATAAGATAATCAGACGTCCCATTGATTGAAAGCCAGTCAATAACCGGATCAAGTGGCAATTAGTCGAGCCATTAAACAACTATTACCAGTGGTCGATAAGTTCTGCCGGCCATGCACTGAGGATGCGAATAACGGTCAATTATCTGTATTTGTCCTCAATTTACACCAGATTCATGTTGTCCTCGTGTGCCAAGGACATGAATCAGTCGGGATTATTTAGTACTAAGAGCTGCATCTATTTTCCATGAACCCTTTTCTTGATTTCCTATACAATCTGTTATCGGCATTTATTCCTGTCTCCAGAATTTATTCACGCGACAGCCTTCATTATTTGTCATGTCTGTATATACCTAAGTATATATGTTCTATACCTAGTTCACGCGAGAAACTGCAACAAACAAACAGTTACACACTGACCCATATAATAATATTTTTGTGTTTCCATTCCTGCCTTACAAAGACAGTCTTCGAATACTTTGTAGCGCCGCCCGTAACAGTGGGTAAAGATTCTTTGTCAAACTGAAAGCGATTGCGGTAGAGGCTGGAGGTAGCTGATTAGATTGTTCTCCAAATAGGTATGTTTTCCGTCTCCGTATTCACAAATAATATTTCCGTTACAGCTTTATTTGTATCTGGCGCCTATTCAGTAATATAGGCAAGTAATAATATCACAGGAAACAGTTCTTCAGGAAATGTCCGTAAACAGGATAGACGAACAATATGAATGATATCAACTCTGTAGTCAATAAGATAAAATTAAAATCTTCTTATATATTTTATAAACTGATTTCAAAAAGGGAAATTGGTTAGGGAAAGAAACATTCTACCCTATAACATTCGCCAATTATATGTAGTTATTTTGAAACAAAAAAAAATTTTTTGATCCTCATTTCTTAATAGCCCGGTAGGTACTACTAAATGTAGGCATAATAAATATAGCTCGAAAAAGATTTCACCTCACACGCTCTGAAAAGGCGGTTTTGTCAATCAGTTTAGGCGTAGAAAATCGCTTTTTGCGGCCTACCGCGGCAAAGTACTTTTTTAAATTAATACCTACAAATATGTCATAATGCGTTCCGAATCGCACTATTGACTTTTTTGTTATATTTGATTCTTATTTCAAATAGCTTTAAATTAATTATAATACTCCGTTTTGGTTTTATTATATTATTTTAGATCATTGAATCATAAAAAGAATAACAATAATATTTGTTATAAGAATTTTATATTAGGCTGGGTTAGATTTCACAACCTATAATTGGATTTCGGACTGTGACATAAATCTTTATTTTTAAATTGTCTTTGTCTTGTACTTCATGTCAGTGTCAACATTTACGAATCGTTTTTATTCTTATTAATAAGTAACAATATATTCCTACTTTAAGTAACTTTGAATTAACTATAATACTCCCTTTTTATTTTTTTCCGTTTTTTATATCATTAAAACGAAGAAAATAAGGTATATTTAGATTAAATTATAAATAAAATTAAATTGTATAATTGGTGACTTTAACTTAAGAGAAATTAACTGGGGGATAATGGAGGGGAAAAACACAGTCACATGTCAAGCTCTTTTAGATTTTATTAATATCAATAAGCTTTATCAATGTAATAATATCACTAATACAGGTCGAATCCTCGATCTTGTTTTGAGTACACTACGAACATGTACAGTAACTCACGCTACAGACTCCCTTACTAAAATCGAACTTATTCATCCACCGTTAGATATAACTTTATCGTCAACTGAAAAAATATGTCTCCCATATAACTTCTCTGGTTCCAGGAGAAATTATTTTAAAGCAAATTATGAGGAAATTAATAAAGAATTGAATAAAATAAACTGGTCGCAAAAATTGGGTGATCTGAACAATGTTAATGATATGGTGAAAGAACTGTATGATGTATTACAAAAATTGATTCATGACCATGTACCTCTAAACAAAACTAGAAATAATCACTTTCCTGTATGGTTTAGTAAAAACCTTAAGCATCGACTGAATGAAAAAAATAAACTAAGAGCACGTTACAAAAAATACGGTAACCCCATGGACAAAATAGAATTAAAAATATTAAGCAAGCGTTGTGAAAAACTCACATCTGATTGTTATTATACCTATATTGATAAAATAGAAAAACAACTACAAGATGACCCTAAAAGTTATTGGTCCTTCGTTAAAGGTAAACGTGGCGGGACTAGCTCTTATCCAGTCCCCATGTCTGATGATATAACTTCTTCATCTGAAGGGAAAGGGAAAAGTTCGCATCTGACATATGCGAACTTTTTGCCTCATACTTTTCTTCCGTCTTTACGTCTGATTCGTCTCCATATGCCGACCAGCCTGATAGCAAGAGTTTTCTTAAGGCTAACAGCCAGTATTTTACAGCACCCTTTGTATCAAGAGACGCGTTACTAAAGAAATTAAAATCATTGGATTGTGGAAAGGGGGGGGCCCCGACGGAATCCCACCGAAATTTGTAGTCGCATGTGCTTCGGCCTTAGTTCTGCCGTTATCTATCATATACAGTGCCTCTTTATCCTTCGGCATTTTTCTATCCCAGTGGAAAGTGGCCAAAGTCATACCAATCTTCAAGTCAGAAGACAAAGCTAAGGTTTCGAACTACAGACCTATCTCTATATTATCGGTATTCGCCAAAGTTTTTGAAACGTTAATATCTGATCCATTACGAGAACACATGAAGCTGTATCTCAGCAAACACCAGCACGGCTTTGTCAGTGCAAGATCCACTAGCTCGAACCTTGTTACATTCACTGAGTCTTTGGTAAGGGTTGTTGATGCCGGAAAACAGTATGATGTAGTGTACACAGATTTTTCAAAGGCCTTCGACAAAGTTTCTCACGAAGTATTAAGCTCAATAAGCTATCGGTCTACGGCATATGTGGATCTTTGCTGCTGTGGCTTAAATCTTATCTAAGCGATAGGTCTTTTTACGTGGCTTTAAATGGTTATGATTCCTCATCTCGTGACATCACATCTGGCGTACCACAGGGGTCCCATTTAGGCCTTGTCTTGTTTAATTTATTCATAAACGATATTCCTGACTGTTTCCATCACTCGACACCATATATGTATGCAGATGACCTAAAGTTCGGGAAAATTATAGAAAATGAGGCGGATTCGGAGCTGTTGCAGTCAGACATAGATAGGCTTGTGAAGTGGTGTGCCCAAAACCTGATGTATCTCAATAAAAAAAAATGTTTTTTTTTTAACGTTTACAAGACAACATTCAAAAATTAAATTCAATTATCTTTTAGATGACAGTACCATCGAAGAAAAGGAAATAATTAAAGATTTAGGTGTTATATACGATCAGAAGCTGACATTTGTGCCACACATCGAGTACGTAATTAAAAAGGGATCTAAACTACTTGGATTTGTTATGAGAAATAGCAAACCCTTTCGCAATCCAAAAACTAAAATCATTCTTTACTGCAGTCTCGTTCGAAGCACTTTAGAGTACTGTAGTGTAGTCTGGCGACCTCACTATGCTACTCACTCCCTGCGTATAGAGCGACTTCAAAAGCGATTCGTTAGATATTTGGCCTTTTCTATCGGCAAAGCTAAAGAACTTCATTCTTATTCTGAAAGGCTCAGTTTTTTTGGTATGTTGTCCTTATCAGATAGACGAGACCTGTTAGATATAATGTTCTTCACAAAATTAGTAAGAAATATGTCTGATTGCCCACAGCTACTAGCCCTTTTCAACTTCCGAGCACCAGCTAGAATCCCGCGTAAACCAATTACACCTCTCTGCCCCCCACTAAGGAGAACATTACTTGGATCCAATTCCCCAGTCGCAAGGATATGTCGGACTGTAAACCAGTATAGTGACACTGTTGACATCCATCATGATTCAGTGAGCACGATGCGGAATAAAATACTCGATGTATTAACTGCTTGAGTTCATATTCATATTCATTTTTCATAATTTTTCACACACGCCCACAACATACATATACTCATACATACCCTTTAATTTAATTTAGTTCTATAAGTTCCTTATGTAATTAAAATAGAGTTTATTTATCGAGCATGCTGTGTTCACCTATAAGTGGTTGTACAATAAGTTAAGTCTTTGATTAAGTATTTACTTCTGATGTATCATTGTATCAACCGTTGGTGATCCTAATAAAAGAGAAAAATTAAACTTTATGTTAAAAGAATTTTTTACCGGAAGTTGACCGCGGAAACAACCATAAAATGTTCCTCGCTGTTGTGAGGTGAAAAATTCTGCCGAGCGCAGGCAGAAAAGTTTTTAGCGTCTTGTACCTTTGAAATCCTCGCTTCGCTCAGGATTCAATCTTTGAACCACTCGCTACGCTCGTGGGTTAATCCTAGAATACTTTACTTACTCAGATTTCAATAGAACAAATAACTATTTTTCTAACGAGATCAAAATAAACAGGGTATATTCTAGTGGAAAAGATATGTACGACGCCCTCCGTATAGTGCATTCGACTCCAAGTACACAAAAATGTCATTTAGGCATGTGTGAAAATTTGAAGGTACTTTTCTGAACATGGATTTGGACATGTTAAGCTGATAGAAGGAACATGCATCAATTCCAATCCAAAAAGATATTGGAAGAAACAATTTTACCTATGCTGAAGACGTGATTCCGGTTATTTTGTTATTTGGACTTTCCGGCATGACAATGAACCAAAGCATACTGAACGCAACCTTAAGGAATTTCTAACATCGCAATCAGTTTTTGTCTTAAATTGACCAGCTACTAGCACGGATTTAGACCTAATAGAGCATCTTTGGTGAGAAGTCCAGAAAAAGGTTTCAAATCGACAGTGTGGCAATGTAAAAGACCCGTACAACGTTTTTTTCGCGATATCTATTGAGCAAATACAAAAAATTATAGAGTCAATGCTCGCCGCTGTAAGATAGCCCTCGACATGCTACTCACAATGAATTTTAGTCGGAAATGTATAAAATTCCTATTTTTCTTTGCGCATTTCACATTAATATGATTAATTTCATCTCAGCTTCTAATAAAACAACTCTCGAGCAGTTTAATAAATCGTTCTTAATTATTTGTCCAACATTATTACTATTTGAATTTGTTACGGTTGAGGAATAAATAAATGATAATAAAAAATAGTCTGAGATTTTAATTTTTATTCCTAGTCCCGACTGCTCTATTCATGTGGCTATTTCATAACATAACTGTTACATCTAAGACTAAACACATGACTGCACATGACGTGATTGAGATAACAAAATTATTGAAGTTGAAATCGTTCTTAAATAAATGACCACCACTGTATACCGACCAAACCATTATTCAAGCCCCCGATAGACTGTGCCCCCAAAAGCATTCACATCCGATCCTCCTTTGAGTAATTGAACAAACGATTAAAGAACATTTTTTAATAAATTACATTAGGTATCACAACAAAACTCATTTTGTCCAATGTTATACGAACGTGTCTTAGAACGAATAACAATAACTTTTGCTTAATAAAACTATTCGGTCAAATGGACCGACACCTTATATACTGTGACATAAGATCAAAGTTTCCGTGTGCTGTACTCTTAAGGTAGTGAACACAAATATCTCAAGCAGTTGAAGTATTGCCAGGGGTATATTGCGCTAGTAACCCACCCGTAAACCTTTCGTTACGAATAGTTAGTTAATTTGTGTTTGAATTACGTAACTTTGAGGAATGACTCAGATACTGTTAATAACTGCTTGGTACTGATATGACATACAACTCTAAATCAGTCGGATCTATCATTATCCTACGACTTGTATTATTGCATTGACTGTTCAGATTTTAGGGAACGTACGTATGTACACGTTTAAAGGATTCTCTGCAAGTGAGCTAAATTTATTTATTTATTTATTAACTCTTTATTGCACATATACAGCAAATGGCGGACTTAATGCCCTTAGGCATTCTCTACCAGTCAACCAGCCGGAAAGGATGTTAAAGGAGAGATCATGGCGGAAATGGAAAAAAAACAATAAAAAGACAGTGATTAACAAAGCTAACAACATTATAGATAAATATACAAATACGTACATGAATCCATACATTCTTACATAAACGAATAATAATACATAAATATTAATATATATATATATATATATAACTATACGTACATATAACTCATAAAAATACGATACATAGCGTACATGAGTCAGAAACGATGAGGTTAGGGTAAAGAACTCAACTAATGCTCTCGGACCAGTTTCTTAAAGACAAACTTACTGGAGTCACTACGAATGTTCAGGGGTAAAGCGTTCCAGACTGGGGTAAGTGGATCGAAGAGGAGGTTGAGAAGAGTACACAACACTCTAAGGTTCCTACGCTCACGGATTGAAAGCTATTTGAGTTGCTGACGGTAGTGAGAATATGGTCGTATTTGCGCAACCCATATATGAACCGGATGCAGTTGTTGAGAAGAAGATCCAACTTACTGAGAAGATTTTCATTTAGATCAGTGCTGCAAACATCAACGTAATCAATTATTGGGAGGACAAGAGCCTGTATAAGCGCAATATTAGTGCTAGATGGGAGAAATAACTTAAACCTGTATAGAGCTCTAAGGGCATTGGTTACCTTCATGGAAACAACGTCAATATAATATGTCCAGGAGAGGCACGAGTCAATTGTCAAACGAAGGTCTTTGACTTGCTCAGTGTAGGGTATATCAATGCCATTGTATTTTAATGTGGTTAAGTCGTGTAAGTTAAGACGTACTATTTGTCTCGAGCTACCAACGACAATAGCTTGGCATTTGCCAGCGTTTACGGAAATACCATAGTTGGACGACCATTTAGAAATCATTCAAGATCATGGTTGAGTGACGCAACTGCAACATTCAAATTGTGAATGTCATGCTGCGCATATAGTTGCAGGTCATCGGCATAAAGATGGAAAGAAGAGGCAAAATGGGCTGTGAGAGAATTGATGAACAATGAAAAGAGAAGGGGAGAGAGAATACCGCCTTGCGGAACACCAGCTTCCAAGTCGCACCAGTCGGACAAAGTCCGATCAACACGAACGGCTTGCTGGCGACCGCGAAGATAAGAAGAAAACCAAGATAGGGTAGTAGTGGAAATAGATAAACGGGAGAGCATCGTAAGAAGTATATCATGGTCGACGGCGTTAAAAGCGTTGGAGAAATCTAAACTAATAGTCAATCGTGAAGCCTCAAAACCTACTCGCATAAAAATGTTGGTGGTGGAAGCGAAACCAAGGTAAAGATGGGCTATGTGCGCAAAATATATCGACAAAGTGGTTTTAAATATAATCTGATACTTATTCCTTTCCTGTCCTTTACAATACTATTGATTTTTTTTTACGGTGAGGATTACCATGTAATGTATGTATTTTAATTATTTTAGTACTAATGGCCACCCGTGGTTTTTTTAAATAACATATAGATTAGATTTGTTTCAATCAAGACTATCTATCCGTTTGCCAAATTTCATCCAAATCCCTTTAGCAGTTTTGTGTGATGAGTAACAAACATCATAAAATCATGATTTTCTTTTGTGATGGAAAGAGTCGTTCGTTACTGATGTGGTAAGATCACTTTTCAATTTGACGACTCTGTGTGAAATAAAACATGCCGATGATTCTTGTCACAAGTTCTCCCAGGAGGATTTAGTGAACCGATGGCGTCGGAGTAAACAGTTGAAATTATTTTTCATTCTTTCACTTCATCTATTAGTCAACTAGCGGCAGCCCGCGGTTTCACCAGCGTGTTCCCCGTTCCCGTGGGAATGTCGGGATAAAAAGTAGCATATGTTTTAATCTAGGCTATCTTCTATCTGTGTGCAAATGTCATCCAAATCGGTTTAGTAGTTTTTGCTTGAAAGAGTAACAAACAAACAAATTAACAAACAAACAAACTGACATACTTTTGCATTTCTAATATAGTAGGAAGTAGGATTATAGTAGGATTTGGACGAAATTAGGTGATATAGGGAAACATCTCGTTCATCTTATAATTACCCTAATCAAATAACACCACCTACGCGTCTCTGTATATTCACGTCTCGCCACTCTTATTTACGCCAATCCTATAATGGGAGCAAGTAAAAAAAACTAAAAATACCTATATCGGGGCTTATAACGATATGTATGCAATAAACCAAATTCTCTACTAATCATACATATAAAGATATGTAAAAGTAGTTAACATTAAAATCAAACAAAATCTTATGTATGTATGTTTATACTCATTATGCAATTTATTGTTAGTGGCATCAAGGTCAACTAATCAGACTAATACGCCTTTTAAGACTTTATTGAAGTTTACTAAGGTTAATCTGCTTAAGTATAAGAACGAAAGAGGTCTCCAGGGCATCATTGATGTAATTCCGAAGATTTGAAGTCACCGACTACGTACAAAATATACCGCACAAATTAAGGTAAGTTTCCCGGGAGGAAGCACGTGTTGTTGTGAAGGAAATGTTCCTTGTCATGAACATGATTTTGTTCACTAGTTTGTCGTTTGCTATTGGTTTAAATACTTTATGCAATAGTGAATTTATTGGTCCAGACATGAAGAAACTTGCGCACGTTTCTAATTCTGCAAATGTTGAAAACCTTATGAAAAACAACAATTTTACAAGTGCAGCAAGGAAATGTCCAATGGCTTTAGAATTAAGTTATGGGCGAGTGACAAGAAGCACTGAAGAGGCAAATATTACAAGTGCAGCAAAAGGGGGGGAAGTTATGTCGATTGCTATGCAAAATATATCTCAAACCACCAATATTACGAGCGTAGACGAACATGCTATGTTACTCGAAAATTTTAAGCGAATGTGGCCCGTAGAGAAATGGCGACAAGGGTTTTTTTCTGATGACTACTTGGATCTGATCAATGAGCACTGGTTGCAGTTCCCTCCTCCTTCTGAAACCTTGCAAAATATCCTGGGTGGACTCTACCTGTTTTTTGCAACTGTTGGCTGCTGGGGAAATATCACCGTTCTATTCATGTATTTCAGGTAAAATATATAGGGTAAACTGTACATATAATGATTGGCTAATGTATGATTTTCTCGCACTTTTAGTTTAGTACAATCACTGGCAGCCATATGGTACTTATTATGGGCACTTAACCACACTATATTTTTTTGTTGTTTTCTTTTCGTTCAGGGATCAGTCATATTTGGATCAGTTGCCATACTTAAATTCGTGGGCACATTTGGGTAAGGGCTACATTTGGAGCAATAGCCAAATTTGGTTGGATCAGTGGTCATATTTGGGTAAGGGTAATATTTGGGTCAATGGCCACATCTGAATCAGTTGACAAATTTGGATCAGTTCAGTGTCCACATTTGATAAGTTCGCGCTTGACAGACTGATCGTATTCGATCACGTTTGTTAAGCAAAGTTCGGCCCAGTCAGGTGTCGGATGGGTGCCCGTAAAGTGGCATTACAACTGAGCGCTTCCGTGTTTCGAAGGGCACGTTAAACCGTCGGTCCCGGCTGTTGTCATATGATTACAGTCGTTAAGCCAAGTCAGAGGCCCTAAAGGCGGCTTGATAAACTCTGACACCAGAGGTGGCCACTAACCCTCACTCGATAAGAAGAAATTGGGTAAGGGTGTCATTTGGGTCAATTGCGACATCTGGATCACATTTGGATCTATGGCCACATTAGGATCGGAGACCAGTTTTGGCTCAGTGTGCCACATTTGGATCAGCAGCCACATTTGTGTCAATGGACACATTTGGGTTAATAACCACATTTGGATCAGTGGCCACAATTAGATCCGATCAGTGGTCACAGTTGATCACTATCAGGTGAGTGGCGACATGGTTATCTGCGGCCACAACTGGTTCAGCGGCCACAATTGGATCAGAGACCACAATTGGGCCACAAGGCAACATAAAATATTCACACTAATAAGACTTTTTACAAAAAAACCCTTTCAAAATACTATGGTTGGCATAGGTGCCACCATTGCACTTCCATATACGCTTATCACTAATAGTTGGCACACTAATTAACTAATGTTATGATCACAAAATAAATATAAATAAAAAGTGTAACATCACTCATAAACATATCAACAAAAATAAATATTGCTCTTTATAATAGTGAAAAGTATAATAACAACAATGTATTTGTATAAGTACCTCTTTCTTATCAAATTGCATGTCAAGACAACAAAAAAAACCGCGCGCTCTTTTTTTCAATATGGTGTTGTCATATTAATCTGGTAGAAATATCTATTATGTACGTTTTAGAGTGTTACAATGTAAGATTTTAATTATATCAGAAGACGCATTGTTTTTCCATGATAATTCAATGATAATTGCGTTTAAATGTCAGAGTGCCAATGACTGGGGGGTGCCAAGATTAGTGCAGGTTATAGTTAAACGTAAGTTAAACTTTTTATTTTTTCATTTAAATATTTATTGTCCCAGTATAAGATATTTCTTATACTGGGACAATAAATATTTGATTTAAAAAGCAACTATTCTCATGTGGCCCTGACGGGCGGACATGAGACTATTTGCTTTTTTATCACATAAAAATAGCATTGTAAAATGCAACATTAAAAAGTTATTATCTTTTAACTACGTAGAAATTATGTTGTATAATGAAATTAACCTTTACCCAGCAATACAAATACTTTATTGCTAACTAGCCTTTCTTAGTGCTCTCCTACATCGATAGAGGGTCCTGTATGTAAAACTTCGGCTTGATCGGTTCAGCCGTTTGGGCTGTGCGTTGTCTGTAAGTCAGTCATAGTCACGGTATTGGCCTTGAAGGTTTTATTTTATTTTATAATTAGCTCTGCATTGACAAAATCAGTACTGTACGAATGTAGGGACTGTAAAGTACATGGAAAAACACATTTTAAAGAATCGACAAGCCAAGCGATTAATTGACCAGTCTCATGAAAAATATAAATTCTTTCACTGTTCGCCTTAAGTATCATAAATTATCAATATCTAAAGATTATTTGATTTGTCAGGAATTGGCTTGGAGCCAAGTCGCATACCTACTTTAACCGGCTCGCCAATGGAAGTCACACAAATTATATGTGATGAGCTAATTTTACACCTTTAAAATATAAAATAAGTATATTGCATATAAACTTAGGTCTATTATCGAGGTTTATATTTTGTGAAGCTTTATTTTAAAAATCTTCCACCTTCGAAACGTGGACATTCAAAGAATCCCTATAAAACATTTGCCAGGCTATGATCTGTGTGCCAAATTTCATCTAAATCTATTCAGCCGTTTGCGTGATTAAGTAATTTGATTTGACTAGGTACCAAACTTTCAAAATTATAATATTAGTAGGTCTAGTGGCCGCCCATGGTTTCGCCTGCCTGGTTCCCGTTCCCGTGGGAATATCGGGATAAAATAGTGTATCCCATTTTTTAATCCAGACGTAAACTTAACTAAAACCGTTTACTCGCTTTTGTGTGATTGAGTAAACATCAAAACTTTCATATTTATAATATTAGTAGGATAGTAAAAATAAGATTAATATTTTAATTTATGTTTTTTTTTCGGTGCAAAACATCTCTTTGCAAAATAATTGATTGCATGAATTTAATAGAAGGGAATCAGTTATTTATTTGTATACAAATTCTTGAAAATAAAGCTCCTTTGAATTGTCAAATATTTTCAACATTATTCTATTTCCTGGGGGCCTACCGCCATCTCTTAACGCAATATTGTTTAATGTCGGTTTGTATCGGCGCAATGTTGTTATATGTCATATCGTACCGCGAACCTCTTAAAACAAGCTTGTCTTTTGACGGAAGTTTTGTGGCGTCATCGCTTAATCATTCACTCAAACAAGATTTTTATCAAAAAACCTACTACGACGTCTTGTGTCAAATATAGTCAAGCTTGTAAATTTAAATAGAAAAATATTGGAAAAAATTAACTCGGCCACAAGTGAATTCTCAGACGGGAATCTTAAGTCTCGGTAGCTCAGCGGTTAGAGCATTGGACCGGATTTCCAAAGGTCGCGGGTTCGATTCCCGTCTGAGAATTCACTTGTGGCCGAGTCAATTTTTTCCAATATTTTTCTATTTAAATTTACCATAAGTATAAAAAAAAAGCATTGAAAAATGCAAAAATTACAAAATCATAAATCAAGCTTGTAATTTAAACAGTATTGAAACAAAAGGAAAACAAAACGTTCTTACGACATGACGGTTTCTAAAAGATGGCGGTAGGCCTGCTGTTCCAGGTCCCGGTCGGTTATTAACTAACAAAAAACGGTCGTAAGAATCGTATTAGCTTTACAAATCATATCTTCAGATTTATTAGAAAAATTTTGATGGGCAAATTCTTGCCTCGGATCCCTCGTTTATAAAGTTCTATTTTATGAGCAACATTATTAATGCACTTGCATATTAGGGTATCTACTTTTTATATGAATTATTATAATTGAAATCACATTATGTAACATAACACAAAACAAATTTCCGCAAGCAGCACAGCGCTATAACTAAAAAGACAAATAGAAGACATTTATTTATTTTAGTAAATCCGTTGGATTTCGTGGTTGAATTTAAGTTGCAAATCATTTCACCTTTCCTACAAGAATATGCAAAACACATAGTCATGTACTTCGCAGAAAAGTCATTTATAACAACTTTTTAACGGTTTACTTACCGATTGAAGTCTTATTTTCGGACAATTAGCGTATCTATTAGGTACTCTTGGCCTTTTAAACTTTGGAAAACCCAATATTCTATGAAAAACTTTGCATTTATATAAAAAAACAAATTTCATTCTTTTGTGTGGAAATAATAAATTCGGAAACCATGTTCAACGTATAAGAAATATTCGTGGGAATGGGACAAGTTTGGTTTAAAATATGGCATCCACAAATCAGATCTGAAGCAGTTAGATGTGTCCAAATCGTTATACCCCCAGGATCTATCGATAAAATATACAATGGTTTGCTGTTTGTGCGAAATTTATGGCACAAACAAACCAATTAAATGTGCTTATTTTTTAAATCATTTCTAAAGTTAAAATCATACAATAAAGATAGCGTTACTGTCTCAGAACAATATAAAATTTTAGCTGACGCCTAATACACACTTACTCTAAATGCCACAAAAACTAACACATTAGTCTATTTTTGTAAACCCAATAAAGCTTCATAAACTTTTAAAACTATTAACTAACTTGGCGCCTTAATGCCGTATCCGAGAGAACCGCGCAACTAACTTCGCTGACACGGACCGGACAACATCGAACATTTCGCTTCCGAAACCGCCGCGGGTGGTCGTGTTATTTAGCAGCGGCTAAATATAGACACATACAATAACATGACAAAAACAATCAAAGTAGCATTCATATTTATTTCTGCTGTAGTGCAGTGCTTCAACGTGAACACCTTGACAACAAGAGAGAGCAAGCCATCAACAAAAGTGTTAAATTTAATCAAAAGTGGATACAGTGATCAATTAGTGACGTTAAAACCGTTTAAGTGCTATAATTGTTTTCTGTGGCGACGCACAGACAATTTGATACAATGGAAAAGACGCCGAAGAATGTTCATTCATGTTTTAAAATTACCGGAAAGATCCGATCGATTAATAGTGATAAGAGAAAAACGGAATGTGTTTGATGAAATGGATCAAACAATAGATAGTATTAAGAGGACAGAATCTATTTTAGGAAAGAGCTCGTCGCCACCCATTTCTCTGGTTGCTAAATTCAAACAACGGTGGCCAGTGAACTTGTGGAAGAAATATGGTCTATATACGGACGATTACCTTATGTTGATCAACTCGCACTGGTTGCACTTCCCACCGCCAGAGCCTGCTGTCAACTACTTGTTGGGCGGCATCTACGTCGCCATGATGGTCGTCGGATGCTCAGGAAACGCATTGGTGCTCATTATGTATCTCAAGTTAGTATTTATTTAGATTAGGTACAGTTTTTGGATGGTTGTTAAACAATGGATTATTATTTTATTACTAGAATAATACTAGAAATAAAATCGTCTCGACTCTTAAGTTGCTCATATGAGATTCGAACCCCCAACCTTTGAATTCCAATTGAAAAAGTGTTTACGGGAAGTAAAGAGGTTGTGGGTTCATATCCCGTCTGGACAGTCGGAGACGAGTAGATGTTTATTTGTAAAAAAATCGTAGAAAATAGCATTGTAAATGCTAACTTTGAAAATCATATACTTAATACTATAATTTTAATCCATACACTGCGAATTCAGTTTTAAACTTATGTTTTTTCTAGTTATCCCGTTTTGTTACTATTATTCCAAAGATTTGCCTTTTCATTAGCTTGATGCTCTAACTAGTGTCCTAGTTAGAGAATCAAGCTAATGAAAAGGCAAATCTTTCGAAGTCTTTCCTTCCGTAATAAACCGAAAAATATATCTCTTTGAAATCAACATAAATCCAATTCCACATCATTATATACTCGTAGTTAAATGCATTATTATTATCCGCACTAAAACATATATTTTCGTGTGGTATCAATTTAAGTTTCATAACAAAAACATATTATTATAATTCCACTACTCCAATATTTATATTACACTAGCCTTCCGCCCGCGACTTCGTTCGCGAGGTATAGGTTATCGCGTGGATTTAGGATGTCGCGTGGTGGTGCGATTTCGTCGTCTTAGCCACATAACACCCACTACTGGGTAAAGGCCTCCTGCAAGTGTCTCCACGACGATCGGTCCTGCGCTGCCCGCATCCTGCGGCTTTCCGCGACCTTCACCAGATTGTCCTTGAAAAAGTATTTTATGTCCATCTCCACCGTTTAAGTTTCGTCCATATCAAATTTCAATAAAATCGAATCAGTGGTTTACGCGTGAAAACGAACAGCCAGACAGACGTGCAGTCTTTCTTTAATAGCATTAATAATATTATTGCATGGATAAGTGTGAATGGAAAAGTAGTAGAACATGCTCCAAAGCTATCGCGATCAAAATAGCTTGTCTATTTTACATTCTATACTAAAATTTAACCCTTTTCTTAAACTATTAAGGGTTGATTCATATCCACCACATCGGATTTCAAAATCGATGACATTTTTTCAATCAACATCCCGAAGTATCTCCATAACGACACCCATATCGGTATTAACATTATTTACCCCCTTAGGGGTTGATTTCTAAAGAGGGAGATTTTTTTTATTTAAGTTCCAACCATAAGCCTAATAAAAAAAAATTATGACTTTTACTTTGAAAATAAAGGACTTTTCTTACTCAATTTCACGCCTTTGGGGGTGGAATTTTCAAAAACGCCGAGACAGGTAAAAGTTTATCTTCAATCGTCAACCTAAATTCTAAATTTGTAGTCCCTAACACTTTTACTTTCGAAATAAAGGACTTTTTTTACACAATTTCATCCCCCCCTTTTCACCCCTTTGGGGGTAGAATTTTCGAAAACGTCGAGATTGGTCAATGTTCATTTTTAATCTACAACCTAAATACAAAATTTGAAGATCGTAACTTCAAAACTGACGGACTTTCATACAAACATTCATCCCCTATTTTACCCATTTAGGGGTGGAATTTCCAATAATCCTTTCTTAATGGATGCCTACACTGTATAAGGTAAATAATAAGGTAAATCTACGTGCAAAATTTCAAGTCTCTAGGTTCAGCGGTTTGGGCTGTGCGTTGATATCCCAGTCAGTCAGTCAGGACTTTGAATTTTATATATAAAGACATAGCTCTATTTTATTTGCTTAAAACTAAGCCTCCCTTTCTTAATTAGATATACGGAGATTGATGACTTATTTATAAAGTAGGTCAGAACTAAAGGAATAACAACTCAAAACGCTTTTGTCCTATCACGACCTATTATTTCATTCTCGACAACGAGATTTATATGAATATTCCTGACAAACAATGCACATCATCCATCATCATAAATCATAAATAAATCATACCATTGTTATTTAAGTGTAGACCCCGTTTAACTTTAGTTTTAAGTTGAAATGGAATAATTTTCAAGGCTAAGTGCGCTAAAGTGTTCTCATCCCTCAAGGACATCTACAAAAAGACAAAAATATTCATAAAAATATTTCATTATTCGAAAGGGGTAAAAAGAATTCAATCAAGCTTAAAGCACATATAGCAAACAAACCACTCAGAATTAATGATTGTTTTGGCATCCCGTAAAATCCCCTTTGCCATCGAGCAATGTAGGTCACACTAATGTTTTTCTGTTTCGTAAAAGCAAACGTTCAATGGTTAAATTAAAAAGGTCTTACGAAAATTTTATGGGAATTTTAAGAAATTTTGCATTTAAGTAAGGTTCAGAACGTAACAATAAAACAACGTTCGAAAATGTAAGAGATCTTTGAGTGTTTGCCGAATGAGTTGTTGATTAAAACTTAATCCTAAACAGCCATTAGGATACCTATACTACATGAATCCTTAATTTTTATGGCTTTACCTTATTATTAAAAGTGTCAATCCTTATTATTTTGGAAAAAAAAACCTAAGTGAAGGAATCCTGGTAAACATAAAGTTTTGGTTACACTTTATGTTTTATTTATGATTCCTCTATTTGCTGAGATAATATCAGCTGTAGAAAGCTAAAAATAATAACTTCAACATAATATAGATAATGGGAGTCACATGCTTGTTCATACTCCTACGTTTAGCTGCAGAATAACTAAGAACGTATGTAGGTACGTATACTGCATATGTAAGTACTTGTAAAGTTTGTAAAAGAGTAATCCAGACGAGCATCATGTAGTATTCGTATTAACTAACATGACAGTTGAGTGTAGTGGACGAGCTTCGGTATGTCATGTTTGTGACACCCATAACACCAAATGCTTAACAATACAAACAATGAACGTTAGCTCACTAGATGTTTCCTGCGCTTCAAAGCTGCATTCGGGATTAAACTAATGAAATATTAATTCGAACAACTTGGATATGGTTGGTTCATTACGACTGTCGTGGAAATGTCTGTAACGCTACTGCAGTCCTTTAACGTTGTGCTAACAAATGATGTATGCTGTAGGTACAATCAACAACTTATTCATATTTATTTATTTAAGGTACACGAACAGATTACAATCATTACAACATCAGAGCTTTGTGATAAAATAACAAGACTAGACTGCAATCCAATATACGTACACACAAAAGGAGTGAAAATTGAAAACTACAATACTAACTAACAACTATTTAGTAAAAGTGATGGACAAAACAAGTTTAGTTTAGTTTTTAGTTTAGTTTGTGTATCTTTCCTAGGTTTGTAGGAACTCATCATAAAAAAGCGCTTTGACAGTTTTGATAATTAAAGTTAAGTTTTGACATCTTTAATTCTATTATGATACGTTGATAAGCTGTTGTGTGTACCCCAAAGTAGATTATTCGGCCAAAATGTCAACAGATTATCCCCCCTCTATGCAGCCTCCTTTCGGCACACATGGTTGGCGATAACTTCCGATGAAGCGTATTATGAAAATAAAGTGACACTGCATAATTTTACTTATTTTGGCAAGAATAAGCAGTCATTTGAAAAATCTTGATTTTCTATACCAGAATGTTACCACAATCATCATACTTAGTACGACATTTTATTTCTCGCTCTTAAAACATTGAAAGAAATACCATAGTCAGATAAGTAATTCCGTTTGACTAATTACTTAATTAATTTGTTTTCTAAAAACATTTTGCTAAGTTAGCCAACCAAATTAGGCTACAACCTCGAAATAAACTCATTATCCTGTTTAATTGATAGATCATTTAGCTTATCGCGTTACAACTCATATTGACTATATCATTACTACTATCATTAAAATAGTTGAACACAATCTTGCAGATGAAGTATGAACACAAGAGATACCTACCTATATTCGAAATTCATATTTTTATAAGAAGTTTTACTTTTTTATGAATTTGTAATTTTTGCATTTTTCAATGCTATTTTTATACTTAGGGTAAATTTTAAATAGAAAAATATTGGAAAAAATTAACTCGGCCACAAGTGAATTCTCAGACGGGATTCACTTGTGGCCGAAACAACAATGTTGAAAACATTGTTGTTATTGCGTCAGACTTAGATAAGATGGTGGTAGCTAGCCAGGCGGACTTACAACAAGTCCTACCACCAACCAAACTGAACACAATATGTACACCCGCTGGGAATCGAACACGGGACCCCTGGATCTGACACCGGTGGTTGTACCACTAGACCACAGAGGCGGCTAAAACTGTAACTATCTATATAAAACACCAATACAGTTTCCATCTAAAGTAAATTGCAAGTTTTTTATTATTAAATTGGCAACCGTCTTCAAACTATCAACATAATATTATTATCATATTTCACTTTGCTGTTTGGTAATGAGATAATATTACTTGATATTGACTCAGGGTTTTGCTTCGGTTGTAAAGTTCGCTAAATTATGCTATGCAAAACTTGAAATTGAAACCAGAGTAGTTTGAAATAAAGCTTCAATATAACTCTGTTCCAGAAATAGGATTGTTAGCAGAAAGTTGAATAGGAAAATGTAGACAGCTTTAGTAATCAGGAAAGTTTAAGTGATGGGATATTAAATGGGAAAATAAATCACGAGTGTGTAAACAAAAGAATTTTGTTAAGACCATTCACGCGCTGTTGTTTCGCGCGCTCGGCAGCAACCGTGTGTTTTTTTGATATAATTCGTCATTTGCTAGCATGACACCGTTGTCCAGAAAACAATGGAATATCTATTGTGTCTCATATAGTCTAGTAAAGGAAAATTATTTTGTTCGAGAAATGACATTAATTCCTACACTCAAATTGATTATAATTATTGTTTTTTTTTGAGTATCCAATAATATGTTATATATTGATTCATCATTTATACTAACATAGTATTTAAGTATTCTTTCCATTATTGTTTTACTAACAACTCTGGATCTATGGTATCTGATAATAAATGATTTTAATTTAATTTAATTTTTATAAGTTTGCCGGATAATTTTATTAGCGCTTTTTTAAAAAGGCTGTTTAAATTTTATAATATTTCTATCTTAAAAACATTTAGGTGAAGTGACTTTTTATGTAAGGGCTCTTTATGAATAATGACAACACGATATCTGAAAAGTCACCCTAGTAATGGCAAAGGATTTGCAAAAAAACGTAAAAGGGTGAAAAAAATACAACTAAACAATAAATATACAAAGGGTCTTTTTACATTATAATGTGACAACGACTATAATTGACTAATAATTTGATAATAGAAATTTTCACCATGGCGACTTAAAAAGTTTTTTTTATTAACAATTTTTGTGCTTTTGGAGCAGGCGCATTAATTCTAAGTCCATTTTTTTTTCAAAATGTATTCGTCTTAATTTTTATATTTAAAAATATAAAAATCTCTTAAAAATAATTTAAGATTTTTTTGTAAAAAAAAACTTTAAAACAATCTTATTTCCTAATCCTTCCAAAATAAATAAATGATTTTGGGTCTAAGGTATAGGAAGTTCAAGCAAATGAAATCCTACTCAAATCCCTACTGTAGATTTATATCAGCAGGAGTCATAGGATCGTGAGTTTCGTGTCCGTTTTCTTAATACGGTCAATAGGGGGGAAACTGCAAGGTGGGTTTCTAATAACCGCAAAAATGTTTATGAAAAGAAATCCCCACTGTAGGATTTAATGTGAATTTTAATTTATTTTGACTGGACTATACCGCTCTAGACATCTAGCGCCCGGAACTGGCTGAGTGCAACTACTGCTTGACTTGAAATATATAGGTATACTGTGTTAGTCCAGTTCCTCTTATATTAAATATGTTTCAAGATTGTAGATTTGTGTTTGGCAACGACATGTTCCTTTGTAAATGTTGTTGCTTCTGTTAAAGCTGATAAGTTTCTTGCGGCCGTTCTTCTTATCAGTTAAAAGAAGTCCTGAATGGCTGGTAGGAAAAAAAAAAGGACGATTCGAAAGCACTTATCTATAAGTCTATTTGAATAAAAATCTTTGACTTTGACAGTAAAAAAAACACATTAAATTCAATTTCTTTTTACATACATACCTTATACCCAAAAATCACAAATTTATTTTAGGAGGTTTCGGAAATAAGATTGTTTAAAAGTTTTTTTTTTTTTACAGAAAATGCTTCAGTTAAGTATATTTTCCAGGAAATCAAAATTCATAGGGTACTTCCCGTTGACCTATAACTATGAAATTTTATCAAGTAATATCGCATTTTACTACGAATACAGAAAAAACATCAAAAGTAATTAAATTAAATCATAAAAATATAGTCGTTAGTTTCGGATACTGAATTTCGGGAAAAACTCGGGAACGCGTTTAGGCATCGAGTTGATATTAAAACCATATATTCACGTTAACTATCTCTTTAAACTGTAAAAAATCAAATTTCAAAATTAACGTTAAAAAAGATAAGGCCATGTATGCCGCAAAAACGTAAACTTCGACACTCTCAAGGGAATCATAATTCAATGTATACTTTTCGTTGACCTAGAACTATGAAATTTGGCAAGTAGTTCTTTTATTACAAGTACAGGAAAAAATCTGAAAACTAGACATTTTTAATTAAATCATGAAAAATTTGGACTTAAGTTTTAGATACTGAATTTCGGGAAACTTCGGAAAAAACCGCGAGTCGCAATTGCTGAACTATTTATCATATTAAGTACCTATCTAGGTAACAGTGGCGAGGGCTTAAAATATGGGGAAGGTAAGCCGGACCCAAAATTTCTCCAAAAATTTTCTTAATTATATGGCGGATCAGTGGGATAAGATTTCTAAAAGGAAAACCGATGGGAATCGGTATGTATGGACTCTTCTGCTAGGAAGGTACCTACAAATTTGTGCGGAACCCTCGGGGGGCGAGTCCGACTCGCACTTGTCCGGTTTTATTTTTTTACTTTATACGTTTTTTTTTGCAAATCCTTTGCTATTACTTGGGTCACTTTTTAGATATCGTGTTTATTGGTTATTAAGAGCCCTTACATAAAAATTCACTCGGGTAGATTAAAATGATTTTCAGATTATTATTATTATTTAGAAGGAGGGACGCCGGCAAAGCCGGACGGGCGATCAGTCACCATAGTCGGAACCATTTCGCCCAGTTCCCCAAAGTCCCCTGACAAGATCAGGGGAGGGCGGGTTATCATTTACCCCACCGGCGTCGGGACCTCGAACCTACCTGTGCGCTTGCAATACCTATTGAGCTGGCTTATCGTAAGCTGCTTTAAATCCTCTTCTTTCAGCCTGTCTACTTCAAAGAGTTCCCAGCGCAGCGATGCGTACATCGGGCATTCCGCCATGAAGTGATAGCTTGTTTCTTCTTTTTCTCTACATTGTGGACAAATAGGGTCCTCTGTTCTTTTAATCACTGACAGGTGTCTGTTTAGGGGGCAATGTCCTGTCAGTACTCCTACGATGTTTCTTATGTCTCTCCTACCCAGTTTTAGTAGCTCTTTGGTTTTCTTTTTGTCCACTGATTTGATGAAGATCTTAGACTGTCTACAGTCCTTTCTGCTCATCCATCTTTGGTTGGTTTCTTTGATTGTCCTGATCTCAATGATATTTTTGGTAATTTTGTGTGAGATTGGCAGTCTTGGTTCCGGCCCGATGAACGGTTCGTCGGACCCCTTCCTAGCCAGTGCATCGGCTTCCTCATTGCCAATGTTACCTTCGTGTCCGGGTACCCAGGCAATTTCTACCTCAACCAGGTTTGCGAGTTCCTGAATGGTTTGTTTGCACTCTTTTACCAGGGCTGAGGTAGTCTCCGTTTTGTCAAGGGCTTTGATAGCGGCCTGACTGTCGCTGTATATTACTATTCTTTCTACGTTGTGGTCGCTTATCACACTTCTAATCATTAGCGCACATTGCGTTATCGCAAATACTTCCGCTTGAAATACACTTGTGTATTTTCCCAGATTGAAGGTGGCTCTTCTTGTGTCGGGTTTAGCTATGTATACTCCAGCTCCCGATAGCATAGTTGATTCTTTCCTAGACCCATCTGTGTAACATATTGCAGTGCAATCCAGATCGTCTTGTTCTGTTTTCCAGTCTTCTCTGGATCTGATGCTTACCCTGTACTTTTTGTCGAAAATCCTTTCCTTATTTATTAGGTCGTTGTTAACTAATATCATAGAAAGGTTTTCCTCATAGTTTTTGCCTATTTCTGCATGACCTTTGTCATTGTTTCTTCCTTTCCATAGATTTATGCTTTTCAGCTTAAACCATTGTTCTGTGGCTCTCTTTTTTATTTCCAAATCTATTGGACTGAGGCCTAGTATCATTTCTAGGGCGGCCGTGGGAGTAGTTCTCATAGCTCCTGATATCATGATGCTGGCTAGTCTCTGTACCTTCGTGAGTTCTTTCCTGTTGTATTCTAGTTGCGCTTTGTGCCACCATACCAGGGCACCATGCAAAATTCTTGGTAGTATGATTGATCTGTAGATCCATTGGATTACTTCGGGTTTCATACCCCAGTTCCTGCCAACGGCTCTTCTGCATTGCATGAGGGCTGTCATCGCCTTCTTGCTTGTTTCTTTTATGTGGTTTCTAAAACTGAGGGTGCTGTCCAGGATTACCCCTAGGTATTTGAATTCCTTTACGGTTTCCAGCTCCTCGTCCTCTATGATTATTGGTGTCATTCTATCAACCTTTCTCTTATTCGTGAACAGCATCAGTTTGGTTTTTGTAGGGTTGAGGTTCAGTCCCTTATTCCTACACCATCTCAATGTTGTCATGATTCCTCTTCTCATTATGTCTCTGACCACGCTTAGTACTTTCCCTCTCACAAGTAAGAGGCCATCATCCGAGTACGCTTGGATGTATATGTTCATAGCGGTAATCTTTTTTACTAAATCATCTATTAGAATGCACCATAACAGCGGAGATAGACATCCCCCTTGGGGAAAGCCTCTTTTGGCTCTAATGGTGTATTTACTGCCTGCTAGTTCTGCTTGTATGGATCTGTGTTGTAGCATGTTGGTGATCCAGCCTGATATTTGTTCTGTTACGCCTTCTCTGTTTAAGGCCTCCACGATGGCATGTGCAAACGCTTTGTCAAAAGCGCCCTCTACATCGAAGAAGCATGCTAGGGCGTATTCTTTGTCTTTGGTTGATCTCTCTACTCTGACTACCATGTTGTGGAGGGCTGTCTCAATGGATTTCCCTTCCATGTAAGCATGTTGATTGTCATGTAGTGGGCTTATACTTTTACTTATGGTTTCTCTTATATGTCTGTCTATTATCTTTTCCAGTGTCTTCAGTAGGAACGAGGAAAGGCTGATACACCTGAAGGACTTCGCCTCCTGATATGTGGCCTTCCCTGGTTTCGGTATGAAGACAGCCTTGACTTTTCTCCATCCGCTTGGAATGTAATTTGTTGCTAGACTGCTCCGGTATAGAGCTAGGAGATCTTTCATTATGAACCTGAGAGCAGTTTGTAGCATTTTTGGAAAAATGCCGTCTGGTCCCGCTGCTTTGTATGGTAGAAATGAGGTGATACTCCACCTTAGCCTCTCTTCCGTGATAACTAGTTCGGCCTCTGCCTCACCGACTGATAGGTGTTCTGTGGATAGAGTATTCATCTCCTCTGTGTGCTCTATACAGTCCGGGAAGTGAGTAGCCATCATTTCGGTCAGTATTTCTTTGGGATTCACTATTATAGTGTCATCTTTTTTGAGACTGCCTAGTTTGCAGGTGTTGTCTTTTGCTAACATTCTCATTAGCCTAGCTGACTCGGGTTGTCCAGAGATGTTTTCGCAAAAGGCTCCCCATCCGCTTCTTCTTTCTTTTCGGCTTTTGTATTTGAAATTATTCCGTTCTTCTCTGTACTTGTTCCAGCTCTCGTCATCGTCCTTTTCTTGGGCAATTCTGAGTGCCTTTCTGATTCTCTTTCTTAGTTTATTGAGTTCCTTGTTCCACCAGGGTTGTCCCTTCCCTGACTTGACTTTTTTCAACGGACAGGCCGTTAAATAGGATTCCACGAGGGTCCTTTCTAGTCTGTCTGCTTCCCTTTCTATATCCGTTATGTTGTTTATTATCCTAGCATTACCGGGTTTCCATTTTTTCATGTGATTTTCGAATATATCCCAGTTAGTCCTCCTATTGTTCCTATAGCTTATAGTTTCAAGTTGGTAGTTCAAGCTATAGGTGATTCTGCGATGGTCTGAGAAAGAATCGGAGGTGTCAACTCTCCATTCTTTCATCCGATAGCTCTCTTCCTTTGACATGAGTGTAATGTCTAGTACTTCTTTCCTCGTTCTTGTAACGAATGTCGGTGTGTTGCCTATATTCATTATTTCTAGGTTAGTACTTAGGATATATTCAAGTAAAAGATTACCCTTATTGTTGCAGTCTGTGCTGCCCCACACGGTGTGGTGAGAGTTTGCATCACAGCCTGCCACAATGGGGATGTTCATACCTGTGTATCTCGATATTGTTTCTTCTAGGCATGTCCCTGGAGGCTCGTAATCCGTCTCACTCGGTATGTAGACAGACATGAAGACCATCCTTTTTCTGCGCCCGCCTTCATCGCCTATTGTAACTATCGCTGCTGTGAGATCTCTGTAACATTCAACTTCTATTAGTCCTAGTGCCCGTGCCTTGTTGCTGACGTATATGCATGTCCTCGGAGTGGACTTACCATCACGACAATAGATGGTCGTCCCTCCCAGGCACCCAATACCAGCCACTCGGCCCTCAGTGTTAACATACGGCTCTTGTAGCAGGGCAATATCTATGTCATTTGAAACCACGAATCTGCAGAGCTCGGTCATGGCTTCGCGGCAGTGGTGCAAATTTAACTGAAGTATCTTTATTTTTTTTTGTTTTGGTGTTTGTGTTTTGTGTGTGTTATCGTGCGTATTGAATGTTACTGTTTGTGTGTGTGTATGTGTCTGTGTGTGTCTAAACCTGAGCCCTGTTGCTTCGCCCTCGGGGTGATATGTCACAGGTCAGGTGGTGACCAGCCTGTGGGTTTCCACCCTTTGGTGCTCGGCTTGGGGTCCATGCGCGTGCTTGTAGCATGTGGGTTTGTTCCACCTTCGGCTCGGTGGTGTGTCCGCAGGGGGTGTACATTGCGTTTCGGCATTGCACAGTTGTCCCTGCGAGTTCCCACCCGGCTTTCCGGTGGCCCACATGTTTGTGCTGTTGGTATTGTATTGGCGCTTGTGCTTGGATGCTCCGTCCGTGTATCTGTGTTTGAGACAGAGCACCCCGTCTGTGGAGTGTTTTTCCTGGCCGTTTTAATAAGCCTCGCCTGTACTCTGGTAAGCTGATAGTGAAGCCAGGCATGGTCCCTCTCTTCACCAAAAACTCCGCTTGGCACGCCCAGAACCAGCCGAACGCCCGCTGCCAGCTCCTCCTTGTAGATGAGGGACCATTCCATTACCCTGAGATCTTTCTGGATCCTGTTGCCGAGTTGGAGGTACTTGAGGGCATCAGTGTGATCCTCCTCTCTGCCTGGCAGCCACACCGATACTCGGCTTCGATCCAGGGGCTTGACCTCGAGCGTAGTGCCCATGTACTCACCCAGGTTGCGAGAGAGAATCCACTCCCTAGCCTCAGTCGTGAATGGTGTCACAAGGAAGAATCCTTCCGACACCAGACCAGACGTAGCAAAGGCAGTGAATTGTCCCTCGTCCCCCTCGACTTTAGCATCCAGCTGCTCCCTGATTAAGCCTACCAACCTCGTTCTGATGTGAGCCGCCGCGGCGTCGTCCAGCCTGACGCCGTCTCCTCGGTGCACATAGACGGCGAGATCGCTCTGCTCCTTTGCGGAGCCTCGCGGTCCCTCCACCTCGTTACCTCGGTTCTGTCGCTTGGGCGGACGCTGCTGCGACGGTCCCTCCTCAGGGTCTGTCCCCTGCCTTTTTATTTTTGGTGGCCTCCTCTGTTGTTTGAGCTCCTCGGTCCCAGAGCCCGACGGGTTTGGTGTCAAGATCTGGGATCCAGGAGCCTTTTGGGCCTCCTGCAGCTTTTTGAAGAGCTTCCGCTTCTCCCTCTTCCATTTGCTCTTCGTCATGGCCACGTTCCATTCCCTATCTTTGCCGGAGCCATTTCCCTCATCCTTTTTAGGGGATGTGGTTTGCGACTCCAGCATACCGGAACCATTGACCTCATCCTTTTTAGGGGACGTGGCTTGCGGTTCCGATTTGCTGGTGTCGATTTTGTCGTCCTTTTTAGGGGACGGGGTTGGCGATTCCAACAAGACCTCCTCATCGATCCTATCCTCATTGCTGAGTCTGAGAGACGCGTCGAAAGCAGTGGGGAGTGACTCCTCACTTTCAGCGCGTCTGGGTGTTTTAAAAAGATTATTTTTGTTACCTGTTTCCATTTTGGTCCCACGATTAGCAAGGGAAATACACGGTACACCCGAGCAGAGCCCCGCATGCCCGGGTAAGGCTACATCCTTCTCCAGGGTTGCCCTCCCACTGGAGAGACACCGTTTGAGACCAGGCTTACCCCCTGGCCACGCATCCATCGGCACGGTCCGGTTAACACCTTGGATTGGGTAAGGAAGTGTGGAATTGGGTAGGATGGGTTTGGTTAGGATGGGTAAGGATAGGATGGGTTGGGATGGAAGGGGGGGTATGGGGAGGGAAGGGAATCTCCCGCCCATGTTGGATTTCACGTGCGGGATAGCGTTACTTCTACTTAGCTACTCGGATCCCAGGGCAGATGGTATTGTGTGATGCCTGTAAGAATCCG
Organism: Chrysoteuchia culmella; assembly: GCA_910589605.1. Classification (NCBI taxonomy): domain Eukaryota; kingdom Metazoa; phylum Arthropoda; class Insecta; order Lepidoptera; family Crambidae; genus Chrysoteuchia; species Chrysoteuchia culmella. The sequence goes on from OU342648.1 coordinate 11,727,638, forward strand.
AGTATTACCAGGGTGCGCGACGAGGACGCGGAAGCAACACTTGACGGTAGATGTGTCTTGCTCAACATCACACACTTGAGCACACATCAGCCGCCCTGCACCCCCAAATCTATTTTCAGATAGAAGTATTATAAAATTTTAACGGCCTTAACTTACCTATGTTAAATTGAAAGTTCTTTATTTACTTAATGAATAGTGATTTATCTGGTTCAAGGATACTCAAATATTAGATTTATTGTTTATTATAATGTTTACGTTACAATTTTTACTACCGTTTTTATCATTTTTGTTTAGTTACTACCTTTTTCTTTTATCATTTTAATTTGAAACCACCATCTGAAAACTTACCACTGATCCCTGCTCAGCCTCCGTTCCAAATCAAGTTACCGCTAATCAGATAGCCCATCAACTTCTTTTAAACGGCAAGTCATTGGGTAAACCAAACACCAGATAGCTCTGTGAGCACACGCGACCATATAAGCAAGCCATTTAAACTAAATGACATTGTCACTGCCGTCAGACAGCTCAAGCCCGGTAAAGCCTCAGGAGTAGACAATATCTCTGTTGAGCAAGTTAAACACCACGGGCTCGTTGCTGTGTCATGGTTGGTGCACATGTTCAACAATTGTCTGAAATCCGCTTCGATCCCCCGTCTCTGGAGGAAACTAAGGTCGTAGCTATCCCAAAACCAGGGAAACCAACAGACAGTCTGTACCTAACCCCGTAGCAGCTTATAAAATCATAAAGAAATATATCCTGGTCACGGTTACAAAATGTACCGAACCCGCTTACTAAAATTATAAAATATGAAGACCTATAATCTACTCTTGTTTAAATTTTTGCTTATCCTATCTTAACCTTAATATAAACTCTACTTTCTTAATATGCTCTTGTATAGTTTGAAAGGGCTCGTGATTTCTAGTGGTTTTCCCTGATTGTATTCCGTAGCATACCCAAATCTTTTCAGCATTGTAACTAGCATACTATACCTAATGTCCTAATAATGAATACTAACTTTTCCTATTGTTTCTTAAATATCTCTGCTATTATAACCGATACTTTACTAACCTAACAATAAAGAATAAAAGTTACTCTAATAGTTTGTCCATGAAAATTGATATTAAGTTATTACCTTTTCTTATGAACCTACCTATAAGCTTATGCATTTTCCTTAATGTTGTTATAGCCCAACAGAAATTACCTATGACAATTAAAGGACTTAGATTCTAGAATAACCTAAGAAAGTATACTATAATGCCCTGATCCTCACAGCTGTTTTAATAAATATATATTATATTAGGTAAAGAATCATCATTTAAGTTTTAGGAGTATACTACAGTGGTAAAAGGTAAGTTGTAAACATGAAGTAATAGTCACTGTGGAGTTAAGTATGGAGAGTCAATTACTACTACCAAGAATTTATTTGTTATCTATATCTTAGGGCATTTAAGTTATTACCGGCTAGGTACGAGCACCTCCCCGCTCAATACAATGGATCTCAACTCCAGACGGGTCAATCCTCTTCCGGCCTCAGCTGGATATTTTTAATAGAAATTTTAAGTACATATCTAAGGTCTACAGTCATTGTCAGTCTGACCTAGTACAATCAATTAAAAGAGGACAAGCAGAGTGCTTTCAAGCGATTTACCAGTCTACACAATAAAGAATTTCTCTTTCCACTGTGGCAGCTGAGTTATAAAATTGAATTTAATTTATAATATGTTTATTTCTAATTCTTTGCTGATTAACATTATATCAGGATGGATTCAACAATACAATCCATACAAAGTAAGGGATACTGGCAAATCTGGATTCTGAAGGAAGACTCAAAAGTATGCCATAAGGCAAATGGCTTTCCACATCTCACTTTTAGCTAAACTTAAAAATGGGTCACTACAAGTTGGTAACAATATTAGTTTGACTCTCAAAGAACACTAACCTGTACACTAATTGTGCTGAATAGACTTATCTTTTGTTGAATTCAATTACAAGTAGGATTCTATTTGTAGTTTCTTCCAATTGAGTTTGTTAGTGAAACCAAGTTAATATATTTAAGTTAAGTAGTACTTTAATTCCATTATTTGTGAATGTTTCTATTCACTAAATAAATAGATACCTTTTATGGTAAGTACATACTTAAAGAATTGTTCCCTTATTTATCACCATTCCAACAATTGTAAAAGTACACTCTAGCTCTGATCTTGCGTTCCCAAGCCGTGTCCTTAGCATAAGCTTATATAGAAACGCAGGCTACTTCATTCACCTAGATCTTACTGCAGTACACCTTCAAGATTACTAGAACAGTTTATTTCAATTATAAACAGTAGTCTATTCCAAAGTTTCTCATATAACCAACTCAATATAAAGATTTGTTTTCTTAATAGTTTAACCATTACTACAAAGGTAAGTACTGTCCACCATCATGACAGGAATTAGAGAATGAATTTGTCTAACTCTGAGACAATAATTGTAACTAGTATTGAAACTAAGTAAAGTCAACACAATTATGCACAAGATGTTAACTAATATAATCATTGATTAAATATCCTTCCTAGATTTCACTTAGCACTATTGGTTTTGTCAAAACACATCTGATTGGAATCAGATACAGAATATTAGCCCATTCACAATAAATCCTATGGACCCTTTTGATCACCATTTTATCCTATCACATCACCACAATGTTTCCGACCCGTTCTGATTTGTTTTCAATCCCATAAATGCTACCTACTTGTGAAGCTTATTGCAAACTTTCACTCATACTACTTTTGTTTCAATTAGGAGAATCTATTTTTAACCGACTCCAAAAAGGAAGATGTTCCTAAAGTCGACTGTATAGTAGTTTCAGCATACCGTTGTCAGTCGTCAACCCAGATCTTAAAACCATTTTAATATTTCCACAACTCTTTAGCTGCCTATGGCGGCCATTTTGTTGATGCTAATAATGACCTACTAAACCCGACATTTTCCTATCAATCCTACTAATTTTTCGCTAACAATTCGGCCATCTTGAGGAAGCCTAATGGCTCCCAAGTTACCCAACCCATTCTTATACCAGATGGCCTATCAACTATCCTTTCTCGTCATCTTTTATGACGCTTACCGCGATGTTTGGCGCGAAAGCCCTAATCGTGATTTTACCTGCCTAACCAACGACTAAAATCGATTCCTATGCTTGTAATTTGGCTCTTACCACAGCCAACGTCGCCCCACGCTGTACAGTTCGGGCAGGGACCCTCCTAATACCTCCTATAGCCTGTACGTGGTCAGCTCTGCTTGGGAAGGGAACAGAGCCGACGCCCTAACGTGAGAAAGAGGCATGGAAAGGCCGTGGGTCGAAGAGAGACACTAGCGGGTTCAACCCACACTTTCGGACCGTCGTGTTACTAGTTCTACATCTTCTTCCACGAACTCTCCATATGGCTTACTGGGCTATCTATTAGCAGTTGCCCGTTTGACACGCCATAATGCCAAACTCTGACCTAAACCCCCCAAGGTTTTGACAAATTCCCTTCGAGACACAAAACTAACATAAGTATATACTTGGGCTGCAAATACCATCAAAATCCTCAACGATCACAAGGACCCCCTCTAACACCTTATAGAGATAAGTATGAAAGAGAGAAAAATCTATGATCCCATACAACCGATGAAGACCCTGACAATACGATAGCAGTCCTATTCAAAACCTATGCCCTTCCTATTGACACTAACATCAATTCCGGGGCAGACCTAACTATATCAATTATGAATTTACTGGGGAATAAGCTACATTACTTTGTGGTTTTTTCGCAAACAAAATTTATATACTTTAATCATGAACTTAATTATACCAGTTAAGCTCAGATTAACGCATTTCTAGCAAAAGATCGCGAGGAAATTTGCGGCCTAGCGTCAAAACCTCGAATTTCACTATCTTGCTGACTTCTTGATGTTTTCTTGATTTAAAGATATACTATTTCAATGATGCTTTCTTACAGAGAAAAGTTGGCGTCTTTTCTCGCTTCGGGGGTCCGTCTTCACACGTCAGTTGCGATGATGCTAAGAGACCCTATCTAAGAAAAATGCCCCTTATATAGAGCCATTCCCACGCATCCCCTCTAACACCGCGTCACCTAAAACATTTTCGTTCTATTTTCAAATTCCCTAACAAGACGCGTCTTCTTAAGCTTCGCACCTACATTTCATGGATGCCACACCTAAACTTTTCCCCTCTTCCCAAATATTAGGGTAAATTTTATATCCGTGAATAATAAAACTTTATCATATATTACTATATGGTTACGTATTTACTTTTATGATCAGTAACATAGTCCTATCTTGTCAAATTATTCAATGCTTTCAGCATTGTTCTCACTATGCCCTTTTATAATTTTCTAATTATTACAGAACAATCCCCTTTTTCACACGACAATCTTAATGTTTGTTATAAATAAAGTATTAATCTCTGAATTTCTAAGTTTACAGGGTTTGTGAACCGATGGCGCGGCCTCTTCATTCTCACAAGTGCCTGTATAAGCCCAGATCGAATAAATGATATTGAATTTGAATTTACATGTAATAACTATACTAATAAGTTATTATTGTAAACTAGTCAATAATGTGATTTATATATTTTTTCCTCAAAATCAATAATTCGTATGACTACTTTGTCTAGATCCCATCTAATTAACAAATTTCAATTTGCTTTTCCCAGAATGACATAAATCTACTTTTCATATGTACCTGTAAAAGCCCAGGCTAAATAAATTATACTTGTTGAATTTGAATATTGAATTTACATGTAATAACTATACTAATAAGTTATTATTGTAACCTAGTCAATAAAGTGATTTATATATTTTTTCCTCAAAATCAATAATTCGTATGACTACTTTTGTCTAGATCCCATATTAATAATTTCAATTTGCTTTTCCCAGAAAGACATAAATCTACTTTTCATATGTACCTGTAAAAGCCCAGACTGAATAAATGATACTTATTGAATTTGAATTTACATGTAATAACTATACTAATAAGTTATTATTGTAACCTATCAATAACGCGATTTATATATTGATTTTCCTCAAGATCAATAATTCGTGTGACTACTTTGTCTAGATCCCATCTAATTAATCATTTCAATTTGCTTTTCCAAGAATGACATAAATCTACTTAATTTAGTTCATCAAAATGCCTATTATTGAATTCTGATTAAAGTAACTATCCTATCCTTCAACTATTTTGTATACATTAAAACTATTATTTCCAAACAAACAGACAAATCATATGGGTATTTTTGGCATAGCAACTAGAAATTGGCAACACTTAGTCACTATCCATGTTCCCTCCAAGATGCGTCTCTTTTTTCTTATCTTAAAAACTTTTACCGTCTCGCTATTGGCTAACTCTGATTGGTTAGTCGAATAATGTAATGTCAAATTCAAATTCAAATTTTGACATATTAAAAGCCGGGCTATTCCAGCCAACCTTAAGCGAACTTAACTCGAACCGAATCCTATACGTTTTCCTCGTTAAAGTCGAAGTTATCGTTAAAGTTAGATAGCACAATCTATCCTAAAAAGTCATCATTATAATAAAAAGTTTTGTTGTTTATACAATGACATCCTACGTCACCATGGCGATCGATCGATGACGCTACTTATTAGGTTCTGATTTAAGTTAACTTGATTAATTTATAGTGATAGTTGATTCTATAATTCAATATCAGTTTGTAACGATAATCTAGTAAATTACCTTAATATTACAGAAGGATTGTTATTAAAGGTCTTGATGAAATTTATTAATTCCTACTTTCGTCACCCCGGCGCCACTATCTAATATGACTGATCTGACGTTGTCAAACCTATGTTATTGTTTTTTATAACCTATAAAGCCAATATTATTGTTTTCGTTGAATATCAAGTTTTGCTAAATAAATCGTGTTGTGCAATAACCTATAGAATATAGACATTATCTTAAATTTCCTGAAGATGATAAACAAAGTTTGTCTCAATCTTTTTTTTGTCAATACAAAGAAATATTTGGAACATAAATATCATGTTTACTTTTTGGACTTTCACAAAGATTTACCATATAAATGGTGCTGTGCAACAATCTACAGAATATAGACATTATAGAAATTTTCTGATGACGATAAATAAGGTTAGTCTCAAACTTTTTTATGTAAATATAGAGAAATATTTGGAATAAAATAACAGTGCAGTTTTGGACTGTTACAGCTCGACCCCAAAATTCTTCATAGGTGACAATACTACGTATTGGATCCGGTGTAGAATTTTCTTACTCAATTCTCAAATATTTATCTCTACTCTTCTACTCTTATCTCATGATATATTTATATATATAAACTCCCCCCTTTTCTCCCTCTTATAACCCTATCTTTTATTATTTTCCCAAAATCAAAGAACTGTTGGGTGAGCCCTAGTGTAAATGAAATTAAGATTGTAGAGTGTATTTAAACCAAGACAATATCAAAAATTATTAAGCGAATTTTAAGTATTTTTTATTACTTTTGCCAATTCCGACTTATGCATATCCAACACCAGAGTCGTACAAGATCATGGAAAGTGTGGGTTGTGAGGCCACAGTCCCTAATAGACATACCCGGACACATACGCTCTTTTCTAACCTTATGAAAAGATGGCGTTGGACGCAACGTATCCGCCCGAAGCACCCTTCCACATTTCCGTACTCCTCCTTCTACACGACAGGGCCTACTCTGCCGGATAGGGGTGAGCATATACAATGTCCCTATATTTCCAAAAGCTTACTTAAGATTCTAGAACAACCCTAATATCACCTTGGAGAGTGTGCAGTTGCCGGGTTTAAAAATAGCTCTTAGCTTCTTGTGGAGTATGAATTTTGGACAGTTGTTCACACCGGGACATTACAAACATCAACAGAGTTCGTACCTTTTTTTTTTAATTTAACCTAGCACCAAAGTCCCACTGTACAAAATTCAAGTTTGTTAAACAAAAGTTCGTGTGCGGGTCTTATCTCTTGGGTCAATAATAATGGTTGTAATCAGGCTTCACGTATGTTATAAACCAAGGCCCTCCATATTGAATCTATTTTTTTTTTGTCTAGTAATCTAGATTAGATTCTCATTCTATTCATCTTTTCTTTAACGCAACGATCACTATCATCATTCTCTAGCCTTCTTTCACGCCACCTAAGATTATATCATAGCTACAACCTGAATACAAAGTTATTTAACTAAAGTCGAATAGATTTTGTATTATATTATAAAGGTTTGATATAAATACGCTGATTGTCACCATATGAAATTCTACGCAAAATTGCAACCCATCGAAATGCATTTCACTTACATGACGCAAGAGTATGAATTTACGCAACGCACCCTATCAGTACGCCTTTCTACGCATCGCATCTTCAACGCATCTCTACGCAACGCATCTTATTAGTACGCATCTCTACGCCACGCATTTTGATTAGTACACAATAAGTGTGTATATATTCCTTTATATTTTTAGATTTCCTTCTGTAATACTTCTCTTTTAAGCTTAATAATTATTTAATTAAAAGTATCATTGACAATTGCACGTCAGATTTAACTTGAGTCATTTAATTATTCACATTATCCGCTTTACAAACTGAATTTCGAATTATTGAATTTCATTTTTTTTTTTTTTTTTGAAATTTAAATTTTTTGAATTTTGAAACGTGAAAGTTGAATACTTTTTTTTTTAATGAATAATTTTTTAGAAAATCGTAAAGATTTCCTTTTAGTAGTTGTACCTACCTCTTAATAATAAACCCCCCCGAAAGAAAAGCCGCCAACACTCCCCTCTATCTGACCTTACAATTTCAAGCAACTCAAACAAGAAAATATCCATTTCGTTAATGGTTAGCTTAACTTTTATCGTATGATAAAACAATTTAGAAGGGTAATATCTCTTTTGAGATTTTGTGGTTCTTAATAAGCTGATTTTGTGGGATTTTTTATTCCTTCAGCCTAATTATTGAGTTGTTAATTTTGTAAGTTCAGATAGGCTTTTCCCGTGCCCAACAAACTCTATACAAAATTACCCCATTACTATTTATTATTCAAATAAAAGTTACAATTGCACTTAATTATAATAACATAACATATTGTTTCTTTTTTTTTTTAAATAATCAAGACTTCAAATTATTTATAATATCTAGACAGATGTATGGCGTTAAACCTTCCTCGTTCATTTCCAGTTTTAGGATCTACTAGCAAATACACATTTTTAAACGGATTAGCTCCAACCACAAAGGGACCCTCGTACAATGGCTCAAACTTTTTTGTTATTTTTAACTTAGCGTCAGACTTATTTAATTTTCTTATTTTAACTAGATCTCCTATTTGAAATTGAATAATTCGATATTTTTCATTAAATTTGTTTTGACGTAATCGTCCTGCTTTCCTTAAATTTTCACGGGCCTTTTCTCTAATTTCGTCTACAGTTGGAGATACTAAATCAATTGGTATGTTGCTGTCAAAAGTTAAACTTGTCGGTTCACTATATAAAATTTCACAAGGAGTAAAACCAGTACTTTCATGATAAGTATTATTATATAAAATTTCTAATTTCGGCAATAATTCAACCCAACCTTTATGATTTTTCCTACAGTAAGTTCGAAATAAACGACCTAGTTCCTTGTTTACTCTTTCAGTTGTATTAGGTCTAGGGTTCCTAACGGTGGTATAAATAACCCTTACTCCTTCTTTTTTCATAGTTTCTTTCCACATTTTACTAGCAAATTGTGACCCATTATCAGACATTATAGCTTTCGGTTTTATTATGCGAAAGAATTTTCTTACTTTTGTTAATACCGAAATTGCAGTTGCTTTTCTAAGATCATAAAATTTTACAAATTTACTAAAAGAATCTTGAATAACTAAAATATAGCTCATACCGAACTTCCCTGATGGTAATGGCCCATATAAATCTACCATAACAATATCTCCTACGTTTTCAGTTATAATTGAACGACAAGGACCTACATACTTAGCTGTATCACTCTTTGTGACCTGACAATCATGACACCCCCTTAATAAACGTTTGACCTGTTTAGTTAATCCTTTCCAAAAAAATCTATCCCTAACGTATTTAATTATTTTGTACGCCCCTTGATGTCCCATTTCAAAATGAACCTGCCAAATAACTTCTTCTCTAAGTGAATCTGGTAAAAATAACACCCTTTTATTTCCTTCCCCAGGTGAATAATATAATAACCCATCTACTAAAGAACATCTTCTAAAAATTTGGCTTGACCTGCTATTCACCACAACCCCACTATCTAGTTTCTTAATTATTTCACCTATTTCTGTATCGTCCTGTTGTAACTTAGCCAAATTCGTTAATTTGCCATGTAAACCTCTATTAGTTCTATTTTCAGTATAAAATATCCTAGGTGAGTTAGTCTTATCCTCTTGTAAGAAATCTCCTTCTGGTTGATATCTAGATAGCACGTCTGCTACTATATTTTCTCTACCCTTGACATGTTGGACTTCATATTGAAACTGTTCTAAATAATTTATCCACCTAGTTACTCGTGCATTATATAATTTACTATTCTTTACAAATATTAAAGCTTTATGATCTGTACGTATTATTACTTTAGCCCCCCGTAAATAAGTTTCAAACTTCTCTAAACAACAAATAATTGAATAAAATTCTTGTTCTGTAACTGTCCAATTTAATTGAGCCCCTCTTAATAATTTACTGTGAAATCCTAAAATTTTTATTTCCCCGTGGTTATCCAATTGGTACAAAAATCCAGCTAATCCTATTCCTGAGCTGTCAGTCTGTAAGTAATATGGTTTAGTAAAATCCGGATGGTTCAACTCTACAGTTCTAATAAAAAGTGACTTTATTTTCTCAAATGCATCCTGTTCCTTTTGTCCCCATTTCCATTTTTTGTCCTTTTTTAATAATTCACATAAAGCTTTAATATGAAAACTATAATTAGGTATAAATTTGCGATAAAAGTTACAAAGTCCTAAAAACGCCCTGACTTGTTTTAATTTCTTTGGTACTGGAAATAATTGTATTGATTTAACCTTTTCTGGATCTGTGCGAATTCCTTTAGTAGAAATGATATAACCTAACATTTTTACTTCAGTACTCAAAAATTCACATTTCTCTAGGTTACAAGTTAAGCCTGCCTTTGATAATTTTCCTAATACTATATCTAAGTGTTCTAAATGTTGCGATAACGATCCAGTCGTTATAATGGCTAAATCATCTAAATAATTAACGCAAAAATCCCTAACTTCGTGTCCTAAAATGAAATCCATTGCCCTACTAAAACTTCCTACAGACGTTTTCAATCCTTGTGGTAACACATTATAGACGTAAGATTTTCCATTAAATGAAAATCCCGTATACTTTTTACTAGAATCTGATATGGGGATTTGAAAGTAGGCATTATTTAAATCTACTATACTAATGAATTTTGCCCCTTGAAAAGAATTTAGAACATCTAGTTGCAACGGTGGTTTTTCAGTTTCCGCTATCATATGCTTATTTATTTCTCTTGCGTCTAACAACACACGTATAGACCCGTCTCGTTTTAACGTAAAAGTCAATGGACTACAATATGGCGTGGAAGCCCGACTAATAACCCCTTGCTCTTGCATCTCCATTAACTTAGCTTCTACTTTGTCTCTATATGCATATGGTATTGGATACGTCCTTTTTACTACAGGTGAATGTGTTTCCATGTTAATAACATGTTCATAACAATTTGCTCTCCCCAATTTAGAGGTAAATAAACATTTGTGTTTCATCAAAACTTCCTCTAAGGCCTCTCGTTTACTTTTATCTAATTTTAACTTGTATATTAACTCTTGAATATTTCTCTCTACATTTTCTTCAATGATGGCCCCGATATCAAAACTTTCTAATAGACTGCAATTACTGGGAACGTTCTCTCCCTTGTAAAACTTAAATAATTTCTTTTCATTTCCTATAATAATTTCTACCCCTTCTTCCTCTCTGTTAAGTTTTATGGACGCTTGATTTTCTTTCATCCAATCAAATCCCAATATCAAATTAGCACTAAGACCGGGTACAATTAAAATAGTTAAATCACATTCAAAGGATCCTATACCTAAAGTAACTAAGGCAATTTTCTTTATCTCTACACTCCTCTGACCTACTGCGGTTTTAATAAAGAATGATTTAATAGGCATAGTGGGTATCGTTGGCCTTTTCCCTATTAAGCAATTCCAGAACTCTTCTGAAACACATGTTATATCACTACCCGTATCTAATAAAGCTACAAGATTTTCACCAAATATTTGAACTAATAATTCAGACTTAAATACCTGTGTATCTACTCTATTTGTAGTTTCCTCGTCAAAAATTGCACCTATGTTACTGTTAACATCAACTAAAAGTTGTTCTATTTTTAACTTTAAAATCTCTACTATTTTACTAGGAATGTTTTGAACTAAGGCCTCCGGCTCACTATAACCTAAACCTACTCCTGTATTGTTATCTTTAAGATTTAGTCCTATAGGTATTCTAATACCGGTTTTATTTCGCCCTAATGGTTCACCTGGATACCAATTCATCCTAACCATTATATTATAATTTGGGTCCCCTGTGGTTGAAGCTGATCCGGAGACTAGAGTCTCAGCTTCCTTTAGTTTAACGCCTCTCTACTATTTACATCGGTATCATTAATTAAATTAACTGCTTGTACTTCAGCCTCTCTTGGTCTCTGCCACTGTCTATACGTTCGTTGGTATTCTTTCTTCCTCTTTTCCGATTCCCTGAAATTCCTAGATACGAAAGTGTTTGGAACTTCCTGTTTCTGTATGTCGTCCATACTTCTTAAAAATTCGGCAGCTTCAATAATAGTTTCTATTTTGCTAGTCGCCCAAACTTGCTGAATAAATTTCGGGTAATGTCGCATAATATCGCCAATCAATTGTTTTTCAGGAATGTTGTAACTTAACATCTGCGCTTTACCGGTCAATTTTAAGAAATGCTCTACCATGGTGGGTGTCTCCGTCCTATTCCATAATCCTTGCACTATCTTCCGTCTCAACTCATTTTGTTCATTTTCACCCCAATATGCTTTCAAGAAATCTAATTTAAAATCAACTAAACCGGTCCATCTTCCTTTATAAATACGAGCCCAATCTCTAGCGTTTCCGGTTAAGCATTCCAGTATTAGATCTAATTCGTTGTCCGACTTTCCTGCCTTTTTCAAATAAGTCTCTAAATCTTCAATAAAGTTAACTGGATGTATTGACGTCTCCCCAAATTTTGGTTTGTCTAAATTAACATTCTTAACGTTCCAAATAATATACTTTTGTTTATCTTCAACTGGATTAGATCCCTTAGTAGCATTCCCGTGTACATAACTACTTCCTATTTCAATATTATTCAATGAGGTAATCTCAGCTACTGACGTTTCTTTTCCTCCCTCAGAAGTATCCTGAATAGACATCTGTGTCTTTGTGACTTCCCCACTTAATACATCTATTCTTCTAGTTAATACACCTATCGTACGACTTAACATTCGCTGTATTGTCAACAGTTCTCGTGAACGTGTTATCTTTGGTTTTTTTATAGTTTTGACTATCCGTTGTTGCTCCTCAGCTGGTAGAGATACCCTAGTTTCCAAAACCTCTGGTTGGTTGGAATTCTTATTGGTTTCCTCTAAATTCCCTGGCTCCTCAATTGATTCATATCGCTTGGGCGTACGACGAACTCGAGTCGGTTTACCCATGATAAGTTTAATTTCTTTGTTAGTTCTTGAGTTTTGGTGTAAGGTCAGATCTTCAAACAATTAAATCATAATAATCCTATTGACTTGGTTTTATATTACCCAACGTGTTGGACAACATGAAACCATGCCCTCAACTTCTAACTAATTTAATCATTATAAATTATTTTGAATTAAATTAATCTCAAAATTTTGTCAATCACTAACTTAATTTAAGTATTTTTTTTTTTATTATTATCCTAAATTGTTATAACGTTTCACTTTAATTATTTGTTTATTCATTTATTTATTTTAATGCCAATAATTGATCTAATTGTCTAACTATGTAGTTTTATATAAAACGCACTATAATCAGAACGAAATCAAATCCCCCTAACCATTCTGTCTTGTCATTGCTTTAATGATTAAAATGTTTTGATAAATAGTCCTACAACAGATTTCAACTAGATATTATTAAAATGTTAATAATGCCAAACACAAGTGTAACTTTCCTCAAATAGATATATCTTATTCATAAAATAGTTAACCTAAGTTATGAACTGATCCCTCCGTAACATAGTATCTAAATAAAATAACTTAATAATCCCACTTAAGTTTGAAATATATTACTAGACCTTAAAAGTGTAACTAATTAATTCACGACCCCATTTTTTTATTATGTTGTTAATATCTTTATAGCATTGATACTTAAAATCACTAGTCATAGTCGTAGCTAAAACCCAGAAAATATTTGTTTCCTAAAGTTTCGAAAAAATCACTACCTATAATCTTAGTTGCACTAAAATCCAAGTCCAGAATTGTCATTACTAAAGGTCCTAAAAGTCTTTACTACTTCTATAAAATATTATAACTGCAATAATTTAATCTATCTTAACTTGAATATCCATAAGTGTTATCGATAACCCTATCTACATCATTATTCTAATTCACATCACTATCCAAAGAACATAAATTGTCATTATTAGTTACTACAAATATGTGTCAAATAAAGTAAAAGTTATCCTCAACAAAACATCTAACAATAAGTTGCAAAACCCTACAGCCACAAGAACCATAGGATAAACAAATAGTGCCTGTCCCTCATAAATTGCCGCAAGACAAGCCTAAAATGTTTTCCATGTTTACTAATAAACTACTTCTAATTCTACTCATAAAATCTTTCAATGTAAAGTTTCTAATTTGCCTTATTTGTTTCTTGTTAAAAAATTATTGTTTAACTTTTACTTGGAAAGCAACGGACAAGTTATAAAATCATACTTCACAAACCATTCAAAGTACACAAAACTAAAGTGATCCTAAAAGTTTTCTTAGAAGACCCTGCTCCTTATTCTTTAAATAGTAGAGAAACTCTTATCACAACCATCCTTTTCCACAAGTATTTTAATCTATAAGATTCTAAACTTATCTTTCTTTTTTTTCTGTTATCCGATTGTTTGCAAAGACAGAAAATTCTTTATACTTCAAAGCTCCCTACTAGATATACCTGAATACAACTTTATTCAAGCTTATGGAAATTTAAAATACTATTATATCCTTCCTAATTCTATACTAAAGTTGCAAGTTATTAATTAATTGTATTTAAGGAAAGTAGCATAATAATAAACAATCATTCATCCAACTTTGATCGTTAAAAAGTTAATTTTATTTCATTCTATCTCATCACAAGTTTCAATCTCAAGTAAAATATCTTATCCTATCCTATAGATAAATAACCATTTATTCAAATCTGATCATGAACCAAGATTTGTCTATCAAACTACCGGACCATTAATGATAAACTTTGCAATTGAATTTGCAATGATGATTTCAATTCCATAAATCATTCAATTAACTAATCTCTAAAGTTTTGAAACTATCTATGAAGTTTGATGTAGGCATTGACTAGGGTGCATTGACCTTAAGTTATAAAAATATTGTCTAACATGAAATGTAAGAGTTCAACCTAACCATTTGGATCTAGTTAATACATTCACAAAAGTTCAAACACTCACCACTCTCATTGGAAAACTTTTTCCCGAAGATAATTGAAAAGTCCACAAAAGAAAAGTTAAAAGTCTTAGTAGCGGTAGGTGTACAAAATAATCGCTTTAGAGTTAATCATCCACACATCCTCGATCACTGTCAGTCAGACACGACAAAAATTCTTTAATTGTTCTTTATAATTTAAACTGATTTACCGGTATAAACAAAAACATAAACAGCGAAAAACTAATGTCATTCATTAACAGTCAGTCCAGGTCATTGACTTGTAAATATATGGACCAGCCATACCTACAAAATTAGCGTGCATACCTATATTATGTTTGGCGCATAATATGGCCGCTCACCCTAGTGTTGTACCATATTGAATAGCTGATATCGAAATAGTTACAATTAAAACTTATAATAAATATACGTTTTAAATATTAATTTATACTCCTCAGAACAAAAAAAGGCCGGCTTAGGCCCAGAAATGGATTTAAAACCAACTACTTCACTTGCTTTTTTAAGCATTTATTTGGCAATTGGGGTGGGAGGTTACATAATGTAGTGCGAAGTCCATCTCCAATAGTCTTACGTGATTATGTAATTGGGTTTAGCGCGTTTAATTAAGTTTAATATATAGATAAATAATTATTATAGTATTTCAGATCTTTCGGGCCGACAGTTCGTACGATAGACGTTAAAAATTTTCCCACTTGCGAGTATCGTTCCGAAGTAAGCACCAAAAGTGTTAGCGCGCTAAAGCATGTGGCCGCACTTGCGTGTATCGTGGCATTGTCCGAAGCTTCGGGGCGATACACGTAGGTACGGCCATAGCATAAAAAGGGGCTAAATTTAATAATCAAACTCATTCTTATGGAATCCGTTTGAAAGGTAAAAGCATTTTTTTTTAAAGAAAACAGCTCATTGTCTATGTATGCCTATTTTAAGCTACATTAAAAGTAATTATTACTTAAGCAATTATTTTGTATGAAAGTAATTGTATAAGTTTGAATTACTTTTACTCAAGAAGTTAGTTGCCTTCTATTATAAATACTAGAGTTCACACTTCTATTTATTATAGTCAAGTGTAAGTAACTACCTACCTAGTTAATTAAAAGTAAATTATACTTATGCATTTTTTTCATACAAAATAGTTACTTAAATAATTAACTTTATTGACGTATTACTTACATTACACTTGACTATAAACACGTATGGTATACAGGAGTGAGAGGAGGAAAAATAAGTTACGTTTGATTGTTTAAAATATAGTATTACTTTTTTATTCATTTCTAAATAATACCAATTTAATAAAATAATTTCTAAACAATACTAATTTTTTAGCATGGTATCGGAACCTAAGATCGAGATAACCTTGATAATCGATTTAATAAGCAGTCCATCCATCCATCTCCAAAGATCCAAAGATTCTTTAGTAAAGCCAGTTTCAACATTTACATGTTGGTGCCATTTACTTAGTGTCCGAGGGTGTGATAAACAAGTGTTTTAGGTTTTCCTCATAAAATTTTAAGTTTTTGATAATTATAAATGGAGAGCAAGGGCGAATTTCCTGTTTTCTTCGCCATACTTTTCAAAGGTATAGAGATTTGGCTTTGGCAATTTGCCTCTTCAAAAAATCTTTTGATCCTGTACATTCTTCCAAAATAACAGTTTCATCAATATTAATTGATTTTCTTCTTTGAAGATCTTCTATTACATTAACGAATATAGCAATCTTTTTATCACGTCTTCATACCCTTTCGTTTAAATTTTTTACTTTCTTCTTTAAAAGAACACTTTTCTGCAAGACTTAAATATATTTTTTTTTAATCTGAAAATAAAAGGAATGATCAGGTTTAAAAGACTACTTATAAAACTAATAATAATTAACCTAGCCTATATTACATTAAGTCAAATATTATACAGTTTATTTATACTGACCATCGCATTGATTATTGTGAGATTGACTTGTTAGTATTTGTTTTTGCCTGGTTGGTTGAAAAATATTTGATAGGCTGAAAATGAACAAAAGAATCATTAATTACTTTCAATTTAATTTAGTTAATGATAAGGTCATGTGTGTAAATTTTTAACCTAGCCTATATTACATTAAGTCAAATATTATACAGTTTATTTATACTGACCATCGCATTGATTATTGTGAGATTGACTTGTTAGTATTTGTTTTTGCCTGGTTGGTTGAAAAATATTTGATAGGCTGAAAATGAACAAAAGAATCATTAATTACTTTCAATTTAATTTAGTTAATGATAAGGTCATGTGTGTAAATTTTTTTATCACTATTATACTGTACTAAAGCTATGTTTAATAGCAATTTTATAGCTACGTAAAGTAATATCACACATAGCTTATGTACAGTAAGTCAAACAGTAAAAAACAATCAATTTTATTCTCTTACTTTTACTAAGACAATTATAAAACATATCCTCACCGTAGTAGATGTTGACGCACCTTCTAGTGAACTAGTCATTTCTCGACTCTTTTGATTCTTCAAACAGATTTGATTAGGCTGAAAATATATAAATAGCTTTGATACAACTTCTACAAACTATAATAGGATTCAGAATAAGATAGAAGAATACACTATTCTGCTTTATAAAATTATTTACAATGTAAAAATCACTTACCAAAAGAGTCACGCAATCTTGTTACATCGAAAGTTTTCATCAAAATGCATCAGTGCAAACATACCAAATTTTATGTCGTGTGTTTATATTTTCTTGACCAATAGCCTCTATCCATTTCTGCTTCGAAATTTTGTTCGAAGGAAATCTATTTGACAAAACACCATTGATGAATAAAATGACAAATGTATCGATATTTCAACACAACCCATGACATCACTAATTTTACAAATGCAATACAACTCGAACTTTAATATGAAAAAAACTTCGAAATACCACAACTGAAAACAATATATGTCCTTATAATCTTTCAAAACAACTTTTTCTTATATTTCATTACACAATATCGTTTTAGATTCAACAGTAATTGTGAAAATTTAATACTAACCTATGGAGAGTCAATGAAGGTTGATTAATGTTTTTCCTTGCACCGTACTGCTTAACACAACACGAAGGCATGATGTTCCCAACTCTAGCAAGGCTCTGAATGGAACAGAACCAGGTTTTTGTGCGTATTTATCAAAAAATAAACAAAACTGTTGAGAGTTAATAAAAATTTGACAGCAGATCTACCACAGAACTTGGAACTAAAGATGGCGATGCCGGCACGCGTCAAAACGCTCATGACGTCACATGAAAATGTTGCCAAAATGTGTACTGTGCAAACACTATCCGTCTCTTTACCCATACGCAAACATAGGTGAGTTAGAAAGAGACAAACATCGATTTGATAAGAATGTATCGATTTAATATATATTTGTATAAGCAAATTTTATATAGATCTATAGGGCGCCTCCATAGTTCTGTTGTATCTCTATGGTCCAGGTCACAGCCACAGATTAGGTATTTGTTACTACCAGCGTCACAGAACAAAAGACCGTCAACTTGACGTTATGGTTATTCGTTCGAAAACTTATAAAATTAAAGTCTAAATAACTGACTGTTTAACTATCTATCTACTATGATATTACGATTAACTTAATATGTAATAAAAATATATTTACGTGACTTATCGAGACTGTGTTCGTCCACTATCCTACTAGAAGATTTAATTAGCCCAATAATCTGATATTTGTTCTTGTTAAAAAGAATCCCTATAAATTACACACAATTTCTAAGTGACTTTCTTGGGTTAGAAAATGCCTTTAACTATTCAAATCTAACTTGCATCTATTAATTCTCAATCAAATCTAACACATAACCTCATAATCCCGTTTTTATTTGTCAGGGCTTGGGAACCGGTTTAAAACATAGTAGTTAATAAAGGTTTTTGATAATGGTTTTTACATAAACCTTTCCCAACATATTTGGAATAAAAGTGCTTCGAAAACCTAAATAAACCGATTTGATCCTAAGTCGAGAAAAGAACCTTATCTACTTATTTTGCATCGTCCTATCATACCTCTGTACAGGTTTCAATAAGTATTGTAGTTGAAAGTTATGAAAATCTTTTATAAAACAGTTAATTAATTCAAAGCCCTTTTAATTTCGCACCTTCGTAAAACTGATATTTTTAAAGTTAAGGTAGAACCAAACCTTATAATAACCCTATATACTTGCTGCTGATTAAGTATGAAAATTAACCGGTTATACAAGGCCTGATTTGAGTTAACTATCCAGAATGGTACAACACATATTACTAGTAGCGACATCTATTACGTAATAGTGTAGTCATTGCTTTTAGCCCCAAGTTATTAATTCCCATTGGACAAGACTATTAATTATTTTATTGAATAAAGGACCTAAAAATTATGATTGGATCAATTTATGGTACCGAAGTGCTTGAACTACTTGCCTAACTTCAAAGTTTCATTAAGACAAACTATGAAATAATTTTAATTTACTTCAACCTCTCATACTGATTCTATGGCTGTATGGTTTAACGTCATTGCCCCCTATCCGAGTTGACATCTTGAAAGTAAAACTTCAACTTAGCATAAATTGAAATGTCAAACCTAGTTTCTACTATCGTGTTTCTATCTACCTACACCTATCTATATCTAGTTCTCTGTGCTTTGCTATTATCTTATCTGAACGCCGGCGCCGCCGTACTAAAATCGCTTTGAATCGCAACCGTGTTAAAGCTACCTACATGACATTTGCGGGACTGTGCATTAAACTATGTTTTATGGTACTGTGTGTTAAACCAAAGCAACCATTCATAATGAAAAAGAAGATTGTACTCCTAACCTTTTGTGTGAAAATACAAAATTTCTCTCATTTCAGGACATAACCAAACCAAATACATGGACTAAACGACCCCCAGTTTGTTGAACCCTTACAGATCACTCTCAAAGAACCTTACATGTGAAACAAAACACTGGAACTATTTAAAAGAGGAAATTGCTTCAACTATGTAAACAAATGCTACCTATTGCAAGCTAGTTACAAGCCTATCCGCTTCACTGCAACAAAATGTGACTGTAACATACTGAAATGCAGACAGCCACTCACTTCCAGAACTAAACAAGAGCTTCGATAAGCTATACTAACCGCTACTGACTTATTAAAAAGATTTGATGTATGTATTCTTTTTTTTTTCTAATAATCCTGGTCACGGCTATACCATAATGTACCTAACCCCGTAGCAGCTTATAAAATTATAAAATATGAAGACCTATAATCTACTCTTGTTTAAATTTTTGCTTATCCTATCTTAACCTTAATATAAACTCTACTTTCTTAATATGCTCTTGTATAGTTTGAAAGGGCTCGTGATTTCTAGTGGTTTTCCCTGATTGTATTCCGTAGCATACCCAAATCTTTTCAGCATTGTAACTAGCATACTATACCTAATGTCCTAATAATGAATACTAACTTTTCCTATTGTTTCTTAAATATCTCTGCTATTATAACCGATACTTTACTAACCTAACAATAAAGAATAAAAGTTACTCTAATAGTTTGTCCATGAAAATTGATATTAAGTTATTACCTTTTCTTATGAACCTACCTATAAGCTTATGCATTTTCCTTAATGTTGTTATAGCCCAACAGAAATTACCTATGACAATTAAAGGACTTAGATTCTAGAATAACCTAAGAAAGTATACTATAATGCCCTGATCCTCACAGCTGTTTTAATAAATATATATTATATTAGGTAAAGAATCATCATTTAAGTTTTAGGAGTATACTACAGTGGTAAAAGGTAAGTTGTAAACATGAAGTAATAGTCACTGTGGAGTTAAGTATGGAGAGTCAATTACTACTACCAAGAATTTATTTGTTATCTATATCTTAGGGCATTTAAGTTATTACCGGCTAGGTACGAGCACCTCCCCGCTCAATACAATGGATCTCAACTCCAGACGGGTCAATCCTCTTCCGGCCTCAGCTGGATATTTTTAATAGAAATTTTAAGTACATATCTAAGGTCTACAGTCATTGTCAGTCTGACCTAGTACAATCAATTAAAAGAGGACAAGCAGAGTGCTTTCAAGCGATTTACCAGTCTACACAATAAAGAATTTCTCTTTCCACTGTGGCAGCTGAGTTATAAAATTGAATTTAATTTATAATATGTTTATTTCTAATTCTTTGCTGATTAACATTATATCAGGATGGATTCAACAATACAATCCATACAAAGTAAGGGATACTGGCAAATCTGGATTCTGAAGGAAGACTCAAAAGTATGCCATAAGGCAAATGGCTTTCCACATCTCACTTTTAGCTAAACTTAAAAATGGGTCACTACAAGTTGGTAACAATATTAGTTTGACTCTCAAAGAACACTAACCTGTACACTAATTGTGCTGAATAGACTTATCTTTTGTTGAATTCAATTACAAGTAGGATTCTATTTGTAGTTTCTTCCAATTGAGTTTGTTAGTGAAACCAAGTTAATATATTTAAGTTAAGTAGTACTTTAATTCCATTATTTGTGAATGTTTCTATTCACTAAATAAATAGATACCTTTTATGGTAAGTACATACTTAAAGAATTGTTCCCTTATTTATCACCATTCCAACAATTGTAAAAGTACACTCTAGCTCTGATCTTGCGTTCCCAAGCCGTGTCCTTAGCATAAGCTTATATAGAAACGCAGGCTACTTCATTCACCTAGATCTTACTGCAGTACACCTTCAAGATTACTAGAACAGTTTATTTCAATTATAAACAGTAGTCTATTCCAAAGTTTCTCATATAACCAACTCAATATAAAGATTTGTTTTCTTAATAGTTTAACCATTACTACAAAGGTAAGTACTGTCCACCATCATGACAGGAATTAGAGAATGAATTTGTCTAACTCTGAGACAATAATTGTAACTAGTATTGAAACTAAGTAAAGTCAACACAATTATGCACAAGATGTTAACTAATATAATCATTGATTAAATATCCTTCCTAGATTTCACTTAGCACTATTGGTTTTGTCAAAACACATCTGATTGGAATCAGATACAGAATATTAGCCCATTCACAATAAATCCTATGGACCCTTTTGATCACCATTTTATCCTATCACATCACCACAATGTTTCCGACCCGTTCTGATTTGTTTTCAATCCCATAAATGCTACCTACTTGTGAAGCTTATTGCAAACTTTCACTCATACTACTTTTGTTTCAATTAGGAGAATCTATTTTTAACCGACTCCAAAAAGGAAGATGTTCCTAAAGTCGACTGTATAGTAGTTTCAGCATACCGTTGTCAGTCGTCAACCCAGATCTTAAAACCATTTTAATATTTCCACAACTCTTTAGCTGCCTATGGCGGCCATTTTGTTGATGCTAATAATGACCTACTAAACCCGACATTTTCCTATCAATCCTACTAATTTTTCGCTAACAATTCGGCCATCTTGAGGAAGCCTAATGGCTCCCAAGTTACCCAACCCATTCTTATACCAGATGGCCTATCAACTATCCTTTCTCGTCATCTTTTATGACGCTTACCGCGATGTTTGGCGCGAAAGCCCTAATCGTGATTTTACCTGCCTAACCAACGACTAAAATCGATTCCTATGCTTGTAATTTGGCTCTTACCACAGCCAACGTCGCCCCACGCTGTACAGTTCGGGCAGGGACCCTCCTAATACCTCCTATAGCCTGTACGTGGTCAGCTCTGCTTGGGAAGGGAACAGAGCCGACGCCCTAACGTGAGAAAGAGGCATGGAAAGGCCGTGGGTCGAAGAGAGACACTAGCGGGTTCAACCCACACTTTCGGACCGTCGTGTTACTAGTTCTACATCTTCTTCCACGAACTCTCCATATGGCTTACTGGGCTATCTATTAGCAGTTGCCCGTTTGACACGCCATAATGCCAAACTCTGACCTAAACCCCCCAAGGTTTTGACAAATTCCCTTCGAGACACAAAACTAACATAAGTATATACTTGGGCTGCAAATACCATCAAAATCCTCAACGATCACAAGGACCCCCTCTAACACCTTATAGAGATAAGTATGAAAGAGAGAAAAATCTATGATCCCATACAACCGATGAAGACCCTGACAATACGATAGCAGTCCTATTCAAAACCTATGCCCTTCCTATTGACACTAACATCAATTCCGGGGCAGACCTAACTATATCAATTATGAATTTACTGGGGAATAAGCTACATTACTTTGTGGTTTTTTCGCAAACAAAATTTATATACTTTAATCATGAACTTAATTATACCAGTTAAGCTCAGATTAACGCATTTCTAGCAAAAGATCGCGAGGAAATTTGCGGCCTAGCGTCAAAACCTCGAATTTCACTATCTTGCTGACTTCTTGATGTTTTCTTGATTTAAAGATATACTATTTCAATGATGCTTTCTTACAGAGAAAAGTTGGCGTCTTTTCTCGCTTCGGGGGTCCGTCTTCACACGTCAGTTGCGATGATGCTAAGAGACCCTATCTAAGAAAAATGCCCCTTATATAGAGCCATTCCCACGCATCCCCTCTAACACCGCGTCACCTAAAACATTTTCGTTCTATTTTCAAATTCCCTAACAAGACGCGTCTTCTTAAGCTTCGCACCTACATTTCATGGATGCCACACCTAAACTTTTCCCCTCTTCCCAAATATTAGGGTAAATTTTATATCCGTGAATAATAAAACTTTATCATATATTACTATATGGTTACGTATTTACTTTTATGATCAGTAACATAGTCCTATCTTGTCAAATTATTCAATGCTTTCAGCATTGTTCTCACTATGCCCTTTTATAATTTTCTAATTATTACAGAACAATCCCCTTTTTCACACGACAATCTTAATGTTTGTTATAAATAAAGTATTAATCTCTGAATTTCTAAGTTTACAGGGTTTGTGAACCGATGGCGCGGCCTCTTCATTCTCACAAGTGCCTGTATAAGCCCAGATCGAATAAATGATATTGAATTTGAATTTACATGTAATAACTATACTAATAAGTTATTATTGTAAACTAGTCAATAATGTGATTTATATATTTTTTCCTCAAAATCAATAATTCGTATGACTACTTTGTCTAGATCCCATCTAATTAACAAATTTCAATTTGCTTTTCCCAGAATGACATAAATCTACTTTTCATATGTACCTGTAAAAGCCCAGGCTAAATAAATTATACTTGTTGAATTTGAATATTGAATTTACATGTAATAACTATACTAATAAGTTATTATTGTAACCTAGTCAATAAAGTGATTTATATATTTTTTCCTCAAAATCAATAATTCGTATGACTACTTTTGTCTAGATCCCATATTAATAATTTCAATTTGCTTTTCCCAGAAAGACATAAATCTACTTTTCATATGTACCTGTAAAAGCCCAGACTGAATAAATGATACTTATTGAATTTGAATTTACATGTAATAACTATACTAATAAGTTATTATTGTAACCTATCAATAACGCGATTTATATATTGATTTTCCTCAAGATCAATAATTCGTGTGACTACTTTGTCTAGATCCCATCTAATTAATCATTTCAATTTGCTTTTCCAAGAATGACATAAATCTACTTAATTTAGTTCATCAAAATGCCTATTATTGAATTCTGATTAAAGTAACTATCCTATCCTTCAACTATTTTGTATACATTAAAACTATTATTTCCAAACAAACAGACAAATCATATGGGTATTTTTGGCATAGCAACTAGAAATTGGCAACACTTAGTCACTATCCATGTTCCCTCCAAGATGCGTCTCTTTTTTCTTATCTTAAAAACTTTTACCGTCTCGCTATTGGCTAACTCTGATTGGTTAGTCGAATAATGTAATGTCAAATTCAAATTCAAATTTTGACATATTAAAAGCCGGGCTATTCCAGCCAACCTTAAGCGAACTTAACTCGAACCGAATCCTATACGTTTTCCTCGTTAAAGTCGAAGTTATCGTTAAAGTTAGATAGCACAATCTATCCTAAAAAGTCATCATTATAATAAAAAGTTTTGTTGTTTATACAATGACATCCTACGTCACCATGGCGATCGATCGATGACGCTACTTATTAGGTTCTGATTTAAGTTAACTTGATTAATTTATAGTGATAGTTGATTCTATAATTCAATATCAGTTTGTAACGATAATCTAGTAAATTACCTTAATATTACAGAAGGATTGTTATTAAAGGTCTTGATGAAATTTATTAATTCCTACTTTCGTCACCCCGGCGCCACTATCTAATATGACTGATCTGACGTTGTCAAACCTATGTTATTGTTTTTTATAACCTATAAAGCCAATATTATTGTTTTCGTTGAATATCAAGTTTTGCTAAATAAATCGTGTTGTGCAATAACCTATAGAATATAGACATTATCTTAAATTTCCTGAAGATGATAAACAAAGTTTGTCTCAATCTTTTTTTTGTCAATACAAAGAAATATTTGGAACATAAATATCATGTTTACTTTTTGGACTTTCACAAAGATTTACCATATAAATGGTGCTGTGCAACAATCTACAGAATATAGACATTATAGAAATTTTCTGATGACGATAAATAAGGTTAGTCTCAAACTTTTTTATGTAAATATAGAGAAATATTTGGAATAAAATAACAGTGCAGTTTTGGACTGTTACAAGTCCTAATAACTTCAGGCCTATATCACTCTTGTGTCACACATATAAATTATTTGAGAGACTTCTGTTGTCCCACTTAGCGAACGTTATTGACCCGAAGCTGTTTCCAGAGCAAGCGGGCTTCAGACCGGTAATGTCATGAACCAACCAGATACTGAAACTTACGCAACACATAGAAGATGGTTTTGTGCTGAAGAAGATAACTGGCGTTGTATTCGTGGATCTGTCCGCAGCCTACGATACAGTGAAGCTCAGGCGACTGTTGTGGAAAGTGGAGACCTTGACTGGTGACTACAAAGTTGTCTTCTCCACAACCGTCGCTTTCAGGTTCATCTTCTTCAAGACAAAAGTCGTAGGATGTCACAAAAAAAACGGTTTGCCTCAGGGCAGCGTCTTAGCTGCGCTGCTTTTTAATATCAACCACCCAGTTTAAACACTAGCCGCTTTCTATATGCAGATGATCTTTCGCTGACCACTCAGGTGACTAGTTTTGAAGAGGTTGCGGCGATTTTATCAGAGGCACTAAATAACCTGAGTGCCTACTATGAGGAAAATTCGCTCGCTTCCATCTTCAGCCTTATCAATGCTTAACATCAGGCTCCCCGTCTTTAATAAAAAAAAATAAAAAAAAACCCTTCTAAATCAGAAGCTTGCGCTTTCCACCTGCGCAATAGCCAAGCGCCTCTAAGCTGAGTATTGAGTGGCAGGGTGTGGCTGTAGCTCACAAAATCTCACCGAGGTATCTTGGCGTAATTTTAGACAGGTCACTCACATTTGACTGCCAAATAATTCAAAAGAAGGTGCACACTCCCAACAACCTGCTGCAGCGTCTCACCACAACAAGTTGGGGAGCCTCACCGCATTTTCTGCGGACATCTAGATTGGCGCTTTCCTTTTCCGCAGGCGAATACGCGTGTCCTGTGTGGAGTGGCTCTGCCCATGCTAGACTGGTGGATACAGCGCTCAATGAGACCTGCCGGTACATTACGGGCTGCCTTAAGCCGACCCCGGTAAGTTTGCTGTACCCACTAGTTGGTATGGCGCCTCCAGATGTCCGCAGGACTGTAGCTAGCTCCTCTGAAAGAGCTAAGATGGACGGACTCACGACACCATTTGTACGGTCACATTGCGGCGCGCCCGAGGCTAAACTTGCCGACGCAACTTCGTAAGGTGCGTTCAAACATGCGAGGTGCAACCTATGGCGAGCGATAAAAAGTGACCCTCCCCATTACTGAAAGCCTCCCCCCCTGGCCATGATCTGCCATGGCCGATCTGGAAGTCTTCAGACTCAGACCGGCAGGAGCAAAGAAAACATGCTCAGGTGGGGCTTTTCGGCTATTTCCGCGGAATGCAGATTTTGCGGTGCAGTCCAAACGATGGCCCACCTAACATCGTGCCCTGCGTGTCCTGACACCTGCACGCAGGAGGATCTCATGACAGCATCCGAGAAGGCTGTCAAAGTGGCTGAATTCTGGGCCTCAAAACTTTAGTGTCTGCCATCGACACCCTAAGAAGAAGATTTTAATTTGATTGATATTCATACTCAAATTCTGAAACGGCAGATTTAATGGTAGTTTTTATATGTACAGTCAACAACACGTCTGACTTTACACCTGCACTGCGAAAACCGCCGCTTATTCATTGTAATCGGTTCAGTAGTTTAGTAGTTACGATGGTACATAGAATCGGACATACGTAAGTAAAAAAAAGTACTTTTAATTAATAAAATCTTTTATGAGATCATTTATTCTACTTCATTATACATTAAAATAATAAAAATCAACTTTTAATGAGATCTCTTATTCTTGTTAATTATTTAAAATTTAAAATTTTAATAGAGTACAACTTTTTTTAAGGAAATCTATATTTTTCAGTATAATTAATTGATTAACATTCTTGATAGGTATTTATATAATACTAACTGCAAAATATTTTCGTATTTTACGAAACGTACGGATTGCTTTGTTATTAAACTTAATAGTGTAAAATATTCTCATTATGATGAATATATTTTTAAATAAACAATTGGAAAACAGAAGCATGGCTTAGAAAAGTCGACTTTTTCTATTTCTTTGTAAAATGCAGCAATTTCAGTTTATGTGGTTGCTTTGAAAACAATGACGAAAAAATGTATCCATTTTCTCGAAATAATTGACAAAATGTGCATGGAGGAATGTTATATTAACGAATTATTTAATATACTAACACGCTCGTCTCGCTCGACGCGGCAACTAGAACGTAGTGATTACATACTCCTTGGCGGCAACGGCAACTTTATTTATCCGCGAAAAACAGCGAGACGCCCTGTAGAGGCGCGTGTCTGTGTGCGTGTGTCATTTCGGCCACTGTATGCAGTGCAAGGATTGTTTTGACTGTGCCTAAGAAAAGTTATCAATAATAAAGCGAAAAAAACAAAATCTTTTCAAGCTTTTGGAAGCAGTAAACAAATTATTGTAAAATAAGATGGTGAAATATTTTTCCATCATACATTCCAAAAGTATCAACAACAGTAAAAAATTAACTTATTTAAAGTCAAATATATATATATAAATATATATAGATTTTTTTTATATTTGGACCATCCACCTACGAGAGGCAGGTCTTTGAAGAAAGGTCTATTTTGTTATTTGGTTGCCGTTCCCGTAGAAATATAGGGATGAAATGTATCCTTTGTTTTAAAGCAGAATATAAACTAACTATCTGTGTGCCAAATTTCATCCACATCCGTTCAGCTATCTTTGCGTGATTCAGTAACAAACACCCATGAAAACTTTCATATTTACAAATAATAGTAGGAGTACGATTAGTAGGGCAATGATATGCAAATAAATAGGGAATCCCCTCGAAATTATTACCGGTTTTTGTAAAATAAAATAAGGCGATATTTCGAATTTTGCCCTCGTTTTTTGCGTGACTGCTGGTTTAAATAACGGATTATGTAAATATAATCGTCTTACAAAAACATATATCGAATATCACAAGACTATCTACTACTTGTAATAACTCTCCCTTTTTCTTCAGATTTTAATACAAAATAATCCACCAGTATCGAAAAAATGTGACGAAAACTATGTTGGTAAGCTACTACGCCGCTATTCTGCGTTGCGGAAAATCGCTGGAAAAGTCGTGCCATCATACTACATATTGTATGGTACCTGATCTACGAGAATTATTTTCATATTTATGTCTGCTGACCTGAGGTTTAAGAGGGAATTACAATCTAATGTTTCTGAAAAAGCTGTTCCCTGGGATAAAATAATAACCATCGTTCTTTAAATACATCTAAATAGTCGTTCACTTGAGATGGTGCAATTTTTCCAAAAGTATCAACTATTAATATAAACTCTCTGCTAAATGGGAGACCAACAATATTATGTTTATTGCACGAAGTAAGAATATGTTTTTTTATTTCCACTTATCAAGCCGTGATGCTTTTCTTCTTCTTCATCCAATACGGTTGCGGTTTCCGCAACTCGACGACTTTTTGCGCCTATTTTGCGTCCGGAGGGTGTCGGGCCGGATCACTCCAGCCATCCCAGCTCAACCAGGAATGCTCCCAGTGCCTTCACGTCAGAGACGGTTTCCCGGAGACTGCCTGGTGAGCCGAGGTACTTCGCCCGGTAAGGGGCTACTCCGTCACAGTCCAGCAGGACGTGAGCAGCTGTCTCTTCTTCCTCCATGCAACCTCTGCATAGTGGGCTGTCAGTGACACCTAAATTAAAGCCGTGATGCTACAAAGAGATATAAATTAATTATCTTTTAGTGACAAACATGATTTATTTTTTCAAACGAAATCTGAAGTATTATAATGTTTATTTTAAAATTGTCTGTGATTTGAAGTTCTGAACCTTTGGTCACATAGTATGTAGATGCACTGAGTACTAAAAGAGCCCTACAAGCTATTCTATGTGGACAGAGCTCTTTACTATCAATATAAAATTGAAACGGTGAAACAGAGTTCGCTCTTTTATCCGGAAGCAGCCTTTGCATAACTACTTTTCCTGCAGTTAGCAAAATTTAGATTTAAGATTTTCATTTGTTTTGTTTAAATCCCACTCTTAAAAGTCAAACTTTAGTAGGTACTTGGAATTTGGACGAATTAGTACCTATTAGTAGCGGGGAATAAAGTTAATTACAATCTGGCATGTTCTTAGCAGGCAGGTACTTTTATTTTAAATAGCTAGGTTGGCTGAAAAGGCAACACTTGCGGTTAGCGGTAAATGTTTACTTATTTGAAACACAAATAGTTCAGAGATATAAATGAACAGGTTCGTTATTGACATGCAATTAGAAATTATAAACAAGAAGTTATTGAATTTCAAAGTTATCTATCTCATTATATCAGAGATGTTTATCCTTCTTTGAGAGTTTGTCTCGCGGTGCTCGAGCTCGCGCTGATGCAAGAAACTTAAATCAACCCGCCTGAGAACAACTTGTGACCTTAGTCGATTTTTCTATTATTTAACACTGAAAATGCAGATTTTAATAAATCATACCTAAACTTCAATTAATCAACTGAACCGAGACCGTGGGAACAGCACACGCTTGTTTGGTATGATAATTTGACGACCTGTTTGGCGCAGGGGTACTAAGCCCGCCTTCTGCGCCAGAGGTCCCGGGTTCAATCCCCGGACAAGACAAATATTTGTGTACATGAACATGTTTATTTGTCTTGGTCTGGGTGTTTAATATGTATATTATGTATGTATTTACAAAAAAAGTATATAAGTATGTTTATCCGTTATCTAGTATCCATAATACAAGTTCTTCAAGAAACTTAACGTGGGCTAGATAATTGGTGTGTTGTATACAATTATTTATAATTTGATTCGGTGAGACATTTTAATCCCTTTTTAAATGGGTTTTTTCCAATGCAAATCCATTTTTCTTTACCTAATGTATTAAGACCGCACCGACCTTAATGACATTGTTGTATGAGATGACAGCATCAAAACGTTTCACATGTCAAATACGTCACTTCGTGTCTATCAAAGATATTATATGTGTTGGCGACTTGACATCCATAGTAAAGTATGGAGAATTTGGATTTTTAATGAAACCATATTTAATCTAATAGATATTACTATATAAATTTCATAATTTAATAGATATTACTTAAGTAAAATTATTTTTAAGAAACAGAATTGGATTACAGACCAGGGGCGTGCATTGGTTTTCCAGCGTAGTAGGCACTGTAGATCTAACTAGTAACTTTGCACCTGTCATATCCTGCTACCGAATATTATAAGTTTGAAAGTTTGTGAGGATATTTGGATAGAGGAATGTTTGTTACTATTTCACTCAAAAACTACTGAACTGATTAAGATGAAACTTTACAGCAATATGTAGCTTATATATCAGAAAACCACATTGTATGCAAATATTTATAATTATCCTGATATTCCCACGGTATCGGCAACCACGCGGCGAGTGAAACCGAGAGCGGCCGCTAGTCATAAATGATAAGGTTCGTGATATTTAGTAGGAATATTAAAATGCTGACGAGTTTGATTGTTTGAGCACGCTAATCTCCGGAACTACTAGTTCGAATTGAAAAATTATTTTTGTGCTGGATAGTCCATTTATCTCGGAAGGTAATAAGATATTTAATATCACGGTACGATTAATAAGAGCAGAGCATTAATGTAAAACGTTACAGAAACGGGAAAAAAATATTAGTTTTGGGAGCTTCCGTTGCGGACGGTGTGTAAACGGTTAAAGTTACCTAATAATCATATATGACAAAATTGTTCCCCATCAAAAGTTCTAAAAAAAAGTCCGCGACAGCATATGTCTATGTTTTATGGTTAACTCACTATAACCATTTTTCAGATAATAAAATTTGTTCTAAACTAATGTATTATTTGAGAAGCTGTTTTCATAAACATGATATTAATCCTTATCTAAATAAATACGTTAATCATCACAAGTATTTAATTTTGAACAAAATTGTCCTTTACATCATTAAGTTTTAATGAATATCTTAGGAAATATGATAGTTTTAAAATAACTCCTCAACAAAATAATTCGCGACCAAATTCATTCGTCAGGTAGGCATGATTACTTTATACTGATATATTCCGGAAGTTTAAGCTAGAACGTTACACGTACAAACAGCGCCCTTCTTGCCATGGGCGGTTAATACTTGAGCAATACTTTTTCTAAATATGTTGTATTCTTGTATGAAACGCTGCTTGTTTCGAGTAGGCAATTCCGAGACTGCCTATCGGTAGGTATTCAGTATTTAGCGTAAGGAATATCTTAGTGGGTGAGTGTTGAATAGAAGTTTAAATTAAAATAAAATAACTTTAACACTTATTGTATATTTATTTAGGTTTTGAATGAGGTAGGCACTGCCTAATTGCCTATATGGAATGCACGCCCCTGTTACAGACTATTTTACAACTGATGGAAGAACGAAGGCTATATAAACACTCGGCCCCAATCAAATACAAAGAGATAGATGATTTGATACGAAACGAAATTAATAAAGCGCTTAACGAATTCTATTTGAGGAAATGTCAATTGATGCAAGATCTGCATAAAAAGCACGACAGTTTCAATATACATAAGCATATCAAAGACATGGTGGGACGCAGAGCAGTTTCAGTAACGCCTTTATATGATGACCACGGAAACCTACTGCTGAAACATTGAAAGCAAGACAAAAGCCTTGACCAAATACATCGCTAACATGTTTGCAGATACTTCGAGGAACTTAAATTCTTCGTATGAAGACGAAACAGGATAACTACTAACAGGACACCTACTTAATACCGAAGTTATGCAAAAAGCAGCAAAAAAAGGAAAATCTCTTGGCACAGACAACATCCCGGTCGAAGTATTACAGCTTCTGGGAGAGGAACAGATTGACTTGCTAACACAACTCTTTAAC
The DNA here is from genome assembly GCA_910589605.1 of Chrysoteuchia culmella. Taxonomy (NCBI): domain Eukaryota; kingdom Metazoa; phylum Arthropoda; class Insecta; order Lepidoptera; family Crambidae; genus Chrysoteuchia; species Chrysoteuchia culmella. The sequence goes on from OU342648.1 coordinate 11,759,900, forward strand.
CGGATCTTTGATACGCGAGCTCTCCCCGAAGATTAACTTAAATGTACGTTTATCACCTTGCCCAAAAAGCAAAATGCCAGAAAATGTAGTGATTTCCGTACGATTAGTCTCGTGAGCCACGTTCTCAAAGTACTTCTTTCTGTCATACATAACAGAATAAGGAGAAAATGTGATGAACAACTGGGAGTGAAACAGTTTGGCTTCCGTTCAGGAGTGGGTTTTCGCACTGAATGTTCTCGTACAGAAGTGTTGGGATATGCAGACCGATGTCATAATATGCTTCGTGGACTACGAGAAAGCATTTGATCGAGTCAAACATGATCTGCTATTAAGTCGTTTGAACGATATTGGTCTTGACAGTAAAGATCTCAGAATAATAAGAAACTTGTACGAGAACCAAAAAGCGTCGATAAGAGTGGAAGGAGAGGTCACAGAAGAGATCCTAATATGTCGTGGCGTCTGGCAGGGTTGTGTCTTGTCACCCTTACTCTTCAATGTTTACTCCGAAGCAGAAATGTCCGATGCTTTAGTGGGGATAGGACTGGGTATAAAAGTAAACGGCAGAGTTATCAATAATTCGCGCTACGCCGACGACACAGTGTTTATTTTCTTCTTCGGAACGGTACCTTCAAGTGATTTTGAATCGAGTGCAAGAGAGTAGCGCAGAGGCGGGTCTGACTATTGACATCTTAAAAACCAAATTCATGGTTATTTCTTGAAACCCTTACTTAAACCCAACAATATCAGTGGCCGGGTAAACATTTAGATTTTAGAGCAAGTCCAGCAGTACAAATACCTCGGCGCTTGGGTGAATGAATTATGGGACTCAGATCGAGAAATTAAGTCCCGGATCGAAATTGCCCACACATTAACATTCAGCTCAAAGTACGAATCCTCCAGTGCTATATCTGGCCAGTGGTCCTTTACGGTTGCGAAGCGTGGACAATTAAGGAGGACGTTAGAAGACGTCTCAAAGCTTTCGAGATGTGGTGTTTCCGCCGCATGATGCGTATAAGTTGGACTCAAAAAGTCAGTAACGAAAAAGTACTTCTAAACTAGTAAAATTATTGCCGACCGTCAAAAAGCGAAAGGTTGGTTTTTTGGGACATGTTTTGCGACACGGCCGATACCACCTGCTTCAACTTATCATGATGGGCAAAGTAGAAGGCAAAAGACGTGCTGGTTGACGTAAAAAATCATGGCTGAGGAACATAAGGGAATGAACAGGGATCACCAAAGCAGAAGAATAGTTTCGCTTAGCGAAAAACAGAGAGAGATATGCATAAAAAATCGGCCAAGTGCGAGTAGAACTCGCACATGAAGGGTTCCGTCTCTCACCCAAGGTTGCCTGGAAGATATTGCTATGTAGCAATAAGGCCGTCTATTGTGTGTTCCTCTTTTTTGTCATTTTCTCTGTATGTGTTCGTTCTTGTATCGTGTGCAATAAAGTTTCTATTATTATTATTATTATTATATTAAATACACCTACCCAAAACGCCACTATAATTTTTCGTGTGCAAAAATAACGTTGTTTTTCATAGTGTCTGTATAAATGACAAAGTTATATTTGCGGTTTTGGAAAATGTACTATAGCTCTGAAACTGCTGCATATATTTCAATCAAACTAATTTTCGTTGAAAGTTTTTATTAAAGTCTACAGCATATATTTCTTATTTTTCACTTTCTTATTTTAAAAGTTAGGGGTGGGACACACATTTTACCACTTTGAAAGTGTATGTCATTCAAACGGTTGACTTTGAGAAAAAACTGTTTTAGGAACCTCAATGTAATTTTTAAAGACCTATCTATAGATACCCCACACGTATAGGTTTGTAGAAAAAAAAATACAGTTTCAGTTCCATGTATGGGGAGCCTCCCCTTAATATATATATTTTTTAAATTTTTGTGTAAAACCGTAAAGCGGTTTACAGAATACATCTACCTAAAAAGTTTCAACTGTGTAGTCCTCAAGGTTTTGGAATAAAGTGGCTGTGACATTTTACCACTTTGAAAGTGTATATCTTTTAAACAGTTTACTTTGAGAAAAACTGATTAAGAACCTCAATGTAATTTTTAAAGACCTATCTATAGACACGTATAGGTTTGATAAAAAAAACTTTTTTCTCATTTCACTTTGGGAAATGTGCTATATTTCTAAAACTGCCAACTATAATTCGTTCAAACTTATTTTCGTTGAGTTTTTATTAAGATCTAAGCATATATCTTTTTTTATTTTTTCACTTTCTTATTTCAAAAGTTTCAAAAGTTAAGTTAAATTCTAATATTAAGCAATGGAACACGACTTAAACTTAATGCTTTGCTGTAAAATATAATTGAAGCTAAGATTGTGACTGCGTGTAATGCCGTTGAATCTGTGTTTACACCGCGTACACAGCTCATCCCCAACAAATTTCCGTTTGATTCCAAGCACTGACAACTTGCTTTGCATTGACTAAAATAAGTCGCAGGGACAGACGCTAAAAATCGCTGGTGTCGACCTAAGGACTCATTGTTTTTCTCACGGTCAGCTGCTTGCTGTTGCTTTTTTGGATCAGTAAGTCTATTCATATTAGCCCTAAACAAAAAAACCGCCAATGAAGTGTATAAAGAAATCTGAAAGATGTGTAACATTAGGGAATAAAATTACCTTGGGGTACACGGCAATTAATAACAACTTATTTTTGTACCATTATTTAAGGATCTATTTTTAACGTAAAGCGTACCTACATACATACATAGGTCCGATGTCCGATTCGGTCATGAGAGCGAACTTGCGGGCATCAGCTAGTTTTAAATAAAAAGACATAAATGACAGGTATTTAATACGCAAATCATAAACTAGAATTTTTAATTACTTTCACTTGTATCGTTAGATTTATCTTCTTTCCTAGTGATTATCCGATGATACTTCATCAGCCAGTCAGGTAGGCTTTCTTTAATATTCCGTGGGAGGTCATTACTAACTGGATCAGTCTCGGGAATCGAAACATTACTGACTTTATGCTTCCAAGAGTCGGGATTGTCCTCACTAGTTAACTTATCAAATGAACATTTAACAAGTTTTGAGTTAACACGGGAACAGCGCAAATTTTTGACCCATGCTTTCCATTTTTTTTCAACACCTGAAACATTAAAATATTTATAGCCATATTTTATTTCTAATTGAATCTTACATATTGTTTGGCAAAATAAGTCCTTATCAAAATGTCCTTGGCAAAAATCATTAACTTAAACTTCGTTTTGTTTTTAAATTCTAGAGCAGTTTAAACGTATTGTTTTTGTTATAGGACCGGTACATTTTGTTCAGCTGTATTTTGTACATACATACTTACGTACCTATACAATTCGCTACACATTAACTAACCAAATAAGATCCAAGAAATATCCACTTAAATACAACTTTAGACACGATTATGTGACAATTCATATTGACAACACTAATAGTTTTAAGTGTAAAATACTAATTGTATAAAAAAATGCGTAAGCAAAATATCTTTTGCTTCCACAAAAACTGGCCATTACCTATTATGTATTTTCTAATTTCTAGTCTAATTTCTAATATATTTATCTTTTTCTGCTCTCAAGTCGTTTTTGATATATTGATGTAATGAAGCATAGATTTATGAACGGTCCAAGCAGGTACGAAGTCGAAGATTAGGTGTAGGTATAATATTTTTTCTCTACCATCATATATTTTTCCCAAAACAGGCATACCAAGAAGTAAATCAGGAAGGAGATTCCATCATTTCTTTCTAAAGTATTAACAGTTTTGATTCCAAAATTTTTACTTGTGTGTGTCAGTGCTAGCTCGTGCATGCGCGGTAATATGTAAAGCAGTGAATGTAAAGATAAATCCAACACTTAGTTTTAAATATACGCAACATTTGAGTATTTTAACACATTGAACATTGAACTACTATTGAGTATTTTCCAAAATAAGTCTTCATCCTAACTAATACTATAAATGCGAAAGTATGTTTGCTTGTGTAATTTATAAAATTCATATTATTTTTTCGTAAAACGGTTTACCTTTTACTAATTGTTTTATATCCGTAATTGTTTTGTTCAAAGCTCCTTTTATAACTTCTGCGGGACTGTCTTCTTTCTTCGGTTCATCATTGGTTTTATCTTCAGCATCATCACTACTAATAGAATGCTCAAGCTGGGAGCCTAAGCTTTCTAGAAAATTCTTGCTCTCGCTTTTTTCTGTACAATAAATAACGTATAGGAAAGAGAGAAAAAGAAGTACACTTTTCTGTAACATTTTGAATATAACGTGTCAAGTCAATGGCAGTCTAAACACTAACAAGCAAATACTGTCGTTGCTATCATAACGATAAGTAGGTATATATTATTTGTATCATTGAACACTTGATCAAATACAATTAATATTACGAATTTATGCTCGATCAACAACACATCAACCTACAACGAAAAATATGTTTCTCCACTTATTATCAATTCTGAATATTGGACAGTTGGCTATAGAATTGAGCTTCGTCCAAAAAAGTATTAACGAGTATTAAGTACGTCTAAAAGTAACTATATACTATTAATTATTATTACTATTAAGTAACTATGTACATTATTACGTGGGGCATACATTTTTTTTTTTTTTTCATTTTATCAAAACAAGATGTAAGCGAAAATTTGTTTCTATTATCTTTTAGTCTTTTTCTCCTTTTCATTTTAAACACTTTTTATTCAGTTGAACCTTTTTTGAAAGCATGAAGACCTCTGATCTGATGGCATGTTTTTACGTACTGATTGAAAACCATCACTGCCTCTTCTGCGTTGTAAAAGTGACAGCACTTATTCAATCTTTAATTTTTGGAAAAAATATAGCAATGTTAAAGCAGGGTGCCAGGTGTAGATTATGAGCAGTAAGGTTCATGAGCTCTACTTTTTTGGTGTCCAAAAACGACGTTATTTCTTGGGTGAGCGTGAAGAAGTATTATGAAAGTGGAAGACGATTCAGTCTTGTCGGTCGCTTCTCTTCTCGAACTCTCTCAAGCAGAATGGGCAAAAAATGGTGACATTTCACTCAGCATTCGCACTCCTTTGATAGTCAAGTGGAAAGGCGAAAAAACCCATAGAGGAAAAAAAATGGGGACATTTTTTTACCCTTTCTCGACAACCTCAATTTTGTCGATTTGTTCTCGTTTTTGAGCAGCCACTAACCAGACTGCTGCTTTTCTGTGGTTCAAAACAATAAATCCACGTAACGTATCCCTTGACGATGCTATCAAGAGCATTTCAATGTCCGTGGTCATATTTAAGCATCATTTTTGTGCGGCAATGAGCACAAGTCCGATTTTGTTCTGATGTCAGTTCGTATGGGATCCAGCGAAAAAAAGGTTCTATTTTTTTTTATGCATTATGTAGATGTTTTTGAGTTTGTCTCATACGAATCCCCAAATGTTTCCAAATCACCTCATTGGTGATTCATTTGTTTTCTTAAAAATCCCGGTTTTCACTAACCACATTTTCCTCGATGGTCACAGTTGGAAATCGTCCTTCACAACTTGCGGCATTCAGTGAATCACGTCCTCAACTAAATTCAGCCAACCACCGTTTAATGGTGCTGAGATAAGGTGCTTCCCACAGAACAAGGAAAACCTCTTTTACACAATCTTGTGGAGAACGAGCACTTTTAAAATCATACAAAATTGACTGAAATCGTATTGCGTTATTTCAGTTTTCACTGCGAAGGGCAAAGTTAGTGAAATAAAAAAAATAAGTACAGAAGATATTACCACCAATCTTTTTATTTTAAACTGCTAAGAATGTATCTTTAAAAAAAATCATGATTCATGATTCCTACACGGTAAAAAAGGATTTCTTTAAGTAAGAATGACCAATTTCTTGAAATATTTGTTTATTCTAAAAATATATTTACTTAGGCCAATGTAATATTTTTAAAACAAAAATACTGCTCATCTTTTACTCAGACAATTTTTTTCTTATGTATTAAGATAAATATTTTTATTTCAAGACTTATTTAAATTTATATCAATCAAATTGACTTATTTTAAATCAAGAAATATCCATCTTCTTGCATCAAATTAAAATTATCTTAAATCAATGACAAGTTACTTTGATTGAGATTTATCTTTTGCGTGTGTGGGGTTACATTTATTATTCTTTTTATTCTAAGTAAGTTTAGTCTATAAGAGATAAAGAAGACTATTCGTATGAAGAATACCACTTACTTGACTGTACAAATAGCGGTGTCTTGAATGAAACAACATGTCTTGGATTAAATTTATTATTCTTGTAACAACTAAATATTATTGAGAATATTTTTTACTATCACGAAGAAATTTTTGTCTAGCGTCTATAGGGAGAGGATCGTTTTCTTGTATTTAATGAATATGTCTTAATCCAAAGCAATTTGTCTTTTTATAAGAAATCTGTTTTTACCGTGTAATTCGAGCAGTTATTGAATGCCCAGAGTGCAAAGCTTTCAGTGTGCCTCTAGTTTACTGAAAGAACATTAACCTAAATATATCCTACTTAATATTATAAATATGAAAGTTTGGATGTTTGTTACTCAATCACCAAAAACGGCTGGGTGGATTTTGTAAGTTCCATGATTATGGTCGATCTATAACGTCAAATAAAAAAATGTAAGTACTACATAAAAGTCCACGCGTACGAAGTCGCGGGCACCAGTTAGTTATATCTAAACTAACCAAAATTTCAAAATTATGGGACTTTAAAGTTACACCTAATATTAAACGATGCTCCGTACATAACAGGAATGGTGCAAACTCACAGAACACTATTCTAATGATTCCATAAAAAATACACCTAATTAGGTACGTCCAATATTTTTGTTAATTCGACTACACTAGGTAGCGAACCGGCCAAGCCACATATTTTGACTAAGGTGTAGAGTTTATGTAATTAGGACTTGTAGAGTTAGGGCGTGTAGAATTAAAATCTTGGCTCTAAAACTATTTACCTGTGAGAACCATTATAGTCTCATATTGGCAACAATTTACATGAACATGTTTTTGGTGGGATACCTATTTGATGTACCTAAAAATATAGATACCTTAAAATATAGATACCTAATATTTATTAATATATAACTAAGTAGTCGTAGAGTTTTAACCGTGTCATCTTTATACGGTTTCTTGCTGATAGCACAGGAGACAATCATCTAGAGCTAATTTTATGATTGATGTGTTTCAGATGTCGCAGTCTGCGAACTGCGGGAAACATCTTGGTGGCTAATCTCGCACTCAGCGATTTCCTGATGCTCGCGAAGACACCGGTGTTTATTTACAACTCCTTCTATCTCGGTCCTGCTTTAGGAAAACCTGGTGAGCATAAGCATAATTTAGTAGGATTGTTGGACTGGCTCTCCTAATAAAAAAAAAAGTAAATTAAGTACTAGACATATTGACGAAATGACTCGACATACTCCATCATCAGCCTGTGGACGTCCACTGCTTGACATAGGCCTCATCTAGCTCATGCCTATTGTGGCGTTCATAGGAGGCTATTAGCCTACTGCTACCATGCTGGCCAGACGGGTTGGTAGAGGGTTTGTTTCAAGTTTTCCTTCTCTCGCACAGGTTTTCAATGCGTCGAGCCTCTAAGTCGACTCTTACGACATCCCAGGCATGTAAGGGAGTGGTGACACTTGTATTCTTAGGCTGTCACCACACGACATACTGACTTATGTAAATTGAGTCACCTACAAATAAAAAAGTATAATTTTATAAATTTATTGTTGCTGTATAAATTAAAAAAAAACCGTTAAAAAATTTAGGACAAAAATAAATAAAGTAGCTTTTACAGAGATTTTCTAGCTTTCTTTAAAAATATTCGACTTTATTTATATACTTACTTTATGTATTCTTTCAGGTTGTATTGTATACGGTTTCCTGGGTGGTCTAACCGGGACTACTTCAATCGCCACACTGTCCGCTATCGCGATGGACCGATACTGGGCAGTGGTGCGCCCGCTGGAGCCGCTTCGCGCCCTGACCGCGGTGCGCGCGCGCCTACTCGCCGTTGGTTCCTGGCTCTACGCCGCCATATTTGCCTCCATTCCCGCTTTCGACTTCGGCTACGGACACTATGTTCCTGAAGGCTATCTAACCAGTTGCAGCTTCGACTACCTCACCGAAGAAACACCACCACGCTATTTCATCTTCGTCTTCTTTTGTGCCGCGTGGCTCGCACCTTTCTGCACTATTACCTTCTGCTACCTAAAAATCTTCCGAGTAGTCGTCTGCAACAGAAATATTGCCACTTCCAGTCAAGAGCAACGCCTTTCCACGAGACATGTCAAAGAAAGAGCTAAACGCAAGGCGGAAATAAAACTTGCGTTTCTCGTTATAGCTGTCATAGCGTTATTTTTTATTTCTTGGACTCCTTATGCCGTTGTAGCTCTTTTGGGAATAGCCGGTAAAAAAGATCTTATTACCCCCATAACTTCTATGATACCCGCGTTATTTTGCAAAACAGCCGCTTGTATAAATCCTTTTATTTACATTATAACACACCCTAAGTTCCGCATAGAATTTAAAAAGCTCTTGTATAGAGATAAATCGAAAAGGATGGGAGGCACAATGAAAACGATTGGATATAGTACAACAGAAGTTACAAAGATGCACAGACCAAGCAAGGACTTGAGTGATACTGACGTAGAAATTGTAGAGATGAGAGATATACCATATCAAAGTGAAGAATTAACGCAAAAAACCGGAAAAGTAAAAACCATATCATCGAAACTGACGGACCGCGAAGATTCGCTGCAAAGTATTAGTATAAAAAGCTTCGAGGAAAACGTTGTATCCCCTCCCTCATGGTACGCCAAACCGAAATTTACCAAGAATAAAAGTTTCCACAGAAGATCTACTAAGAGCATAGTGTCTTTAAAGACTGATCCAAATAACTAAGTAATTTATTATCGTCACAAATGTTAGCTATCAAAAATATATGATGTAATATATAAGTGAATCACCATTTGCTTTATTTTAATATTATTTGAAATGAACACTAATTACGTACCTATTAAGAAAATCTAAGGCAACGCAGATTATATCGCTGATGTAGATTCACTAGTTGCATGTGTGTTATTTATTACAGTAATAATTATATTATTATGTCAGTAAAGCAATAATGAAGTGTACGTACATACATAATAATATAAGCTAGTTACGCATCTAGCTTGTAAAATCATAATAGGTATACACTACCTACACATCTACACATCATCCTTTTTCTTTTTTTTTTCTTACCAGGGGAAATACCCGCGCATACCTTCCTGTCCGGGAAGACAGATAGGTTATGTGGGACTCGAACCCACTAAAACCCCCTGGTTGTTCCCTCCACGCGTTGGCGGAGACTGTCGGGTTTGGGGTGACAGTCACCGGGTCTCCGCCCGCGTGTATCTTTGGACACACCCAACGGTACATCAGCACATCTTTTTCACGGGAGGTCCTCCCTGGGCGACGAAATTCCCCGTTCCACCGCCAACCCATCTACACATCATCCTGAATGGCTGGTAGAAAAAAAAATTGGACGATTCGAAAGCACTTATCTATAAGTCTATTTGAATAAAAATCTTTGACTTTGACTTTCTACCAAAGTCCGACTATTAGCTAAATCACATACCTACTTAATATGAAAATATTGCATTGCATGTTGTAAAATACTCATAAGAGACTTTGCGCATTGTTTCAATCTATAATCTCATTTCTTATTTAAGTTTTGCATTTTCAATGCTATTTTATACTTACGATTTTTCTTTATCGAAAGGGGGCCTACTCTCTAAGCTGTTTCCGTAGTTTCGAGTTACTTTCGGATCGTTATCAAAACTTTTTATAATCAATTATTTAGATTTTTATGTCGCATCGTACCTATGCAATGCGTTACACTGCTCCTGATGCGCAAGTAAAGTTTTAGATATTTATTTTAACAAAGTCTTAAGAACGAAAGTAGCCCGAAACTACGGAAACACTACGGAAACAGCTTAGAGAGTAGGGCCTCAGGGCCGGTAACTCAGTGGTTAGAGCAGTGGGCTGGATAACCAAAGGTCGCGGGTTCGAGTCCCGTCTGAGAATAACTTGTGAGCCGAGTTGATTTTTCTAATATTTTTGGATAAGAAAAATCTTACAATTTCATTAAATTAGAATATAAAGCTGAATTTATGAGTTCAATCAAAAACATGTAATAATGATAATTATGCTGATTGCTTATTATTACAATACATTAATTTAATTTAAGCTCGCCCGATGCCTGTGGACCTTGTGAACGATTATCCAGGAGTTTTGTTTGCCTGTGTATGAGTTAAATTGTATCACTAATGAATATGACAAGGTAATCTACTATACCTACCTATCAGTAAATTCATAACTTCTCTATAGGTAGGATATAAGTAATTCATGATCGTGCTGCTATATAAGTATTGTTTTGAAAATGCAAGTTAAAAGCTTTAGGTACTTAAACCAATCTTACACCGAAATAAGTTCTAATAACTGCGGAACGTGTTTCCTCCACTTTACGATTTTTTGTTTTATTCACTCAATGATTAGACATTGTTAGTAACTTCATAAATGACATTAGGTTTAAAAAAATCGTCAATAAGAATTAATATAAATCAATGGTGGATATTACAAACTGTGTTTGCTTGCTTATCCTGTCCTATTTAGGGTTCCGTACCCAAAAACGTCAATGCAATTTTTAAAGACCTATCTATAGATACCCCACACGTATTATAGGTTTGATGAAAAAAAAAATTTCGGTGTCAGTTCCATGTATGGGGAGCCCCCTCTTAATTCAAATATTTTTTTATTTTTGTGTAAAAACCGTAAAGCCGTTTACAGAATACATCTACCTACCAAGTTTCAACTGTGTAATCCTAATCATAGTTATGGAATAATAAAAAGGGTGTGACATACATCGGTTTGGCCGAATCTATAAGGGTTTCGTTTTTTGCCTTTAGGCTACGAAACCCTAAAAAAGAGTGGTCGGGCGGGACCGGGGCCGTACCGCGCAAGTGGCGTTGGCATCGCAATTGGTTTCATTTGACAGATGGATGCGACACAATGCTGCTTCTTTAGACACAAATGAAAACTTCCCAAATACTAAGAGCAATATGTCACATCCATCTGTCAAATGAAGTCGATGTCGATGCCGATGACACTTGCGCAGTAGGGACTCAGACCCCCTACCGTGCAAGTGTCGTTGGCATCAACATCGACTTCATTTGACAGATGGATTTGACACATTACTGCTTCTTTTTGACACAAATGAAAACTTACCAAATACTAAGAGCAATATGACACATCCATCTGTCAAATGAAGCCGACGGCACTTGCGCGGTACAGGGCCAGTCAGTGATGTGCCGCTGTGAACGTTCTCGTTGCCGGCACTATTGCCAATGAGTGAGAATTGAATATTCTCGACGTTCTCAACAAAATATATTTAGTTTATAATTTGATTTTTGTTTATTTATTTATAGATGACAATAATATATGTGTACTTACAGGCATATATAAACAAGGCATTAAATGTGTGAGTGAGTTATTGCTGACCTGCTCACTCTTTTTGTGACGATTCGTCCGTCAGTCCGTTGATTTTTCTTTATATAGTTGTCGATTTATTTTGATTTATTAACCACTCGTTGTCTCACTCAGCCACATGACACCCACTGCTGAGTATAGGCCTCCCCAAGGATCTCCTCGACGATCGGTCCTGCGCTTCCTGCCTGCATCCAGCGGCGTCCCGCGACCGCGCACCAGATCGTCGAACCACCTTGTCAATGTCGGGGCCCCCACGGAGCGCGATTGTCATATCAGAACCTTTCCGCCCTAGTGGCCATCGGTCCTTCTCGTTGTGTCCCGCCTACCCACCGGCCCGCTGCCACTTCAGCTAAGCAATCCTTCGAGCGATGTCGTTAGTTTTGTTCTCCTACGGATCTTACAATGATTTCAAAAGGAAGGATGCGCCCATCTGAACATTTGACTTAAAACTGTTTCATACCAATAAAATCAGAGCCATCTGTGAACAACTCACTCCAACTTCTTGCATCACATTGGTGTATTAGAATAAAGGTGGGCAAAAAAGATTACAGAAATGAACGATTTCGTTTAATTGGAGCTTCTTATCTACCACTCATCTAGTTTATTTGTGGACCCAGTACTATTTGTAATATTTTAATATTGATTACTTTTCAAAATAAAACAGGCTTGTGTCAAATTAAAATTATCTGATAATTTTCAAATAGAAAAATATTGGAAAGAATCAACTCGGCCACAAGTGAATTCTCAGATGGGACTCGAACCCACGACCTTTTGAAATCCGTTCTAATGCTCTAACCACTGAGCTATCGCGACTTAAGTCTAAATAGGTATAAAAATAAATGCTATGCTATTTGAATGTTTATAAATTAAAATTAACTTTTCTCTCCAATCTGACAACACTGTAATTTTTTTATAAACTCATTTGCAAAAAAAAACGGGCACCTAAGCAATGAACCATTTCAAATGTTAATATTGCTTTGTTTGATAATTATAGGTAGTTTTATCCTCACAATTTGGTAAATTAATAAGAAAATAATCGTTTTCATTAGTATTTCATAAAATTTAGATACAATTTATGGGAAATAATGCTAAACCTCGCTAGTAGTGTATGTTCGCTAGTAGTGCATATATACTCATGAAGTAAAAATAAAAAAAGTTTTTTTGTATGTTTTTCTTTAATAAAGTAAAAGCAGATAAATGTTTAGTATCGAGTGTGGCCCCCTCTAGCTAAAATCACAGCTTGAATTCGTCTGGGCATGCTAGCGAGTATAACCCAGATACTTGCTTGCGGAATACGTTTCCACTCCGCAGTAATCACATTCTTCAGCTCTCTGATGGTCTGCGGTGTAATGTGATTTTCCAATTTTCAATAATAATAGGAACTTACTTAATAGACTTACCTTTTTCGGCTAGGACAACAACGGGGAAATGAGACAAAACATTATCCAGTGACAAGTAAATTGATCTTTATTATTATCCTGACTCTATACAAACCAAAACTAAAAAGGTGTCCTGTAATTAACACATAAAAACATAAAAAATAGGTACACTGTTAAAACAATTAATTTAAAGTTACTGTTTTAGTGATATCTTAAATAAAATTGAAGGTTCATGAATGCCTGCCCAAGGATATCAGAAATGGAACTTAATTGAATGTGATGAGAAATTGATGATGATGCTACACTATGGGTGAACTCCTAAGCTTGCTGATGTGAAGGAATGGTGGTTGTTGATATGGATATATTTAATTATAAAACTAAATGTTAGTTTTTTGGGTTAATTTAATAGAGGAATGGGGTCACCGCTCTATGTGTGATCCTCTGATTATATTTTCACTGCTTGATACTAGCAGGGTAGTAAAACAGCCGGAGGTGACTCCCGGGCTTCCCTGATCTGTCCTCTAACGCCGAGCGTACTGAATTTTCTGCTTCGCGGGCGGAGTGGTGTTTCGGAGGGGCGCCGTATGCGTCTCGTCACCTGCGGCTTCAGCTATTCGTTCATTAATTTTTATATATTATGATATAGTTTATGATTTTATTGTGTATCAATAAAATTCTATAATTAAAGTAACCTTAAAAAGCAAGGACCTTCTGTCATATATCAATCGCAGACCATCTGACAATCTCCTGTCAGTGTCATACCTGTCACTGTCGATCTGACAGATGGGGCGTTACGTGCGTTCGCACTGAATTAAAAACGTAAATCAGTGAAGATAATATTCCTTGTGTACTATGGCCAAAATTAAAAGCCAAGGCTGATGCTACCTCTGAACAATGAAAACCTGTAAAGTTAACAAGGTTCGAAGAGCCGTTTCGGCCACCACAATAAAACATTTAAATACAGTCTTTCACCGAATTAAGCATCTCTTTTCCTTTACATTTTTTTTTCTACTAGCTCTCACCCATCGTACCTACCTATCCACCTCACCTACTATATATTTATATATATATATATATATATATATATATATATATATATATATATATATCATAATGAAAGGAAATTTTAAAATGACCGAAGTCTGCAGACATACTGCCTTATACAAGAGCCGACATTACAGTAGTCCCTCCCCCACGTAAGAATTCACGTAGGGAATTCGTTGGACGGCCTCGTCCAAAGGTCCAAACACCCCTCCGCCGCACCACTTAGGCAGCTATAACGTATTTTCTACTACAATATGAAATTAAATCGATGGTTACATAATATGTATTTGATATTATCGAACCGTGCTAACACATAGTGTCTAACAACAATATGTGGCCGTTATTATGGCCGACCAGCCTGAAGTGTTATAAAAAAAAGGTAAAAAAACATAAGTACTACGAAAACTGATAAGTACCTAACAAAACTTCTACAAAAATACCTACTCTTCTAACAGTAGTTATAGTATAGAAAGTAAAATATGACATATAAGTGGGTACTCCTCGCGCCCTGACAAAATGGAACGTCTGTATGACGGCCATTTGTTGTATACACGTTGTAATTGTGTAAACAACAACCAAATATTTTACCAAGGCAACGCAAGGAAAAAGGAGCAACCCAAAGCCGAAAACAAAAGATTTTAAAAAGTAAACAGCCACGACGGCTTAGTACGCCGCAAAGATGGTAGATGGCGCTGATAATAGTGCGTTTTAGTAAATGTCTCCCCTGGGGGATGGCGCTCGAGTCGCTTTTGACATTTTTTTAAATTAATGAGCTCTATTATGATAGAAAACAAGCAGACCAGCCCAAATTTCCCGAAATATAAAATAGGGAGAAATTTTCCAAAACGCACTATGCCTCCGTAAGTCGTCTCTTACGACACGCAAAGAAGCATAGACCTGCGGTGTGAGTATTCTTTGCCACCGCCCACACACGGTGGCACTTAAAAGAAAAAAAAATATCGTCTTTTAAACCAAAGACAATTAGTGTTGACAGTAAAAAAATATTCCGTCTATTTAGTGCATACCTTGATGATTATCTAGGTATGTACGTATGCTTAATTTGAATAGTAATAATATTTTTGTAAACAAATAAAACGCTACCTACACGGACCTCGCCCTGGCGCTGCAAAATTGTTTACTATAGCTAATCCTTGGCTGCATCTACGGTTTTGAAATCTTTTATATGCCATTTTCCGATCGATTTCCCTCTCTCGTCCTCGAGCTCGTAAACAAGAGGAGAAAGCTTCCGAATTACTCGACAACGTTCATATTTAGGTGCTAATTTGACAGTAAAATATCTATTTGCAGCGCTCTGCTTATAGGTTCGTTTCCAAACGTAATCCCCCACGTCGAAAGAAACGTCTCGTCTTTTTTTATTATAATATTTTATGTTACGATTATGAGCCTTAAAAAGTGATTCTTTTACATTTTTATAAATATCTTTGAGGTAACCTAATCTGGAAGCGTATGCATCCCTAGGAGCACAGATTAACTCGTTAATATCCTTATAGTCATTATAGATGTTTCCATCTGCAACCGCTTCCCTCCCATGGACTAACATAAATGGTGTGAACGATGTTGACTCGTTTACTGACGTGTTCATAGCAAACTGGATTTTATGAACGTTAACATCCCAAGTTCTATGGTCGTTCTCCACAAAAGATGATATTGCCGTAATCACGGTTCTATTGTAACGTTCCACTGTATTTACTTGAGGACAATATACCGGACCTAAATGCACCTGCGGTATATTGTATTTCGCATAAAGAGCTTGTACCTCATGACTTATAAACTGTGAGCCGTTGTCCGAGATTATCGTTTGTGGGATGCCATGTATCAAAAATACGTGGTCTTCGAGACGCTGAGCAATGACTTTTCCGGTTGCCCTACGCAACGGAAACAATAAGACGTATTTCGAAAAGCAACACACAACTACCAGTAAGTATGTGTTTTGCTGCCGGGACAGGGGCAGTGGACCAACTAAATCTATACTGATGCACTGGAATGGCCGACAACAAATTTTCGGTTCTCCCATAAAACCGGGAGTTGCCTGGGAGCTATGTTTATAAGCGTTACAGATGGAGCACTTTTTAATAAAATCGACTGTATCCTGGTACATACCAGGCCAAAAGTAACGTAGTTTCAGACGTTTGTAAGTCTTAGCGACGCCAAGGTGAGCCGCGGTAGGTTTAGAATGATGTTCCTGAATGGTATCCTCTCTAAGTTCTTTAGGTACTACCTCTTTCCACTCAAAGTCACCACTGAGTTTATTGTTGGACTTAGTAAAACGGTAAAGCCTACCATCTATGAGTTGGAAATTTGGACACGCACGCGGCTTCTCCGTACAGCGTTTAATGATATTTATGTACCAAGGGTCTTGTATTTTTGATATATCAATGGACGCAACCGGCACAGACCGAGATAGGGCGTCCGGTACAATATTTTGAGCACCACTACGATGTTCAATGGTAAAGTTATATGGAGACAATCTACAACCCCAACGCGCCAAGCGACCGGTTGGATTCTTGAGGTTCAGAAACCATTTCAAACTAGCATGATCGGTAATTATACGGAACGGTCTGTCGCTTTCTAAATAGGGACGGAAATGTTCAACCGTTTGCACCACCGCCAACGCCTCGCGCTCTGTAGCAGAGTAGTTACGTTCCGCAGATGTCAGAGATCTGCTGAAATACGCGATCGGATGCTCTTCGCCCTCGTCGTTCAGCTGTATAAGTGTCCCCCCTATTCCGAAGTCGGAAGCGTCACAGTGAACGGAAAATTCCTTGGTGAAATCGGGACACGATAGGACTGGAGCTTTGGTGAGAGCTTCTTTTAGGTCTATGAACGCACGATCGGCCTCCGGTGACCAGCTGAACGGAGGAGCCCCCTTTCTAGTCGAAGTAAGAGCGTTTAAAGGCGACGCCCGGTTGCTAAAGTTCCTAATGAATCGCCTATAGTATGAAGCCGTACCCAGAAAGCGCTTAACGTCCTTTCTGCACGTCGGGGTAGGAAAATCGACAATAGCCCTCACCTTTTCAGGATCGGTGCGCAACCCAAATTCATCAACAATGTGTCCTAAATATTTAAGTTGTTTCCTAAAAAATTGGCATTTCTCTAGGTTAACCGTTAAGTTGGCCTGCTGTAACTTCTCATATACTTTATGTAGCAGCTCTAAATGCTCGGCAAAGGTCTCGGAAATTAAGACGATATCATCCATGAAACAGTACACCCGGTTCCCGAACTCGGGGCCAAACAGGCGATCCATAAGTCTTTGCTGAGTAGCCGGCGCCGAAGTTAACCCAAAGCACATGACTTTAAAATGGTAGAGGCCGCGGGAGGGTATGGTAAACGCGGTTTTCTCGCGACTTTCAAGGTCATCAATTTTTATTTGCCAGAATGATGAGAAAATATCAACCGTGGAGATGTATTTCGCGTTACTCAACTGGTCCAGTATACTACTTATATAGGGCAACGGGTAAGCATCATGTTTAGAGACTGCATTCAGCTTACGGCTGTCCAAGCAAAAGCGCGTTGTTCCATCTGCCTTCTGGACTAAGGTAACCGGATTGTTCCACGCACTGTTGCTCGGCTCGACCACATCGTCTTTCAGCATTTGATCTAGGTGTTTATTTAATTCGGCCAACCTATCCGGAGACATAGGGTAATAACGTTGTTTAATAGGCGGATGATCCCCGGTATCGATCTTATGAGTAACTAAATGTGTCCTACCTAGCCCTTTCTTAACGTTCGATATTTCCTCAAACTCGCGGATAATTTCTTCAGCCTGCCTGCGCTCCACAACAGAAAGCGAGTCAAAATCGCATAAAAATTTACGTGTTGTCGCTACAGCGCTAACATACTGATTAGACGGTAAGAATTCACTACTCTTCAATAATGACAGAACATCGGGTGCTATTTCAAATTCTTTCCAAAAATTTATACCCAACAATAACTCAGTGGAGACTCCAGGAACTACGTAAAATTTTATAATAGCGGTTCGCCCGTCTACTGTTACCGGTAGAAATACGTATCCGGTGACAGGTGAGGCAGAACCGTTAGCAGTACTTATTATATTTAAATCGGTTGATTTATGCATAGTGCAAAAATCACAAAAATACTTTTTAAAAGCATTTCCACCAATAATAGAAATTTCCGAGCCTGAATCCAGCAGACCTCTAAATATTACGTCGTAAATACTTATTTTTAGATAAGGACGGGTATCCCTAAATATTTGGCATACGTGAGTCGGGGAACCGGAACCGGAAGCATTACCTGTTGAAAAAGCATGTGACAACGCAGGCATTGATATGGAGCCATCTTTATTCACAACTTTTTCAGCAGCCATCTTCGCTAACAAGTTATTTTTATGAAATTTTCTTACAAAATTAAGCCACTCGGCCCACTCCTCCGACGAAGTTTTAAACCACCGACTCACGAGCTTACGTTTTTTGGGATCGTTGCGGCCCTAGCGGGAGTATTCCCGGCAGGACGGCATTTAGGACAAGTCCGGGCCGTGACATCCTTTTCACCGCATCGATAGCATATCACCACAAAAGGAGCAGTACAACTTTTCAAACTGTGCCCCTTCACCCGGCAACGCACGCAAAAACTACTGGGGATCTCAGGGGCTTCAACCGCAGCTACCTTGGGAGCAGGGCGGCTACTCTTGGGCTTGTAACCTAGGTCAGGAGCCACAGAAGAAGAACTAACTACTGGAGGATTTGTAAACCTGCGTGCGCGATCATTAGCCACCTCAACAAGCTTGCATTTGCGTTTCAATTCGGCCCAAGTGTCTGTTTTTTCCAGTGCAAGCTGCGTAGAATAGTACGGTTGAATGTTTAACATAACAATATCTAACATTACCTTATCAGATAACGGTGTAGATAGGCGAATAAAGTAATTTTTCATAATACTTAAATAATTAACTATGCTCTCATCAGGACCCTGGGTGCGGGACAAGAGCTCCTGCATTAATTTCTGATCATAATCACTCGGCAGATACTCTACAAGTAATAAGTCTTTTAATTGTGCCCAATCGTTCACCTCATTGAGTATACCACGATACCAACTCAGTGCTTCATCAGTAAAAAGTTCAGCGGCAGAATTGAATAGTCTACTATCGGTGATACCGCGCGACCGACATAGCTCATCTAATCTTTGCAAGAAAGCCTTCACACAAGTTGTTCCATTATAAGTGATGCCAAGTTTATGGATAGCTGAACCAGAACCGTTATTATAATATGTAATCTCTTTGGCAGGGCTGACTGTTGGAGGTGTGACACTGTCTGTACCTATGGCCATGTCCTCTGCTGGTATTGGTGGTGGAATAGAATTAGAGTGTCGCCTCTGTGACAACCCACTCTTGAAGTTGTACATGAAGTTATCAAGCTTGTGCAATATTTGGTCTAAGTTCTCACGCAAACTATCTAAGTTCTCAGTAGTGACAGGAGATTCTTCAGTAGGGATTAAGCGGCTGAGCCTATGGTACAGATGGTGTGCTACTGCCTCCACCCTGTTGAGCAACTTGAGTGTGCATGTAGGCTTCCCGGCACCCACAATTAAATCATTTAAATATGCCAATTTATCTTTAACTGCATGAAATTCAGAAACTATATCAAGATCTACTTCAGCTATCTCATCTGACGGCAGCTCCTTGCTTAGCTTTCTCACTTGGGCACGGAGATCAATAACTTTACTAGCCGGTTCCGCACCCCGGATCCTAGCTTCATATTCTAACTCATCCTTCCTCAGTAATAGAAAATTGATTGGTCTTTCCTCCTCCATCTTGTTATAAAGCAGAGGGGAAGATAGATTAGTTTAAATAGGTAACTTGCTAAGATTATAAACAATCTTATGTAGCAATAACTTTTAAAACCTTTATGTAAAGTAGGTAGTAAATTAAATCAAGAACAAGTACCTTAATAATTTAACCCAAAACCCAAGTGTATAATAAATATAATCAAAAGCACATAAAACCCGTCTGGAAACAAAGGTTTTCAGGCTAATTCCAATGTAACTTTTGTTTCAGTATTATGCAATAACCAATCTCTAAATAGTATTTTATCTTTTTCAGAGATCAGTGAAAGTGGTGTGTGTGAGAGTATTCTTTTTTTTCCAGCATGAAATTGATGCTCATAAAACAAACAAGTGCCTATTTTCAAAACTATGTTATGCTGTATGAAAGTATTATTTTGCAGTACAAGTGAAGCTTAGAATGTGGAGAGTTTAGCAAGATGATAAGCTTTTTTTGATAAATTTTGAGAGACACAAGGCCTTCACTCCTGAATTTCTCAAATAATTAAAAAATATATATAATGTTGTAAGTATGTACCACTTGTTATTGCTTTTTCAGTGAAACTAGAGTTGGCAGTGTTTGCAATTTCAAGTTCTAGCACAATGATAAAGCTTTATTGATTAATTTTGGGAGATTCAAGGCTCAATCACTTGAGTGTCCCAATTCAATGAGAAATTTATGTTGCAAGACACTAGCACTTTAACAGCAGTCAAATTGATTTTTCTAAGGAGAATTTTTAGCAAATACAAGGCTTTTATAATGTTATTTGAGAGATTCAGGGCTATAATACAGTAGTAGCAATAGACTTTTATGTGTGCAATGCAAGTGTAACTAATTTTGTGTGAAACTAAGCCAAAACATTGCTTAAAAATTATAGTTTCTTGTTCAAAAGTATTATATTTACTATGTGTAGCAATTTCCCAGAATAGTCATGTAAATAAGCCCCAAAAATGCAACTGAAGTGATGCTATATGCAAAAACAAAAGAAAAATGTGCATTCAATTAAGCTGATATCATTCAGGCTCACAAAAACAATAAGGCAACTTTGATAGGTCTTAATTATAAAGAAATTATGTTTTACTAACAAAATATTTAACTTAAGATGTGGACATTAGTTTCTAACTGTAAATTAAACAAGATTTTTCCAATTTTCTAGGCAATTAATTTGAAAAGTCAATAAAACATTCCTGATATCCCTGGGTTTCTGTTGAGCTAATTGACCAACACAAAATGCTTTGCTGTATCAGGACATTCTATAACCTGTTCAGGCGCCAAATGTAATGTGATTTTCCAATTTTCAATAATAATAGGAACTTACTTAATAGACTTACCTTTTTCGGCTAGGACAACAACGGGGAAATGAGACAAAACATTATCCAGTGACAAGTAAATTGATCTTTATTATTATCCTGACTCTATACAAACCAAAACTAAAAAGGTGTCCTGTAATTAACACATAAAAACATAAAAAATAGGTACACTGTTAAAACAATTAATTTAAAGTTACTGTTTTAGTGATATCTTAAATAAAATTGAAGGTTCATGAATGCCTGCCCAAGGATATCAGAAATGGAACTTAATTGAATGTGATGAGAAATTGATGATGATGCTACACTATGGGTGAACTCCTAAGCTTGCTGATGTGAATGAATGGTGGTTGTTGATATGGATATATTTAATTATAAAACTAAATGTTAGTTTTTTGGGTTAATTTAATAGAGGAATGGGGTCACCGCTCTATGTGTGATCCTCTGATTATATTTTCACTGCTTGATACTAGCAGGGTAGTAAAACAGCCGGAGGTGACTCCCGGGCTTCCCTGATCTGTCCTCTAACGCCGAGCGTACTGAATTTTCTGCTTCGCGGGCGGAGTGGTGTTTCGGAGGGGCGCCGTATGCGTCTCGTCACCTGCGGCTTCAGCTATTCGTTCATTAATTTTTATATATTATGATATAGTTTATGATTTTATTGTGTATCAATAAAATTCTATAATTAAAGTAACCTTAAAAAGCAAGGACCTTCTGTCATATATCAATCGCAGACCATCTGACAATCTCCTGTCAGTGTCATACCTGTCACTGTCGATCTGACAGATGGGGCGTTACGTGCGTTCGCACTGAATTAAAAACGTAAATCAGTGAAGATAATATTCCTTGTGTACTATGGCCAAAATTAAAAGCCAAGGCTGATGCTACCTCTGAACAATGAAAACCTGTAAAGTTAACAAGGTTCGAAGAGCCGTTTCGGCCACCACAATAAAACATTTAAATACAGTCTTTCACCGAATTAAGCATCTCTTTTCCTTTACATTTTTTTTTCTACTAGCTCTCACCCATCGTACCTACCTATCCACCTCACCTACTATATATTTATATATATATATATATATATATATATATATATATATATATATATATATATCATAATGAAAGGAAATTTTAAAATGACCGAAGTCTGCAGACATACTGCCTTATACAAGAGCCGACATTACAGCGGAGCCGGGTGTACTGATCTCACACGCCGTTTCAGAACGTCCCAGACATGCTCTATGGGATTGAGGTCGGGACTTCGAGCTGGCCAATCCGAACGACGAATGCCGACCTCTTGCACATACGCATTAACATCGCGGGATAGGTGGGCGCGAGCATTGTCGTCCATAAAAATCGGGTCTTCACCTAGAGCGGCCAATGCGGGTTGTGCATGAGGAATTAGAACTTCCGTTATGTATCGATGCCCAGTCAGTGAGCCGTTTTCAATGAAGACTAACTCTGTACGATCCATTGAATTTATTCCTGCCCAAAACATAACAGAGCCCCCACCATAAGGTGTGATTTCTTCGAAACATGCCTCTGCAAAGCGTTCTCCTTGTCTTCTTAGCACTCGCCGACGTCGATCTTCACCGAACAGAGATATCCTGGCTTCATCAGAGAACAAAACCCTATTCCAATCTTCTTGAGTCCATGATTCACAATTTCTAGCGAACCTAAGCCTGTGAACTCTGTGCTCACGGAGTAATTTGGGGCCGCGGGCCGGGCGGTGACTGCGTATATTGGCAGCGAGAAGCCTCCTCCTGACCGTCCATAGACTAATATGCACATTTCTTACTTCTTGGAGGTTGTTCTTAAGATCCACATACGAAGATTTGCGATTTCTCAATGCGCGACTCACAAGAAAACGATCATCCCGTGGTTGGGTACATGGTTTTCTTCCAGAACCAGGCCTTCTCTCGACGGAACCAGTCTCCTGATATCGCTGCCAGGTCCTTTGGACTGTCGAGCGACTAACATTTAGCCTCCTAGCCACGAAACATTGGCTGCAACCCTCTTCAAGCAGCGCGATAATTTTGGTAGCTTTTACCACTTTATCTACCATTTTTGATACAGCCAAACAGCAATAAATAAAGCTTTGACAGTCAAGGATATGAAATTAATCGATAAAAATTGAATAAAAGTTATGAAAGTCGATGTTAACTTCTGGAACTTCGCGCCAAAAATGTAGGATAAAAAGGAGTTTTCTGTAAAAATGAGCATCAAATGAAAATTTGAATTTAGAACGTACTTTTTTAAATACCACAGCATTTTTAAAACCGGCCAGTAACGTGTACAAACGATTGAAACCTTTTTGGTATTGTATCTTTTTAAAGATGAATGAAAATCAAAACCGCCCGTTTTTTTTGCAAATGAGTGTATATAAAAATAAACAAAACATATTTTTATAAAACATAATCATCTTGATCTTATAGACCTCTAAAAGATAATTGATTATCCCTACTAGTGGGTAACTTCTCAATATTTTGCCATATAAATATTAGACGTAGGTGCTAGCACCGAAACCCGTGCAATTGTCTCGCTTCTCTACGCGGCGTCCATAGCCTACCTATATTTTCGCTTTACTATCGTTCTTTGAGTTAATTAACTATGGAACTAAAGGAGACGGTCCAGCTTTCCATATAAAGACTTCACTAAAATGCAGCTGTTACAAAGTAAAAAATAGAACTCGTATAAGTTGAAAGAAGTCTCATCTAAATCTAGCCCATTCGTCAATTATTTTTTTCGTTGCGTCACAAAACATAGGTACTTTAAGTTTTACTTCATTGGCTATTTGTCTATGAAAATATTTCCATTGAAACTAGAGCGCCATTGGTACAACGGTGGGAGCGTCTGACAAAGAGTTACTCTTTGTCGCTATTTAAATATTTCTATAAAAACTAGCGCCACCTGAAAATCGGTGTGATCGACTGAGTTTTCATAGTTTCGTTACGTTTTGGTCTTAGTTCCTTGATTTTAGTTCCTTTGACAATGACAACCTACAAGTTTTTGCACTGTTTAGTGTGTTTGCACACTATCTATTAGCAAAATATTAATATTTTAAACATTAGTTAAAGAATTGGCTAGCTTTAGAATTTTAATAATTAAGTGAGGACATTCGGATTTTTTAAACTTCACCGATTACAACTCACATTAGGCAGCTGCTTGTCAGGGGAATTCTGAACCGTCTTCTTTCACTAGACTAATGATTCATTCATTCAGTTCTTTTGAATCGTTCATAATAATGTCCCATCTCTAGCTAGTCTTCTGCTTCTGCCATTAACACTGCCTGCCAGTGGTCGCATGGGTTACATATTCGCTCACCCCGGTCTCCCAGTAGAATAACATCACATTATCACAATTTTTGCAATATATTGCTCTGCTCACTATACGGATAAAGGAACTAAGTTCTTGAAATGTTTTATCAACAATAGCTTCAAATACTATCAATCGATATCATTGTAGAGTGCTATTCTGTGATGTTTATTTTTAATATTCTTAAGATGTTTATTCCTCGAAGTCAAGATATAATGAGCGCGACTTCCTAAATGAAGACAGTCCTAACCCTACTAAAATTACCGATTGGTAGCGTGGAATACAGGTATACCTGTATTCCACGCTACCAATCGGTAATTTATATTTATTTTGGCATACCTACATATACATATGTAGGTATGCCAAAATAAATATAAATGAAAATATAAAAAATATGCTATTCTACCGGAGCTATTGTTGGATGGAAGTGTTTTACGGCTGGTTTCAATAATAGATAGGCCTATTTTGGTTACGTTACTTAGCAACCACTGTTATTTTAAGTTATTTTGCAACTTTACAACAATAGCCTATCTCTTACGAGGATAGGTTATTTATTGAAACCGACCGTTAGTGTTCTCTCTACCTTTACCTACAACTCAGCTGTAGCAAGAAGCCAGGGCTGATAGCCTAGTAAAAAAAAACTACAAAAAAAGTGAAAGAAATGTCATCGACGGTGATTAACCTAACTTTTTGTTTATTGAAAAAGGTTTTTATTAAATATAATTATGTGTTTGCCAGAGGATTTACAATTACAAATCAACAGGCTTACAAAGTCCTCTTCTTTGGTTCCGACTCAATAGCCTTAAATAGTTTTAAAAAAGTAAATGAATTCAGGTGAATACTAATACTAAAGCTTGTTGATAACTCTTTTCTCTAAAATTAATTAATCAGTCATTTTATTCGTTTAGACATGCTTTGTAATAAACTGTAAACGGTATTTTATCAGATAATGACTATATACGATTCATCATTTTGCTCAGGAAATCAGAAAACATTATCAAACACTTAAACCTTGTGACTTCAAATAGCGCAAAGAAAAAATCAGAAATCGAAAAATATGCATATGCAGAAGGTATAAAAGTTATTTCCTGGCCCATAGAAAACATACAGTCTTCAGAATATGACATGGGGCTTATTGTTGCATTTGGACATTTGATCAACGATGAAGTACTATGTAAATTTCCGTTGTAAGTATTAACTTTAAAAAACATATCATTCTCTTTAGTTAAAAGTTACCTAGTCCAATGATAATCATAAACTCAAGTCTAATGAATGGCTTTTATTCATTAAACCCGAAACGGACACCGGTGTCCAGAGAACAATAAAATATCTATTGTGTCTCATAATCATATGAAAGGTCAAATGTACTAACCTATGTACTGTATTAACATTATCTGATGTCATCACAGGTTCTGGGTTCTAATCCTGGTAGGAGCAAATTGTCTTTCTTTGTCTCCTCTAGCCATTCTTTATCTGTTTGTTTATGCAACAAGCTTAACTAGTTTGATAGTACTACAATTTGATATAAATGTCAAAGTTTTAATTCCTATATCCAATAGAGGAATAGTAAATGTGCATCCAAGTCTTCTTCCCCGTTGGCGTGGTGCGGCTCCTATCATTCATACATTACTGCACGGAGATGAAGAAACAGGGGTGTCTCTAATGAGAATAAGAGCAAATGTATTTGATGTTGGTTAGTATTTTGTAACAAAAAGATTATGTAAATTGCAATAGATGGGCAGTATCTCAAAAGATTTTAATAACAGTATAATTATTTTACAGGTGAAATAATAAGTCAGAAAAAAGTAACTGTTTCAAAACACATCAAATTGCCAGAGTTGACTGAACAACTTTCTGATATTGGAGCAAATATGTTGGTAGACTGCATAAGAATGTTACCTGATAGCTTGATTAATGCACAACCTCAGAGTGAACATGGTGTCACTTATGGTAAATATTTAATTGAATAGTATTGCCTGACCGTAATGATTCGTAAGTCAGAATCAGTTGTGATTTTTATCATGTCAAATCTTATTGCTAAGATTTCCAAATATTTCTTACTTGATTTTTTAAACTGAAACTCATATATTCTCATAGTCGGATATCAGATAAATAATAATTTATAATACAACTAACTTTTTAAATTTCAGAAGTATAGAACTTGTGTTGATTTAGAATTCAAAGATCTAAAAACTTCCTAATGTCCTTGCAGCTTTATGCTTTCTTGATATTGTCTTGGACATGGCATACTATAGTACTGTACTAGGAACCTTGATGTAGATTATAAATGAATGGAACTTTCAATTGATTGTATTCAATAAAAAAGGCTGATAAAGTACCGTTTAAAATTAAAACGAATTTTATTATTTTCTTTTCAGCGAAAAAAATAAATAAGTCCATCAGTGAGGTTACATGGACAGACATGACTGCGGCACAAGTATACAATCTCTATAGAGCAATATATGGATTATATCCACTATCTTCAAAATTTAGAGATAAAAAGGTAAAATTATTTGGTGCATTTTTGAATGACTTGAATGAAGTAGAAAACAATAATTTACCAATAGGGAGTATATCATTTTGCAACAAAACAAATGCAGTCAAAGTGTTGTGTAAGGATATGAGGTATATTTATTTTAAATCAATTAGAATAGTAGGAAAAAGAGAAATAAGGGCTTTAGATTTTTATAATGGTTATATAAAAAATACGACGCAAGAAAGAAGATGTATTCTAGTCTGTTAAATAAATAATAATTATTAGAAAGTCTTAGTCTTTAATTAAATAAACCAAATACCATTAATTAAATAAAATATAATAAATTTATTTATATACATACCACATAAATACCTTATAACAATACATAAATAATACTTATATAATATAGAATATGATAATGAACACAATGTCTACATATTACTGCACCCTAAGCTAACAGGAATTCAAGTAAATGGTCCTGAAGGCTATTCTCGAATGTATTTCAGCTTACAAACACAGCCACTTAATTAAAATCTAATCTTCCTAAATATATAAGCAATGTCTTTATAAATATCACTTGGCAATTCTTATCAATTGAATAATGATATGATGAACACTTTTTTTTCCTACGCAATAATTCAGTGTGGACAGCAATTATAATAATTCTTGATAGATATTGGACAGATAGGTACACAGAATGGGCTTGATATTGACACATGTATTAAAGAACACCCTGTCTTAACTATATCTTGCCAAGTTAGTCCTTCAAACTGGTATATTAAAATAGATATAGGTACCTTGAAACCTATTTGTTTTATCGATCTTTACGGTAGGTCCTTCAATCTTGTTTAATTAACGTAGATTAAACACTCACACCTTAACCCTGTAATAAAAATAAGTTTATTAGATTATAGAAGTTTTTGAAAGCACCTATTTTCCTGTATAAATATAAAAATATAAAGGAACAATACATAATCAATAACGTGTAAAAAAATCTCATGCATTGGTTCGTCCAATCCAAGTAAGGGCTGCTGATCTGTTATTGATGTGGATGCTTTTGCAAAAAGATTTACAAAAAGTTTTAATATGGGAAATTAGTAGCCGCCCGCGGTTTCACCCACATGGCTCCCTGTTCCGTGAGTATATCGGGAAAAAAAGCATCTTATGATTTAATCCAGGGGCCTGTTTCATAAAAAAAATTTAATAGTTATAATTATTAGTCTGTTAAATAAAAGTACAAACTAATAATATTAGTTATTAGTGTAAACGCTAATATTATTAGCTAGTATTATTTGTTTTTATAGTAAACTGTTTCTTTAACAATTTATACTAATATTGTCAGCTAATACTATGAGTTACTTTTCATGTCTTTTAGTTTAATAAACCAATTTATTAGTGTTTCGCAAATACTTTCAAATAAGTGATTCAGGGTCAAATGAAGAAGAGAATGTTATTATGAAATGCCCGAAGATATTTAGAAGGAGAACTCTATACTGGCATGGAGTTTACATACAAATTCAACTAGGTCCTTATTATACTTACTCGAATAGATGGCGGATGGCGATGTGTTTTGTTAGAAGAATATATTTATTTACCCACTGGAATTGAGTATTTTCCACCGATTACATGAAATCATGATAAACATCATCAGCATTTTAATGTCCCCAGTTCCCCACCAGCCTGTTACTCTGTTACTAACAGGCCTTCCTTATGGATGGGTAATAAGAAAGGGACCCCACCACACGCTCCCAATGCGGATTGGTAGGTTTTAACGACTGCAAATACAGTGATTATAAATTTTAGGTCATCTTGCAATCTTCTTGGTAGCACGGGATGATCCCGTGCTACCATTGCGAAAGATGCTTAGCCGCTACAATCGCAGGCTGAGCGCGCGAGCCGCTGTGCCACCGAGTTCTATTCGATTCTACAGAATGAAGCATGGTATATTGAAGAAAAAAAATCCATGCTTGAACCATGTTCGACTTATTGATACTATTAATTTAGATCTGAATTTTCATCTAATAAAATTATAAATGTCTATGGTTCTAATAATATTAGTAACGTGAAAGAACCTATATTATTAGCGTCATCGAAAGTTTATAAAACAGAATAATTCTAACTAATGAAATTATTTTAATAGTCTAATAAATTAGCTAATAATATCAGTAACTTTTATGAAACAGGCCCCAGGCCATTAACCATCCGTGTGCTAATTTACAAACAAATCGATTCAGCCGTTTTTGCGAGATGAATGAGTAACAAACATCCAAGCTTTCTTTAAAATATAAGTAAGATAAATAGGTACCAGGCATATACTTACCCATTGTGATGTTTGTATACTTGCCTATATACTAGTTTTTCTATGGAAAATAGTAAAAGATAGGCTTACTTCCGTAACTGCAAGTTTTGTTATCTCACAAAAACTAAGCTCTCTTAATAGGTCTATCATTTACTAGTCTCCGACTGAACATGGTGAATTATATTCACACTTCACCATCGATAAGTATTGTGTGTATGTATGTATATATGCACTATGATTTTTAGTCACCAAGCAATGATTATAATGGATGGAATGAAATTTAGCCATCTATTCACATAACTTTCGCGGTGTGACTATATAAAGGTAAAAATGCGATAACACTTAACTGCACCTACCTTACCTCGTCGTCTCAGCCACATAACACCCACTGCTGGGTATAGGCCTCCCCCAAAAGGGGGAGATTGCCATAATCGCCACGCTTGGCAGGCGGGTTGGCGATCGCAGTATGGCCAAGTTTGTAGGAGACGCTGCTGCCCGTCTCCTCAAGGCGGAGTCCCTTAGTCGCCTTTTACGACACCCACGGGATGAGAGGGGGTAGTGCTATTCTAAGCCGACACTACGCACCTATACAGTCAAAATTAATAAATGTCTCCAATAATAAATCTATTGCGAGTATCATATGCAGTAAGTAAGAAGAAGTGCCTAGTGTCTGCCTACGCTCTACGGTTGCCCGTCTCATTGCGATAAACGAAAAAAAAATCGGTATACTTAAAACTATTGTTTGTTATACAATTTTGAAGCATTTCTTTAATAACTTTTTGTCGCATACTGTCCAGTCCAACACGCTCATCGTTCATCATCATCATCATCAGCCATTTTAAGGCGCTATACGACTGAGGCGAGATAGTAATGAGAAAAGGACGCGCGCGGGAGCGAGACCGATTTTGCAGATTAGGCCAAACACCAAGAAATCACTTCGTAGTAAATAACTATAGCTATTAAAGAGAACTGAAACTACACGATGCTAAATATCTTGGTGTCCTCTATTTAAACCCATTTCCAATAGTATATGTAACTCCATTTGAGAATAATCTTAAAATTTAATATTTTTAGGGGGTAATTTCGAAAGAAAAAGTGTCGAGGCCAATTCATAAAATCGTGTTTCTGGTACAATACAAATCTAGATAAAGGTATGTACTTGTTACCAGATTTGTAACATCTATAACCATAGAGTTTTATATCAAAAAGTACATACTTTTTCCGTATAGCGTCTTAATTTCCCTAGTTCCCATTGCTGGAGAACTGACCTTCCTCCTGGCCACGCGGGCCCAATGCGGACTGATGGGCTTTAAAGACTGCAATTACAGTCGGGACGGGGAAGCTCAAAAAATTTGGATCACTCATCCCGTGACCGTGCGAAAGGCTTTTGCCTCGCTTTAATTGTCTTCAAAAATATCGCTTATTAATTTACATTGTATATTAATATGCGATGTGTCGTTAAGGTGGAACGATTAAGTTACAAAAAGCTGAACGGTCGTTAGATGGCGCTACTTTCGCTATTTAGTAGTTTTTATTTATTTGTTAATTGTTCTTTGTATCTTTTTAACTCAAAATACTACTAGCGCATTCTATAAATAAATATTGAATTTTCGAAACCAACATTTATCTTTTTGTAGTACATAAATCATCCAAATATCTCGAGAGAGCGTTTCTGTCTCCAAATTTTACTAATCACTCACACATGCATACCTTATTTCTGAGTTTCTTGTAGTAGAATATTTCGACGCAGCTGAAAATGATAAAGTAGCCCAGCGGTCTACGTACTCGGCTAGATATCAAAGAGTTAGGGTTCGAGACTTCTGATGGTAGATTCTTTTTTATTATTTATTTTATATTATTGTTTATTTACATAACATCACAATATTAATTTTGATGTATAAATTGCAACAAATGCAATTGCAACTTTTTTAAATTGCACAAGTGACAAGAATGTAATTGATACTCTAAATTTTAAGATTTCTTAGTGTGTTTGCCCATTATAATATCTTTTTTTTAAACCACTGCTGAACAGATTTTGATAAAAATTGCAGTGTTTCCTCAATCAAAAAAAAAGTGGTGGTGGTTGTTGGATCATCATGTTACCGTTTTCTATACTTCTATACTATATAATATTACTAGCTTCCCGCCCGCGGCTTCGCCCGCGTGGACTACACGACTTTAGTCGAAACATCAATAGTCAAGTGATATGTGACGTCAAATTCATGTTTTGTATTTGGTTTAGTCTATGTCTCTATCCTATCATCATACTTATGATGTTTTAAAAAGCTTAGTAAAAACATCATAAGAATTAGTACTTGAATACTTAGATTGTTTTCTTAACTTTCTTAACGGTAAAATCAAAATTAAGTCTGTTATTATCATTTAATACGTTAAAATTGTAATATTAATAATAAAATAAATCATTAAGATCGTTAAATAATTAGGATGTACGTAAAATAAATCATTTCTAGTCAGAAAATAAATTTCACTCAAAACTGAAATATTTCAACCCGTTTTGAAAGATTTCATAAGTTTCGTTTATATTTCATTTTCATTTCACTGAAATTTTAGTCAGTAGTATTGACCATCCCTAGTCACAACAACACAACGAAAAAACACTATAAACAAATGACAAATACGGAACGGTCGGTGTTGTCAGTACGTAGATGTGATTCCGGACAATTTAATACCTATTTGAAAAAATAAAATATTTAAATATTAAGTACGTTACATAATACAAGTAAATTTTATTTGCACAAAGCAGATAAAATTTTCTTTTCTTTTTTTTTTTGTTTATAAAATCTTATTTTCCATTTTTTGACAGTGATGGGAGAAAAAAGTTTTACGCATAAAAAACAAAATGTAAAGTCGTGTTTAGCATTTTTTCAAAATCGGAGTCAGGATAAATCCTACAAATCACAACTTTTCTAACTTCAATCCCAAAGTAAATTATTACTGACGAAACTCATCTCTTTTGGGACGCAACGGCAACACAGCTGAAAAATCTAGTAAAGAGAAATTTAAACAATTATTAAATCGAGACAAACGTAAGAGCGGCAACTTCGCGCGTTGCGCGTCTGAGCCGCATGGAATGGCAACGTCGCGATTTTTGTATACGTACACGTCAATTGTCACATACACACACGTAATATTTGCAAAAAATTTGTGTTCATTTATAGGTGATTTCTGAATGAAACAATGTTTGTTTATTAATTAAGCGCAAATGAATACCCGAAAAGAAATAGTTGCACATATATTTAAGTATTAATTCTGTTAATCTACCAAGATTATCTCGACTGTTTTTTGTATGAAAATCGTTCCACCTTAAAGTCGTTAAATCCCATCAGTCCGCATTGGGCCCGCGTGGCCAATATACATAGAATAAAATAAACGAATAAAATAATAAACCGTTTAAAAAAAGCATTTTATATTCACTTAGTCCTTCACTGTAATACAATGTTGTCCAGAATGATTACAAGCAAAACGTCCATAATGATATCTGTAAAAACAGAAGCCTAATTTTCCACCTTACCTCATTCTAATTTTAGCATATACAGCAATGCGACTTTCTAACTACCCTCAGCCTGAAAAAAATAAACCCAATGAAAAAACTACATAGTAAGGCTTCTGTTTTCTTATAATGTGTCAGTGCAAAAAGACATGATTGTGTGACATTAATTACATAATGTAAAGCGAGTCACACATTAAGCAGATACGATAATATTTTATCTGCGATAAAAACCTATTTATCTGAAAGCATCACACACTAGACAGATACGATAATATACGAGATGATACATTCACTCGGAATCCTTCAGACTGAGTAGAGTTGTTTTTTTGGTAAGGATTGTTTTTAGAGTGTGTTTAAAAATGAGTTTGCGGTTTACGGAAAACACGCGTTTATTGCTTCTCGATTAGACAGCTCGTCAGAAGATGATTCTGATTTTGAATTTGATGCACGTCTTGCTTCACTTTCTAAAACGCGAAGAATTTGGATAGAACGCCATATAAAGCGTAAAAAGGACCGAGGCGAATTTCATATCTTCCAGGATGTATCAGATAACAAATTGACAAGCCGAAACCCAAGATAAAATATAAAACCATCTGTACAAGAACTTAATCTAAACAAAAGTACAACAACTAAAACTGTTGCCTTACACCAGTTCATCATCATGAGATGATCTTTGTTGTGATTTTTGTTTCCTTTGAAAATATAATTTAAATATTAGTTGAATGGGCAAGTTCGGGCACGTGCTTATAGTCTAGTATTGTAGTATAGCCAATATTGATGCTCAAAATTTTAAAAGCGGGAAAGGAGATGGCTAAATTTTGTATGGACGACTGCCTAGCAATGTATTTACACTGAACCAAGTAATATATAATGCTGGATAGAAGTTCACGTGAAAAATATTTCTTAAACACTATATTTTCTCACATGGAGAATATGTACAAGTATTTTCTACTGCTTTTTTAATAAAAAAAACTAGTATGTGGTTTGCGGGTAAAATAATGCTGTCTGAACGTAGCTGTATCATATACGGATGCTCATCACTTGTCAATTCAATTGTATAGGCCCACCAAACTTATTACTTATTTTGTGATTTCGGTGATCTGTTATGAACAAACAAAATGAAGAAAATCATATTTTCCTAATAATTTATAAACATAAATTCTCTAATATTAGTTGTTTTAGTTTACACAAATATAAAATTAAAGAAGGTTTGTTGCCCACCGATTTCGTAATACGGACATTCTTCTTGTCAAACAAAACATCAAAACCAACTTGAAACCTTTTAATAAATTGATTATTTCATGAAAGTGGTATATGAATATTGAACTCGAAATAATTAAAATAATAATATTTTAATGTTACGCCCTAGTAAGACATAAATATACATGTTATGGGCAGTTGCTTAGCCATCTCCTTTGAGACTTGGCTACAAGAGCTCATGAAAGGTATCGTTCCGTACAAAAGAAAAAACAAAAAAAAGTCTAACCTAAATATTGATTTTAAAGAAATGCCTTGAGATGATTGGTCACTAGGATCAAGTAATCTATCGATAAATCTAAAAAAGATGAACGAATTGAAGAAAAAGTCCCAGACCCTCAATTAGAACTTTAGACCCACTGTGAGCTTGACCGGGTGGTTCACTCCCCTCTGGCCTCCGTCTCACCACAAACAGTCCCTACCCCTGCGCCTACATCCTGTATTTACATGCAGATAAAATATGATGTTATATTTTTATCTGCAGATGTTATCTGCCGGTATATTTGTATACGCAGATAATTATCTGACCATCTGTCGATATATGTCGGTGCCCACAGATACTGTACGATAAAATATAAATTATCTGCGCTGTGTGTGTTAGTTCGTATGAAATATATAGAGAGCGATATTGAAAGATATGCGCTCAGATACAGATATCTTATCGTATCTGCGTAGTGTGTGACTCGCTTAAGGTGACTGAATGTTAATCTGGCCTCGTATGTTATGGCAAATCTTATCAATATAACACTCTTGTATCAACCATTAACTTATGTATGTAAGCAGAAATTATAGCGACTGTAACGCTGTATTTTGTTAACGCTATAGATATTCAAATCTATCGATCTTTAATATTTATTAAAAAGGGGCTTTGATACTCTCGATAATCTTGATATGTCGAGATTTATAACACAATATTTTTTTTTGTATTCCCAAGTTTTAAAACATTTGCATGAACTTTAATATGCCATATCAAATTTAAACTGGCAAAACTGATAATTCAAAAATGCTTGTATGAAGCTCATTTGAATAAAGATTAATTTCATTTCATTTCATATAAATCAATAAAAAAAATATCAAAGAGAACCCCAAAACAGACCGATCAGTATTTATTCTTATTCAGATATATTTAAACTTTACAAAACAATTATAAAAAATACTAATTATAATAACTACTATCGAATGGGACTTTTTACTTTAAGACTAGAAAGATGATGTATGTTCTCTACTTCATCACGAGCTACAATCAACAATCACACATACAGTGAATCGTGCTATTGATGTCAACAATATTATTTTTCCAACAATATGCAATGGGATTCTGTGCCTAATGGAGGCCGATAAAACGTTTTAACATTGACTTACATAATTACGAAACCATTGCAAATGTTTGAAAATACAGTTAATTAAACAGCTATGTTAAAGAATAAGTTTCGTCACAGCGAAAACTTAAACATTTAACATTAAGTAGCCACGTATTTATTAAACCGACATTTCAAATCGATAATCTATAAGACTAGGTAAGTAAGTTATAGTGAAAGTAAAAAATTACTACTATAAGTAGAAGTAGGTATATTATAATAATAAATACGCGGCTTTGATAAATGGCAAAAAATGCAATAGTGCAGACAGGAATGCGACAGTCTCAAGTTGTTCGAACACTGGAAGCACTTCACTCGGGTCACAGAGAACATTTGGGCGCCGGCTGTTTCCTAGAATATTAGTGAAACGTTATTACGCACGCACTCACTGACACGGCACTCGGAAGAGCGACTTATCACACAACTGTTATAATGAAAGTGTTGATTAATGCGAGGAGTGATTAAACAAGCATGTAGTATGGTCTGACATAAAACAAAGACAGCCGTTCCCGTGAAAATGAGCTTTATTAATAAATATGTAAGAAATAATAATACAATAACACACGATCATAATAATATGGGATAACATGCATAACAAATAACAAACAACAACAAATACAATCAATATAAAATACAAACAACATCATGTTAGTTAACTATTTTCTAAATATATTCTTGGGAATTAGAAAATGCTAATATTCTTTGGAGCGAATCTGTAAAATTTAATAGAAGATAAGAAAGAATTGAGTATTGAATACTTAGAAAATATTAATAAAAAAAAAACAAAGGGTTAAAAGAAACTTGAGTCATCTAGAACCAATTTTATTAAAATACATATTTAATTTTCATACACTTACATTAGGTTTAGGTACATATGGGTGAAATAGGAAAAAGGCAAGTGAAGTTTAAAAAGATGTCATTCACTACTAACAAAATAACATGGCTCATTTACTAATATTCAACTATAAATAATATTTGTACTTATCTACTAGTTTGGACTCGACAACATCAATAAAAGTTATCTCAACAACCACTCGAATATGTTCATTTACACTGCAGATACTAGCCCTACTGAGATAACAACTCGAGTTGGCCAAATTTGTTAGCCTTTATGACAGATAATTCATCAACAAAGATAAAAACTACTCTCTCCTATTCAATATTAGCAACAACTGGCAATAAAATTCATAGGCAGGTGTCAGTAATGTAAATAACAGTATTACATGCTAAACTTACTACACGCTAGGAATAACATGACTGCACACTTAATAATAGTTAAAATCTATAACTTCCATAGTTATGTCAATAAAACATTAGTTTGTCTTTTCTTTACTACATTAACTATCATAAAATCAATTATAATTTTTAACTTTCCACCATTTTAACGAATTATTGATTCAATTTAGAATATTTTGATGATAGTATAATTAAAATAAGGGAATGATTTCAGTAGTAGCATAGGTGTAAATGTTCTGTACATAACTTAGTCAGGATTTAAACCAACGAAGAAAATAATGTTCTAAAAATAAAAGATACATAGAAAATTTATGAGACTATGTTATCGTAATACCTTTTACCAATTCTGCCGTTTTGCAACAACCATAATAAAATGTCGTAAGGAAAGTTAGAAATCAATAAACCTCATAATTTAATCCTTACAAATATAAATGCAGTCATGTATTCACATCAAATACGTTTAGATATCACTATCTAAGTACTAGCACCCTGTAAAATAAACATACATATAGTATTGTTATGTACATGTTATTGCACTATTTGCACGTATGTTGGCTCTAAGGACTAATGTAAGCTAAGTCGGAAGCAGATTCAAGGGGTGGGCTTACATGTGCTCTGGATGACTGCGGATGCAGTCGATGAAGTCGCTAGGCTTCAGTTCGCCCCGGCATATGCGGAACACAGCGGTGAATAGAGGGAATCTGAAAACATTGTTACGATAACGCGTTAGACGTCAAGACACTTATTTATAGGTATATCTTTACTAATATCTACTTATCTAGTTATATCCTATTATCGCAACTTATAAACGGATATTAAGAATGTGATAAAACATATGCCGCTTTGATCTCAAGATATGTATAACATTTAGAAAAGGGCTCGCTTCCATCTTCAGGCTTATCAATATCAGGTATGATGAAGGCTAAGAGGCTGCCCGTCGTTCATAAAAAAAAACGTTTGTACCGAAACCGCCTGGTCAGATCAAAACATTCGTCTGGCATGTGATGTCAAATACAAAACTTTATTTCGTACATTGAGTCATACGGTTATCGTGCTTGTAATTTTACTCTACACTCTAATCTTGCCAGATAGCAATGGACGTTGTTAAATATATCTGTTTATGTAATAAGTATTATTCTTTGGCACTTAGGCATGTTATTCAGACTTCAAACTATTCGTAATCAAATAGCACAGTTGATGTTTCATCAAATGCGTATGTGGTCTTATTGATCAGAATTCAGAGAGACTCCATGATAGCTAGGAAAAACCTCAAAATTTGTGGAAAATGCAGTGAATCTCTAATACAATATTATGGCAAACTGACACTCATGCAAACTAAAGGTAACAGCGTTATCTCAATTCGTATACCGTTTAATGTACACACTGACCTCTGAGTGCGTGGATACCGGCCAAGACAGTCTATTTTAGCGCACTCACAATTAAATAATACAGGAAACTAAATTGTTGAAGCACGATAAAATGTTATAATAGTGCAGTGGTTAATCTCCACTAAGAATATGGTTTATATAATTCAGGGATCGTTTTTCCGAATAGCCGAACTTTTAGTTTTAATTGCTAACGTTTTGATCTCTAGAATTGTGGATGAATGATATTCAGTCAGAAATATCGCAAGCAGTGGAAGTTATCGTGACAACGTGTTCCACACTAGAGGTGGTTCACAACAACTTGCTGTATCAA
Organism: Chrysoteuchia culmella; assembly: GCA_910589605.1. Taxonomy (NCBI): domain Eukaryota; kingdom Metazoa; phylum Arthropoda; class Insecta; order Lepidoptera; family Crambidae; genus Chrysoteuchia; species Chrysoteuchia culmella. The sequence goes on from OU342648.1 coordinate 11,798,120, forward strand.
CAAAACCAAATATTCGTACATGATTAAAAACTTAAATTTATCAACAACTAGCTGAACTTATAACTTTTTTTTAATTTTGCATTTTACAATGCTAATTTTATGTGACAAATATTTAACAATATACTAGAAAAAAGCAACTAGTCTGACGGGATCCCGTCAGGGCGACATGAGACTAGTTGCTTTTTTCTAGTATATTTTCTTGTTAAATATTTATCAACTAGCTGAACCTTTATACCACCTAAGTACCACCTAAAGTATAAAGAAATATATTAGTTTTTTTTTTTAAACAGGAACCATCGTGGGCGTCCCCAGAATACCCTACCATGTTTGATCACTATCTGATCAATGGTTTCGGAGCACTAGAGGACAAACAAACAAAGATTGTTTTTTATTTTATTTACTAGACTTAAGCGCGTGCTACGCACGTGTGCAATCCGTCGATAGTTTGAAGTTTTTGAATGTGAGCGGTAGTTGTAGCTAGGCGCAGTATGTAGTCTCACTGGGGTCACTTGAGAACAATGTTTTTCTGACTTTTGACCTTGATAAGGTCAATTTAAAAAACAATTATATTTTTCCGGCCGTCTAAATTTTTTTGTGATTTTTGAAGCTATTAGTGAAGGCTGTAGGTTTTATACTCATGGCGCTGGAGGGAACATAAGAATGGATAACACGTGCCTTATATATAGAGAAGATATAGATATAGTGGTTCCTTGCGCGCTTATAAGCTAGTTAATGAATCCTCCCTCCCCATTAAAAGGATGTGTAATATCTAAAATCGCGTTGCACTTACTTGTTTTCCATATTTTTGTTTGCGAGCATATGGTTGACTTCCTCAGCGGTGATGGGCCCCTGAAGCTTCTGTCCGTTGAGCATTTCATCTTCCAGCTCCTTGATCGAGCGACCAGTCTTCACGAAAGCTTCCGCCACACGCCTATTCCTACCGCCTGGAATAAATAGTCAATAACTTCATATTATTATTCATTTATATTCATAAAAAACATAGTTTTTATGTGTAAAACTTTCGTTTAAAAGTTTTTTCTTTCTTTCCATATACTTTGTAAAACATGTCATGCAAATACTCTATGTACCTTTTGGCAGAATAGGGCACGAATAACTTTCCATTTACTACGATTCTTACATACCTACTTTTATTTCTGATCTCTCATCACATGTCTCATGCTTCTGCCGATTTTTATCTTGACCTGAATTAAGTGTGTAGGGTGGTTAAGTTTTACGTGAAAACTCTGTCAGGCAGTGTCAGAATATAAGAAGTATTTAAGTAAGTTTCAAAAAAGGATTTTTTCGTAATTATGGTTTAACTATTTACTTAGTTTACGTATTCATCTTCCGAATCAAAACACCATTAGACATTGATCACACGAATATTTTTACGTAACCAGCTTTTCGTTAACTTAAACCAAGAATTTACCCCATCGCCATCTATAAAAACTGTAATGAAGATTGCATAAAAGGTTGAATCAACTAACAGAGCATAAATTATAACCTTGACGGTGCATCAGTGACCCTGATGACATTGTTAAATGATCATGATTACTTGGATCCGTCTTCAGATAAACACAGATCCGTCTTCATATCAGGCAACTATTTTTTACTTTATTGAACACCTCGTAACAGGAAATAAATACGATCTCAACATTATTAATGTTTGCTTCGAGTAGCGCGCGCTATCTAATCTCTAACAAATTATGTTTGTAAACGTCGCCGCGGCACGGTCGGTACCTAAGTGTATCAGATAGATATTGCATTATATCACAAGTGTTTACTGCTGGTGCTCTTGATCAGGAAATTAATATAGGTAAAGTAGGGTAGCAACTTTTTCTGCATGTATTCAGTATGATTATTTATGTTTCCATCTTTTCTGTTGCTCTATCTGATAGCTTAACTTATCATTATCACCGAAATGGATCGATAAAATGTGATTGAAAATGTTAATTTAAAATATTTTTGCCTTGTTAAATACCAACCGTAACAAAAAGTTTCAGTGCCAGCCGAAAATAGCACCTGATCTTGAAAACTGGCAACTCGAGTGCCAAACGTGACAATTATGATAAACCCTCCATTTTATGGTCTAAACACAGCAGTGGAGATAATATCCTTATGATAGCTTACCATAACATGTGGTAACAAGATCCGCAACGCCACATGATTCAAAGAATGTGCTTAGCTTGCTGCCCGGGTAAAAGACGTCGACGAACTTGATCATCTCCATGAGACCCAAGCGGATTACGGCTGCTTTCGTGTTATCGCCAAAGCCGAGACCGTCCACGAAGCCAGCGCCCACCGCCACAATGTTCTAAATACATTCATTTATTAATTTATTTATTATACAGCGACGACGCGACGTCCACAACATAACAAAAAAAATTTGAGGTAACTGAACATAATTTTATGTGCAAGGTATACAAATCTGGGGGAGCCCGCGGCGCAGTGCTTTGCGCGCTCGGCCTGCGATTGTTGAGGTTAAGCAACTTTCGCAATGGTCGGTCACGGGATGGGTGACATAAAATTTACTATCTCGAGCTCATCTGTGCTTCAGAAAGCACGTTAAGCCGTTGTTCCCAGTTGCATTTGTATTCCTTAAAACCGACAAATCCGCATTGGGCCCGCGTAATGGATCATAGCCCAATACTGGCCTTCCTTATGGATGGATAAGGAGATTGGGCCATGACCCACAACGCGGGCGCACCCACCCCAGCAGTGGGGACATTAAAAATTGCTGTCGACGACGATACTAATCTGATATTTTTTTTAAGACAGGAACTTGCATAAAATAATATAACAAAGATCCTTTAAAAAGAACGTATTAAAGCATTTCTCCATTTTATTGCTTATCATACACGCAAAACAAATGGCAGCGTTGTTGCGGCACAGACCATTAACTTCTAATCGTCTATGAATTTCAGCTCCATAAAATAGAGTCGATTTATACGACTCGATTAAGGCGCTACTAGGTAAAGTATGGACTATAGCACGGTTACAGTTGTTATAAATCGGGTAATAACATATATATTTTTTCATACCTTTATCTAGATTCGTATAGTTTCAAAAACACGATTTTATGATTTTGGCTCGACACTTTTTCTTTTCGAAAACACCTCTAAAAATTACGAAAATTCAAGATTATTCTTAAATGGGGTTACTTACACTATTAGAAATTGGTTTAATAAGTGGACACCAATAATATTTAGGGTCGTATAAAAGCATTTTTTTAAATCGCTATAGTTTTTTTAATACGAAGAGATTTTGTGTTTTTTTTTTGCCTAATCTGCAAAATCGATCTCGCTCCCGTGCGCGTCGTTTTCTCATTGTTATCTCGCTTCAGCATATTTTTTTCGAGTATCGCCTTAAAGACGTCTTTCACAATACGAATAACGTAAACGTGTCAAAGAATCCAAAATATGAATAATTATTAATAGCCGGATTAAAATTGATTTTAACCTTCTCTGTCGGTCTGGTGGTAACACCACTGGTATCAGACTAGAGCTCCCGGGTTCGATTCCCAGTGAAGGTAAGTATATATTGTCTTCGATTTGGTTGGTGGTAGAAAATAATACGAAATGGCACCTCAAAATCGTTATTTTAAGCTTTTTTTGTTTTAATTTTTAAAAACGTTATTTTGCTAATACATAATTAAAAGTGGAAGGCCCAATAAAGCCGCTTTCAACATTAATGTATCACGTTTGATATACTTTTCCGTCTACGTTCGGCAACCTTGGCATGGTTATAGATTTATGCAAGTCGAAAACCTTGAGTTATCTCCACATTTCTCGGGTATCCAACTTGATTTATTTATTAACAATAACATCACCTTTTTCAATCGAATATATTATTATGCTTATATTTGTTAAGTCAACAGCTAGATATTTACATAAACGTGGTAGACTTTGATCTGTGTTTTAAGCAGATGTCAGTACAAAATGTTATGTCCTTGTTCTTAGACCTAAGCACAGTAAGATAGCGATTGTTTTTGACGTCATGACATAATTTACAGTTCATTAACTAACCAATGTCACTGTCGTCAGCTGCATACAGCGCAGACAGTGTTTTCGAATACTGTATTTTAGGTAAATAACCCGAATGGATTTAGAACGCAAAAAAATATACATTTATGAAAATACAAAATAGAATAACTAGATTAGATGTACAGTCACATGCAACGACATAGAAACACTAAGACATAGAAACAGTAAGTAACCTTGTCACATTACTATATTGAATGGCGTTTGTGGACAAAGAGAACTTTGTTTCCTTGTGCGTTAATGCGTTTAAGGTTGTAAATTGTATACCTGTCATTGCCCGTTACTGTACCTAAAGTATTTTCGTAATAATTTCGACCAATAAGTACTTAGGTACATACATTTTGCGTTATTAAACAGCGTAATAAAAATCAAATAATAGTCGTTAACTATCAGTACAATTAGAGGGCCTTCTTTTGAATTAAAAGCAAGTAATAACTTACAAAAAAAGGGACGGGTTTGGTTATGAACAAAATAATAAGTTCCTCACTGGTTGAGAATTACGGGAGAGGTGCGCTTCTATCTTCAGCTTTATCAATACTTGACATTAGGTATGACGAAAGCTAAGCGTTCATAAAAAAAACATCTTACCTTGAGTGCTCCACAGATTTCGACTGCGTCTTCGTCGTCCACCACGACCACCCTGAAGTAATCGGTCTGGATGATGTCACGCATCATCGGCGCCAGCATCACGTCACGGCAGCCTATCGTGGTCTCGCAGAACTTTTCTTCTGCCACCTACGATCAAAGAACATTATACGTCGAAAGAAAGTCGAAATACACAAGCTAAATTAATATTAATTAAAGCACCTATACATACAGTGACCTTGATATCTTTACTCAGTTTTCGATAAGATCAGTTTCTGAAAGAGGTAGTCTTAAAACTTTTCTAAATGACTTTATATCAAAAATGCCACCTTACGATGATATTTTTATTTAATATTTAGTAGCACCCAGCAGTGTGTGTCATGTGGCTGAGACATGACACACACTTATGTAAGTTAGAAATGTATATGTCGCAGCCAACTGGTTAAATCAGCCGTTCAATTAGAAGGCTAGCCCGTTAATTAAACGCCGGCACTCAATGAAATGGCTAAGGGACAACTAGCCAAGTCATTGAATGTAACGTTTAACGACTTGGCTGAACCTCATATTTAGCCGTCTCATTAAATGAGATGTAATTTTAAATTCAAACTATTCATGAAAACTTGTAGCCGGCGCTGCAATATCAGGCACATTTATTTCACACATTTTTATCATAAATATATTAAATTTCACACTGAATAAAAATTTAAAATTTTATTTTTATTTAAAACTTTTTAAATTTTAAATTACACACAAAATTAAAAAAACCGCATTGAAATCGCTTAATTCGTTTAGGCACTACGAATATTTATGTACAGAAAGACAAAACATTTTTTGCCGCCATTTTGTTTTTTTTTGTTGCACCTAAATTTGCCCGGGGTGTACATTATTTTAATCAAAGCACTACCTTTGTATCTTTTACCGTTTCGGCGGGCAGTTGACCATCTCCATAAATGGCCAGATGGATTTTCATCAAACGTGGCTAAGAACCATCTCGATTAATTTAGCTTTCAATAAAAAAAACCGCATTGAAATCGCTTGATTCGTTTAGGCTCTACGAATATACGTACAGACAGACAGACAGACAGACATAAGCTTCAAACTTATAACACCCGTCTTTGCGCTGCGTCGGGGGTTAAAAAGATATAAATTGCCAGCTGATGCGAGCTATCTGGCGCCATATTTGTGTTCGTGAATAATTGAATTTAATATCTGTAAAATAAGTTGAAACGAAAAAAAAAAATCAATATTGCCAGCTGATGCGAGCTATCTGACGCCATATTTGTTTTCGTGACTACCAGCGCCGCAGTATGGTAAAAAATTCAATTAAATTTAAATCACTTGGCTGATTTTACGTCCGCCATCTTCAAAGGGCTAACTTATAATAAGCCAACTAGTTGAACGTTATGTGATGCTGGTTCAATCAACGATGAGCCTAGGCATTCAATTGAGTGCCGGCGTTTAATTAACGGGCTAGCCCTCCAATTGAACAGCTGATTTAACCAGTTGGCTGCGACATATACTTAATAAAAATCGCATACTCGTGATAGTGTTTAAAAATGATTAAAAAAAACTTATTTGATTGGTTTCAAACAAGAAAGCAATTGATATAGTAAAGATGTAGAAAAATTTGAAAGTATTTCGAAGCCCGCATTGAAACTGTAGTGACCGAAAAGAGTTTCTTTTATTCATCCATCACATATTTTATCTTACTTGTTGTTGTTGGCTGATATAACAGACAATATTCACAGTTGAACAATCAATCTGATACCACAAGAAGATAAGTACATAGCTGCGTAAAAAGTCATAAAAGCTCAAGGACAACTTAATTTAAGATTGCAACAAAATATTTACCCGAATGTGGCAAAGCAAATAAATCTTCACACCCTATTACGAAATAAGTCAATTGAGTAAAACGGAGACCAAGGTTTGTTATGTTATGCTGCGTACGACGGACGACAACAAGCGGAAAATGCATAGGTACAAACTTAGTTTATAGTTCATACAATGAATCAGTATATGCCAATTAGTCTCGTTGATTGCCCTTTACCTTGCTAGTAAATTCGCACATAGGTAATTATCTATAGTAACAAACTTTTTACATTATTTTAATAGTCTTTTTAATTATTAACAATGTGTTATTTAAAATATGTTATTTTTAAGACTATATTTGCACTTACCTCTGAAGCAATATTAGCACCCATAAGAACAGCACAGGGAATTTTAAGGCACCTTGTAATAATATGCGATATTAGGTCAATACCGCCGCCTTCAGCGATGTCGAAACCCTGCCAAAAATGCAATATTAATATGCATATTCATATATGCAATACAAAAATAGATATCAATAACAAATACATTGGATGTTCTATTGTGTATTTTGATTGGCGATTTCTCATTGATAGTCATTTTACACATCACATAGGTACTTATAAGAAAAAATATTTAAAACATCACATAATAACAGGAATAAATATTGTGATCAGCAAAATATATTTTTATTAACAACTATTTTTGGGTCACCTAGTAATTGCTGAGCAATTAATTATTGGTTTGGTTATGATATAAGAGATTAAATAACAGCCCATAAAAATTAATTGCACAAATAATATGTATGTATGTACTACCTTTATAAGAGAAAGAGCAGCTGCTGTAGGCTTTATTTTTCCCAGAAGTGTAGAGCAAATTGTTCTGACGAATTGGTGGGGAACAACAAAGATAAGGAGATCAGTATCCTTGGCAGCTTCCACCACATCAGGAATAGCTACCTGTTAATATTTATAGACCGCTGTAGCGTTACATTAGATAAAATACTCCATTATTATGTATAATCTTTCTTATCAATAATAAACTAGCTGACCCATGCCATGCCCACTTTCTACTTGTGACGAAATTGTCACAATCAGATATACCTAGCTATGTCAATTAGGAGTAAAAGCACAGATTATAAAATAGATAATAAAACTTTCGTTTGGTGAAAGAGTTTTTAAAATTGGTTTATAATTCCAGATATTTCTTCCTACGAACACACTTATTAACTTTACTTCTTTGTAATATTAGTGTTGATTTTAATGTTGGAGGCCAAGACTCACTTTGGGTCACGGCGCCATCATAGTTAATAGTAAATAAGTAAGATTATAATGAGTTTCTGGATGTGTGTATGCGAGGGTGTGTACACATAGATTTTGTATGTACAATAATAGTCATTAACATTAATTGTATATATCAAGTTATATTGGTGAATGCATAGAAGAGTTCTTGAGAATAGTTATGTAACTAAACATGCCACACTTGTGGCATTGGCAGTGAAACAGCTCTGTTATGGAAGTAAGTTAAAAATAGATACTTGTTCTCACACATGTAGTTGCCAATGTCTTGGCCAGACAATGCTATTTTACACTCACACACATACATAATGATACATTCATTACTATATTTTTATTTTATAAATTCTGTTTTTTAATTCTTAATAGAATGTCCAATTTTATTATTATGCTGTTAATAATTTAAGAAAGTTTATATAAAATACCAATATTTTATATAACCTTTGATATATTAAACCCTTGAATTGGAGGTGTTTGGTTTGATTGAACAAAATAAAAAATTATATTTATTCACAACCAAAGATACAACAATTTTTCCCTAGAGAAAACTTTAATGTATTTTAAATTGAAAGTACTTACTACATTTTCTGGTAGTTTATGCCCAGGTAAGTATTTAACATTTTCATGTGTCTCATTAATTATCTCTGTCAACTTCTTCCCTTCAATCATCTCTTCATAAACCCACATTGTTACACGATCCTCAAAATTGGGCAGCCTTGCAGCATTTTTGCCTACGATTTTGGCTATTGCAGAACCCCTGAAAAAGCAATTGATATAGCAAAGTGGTAGAAAAATGGAAAGTGTGAGTCGGTATTTCGCAGTTTCATTGGAATTTTGTATTGGTGTACCTAAAGATGTACTGTACCCTACCCAGGTTTATATACTCAATGATTATGTCATCAACAGTCTTGATTAAAATAGTATAAAATTAATTCCTTGATACTGTTCATACATTTAGTAGAACTGCGATGGTTAGGACCTATTGTTAACAATTAGGTATCCTTCCTTACCAATTTCCAGAGCCGATAATGCAGACTTTATTTTTAAGTTGTTTTTCTGCCATGATAGCACAATAAATCTAAGAAAACAAACAAAAAAGTACACTGTATTTTTATATAACGTCCGACCTAGTATCGCGGAGATCGCCAGCGAACTAAGAATATGCTAATTATTTTACAAAAACTCGATAGATAGATTGCACGACGAGAAAAGCTGCTGATAACAACTTATCATGAGCAACACAGACTAATGAATATCAGATCAGAATATGACAAGAGTCTCTAATGTCAAAATATTTTGTGTATATTATTTCATTGTAATCTGTGCCTAAATACACATGCTACCTACTAGTGGGCACATAAGCATGCTTGTTTGAAGCATAGCACGTTCACTTATTAGCAAGCAACTAGCACGTATATACGAAAAGAGTATGCCATGCGACAGTCCAATAAGCATTCTACTCTCTAATAGCTTAGCTCTTTATTCGTGCTTTGCTTATTAGCACTTGCTTGCACATTAGAGCTTGCTTAAATAGTAGCATGTTTATTCTAGCCAATAAGATATTGGATAGGTGGATGGAACACCACCCATGCACCGATGTGTGTGTCTACAGCTTCCTCATAAGACAGAGAAATTCTAAGCATGCCATATTTTTGTGCATATTAGGAGCAATCAAAGCGTGTCAGTGATATTTTAGGTGCAACCCTAACTTCGTTACTAGGAGTTTTTTTTTGTGTGTGTGAGCGACGTCGAACAATGAAATAGTTGTTTGAACGCCGCGCGAACATTGAGAGACAAAAAGTTAGTAAAAGAGTCGCGCTGCATTAAATAAGGACGAAGATTGCGAGAAATTTCTCCCGCGGAAGTGAGTGAGCGAGACAGAAATAGTGTCTCGCTCTTTCGGCCGCTCGTGGATTGTCGGGAACGTTCGAGACGCACACGTCGCGAATATTCCATGCGATTCTCGACTTTCCGCGGGCGGTATAAAAGCGGCACGCAGCGCAGCGTACAATATAGTGACTTAAAAAGTGTATTGAGTAAGCGCATCCGGAAGTGTTCAAAGAAGAGTTTGAAAATAAGTGTTCTGAAGAGTAATAAGAAGTGTTCAAACAAGTGCAGCGAATTAGAAGGTCAAGCGTGGACTGTTTTTACGGAATAATAAATTTTAAATTATTCAAAGTGCAGATAATTTAGTGGTTGCGGATTTAGCCGATTTATAATCTGTATTGAAGTGACTTTGATTCAGTGCATTTATTTAATAATAAAAAATATACTGAGTTAAACAATAAATAATTGTTTATTTGTACTGATCAACGGTTCTTCAGCGTATCATTAGACGTAGTGGCATTTTCCAGCCAGCATTTACTAAGTGTCAGTTGTGTGACTAAGCGCTCGTCCACGACAGTGTGTTAGCTGGAGAAACGTGTCCCCAGCTGACACATGCCGTTTTAAGGCAAACCAGTGAGGTTAGGGCTTTAGACTATAGTCAGAAATTTTGTGCACAATAGGAGCAATGAGAACCAAAAAAACTAACCGTCATACTCAAATACTGTTGAAACTACGATCATTAAAGTGTGTGTTAGCTGGAGACCCGTGTCTCTGGCTTACACACCACTGTATCTTCGTAATTATTTGAGGTAGGATTATGTTTTATACCTCAAAATTTTGAGTCATGTGTAATCTGGAGACACGTTACACGTTTTGAATCACTGTAACTGTATAAGTTAGAGTCTCGTATTAAGAATCAAATGATACCTTATAATAGGTGCACACGGCATGCAAAATTTCAAATCACTGGGCTTCTTAGTTTCAAAATTATAGGCAAAAAACTGGTTTCCCGCCAAAAAATTCAAAATAAATGGCTCGGACGCAGCTAAAGCGCGGTTGCCGTTCCGTGCGCTACACTGCTGCAATCGACTTTGAACCTAACGGCTGGTATTAATTCGAGTCACTTTAGTTTGCGCTTTCGATCGTTTTAATTTCTGTTTTGAGAATTTCAAACCAGTAGCCGTCCGATATATCTACGCTGATTACAAACCATCTATGGTAGTTACTTATAATTGAACTATCTGATTCTCTTATGAAGTAGTTTTTTAATGTTAGTGTTAGAAAATTCACAATGGAATAAACGAAATTGAACTGTGTAAGCAAATGTGGCAGAGAAAATAACACAATCCCAATACCTCTGAAAGGGATTGTGATAGATAGTAATTTCCATAGTAATTTCACTCTAAAATTTGGATAAGTTGCTTGCCATACAAAATCGATCGATATTATTATAATTATTGATATTTAATGCTGAAAGGGGGTTTTATGGGTTACGTAGGGAGTCGAAAAATACCATATTTTTGTGCTACGATGCACCGATCCCGAGATATATAAAAAAATATTATATTATTATTTCACAATATTTTAAAATATTAATTTGACATGGCAACTGTTCATATCAACGCACGACGGGCCTCTCTTGCTTAATTTTATTAAAAACAAAACCAGTCAGCAACGGCGGTGTTGCGGCCTCCTTGTAGTGCGGAGACATTTATGATCTCCACAGTACTTAAGGTACCTCTAGATTAGGTTAGGTTAGAACTGTTACAAAAAGACGCGCGAATCGAGCTAGAAAAGCGAGTGTGCCGCGGCAGTGGCCGGCGAAATTCCAGAGACGACAGCTATTTTATAAAAGTACTAAAATACGAATATGTAACCCCTTTTGCAACATCTGGATCGCGAGTCCCGGATTATTTTATAATAAGTACCATAATGTTCCACACTAAAGTCGTTGTTTCCACACTATGTTATCGACTACTTTTGCATTCCCGAATTTTTTGGAATCCTGGGATTAATATAAAAAAAAAAAAAAATGTTTTAAGCCAAAAATTAACTTTATCCGATCACTGGTTATGGTGAATATTAATGAAATTTTAGGAAATTAAAATCACGTGAACCATGAAAACATTCTAATTATTTTTGAGTAGTTGTGTCAAAACGAAAAGCATTTATAATTTAAATATTAATTATAAGGTGTTAAAGTTCGCCTAATTAAATTCCCAGTTTTACCGGAAAAAAAATAGTATAAAAAAGGAAGTCTCCGATTTTTGTCTTTGTTCTATGAACTATAGGTAAATATACTCAGCCTATTCCGATCACTGAATTAATAAGAGAGAAAAAAGTATAGTTAGGTACAGAATTTATAATAGTGTATTTCGCTCTGGTTATTTTCAAGCAAACCTGGGGGGCTTATGATAGTTAATAAACAAGAAAATATTTTCTAGTACTAAGTACTAAATAGTAGTTCCATTTCTGTTGGTTTAACGCCCAGGTTTCATCGAAAATTTCTCATCATCCATGCCCTATATCAACAAATGTACAGTGCAAGCACTATACAATATTGTAGTGTCAGCGCTTTACCTGCGCGCGGCAATTACCTAATTTATATATAATTTATTAGTACACGTTTGCATAGCATTCAATGTAGACTTACTCATTGTAGCAATTAAATAAATCAATCATTTTATCATATCAGGATTTTCGTATCATTTTCTATCATCTTAAGTTGTGTGATCGCGAGATCATACAACAAATGTTGTGAATTTTCTAACACTAACATTTAAAAACTACTTTATAAGAGAATCAGATAGTTCAATTATAAGTAACTACCATAGATGGTTTGTAATCAGCGTAGATATATCGGACGGCTCCTGGTCTGAAATTCTCAAAACAGAAATTAAAACGATCGAAAGCGCAAACTAAAGTGACTCGAATTAATACCAGCCGTTAGGTTCAAAGTCGATTGCAACAGTGTAGCGCACGGAATGGCAACCGCGCTATAGCTGCGTCCGAGCCATTTATTTTGAATTTTTTGGCGGGAAACCAGTTTTTTGCCTATAATTTTGAAACTAAGAAGCCCAGTGATTTGAAATTTTGCATGCCGTGTGCACCTATTATAAGGTATCATTTGATTCTTAATACGAGACTCTAACTTATACGGTTACAGTGATTCAAAACGTGTAACGTGTCTCCAGCTTACACATGCTTATCGATTCGTAGCTTAAAAACTATTCGAGCTAGAGGTTAGAAAAATTTGGAGCTAACTGCTCCAATTCGACTAAAAAATTTGAGGTATAAAACATAATCCTACCTCAAATAATTACGAAAATACAGGTGTGTGTAAGCCAAAGACACGGGTCTAGCTAACACACACTTTAATGATCGTAGTTTCAACAGTATTTGAGTGTGACGGTTAGTTTTTTTGGTTCTCATTGCTCCTATTGTGCACTAAATTTCTGACTATAGTCTAAAGCCCTAACCTCACTGGTTTGCCTTAAAACGGCAAGTGTCAGCTGGGGACACGTTTCTCCAGCTAACACACAAAAAAAAACTCCTAGTAACGAAGTTATGGTTGCACCTAAAATATCACTGACACGCTTTGATTGTTCCTAATATGCACAAAAATATGGCATACTTAGAATTTTTCTGTCTTATGAGGAAGCTGTAGACACACACATCATGCACCGTTGTCAATGTTGTCCAAACACGGCAGTAAAAAAAATTGTCGCTGGCAACATATTATTGTGGTATGAATGACATGTCAGTCAATCAATGTCAAAAAAAAAAGTATTTATTTTCTTTTGTGTTTTTTGGTGAAGTGAAGTGGATTAAAAAATTAATTGGATGACCAAGTCTGCAAAGATCTTTAAAATAGTACTGAACTCATCGCCCAAAACAAGTTTAAAAGTACAGAATAATAAAGTGTGTTAAATTATAGAAATGACGCCAAACACAAATGTTATAACACCTGCAAATTTTAAGTTATTTGATGATCTTTGTGTTTTATATGACCAACTTTTAAAAACAAAGCGGGCTCTCAAGAAATATCTGAATCCAAATTTAAACCAGAAACAAGAACAATCCCGAATTTTAGAGACCTTCATTAATAATTTCAAAGTGGATGTTGCATCTACTTTTGGAGAAAAGGTACCTAATTGAATATAAACCGATTATTATATTTTACATAGCTTATAGAGACTCAACATTTCCATTAACTAGAAATCATATTATTTTCAGAATACAACATTATTCCCTATCTTGAGACTTCTTTTGCCAGATTGTGACAGAGAAAGAGGTCCTTACAATCTAAAAGAAAAAAATTTAGGCTCTCTTCTGGTCAAAGTGCTATCACTGAGTAAACAGTCAGATGTGGCTAAGAAGTTGCTGAATTACCGATCAGTAGATAATTCACAAGAGAGTGACTTTGCCGGGGTAGCATATTTTGCTTTAAAAAATAATATTCGTACAAAAGACAGCAAAGTCACAATAGGTACTATTAATGAAATCTTAGATAAAATAGCCAATGCTGAAGTGGGAAATAAAGGATGTAAGTAATTGCTTAATTTTGGTAGAAAATAGCTATTCCACCATCTTTCATTTTTTACCATCAACTCTTGATTATATTATCTAAATATTTTATTTATTTATTAGCCACACATAACAGAATTACAGTATAACATGGTAATCATAAACGTAGGTATATAATAAATATTATTTAGAATATTATCTCCATCATAACAAAGACCAACCAAAAACCCAGAGGGCATAAAAAATTAAAAAACTATCAATATATTTACAGCTGCCTTAGATGAAGCCTTTGGTTATGTAATGAAGAACTTAACAGCAGAACAGTTTAAATGGTTTCTGAGACTTATTTTGAAAGATCTTAAACTTGGAATGGGATCAAACCGAATTCTAGCTGCATTCCATCCAGATGCTCCAGAACATTTCCAAAATTGTAGCAGTCTGTTAAAGGTAAATAATTAATATAGTAAACACATATCAAGAAAGAACAAGTCACTCTTATACACATACACTTGGCCTAAATTAATTCATCCATATTTTTGTATGTAAGTTAAGATAACTTATCTATATTGCACCTCGCACCACTGCTCTGTCTTTTCAGTAATTTTCTGACATTTCCCTATGAACTGTAAAATCTTCCTTAAGCTTTAAGCACAAGGCCATATGCACCTTGATACTATGTATTTATTATTTTATTTGCAAGGTATGTGAAGAGCTTGAGGATGGCGACACTCGTCCTTTGGAGATGGGTGTCAAGATGTTCTATGCCATAAACCCAATGCTTTCTGAACGACTTGACATAACTCAAGTGGAGCAGCACATTTCATTTAATACATCCTCATACATAGTAGAGAACAAATTTGATGGAGAGAGATTTCAGGTATGCATTGATAAATAAAAAAAAAATTACACATTGCTTATTCACTGCGATACAGGGTCTCTTTCACCCTGTTCATTGGCTTCATTCAGTGTAGGAGCAAACAATCATGTTTAATCATGTGTTTGGGCCTTCCGCAGTGAATGTATTAGTCAAATTGTTTATAAATATAGTTTTTTTTAATAATTTTTACAGATACACATGGAAAATGAGAACTTCGAATATTTTTCTAGAAAAGGTCACAAATACTCAGATCACTATGGAAAAACATATAATTCGGGATTACTTACGCCTTTTTTGAAGGGTTGTTTTAACTCTGAGGTTACAAGCTTTATAATGGATGGAGAAATGATGGGTTGGCATAAAGTAAATGAGCACTTTAGCTGTAAAGGTATATTGCAAGTTTTCCATCTAAATTATTATTGCATATTTCTAATTCAGTAAACTAATTTTATGCATATTTTATGAATAGTGTAGCTTTAATTGTATCTC
Organism: Chrysoteuchia culmella; assembly: GCA_910589605.1. Taxonomy (NCBI): domain Eukaryota; kingdom Metazoa; phylum Arthropoda; class Insecta; order Lepidoptera; family Crambidae; genus Chrysoteuchia; species Chrysoteuchia culmella. The sequence goes on from OU342648.1 coordinate 11,813,566, forward strand.
AATGATTATATTACAGTTTTCCTATTTAGTACCTAAAGACTTTCTTTTGGAAGCCAAAAGCATATTCTTAAATAGCAAAGTGCCTATCTCCCATCTCATTAAACACAATCATACTGTATATTCTCTTTATCTATAAGGAAGGCCAGTGACTAATCAGTCATTTTAATGTGAGTGGGAACATTAAAATGACTGATGATGAAATTTAATTTGATATTCTTCAAAATATTAGGATCCAATACAAATACAGAAAGAAGATCCTAGAAGACTTTAGTAAATACTAGCAGCCGCCTGCGGTTTCACCCGCTGGTTCCCGTTCCCGAAGGAAAATCCGTGTAAAAAGCAGCCTAAGAGCTAGCGCAGACGACGGACAACGGAGGACTTTTTGTCCGCGACACGTCTTTATTGTTAACCAAATAAGATTGAACTTAGATCGCGTATATCCATAAAAAAAACGCGATAGTCTTCGTTATATATTCAACTTTATGTTCTTAGTAATAAGGTCGTGTCGCGGACAAAAAGTCCTCCAATGTCCGTCGTTTGCGCAGGCCCTTTGTGTTAGTCCACTACTTGAAGTCCCTACATACCAAACATCCAAATCCGTTCAGTCGGTTTTGCGTGAAAGAGGAACAAACAAATAAACCGACATACTCTTTCGCATTCATAATATTAGTAGGATTTAATCACAACCATTTTATTTTTACCTTACACTTCTTTCAGGCATGGCTTTTGATGTAAAGAAAATAACAGACCATTCAAGTTATCGACCATGCTTCTGCGCATTTGACATCTTGTATTATAATGGAAGATCTCTTGTTGGATCAAAGGAAAAGGGCGGAATAACGTTAAAAGAGAGATTAAAAGTACTGGACTCCCTATTCACACCAGTGACAGGAGTAATACAACACAGTGCAAGGAAATCTGTAAAAAACAGGTAGATAAAAGTATAGTGTACTTTCATAACTTAAAGTAATATAATAATATTCCAAGCTGATAATAATACCATCTTTCAGTACTGACTTACTGGAAAAACTAAATAAGGCTATAGAAGATCAAGAAGAAGGTATTGTTGTAAAAGATGTTGAATCCTATTATATACCCAGTAGAAGAAATGCAGGATGGTATAAAATTAAACCCGAGGTATTTTCTGCTGTATTATTTTCTACCTAAGATAATTTGCAAAACATCTGGTTTTAATGCAAATTCAATGTTGTTGTCTCTGCAGTAGTGGGATAGGGCCGCTACTTCATACGGTGGTGCGCTTCTGTCATCCGGCATGTAAGCTGATGCAATCACCAGTTCACGGTTGATATCACCATCCTTGAGTGTTAATGTTATGGTGCAGAGGTCTCTAGAACAGAAGTTCATTCGAGGTTATGCATATATGTGTTTTGAAAAGTAAATACAGGATCTTACGTCAGCCAATGCGGCTTGTACGAGCTTACCTTCCAAACTGGAGAATCTCCGCACGGTGCCGTCTCTGATCCACGGTCGGCGCCAGTGTGGGTGCCACTGTCGGTGTCGGTTGCGGTCGTGTCGATGCCGGAGGACATATCCCGTTCATCCTCCTCGGGTGGGGACAGGACATATTTCCCCTTCGCGTTGCGAAACTGTAATTGCTCCCACTCTGCTTGGGATTCGATGGACCCCGGGATGGCTTACGGGGAGGCGGGTTGCCCCGTCTTTAGCCCTTCGCAACACCCGGTGTGCCCGATGCCTTGCCGGATTGGGAGCTGGTGTTGGGGGTTGGCTGCTTCATTTTGAATTGAATGTACTAAGATTACGAATATAAATATTAAATGCGTGCAATCATTCAATCACAAATACCAAACTATACTATCAAGAACTAACGAATATAATTATATACTTACGTTTTCTTTTGAAATGCCATTTCAAACTAAATACAACAATACAACTACCAAAATTCAAAATAAAATAAACAAAACCACAGCCGGACCGGACTTCAGACAAGAATGACACATGTGAATGTGACGTTTCGGTGAAGACACCGGTTTAAAAATTGACAATAGTGCTATCTTTGTCATTATTCATAATCGCATAAGAAAAGAAACATTTTAATTTTTTAATTTAATGAATTTGACAACAAGACTATTGGCCTTGCTTAACATTTCATTCGTTCAATTTGTTGTGTATGGGTGGTTTTAGTCACCATAGACACACATGATTATCAGTGTTTACATTTAAAAATAAAACTTGACGTTTTGTCATGAAAGGGTTATCTCACGACGTGATGATTCTCTCTCGTGGCGCGTATGTTGCGAATTGCGAGAAAATTATCGAGATTGACAATTTTTCTCATCCCATCTCGAATTTTCTCATGGTCGCGCATGTTAGCCCTGCTAGGAGAGGATACGTCTGATTGTTTTAGTTATGTCTGTTTTTGAGGGAATCAGACCAAAATGCAGGCGGCAACCACGTGTAGGCTAACAATCAGGCTTGTTTATAGGATCTACACGACATGCGCTCCTCTCGAGACCTATGCCAGATTACCATTTGGACTGATGGTAAAATAGACGAGGAGTTACGTTGTGCATGTACGAGTACATCGTGACACCATATCCCCTCGTCCGCCCATGGATCTAATCGCAATTTTATTGCTTACTAACTTTTTCAGAATTGTTTGTTGTTTGTAGTAAACCAGTAAGTTCAACGTTCATCTTTCTAAAATTCAGTTTGATCCTTTGGTTTCAGTACACTGACAGTACAATGACTGACTTAGATCTAGTCATAATAGGAGCTGATGAGGCTGCAAACAAGAAACAAGGGCGCGCCAAATGCTTTCATGTTGCTTGCATTGATAAAGCATCTCCAGGTAGATTTTGTTGAACAGTTCTTCTATATCTGGTAATACTGTAGAGTAGATTTCTAATACATGTTTTTAACTTCTAATTATAGGTGGGTTTTTTATTCAGTAGAGTAATTTGACGGGTGCCAATCTCACTTTGTAAAAATAATCCTGCTTTAAACTGTTTCTCGTAATGATTTTCGTAGATCCAGTTCCTGCTAGGCGATTGCGTAAAGTCAATCGTATTCATTTGACAGTTCATATTGTATCATATTAAATGTCATTCCTTACAAATTGCGGCCGATGGAATACGACACGAACTGTCAAATTAATACGATTACCTTGCGCAATCGCAACCCAGTTCAGTAAATATTGATACCATTCACGCACATTTCAATATTATCACTTCGTTCGCGTAGGAATTCGAGAAAATCCTTAGGGAACCTTTAATTAGGTTAGTAATTGTTAAAAAACTGATGAAATGGTTATATTTTTTACTTAACCGCCTCTGTGGTCCCGTCGGTATAAGGTACAGAGGTCCTCGATTTCGATTCCTAGGGGAAGGTACATACTGTATTCGGTTAGATTGGTGGTAAAACTTGTTCTTAGTCCGCCTCGCTTGCTACCATCATCTTATCTAAGTACATCGCCATAGCAACAATGTTTTCAGCGTTGTTGTCTTCCGGCAGTTAATAGATAAGGTAGCCAGTTCCTCAGTGGTTGCGAATTCCGGAAAAATTGCGATCACCACCTTCAGCTTTGTCATTACTTATTGATGACGCCTAAGTATTTCCCCGTTGTATATTTATTTATTTATTATTCAAAGACCAACAAATTATTCTCTTTCTTATTATGAATGGAAAAATAATCTATATCGCGAAGTATTAGGTATAATGTTCCAAAATTATCGCGAATGACATCGGAACGCCTATTTCTAATTATTTTTCCATACAAAATTTGAACATCCCATAAAGCCTCGATAACGACATACATATCGATTTTTAGATAATTCACCTCTTTTGACTCCCTTAGGGGTGAAATTTCAAAAAATTACGAAATATGTGTTTGTTTGTTTGTATTTAATTTCCAACCATAAGCCTAATAAAAAAATAAGTGATTTTTATTTTGACAATATGGGACTTTTCTTATACAACATCAGACCCCCTTTTCACCCCTTTGGGGGTGGAATTATCAAAAACGCTGAGACAGGTGGATGTTTATTTTCAATCGTCAACCTAAATACAAAATTTGAAGATCCCAACTTCGAAACCCCTATTTTTGCAAAAACCCTATCTTTTTTCAGTAAGATTGAGAAATGTCAACACCATTGTCTAATGTTCCGTGTTTTTGCAATATTTCTAGGATTTTTGCTAAAATCCTCCTATTTATCAAATCCTCCTACGACATATATATAGATTATAATTCAGCATTATTTTTACAAAGTAACATTGAAAACCTGTCAAATCACTCTACTGAATAAAAAATTCGACTTTCCGTTCCTGCTTTGATATATTTATAACTCGTTACCATCATAGAGAAAACCTTTAGAAGTCCATTAAAATTAAATTACGTCAGGTTGAAACAATTCTTTTATTTATCCTAGAGGATCTAGATTCAAGCACTCGTTGGCTGTGCGTTGGTCGCGTAGTAACGGGGCTATCTCACGAAGAAAAGGAATCGTTATGCTGTGAACTAGAGAAGTATTGGAAATCGTCGCGAGACGCGCCACCGCCGCCACAACTGGTCTTCAACAAGGAGAAACCGGACTTCTGGATACTGCCTGAATACTCTACGGTTTTGCAAGTAAATTACTGTTCTAATATCTTAAAAGCTTTTGCCATATTGCAGTTCAGATCATGTTTTTTTTAAGTCCCCACTATTTAGTCTCTTCTCGTGCGCTGCGATGCCACTGTTGAATATACACGCCATAATAATATGGTTATTTTTATCCTTCCAGCCAGGGGCGGTGTTGCCTTCCTCTTTTCCTTCTCCCATCTCTCAGGTACCATTTGGTGACACAGTATTGTTCCAATTTCTAGCACCCCTGATGAATTGTCCAGTCTGCCTTTACTTTCTGTATAAAAAACAACACATTTAATTTGTAATAGCAGGGCAGAAATCCGTAAGGCTGAGGTCATCAGAAAGGATAAGAGCTATGCATTAGAAAGAGTGGCAACGAATTGATAAATATAACGTTTGAGAAAAATCGTAGTGCGACCTAAACTACACTTTATTGTGTAGAAGCAAGAGTCGTTATTTATTTAAATAAGTTTGTAGAGTGAAACTTATGTACGTTAGTACAATTATAAACTTTATTGCTAAAGGTCCGCGCGACAGAACTAATTCGCAGTACGAGCTATGGCACCCAGTATACGCTGCGGTTCCCGCGAGTGATGCGCTTGCGCAACGACAAGCCCGTCGGTGACGTCATCACGCTCGCTTACTTCGACTCCTTGACGCCGGTATGAAGTATTTTTTTTTTACTTACAACTAAGAAACCATTGTGTTTTGGCAAGTAATCGCGATAAATAGCTATGTCGTATCGCGTTTTAATGGTCATGCTAGGGACCTGATGTTAATTAATAATAAGACTTAAGATGGAATCGCACTTCCGGAATCCTCAACCACTGAGAAACTTGTCTGCTACATATCTAGATGTTATGGGTTAATATTTCTACGCGAGACTTGTACAGTGCACAGCACATCGGGCTTTGCTCTTTCACTACGAAAACCGCCGTTACTACAAGTGTCATAATTTAAGGTCAAACTGTAAAGCCAGACGAGCTCTTGACTATACAACATTAGACGTCCCGATAAAATAAATTAATTAAAGAAAGTGAATTCATTATAATTATTCCTAATATTTTTTACAATAACGAATTTAATGTCTTTATAAATAAAAATATATCGCCGACTTGACCACTTCATCATACAGTGGTCAAATCTCCGATATTTCCCGCAGTTGTATTGTATGTACGCGGCGATTATCAATTTAGAATAGTTAGTTGAGTTTATTCTTTTGTTCTTAGGCTAAAGATGCAGTGACAAAGTTAAGCTCAACTTTAGTTAATCCTGATCTACTGGGGATGGCAGGCCAAAAAGTTCGAAGGAAGCGACCAGCTAAGGAAATTCAAGTGGCAGAACAGTTCCGCTCCACAATATCTAATACCGATGTTGAAGTGAATTCGAAGGCTCTCTTAGGAAAGAAAATATGCATACTGTCTGATGATGAGGCATGCAGGAGGCAAGACCTTATGAAAATTGTAATATCCCACAGTGGGAATGTCGTTTCAAACATTGGTAAGGCATATTAGGGTTTGATCAAAACTATTGTAAGGGACAATTCATACTAGCGCAAAGTCTAAGCGCATCGAAGCGTCAATCTGAATCTTAATATTGCCAATTTACCTTTATCTCCACAACGTAATGCACATATTACTGCTGAGATAAATGAAAACGCGTGAATACGATGAATTTGAGTTTTTTATCTCAAAAGGTGCATTACGTAGTAGAGATGAGGGTGCACTTGCTGTGTTAAGTGTCAGATTGATGCTTCGATGCGCTTCTACTCTGCGCTAGTGACAATTGACCCTAAGGATATTCCTATAAATTTTTTGACAAATGATTTTTGCCGATAGGTCCAGACACTTGGTGTGCAGTAGTCGGAAAGATAAATCAACGCGAAAAGCAAATTATCAAATCACAAACTCAAGATGTAGTTAGCGCTTCTTGGTTAATCAGCTTGCCCCAGTCTGAGTTTTGCTGCACGATCCACCCTTTGGATATGCTCGCTATGAAAAAGACGACCCGCCAATTGCTTTGTAGAGAATACGACACTTTTGGCGACAACTATACCGAACCAACAAATGTGGAAATGTTGAAAAAATGTTTTAAGAGGATGGACGAACATGTAAGTACTTTACAATAAAATTAATTATATTCCATATTTTTTATTAAGTTTCTCTAATTCTTCTAAAGCCAATCAGTATTTGCTTTTCAGCGCAAACCGACGACGATGTGACGGCAAAGATATTAAAATTGATACAGTACGACACAAAAGAGTAGAAAACTTATTTTTGAGTTCACTGTAACTTCAATGTACAACAGACGACAACAGACGACTGTCAAGATGGTAATTCTGCCGTCAAACCTTTGGCGTCTTCATAATCAATAGTCATTTTCCTATTAAGAAGAGGAAATATTGAAATATTTGCTAAATGGTTGATCATTCATTATTGACTATGGCGCCCCCAATCTTTTTCTACTGTTTTGTGTCGCACAGTAGGTACTTGTTCAACTGCTTACGCAGCGGCCTACGCCTACGTACTCACTTAATATCTACAATATCAGATACCTATAGGCGGAACTACATTTTTGTGGTGTGGTGTGTCGTGACGCGTTATGACGTCATCTGATGCGTATACATCCAAACCACAAAACAAGGAAAAGAGGTTAGAAAGGGCTTGTAGGCGGGGCAGGCGCGCCACAGAGAGCAAATGCTCAAAAGTCTACCGAAACCTGCGATCGCGTCTCTTATAACACTCATGAACCCCGACTGAGTGAGTGTTCTAAAGCGCTGCTTCCAAAATATTGAAAAATGCCGTCTTGCGCTATTATTACTTGCAGAGCGAGAAGCCAAAAGTGTAATACAGCTAAGGGAGGGAATTCTTTTCATCGGTAATAGTAGAACTTCTCATAATAACGATATTTCATTAAAACTTCGTAAACCATGATCAAAACGATAAACAACATAACATTTTTCTGAAAACTATACATTGCCGGCCAAGCACACTCTCGATTTTTACTAAATTTTTTCTGAAAAATATACATTGCCGGCCAAGCACACTCGCGATTTTTACTACAACGTTTGTAGCGCGTAATGTAGTACACTGCAAACGATATACAGCGATGAAGCATATTCGTAATACATCTCCGAGCACTCATCGCATGACCCTAGTGCTGTGGTATGCATTATTTTTATCGATAAATGATATTTTTATTTATGTATGGAGAGAATGGTCAATTGTTTATTTATAGTCAAATTAGTACGTAAATTTTTATTGCTTAAAAAAATATGAATTTGTTTTCAAGAGAGACAAGTTAAGTGTGTTTAATGAAACTCGTTTAATATTTGTTACATACAATATTAATTTGTTTTCAATTAATTTTAGTTTTCCTTAAGACGCGGATATTAAGGAAAAGTGGATCGATGCTACAGGAAGAGGACTGGTTTCCCACTAAAAGTAGCAACATCTAATCCATATAAAGTGTGACAACAGATAAATATCTATAAAAAAATGGGTTTTATTTTATTAGGTACTAGCCGTTATAAATTTTTAAACTTTCGCGTTCCATTATAATTATAAATCAAGAGCAACGGAAATCGACGAAACGTCAAGCTGTTAGTAGACGTACTATTAAAATAAATGTCGCGTAGAGACCCGTTGCTTTTGATTTATTACTAGCAGCACAGATTATATAATATAAAAGATATCGCAATTTGAAAAAAAAGTCTTAAAAGTTAGCCTCTATAATACCAACTCTATAGTACTTGTTTTTGTAGGAAGCCGGGCGGGGCGCAACTCAAGTTGACTCTCTAGCAGACGTTCATAATTTTGCCGAGAAAATTTGAAAGACACGACAAAAAATCAATAACAAGTCAAGTACATATTTAATTTAAATATTATATTGTTTACGTATTTAATTTAATAAATAAACATGCACTTTTCGAGTCAATACACATCTATTTATTGATACTTCAAGCCCTAGTGTAAATGTAACTCAAATCTGTTTGTGCTCAATACATGTATGCTTATGTGAGTGCGCGCTATTATTGGTTATTTTTCCTGTTCATTCGATGTCGCGCGCTTGATTGGCTTTATTAAAATCTCGTATGTGTGCGTAAACTTGTGTTTAAGTGTAATTGTAGTAGTGAGGACCAAGTGGCGTCAGCGGCTACAGCGGTACAAACGGCGCATGAGAGCCTTTCTAACCTCTTTTAATGTGCTGTGATCCAAACTTCACGTTATTTATGGCTAGATGCACATTTTTCTCGTGTGTCGCCGCGACACAACACAACACACCACAAAAATGTGGTTCCGCCTTTCATGCTACACCATCCTGCTTAAGTGAGTAGCTGTACGCTACTATTTTAATTTCTTCTTCGTTTTCACTTTTTGGTGATGCCGATCTTATTGTAAATCTCTGGTATTCAACGAAGTCATCGGCCAGTCGACACGCAATCTAACCCTTGAATTATTTATTATTCGCAGGATGAGAACATTTACCTGACGAAACAGGAGATGTTGAATTTGGACCGTGAATTATTTGCGACTAGCAACCCATATTTCTTCTTGCGTCCTTGCTACGTCCACGTGTCAAACAATAGCAGTTTTCACGCGCTTAAAGCAAAAATGTACGGAGCCACAATATGTGATCTCCATACATCAAACCTTACTCATGTAGTTATTTGTAAAAGTACAAATACGGAGGAGTTAGACAAATTGAAGAAGTCACAACAAACACCTATTTTTATAGTATCTGAAGATTGGCTTGAACAGTGTTTTCGTACAAAGAAGTATGTTTCCGAATCTGAATTTATATTATAGCCTGTTATCAAATATACCTACACTAGGATTAAAATATAAAATAAGTGTGGCTGTGAAGTTTGACGGACGCAGTGTGAAAAATCCCCGATTTACACGGGTCAAGTCTGTAGCGAAGTTGGTAAGTACAGTGGTGTAAACAATCGTACAGGCGCGATTCAACTTGGCTTGCAAACTAAAGTCCATATAAAATCGGGCGCTGTCACTGTACTCGCCACTGCCCTTGCCTGATGTAAATCGGGCGTTAAACACTGCGTCCTTTCCAAATCCGTTGAAATTTGGCACGAAATAATTAGCCCCTACCGCGTAAAAATATGGATATAGGCTTCATATGACAGTTAAAGAAGTTGAAGTTTTTTTAAAGAAATGTATAATAATAAATTTACGTGAGATGATATAAGTTACGCTATATAACCGGATTCCACGCCACGGCCGAAAAAGTAGTAAAATTACAATTCCTCCAAAAGCAGGTCGACTCTTAGAAAAAATCGAAAGATAAGTCGATAGGATTTCAATATGGGACATCTCTAGAACTGTCAAACTTGAAATGTCACAGCAATCATCATCATCAATTGAAAAATACTGTTTATATTATTAGGATGTAAGACAAAATGGATTTGAAATTAAGTTTCTAACGCGTTCGCGCCTTCTTGGAAAACAGGAAGAGCTAAACAAAACTGTAAAGGAACTGTTCGATGAAACGCACTGTAGTATCTAACAAAATTCAGGTGAAAACTCTGGTATTAAAAAAATATCGGATTTACTTATAATATATTTTATGAACGGTTTATGTTATAATTTTTTATTTGAGTATTTCTCAAAATAAATGTACGTAACAAAAAGTAGTAACGAAATATTGTTACGAAATAGTCCTCAGATGTAACTAAATATTAAACTTAGGCTTGTTATACAATATCAAAAAGTAATTACTATAATAGCATAAATATGTACGTAAAAAACACAAGTATTAATACCGACACTTGTTTTTATGTACATATTTATTCTTTAATGTATTATTGTGCATATATGCACATGAGCTACTTTTCATCCCGATATTCCCAAGCGAATGGAAACCACGTGCGTGAAACCGCGGGCGGCCGCTAGTGAATTCATGAAATCCATAAACCCGACACCAAGTTTTAAATAACTATAAGTATTAAAGAATAATAAACATCAGACAACATTACACACATTGTACTGATTCAGAGTTGAGATACAGAACAAAAATGAGTGGTGATCGAACCCACAATCTCTTGCCCAGAAGGTAGGTTGGTACCACCGCGCCATCGGGCCCGTCAAAAACGGGCTGGGCAATATTATTTATTTCTATGCATAATCAAGTTGTAACTGTACGCACTCAGCTTTATAACGTACTTTTTCGTAACGTAACGAAATTTATGAATAACGTTACGAAAAAGTAATAGATACATAGATAAAATGGGGTGATAAAAAGTCAATGGTTTGACGAAAACTAATACAGCAAATAATAAGCTTATCAAATGTTTGTACCACACGTATTACAAAAGGATGAGTAAATAATCATTTACCGTTAGTAAAAAAAAAAGGCTATTTTCCTGTCACGAAAAAGTAGTCCCACTAAACGGCACACGTTCTTACCGATTTTCACAACATGTCATGGCGGAGACGTCAGATCAATAACCAATCAGGATGCAGCTAGTGTTGCCCGTTTAAAAAATTAACGGATGCTTTCAGAAATTACGTAGAAGTAGAAATAAAACGTAACTAAAGAGTAGTTACTAAAAAGTAAATGAATACGACTCATTTTTATTTTTTGCATTAAATTATTAATTACGTATGAAACCCAATAGAAAATAACTTTGTAATTGAGACTACAATTAATTTAGACCAAAAATATACAAAAATGAATAATAATGGACAACATTTCAAAAATATATAATGCAAATATTCCTATGCATAATAAAACTAGATGTTAAAATACGAGTCACGTATTTTTTATTTTTATTATTAGCATTATATTTGTGTATTAAATCCGTATTTCAAAACTTGCTCATTCTAAAAGAGCGTAAGTGCGTTCTCAGGAAGTTAAATTGGTAAGGCTGTTGCTTATTTCGGATTTAAAAAAAAACTGACGTAATGGTTTCTAGTAGTGATGTGACAGTGGCAGAACTTAAATATCGATTACTACATAAAAGTTGTAATTTTCGTTATTCAACCAAAACATGTTTTAAAGATTAACACTTTGGTTAAGATAAAAAAAAACTTAATAAAAAAAATATAAATTTAAATTTATACGCACAAATTTGCGTTCATGAACAATATAAACATTTTGGGTATTTAGAATTGAAATGTATATCAAACCATATTGAAATTTAAGGTCTGGTATTTCATTAGTGGAACAAAAAATAACCACTTCGTTAAACACACACAAATTTCTGACCCGTGGTCCACCTGCCTGGTGTCGCGTGGTGGTTTACCTAGCAAACATAAAAAGTAAATCTATTCAGCAATAATCATAAAAACAATGTATTCCAAAAAACTCAAAACAATCACAAACTGTTTTTTCATGAGGTTTTATTGGCATTATGTAAATTAGAAAATGTCGAATATCGATATCTTAGATTTTCTCTTCGCTCTTTCACTACTTGAATTGACTGTCATTGTCAACTCAGCCAGAGACAACCATTTTTTTTTTATATTAGACAGAAATAAAAAGGAATGACGGGATCAAATGCCTGACTTTCTCGATTTGGACTACATTTTAGTTTTTATTAAATATCTCACAAATTACCGATCAGAAAATTCTAAAATAAAAACTGTGAGCTTATGACACTAAAACCTCGAAACGGTTTTTTTATTTTAGTGCTTTATAGAAAATGAAATGTTGTCCATTAGACGACGTATCGCATTTTATGAAGTTTAATTTGACGTTTAAAGTATGCAGGGTGGCAAATTTATTTTTATATGAAAGATATGAAACGCTACTTGAAAGAAATCTAAATAATTGGTAATTAATACGATTCTACTAGTAGTTTTTCGTAATCTTAAAAGTATGATATTTATCCTACATAATTATATTATTTTTTTTTTTTATTAAAAACGTTTGTTTTTACCATTTCGTGGCACACTTTTTTTTCAAAGATGTACATTTATTTTGAGAAATACTTATTTATATTTTTAACTAAGTGCGAGTTTCAAAATGTCCAAGTGTTACTATCGCGTTTGCGTTAAAAAGTTTAATTAAATTAAAATCTATTTATCTTTATCTCTAACGAAACGCGAATTACATTTTAAAATTATATGAAACTCTCACTAGGCCCTCTGAACTTTCAATAATAATTATGTCTTATGTTTCCTAGTTATACCAAAACATCAATTTAATAATAAGGATTTGGTAAATCACCTATATTTTGTTTTATTTCCGTTCACGTTTTATCCCGCGTGTTTCAGTCAGACAAACAAAGATTCATTTTAGGATACAGATATTTTATTTATCTTACGAGCGCGGGTGAACCATACTAGTGTGTGTGTAAAAAGTACATGCACATTTTCTTTGCTAGTGATTACTTGCTCAGTGGTATTTCCGTGCGCAAGCTCGGAGCGCTCACTACCTATAGTTTTCAAATGACCTTCCCAGCTTAGATTCTAAGCTTCCCAGTTTGGTTTCCCTAAAGAAACGCCAAAAAAATAGAGTAATATTATTAGTCTTTGACTAATATTAGTTGTTATAATTATTAGAGACTGTTTCATAAAAGTACAAACTAATAAAATTAGTTAATAGTGTAAACGTTAATATTATTAGCTAGGTAGTATTATTTGTTTTAATAGTAAACTGTTTCATAAACAATTTATACTAATATTATCAGCTAATTATGTACTATGACTTGCTTTTCATAAATCTTTCTAGTTTGATAAATCAATTTATTAGTGTTTCGAAAATACTTTTAAATTTGCGATTCAGAGTCAAATGAAGAAGAGAATATTATTATGAGATGCCTGAAGATATTTAGAAGGAGAACTCTTTACTGGCATGGAGTTTACATACAAATTCAACTTACTATTAGGTCCTTAAAAGTTAAAACCAATTACTCGAATGGATGGGGGATGGCGATGTGTTTTGTTAAAAGACGAAAATGAAGAAGAATATATTTATTTACCCACTGAAATAGTATATTTTCCACCGATTATACGAAAGCATGATTAGCATCATCAGCATTTTAATGGCCCACTGTTGGAGTAACAGCTTATTACTAACAGGCTTTCCTTATAGATGGGTAAAAGGGGCCCGCCACACGCTCCCAATGCGAAAAAAAATATGCTGAAGCGAGATAGCAATGAGAAAACGACGCGCACGGGTGCGAGACCGATTTTGCAGATTAGGCAAAAAAACACAAAATCACTTCGTATTAAAATACTATAGCGATTTAAAAAAAAATGCTTCTATACGATCTTAAATATTATTGGTGTCCACTTATTAAACCAATTTCCAAACAGTGTAAGTAACCCCATTTAAGAATAATCTTGAATTTTTCGTATTTTTAGAGGTGTTTCGAAAAGAAAAAGTGTCGAGCCAAAATCATTAAATCGTGTTTTTGAAACTATACGAATCTAGATAAAGGTATGAAGAAATATAATTATGTTATTACCCGATTTGTAACAACTGTAACCGTGCTATAGTATTATATCAAAAAGTCCATACTTTTTCCGAGTAGTTTCTTAACGACTGCAAATACAGCCGGGAACTGTCTTCCGAAGCATGGAGGAGCCGGAGATAATGAATTTTAGGTCATCCATCCCTTGCTAAACCACTGCGAAAGTTGCTTAGCCGCTACAATTGCAAGCCGAGCGCGTGAGCCACTGTGCCACCGTGTTCTTTTCGATTCTACATAATGAAATGAAGCATGGTTATTGAAGGAAAAATTTCCATGCTTGAACAATGTTCGACTTACTGATACTATTAATTTATATCTGAATTTTCACCTAATAAGTAAAAATTTTAAATGTCTATGGTAGTCTAGGTAACTAAATTATTTTAATAGTCAAAAAAATTAGCTAATTATATCAAATTCTAATTCAATATCATTTATTCAGTCTAGGTTGTTACAAGCACTTATGAACGTCAAAGAAGTCACGCCATCGGTTCACAAACCCTACGGCGGGAGACTTTGTAACGAGAAGAACCGAGAAGAATCAGTAACTTTTATGTAACAAGCCCCAGACGACGCAATTCAATCAAGCAATTAAAATTGATAAAGGATAGAAACGCATTGCCGTTTAGATTGAGCCTAGATTAAAAAAAAACAATTGACACAGTACCTACCGGCAAAGAATACTAACTAGCATTGACTTGTAAATATATGGACCAGCCATACCTACAAAATTAGCGTGCATACCTATATTATGTTTGGCACATAATATGGCCGCTCACCCTAGTGTTGTACCATATTGAATAGCTGATATGGAAATAGGTACAATTAAAACTTATAATAAATATACGTTTTAAATATTAATTTATACTCCTCAGAACAAAAAAAGGCCGGCTTAGGCCCAGAAATGGATTTGAAACCAACTACTTCACTTGCTTTTTTAAGCATTTATTTGGCAATTGGGGTGGAAGGTTACATAATGTAGTGCGAAGTCCATCTCCAATAGTCTTACGTGATTATGTAATTGGGTTTAGCGCGTTTAATTAAGTTTAATATATAGATAAATAATTATTATAGTATTTCAGATCTTTCGGGCCAACAGTTCGTACGATAGACGTTAAAAAATTTCCCACTTGCGAGTATCGTTCCGAAGTAAGCACCAAAAGTGTTAGCGCGCTAAAGCATGTGGCCGCACTTGCGTGTATCGTGGCATTGTCCGAAGCTTCGGGGCGATACACGTAGGTACGGCCATAGCATAAAAAGGGGCTAAATTTAATAATCAAACTCATTCTTATGGAATCCGTTTGAAAGGTAAAAGCATTTTTTTTTTAAGAAAACAGCTCATTGTCTATGTATGCCTATTTTAAGCTACATTAAAAGTAATTATTACTTAAGCAATTATTTTGTATGAAAGTAATTGTCTAAGTTTGAATTACTTTTACTCAAGAAGTTAGTTGCCGTCTATTATAAATACGAGAGTTCACACTTGTATTTATTATAGTCAAGTGTAAGTAACTACCTACCTAGTTAATTAAAAGTAAATTATACTTATGCATTTTTTTCATACAAAATAGTTACATATATAATTACCTTTATTGACGTATTACTTACATTACACTTGACTATAAACACGTATGGTATACAGGAGTGAGAGGAGGAAAAATAAGTTACGTTTGATTGTTTAAAATATAGTATTATTTTTTTATTCATTTCTAAATAATACCGATTTAGTAAAATAATTTCTAAACAATACTGTATCACAAATTTTTTAGCATGGTATCGGAACCTAAGATCGAGATAACCTTGATAATCAATTTAATAAGCAGTCCATCCATCCATCTCCAAAGATCCAAAGATTCTTTAGTAAAGCCAGTTTCAACATTTACATGTTGGTACCATTTACTTAGTGTCCGAGGGTGTGGTAAACAAGTGTTTTAGGTTTTCCTCATAAAATTTTAAGTTTTTGATAATTATAAATGGAGAGTAAGGGCGAATTTCCTGTTTTCTTCGCCATACTTTTCAAAGGTATAGAGATTTGGCTTTGGCAATTTGCCTCTTCAAAAAATCTTTTGATCCTGTACATTCTTCCAAAATAACAGTTTCATCAATATTATTGATTTTCTTCTTTAAAGATCTTCTATTACATTAACGAATATAGCAATCTTTTTATCACGTCTTCATACCCTTTCGTTTAAATTTTTTACTTTCTTATTTAATTAAGACCACTTTTCTGCAAGACTTAATTTTTTTTTTTTTAATCTGAAAATAAAAGGAATGATCAGGTTTAAAAGACTACTTATAAAACTAATAATAATTAACCTAGCCTATATTACATTAAGTCAAATATTATACAGTTTATTTATACTGACCATCGCATTGATTATTGTGAGATTGACTTGTTAGTATTTGTTTTTGCCTGGTTGGTTGAAAAATATTTGATAGGCTGAAAATGAACAAAAGAATCATTAATTACTTTCAATTTAATTTAGTTAATGTTAAGGTCATGTGTGTAATTTTTTTTATCACTATTATACTGTACTAAAGCTATGTTTAATAGCAATTTTATAGCTACGTAAAGTAATATTACACATAGCTTATGTACAGTAAGTCAAACTTACTTACCAAAAGAGTCACGCAATCTTGTTACATCAAAAGTTCTGTAGAAGCATTTTTCATCAAAATGCATCAGGGCAAACATACCAAATTTTATGTCGTGTGTTTATATTTTCTTGACCAATAGCCTCTATCCATTTCTGCTTCGAAATTTTGTTCGAAGGAAATCTATTTGACAAAACACCATTGATGAATAAAATGACAAATGTATCGATATTTCAACACAACCCATGACATCACTAATTTTACAAATGCAATACAACTCGACTTTAATATGAAAAAACTTCGAAATACCACAACTTAAAACAATATATGTCCTTATAATCTTTCAAAACAACTTTTTCTTATATTTCATTACACAATATCGTTTTAGATTCAACAGTAATTGTGAAAATTTAATACTAACCTATGGAGAGTCAATGAAGGTTGATTAAGGTGGTACGACTTCTATACAAACAAACATTACACAATTATTGGTTCATCACACCTTAATAAAACATAAATACATGCGCAACTAACTCGTTTCATTTAATTGTTTGCGCGAAATAATTAAAAAATTGTACATTCACACATAAAACACGAATATACTAATATCTTATAATTTCAATAATTCTACGTATGTGTGTGTGACCTATCGCATTTATATAGCTCATGTAAGAAAGTACAATTTTTTTATTATTTCGCGCAAACAATTAACTGAAACGAGTTAGTTGCGCATGTGTTTATGTATTATTAAGGTATGATGTGGGTATGATGTACCAATAATTGTGTAATGTTTGTTTGTATAGAAGTCGTACCACCTTAATGTTTTTCCTTGCACCGTACTGCTTTACACAACACGAAGGCATGATGTCCCCAACTCTAGCAAGGCTCTGAATGGAACAGAACCAGGTTTTTGTGCGTATTTATCAAAAAATAAACAAAACTGTTGAGAGTTAATAAAAATTTGACAGCAGATCTACCACAGAACTTGGAACTAAAGATGGCGATGCCGGCACGCGTCAAAACACTCATGACGTCACATGAAAATGTTGCCAAAATGTGTACTGTGCAAACACTATCCGTCTCTTTACCCATACGCAAACATAGGTGAGTTAGAAAGAGACAAACATCGATTTGATAAGAATGTATCGATTTAATATATATTTGTATAAGCAAATTTTATATAGATCTATAGGGCGCCTCCATAGTTCTGTTGTATCTCTAACTCTATGCTAACTAGTATTACTGCACCGACGGGTCTCCATTATACGTGCGTAGGCTTGAGAGTAGAGTAGGTATCAGAGATGGTACTCTTGATATATTCAAAGGCTATCGCGTAAAAAATATGGATATGGACATGGGCTTCATTGGACAGTTACCATATAATATGGTAATTTTATGAGCTTCGACTGTCAAATGAAACCCAAATCCATGCCCAGATTTTTTACGTGGTAGGGCCCTTGATTCAAAGACTATCTTTGTAACCGAACACAAAGGGTTAAAATTAGCGATAAGGTCAGCTCTGATGCAGACTTTATCATACGGAGTCCCCCAGGGGAGCGTTTTGGGTCCAACATCGTTTCTAGTTAATTAACACATAGTTACTGATTAAAGACGGGTCCATCTTTTCTTACGCAGATGATACTGCAGTGCAGCTGCTTCTGCTTGCTTGCGAAAGTACGTGTCTGTTTGGCGTTATTTTAGCCATTTGTACCGGTACAAAAATTATATCTCCATAGTATAATATTAATAGAATATATTTTCGAATGCTAAAGGCTACTACAGCGATTCTCACAT
Organism: Chrysoteuchia culmella; assembly: GCA_910589605.1. Lineage (NCBI taxonomy): Eukaryota > Metazoa > Arthropoda > Insecta > Lepidoptera > Crambidae > Chrysoteuchia > Chrysoteuchia culmella. The sequence continues at coordinate 11,831,991 of OU342648.1, forward strand.
GCGGCAACTTTCGTGAGACAGACACTGAACTATCTTTTTACTTCATCAATTCATCATACTACTGCCGCATCTGGGTAAATCCGCGGAAAACCCGAAATGACTAATTTATGCTAATAATAAATTAAATATCTTAGCTGCATTTTTTTTTACTTCAAATGGCATTTCTTACTTGTTTTTACGTAAAGTGTCAGAATTTATAATAGTATAAAACCTTTAGTTGATTTATTATTACATTAAATACGCACCAAATGTCATCACCACTTGCAAATAAAAATAGAGTACTGAACTTCCTTATTTATTTTTCAAAAATTGACAATTGAGAAAAGAGATTTGATTATGACTAATTAATAATACGTACATCTTATGTTTTGGCGCGCACTGTTCATTGAAATAAAACAACTTTTACGGATATCAGTCATCCCGTGACCACGGCAGCTGTAAAGGTGCCGAAACGTCGGGAAAATAAAAAAAACCCTAAAAATACGGACAATTACAACTTAGTTCGTGAAAATATAGCGCGTTTGATGTCCGTAAAAGTTGTTTTATTTCAATATATTAATAAATAAAAGAAAATTTGCCACGGAAATTCGTCATCACCATTGTAGCACCGCCAAAAAATTACGTGATCTCCGTTCCGTTTTGTAGAGGGCTCGAGGAAGGAAACTGTAGCGTCTCGGTCGCGGTAGATTTGTAGAACATTTTAGAAATATAACTTTGACGTCGTCAAGAGGCTACAGTTTCCTTTCAAATTTTATCCACGCGGATGTATCAAATTTTTCGACTTATATTACCTTGTTCACACTTTGTTACAAATTGTCATCATCGCCATCTACAAGGAAAATCAAGTAAGCACCAATACTGCATATTTTCAAATATCCAGGCTTTATGGACAATACCATAGAAATAGCCGAAGGGGTTTTTTGCAGCATGGTATTTAGTAATTAATAAAATCAAAAGAAGTCATATTAAGTCATTGACGTGGTTATCAATACCCTATGGTATGTGTCAATGGTAATGATTATATGAAGACGGTAATGACATACTGGGAGTTTATCTCTTATAAATATAACTACATTATGTTTGCTTTTAAAAAATATTTACATTGTGAGTTTAATAAATGAGTCTTAGACGGCCAACAAAAAATTATCAATAAGTAACGATTAATTCTGAAAATTATTTTCTAAAAATAAGAAGTGGTAATTTAGAACTACCCTTCAAATTTAATATTATAGCAACCCGTGCGTTCCCGAACGTAGGTTCGCAATTATTGATTTTCGCGGCTTCCGCATCCGCCCGCCGCGCTGCTCGGCTCGCTAGAGTACATAGTTAGTCTGCCGCCTACGCCCGCGACCTGCGCCCGCGATCAATGGCGCGTCAATGTACCCAGCGCGCACGCTTCTTGTTTTACCTCGTGAATTGTGTCTTAAGTGATTGTTTTATTGTCCTATAGTAGAAATTATTCCTAAACGACCCTCAGTCTCATAATATTACTTATTCAATAATCATCTTAACAAAATGTTGTATTCTCTATATGAATAATTGACTGAGTGAGCGAAGCCTCTCAGTTTCGAGATTGGCCAAAAATGATTTTGGCTGTCTGTGAGTCTGTCTGTTCTCGCCTACAGGCCGCATTTTTCAACCGATGATAATGAAATTTGGCACACATATTCCATGTTTTATTTAAGAATTTTTATCGAACGCGATTTTTGATTGGGGGTTATATAGGGAAAAGTTTGTGGAACCGCTTTTTATCGACGGATTTCAATCAAAATTTAGAGGCACACTAAGGGCTTCATTCTACACAAATATTAAAAAAAAAACAATTTTAATTACTCTGGATCATGTATATTAAAAATTAATTACAGTCACCCCGTGTGTACCTTACACCTTTCACCTTGGGTGCTATAAAAACCTTTAGTGCCGGATAAATAATGTCTTATTTCGGTATTCAAAACATTCGTAACGCAAGCGTTTAAGAATTATTGGCATTTAAAGATGGGCCTCACGGGATGACGCTTAAGATTATGGATGCTGGAAATAACAAAAACTAGCGAACGAAAGTCCAGTTTTAGTCCCTAGATCGTCAGTGACGCAAAAATAAATAAGATTTAACACTCGAGCATCGTTTAAAATAGAACAGATCTCATAAAATCGACGTTTAAACATGGTACATACAGAACCGTGTGGTCAAATTTTCAATTGCCAAAATATCAATAATCATTCCGTTTGGAGCCAAACGAAACATTCTACCAGCGTTACGTTTGATATGTGACAGCATTTAACACATGAAATTCGTTCAAATAACAAGGCATCAATATGAAAAAGCGAAAACTATATTTCATACCGTCACACTGTGTGGCCCATCTTTGAAGCCGTTACGTTACGTGAATTTTGCGTTACGAATGTTAAAAAGCAATTCACAGTAAAGAGAATTTCCGTCACTGAGGATCTATCTTTACCCGGAACCAATCAGTGCAGTATTTACGATACAATTCAAGATTGAAATTTGTATGAAAATTGAGTTAGGGTGACCAAGTAGTATTTTTTGCGGACACCGTACTTATTTATTTTATTTATTTGGAATTTTGTCAACAACGAGATTAACACTAAAATATCAACAAAAACAGACATATTGCCATTTATATGTCTGTTTTTGTTGATATTTAAGTTAATTAACCTTAATTTACAGGTGACAACTACATGAATTATTGATAACTAGCTTTATAAACAAAAACTTACATAAAAAATGAGGTTAAATATGTTGAAATTAAATGAGGTGCCTTCATAATACGGTAAAATGGCCAAGCTATTCAGATTTGCGCAGACAAATATTTCCCAGTTTGTTTTTAAAGGATCGGCATTCTGACGAAGTGACTACAGTATACTTTGACATTAAATTCTCTATTGTGGTGGAAACATTCTATTTTAATTTGAAAATAAACTTGTATATGAAGTTTAGAACTACCTATTAGATTTAGAACTTAAGGTAACAAGCAATTTCTTGGCAATTTGGTGGGAGATATCCATATTTTTTACTCGGTAGGCCCCAAGGGCTCGGTCAGGGAGGCCTGGACTGTCAATGTAGTATTATTATAGTACTAGCGGATCCTCGCGGTATTACCCGCGTGGTGCCCGTTCCCTTGAAAATATCGGGATAAAATATAGACTATGTTACTCGGGAGAAATGTAAATTCAAATTCAAATTCAAATTCAATATCATTTATTCAGTCTAGGCTGTTACAAGCACTTACGAACGTCAAAGAAGCTACGCCATCGGTTCACAAACCCTACGGCGGGAGACCTTGTAACGAGAAGAACCGGCAAGAAACTCGTCAAGGGCTATTTTTTTCTCCCTGTTTTATTTCATACAGAGTCGTCAAATTGAAAAGTGAGCTTAAGGTCAATTTCCATCACAAAAGAAAATACTAATTATAATATTACATTTTATGGTTATCCTAACCGTAAACAATTTTCAACTCGTAAGGATGGACTTACATTTAACATTTCTCGCATTACAAGGTTACTGTACTGCAAGTTGTGACGTACATCATACAGGTCGATAGTAATTTATTTTAGATGAAAATATTTAATCTCTAAGCACAACGTTAAGACAAGCAGACTGAAGTAGACCCATTTCCGCTGGCGGCACCCGTTCACGAGCATGACGCATGAACCAGCCATCGCTTCGCTCAACCATATTTTAGGGAACGTAACGACCCGCCTCACACGACACCGCCGAAGAAACGTTTGAGTGAGCATGACGTACTTCAGGTACTTATGTTAAAGTGTATAAATATACAAAATACAATGGCAAAAACAAAAAAAAAGAAAGATAAAAGTGCATTAATATAAGACGCAACTTACAATGTTACTGGAAGACGCATCAAAAACATACTTAGCATACATATTAAACACACAGACCAAGACAAAGAGTCATGTTCATATTTGTCTTGTCCGGGGATCGAACCCGGGACCTCTGGCGCAGATATACATTATTCTGTTATTATTTACTTTCTTAGCGTGCATAAGGTAAAGTACCCAATGCCCGACAGACCACCAATGTTCGACACTTAAAAGGTAAAAATAAATAAATAAGACTAATATTGAGTATCCGAACGTATATGAAGCATAAGTCATAGACAAGGTTCATCTAGCTGTCATTGCAAGTATCATTTTCAAAATTCGGCCATTTCGATTAAAAATGCGTACCTATAAACACCCATCAGCGGAGGTCTCTATCGGAAATCCAGTTTTGTTAGCGAAATCACTAAGACGGTGAGTAAGATTTATTCCTCGTAACTTTTATTCGTTTTATTTTATCGAGAGTGCCAATTATTTCTCAGATGGGAACTCAAATTCAACACTTGTTTTTATTTTCTTTGCAATATAAGGTTATGTTTAAATGTGATAATACGTTTGTCGATCATTGGTTTTTTTTTATGCGCATGTCCCAATAATCGACTAATGTCGATTTTTTTCTTTTTATGTTCTGTGCACTTTACTTAATTTTTTGGCTAAGTTTTTTATGCACTTCAAAAATAAACTTCGTAAATTTAAAACTTCAAACCGTTTCCAATGATCGACAGCCATGTCGATAATTGGGTATTCCATATCTTCCAATAATCGACATATGGGCTTTTTTTGAAGGAATGGCACCTATAAAAAATTACACGCCTTTCCAAATGGCACAGGCGATAGAAGCAGTCAAGAAAGGTGAAAAAGGCGACTGCAGCAAAAACGTTTGGTGTGCCCAGGATCACTTTACATGATTAAAGTACGGGCAAAACTCCAGTCACATGTTGAATGGGTCCTAGCACGGTTTTATCCACAGAAGAGGAGGCTATATTAGAAAAATGGATTCTCGATATGGCTGATAAACACATTCCTATTACCAAAGATTAATTGCTCGGCAGTGTACAACTCATCATCATTGGCAAAAAACGCACCTTTTACTGACAACAGGTCACACAACAAGGTACAACCTATTTCTAAATAGACATCCTGCATTGTCTGAGAGAACGGCGCAAAATTTAACCACCGCACGAAATGCAGTTACTGAAGAAAACATAAAGGGTTGGTTTAGAGAGGTAGAATCCAATTTAGAAGAAAACAGTCTCAAAGAAGCATCAGAAGATCCAGCTCGAATCTTTAACACGGATGAAAGTGCCTTTTATTTGTCTCCTAAATCTGAAAAAGTTTTGGCAAAAAAAGGTGCCAGACTATCTACCAATCCTCTGCCGACGAAAAAGATAATTTAACGATTTTAATCGCCGGGAATGCCGCTAGTTAATTACCTCCTTCCATGGTAGTGTTCGCCTATGAGAGAATTCCATCTGCAATTTCATCTCACTTTCCAGAAGATGGGGCAATTGGGCGATCTTCGAGTGGCTGGATGTGCGGCAGCACGTTCTTCGAGTATATCACGAAAATATTCAATCCATGGCTGGTGCAATAGAACACCCTGAAACCTGTCCTCTTTTTTCTGGACGGCCATCCACTTGACCCTTCATTTGTCCAATTTTTGTGCTCAAAATGGTATAGAAATTATAGCGGTACGTATACCCAAACAATACACACATTGAATAGTATAACAGCCAATGGATAGTTTTTCAGCACAAAAATTGGACAAATGAAGGGTCAAGTGAGACCTATGGCCGTCCAGAAAGAACAGGACAGGTTTCTGGATGTTCTTTTGCACCTACCATGTGTTGCATATGTTCGTGACATACTTGAACACCGCCCAATACTGGATGTCGATAAAAAGAACATCATGTCGATTACTAGATCTCGATCATTGGAACCCGTCGATTACCGGTTGTCGATAAATGGATTTCTGCAGTCGATTATTAGTAAAAAAAAGCCATCAATCAATTTTGGTATACTTTTTCAATTATTTATACCACACTCATTTTTTATTGAAAATATTATGCAATGTACTCTGAAATTTTACTCAAAGCATCAAAGAACTATAAAATAATAAAAACGAAGCAAATATTGAAAAAAATCTTGAATGCGCGCGTTAAAGTGTCGATGATTGGGGGTCTTACCTTACATGATTTTTGATTTGAGTTGAAATATTAGTATTGGTCGTGAAAAGCAAACTATAAAGTTCGAAGAGTACTCGAGTCCACTGAAGTAGTTTCGAATACTCGTGCCAGTACTCGAATACCTGTCCAAGTCTTCTGACTCGAGTCCTAGTTCGATTCTTTTTATAACGATTACCAAAATATTCGAATACCAAATATAGCCGTCTCGGCACATCACTAGGTCACAGACTACAGACAAGACAGACCATCATAATCGCAGACAAACAAGAAGAAGATGGTGGTTATAAAGAGTCTGACTCACGAAATATGGCGCATGAGAGACTGTAGTCACCTTCAACATCCGCAAATGTACGCTATTACTATGGAAGATAATTTGAGTACCACAGAAATTCCGCACGACAACTTTCGTGACACGGACTTAAGACTATTTTGAATGGAAATAGTTTTTTTTTATTATTTAACATGAATTAGGTACATTACATCTCACTTACGCCGTAAAACTAGCTAATTATCAGGTTGGTTTAGCCTTTTTATCCATCAATGTACGTAAATGGTTGTCACCCTAATTTGAGATTTTCATACAAATTTCAATCTTGAATTGTATCGTAAGTACTGCACTGATTGGTTCCAGGTAAAGATAGATCCTCAGTGACGGAAATTCTCTTTACTGTGAATTGCTTTTCAACATTCGTAACGCAAAATTCACGTAACGTAACGGCTTCAAAGATGGGCCACACAGTGTGACGGTATGAAATATAGTTTTCGCTTTTTCATATTGATGCCTTGTTATTTGAACGAATTTCATGTGTTAAATGCTGTCACATATCAAACGTAACGCTGGTAGAATGTTTCGTTTGGCTCCAAACGGAATGATTATTGATATTTTGGCAATTGAAAATTTGACCACACGGTTCTGTATGTACCATGTTTAAACGTCGATTTTATGAGATCTGTTCTATTTTAAACGATGCTCGAGTGTTAAATCTTATTTCTTTTTGCGTCACTGACGATCTAGGGACTGAAACTGGACTTTCGTTCGCTAGTTTTTGTTATTTCCAGCATCCATAATCTTAAGCGTCATCCCGTGAGGCCCATCTTTAAATGCCAATAATTCTTAAACGCTTGCGTTACGAATGTTTTGAATGCCGAAATAAGACATTATTTATCCGGTACTAAATGTTTTTATAGCACCCAAGGTGAAAGGTGTAAGGTACACACGGGGTGACTGTAATAAAAATTACATGTCATATTTACACTAACATTCATAGTTTTTTTTTTACATCGTAGTATTATATTTTTTTATTTTGATTTGGTCCATTCATATGAAATATGTTATACTACCTCGTTACGATAATAGCTCTAAATTTCCAAAGTTTCCTAAGAATCTTACAATTAAAATTTAATAAAATTTTCGTATAGAACTTCACCTTCTCTTTTAGACTGAGCACGCACTGCGATTTAACGCAATAAAATATAACACAAGGCTTTCTATACGAGCGCACGCACTTGGTGACTTGTTCAGTGACTGATTTTAAAACGCAACTTGCTACATTTTGTTTGCGATTTGTAAACGCGCGGTTTTTTTGTGTCCCATAGTAAATGTATGGAGACGCACGCACCGCGATTAACCGCAGACTGATTTTTTGTTCAGTCTCGACCGAGCGGTCGCTGAGTTAAGTCGGCGCTTGCAGAGTTTATTGAGCGGAGGTTGCGATGTCGTCCGACTCGGAAGCGGCGACGTCTTTGGACGTTGATAATGTTTGAAAAAAAAATATTTTCGAAGTAGAAAAAGGCCGGCACTATGATAAAACCATGAATCAGTACAGAGATAGAAATATTAGGACACGGCTTTGGCAGGAGTTTGTAAGTGGATAAATCCAGTACCTATGGCGGCGACGGGGCTCTGCCGGCGCCCCGGATAGTCCAAGTAGCGGCGGCGCGAGCGTGTCGGGTGGAGCATACCGGACCCTTGTACACAGTGCAGGGGCTGGGGGCCGCCACTTTAAGTGGGGGCCGCGTGGAAGGATACCACTCTAAAAAACCAAACTGTGGGTTTTCCTGGCCCTTTTTCCCCTTATAAAGGGCCAACAAAATGCAATGGCAAGTGGCAATCAGACATTACCCCAGGAGGGTACCGACTCCCTCCCCGTAGCTTCGCTACGGGCTGCCCCTCCTATTCTGGGGGGGGGGGGGGGGGCACCAACTGCCTAAAGGACAACGCACAGGGTCCGGTTATAAACAGTGCTGGTGGAAGTCGGAGTGGGAGTCGATCGGGATCCTTTTTAGTAGTAGTAGTTGTACTCTGCTGAGCACGGTAGGTCCACAAGCGGGATGGACACCGATTCGGAGATGGCTAGTGCTGGTTCGAAGTCAAGATGGAAGGTCAAGTCGAAAGAGGGTGCCAAGGGTGCGAAGGATGCGAAGGTCAAAGGACCGGCGGCTAACACTAGCATCGGGTTGTCTGCTGCTAAAAAACGCATGCGTCCACGTGGGAGCTCGGATGAGTATGTGCCGGATGGGGATGATGATGAGGAGGAGTTTATGACCTATTTGATCGCTGATGAGAGCTTGATGCCGCCTCCGGAAGTGAGTCCAGAAGAACTACGCAAGATGGCCGACGACAATATTCAGAAGATATGGGATAGTGTGCATAGGTCGAAACAGATCTCTAAAGAAAAGAGAGACGATATTAAGAAGGCCAGCGACAAGCTAAAAAATGTGATGACGCAGCTTAGCCGCTCAAACTCTCGGGGGAAATCAAGCGTTTGAATACCGAAAATAGAAGGTTGTCACAAAATATGCAGGCACTACTTGAAAAGTTGACGGCCACACACCAGGTTATGCAAGAAAAGGCGGGAGAGGCTGCAAGACTGAGACGTGACGCTGGAAAGCAGCAGGTTGTTGTAGTTGGTGGCGAAGACGATCGTATTGATGCTCACAGTGCGTTGGTTGAGCAAATCATAAGTCGGTCTTTGATTCCGTGAGCAAATTGATCGCGGCGAGGTTTGAAGGCATCGAGTGTCGACACAATCCAGCTCCCAACTATGGCCCACCTTTACAGGCGGACAAGCGAAATGCGGCCAAAGCCGCAGCAAATTCGAGTAGGTCAAGTGCGCAGCCGCCTAATGCGATAAATGAGGCTGGTCCCTCTGGGCAGCATGTGGAGTCGTAAGCTGAAGCTGTGAAAAAACCTCGGCTTCAGCCTCGGCCACCTAAAACAAAGCCGGCACAAAAGGCGCCTAAGGGGCCTAAATTGACTCCGCCTCATACCGCCGCAGTGGTGTTGACCTTATCTAAGGAGGCGGCAGAGAAGGGCATCACGTACGTTGATGCAATAGCGAAGGCAAGACAGGCTGTGTCCCTGACGGCTAGCTCCGTCCCCGGACACAGCCTGTCTTGCCTTCGGAAATAATAGACGTCAAACCAACACAATCTGAGTCGCGCATAATTGTGATTCCGTGTGCGTCGGGTGCGGAGAAGATGGCGTTGATGTTACGGGGGGCCTTGCAGGGTATGGCAAATGTCACCAGACCCGTGAAATGCGTCGATATGCGCGTTTCCGGGCTGGATGATTCTGTGACGGTTGAAGACGTACAGGCGGCGATGTCGAAGAAAGGAGATTGCCCCAAGGATCATATAAAAGTGGGAACTATTAGGGTCGGTCCAGATGGTATGGGGGTGGTGATGACCAAGTGTCCAACGGCGGTGGCGGCGAAGTTGTTGGCTGCGTCGAGTAGGCTAATGGTGGGCTGGAGCTGCGCGCGAATAATGGCTCTGGAGGCTCTGCCGCCGCTCCGTTGTTTTAAGTGTCTGGCACCGGGCCATATGAGCCGTATGTGTCTATTGGAGGTGGATAAAACAAAAACATGTTTTCGATGTGGGGTTGATGGACATAAGGCTGCGACCTGTGTTTCAGAACCCAAATGTGTGGTTTGCCTAGCGGCGAAATTGCCTTCAAGCACATGTGGGGGGGTAAAAATTGTTGTCCGCCTGTGGTGAAGGCAAAACCTCTCCCTAGGTCTAGGGTAATTGTTGGTGGGGCATCTAGGACCCTGGAGGCCGATGGGGCATCGAGGGCTATGGAGGGTGTTGAAGCAACAGTTTAATGGCCCAGCAAGTCCTAAATATTTTACAAGTGAACATAAACCACAGCGCTGCTTTACAGGATCTCCTAATGCAGCAGGCTGTGGAATACAGGTCGGATCTTGTTGTGATCGGGGAACCCTACTGCGTGCCCCAACGCCGCAACTGGGTGGAAGATAAGGGCAGCACTGCCGCTATCCTGGCACCGATAAGATTCGCCCACTCCCCTCCTCTCTCGGTCAGAGAGAGAGGACCGGGCTATGTGGCTGCGACCTGGGGAGACATCGCCGTTTTAGGCGTCTATTATTCCCCAAATCGGTCTCTGGAGGAGTATGAGGAATGGATCGGGATGATCAACGGTTCAGATCAGTGGTTCGGCGACTGGCGCCAATGCAGGTGCTTGTGGCGGTGGACTTAAATGCCAAGCACCTGGCCTGGGGATCCCCCGTCACGAAACCGAATGGTGTTGTAGTTTTTGAATGGGTGGCGTCGGCTGGCCTTAACATTTTAAACCGAGGCATGACGTTCACGTGTATTCGTTGGAACGGGGGGTCCAGGGTGGACCTCACGTTTGCTTCTCCAGCCCTGGCGCGAAGAGTGAGTGGATGGACCGTCGAAACGTAATCGTTAACCTTATCCGATCATAGGTACATTCGGTTCCAGATCGCACCACGGGCGGGAGCGTTCAGTTTGATCTAGCGGCGAACGGGGTCCCAATTTCCCAGGTGGGCAGTCACCCGACTTAATGAAGAGCGGGCGGAGGAGGAGGCTATTGTCCAGGACTGGTGCAGCGACGCACGGAGGGGAGGGTATGACATTGAGGAACGAGTCAATCAAGTTACCCGCTCCCTGACAGCGGTTTGCGACGCTTCAATGCCCTGGGTGTATGGGCCGCCTGAGAAATCCCAGGTGTATTAGTGGTCGGAGGAGATGGAGTCCCTTCGGGCCGCCACCCTGAGGGCGCGCAGGGCTCTACAAAGATGTAGAAGGCGTCGCAGACGACTTCCAGGTTGATGGAGAGCTTCATGGAGGCTACGACATTGTTTGAGCAGGGGATCATCCGGTCAAAGTCGTTGGCTTGGGAGGAGTTCTTGGCAAGTTTAGACAGGGATCCATGGGGGAGTCCGTTTAGAATGGTGCGAAATAAACTCCAGCATCAGGCACCCCTTATGGATAAGATGGAGCCGGAACTCATCAGTACAGTAGTGTCGGGTCTTTTCCCAGAGAACGTTCCTTTGGTGGCTCCCTTGATGGCTCCACAGTTTCAGCTAGAGTCGGGGTACACGCCGGTTACGGAGGCTGAAATGGAGATGGTTGTGGATAGGCTGCGTAATAAAAAGAAGTCCCCCGGCCCAGACGTCATCCCTGGGAGTGTTCTGCCGATTGCGCTTCGGCATCTTTTTAGTTAGTTTTAGTGACTGCCTGGAGACTGGTGAGTTTCCTAAGCAGTGGAAACAAGGGGCGCTTGTGCCTCCTCCTTAAGGAGGGTCGACCGTCTCTCTCCTCTAGCGTCCACTGGTGATACTGGATGAGCCGGCAAAAATGTTTGAGCGTACAATCGCGGATCGCATCGCACAGCATATGGAGACGGAAGGCCCGGACCTGGCAGACAACCAGTACGGGTTCCGGAAAGGGAGATCCACAGTGGACGCAATCTTGGCACTCAGAGACCTCGTGGAGAGGGCAGAGAGGAACAGGGAGGTGGTTGTGGCATTATCCTTAGATATAAGGAATGCCTTCAACTCACTTTCCTTCAGGGTCACCAAGAATGGTCTTCGGTACGACCTGCCCCCATATCTCATAAAGGTAGTGAAAAACTACCTGCAGGATAGGGAGGTGTTGTTTCCTTCGGAGGGTGGGGAGATAACGGCCAGGGGGATGGTGTGCGGTGTTCCACAGGGATCGGTTCTGGGTCCGCTCCTGTGGAACATCGGATAAGATTGGGTGCTGCGGGGTGTCCTCTTGCCTCGGATGAGGGTTTTATGTTACGCTGATGCCACTCTCGTCACCGCCCGGGGCAAGACGTATGAGGATGTGCGAAGGTTGGCAGGCGTTGGAGCCTCTTTAGTGATTGAACGCATAAGGTTGTTGGGGCTTAACGTGGCAATTGATAAAACGGAAGCGGTGTACTTTCACGGGCCGCGTAAAGGTCCCCCGGCTGGGGCTAATATAATAGTTGATGGGGCGAGAGTCGTGTTGAAGCCGTGGATCAAGTGTCTGGGACTGGTGCTCGACGGGAGGTGGAATTTTGTTGAGCACTTTAAGCATTTTGCTCCCAGAGTAACGAAGGCGGCCGGCGCGCTGGGGCGTCTCTTACCAAATCTCAGTGGGCCGGGTGATGCGTGCCGAAAACTCTTCGCCGGGGTTCTAAGATCGATGGCCTTTTATGGGGCGCCGGTGTGGGCTGATAAAATTAATGCCGAGAACAAAAAGGCTTTGCGACGGCCACAGTGGGTTATTGCAGTTCGGATAGCGAGAGGATACAGGACAATGTCCTTTAATGCGGCCTGTGCGCTGGCGGGTACACCTCCCTGGGAGTTGGACGCCCAGGTTCTCAAAGAGGTATATCGGGAGAGAAGGGCAGCGTTGGAGAGGGGGGAACGCGTCGCACATGAGGAGATAGTGGCGGCTAGAAGCCACGCAGATGAAGCCCTAATGGGCAGATGGGAGTCTCTACTGGAGACGGATCCGGCTGGGAGGCGAACGGTCGAGGCGATCCGTCCAGTTTTGAGGGAGTGGTATGGTCGTAAGTTCGGGGCGCAGGTCTTTTCCGGGCACGGGTGCTTCGGAAAATACCTGTGTCGGATTGGAAGGGAAGCGACCCCGCGGTGCCACGAGTGCGGCGCTCCGGAGGACAGTGCGTAGCACACCCTTACCGTGTGCCCTGCTTGAGCTCCGCAGCGCGGCACTCTGGTAGCTGCAATAGGGAGAGATCTCACGCTGCCCGGTATGGCACGCGCCATGCTGGCCACCGAGAGATGCTGGGAGGCGGCTGTCTCCTTTTGTGAATATGTCATGTCACAAAAGGAGGCATCGGAGCGGATCCGCGAGCAGGAAGCTCACGCGGATCGGAGCCGACGAAGGCACCCGGCAGAAGGAGGTAGCGCCTCGGGGGCTATCGCGTAAAAAATATGGATATGGACATGGGCTTCATTTGACAGTTAAATGAACATATATGGTAATTTTATGAGCTTCAACTGTCAAATGAAGCCCATATCCGTCTGAGATCTTGGCTCTGAAGAATCTGAAGAATCTTGGCTCTGTAAATAATAAACAAACAAACCATCACAGCACTTTAAAAAGATGTCGCCTTCATTATTTCGGTGCTTTTGTTTAGGATAATAAAAAAATAGACATCTTGAATGTCTATTTTTTTTATTATTCGGTGCTTTTGTTTAGGATAATAAAAAAATTGATATCTTGAATGTCTATTTTTTTTATTACCGAAATAATGGAGGCGACATCTTTTTAAAGTGCTGTGATGGTTTGTTTGTTTATTATTTACAGAGCCAAGATTATTGCTTTTCGATTGCTGCCTAGACCTCATAGACTTTAAGAAGTGAAACAGCAAACATTGCAATGGTATACACAAATGAAAATGAAAATGAAAAAATATTTATTCAGTATCTTTTTACAATGTTATAACAGTGGCTGGGGTCTCCTTTTAGGTATAAACCTGTGTTAGGAGTACCCCGCTCCTTCTTAGGATTACATAAGATACCTACCAATAATACATGCAGTTTCTTCTTAGTCTATTTTCATTTTGAAAAAAGATTGAGAGAATTAATATAAATTTAAATTTAATTTTTGTTTTATTACTTCTAGTTTAACAAGAATTATATTATAAACTAGTATTATTTATATATTAACAAATTTTAATAAATTTTAATACGAATCCAATTAAACATTTACTATGTAATAAAATTTACAATATAATATGTGTTATAATAACATTAGCCAATAAATATGAATTTAACAATCAGTATGTGACTCGTATTATAATGTTAAAGTTGGCCAGTTATTAGTTATACACCATACTTATATTTATTTTACATTTGTAATTGAGTAGGTTATTATAAATTACCAAGTTAGGTACTAAGGGTAATGAGTAGTTATTTAAAATAATATAGTAAATATCCGCTAATGCAGAGTTAATTTAGATATTCTAGTTATTCATTCTGTTTTATTGCCTTGAAATTATTGATTTGTGTTGTAAATAATGTTTTCGATATCCTTGTAGTTTTTAGTTAGTATCCATTTCTGTAGTATATTCTTGCATTTGTATGTCGTAAATGTGTGTAAAGCCAAGATTTTATTTATTTTATTATATATTTTAGCTGATAGTGCACTATACTGTCTTTTGGCGTAGGTAGTTTTGACGCGGGGTACTGGTGCTGGACACTGACTTCTTCTTTTATTTTTACGATTGATGTTTAGCGGAAGGCTTTTGTGAAGCTTTAAGAACGTATTTAGAATAAAGAGTTTACGCACTGAGAGAAGGTTACATTCGGAGTAAAGGCTGTCTGTTGGAAATCTATAGGGTTTAAAATAGATAACTTTGAGCAAAGATCTTTGAGCCCGTTCCAGTTCTATAAATTTTGTTTTTGTGGCTCCACCCCAGACCGGGATGCAGTAGGTGAGAACCGATTGAGCTAGCGACATATAGATTTGTTTTAATAACAGTGTGTCTGCAACGTATCTCAAGGTCTTAAAGAGCCAAGAAAGTTTACGAGTTCTACCTATCAGTACGTCTATATGTGCGTGCCATGTAAGACGTTGGTCTAAAAGAACTCCAAGATACTTAATCTTATCTATTTTAGCAATGACGGGACACGGGCAACTTTGGTTTCTATAGTCGTCACATGAATGAATTTTTATTTGATAGTCTGTACTGGGTTGGGTGCTATTATAGTTCGTGAAACAGATATATTTTGTTTTAGCTGCATTTAATGTCAGCAAATTACGGTCTAACCAGCGAGCTACTTGTGCTAAGCCCTTTTGTGTAGCAGAATGAACTTCGTGCCAAGTTGAACCAGTGAAAACTATAGCGGTATCGTCTGCATATGAGAATATTCTCGTATTGGGTATATTGAGATTACATAGGCTGTTTATGTAAATCGTGAATAGCGTCGGTCCTAACACGCTTCCTTGAGGTACACCAAAAGTCATGTCTGCTAGTTCACTAAAGTGATCACCAATTCTAACACATTGTTTCCGATCACGCAAGTAGTCAACCAGCATCGCCAGTGGTAGCCCTCTAATACCCATTGCTTCCAATCTGCGGACGAGTATTGGTATTGAGACCGTATCAAAAGCTTTTTGTAGGTCAAGAAAGACAGTAATACACTTCTTATTTTTATCCACGTTCCCAGAAATATAA